>BSWB01000005.1:53374599-54657837 GCA_033239125.1 Fagopyrum homotropicum | reverse complement strand
CCAGTATCGAAAGGATCGAAGCCTTGTAACATAGTCAACAGAGATTGGAAGGAAATATTACAAACAACGCCGATTAAGGAACCTGTTCTTGTGAGAATCGTGTGGTGGACTCAAGAGCCCAGGGTAACGCCCATTTATAACAGAACATAGGTCATCAACACCGACGGTCCCTGTAAAGGGACTAAAATAGGGAAGTAATTTAAAAGTCATCGGAACCACAAGACGCTTACCATCTATCGTGGAGTGTTAGGAACGACTTTTGACGTCAGGAGAATGGCATAGTGAGACTTGAGAAAGAGAGTTGTCCCAAAGGAAGCAGAAGAGTGAAAGATAAGACGAACTAAAGAAGGATAAAAGGATTAATCTAGTAGGTGATGTGCACCAAAAGTTTAATACCAGTAGATGTATGAAATTGAGATAAGTCAATTATAGACTGACCGATGTCAACCAAGGACGTGCAAGTATTGTTTGGTATTGACGAGTTATGTGCCGTTAAGAAGAGATATTTGTGACTGTGGATCTATGGAGTAGTTTTACCGACGCCTTAGAGGATTTCCTTAAGTAGGCAACGACAACCTTCTTGGATGAATAAGAGGTATAAAGAGAAACGTTTCAAGGGTTACTTCTTGGCTAGTTAAGATCAAACTCCGGTCCAGTCAGGGAGTTTGGATCCGTGGTAGAAGAATTAAGAAAGTAAGCGGAAGAAGTTGTTTTTCAATCGTTGTTTTATTTTCTTAAGGCAAGTAAAGAAGGTACTTGGTACTTCATCCGTATAAGACTCATGGTGTAATTGGAAGAAAGAGTTTTCAGGTCAATCATTTTATACTTAACAGAAAAGGTCCTTAGGATTAATGAGTGACAACAGGATAATCAAAGTAGTGCAACGGAAGCGTGGTGGGTCCTAACCCACAAAGCAACAAGCTCAAGGGTACTGATGGATGTCGTGTCGAGTTTAGGATGGTGATAGTTGGTGAAATGCATTCTAGTTGAAAGAAACTTGAGATAGGCTATGTGAGTGACTGGAAATGTTGTACGGAAACTTATGTGCATGTAGAGGTTATAGAAGGAGACTGATACCCTATTATGGATCCGAGTGAAGAGTGATGGCTTTGTTACATGTTGCCAAACAAGTAGTGTGGAATTCTATACTAATGGAATATTCTAGAGTGAGTTTTCAGGATGAATTAGGAAAGAATTAATGATGTAATAAAAGTATTGTGCATGGCCTGCACTAGAAAGCTCAAAGTGAGTAACTACCATCCTGAGTCAAAGATACATAAGAAAGAGAAGCAACAAGAGCATACTTGCAACCTAGTAACCGTGCTTAAAGAAACCATAATCTCGGAGTAGATTTTATGTGTAACATTATGTCGGAACAAAGCCTAGTTGCGTTTTGAGTTAGAGGGATATTACTAGTCCGATAAAAGTGGAGGATACAAGAGTTCAATGTTGACGGTGTGTTAGCATTAATCGAGTATTTATGATCAAATAACTGTGATATAAGATCACTTTGTGTCTAATACCGTCATTCCGGACATATTCTATGTCACTTAAGATCTTGGAAAAATTTGTGAGAAGTCTAAGGTTGAGCTAACGATATATTATAGATCTATAAATGGTATTATAACGCCAAATGAACGCAGAGGATGAACACTGGATTTATCTTTTAGTTGTCTCAAGTGTAAGTGAAGATTCCTTACTTGAGGAATAAGATGACTGAGTCATATTAAAAGACAAGACCAAGTGGGTCGTGATACGAAGAGCATTGGTCACTTGGTAAGTGTTGGTGGATGTCCAAGACCTTTGGCCTGAGTATGTAGTCAGAACCTTTTCAGAAGGCCGGATGCAAGTGGTCATAACGAAGGGAAGAAAGTTGAATAGATTATTTTCCTTAGGGTCATCAAAGGATCTAGAAGTGAGTTGTGTAAGACAAGCATTGGAAGTTTTAAAGCGGTTTAAAAGTGACTGATGAACTAGTATTCCTCAGCCTATTGGAGAGTGCAACTTCAGTTTTCCACGGAGACTAAGTTTGGGGACTGAGTTTGAGAATTTCTGTTGGAGAGATACCTACCAGACACGAGTTAGGCCATCAGATTAGAGGGTCAGACAGTTGAGCCGGATAATACCAGTGAGATATCCGGTAACCACTCTAGAACGTGGTAGCAAGCGCTTGTGATCTAAGTACCTGAAAAGATTTAAGATTTAGTGGTTTTATGAGAAGCCAATAAGGCTACCTAAGGTATTGGGCATAGTAAGAGACGTAACATTTCAAAGACTTATGTAGCGATAGTTGTAACCTCGGGAGTGACGAGTTAGGGCTTGACCTTGTATGTGTGATATTGTTTGACTGCTTGTTTATTTCACGATTGAGTGTTTAGTCAGTGATGTGTTCTTTTGGTAACCTTGATGTGCGGGATACTTAGATGTGGAAACGACGAGACTTTTGTGTAGTGACCAAACACACCCATTTGGTGCCTTAAAGGCCGATCAGGATTGCCTTACCCTAAGTTTCGGGATGAAACTTATTTTGAGGGGGATCGGATGTGACGACCAGTTTTTTTTTTGTTACGCTTTGATAGGGTTATAGAAGTTTAGGAAACGAATAAAAATTTAGTGAGAGTAGGACATACCAGTTTATTTATGGAAGTTGTTTAATTATGTACCTTGTTCTAAGTTTCGGGACAAAACTTATTTTAAGGGGGTAATGATGTAATATCCAAAATTTTTATTCCGTTTAATTCCGAATCAAATCGGACTTCGAGCCGTTGACGGTTTCCCATTCTATCTAGTATTTCTTTCTTCACAAATTTTATCATTTTATGTAGAATTTAATTTACATAAAATGATAGAATTATATGAAACCCTAATTCTTATAATTATTTATCATTTTATGTAGAATTTAATTCACATAAAATGATAGAATTATATCAAACCTTAATTCTTATAATTAATTCTTAACGACGACTTTAGACGAGATCATGACAAGACTGAGACGAGATCATGACAAAGCTGTGAAGAGACCACGACAAAGCTGTGACGAGACCACGACAAATCTGTGACGAGATCACGACAAAGCTGAGACGAGGTCATGACGAAGCCCGACAACTTTGTGACAAGGTCATGCATGGGCTTGATAAAGCCATGACGAGTTTTTGACAAGTTTTGACAAACTCAGCTTATATTTTTATTCCTCTTGTTTCAGCCCATCTCTTTTAATTGCCTTGCTACAGCCCACACAAATGCCAGCCCACCTCTCTTGCTTGCATCCACAGACTTACTTAGTTGGCTTCTTGTATGAGTGCAATGTGTATGAGTGGTGTTTGTTAGTTAGGATAAACAACGGAACCGGATTAGGCCGACTTTATTATTTACGTAATTGACCCAAGTGTATGATAACGGGTCGTGACATCATCTGCCTAGCTCTTGCGAGAGTCTAGGAGGTTCCCTGCGACCAGCCCAGTCAGGTAGACGGTCAAATGCATTATTACCATTCCGCGTAGGTAAACGGGGATAGGGGCGAGGTTTGGGAATCCCTCGTGTCACAAAATAAGTATCATTAGTAATGACCTATCACCTAATTAAAGATAATAAAAGGATTGAGTGTTGCATGTTGATTGTCTATGTTGTGTGTTTGTGCTTTTACCTTTATACTTATGCATAGAATGTTAGCTAACGGTATTATACCGCTTTGTAGATGCCTTGCAGGTTAAGACAGTTGTAGAGAGAGCCAGAGGGAATGGTCAGCCGGGTCCACGTACTCATTTAGTTGGGGACAAGGTTGTCTTATGTTCTTCATATGTTTCGTTTAGTACCGTTGCTTTGTAAGGCTGATACATATCCTTCCTGTATATATTGTTTAAAGTTTTCAAATGTTTTTAATACTTTTGTGTCTTGTTGTAAGATCCTAGTAAAATTGTTATCAAACTAAGGTCGGGACCCATTGTGAGGTCCTAACTAGTAGCTCCCCGAGTTCTGAGAATTTGGAGTGTTACAGTTTGAGCTTCTACTTGAGGTGGAGGAAGATTTATGCCTTGTGCAAAACCTACCAGTTGGGTAGCAATGAGATAGGGTTTCAGAAATGTGTTCCACATTGGAAAGTAATCTATTGTATGTTTGACAACATTGAGGGTTGAGAAATTTGATAGGATTTGGTTTGAAAAAAGAGATGGTGGTGGAAATGGATCGGAGGATTACAAGGAGGTTCATTGTGTTTGGTTGGAGGAGGTTCTTTGTGTTTGATTGGAGGAGGGTCATTTTGAAGAAGAGTTGGATTCATTTGTTTCACTTGTCTTGAGAGCAAGGAAATTTTGGAAACCTCTGATACCATAGTAGAGTATTTGTAGAGAGAAGGATAAGAAACCATTTGTTTCTATGCATTGATTTCCAATGGTGCTACATTTTATATGTACTAGAATGACTTGTATTGTATTCTAGGATATGGTGACAAGTGCCATCGTCTTAATATATAGCCTTATGCATGAGATTATTATAGAAGAGTATTGTTTGTGCTGCTAAGCTGCGATGAACCTACTCAAGTGAAAGTGATTGAAGGTGAAGAAGAAAAAGAATTTTCAGAGTAATCGAGACTCAAAACACTTCTCTATGGTTGCAATTTCTATTTAATATTTGTGAAAAATAGATCTCTATGGTTGAATCACAACCAAACTACTCTTACTTCTCTTTCACTATTTTCCTAACTCTTCACAACTGAACAGAGGTCACTAGTTCCAAGAAGCTAGGATTCTACAGACTTGTGTTGCTATGTTAAATGCATTGTGGATGTCATTGGTGATAACAAGAGACCAACCCAAACTTCGTGTCCATTGTTAAGCTGTAAATCGTCTTATGTATTCATTATTCATACTCTTTACCTTTTTTTACAACTTAGAAGATGAGTGTTGACCGTTGAGGTCTATGAAATCAATTTTGACCTCTTACATCATAATTAAAATTTTATTACAAATTATTACTACTTTAATTATTATACCATCATCCGTATCTAGATACTTGGAAAAATTATTCTCTTATCAGGGACAACAATAATCATGGATTAAAAATCTAGTTATATAATGGGGCCTTGATCGACTCGATCACGACAAAAAACAAAGGTTCAATTCTTTCGCAAGCAAAACTCGACTAGACCAAGACAAAGACAAGCGATCAACTCAGTTAGTGTACTCAATTGGCTTGATCATGATATACATTTTTATGCAGACTCGGAGCAACTTTCTCTTCAGATGGCGTGATTTTAGTTCAATCCCGGTATCCCTCCTAATTTACAAACATATATTAGACTCTGACACACTACCCCCTCCGTTCATCATATTGTTTTATTCAAATATAGGGTACACGCGTTTGCTCATGTTCACCATCTATATTGGAAGATATACATCATAATATCTTCCTATTAAATAAATAATGATATTATTCCGTTATATTAGGCTAGTTTATATTTAATTCTAGCATTGCAATCTTTATTATTCTATTCTTATTCTATTGTAATCCCTATATAAAGGGTCATTGCTGCATCAATATATTTGTGGTTCTACCTCCACTGTGATCTTCTTCCATCAAAATCTATCAATCTACGAGGCACCTAGAAGTTGACCTCTATCAGAACCACCACAACTCTCTCCACTACCTCTCAATCGAAAGAATGAAAAATAGTGTGTCGATCTAATGACTTCAATGAAGCACTACATCCCTTTATCTACTTTTCTATTACATTGAGGATATTGTGTTGTCTAAGTATGGAGTGTCGTGCTTAGGCTATTCATATGTATTTCATGTTTATTTTCATAGGACTAGATTAAACATCTCTTGTCTTGTTTAAAAAACCCAATCGTTTTTGTTTGCATATCGACTCGATTTACCATATAGATCAACACGATCACGTTCATTTTCTCACTTCCCACACTTTCTTTTTCATTTCTTTTCGATCTTCCTGGTTTAGCCTTGATCGACTCCATTACATCGACTCAAACACCTTCTATGTATGCACGTTTATTTTTCTAGTTTTTGCTTTTTATCCTTTTCTATTAGTTGCCATCAACTCGATTTCTTAACTCAATTGACCCAATCACGTTCATTTTGTGAGCATATACATTTTTTTTTGAAAACGGAAAGCGGTTCGAGCCATTAGACGGCACGCCGTCTATTGGCTCGAAAGGTCGAAAAATACCGACAGACTAACAAACCGTCATGAAGGGTCACACAACAAAGGAGAAAAGAAATACGCAAAAATACATCAAAAGGAACCCCGAAAGCAAAAAAAGTATTCAACGGAAAGCAGCATGATCCAGCCAACAGGAGATAATGAGCAAAAATGTTCATCTTCGAAGGAAGTACACATGAATGAAATCTGGGGAACAACTGTGGATACCTCATATTTGGACTCAACATAGCCATCAGGAGTCGATCACAAATTCACGCCCCCTTCTTGACAAACACTCGAACCGCCACCAAAAAGACAACATCAAAACTCGGAAGACGAAGTGCTGAAAACGGGTCTCATATATATATATATATATATATATATATATAGGGTCCAGTTCCGGTGAGGAGAACCCTTGCAGATAGGAATGAGGAGAGCCGGGGTGGTGACATGTGGCATGCCACATCACCGGTTTTTTTTTCCAAATTTTCTTTTTGTAAATAAAAATTGGTGTTCATATTTTTATAAATACGTGTTCATTTTTTAAAGAGTCATTGTTCATATTTTATCAATAAATGTTCATTTTTTCTCAACACTAACTATTTATTTTTTACATTAATTGTTCATTTTTGTATTTTTTTTAAACATTTTTTTGGATTTTTTTTAAAAATTATGCTATTCTTTCAAATCATGTTAATAAAATATGATGTTCATTTTTTTCCAAGTATGTATTCATTTTTTTTACAATTATGGTGCTTATAATATGATGTTCATTTTTTTTGAAAATTATACTTTTCGTTAAAATCGTGTTTATAATACTCAGAGATCGATTACATAAAAAATTGTGAAATCAAAGAGAATACAAGACGATTCAGGTTTGTTTTTTCGAATTTCTACTCTCACTATTTAGATTTTAATTCTTAAGGTTTAGGTTTCATTATGATTGATGTTTGTTTACGAAATCAAATTTGTTTGAATCGTTTTGTGTTTGATAAGTTTGATCGAGAAAATACATGTATATACATATGTTGAGTTGGTCTAATAGCTCCAATTGAATAATCTATATGCTCCTTTAAGTGTGCACGCAACTGTTCGGAAAAAGGCCTTATAGAAAAATAGTTTATAATATTTACAGGAACAATGACATAAAAAGTATGAACAATGACGAATAAAAAGATGAACAATGACGTATAAAAGTATGAATACCGATGAATTATCTATAACTTTAACACATACATAACATATTATGATAATCTTTTAAATGAACATCTATGCATTATAAAATGAACACAAAATAATAAATTGACATGACACTTTGATGAATAAAATACTATGAACACCGATGTATAAAAACATGAACAATAAGTTATAAAAGTATGAACACGGATGACTATTTTGAACGTAAGGGTATTTTTCCAAATTTTAAGTCAATTTACAAAAATGCCATTAATGATGAGCGTGTGAGAGCCCTTGATTTAAATTCATCCAATGACTTACAACACTCCTAATTCCTATCTACAAGCTCTCTCCTCACTTGAACTAAAATCTATATATATATATATATATATATATATATAAACGTATAAAACTGAGTGGAATAAAGATTAACAATTTGTAAGGATGAAATTGTTAAAAGAGGGTGCAATAACAAATTTGTAACCATAAAATTTGTTTCTATCAGTATTGTACTTTTTTTCCTCTCTTTTTTTCCCCTTGTATCATAAAACATGGGTAAACTTATTTTGTGATATTGGGCTTTATTAGCAAGAATGGATTGTTAAAAGGGTTGGACGGGCTTTTTGGAAGGGGCTTGGTTATTGGAAAGATGGGCTTATGGTAAAATTTAAATGAGAATTGTTAAAAAAAAAAATTAATTTTTGTCTTGATTGTTTTGATTTTGTTTTTAAAATTATTCATTGCCTTGGATAAAAGATTTGAGTCTTAATTCGATCGAATTAAAATATTATTTTCATCTTTCATTTTTTGTGTTTTTGGGGCCGTTAGGCCAAGATCAGTGTCGTGAGGCCTCGAGATTGGTGCCCTTAGGACGAGATTAACCTCATTCATCATAAAACATTTCAAAGAGGAACACAATGACAAATTGGACCTTTGTTTAAGGGATTAGAATGAAAATTTCATAACCAAGTGAAATCTTTTTTTCAATTCGAAACTTCCCATTTAAGAAAGAGAATTGGCCATTTTAACGTTTTATTTTATTCTGTTTAAAGAACATCGAAAGCATTTTGCGGTTTTACAAAAACGGTGGTCGGCGGGAATTCCCCAAGTCATTAGAAGTTAGTCCAATGAGACTTATTTAGCCTTTTATTTTTTGGATTAATTAAGCTAAATGAGGTCAATTCCAAGTCTTAACATGTTAATCAATAGTTATAGGGTTGTTGAGAGACAAATTTGGTGGATTAGACGTAAATGTTTGGATGTGCCGGGTATGTGGGTTGTGTTGGTGGAGGTGAATCATAGAATCCTCTAACATGGCTTTCGAGTGTTCTACTATAGTTTTCGAATTGAATTACGAATTTATTCATACCCCATTGTTTAAAAATAGCAAACGATTAGGTGGTGAAAAGGGGTCTGGCCAATGGTGATGGCAAGCGCCGGAAAGGCATTATTGAAGGAGGCGATGGTGTTCGAGAGAAGGAACCATGGGTGGGGTACACGAGGCGCCGACCGGTGTTTAAGATATGTCGGAGATTAAACACTTGCATTGTTGATTAGGGTTTAGAAATAGTGGCAAGCCATTTGATATGGAAAAAGAGGGGTTTTCTCAAGTAAGACTCGTAAGCGTGCTTTACTTTGGAATGTGACAAAACCGATTGTCTACAATTGATTGAACTTAGATATGGACTTGTTCCAACCAAAATCTGGATTAGTCTTCTTCTCCAACGTTCCACACAACAACCATTGCTTCCATTGGCGACGAGACAACTTCTCCAACGACGGTAATGACGAGAAGAGCTTCATATCGGCATAGTGGGATGGAAGGCGGTACAGATTCCCGAGATCTAAGTCGGAATTAGGTTTGAGGTCAAAGTAGGGGTTACCCAACGGCGGTCAGTCGATATACTTGTAAGCTTGGATTTGAAACCATTGTTCGCTTTGAGATCCAACAACTGCGCACATGAGAAGGCGGCAATGGCCAATTTTTTTTTATCAAGAAGGTAAGAGGCTCGATTACACCAAAGATAATTGGTGTATCGAGAGGCCGACAACCGGAAAACGGACAAACCGTCATGCAAATAGAAAATCCAAAAAAGGAAACAAAACAAACACCATAAGCAAAGACCGGAAAAGTGAGAAAGATCCAAAAATCGGAATAATTACACCTTGGGAGAAGACGCGGAACACTCGAGGCTGACAAAACATGGAGCAGGCATGGGCTAGATGAACTGGCGCGGTATCTCGCCGCTTGGAAGTAGGATGATAGAAACCTTTTTTAGGGGATGACATACCTCTTGCGGAGATGTGGATCCCACGACGTTGCCCCCACCTAGATGGAGGATCTTCGGAGACCTCAAACACAACCACGACCAATATGATCAGCAGGGACATGTGACTACGGCATCTTCCAAGACAATCGTTTAGGCCACACTCGAGAAACATCTTCAATAAAGGAAAGTCATCCCTAAAATTCTGGAATGGTGAAATCTGGATTCCAAAATGGCAATGGGTGTTTGTTTCCCTTTTTTCCAAACCTAATCTCATTATTCTCTGTTATTTCGATACTCCACTTTATTTTATTGAGGAAAATGAAACTTGTCCTAATGACCTTAGGACAAGCAAGGCCACATTGGCACCTATTTCTCATAATAATTCCTTTTGTTCGAGATAATCTGTTATAGATATCTCGTGTAACGTTACGCCAGCATAATACATTTAGCTGAAATGTACATGTTTTTGACTTAACGTCCTTGTTCATCAAATTCCTTATTCCCCTGTTTATCAAATTCCTTATATTAGGAAGTAGGGTTGTTTTATTCTTCTTCGAATCGGTCGTACATGATTGCGCTAATGAATCACAGTAGATAATTCTCAAATTACTAGCATTGGGAGGGTGACCACAACACCTCAAAGTAGATCTAATTTCTGTTATTTGGTTCGAGAAATGCGAGTGCGAAATACTCTGGAATCTCGAAAATGCATCCCATGTATGACAAATTACATATAATATTCCATCTAGCCCTTTATTAATTATAGTAAGATTTAAATTGTTCTTGTGCTAAAAAGCATGTTGGCAATTGATCTAAACAGAAGATCGAGGATCTCAGTAGTTGTTCTATTGTATTGATTGTTCATTAACTTCTGTAACCTGTTGTCGTCGCTCCTAAAAAACGACCATTCCTGCAACAATGATACCCAACAATTATGTACAAACTGCATCCGTATCAAGACCAAAATATCACGTGGAGAACTAGTAATAAACCCTTCAAGTACAGCATTCTCATTCGAACCAACATAAGTAGGCTTGTTCTTATTTGTTCTAGGTATACCATGGATCGAAATCAGCATGAGAGGTTCACCCCAACCAAGGATATGTTTATTAAAAAAAGAGTGAATCCACCTTTGTTCTATTCTGCACAACAACATGCATAAAAAAATGAGTATAATTACAAGGGTTGTTCTCATATTTCAGCTCAGATTGATCAGTATTTTTCCTTTTGTTCACTGGTTTGTTGTTCTCTCCTTGTTGTTGTATTGTTCATTGTGTCTTCTTTGTTCATCAACTCCGGATTGATCAGTAACGCCAAATCCAGATGGGCGTGTATTTCAACCAAATTTTCTTAGTGTTCATCGATACAGAAATTACCCGGGAAGGAACTAGAAAATCAGGATTTTGTAAAGTATTTGGGGTTATGAGATTACCTATCCATCCGTTACTATGGATTAAAAGCATGGCCTTAGTCTGCAAGAGAGGAGGCTTGACCTTGGTATGAGTCGACAAGCTGCAAGCCGACACAAACTTCCCTTTCTCCTTTGAACACCGTCGGACTGAGAGGTTCTTGAATGGAAGTCGAACAAAACTCTCCTTTAACCCATATCTGGCTTCTTTCTTGTTTTGTAAAACCAGATCCATTATCGCCGATGTTAATCTACAAACTATCTTAATCGGTTCATGGTGTAGCATACTTCCTTATGAATTTGCCTCTTCAATCTCTTCTTCCATCGTCTCATCTGACTGAACATCGACTTGAGGGCATTCGATCCACTCTTAAGGGTAGGATCTAGAGGTCGTCTTAATAGATCTACAAGAAGTGGATTACGTCTGGTTTTTGAGGTTTTAGATCTTGTCTTTCTATATCCACTTGGTTTTGATTTGGGGGATTTGTTTTTCAAATCTATTGAAATCTGATAGAAGTTGGAGATAGGGTTTTCAGGGGGTCTCCATCGCGTGACGGCGCATACTTTCTTTTATTTTAGGGTTTTCTGGCGGGCAACGGCCAATGTTAAAAGAGGAAGCAATAGGCAAAATAGGGTTTTTGGTCAAAAAGGGGTTTTTTGTGAGAATGTTTTATCTGTTGTTGCATCTATTGATTGGTAGTGCAACTTGATGTGAGCATATACATTGTTAAACCTTAGGATTAAATTGAGTAAGATGATATTTATTTTTTTGAAAATAAGAAGTTACTTTATAATTATGTATGTGCTTATGGAGCTTTCGATATTGTTTTTGACTATGTATATATCATTTGATAGCATGTTTTTATTCTTTGTTTTTAGATGCATTTAGTATTAGTTTAGGCTTAAAATTGCATGTAATATGCATCCACACATACCATTATGAGCATATATTGTCAATTGAATGTCTACTTCTCTTTGTGTTGTCTAATAGGTGTGATTTGAAGCATTTATATGATTAATAGTGAATTCTTCTCAAATAGACCTGTTTAAATCCGGGCAGTCCGTCCGGAAAAACGGATGGATATGAACATGGGTACATGTCCGATCGGGCCGAAAAGCCCGGCCAACAAGCCCGGTATATATATATATATATATATATATATATATATATATATATATATATATATATATATATATATATATATATATATATATATATATATATATATATATATAGATCATATGAGAACAAGCTTATCGTGTAATCATGAGAACAAACCTTATTGTTTAATATATTATTCGTAGTTATTATTAGTTTTGTTACGAATGTGTCATATCGTTTAATGTATTATTCGTAGTTATTGTTGGTTAAATAAATTATTCGTAGTTATTACTATTCGTAGTTATTACTATTCGTAATTATTAATTATGATATCTACCCTAAATCTCGACCCTTAATACTCACCATCCGACGGTCTAAGATTGTTCTCATGATTACACGATAAGCCTGTTCTCATGGGAACCGCACCACATATATATATTATAATTATTATAAATATTAAGTATTTATATAAAATATCTAATATAATTGTAATAAATTTAATATATTTTACATAAAATATCTTAATCAAAATATATTTTTTAAAAAATCAAATTAAAAATATTTTTTTAATAATACTTTATACAAAAATTTGAAAAACGGGTACCCACGAGCCCGGCCCGCTCACCCGGCCGGGCGTGTACGACACCCTTCCCAAGCCTGATAGTCGGGCCGAGCCCGGCCCGGGTCCGGCTAAACGGGCTCAATATTTTATAAAGCCCATATTTGAAAAGGTCTATTCTCAAACAACTCATTGAGTCAAAACCGGGTCAATGTCAAAGTATTGAGAAATACAAATTGATGCTAAAGATAAAAAATGAGCAAGAGGACACTTAGAAATGCCAAATATGAATGCTTGAAAATTCCATAGAAGAGTCAATGTCAAAGTGAACATTTTTGCGCATTTTGTAGTGAAACGAATATACATATATGAAACATCATAATGAACTAGAACACCCACACGTATTCATTTTTAAAATGTACTTCGAAGGAATACAACTTTTTACTTTGCACCGAGAATTAAATCATTAAGGAAGACCTTTGAAATATTACAACATTGTCTAAGAGGTGGCCAAAAGTTCATTTCCTCTAAATATCCATTTTTCAAAATTCCACTTTTTTCTCCAAGGGTCCATTTCCACCCCCCTAAATGTCCATTTGTTACCTCCAAAGGTCCACTAGATTTCTATAGATACCCTCCACTCTTCATTTGTAAGGGGTCCTCTTTTGAGATAAATTTGTTTTTAGGGGTTCTAGTCGGTTCTCACAATTACTCTAGAAATACTAGTCAACTCTATCTTTTGTTTCTTTTGAAGATGTGAAACGAATTTGTAAGAGATTGAATATTTTAGGTTGGTTGTGGAACATAAGATTTTCATTTTCATTTTCTCTTAGTTATTAGTTTTTCTATATAAGTATGTTTTTTTCCTATTAGCTTGTTATATCCTCCATGAGTAGCTAAATCTCTTGGGGTGAAAGACTCAATCTATAGTTTGCTATGATGATGTGAGTGAAGTATTAAATTTGATGGTTTTTATGCATGCAATATTAGTCTTTTTTAGAGGAGTGAACTTAGAGGTTCTAGCACTAGTTTGAATATGTCTTCTTTTGTTGATTACGTTGAGTGACGACTTGAGCAATGTCTTCTTATAGTTAGTTCTTGACCTTAGTTGTTGGTATTGCTAGGTATCTCTTCTAAGCCTCAACTAAGAGGTAAACTTTTTGTTGAGATGCAATGTTAAGATGCTAGACATTGAGTTAGGAGATGTCAAAGGTGAGAGCGTGATTATTTTCTAATGTATATGTTATTCACCAAATGTATTTGATCACGTTTTGGTACTCAATGAGAGAGCAAGCCGCATCTAGTTTATTTGATCACTCATCTTAGTACCTTACGTTCATATTGATTACATTAATCACAAGAGCGTGTGTTGTTCATTTGAGTCATTTCATAATCCAAAAGGTGTGGGGAATCCGTAGATGAAACCACATATATGTAGTATTTTTTATTTTCCTTATCTTGCATTGTTGATTGTATACATTGAGCTATGTTGGTCAACCTAGATTGGGAGCCTAATTTCAATCCCTAAATCCTTTCCATCATGTTCTTACACCATTTACATCTACTTAGTTTAACATGATCAAAAGCCATGTTATCCATCTTTCTACCTTTTGGTTAGACAATCTAGTTGTACTCTTACCAACAAACAAATCAAGTCCTTGCAGATACGACACATGATTCCGAGCATGTACTATGACTACATCTACCGTGCAATTTTGTTTGTGGTTGTTCATCGTTGAAATTCACATCAAGTTTTTGGCACCATTTCCGGGGACTTTGGTGTTGTGTTGTTGTCACTTGACAACTCGATTGTTTAAGTTTTTTTTTTGTTTCTTTTAACAATTTCTTTGTTGAGATGATTACTAGCTTAATATTCTTTTGGGCTACAAGCATAGAGGCACACAAATGACAATTTGAATATGAACAAGGATTTGGAAAACCTAAATTGGAAGCTAAAAGCTTAACCCCCTTATGGGCTTCAAGAGAAGAGATAGGTCAATGAGAAATTGAATATGATCAATAGTATGTAACAAAACGATGAAGCTATGAGAATGGATCATGAAGAGTTTCAATTAGAAGAATCTAGGATGGCATAAATGTTGGAGAAGTTGTTAACCAAGGTGAAAGTAATGTCAAATGAGCTTCAAACCATCAACACCAAAGAGAATTCACTTGCAAAATGCATATGGATAGTTGAGCAAAAACTTGATCAACAAGTGGAAATTTCTTCAAGGCCACTTAAAACTCCTCAAATTATCTAACATTCTTACGTGCAAGACAATATCAACGACATGGTGATTGAAGGTGAGACAAGTACAGAAGAGCCTCTTAAGGAGGCAATAGCTCAAGAAGCGGCTAAGGAAAGAGATTTGAAATTGGATAGAGAAATTTGAGGACAATGTCATCATGGAAAACCTCGGTGAAGAGCTCCATGTTGACCTCCAAAGCCTCAAAATGAAGTTTGAACCAAGAATTGGGTTAATAGAGTGAAAAAGACTTAATTCAACTCACCGTATGGTAACATTGCTTCCTATGAGAGTACAAGATAAGTATGGGTATATGTCTTGGAGAAAGAAAGGCTTAATGAGAAATGGAAAATAAGGCTTGGAGGAGATGTACCCAAGTCCGAAGTTCAAGAAACCCTACTACCTCATGCTCTCATCATGTTCTTCAAGGCGAGATACCATTGTAAATTGGACTTCTCTTGACGAGGAATGTTTTGCCAAAACATTGCGTTGTGAGTACCTTTTTTTTCTTCTTTTTATGTTTACATAGGATACCGTAAAATTTTAGCTATGAGGTAGGATGTATTCACACCTCATCTTTCCATGTGTTTTCTTTTTGAGTATTTTTCTTGTGTTTTGGTTTGCATGCTTAGTGTAGTTTTGTATCTTGTATATTTATTTAGTTTTTATTTAAATCTATTTCAGAAATCCAAAAAAGATCCTAAAAATATTGAAAATTTGAAAAATTGCATGCTTCACTTGTAATGTTTGATTTAATCGTGATGACAATTATGATATGTCGTGGTATTAGAATTGTTGTTATTGAAGCTTGTGAATAGCATATGTGAAACATGTTGATACATGCCTTGGATATGTTATACTTCTAAAAGCTTCTTATTGATTCGCTTAATATAATTAAATAGACTTACGTAACGAAAAGTCACAACACATTATAAACAAAAGTTACAACACAAATTTAACGTAAATTACAAATATTGATCAACAATGACGTTCGGTGTAGACTAATGTTAACCAAACTAAGAACCGACTTGAAGAAACAAATCAGACATTTGATATCAACTTGAATAATATTTAAAAGTGAACCCTTAGATTCAATTTTAAGATTCAATGACGTTAGCCACATCCACGTTAAGTTATATTTTGATCTTTTATTTTCAAAATTTGTACTTAGAAATATAGATGTATTTTTAGCCATCAAACATTGAATTAAAGCCTAAAAATTAAATTTGAAGATCAAATGAGATTCGAGAAAAATATATAATACTTTTATAATTATGGTAAATACTGCCACTTCCGTTTTGAGTGTCTCACAACTTTTATGTCCGATAGACTTATTTTCTCTTAGATATGAATTTTTTTTATCAATAAGGTATGAAATTCGATTACCTCAAACATAATTGGTGTATCGAGAGGCCAAAAACCAGAAACAGACAAACCGTCGTTCAAATGGCGAAGAACCAAGAAAATACAACAAAAACATAAGAAAATGACCGAAAAGGTGAACTAGATAAAAAAAGTTGGAATAAACAAACCATAGGAAAAGGCGAGGAATGCTCGAGGCAGAAAAACATGGAGTGGTCACAAAATAAGTTAACTATTGCACTGTCTTGCCGCTGGGAAGGAGGATGGTAGAAACCATTTTAAGGGGGTGTCATACTCTTGATGAAATGTGGATCCCACGATAATCCCTCCACCTAGATGAATGGTCTTCGGAGACCTCGAACTCCACCACGATCAAACACGATCAAAAGGGGCGTGTAACTACGAGATCTTCTAAAACATTCGTTTAGACCACTCTCGAGAAACGACTTCAAAAGGAAAGTCATCCCAACTAAACTTTGGTTAGTCGTAATTTTGTTCTCTACATCTATGAATTTTGGTTGGTTCTTTGAAAATTTGGTAGTCTTTGTTAGGGGGTTCATGGGTAAAAAATTGTTTGTATTTATTTTTTCTTGTCATGGTAAGTGTATTCTCTATGGAAGTGCTTTTTCGTATATATTATTCTTAAGTTCCTTGCTAACAAAGGGAAAATTGAGTGGGCTAGCAAGCGTTTTACTTATTTGTTTTTTGTCCTTAATCTTAAAACTATAAGCACAATGAGTTTAGATTATAGGGTTACTGCATAATAGATTGTTGAAAGTTATTGTTAAGCGAATGACAATTAGCATTGTCCATCAATTGTTAAAAGAGTAACTTATAGTGTGTCTTGTTATATAAAGACCAAAAATTTGTCATGTTATTCACCCGTATATACATCATTTTTAGAAGAATACACTATGATATCTAGTCAACATTTTCTTATGTTCTATAGATGAGTTGTTTTTCCATGATTCACCTTGGTCTTAACAATATTAGTTAAGTTCACTTTTATATAAGCTTTGGTTCAACCTTTGTTAAGCCATCATTCTCCATGTTCAAAACTTGGTTCTTTTAAGTATCATTTGGTGATCTCATTTGTTCAAGATTCTAGATGCGATTCAGACTAGTGGTTTTTTTCCATTTGTTCCTTGTATTCTTGGGTGTTGTTATGCTTTCTGAATCTTCCTTTCGGTTTTTGATTAGCAAATGGCTTAGGGCACTCGAAGTGTATCCTCTTCTTGTTTATCTAGTGATTCTCTTGATGTGTTCTTCTAGAAGAATTAATGCACATTGGGTAGTTTTACAAGCCAAATAACATTTATGTCTAGTTCAAAGATTCATAAGGAGTCATAAAAACATGATTCATATTGTCTATATCGAGGTTTGAAAAAAACACCTAAGTAAGGAAAAAACTTCATTTGTATCAGAGATAGAAGTTTGAGTCCCATTATCTAAACAAGACAAGCATATATAGCTCTTCAAGCACATATAAAGAAGCAACATATATGTTTCATGGTTTCCAATTACTAGCATCACATCAGTGGTGAAGACTAGCCTAGTATTATCAAATAATAGAGTTTTACTAGAATTTATCCAACGGGCCTGCTTAGGAGTACTCAGATAATAAGAGATAGCTATGTTGATAATGATTTTCAAAAGGAAAATAACACAAAGAGTTCAGAAAAAACCACAAACATTCAGAGCTTTCACGAGTTGTTATGTATGGATTAATATTATATATAGTTACGTGAGCCAATTTCACCAACCAGACTCAAAATTGTGTGATGGTTCGGCCACATATCAATACTTCATTATTCAGTTGGAAAGAAGATTTTAAGTTAGTTGTACATAGTTCAAGGGTCATGGTCCTTAGCCGATCTATTCTAGCAACAACGAGGTCGATACGCAGGAAGTTTACACACACATTCAAAAAATATATATAATATTTTTCAGATAATCATTCGAGTGAATGAGGGGTATATAGTATTTAAATCTTCTTCTTGTTTCATTGTTCTTGCACTTTATTGTATTCTTGTCCAAGGGTTTGAAAGATTTGTTCTGAAGGGACATTCATTGTTCAAAAAAAAAGAGCAGAGGTTCTCGTCGTTACTATTTGGATTCCGGCATGCAATACTGACACCAACAACGAGATCCACCCCCCTTCCGCCACTATAATCCTCTCCCGTAGAGTAAACTATAACTCTTCTTGTTGTCCTCTTTCTTGTTTATTGTTTGTTGGTGGACACGGGATAGAAGATGGTGAAGCTACCTCCAAGTACTTTGCCAAAGGATTGTCAATAATCTTCCTTTTTCCTGTAGGTTTAGTCGTATTCATGGAGGGATTCCATCCTTCCAAAGAAAGACAGTTGTTGAGAGGCCAACAAGCGTGTTGTTGGATCTTGATTTCTTTGAGATCACAGGGAAACTCATCCTATAGGAAAGAGTTCCGGTTACGACAAAGCCTCTTGTAGATCTCCTGATTTGAAAGACTTTCATTGGTTACTGAGATTTTTATATTTAGGGTTTAGAATCTGAGCAGCCATAACTCACTTGGAGGAGGCAGCATATATGGGTTTTTAGTTGGAGGAGGCAGCATGTATGGGTTTATAGGGTTTTACTAGGTTGGGGGAGGGAGAGGAGAAGAAGAGTAGCGTATGACTAGGTGCGTTTTCTTTACCGGCATTATGACTTTTTGTGTTGTTCTACCATAAAATTTTTAAGGTGATATTTGCTCTCAGATGTGTGTGATAATGAACGAATAAAGTCTTAAATTTGTACTTGTAATACAAGCCTGAACAACTAAGAGAACCCGCAATGTACGGATCAAATTGTTGTAAAAGAAGATATTCCAAGGTCGATCTCAGGAACTATGGTGAAATCAATAGGTGACAAACCATTGATTGAATAGATTAATGAAAGAGACAAAAATAATAAAGATGAATAATATGATAATCGGATCAATACAGATTCTAGAGATCAAAGTATCCAGATGTGGTTTTTGATTCAAGATTTCTATGGAACTAGGATAAGGTTGGGATCGCTAAGGAAAAGTGTTTCTAAGGTGGGAAAGATCACGGGAGAGGTCTCACTATCCACTATCCAAACCAAAGCTCATATCATCGGGTAAGTCTCAAGGGCCTAAGGAAAGGAACATTAACTCAAACCAACAACTCAACCTAAGGGTCTAGAACTAACCTTTACTGGATAATTCTCAGGTAAAGCTCACTCATGCAAGAAGAAGGCACACTCAAACCTAATAAAGGGTTTTGAATCCTTTATTACCTAGAACTCGTCATCTTTGGTAACCAAAAAAGGGAATCACCGGGTAACTCTCTTCTCAAGCTTAGATATAAGCCTTAAAGGGAACTAAGGGTATGAAAGGCTCAACAAAGACTTGGATTTGGGCAATCTAAAACCTAAGCATAAAGATATAACAAAAACGAATCAACTGAAGAAACCTCGGGTTGTTCTAAGGAAAATCTCGGCCGAGATTCTCAAGAGCAGACCGAGATTCGTCTACTCGAAGGTTAAACCAACTCTTCAGGGTCCAATCTAACTTAAAGCCTCAGTCTATCATCATCCAATCCATAACCATCAACCTAGAATCGTAGGGGTTTAGCCAACAACACACATATTCAAATCAAGAAAGATATGTGAAGAATTCAAGAAAACTGTTACGCTAGAAGTTGAGTGCGACACAAATCCGAGGCATGGATTCCAAGAATTTATTCGCCCAAAACGTGCACACAAAGTTTTAAATTTATAAACTTGATCTAATCTCCTAAACTACCTAGCGAACCCGCAGTGTACAAGTTGTTTCGTAGAAAGGAAAGTATTCCGAGGTCAAACACAAGGACTGAGGTGAAATTAAACCATTCAATGATCAAAGATAGTGTAAATCCAAACATAAGAGATGAGAAAGGAATAAAGAAATGAAAACACAATATTTTTGGTTGAGTTTTGGGTGATCAAACAAGGATCACAAGATATGTATACAAACAAGTAAACAACACTCAAACACAAAGATAGGTGATAATAGGTAAGAAATGTGGATTCTAGAGATTCGGAATTCCGGTTATGGCAATGGACTCATGCAATGAAAACATCAAAGGATAAGTTGCAGATGTTCGGAGTTGGGTATTTTTCTAATGGGAACAAGTATCGGGTAAGTCTCATGTTCCACTAGTCTCAAACCTAAGTCTTATTACCGCGTAAGTCTCAAGGAGCTAAGGTCGAGAATTCTACACAAACTAGCCACTACCTAAGGCTCAAACCCCTCCATACCGGGTAAGTCTCGGAAAAGGTAAGTCTTAAGCAACAAACCTAGCACACTCAATCCAATAGCGGCTTTTTTGGCTCACTACTACCTAGAGTTCATCATCTTATATATTTAAGAGCGGAAATCATCGGGCAAGTCTCATTCCTCAATTAGGTTGCTAGCAAAAGTCACCCCAGGCTAGATTAGGCTCAACAAACACTAGGATTTCAAAACATCTACATCCTAACATCCAGATATATCAACAATAGAACAACAACACATACATCTCGGGTGGATCATACACACTCGGCTGAAATTCCATGAAAAGTAGGCTGAGATCATGGACTGAGTTAGGTATTCAAACACAAATCCATCCTAAACTAGCATATTAGTCCAAACAATCATAGTCTAAAGCATAACAATCATTCCTTCACCCTAGAATCACATCTACTCAGCCAATAACATACAAATCTAGATCAAACTTCATCATACAAGCATGCTTGCAACTCATGACTAGAAAATGAAGATAAGACCAAAGGAAAGACATTACAAAGCTGAAATAGAAGTTACCACAAATCTTACAAAGGCTCAAGTGCAGCTCCAAGGTGATCAACAAGGAAACCTCACTCAAAACCACTCAAATATCAATCTAAAACAAAGTTCTACACTAATCTCTTCCATGAACACCCACAAGGGTACTTGGAAGAGAGCTACAATCCAAGAGAGTGTTTTTTGAAGAGAGATAGAGAAGAAGAAGTGATGAAAAAGATGTAAGAGCCTTAGTCTGTAAGGAGAGGAGAGTGAGTGATGAGGGCACAGATTTAGCCTAGGCCACCCCTGCGTGAGTCAGAGGCCGCCCCTGCAGTTTAGGGTGTGTTGCAGCCGACTTTGTTGACTCTTGACTCGTGCTTTTGGGTTGGCTTTCTATATAAGTCTCCCTTGCTTCTTGATGAGGGTTTACTTCATTCTCCTCAACTTCATCTTCTTCCTCACGTTCATCTTCTTCTCCTTCCTTCTTTGGATCTCCATCTTGATCTTCTTTGATATTTGTATAAGTTTGTGAGAGTTTGAGCTTGTCTTTAGTTGTGGTTGATGATTGAGGACATTGTTATGCTTGTGCTAGCCATCCTTGAGGTTGTGGTGAAGAGTCTCCTCTATTAGGGTTACAGCTTGGTGAGTTCTTCCTACATCTCTACCTATCGAGTGAAGAAAGCAAAGAGAAGATGAAAGTGTGCCTTCTGCACACCAGCCGCCCCTGCACCACCTTTGAGCCGCCTCAGTGCCGGCCAGCTGTCGCCCCTGCGCCACCTTGCAGCCGCCCCTGCGTCCACCTGCACCAGCTTGGCTTTGCCCTTGGTTCTGCAGGTGTGTCTTGCTTCTAGGCTTGCATATGGATGGCATTGCCTCTTCCTTTCCTAGTGTGAGTGTGTAGTACCATGCTAGGTGTAGATGATAGTGTGTTGATGATATTATGATCATGTTATGCCTTGTACGGCTTTTGAGGATTTGTGAGTTGTGAGGCTTAGGTTAAGGATGATCCTATGGATCCCTTGGGTCTAGGTGTGACCCTTTTAATTGATAAGAAGTTGATATATCTCTATGCCTTGTTATTAGGCAATTCCCTCTCAGGATTAGAGGTTGATCGTGGTTGTGATTGTACGAGGTTGAGGTAAGTCCATAGGAATTACGTAGCTACCATCCTTATATTGGGTGTTTGCATGAGTGGTGTGTGTATTATATGTTTGATGTGATAGCATGCGATGTCGAGTATTACCGACCTATGTTTTATTTATAGCCCTGTATGCGTGGCAATGATAACCGTTCCCTTTCATCCCGCCGTGGAGTCTAGGAGGTTCTCTGACCTTAGGCCACCTGGTATACAGGAAGGGCACAATCCACTCACATAGGGTACACGGGTTGTGTGGCTGACACAACTTCCAGATGGCTAGCAGGCCCAGAGGCAAGGATGATATGTTCCTCGTGTCACATAGTTTCATCTATCCTTTGGTTGTACAGTTGTATACGGTTTTATGCATTTGTTTTATATCTGTCAGTTCCATATTGTAAGGTCTAGTGAACTTGTTGTTAGGCTAGGGTCAGGATCCACTGTGAGATCCTAGCCCAATGTGGTCGGTATCAGAGCCTTAGGTTGACAACAATGACACTTGCTACATGCAATCACGTTTGATAGATAAAATAAACAGAACCAGAAAGGGGTCTGACGTTTTTAAAAGTTTTTGGTTTTTAAAGTGTTGTTTTGGGATAGAATGCACAAGGAGTCGTCACCTCTGCCATGGATCTCTACAGCATAGATATGTATACATATGTATTATGGACCTTGTGTATGTGATATATATATATATATATATATATATATATATATATATATATATATATATATATATATATATATATATATATATATATATATATGTGTGTGTGTGTGTGTGTGTGTGTGTGTGTGTGTGTGTGTGTGTGTGTGTGTATACATATGGCCTATATAGAGCCTTATAAGTTAGGTGTACATACCCCACAGATGGCTCAGACTAGTGCTACTTCTGTTGTAGGCCACGGTAGAGGTAGACCACCTCTTCCTCCGGGAGTGATAGGATAGGGACCAGTTCCCGCTGTTGACCCACCAGTAGTGGAGGAGGTTCATGAGGAGATCGCTGAGAGTGTCATCCCAAAGACGAGGAGTGGTGGATTGTTCGCTCCAAATGGTGTGTGCAAGCTATAAATTTATATCCTAAGAAATATGCTTAAAACAAGGATGCGAACCCGCAGTGTATGGATCAATTACAGTAAAAAGCAAGAATTTTGGGGTGTCAATCTCAGGGACTTAGGTGAAACTAAGCAAGTAGAGGTTGTCAATGTAACTAATAACCACAAAAGCGATTAAAACAATCAAAGATGATAATAAGGTCAAATAGAGGAAAATATATATGCAAATTCTAGGGATTAAAGCATCTAGTTGTGGTTCCGACTCAAGATCTCAAGATAAGCGGACAAAGCTGAGATTTTGCAAAGGTAAGGTGTTTCTAAAGTGGAATAGATTATCAGGTAAGTCTCACTACTCACTATCCCAAACCAAAGCTCCTATCACCGGGTAAGTCTCAAGGTACTAAGGAAAATAACTATAATCTCAAACTAACACACCACCTAAGGGAATAGAATCAACCTTTACCGGGTAAGTCTCAAGCTAACTCACAAAGATGGAATGAAGGCACACTCAAACCTCATTAAAGGATAAACCTTTATTACCTACACTTATGATCATGGGTAAACAAACAAAGGAATCACCGGGTAAGTCTCATCCTAGGCTTGCATTGAACCAGGAAAGGTGTAATAAGAATAGGATTTGGCAAACTATAACACTTAACTCTCAGTTTCGGATCAGAAAAGGTCACCTCGGTCAGTCAAGTTCCACCCCGGCCGAGATGTTCATCGACTGAGCGAGATGTTCTAGGGTTAAGGTTAAAGACTCGAGCTTTCAGGGTCCTACTGGGATTAAGATCATTCTATCATTGTCTTTCCCACAACTTTTAGCCAATCACCGTAGAATCGCACAAGGAATTTAGCCACTCATCATCATGATAACTATAATCAAATATATGGGAAGGTAATGAATATTTGAACACAAAAACCTTAAGAACAAGGTTTCAATAACTGAATCAAATATCAAACAAATCAGCGTTCCCTGGATCACAAATTCAACACGACAATAAAACCAAAGGGAATCTAAGAAAGTCTTACAAATCCCCTCAAAAGCTATCTCAAAGATATCAACTTTCTTTCCTTCAATCTTCAATCCTTCCTTCCTTCGAACTTCCAGAAAATCTCTTTACTACAGTGGGGAGAATATTGCTCCTTCCAGGATGGCTGAATTGTGAAAAATCCAACCCTTTATATAGGAGAATTATCTTCCAAAGATAATAATATCTTAAAAAGATAATTTCCTATAAAAATATATTATATCTCTAAAATAGATCTCCCAAATATATGATCTTCCTTCCAGAAATTCAGCCCAAAAATATAAGATATCTTCTTTTCATAATTAAAAGATCTCAGCCAAAAAAAATATATCTCGCCGGCGCCAGGGTGTTTGCCTCGGTCGGGACGCTCCTCAAGATCACCTCGGTCGAGGTGACACTGTAGCTGACCGAGGTGAATCTCAACTGAATGTGAAATCTCTCAAATCTGGTCCAAAGTAAATCTTCTTTATTAATTTCATACTTCTTGAGTTCTTTTTTTAAGCTCCAGAATGTAGCTCCTATGACTCCTTTTCTCCTTAGCTCCGTTTCGATCCAAAACGTGCTATTTTACCTACGATTACAACGAAATTTGGTGTAGACCTTGATTCCCGTAAAGGTAGATGAAACGACAATATATCACATAATATACATCCATACATGCAGATTATTAAAGATAAAAAGTCTAAACAAGTCCCAAAATATAGACTATAATACATGCTATCAAAATACCCCATACTTGTCCCTTGCTTGTCCCCAAGCAAGTTTCAAATCTTAAGTACAAGATAGAATGGATTATAAGTCATAAAGATCAATGAAAAGTATTTCAAAATATTTTTGGTGGTGTGCTCCATTCATAGATCACTCTAAGAGAATGCTTCATGGTATTTAAAATCAAGATATGATCAAAACATTTTACAAATATAAGAAAGTTGTTTATCTTTGCATAAAATCATAGATTGTATAATAAATCATAATTATCGAAATTAATCATGTATAATCCAGTTTAAACCACCAAGTCAATCAACAAGCTCGAGGTCTCAAGGGCTTTCAAAAGAAGGTCAAGAAACGTGTGAGGGTGGGATGTATATAAGGAATGTGGTGCTAGAATCCGGGAAAAGAATCTTCACTTCACTTGCTTTTGAACTTCAACATCTTCCACCAATAAGCTTTGCTTATTTTGCTTTTTTTACTTTTTTACTTTTTGGGATGCATGGACAGAGGTGCATAATAACCGAAGCCTAGGAGATCAACAATCATCAATTTCTCAAGATGCCTCAAACCCTTGATGCACATACCATGACCCGTTAGGAATATCTCTCAATCCGACTTTACCAAGACACAAACACCCGGCTATGTGAATGGTGCCGAGTTACTCATCATCATGATTGACTTCTCCAAACCTATTTGTTTCTTTCTAAACTTCCAGCCAACATCTCAACTTTTCTTTTACTTGCTTTTCACTTGCTTGCTTCCAATTTCCCGGATAGGTAAAGGAAGGCAAATATGCACATGAAGGGCTAAAGCATGATCAAGAAGAAGAAGAAAAGAGAATGAATTGCCTTAATTATCCCAGGAAGAAAGTGAGAGAACTCATCATGTGGTGTTAACCTTCAAATTCAACATAATTTGGATAAAAACAAAGTATTAAACATGCCAAAATTTCAAACAAAGTATTTTGCAACTTAAACATATCATAAAACCTTTCAAACATATAAAGATTTGAAAACCAATCTGCAAACAAAATTATCACTGAGGTCATATCCAGAAAAGAGGCACAAAAATTGTTTTGAAAACTCTCTCAGTTAAACCGCCTTAGATAAGCACGTAGAGCCAAATAAGACAATAAGATCATAATATCCAGAAGTCATACAAGTCATACACATATAATGTCAAGTAAGATACATCCAAATACCCCATACTTGGGACACATTGTCCCAATGGGTCAAAATAAGTCAAAAGAACAGAATACTCACCGGACAAAAGATGAGCCGCATAATAAATAAAGAAAAGAAATCCCTGCAAGCTCTAATCCCGATCTGCTGGGGGTGGTGGATATGGGACGTAAGGATGTTGGGATGGATCAAAAGGATAACCCATAGTGTGCTGGAACTACATCTCCATCATCCTGCGCTGGTAATGTTGGCTCTCTAGCATCTGATGTGTCCAGCCCTCAATCTCTCGGGGCTGATCATCAAAGCGCTCACGGATGTCAACTGTCAAGGCAGCATAGGCGTCGATCATCTAATCGGTGAGGTCATCAATCCTTTGATGCAATATTGGGTCTCTGACTCTGCGGCGGCGGGATCTGCGCTGAGATGGTGGTGGTGTTGTTGCCTCCTCCTTTGTCGCCTCGTCGTCTAAGTCGACAACTGGCACACTAGGGCCGGTTGTATCTGTACTTGTCTCCATGGCAGCACCGCCATCGTCATACTCCTCCTCAGGTGCAACATCAACATCTCGGGCATCCTGAATGTAGGGCAGCCAAGCTGAAGATCAGTATTGTGGATCGAAAACTGAGAACTGAGCCGACCACAAGATACCCTGAGGGGCAGTCTACTCCCAAGGCATAGCCACATATGGTGTAGTGAGTCCACGAGGAACCAGAATCCTCCTCGTGATCATCTCCTAAAGACCAAGCGGCTTTGCAACCGCCACCAACATACAAGCACTCAAGTCAAGATCCATGACTGTAGCGATGTGAGTCACTAGTCCTCCACAACAGATATCTCCATTCCCCTTAGCCTTGATCCGATGCAGATCCTCAGCTAACATAGCCCCAAAATCAGGTACTCCTCCAGTCACCATACAAAATAAACTGAGCAGCTCTCCCTGTCTAACCTTCTACGGCGTCTCAGTACGCGCCAGAAGAGTCTCACTAAAGATCCGGTGGGCAAGACGGAAAGCAAGGTGGAAAATGATGCGCTTCCCGGAATCTCCAGGTCTCCATCTGTCAGCGTGCTCCACCACATGAGCAATCTGACCCCAGAACTGTCGAGCTACGGCTCGAGAGGGAAAGTCGGGAATTGTAGGAGTCGGGAAGCCAAAAATATCTCTAAACTGGTCCATGGGGACAATGTAGTTCCGGTTCAGCAACCGGCACTTTATGGCTTTCCTCTCAGGTAGGTGAGTAACAGAACTCACAAACTCTAGGGTAGGCTCGAGGTAGGCTGGAGCTCTGATCTCCATAAAACTCTCCAGCCTAGCCATGGAAATCATCTTCTTCAAGTCCTCCACCACGTGGAGGCACTCGAAGGCAGGGATATCTAGGAAACGCGGTGCAATGACAGGGCGCGCGCATATACGGTCAAAGTCTGCCTAGTGACGCTCATGGATCACCGGGATGGAAGGTCTAGAGGAAGGGGAAGGGGAAGAACCACTGGGGGTATCTCTCAGGACAAGCTGAAGGTCGGAACGAGAAGTCATAATTTCTGCTGACAAGGACACCTCGGTTGCTCTGACAGAGCTGAAGAACTCCTCGGCCGAGGCACAGGTCGACTGGACCGAGGCGAAAAACTGTTCAATTCCAACTCTCTGATTTCCAATTCTTTTCCCCCAATATCACTACCAATTGTTCCTATGGGGTACTTATACCTTTTCCAACAACAATGGATAGCAACCAAAGCCGAATCCAACTGAAATCAGTAAAAATATAAGAGATAGGGTTTTCGAATGGTTTACCCAAAAATACGCAGATTCGAGGCGTTTTTGTTGTAGTTTCTCGCTTGCAATCTGATCCTCTTGCCTTTCCTTGCGAGATCGGAGCAAAAATTATGGAAAACGGTCAAAAATCGAAGAAGCGAGGTGGGGAGAGCGCCGTGGTCGAGTCGAAGTTGGGAGGGAAGAGGGAGAAACTATTTCCCCTTTTATACCCCTCGCCGATTCTGCTGTCACCTCGGTCGAGGTGGTCTGGACCAAGGTGGATCTTTGTCAGCCCTAGTCGCCTCTATTGCTCAAGAATCATCTCGGTCGAGGTGCTGTGATAGCAACCGAGATGTATCTCAGTCAAACTCCGTCTTTACGAATTCTCGAAATTCTGTCTTTCCAGTGTTGCTCCTGACTTGTAATCTTTCCTTAGAAAGTACCTGGTTTCTATCTAGGACGCCAAAAATAAAACAAAGCAAAGCAAAAGCAAACTATCTAAGACTAAACTTCAAAAAAAAAGGGAGAAAGAAAGCAATACCTTGGGTTGCCTCCCAAGAAGCGCTTGATTTAAGGTCGCTAGCTGGACCGTACGGTATCCCTAAACAAGGTATAGTGGTGCAATCTCCTCAACCTGGACTTCCGGCTGGTATTTCTTAAGTCTATGACCATTGACCTTGAAGCTTCCACTTGTTTCTCCCCAGATCTCAACTGTACCATAAGGGAAAACATGTTTCACAATGTAAGGTCCTGTCCATCTAGATTTTAACTTACCTGGAAAGAGGCAAAGGCGGGAGATGAAGAGTAGAACAAAATCTCCTTCTTTGAACTCCTTAGGAATGATACGCTTGTCATGCCATTTCTTTGTCCTTTCCTTGTAGATCTTGGCATTCTCATAAGCGTTCAAGCGCAACTCTTCCAGCTCATTGATGTCCAATAGCCGCTTCTCACCGGCTTCCTTGATATCGAAATTCAACCACTTGATTGCCCAATACGCCTTGTGCTCTAACTCAACGGATAGATGGCAAGACTTCCCATATACCAAATTGTAAGGGGTGGTACCAATGGGAGTCTTGAATGCGGTCCTGTAAGCCCAAAGAGCGTCGTCCAACTTCATGGACCAATCCTTCCTTGTCCTAGAGACGGTCTTCTCCAAGATTACCTTGATTTCTCTATTCGAGATCTCGACCTGTCCACTAGTTTGAGGGTGATAAGGAGTTGCCACCTTGTGGGTTACCCCATACTTCGATAGAAGTGCCTTAAACTTCCGGTTGATGAAATGTGTCCCTCCATCGCTGATGATACGTGGTGTCCCAAAACATGGAAAGATAGTCCGATTGAAGAACTTCACAACCACCATGGCGTCATTAGTGGGGGAGGCAATGGCTTCCACCCATCTAGAGACGTAGTCAAATGCTAAGAGAATGTAGAGGTTTCCTCCGGATGATGGGAAAGGTCCCATGAAATCAACTCCCCATACATCAAAAATCTCAACCTCTTGGATGTTGTTGAGTGGCATCTTGTTCCTTCTAGATAAGTTCCTTGTTCTTTGGCATGCATCACAAGAAACAACAAATGTTTGCACATCCTTAAATATTATAGGCCAAAAGAAACCGGAACGTAATACCTTAGCGCACGTTTTGTGAGCGCTAGCATGTCCTCCACAAGGAAGCGAGTGGCAATGCCGTATGACACTAGTAACTTCATCTTCCGGAATGCATCTTCGAAGCATCCCATCCGGACCTCTCTTAAACAGTAGAGGTTCATCCCAGTAGTAGTGGCGTACATCTTTAAAGAATTTCTTCCTTTGAGCGTACGTCAATCCGGGCGGTGTTTCCTGGCAAACAAGGTAATTAACAATGTCAACATACCAAGGTTCTTTATTACCAGAAACTTGGTGGAGCCAGTGCTCCACCAACTGTGAATGAGTTTCAGAAAAGGGAATAAGAAGTTTGTTATTCTCAGTTGAAGGTGTCTCGCTTGCTGTCTCGGTCGGCGCCCGAGGTGGGTGACCGAGATGTTCTTCAGATAAGAACACCTCGCTTGGTCCAGAAAGTGCCTCGGTCGAGGTACTCGAACTGGGACCGAAACTAGAGATTCTCCTCTCCTGGATTAGTTTTCAATCTTAGCTCCTGGATCTTCTTCCAGTGCCTTTAAGCTCCGTATATCTGCATCACAAGAAGCATATATACCTTCCTCCATTAAGCTAAAACTAATAACTCTTTCAAGAGGGTCATTAATAAGGATAGAGCTCACCAATTCTCTTGATTCTTCTTCATCATAGATGTTGAAAATATCATCTTCCAACGGCTCTCCTTTCATTGTAGCAAGCAATGCAAACTCCACTTGATCTCCGCCAATGTTGAATTTTAACTTGGCGTTCTTACAATCCACATTGCAACCCGAAGTTGCTAGAAATGGTCTCCCGAGAATGATAGGAACGGGATAATCTGCGGGTATATCAAGCACAACAAAATCTATAGGTAAGTAAAAGTTGCCTAACTTAACCGGAACATCTTCCAAAATGCCCACGGGATGGGTAATGGAGCGTCCGCCATGTATAGTCTTATCTTCACCGGCTTGGGCTCTCCAAGTCCGATCTTCACACATAGCTCCAGCGGGATGATACTCACATTGGCTCCTAGATCACACAATGTCTCACATGTTACATCCCCAACCTTAATGGGAATGCAAAATGAGCCGGGATCTCTTAATTTGGGTGGCATCTTCTCCTTTATGATTTGAATGTGCGCAGAGGATTTAGATGTCATCCTTACTTCACCAAAATCTTCCAGTTTCTTCTTCCTTGATAGAATCTCTTTTAAGAACTTCCCATAGGCGGGCATCCCTAGAATAGCATCAAGGAAAGGGATGTTAATATGTAGTTTATTCATAAAGTCAAGGAACTTACCAAAGTGCTTGTCTAGATGTTCTCTAGCCCTTGACTGAGGGAACGGGAGTGGTGGTTTATATGCAGGAGGTGGGACATAAACTTCAGTTTTGTCCGTCGCTTTCTAGGACTCCATCTCGGGTAGCACATCGACCGAAGTGTTCCTCGTCTGTACCTGGACCGAGGTGTTCTTCGTCTGCACTGGCATCGACCGAGGCACTGGATCTGCAGTGTTCAGTCCACTTCTCGTCGTTATTGCCATAATCTGTCCTTTAGGGTTGCTCTCTCTCCTTGCTGGGAGCTTCCCTTTATCTCTTGGCGCTTCATTCGCCTTATTAAAGAATTGTTTCTCTAAGGCTTTTTGTGCCTTCGAAAATGAAGTCATGGACGTTTCCATAGCGTTGAGCTTGATCAAGATGGCCTCTAGCACTGCATCTTTCTTTTCTAGCTGGGACGAACTTGATCCAGGCTCCTGGCTCTTCAATGGAGTAGAAGAAGAAGAAGAAGAGGGGTTAAAATAATTATTAGAATTGGAATTAGAATAAGGGTTACCCGAATTTTAATTGTTAGATCTCCAATTGTTGTTGTTGGAGCCTCTATTGATGTTGTAATTGTTGTTCCGGGAACCATGATTGTTGTTCCTTGAGCCTTGATATCCTCCTTCTTCCTTCTTGGTGTGAGCAACCAAAAGGTCCTTCAATTGCTTCACATCATTCTTGAGGGAGATGAGTTGATTATCATTTGATGGAGTTTCCTGAAAATTAACTCTCTTAACTCCATTTTCAGCTCCTTGGTGGGAGTATTTCTCCATGTGCAAAGCTTGTTTCTCAATGAACTCCCAAGCTTCATCAATCGGCATGTCCATGAATGTGCCGGCGGAGAGTATTTGAAGATTGAATTGGGTAGCTCCATCCCATCCTTTGAAGTATATCTCCAACAACTCTATCTTTGGAATCCCATGATGTGGGCAATCCAAGAGAACATCATTAAATCTTTCCCATGACTTGGACAAACTTTCCTTATCCTTCATGATGAATGCATTAATCTTCCCTCTCATTTCAATGGTTTTGGACGGGGGAAAGAACTTTGTTAAGAACTCCGTCGTCATCTCCTCCCAAGTGTTGATCTTTCCGGGAGGAAGAGACTGATACCAAGTAAGTGCCCTGTCCTTCATGGAAAAGTAAAAAGGCCTTAGCTTGTAATTATTATTTTCCACCCTTGAAGGTCTCAAGGTTTCCATCAAAATCTCATAGTTTTGCAAATACTGATGCGGAGACTCCCTCTCTAAATCTCCAAACTGGCATTGGCGGATCATGGATAGAACTTGCGGTCGAAGTTCATAATCATGCTCCGCTGGATCACCTAGGTTGACTCCTGGACGCCTCACTTGCTGGTTTGGGTCCATCCTCTGTCCTAGGGTTTGTGGAATTCCTGCAAAAAGAACATCTCGGACAGGCATCCGAGGTGGATGTATCTCGGCCGCGGCAACTAGAACTGGGTCCTGCCTCGGTTGATGCAGAATCTGGGCTCGTAGATCAGCCATATCTGCTTCAATCTCTGCAGTTTTGGTGCGCATTTGCTCCTTCTCGCGTTGCAGTTCTTCCCTATTGAGGCGTAGCTACTCATCGCATCCTTCAATTCGGCCTCAAGATCGCGATTGTCTTGGTTGACCATTTTAGCTTCTTTCAAGCGTCTTTTGTATGTCTTTTCTGGTTCGGGATCTTAAGGAACGATTTCCTTCCCAGCACGGGTTCTTCGCATAAACCTAAGAAAAAGAACCTGCGAAAGTCACTCAAATAGAGTGGTTAGTAGCAACAGGGGCAATTGCCCCGAAAGACAACCGCAACCGGCTTGGTCTAGACCAAGTCCCCGGCAACGGCACCAAAAACTTGTTCGCTCTAAATGGTGTGTGAAAGCTTTAAATTTATATACCAAGAAATATGCTTAAAACAACGATGCGAACCCGCAGTGTACGGATCAATTATATTAAAAAACAAGAATTCTAGGGTGTCGATTTCAGGGACTTAGGTGAAACTAAGCAAGTAGAGGTCGTCAATGCAACTAATAACCACAAAAGCGATTTAAACAATCAAAGATGATAATAAGGGAAAATATATGCAAATTCTAGGGATTAAAGCATCTAGTTGTGGTTCCGACCCAAGATCTCAAGATAAGCGGACAAAATTGAGATTTTGCAAAGGGAAGGTGTTTCTAAAGAGGAATAGATTACCGGGTAAGTCTCACTACTCACTATCCCAAACCAAAGCTCCTATCATCGGGTAAGTCTCAAGGTACTAAGGAAAAGAACTATAATCTCAAACCAACACACCACCTAAGGGAATAGAATCAACCTTTACCGGGTAAGTCTTAGGCTAACTCACAAAGATGGAATGAAGGCACACTCAAACCCCAATAAAGGATAAACCTTTATTACCTACACTTATGATCATGGGCAAACAAACAAAGGAATAATCGGGTAAGTCTCATCCTAGGCTTGCATTGAACCAAGAAAGGTGTAATAAGAATAAGATTTGGCAAACTATAACACTTAACTCTCAGTTTCGGATCAGAAAAGGTCACCTCGGTCAGTCAAGTTCCACCCCGGCTGAGATGTTCATCGACTGAGCGAGATGTTCTAGGGTTAAGGTTAAAGACTCGAGCTTTCAGGGTCCTACTGGGATTAAGATCATTCTATCATTGTCTTTCCCACAACTTTCAGCCAATCACCCTAGAATCGCACAAGGAATTTAGCCACTCATCATCATGATAACAATAATCAAATATATGGGAAGGTAATGAATATTTGAATACAAAAACCTTAAGAACAAGGCTTCAATAACTGAATTAAATATCAAGCAAATCAGCGTTCTGTGGATCACAAATTCCCCAAGACAATAAAACCAAAGGGAATCTAAAAAAGTCTTACAAATCCCCTCAAAAGATATCTCAAAGCTATCAACTTTCTTTCCTTCAATCTTCAATCCTTCCTTCCTTCGAACTTCCAGAAAATCTCTTTACTGCAGTGGGGAGAATATTGCTCCTTCCAGGATGGTTGAATTGTGAAAAATCCAACCCTTTATATAGGAGAATTATCTTCCAAAGATAATAATATCTTAAAAAGATAATTTCCTATAAAAATATATTATATCTCTAAAATAGATCTCCCAAATATATGATCTTCCTTCCGGAAATTCAGCCCAAAAATATAAGATATCTTCTTTCCATAATTAAAAGATCTCAGGCAAAAAAAAATATCTCGCCGGCGCCAAGGTGTTTGCCTCGGTCGGGACGCTCCTTAAGATCACCTTGGTCGAGGTGACACTGTAGTTGACCGAGGTGAATCTCAGCTGAATGTGAAATCTCTCAAATCTGGTCCAAAGTAAATCTTCTTTATTAATTCCATGCTTCCTGAGTTCTTTTTTTAAGCTCCAGAATGTAGCTCCTATGACTCCTTTGCTCCTTAGCTCCGTTTCGGTCCAAAACGTGCTATTTTACCTACGATTACAACGAAACTTGGTGTAGACCTCAATTCCCGTAAAGGTAGATGAAACGACAATATAATCACATAATATACATCCATACATGCAGATTATTGAAGATAAAAACGTCTAAACAAGTCCCAAAATATAGACTATAATACATGCTATCATGGATCTAGGACACATCATTCACACCGAGTCCAATCAGATGACTCAGATCGTGTCTCCGTGAGGGGGCCAGAGTTTTGTGATTACATCCGACGTGTTTCGGATGCTGTCAGAGCTGGCAGACGGGCCCCAAATCTACTAGTGCATGAGGGATCGTCTGAGATGTCCCAGGGAGCCACTCAGGTGTCAGCTATGCCGGCACGTGCTGCTAAGATTGTTCGAGATCCAAAGCAGTATAGAGGGTCTCGACCAGATACCTGGTTGAAGGCATTCCATCAACTGGGAAGGTGGTGTTAGAGACAAAGGTCTGGATCGGGCATGTGGACTCATCTTTAGAGTCTATCAAATGTCCTAAGGGCAGGCGGATAGAGTTAGTTCAGACTCTATTCTGTGACTTAGCTCATTAGTAGTGGAGGAACATGAGGGGTCGAGCCACCAGTTACAATTAGATGATGAGTATGATTAGGAAGCATTTCTGCCCTGCTTCACTGAGGAGGGAGAAACTGTAGGATTTTGTGGAGGCGGGCTTTGAGGATGTGCCGATTGTAGATGCCATCAGCCTCTTCCATTCAGAGTTAGCATTGTTGGGTCCAGTTGTACCTTCTGAGGTCCAGTACGTACATTTATTCTCCCCTCGACTGAGGGAGAATACACGCTCTTATATGGCGGGATTCCATTGCGAGTCCTTGAGAGATTATCAAGACCGGGCCTCAGCTTATGAGCATCAGCGGGCAAGTCAGAGGAGGACTTTTCAGACGGGACGGTCTGAGAAGAGGCAACGTACTGGGCAGACCAGTGGCATTGGTGGAGCTTCAGGTTTTAAGCGGAGCCAGAGACATTAGGGTTACCCCTCATCTGCACTACTTGTAGAGAAGGGACGACAGTGCTACAACTGTGGTGATCCTGGACATTTGAGACCAGAGTGTACGAGGTCACTAGTGACTTGCTTCACCTGTAGTAGACCAGGTCATAGAGCTGCCTTCTGTAGGCAGGGTGGAGTTGGATCACAGTAGGGTTCTTCCCCTGCCAATGTGGCGGGAGGTGGTCAGAGGACACCTCAGCAACAAACACAGGGACATCAGAGAGTCCCATATCGTCCTTCTACTCAAGGATCTGTTCCCAGGCCGAGTAGAGGTAGAGGTCGTGGTGGGAGTACCACTAAAACCAAAGGAGCTCAAGGTAGTCTTTGAGCTGAGGAGTGCAGAGGAGCCGCCTGCACCGGCTGCTACAAGTACCATTCTGCTTTATAGTTACTTGTTAGAGTTTTATTTGATACGGGTTCTATGCATTCCTTTATTTCTGATGTATGTGTTGAGCGGCTGAGTTTAGATACTATTGAGGGGATACCCTTTACTATAGGGTTACTTGATGGTAGTAGGGTCAGAGGTACCCATGAGATACATAGTTGTCCCTTTCGTTTAGGGACTCGTGTGTTTCTTGTGGACTTCTTAGTCATGCCATTGATGTATGAAGAGGTCATATTAGGTGTGGATTGGATGTGTAGACACCATGTGGTATTAAATGTTGGTAGGAGGACTATGACAGTCTCTACCGAGGTAGGTTAGATAGAGGTCTTCCGAGGTTGGGACCTTGGCAAGACGGGTTCTGCCATCAATGTGGTACGAGCAACGAGGCTGATAGCACAAGGATGTGATGCCTTCTGGTGTTATGCCATGAAGGATGGAGAGAGTCCATCATTGGAGGATATTCCAGTGGTCTGTGAGTTTGCAGACGTGTTTGTTGAGCCGTCTAGCTTGCCGCCTCAGAGGAGTGTGGACTTCAATATAGAGTTGGAGCCTGGTACGAGACCAATCTCGAAGGCCCCATATTGTATGGCCCTTCTCGAGTTGTTGGAGCTGAAGAAGCAACTTGAGGAGTTGGCTAAGAAGGGCTTCATCCGCCCTAGCGTATCACCTTGGGGAGCACCTGTCCTCTTCGTGCGGAAGAAGGACGGATCGTTGAGACTGTGCATCGATTACAGAGAGCTGAACAAGGTGACCATCAAGAACAAGTATCCACTTCCTTGTATTGATGATGTGCTTGATCAGCTTTAAGTAGCGACGGTATTCTCCCGGATCGACCTACGTTCAGGATATCACTAGTTGAGGGTAAGGGAGGAGGATGCGCACAGGACGGCATTTCGTACCCGTTATGGACACTACGAGTTTGTAGTGATGCTATTTGGGCTTACGAATGCCCCAACAGTTTTCATGAAGTTGATGGACAGTATTTTCATCGACTTCCTTGATTAGTTTGTGGTAGTCTTCGACTCATGATCTGGAGTTAGCAGCGGTAGTTCATGCTTTAAAGATTTGGAGACATTACCTGTATGGTGCCACTTGTCAGAATTTCATAGACCATAAGAGTCTGAAGTACATTTTCACGCAGCGGGAGTTGAATAACCGTCAGCTTCGATGGCTTGAGTTGATCAAGGACTTTGACCTTGAGATTTTGTATCATCCAGGGAAGGCGAATGTTGTCGCCGACGCCCTGAGTAGGAAGACGTCTCGAGAGAAGGTGATTGCCAGATTGACAGTACAACCTCAGCTTCATAGGGATCTAGCTTGGCTAGAGCTGGACATCTAGTTTCCTGATGAGGATGCCCAGTTGTATACTTAAGAGGTTCTACATGGTCTGTTGGATGAGATCCAACAGAAGCAGGGGACCTGCCCAACCATGAGGAGGATCAGAGAGAGGATGTCTCGTGGTGAGGCACCACAGTTCTCCATTGGAGCAAATGGAGTGATGAGACGCCATGACCGTGTCTCTGTACCCGCTGATGCAGAGCTGAGACAGAGGATCTTACAAGAGGCTCACTATACACCTTACTTTGTACATCTAGGTATGAGTAAGATGTACCATGATGTGAGGCTATCATATTAGTGGGGAGGGCTGAAGCCCGATATAGCCAAATTTGGGCACAGTGTGCAACTTCTCAGTAGGTCAAGATAGAGCATTGCAGACCTGGAGGTTAGCTCCATCCACTATCAGTGTTACAGTGGAAGTGGGAGGATGTTTCCATGGACTTTGTGACGGGATTGAGGCCCAATACGAGTTTTGATGCTATATGGGCTGTTGTTGACAGACTGACAAAGACGGCACGTTTCATTCCTATCAGAGAGACATGGCTGGTGAGTAGAATGGCTGAGGAGTACACTAGACAGATAGTGAGACTCCATAGTGTACCGAGGACGATTGTCTCTGATCGAGATGGGCGATTTACCTCGAGGTTTTGGCAGTAGATTTAGACTAGTTTGAGGACGAGTCTACACTTCACGACTGTGTTTCACCCCAGACAGATGGACAGTTAGAGAGGACCATCCAAACCCTTGAGGATTAAAGGTGGGTCCGGTTCAAACCAAACCGCCGAACCGGTGGTTTAGGTTTGCCAGTTTGGTTGAACCGGGGGTTTACGGTTTCGGTTTAGCTTTGGTTCTAGGCCAAACCTAAACCGGCGGTTCAAACCGGCGGTTAACCGCCGGTTTGACCCATTTTTTATTTTTTTTTATTTTTACTGCCTAAACCGGCGATTTGGAAAAAAATGCCAACGGCTCTTTGGCCACAACGGCTATCAGCCGTTGTGGGCCCCACATCCCAACGGCTGTTAGAGCCGTTGGATGTGTAATTTAATTTTTTATTTTTTTTTTGTAATATTAGAGTAATTAAAAAAAATTCCTATAAATACCATACAATTCTTCCATTTACCTCACACCAACATTCTCATCTATCTACTACTACTCTCAATCTCCATCTCGTATTCTCTATCTCGTATTCTCGATCTTTCAATCAAGTGAAATGGAAAACCCGGATCACCCAAGTGACTACGACTTCACTCCGAGTCCCGCTTTCTTTCCTAGCACACAAGAAAGCGAGACTCAAATGCCGGAAATGCCACAAGTTCCACAAGGTCAAGGTGAAGGGGCATTCCGACAAGCTCCTCCACCGAAAATGCTCACCTCCGACATACTCACGAAGCATTACAAGAAGGGTCCGGTGGTGAATAATCATTGCCAAGTTACATGCAATTATTGTCCGAAGGTGTTCAAGTGGAAGGCGAAGGGCGGATACGGGACTTTGCAAACCCACATGCAAAAGAATCATCCGGAGAAGCTCGGAATATCACGGGGACAAACACAATTGTCCCACGGGTTTGCATCCTCTTCCGCTCAATCTTCTTTATTTACTTATAATCATGTTGATGAATCTTTAGGATTAGCCAACTTAATTGCATCCGAAGCTTTTCCATTTTCTTATGCGGAATCTATTAATGTAAGAGAATATAACACTACTTTTCTTCAACCGGCTTATAAACCAACTTCTTGTAAACAAGTTTCGAAATTAATTTCTCAATCTTATGAACAAAAGAAACAAAATATTCTTACTATTTTACAATCTTTTTCGCATCAAGTATCAATTTGTAGTGATATTTGAAGTACTTTATCACAAAAACATTTTTACTTTGGCATGACTTTACATTTTATCGATAATGATATGTACTTGCATAAATTTGTTATTGCATTTCGCAATTTTAATGAAAGACATACTTCAGTCAATATTGCTATTTTAATAAGAACGGTTTTATAAGAATTTAATTTACAAAATCGAGTTTTTTCATACTCATTTGATAATGCTTCATCTAACACCCGCGCCGTAAACAATTTGGTAGGAAATGCGGGTCAACTTATAAAAACACCTTTTACTCACCAAATATGTTCATTTCATATATTAAATTTATGTGTCCAAGATGGCCTAAAAGTTTTACATGAAATGTTAGAACCTATAACCGACGTAATTGAACATATTTGGCATTCAACCGACTTAAGAAGAAAATGGAGATCAACTTGTATAGAAAAAAATGTTCCTCCGATTGCTTTTTCAAAAGATATTGGAACTTGTTGGAACTCAACCTATAAACTAGTTAGTCAAGCACTTCGTTATAAAGATGTTTTACAAGAATTTTCTTCACAATTTATTTCTTGGTCTATTTTAGATGATGAAAGTATTTGGCAAACTTGTTTTGATATTTGTAGTGTTTTAAAAGTATTTAGTAAGTCTACTAATATGTTGAGTTATGTTTACAATCCAACCTCTTGTAGTTTTTTAGAATAGCCGTAAATGTTGCGGAAGCTTTACAAACCGGTTTAGGTTTAGAATCACTGAAATATGCGGCAACCGAAATGAAAACAAAATGGCTAAAATATTATGATGACATTCCCCTAGTTTATCTTATTGCCTCCGTTTTCGATCCTAGACTAAAAATTGATGGTGTTACGGAATTTTTAAATGCTTATTATAAATGTTTAGGTTTATCTTCTATTAAGAACGTTAATTCTATTGCTAGTAATATTCGTGTTGAAATTGGTAAATTACTTCCTTTATTTGAAACAAGGGCTAGTGCTTCTTCCCAATCAACTCCCCCACCCTCTTCTTCTTCTTCTTCTTCTATTCTTTCTAAAGCTAAATAAATTTTAGCTAAAAGAACGAAAACACCTAGACATTCATCCGCAAGTGCGGAATTTGAAGATTATCTAACAACTCCTTTTAGTTTTGATGGTGATATTGATAGTTTTCAAGTTTTAGAATATTGGAAGAAGATGGCCCCAAAGTATCCAACATTGGCCAAGATTGTGCAACAAATTATGGCCGTCCCCGCATCAACGGTGGTCGTGGAGCAAGCTTTTAGTCAAGGAGGAAACATGCTAAGCTACAAGAGGAGTCAATTGAAGCCCGATAAATTGGAGGCTCAAGTATGTGTTCAAGATTGGATAAGGGCGAAGAAGAGGCAACAACGGAATGCACCGGTTTATGACTCAAAATCGGATTCCAACTCCGAAGATCCGGCCACTACTTCCGGGTCCGAGGCGCAAAGGTAAGGGGGTAACGAAAAAAACTCGAAAGTCCAAAAAAAGGTAAGCAAAGGTAAGAGAACTACGTAGGCTTTGATTCCTCTTATACCCCAAGAGGATACGTAGGCAACCGGGAAACCGGTTCAAGCCCTCTTTTTTTTTTCAATTACTTTTATTCAAAATAAAATTGTAATGTAATAAAAAAAAATTGAATGTATAAAAAAATGAGTATTCTCTTTCATGTATTTTAGTTAGTAATTTTATTTTAGTTGCATTCTTTATCGTAGTTAGTACTTCTATTTACTTAGTAATTATTTTATTCAAAAGCTAATGTAATAAAAAAAATTGGATGTATAAATAAATGAATTTACTTTGTTGTAATTATTTTACTTGGTCTTTTTTATTTTACTTGCTCTCTTTTATATTTATTTACTTAGTAATTTTATTTTAGTTGCTTTCTTTTACTATGTAATTATTTTATTCTAAAGCTAATGGCAAATGTAATGAAAAAAAATTGAATGTATAAAAAATTGAGTTTGCTTTCTTGTTTTATAGTTACTAATTTTATTTAAGTTGCTTTCTTTTATCCGGTTAGTAATTCTATTTAAATGCTATTGTAAAAAAAAATTCAATGTATAAAATATAAATTATAAAAACATAGTTATGTGAAATTTCAATCTACAAAACTTTAGTAAAAATTTAAATTGTACAAAGATTAACAAATGCATAATTTTTTAATTAAAATATAATATAGTTATATATATATTTTTTTTAAATTTATGTGCCAAACCGCCAAACCGGCAGTTTGATCATTGCCGGTTTAGGTTTAGGTTTGTGACCCACCACTATTGAGGATATGCTGCAAGCTTGTGTGTTCGATTGGGGACAGGGATGGTCTGATTACCTCCCACTAGTTGAGTTCTCATACAACAACAGCTGGCATGCATCTATTGGGATGGCTCCTTACGAGGCACTATATGGGCGTAGATGCCGTACACCTTTATGTTGTGATGAGCCTAGCAATATCAGTGGGATAGCGCCAGAGTAGATTCAGGATGATATAGCTCGAGTAGCGCTGATTAGAGAGAGAATACTGGCTGCACAGAGTCGTCAAAAGTCATATGCAGACAGGAGGCGTCGACCTCTAGAGTTCAGAGTTGGAGCTCATGTCTGGTTGAGAGTATATCCGACGTGTGGCGTCAGACGTTTTGGCATAAAGGGGAAGCTGAATCCCCGATATGTCGGTCCTTTTAAGATACTTGATAGAGTTGGAAGGGCAACCTACAGATTAGTGATGCCTCCGAGGTTAGAGAGTGTTCACCCTTTATTTCATGTGTCTCAGATGAGGGAGTATATACGAGACCCGATACACACTGTGAGTTATGATGATTTGGTGGTTAAACTGGACAACACTTTTGTTGAGCACCCAGTTGCAGTCTTAGAGCAAGGTGTGAGACACTTGCGTTCGAAGGACATCCCCATGTTGAGGATACAGTGTTCGAGACGAGGAACTGAGGAGGCTACATGGGAAACTGAGGATAGTATCCAGAGGAACTATCCGGAGTTTTATGCTAAGCTAGATGCACCTAGGGTCAAGGAGTAGATCTTAGTGCTATTTTGATGAGTATGTGATTATGTGCTTATTTGCTTACAGGCCTTAATGTGTGTTCGCTCAAAAATGTGTGCGTCAAAGTCTTAAATTTATATCTAGAACTCAAAGCAAAGCGAACCCGCAGTGTACGGATCGACTGTAGCAAGGTAAGAAATTCTAGAGTCGAACTCAAGGATTTGGTGAGAATAAATTTTAATTCAATTATCTAGCAAAATGCAAAAGCTTTTGTGATTAATAAAGGGGAAAATGATTCCAAGGATTCAAGTATCCGACTGCGGCTTTCGATTCAAGACACTTCTAATGGTATCGTAAGGTGAAATTCCGAAACCTATTTGTCTAGTCCAAGGGTTCTCTCTATAAGGGTTGTTGAGGCTGCAATATAGAAAGATCTAAAGACAAGAATTATGTTCAAACTAACTACCTAAACCCCAGGATATGACTCTCCAAGGTAAAGAATAGGAAGCACACTTAAAATCTTAATAAAGGATGTTGAGTCTCTCTATTACCCAATCTTGTAATCTTAATCTATTAAATGTAAAATCAAGGTTGAAGTCTCTTCATACACTCAATTAGAGGTTAAAAAGGTTAAGCAAGGTTGGGATTTAGGCAAGGATTAACTTTGGTTAAAGATTAATTCAATTAAAGATCGTCACGGGATTAAATCGACCTGTTCTTGAGAAAATCGTCCAATTTTCCTGAAGAACAACCCGATTTTCCTATGTCGCAAAGTTAAAATCTAAACTCTCAGGGTCCAAATGTTTGAATGAGTTCAGTCTATCATCATCTAAGCCTCAATCTTCAACCATTCTCCCCAGAATCACAATTGTTTTAGCCAACCATTTTCAAAATCAAATCAAAATTAAGATTGAGTGAAATAATTCAAATAAGCCCGAACCTTGAATAAAAACTCAATAACCTTCAAATTTGTAAATCAATCTCAAAACTAATCAATGTATCTCTCAATTAACTCAATGTCGTGTTCAAAAACCACAAAGATCACAATGGAACAAAGAAATCTCACAAATATGATCAAGATTGACTTCCCGGCAATATTGCTTCAATCCCTCTCCAAGAATCTTCAATCTCTCACAAACGTGTAAAGATTTCCCGCTGCGGCCGTCCCGTTTTCGTTCCTAGGGTTCCAACCTATAGTTTCTTGCTAATGGGCCGCTTGGAAAAACATTTCTCTAGCCTAACAGTGATGGGCTTTGAGTCGTCTTTACCATTGGGCCGAAAATAGAGAAAATCAAACTAGTCGATTTACACACAAAACTGTCCGATTTTTAGAGGGAAAAATCGTCCGATTTATGTAGTAAATGGTACGATTTTCTTCAACAGAGAATGTTCGTCTCTTGGCTTGTTTCCTTCCTCCCTTTATGCTTTTTTTACGCAACTCCTTTGCTCTTTGTGATTCCTCTAAGACTCCTTTAGCTTCCCTAATGACCTTAGATGCTCCTTGCTCCACTTTTGCTTCCAAATCCACTCAATTTACCTACAATTCAACCGAAACTCGTGTATACCTCTATTTCCGAAATATCATTGAATAAAACATAAAAGGTACACAAGTTCTCTCTAAATGCAAAGTAAATCGAGGTAAACCTCTACAATATGCATGATTATAATGGTATATAAATCATGTCATCAAAATACCTCATACTTACCCCTTGATTGTCCCCAAGGAAGACTCAAATTTAGAATGCAAGATGCCATGGATTATATATGTATGAAAACTCAAAAAAAAAAATTTATTTGATAGTGCTTCTTCTTATTGGATCACCCTCAAAGTGACGTTTCAAGGCATAGGAAGGCAAGGCATGTATCAATGATAACAATAACATGGATTAACTCTCTTTCTTTCTCAAAAACACAAATAAAAGACATGATAAAGATGTGGAGACAATTAAAATCAAACAAGTCTAAGCCATGAAGTCTTAAATACATACATAAAAGTCTTAAGGTCTTCTAATCAAAGAAGGGTCTAAGAAACGTGTTAAAGGAGGGAATTTTTTTAGGCAATGGTGGTGCTAATCTGGGAAAGAGGAACAACATAATACCTTCAAGAATTTTACTTCACCACACATGCTTTGCATGAAAAAGCTTTGCTTTCTTGATATTTTACTTTTTGAGAGTATGGACAGAGGTGCACAATAACCGAAGCCTAGGAGATCGGCGTTTCTCAATTTCAAGATGCCTCAAACCCTTGATGCACATACCATACCCCGTTAGGACTTGTCGTTCAATCGGACTTTGGCAAGACAAAAACACCCAGCTATGTGAATGGTGCCGAGTTACTCATCCTCATGTTCAACGTCCCCAAACTTATGTATTGCTACACTTCCACTTAACACATTTTTATTGGCCCTCCCACATCAAACATGCCTTTTTCAATCACTTATCCTAATTCCCGGATGGTAAAAGGAGGGTCACATATTTCATTGAGGAGCTAGCATGAACAAGATATGAATAGAGAAGAAGTGAATTGCCTTGGTCATTCTTATATGATACAAAAGAACTTATAATATGGCTTTGACCATTATTTCATTCTCTTATCAAAACGTCAAAATCATATAAATCATTCATGTGTTCAAGTAACAAAAGTAAGCTCATTCATGTTATGATTAAAATCTCAACATCACCAAGTCATCTTTTTGCCTTTCCACATCACATAATCTCATCATAGAGGTCATTTCCATCATAAGAAGCACAAAATTTTTTGAAAATTCATAATTTTTGAAAGAAAGCATGCAAATGCGAATGTCATAGTGGAAAGTAAGTGGTGCAAGAGTTATTACAAGCCAAATCATCAAAAGTAGTACAAAGTGCATAGAGTGCTAAGATGAAGTAAAAGAGATTGTAAGTACCCCCACCCCATGCTTAACATCCACATTATCCCCAATGTGAAAAATCAAGCATAAGATGGAGAAAAATACTTACAATGTAAAAGGTGTGGAAGCTCAATCCTCGGTCGGTGGTGGCGGAGGTGAAGGATATGGATACATCGGTGCACTAGGATCATAGAAGTGGCCGAACTGATGGTAGTACATGTCTCTCATCTGGCCGTCATAGGAGGAGTGCCTAGCGTCCGTCTCCTGCCGGTATTCCTTGAACTGAGTGTTCAAGGTACTGTAGTCGGTGTGGAGGGCCTGATAGTCGGTGCGGAGACTCTAGAAGCTAGAGACTAAGTCTCTAAAATGGCGGGGAAGTCTACGTCCTCGTCCATGGCCTCCACCGTGGCTAGGGGCATGTACAAAGGAGTGGCGAGGTGGCTGCATGTCGTCCTCTGTCTCCTCAGTGCCTCGACAAGTCCGGCTAGGTTTTGCACCGTGAGGGTCGGTGTCCATGGCATCCGTGGCGTGACCACTATAAGTGTCACTCTCGAACTCGAGCATGGTCCCCTGGTGTACTCCATCCTCATGATCCTCCTCATCCTCAGTGTCACCTGCATCATCATCATAATACAAAGGAGGAGCTATCTCCTCAAGCATCAGTATGAATGTCTCCTTCTAATTTCTCTTGTTCCGAATGGTGTATTCGGACTTCCAAACAATCTCGGATGGCTTCTTCTTTGGATCCTTTGCCCATGGCATGGGCACTTGAAGGGTTCCTCTCCCTCGAGGAATCAAGACCTATCTAGCAACTAATCTTTGTGATCCTAAGGGTTGGGCACTCTCAGCTAGGGTGCAACCCGAGAAATCTAACTCTAATGCCTTTGCCACATGAGTGACAAGGCCTCCAGCACAAATGTCACCCTTTGCCTTGTTGGCTATCTTTCCTAGATAGTCAGCAAGCATAGAGGTGATGTCGGGAATGGTGTTACATATCATGCAATACAAGATAAAGAGCTCATCAGCCTTGAGCTTCTGTGGGGTCTCCGTCCGTACAAACAAGCACTCGCTAAGGATCCTATGCACTACCTTAAAGGTGAGGTTGTACATACTAGCCTCTTTTGAATTTTCGGGTCTCCACTTATCACGACCATACTTGCCCACTGAGATGGTCTCTCAAAAGGCACTAGCACTAACTCCTCTCGCAAATGTGCCTGCATCAGAGTAGGAAAAACCAAACAAATCCCCAAAGTCATCAATAGTCATAGCATGGTTGTGGTTCATGAGGCGGAAAGAGACCGTCCTCTCTCTAGGATCATGCTCAAATGTGCTAAGGAACTCTAGGGTGATCTCGGTGTATGCATCCTCCCTAATCAAAGCAAACTGTCTCAGCCCAACTCTATCTAACATCATATCCACATCCTCTCAAACAAACAAAGAGTGTAAATCAACTAGCACGATGTATCGAGGAGGGGTGAAGGGGCGATCTAAGAGACGTTCATATCTCTTCTTATGTTTGGATAGGGGATGAGGGAGTTTTGGGATGGTTTGAGAGGGTGGTAGAGGTGGGGGAGGGGATTTGGAAGAAGATCCCTTCTTCTTTCCCGCATTTTGAGTAATTCTCTTCAAAGTCTCCATTTCTGCAACTAAAAACCGGGCTGTTCTTCAGAAAAATCGGACGATTTTCCTGGGCTGAGTCGATTTTTCTGTCGATTTCAACGATTCTCACAATTCTGTAAAGTTTTGACTAAACTATCACCACACACAGTCTCCTATAGTTGTTCCTAAGCAAATCCCTCAATCAATCGCAACAAACAAACAAACAACTTCTAGGCAAGAATCAAAATCGAACAAAAAACTTAGGTTTCGGAATGAAAAACCTGAATTCTGGATGGATGAGTCGATTCCCAAGCTTGTTGTTGCTAGATCCTTGTTCCTTGTCGAAAATGCTTCAGTTTAGGGTCAAGAATCGTTCAAAACGATTAAGGAATGAGGAAATGAGAGGGTGGGCGATTTTTCGGTTCTTTGAGAGAAGGAAATCGGGAATTGAGGGTTTGTGGAATGAGAGAATCGAGTGTTTAAGGCTTTATATAGGCCGGAGATTTAACAAAGAAAATTGGACGATTTATCTGGGCGATTTATTCGTCAGGACGATTTTCTTTCATTTTCTCAGCTCATGAAGAAAATCGGATGATTTATTCAGGGAGGGTCGATCTGGTGGGTCGATTTTTCTTCCTGTTGCCAAAAATCGACTTGCTCTGTTCCTGAATCGAACGATTTGCTTTGTGTAACTCGATTTCCTTCCTTGTGTTTCTTGAAGATTGCAATTTGAACTAATTTATGCTCCCCTTCTTCATTGATTTCTCAAATTGGACCTAATTTCCTGCGATTATTGACACAAACAAACCAAGAGTGCATCGAGGAACAAACAAAAGCGAAAACAAAAGAAGCAAAGCAACTAAACTAAGCTAAACTAAGTGATAAAAGAGGGTAAAAATCATACTATAATGGGTTGCTTCCCAAGTAGCGCTTGATTTATCGTCTTTAGTTGGACGGTGCATGGTTTTGTGTTCAATGGAGGAGGATAGGAGCTATCTCCTCAACCGGGGCTTCCGGTGTGTATTTCTTCAACCGTTGGCCATTAACTTTGAAATTTCCGCTTTGTTCACCCCATACTTCAACTAAACCATGGGGGAAAATTCTTTTAATTACATAAGGTCCTGTCCAACGGGATTTAACCTTACCTGGGAATAGTCGAAGCCTTCAGTTGAATAGAAGGACTTGATCTCCTTCTTTCAAATCCTTTGGAATGATATGCTTATCATGCCAGCGCTTCGTTCTTTCCTTGTAGATCTTTGCGTTCTCATACGCATTTAGCCGGATCTCATCCAGCTCGTTGATATCCAAAATCCGCTTCTCTCCGGCTTCTTTCATGTCAAAGTTGAGCCACTTGACAACCCAATATGCTTTATGCTCTAGCTCTACAAGAAGATGACAAGATTTACCATAGACGAGGTTATATGGAGTCGTACCTATTGGTGTTTTAAAGGCAGTCTTGTACGCCCATAGTGCATCGTCAAGCTTCATTGACCAGTCCTTCCTTGTTTTAGAGACAATTTTCTCTAGAATTCCCTTGATCTCTCTATTGGATATCTCAACTTGTCCGCTAGTTTGTGGATGGTATGGTGTAGCTATCTTATGGGTCACCCCATACTTAGCCAATAGAGTCTCAAATCGACGGGCTGTGAAATGCGTCCCTCCATCACTAATGATGGTTTGGGGAGTTCCGAACCTTGGGAAGATCGTTATATTGAAGAACTTCACCACTACCATTGCATCATTAGTAGGAGAAGCGATTGCCTCAACCCATCTTGAGACATAGTCTACGGCTAGGAGTATGTATTGGCCTCCACAAGAGGATGGGAAAGGTCCCATAAAGTCTACTCCCCATACATCAAAGATCTCTACTTCTTGTATGTTGTTGAGAGGCATCTCATTCCTCCTAGAGATATTACGTGTCCTTTGACAAGCATCACAAGCAACAACATATTTTTGCACATCTTTGAATAGTGTAGGCCAAAAGAAACCGGAACGAAGTACCTTAGCACCAGTCTTGTGGGAACTAGCATGTCCTCCACATGGTAGAGAATGGCAATGGCGGATGACACTTTCCACCTCATCTTCTGGAATGCATCTTCTGTATATGCCATCGGGACCTCTTTTGAAGAGAAGAGGTTCGTTCCAATAGAAGTGCCGGACGTCCTTAAAGAACTTCTTTCTTTGAGCATACGAAAGCCCGGGGGGAATCTCTTGACAAACAAGGTAATTTACAATGTCAGCAAACCATGGATCATTACCTTTTGAGATGTGTTGAAGACACTCTTCAATCTCATGTAGTTGCTCTTCAGGGAATGAGTCGTCTATAGGGAGTTCATCCATCTCGTCGGTGAGACGTGGAAGACGACTAAGATGGTCAGCAACTGAGTTTTCCGAACCCTTCTTGTCACGGATCTCCAAATCAAACTCTTGTAAGAGTAAGATCCATCTTAGAAGCCTTGGCTTCGCATCCTTCTTCGTGAACAAGTAGCGAATTGTTGAATGGTCTGTATAGACAATCACCTTCGCACCTACAAGATAGGAACGAAATTTTTTAAAAGCATAAACTACGGCTAGGAGTTCCTTTTCCGTAGTGGCATAGTTGGATTGAGCCTCGTCTAGCGTCTTGCTAGCATAGTAGATGGCATGAGTGCGACCATCTTTCTTCTGTCCGAGTACGGCTCCTATAGCGACGTCGCTTGCGTCGCACATGACCTCGAAAGGAAGAGTCTAATCGGGTGGTTGGATGATTGGCGCTGAAATCAAAGCCTCTTTGATCTTGCAAAAAGCTTCTAAACAATCTTTCGAGAATTCGAAAGTTGCGTCTTTCATTAAAAGATTAGTTAAGGGTTTTGAAATCTTAGAAAAATCCTTTATGAATCTCCTATAGAAGCCTGCATGTCCTAGGAAGCTTGTAATTCCTTTCACAGAGGATGGAGGAGGTAGCTTCTCAATAGTCTCTATCTTAGCTCTATCAACCTCTATTCCTCTATGTGATACTAGATGACCTAACACAATCCCTTCAGTGAACATGAAATGACACTTTTCCCAGTTTAAAACTAAGTTAGTATCTTCACATCTCTTAAGAACTAATGAAAGGTTAGAGAGACAGTTATCAAAGGAAGAACCATATACCGAAAAGTCGTCCATGATATTCTCTACATATTCTGAGAAGATTGCCATCATACACCTCTGAAAGGTGGCTGGAGCATTGTATAAACCGAATGGCATCCTTCTATAAGCGAACGTACCCCAAGGGCATGTGAAGGTCGTCTTCTCTTGATCATCTGGGTGAATGGGAATCTGAAAGAAACCGCTATATCTATCTAGATAACAAAAGTAAGAGTGTTGGGCTAACCTTTCCAACATCTGATCAATAAAAGGAAGGGGAAAGTGATCCTTCCTAGTGGCCACCTTCAGCTTACGGTAGTCGATGCACATTCTCTACCCCGTAACTGTCCTTGTGGGAATAAGTTCGTTGTTTTTGTTGGCAACAACGGTAATGCCTCCTTTCTTTGGTACTACCTGTACTGGACTCACCCACTTGCTATCGGAAATAGGGAAGATGATACCTGCATCAAGTACCTTAAGGATTTCTTTCTTCACGACCTCTTTCATGACCGGATTTAACCGTCTTTGAGGTTGACGTGAAGGCTTGTAATCCTCTTCCATTAAGATTTTATGCATACATAGAGAAGGTTTAATGCCTATCTAATCATCAATAGTATAGCCTAATGCTCTTCTATATTGCCTTAGAACATTCATAAGCTTCTCTAATTCATCATCATTCAGTTTCGCACTAACTATAACCGGATACGTAGAGTTAGTGCCAAGGAATGCATACCTTAAGTGTGTAGGGAGGGGCTTCAATTCCAATGAAGGAGGTGCTTTGATTGATGATTCATGACCTTCTAATGTCATGGGAGAAGCCTCTGAAGGTGGGGAAGGTGTACTATTACAGTTGGGAACAACTGCAGTCAAGTTTGTAGAAACCGGAGAATTCATCGCTAAATCGACCCCCTGTGAAGAAAATCGTCCGATTTTTAGGTCGATTTTTCTTCCTGTTGTCAAAAATCGACTTGCCTTTTCAGAAATCGAGCGATTTATTTTGTGTAGGTCGATTTTTTTCACAATTTCCGAGGTTAATTCTAACTCTTCAAATCCTGCTCCTAGTTCTTCCTTCACATCTTCTAATGCTTTTACATCATCGTCACAATCATGCTCTACTCCTTCCTCCATGATGCTCATACTAAGAACCTTTTGAAGTGGGTCTTTCATTAGGATTGAACTTACCACCTCTCTAGACTCTTCTTCATCAAAGATGTTAAAGACATCTTCTCTCAAGGCTGGCTCCTTGATTAAAGAGGAGAGTACGAACTCCACTTTCTCTTCACCTATATTGAAGGATAGCTGTCCATTCTTGCAATCTACCATGCATCCGAATGTTGCAAGGAATGGTCTCCCAAGAATGATGGGAACTGGATAATCTGCAGGGATGTCAAGAACGACAAAATCTATAGGAATGTAAAACTTACCGAGTTTTACAAGAATGTCTTCTATTATCCCAACTGGCTTAGTGGTGGAACGATCGGCCATGTAAAGTGTTATCTTCACCGGTCTAGGCTTTCCTAGACCAACCGCCTTGCATAGAGCAAGTGGTATGATGTTCACGCTTGCTCCAAGGTCGCAAAGTGCATCATAAGTAACCTCTCCTAAGGTGATGGGTATGCAAAATGATCCCGGATCACGCAGCTTAGGTGGCATATTCTCTGTCATAGTCTTGATGAGTTCGGATGACTCCGTACTCATCTTAACTTCTCCAATGTCTTCTAATTTCCTCTTGTTAGAGAGGATCTCCTTTAGAAATTTCCCATAAGCTGGCATACCTAAAATTGCATCCATAAAAGGTATATTAATATGCAGCTTACTCATAAGCTCAATAAACTTACCGAAGTGTTTATCTAAGCGTGTCCGCGCTCGAGATTGAGGAAAAGGTAGAGGTGGTTTGTAGGCGGGAGGAGGAACATAGATATCTTCCTTCTTTTTTCCTTTCTCTTCTTCAATGGTGGTTTCAACTACTTTAGGTTGAGGATCGGTAGTTGTTACACCACTCCTAGTAGTGACTGCCATAACCCTTCCCTTTGGGTTATCTTCCGTCTTCCCAGGAAGTTTCCCTTCTTGGAACTTCTCCGGCTTTGCTAAACACTTGGTTTTCTAAAGCCTTGTGAGCTTTATCAACCGAAGTTATATAGCTCTCCAATCCTTGTAATTTCCCTAGGATCGTCTCCAGCATGGGATTGGACTTGTTTGATCCATTTGATGACTTTTCCTGGCTTTTCAAAGGAGTAGAAGAAGATGGAGGTGTTAAAGCTTTGTCAGCATGAGAATAGGGATTACCTGGATTTTGTTGATTGGATCTCCAATTGCTATTGTTGGAGTTCCTATTGTTGTTATTCCATTTGTTGTTCCGGCTATTGTTCCGGTAATCATTCCTTTGATTGTTATCCCTTCCCATATAGTTGGCTTCCTGCTCCTTAGCCTTTTAAAGACTAGTTTTGATTACTTCCTTCAACTCTTTGATTTCATTGTTGAGGGAAAATATTTGTGTTTGAGAAGCATGGTTCAACTTAGCTCCCAGATCACCTTGATTCCAGCTATTTGGGTCCACCTTTCGGTGGGAATACTTCTCAATCACCTGGGCTTGCTTCTCAATGAAGTCCCAAGAATCATCTTCTCTCATGTCCATAAATGTGTCACAAGAGAGAGATTGGAGATTGAATTGTGTTTCCACATCCAATCCCTTATATCCAATAATTCCAGCTTTGAAATGCCGTGGTGTGGGCAATCCAACAAGAGATCCTGAAACCTTTCCCAAGATTGAAACAAACTTTCGTTAGGCTTCATAGAAAAAGCATTTTTCTTACCTATCAATTCCGCCGTTTTGGATGGTGGGAAGAACTTGGTGAGGAATTCCGAAGATAGATCCTCCCATGTAGCCAGCTTTGCAGCTGGAAGTGTTTGGTATCAAGCTAGAGCTTTTTCCTTCAAAGAAAAAAAGAACGGTTTGATCTTGTAATTACTTGTAGTAGCCTTCTTTGGCTTTATGGTCTCCATGAGAATCTCAAAATTCTGCAAGTGTTGATGCGGAGATTCAGCACTTGCTCCACCAAACTGACTTTGGCGAACCATGGTGATAACTTGTGGTGTAAAGCTGAACTCCTGGATATCCTCAGCTCCGAAATTCACACCTAGACGGCGTGGTTGCTGAATTGGATCCATCCGTTGCCCCAAAGTTTGGGGTTCATCACCTTCATTAGCAACTCTCACATCCCCAGCTGGAATACGAGGAACAACCGGTGGTCTTGGGTTGTTACGAACAGGATGAATCACTCGATTGATTTCCTCAAGTTCCGCATGTCTGGATCGAGCTCTTCATCATCGGATGAATCATTCCTAGCGGACTTAGTTGGCTTCTTGACTTTCTTTTTCTTCCTAGATTCATTCAATTCCAACTGCATGTCCAACATCATAGCCTTGAGTTCATCAATTTGGAATTGATGACTCGTTTCAGCATCTACACGAGCTTTCTCACTCAACCTTAGTTGACGTTCAGTTTCATCCAATTCAGCCTGGATGTTTCTCTCGTTATTTTCAGCCATTTTCTTTTCCTTCAACTTTCTTCTTAAAGTTTTCTCCAATTCGGGATCGAAAGGAACTAGATTTTTAGTGGATCTAGTCTTTCGCATATACCTAAAGAACCTGCAAAGATCACTCAAGTAGACTAATCAAATCACAAGAGCAAGAGCTCTCAAGCAAGACAACCGAAAACCGAATTTGGTCTAGACCAAATCCCCGGCAACGGCGCCAAAAACTTGTTCACTCAAAAATGTGTGCGTCCAAGTCTTAAATTTATATCTAGAACTCAAAGTAAAGCGAACCCGCAGTGTACGGATCGGCTGTAGCAAGGTAAGAAATTCCAGAGTCGAACTCAGGGATTTGGTGAGAATAAATTCGAATTCAATTATCTAGCAAAATGCAAAAGCTTTTGTGATTAATAAAGGGGGGAATGATTCCAAGGATTCAAGTAGTCGATTCAAGACACTTCTAATGGATATAAGGACAGAGTTTATATTGCCAAGATTATGTGTTCAAAGGTAGGTATCGTACGGTGAAGTTCCAAAACCTATTTGTCTAGTCCAAAGGTTCTCTCTATAAGGGTTGTTGAGGCTGCAATATAGAAAGATCTAAAGACAAGAATTATGTTCAAACTAACTACCTAAACCCCAGGATACGACTCTCCAAGGTAATGAATAGGAAGCACACTTAAAATCTTAATAAAGGATGTTGAGTCTCTCTATTACCCAATCTTGTAATCTTAATCTATTAAATGTAGAATCAAGGTTGAAGTCTCTTCATACACTCAATTAGAGGTTAAAAAGGTTAAGCAAGGTTGGGATTTAGTCAAGGATTAACTTTGGTTAAAGATTAATTCAATTAAATATCGTCAGGGGATTAAATCGACCTGTTCTTGAGAAAATCGTCCAATTTTCCTTAAGAACAACCCGATTTTCCTATGTCGCAAAGTTAAAATCTAAACTCTCAGGGTCCAAATGTTTGAATGAGTTCAGTCTATCATCATCTAAGCCTCAATCTTCAATTATTCTCCCCAGAATCACAATGGTTTTAGCCAACCATTTTCAAAATCAAATCAAAATTAAGATTGAGTGAAATAGTTCAAATAAGCCCGATTCTTGAATAAAAACTCAATAACCTTCAAATTTGTAAACCAATCTCAAAACTAATCAATGTATCTCTCAATTAACTCAATGTCGTGTTCAAAAACCACAAAGATCACAATGGAACAAAGAAATCTCACAAATATGATCAAGATTAACTTCCCGGCAATATTGCTTCAATCCCTCTCCAAGAATCTTCAATCTCTCACAAACGTGTAAAGATTCCCCGGCAACGGCGCCAAAAACTTGTTCGCTCAAAAATGTGTGCGTCAAAGTCTTAAATTTATATCTAGAACTCAAAGCAAAGCGGACCCACAGTGTACGGATCGGTTGTAGCAATGTAAGAAATTCCAGAGTCGAACTCAGGGATTTGGTGAGAATAAATTCGAATTCAATTATCTAGCAAAATGCAAAAGCTTTTGTGATTAATAAAGGGGGAAATGATTCCAAGGATTCAAGTATCCGACTGCGGCTTTCGATTCAAGACACTTCTAATGGAAATAAGGACAAAGTTTATATTACCAAGATTATGTGTTCAAAGGTAGGTATCGTACGGTGAAGTTCCGAAACCTATTTGTCTAGTCCAAAGGTTCTCTCTATAAGGGTTATTAAGGCTGCAATATAGAAATATCTAAATACAAGAATTATGTTCAAACTAACTACCTAAACCCCAGGATATGACTCTCCAAGGTAAAGAATAGGAAGCACACTTAAAATCTTAATAAAGGATGTTGAGTCTCTCTATTACCCAATCTTGTAATCTTAATCTGTTAAATGTAGAATCAAGGTTGAAGTCTCTTCATACACTCAATTAGAGGTTAAAAAGGTTAAGCAAGGTTGGGATTTAGTCAAGGATTAACTTTGGTTAAAGATTAATTCAATTAAAGATCGTCAGGGGATTAAATCGACCTGTTCTTGAGAAAATCGTCCGATTTTCCTGAATAACAACCCGATTTTCCTATGTCGCAAAGTTAAAATCTAAACTCTCAGGGTCCAAATGTTTGAATGAGTTCAGTCTATCATCATCTAAGCCTCAATCTTCAACTATTCTCCCCAGAATCACAATGGTTTTAGCCAACCATTTTCAAAATCAAATCAAAATTAAGATTGAGTGAAATAATTCAAATAAGCCCGAATCTTGAATAAAAACTCAATAACCTTCAAATCTGTAAACCAATCTCAAAACTAATCAATGTATCTCTCAATTAACTCAATGTCGTGTTCAAAAACCACAAAGATCACAATAGAACAAAGAAATCTCACAAATATGATCAAGATTGACTTCCCGGCAATATTGCTTCAATCCCTCTCCAAAAATCTTCAATCTCTCACAAACGTGTAAAGATTTCCCGCTGCGGCCGTTCCGTTTTCGTTCCTAGGGTTCCAACCTATAGTTTCTTGCTAATGGGCCGCTTGGAAAAACATTTCTCTAGCCTAAAAGTGATGGGCTTTGAGTCGTCTTTACCATTGGGCCGAAAATAGAGAAAATCGAACTAGTCGATTTACACACAAAACCGTCCGATTTTTAGAGGGAAAAATTGTCCGATTTATGTAGTAAATGGTACGATTTTCTTCAACAGAGAATGCTCGTCTCATGGCTTGTTTCCTTCCTCCCTTTATGCTTTTTTTACGCAACTCCTTTGCTCTTTGTGATTCCTCTAAGACTCCTTTAGCTTCCCTAATGACCTTAGATGCTCCTTGCTCCACTTTTGCTTCCAAATCCACTCAATTTACCTACAATTCAACCGAAACTCGTGTATACCTCTATTTCCGAAATATCATTGAATAAAACATAAAAGGTACACAAGTTCTCTCTAAATGCAAAGTAAATCGAGGTAAACCTCTACAATATGCATGATTATAATGGTATATAATTCATGTCATCAAAATACCTCATACTTACCCCTTGCTTGTCCCCAAGGAAGACTCAAATTTAGAATGCAAGATGCCATGGATTATATATGTATGAAAACTCAAAAAAAAACTTTTATTTGATAGTGCTTCTTCTTATTGGATCACCCTCAAAGTGACGTTTCAAGGCATAGGAAGGCAAGGCATGTATCAATGATAACAATAACATGGATTAACTCTCTTTCTTTCTCAAAAACACAAATAAAAGACATGATAAAGATGTGGAGACAATTAAAATCAAACAAGTCTAAGCCATGAAGTCTTAAATACATACATAAAAGTCTTAAGGTCTTCTAATCAAAGAAGGGTCTAAGAAACGTGTTAAAGGAGGGAATTTTTTTAGGCAATGGTGGTGCTAATCCGGGAAAGAGGAACAACATAATACCTTCAAGAATTTTACTTCACCACACATGCTTTGCATGTAAAAGCTTTGCTTTCTTTATATTTTACTTTTTGAGAGTATGGACAGAGGTGCACAATAACCGAAGCCTAGAAGATCGGCGTTTCTCAATTTCAAGATGCCTCAAACCCTTGATGCACATACCATACCCCGTTAGGACTTGTCGTTCAATCGGACTTTGGCAAGACACAAACACCCAGCTATGTGAATGGTGCCGAGTTACTCATCCTCATGTTCAACGTCCCTAAACTTATGTATTGCTACACTTCCACTTAACACATTTTTATTGGCCCTCCCACATCAAACATGCCTTTTTCAATCACTTATCCTAATTCCCGGATGGTAAAAGGAGGGTCACATATTTCATTGAGGAGCTAGCATGAACAAGATATGAATAGAGAAGAAGTGAATTGCCTTGGTCATTCTTATATGATACAAAAGAACTTATAATATGGCTTCGACCATTATTTCATTCTCTTATCAAAACTTAAAAATCATATAAATCATTCATGTGTTCAAGTAACAAAAGTAAGCTCATTCATGTTATGATTAAAATCTCAACATCACCAAGTCATCTTTTTGCCTTTCCACATCACATAATCTCATCATAGAGGTCATTTCCATCATAAGAAGCACAAAATTTTTTGAAAATTCATAATTTTTGAAAGAAAGCATGCAAATGCGAATGTCATAGTGGAAAGTAAGTGGTGCAAGAGTTATTACAAGCCAAATCATCAAAAGTAGTACAAAGTGCATAGAGTGCTAAGATGAAGTAAAAGAGATTGTAAGTACCCCCACCCCATGCTTAACATCCACATTATCCCCAATGTGAAAAATCAAGCATAAGATGGAGAAAAATACTTACAATGTAAAAGGTGTGGAAGCTCAATCCTCGGTCGGTGGTGGCGGAGGTGGAGGATATGGATACATCGGTGCACTAGGATCATAGAAGTGGCCGAACTGATGGTAGTACATGTCTCTCATCTGGCCGTCATAGGAGGAGTGCCTAGCGTCCGTCTCCTGCCGGTATTCCTTGAACTGAGTGTTCAAGGTACTGTAGTCGGTGTGGAGGGCCTGATAGTCGGTGCGGAGACTCTGGAAGCTAGAGACTAAGTCTCTAAAATGGCGGGGAAGTCTACGTCCTCGTCCATGGCCTCCACCGTGGCTAGGGGCATGTACAAAGGAGTGGTGAGGTGGCTGCATGTCGTCCTCTGTCTCATCAGTGCCTCGACAAGTCCGGCTAGGTTTTGCACCGTGAGGGTCGGTGTCCATGGCATCCGTGGCGTGACCACTATAAGTGTCACTCTCGAACTCGAGCATGGTCCCCTGGTGTACTCCATCCTCATGATCCTCCTCATCCTCAGTGTCACCTGCATTATCATCATAATACAAAGGAGGAGCTATCTCCTCAAGCATCGGTATGAATGTCTCCTTCTAATTTCTCTTGTTCCGAATGGTGTATTCGGACTTCCAAACAATCTCGGATGGCTTCTTCTTTGGATCCTTTGCCCATGGCATGGGCACTTGAAGGGTTCCTCTCCCTCGAGGAATCAAGACCTATCTAGCAACTAATCTTTGTGATCCTAAGGGTTGGGCACTCTCAGCTAGGGTGCAACCCGAGAAATCTAACTCTAATGCCTTTGCCACATGAGTGACAAGGCCTACAGCACAAATGTCACCCTTTGCCTTGTTGGCTATCTTTCCTAGATAGTCAGCAAGCATAGAGGTGATGTCGGGAATGGTGTTACATATCATGCAATACAAGATAAAGAGCTCGTCAACCTTGAGCTTCTGTGGGGTCTCCGTCCGTACAAACAAGCACTCGCTAAGGATCCTATGCACTACCTTAAAGGTGAGGTTGTACATACTAGCCTCTTTTGAATTTTCGGGTCTCCACTTATCACGACCATACTTGCCCACTGAGATGGTCTCTCAAAAGGCACTAGCACTAACTCCTCTCGCAAATGTGCCTGCATCAGAGTAGGAAAAACCAAACAAATCCCCAAAGTCATCAATAGTCATAGCATGGTTGTGGTTCATGAGGCGGAAAGAGACCGTCCTCTCTCTAGGATCATGCTCAAATGTGCTAAGGAACTCTAGGGTGATCTCGGTGTATGCATCCTCCCTAATCAAAGCAAACTGTCTCAGCCCAACTCTATCTAACATCATATCCACATCCTCTCAAACAAACAAAGAGTGTAAATCAACTAGCACGATGTATCGAGGAGGGGTGAAGGGGCGATCTAAGAGACGTTCATATCTCTTCTTATGTTTGGATAGGGGATGAGGGAGTTTTGGGATGGTTTGAGAGGGTGGTAGAGGTGGGGGAGGGGATTTGGAAGAAGATCCCTTCTTCTTTCCCGCATTTTGAGTAATTCTCTTCAAAGTCTCCATTTCTGCAACTAAAAACCGGGCTGTTCTTCAGAAAAATCGGACGATTTTCCTGGGCTGAGTCGATTTTTCTGTCGATTTCAACGATTCTCACAATTCTGTAAAGTTTTGACTAAACTATCACCACACACAGTCTCCTATAGTTGTTCCTAAGCAAATCCCTCAATCAATCGCAACAAACAAACAAACAACTTCTAGGCAAGAATCAAAATCGAACAAAAAACTTAGGTTTCGGAATGAAAAACCTGAATTCTGGATGGATGAGTCGATTCCCAAGCTTGTTGTTGCTAGATCCTTGTTCCTTGTCGAAAATGCTTCAGTTTAGGGTCAAGAATCGTTCAAAACGATTAAGGAATGAGGAAATGAGAGGGTGGGCGATTTTTCGGTTCTTTGAGAGAAGGAAATCGGGAATTGAGGGTTTGTGGAATGAGAGAATCGAGTGTTTAAGGCTTTATATAGGCCGGAGATTTAACAAAGAAAATTGGACGATTTATCTGGGCGATTTATTCGTCAGGACGATTTTCTTTCATTTTCTCAGCTCATGAAGAAAATCGGATGATTTATTCAGGGAGGGTCGATCTGGTGGGTCGATTTTTCTTCCTGTTGCCAAAAATCGACTTGCTCTGTTCCTGAATCGAACGATTTGCTTTGTGTAACTCGATTTCCTTCCTTGTGTTTCTTGAAGATTGCAATTTGAACTAATTTATGCTCCCCTTCTTCATTGATTTCTCAAATTGGACCTAATTTCCTGCGATTATTGACACAAACAAACCAAGAGTGCATCGAGGAACAAACAAAAGCGAAAACAAAAGAAGCAAAGCAACTAAACTAAGCTAAACTAAGTGATAAAAGAGGGTAAAAATCATACTATAATGGGTTGCTTCCCAAGTAGCGCTTGATTTATCGTCTTTAGTTGGACGGTGCATGGTTTTGTGTTCAATGGAGGAGGATAGGAGCTATCTCCTCAACCGGGGCTTCCGGTGTGTATTTCTTCAACCGTTGGCCATTAACTTTGAAATTTCCGCTTTGTTCACCCCATACTTCAACTAAACCATGGGGGAAAATTCGTTTAATTACATAAGGTCCTGTCCAACGGGATTTAAGCTTACCTGGGAATAGTCGAAGCCTTGAGTTGAATAGAAGGACTTGATCTCCTTCTTTCAAATCCTTTGGAATGATATGCTTATCATGCCAGCGCTTCGTTCTTTCCTTGTAGATCTTTGCGTTCTCATACGCATTTAGCCGGATCTCATCCAGCTCGTTGATATCCAAAAGCCGCTTCTCTCCGGATTCTTTCATGTCAAAGTTGAGCCACTTGACAACCCAATATGCTTTATGCTCTAGCTCTACAAGAAGATGACAAGATTTACCATAGACGAGGTTATATGGAGTCGTACCTATTGGTGTTTTAAAGGCAGTCTTGTACGCCCATAGTGCATCGTCAAGCTTCATTGACCAGTCCTTCCTTGTTTTAGAGACAATTTTCTCTAGAATTCCCTTGATCTCTCTATTGGATATCTCAACTTGTCCGCTAGTTTGTGGATGGTATGGTGTAGCTATCTTATGGGTCACCCCATACTTAGCCAATAGAGTCTCAAATCGACGGGCTGTGAAATGCGTTCCTCCATCACTAATGATGGTTTGGGGAGTTCCGAACCTTGGGAAGATCGTTATATTGAAGAACTTCACCACTACCATTGCATCATTAGTAGGAGAAGCGATTGCCTCAACCCATCTTGAGACATAGTCTACGGCTAGGAGTATGTATTGGCCTCCACAAGAGGATGGGAAAGGTCCCATAAAGTCTACTCCCCATACATCAAAGATCTCTACTTCTTGTATGTTGTTGAGAGGCATCTCATTCCTCCTAGAGATATTGCGTGTCCTTTGACAAGCATCACAAGCAACAACATATTTTTGCACATCTTTGAATAGTGTAGGCCAAAAGAAACCGGAACGAAGTACCTTAGCACCAGTCTTGTGGGAACTAGCATGTCCTCCACATGGTAGAGAATGGCAATGGCGGATGACACTTTCCACCTCATCTTCTGGAATGCATCTTCTGTATATGCCATCGGGACCTCTTTTGAAGAGAAGAGGTTCGTTCCAATAGAAGTGCCGGACGTCCTTAAAGAACTTCTTTCTTTGAGCATACGAAAGCCCGGGGGGAATCTCCTGACAAACAAGGTAATTTACAATGTCAGCAAACCATGGATCATTACCTTTTGAGATGTGTTGAAGACACTCTTCAATCTCATGTAGTTGCTCTTCAGGGAACGAGTCGTCTATAGGGAGTTCATCCATCTCGTCGGTGAGACGTGGAAGACGACTAAGATGGTCAGCAACTGAGTTTTCCGAGCCCTTCTTGTCACGGATCTCCAAATCAAACTCTTGTAAGAGTAAGATCCATCTTAGAAGCCTTGGCTTTGCATCCTTCTTCGTGAACAAGTAGCGAATTGTTGAATGGTCTGTATAGACAATCACCTTCGCACCTACAAGATAGGAACGAAATTTTTTAAAAGCATAAACTACGGCTAGGAGTTCCTTTTCCGTAGTGGCATAGTTGGATTGAGCCTCGTCTAGCGTCTTGCTAGCATAGTAGATGGCATGAGTGCGACCATCTTTCTTCTGTCCGAGTACGGCTCCTATAGCGACGTCGCTTGCGTCGCACATGACCTCGAAAGGAAGAGTCTAATCGGGTGGTTGGATGATTGGCGCTGAAATCAAAGCCTCTTTGATCTTGCAAAAAGCTTCTAAACAATCTTTCGAGAATTCGAAAGTTGCGTCTTTCATTAAAAGATTAGTTAAGGGTTTTGAAATCTTAGAAAAATCCTTTATGAATCTCCTATAGAAGCCTGCATGTCCTAGGAAGCTTGTAATTCCTTTCACAGAGGATGGAGGAGGTAGCTTCTCAATAGTCTCTATCTTAGCTCTATCAACCTCTATTCCTCTATGTGATACTAGATGACCTAACACAATCCCTTCAGTGAACATGAAATGACACTTTTCCCAGTTTAAAACTAAGTTAGTATCTTCACATCTCTTAAGAACTAATGAAAGGTTAGAGAGACAGTTATCAAAGGAAGAACCATATACCGAAAAGTCGTCCATGATATTCTCTACATATTCTGAGAAGATTGCCATCATACACCTCTGAAAGGTGGCTGGAGCATTGTATAAACCGAATGGCATCCTTCTATAAGCGAACGTACCCCAAGGGCATGTGAAGGTCGTCTTCTCTTGATCATCTGGGTGAATGGGAATCTGAAAGAAACCGCTATATCTATCTAGATAACAAAAGTAAGAGTGTTGGGCTAACCTTTCCAACATCTGATCAATAAAAGGAAGGGGAAAGTGATCCTTCCTAGTGGCCACCTTCAGCTTACGGTAGTCGATGCACATTCTCTACCCCGTAACTGTCCTTGTGGGAATAAGTTCGTTGTTTTTGTTGGCAACAACGGTAATGCCTCCTTTCTTTGGTACTACCTGTACTGGACTCACCCACTTGCTATCGGAAATAGGGAAGATGATACCTGCATCAAGTACCTTAAGGATTTCTTTCTTCACGACCTCTTTCATGACCGGATTTAACCGTCTTTGAGGTTGACGTGAAGGCTTGTAATCCTCTTCCATTAAGATTTTATGCATACATAGAGAAGGTTTAATGCCTATCTAATCATCAATAGTATAGCCTAATGCTCTTCTATATTGCCTTAGAACATTCATAAGCTTCTCTAATTCATCATCATTCAGTTTCGCACTAACTATAACCGGATACGTAGAGTTAGTGCCAAGGAATGCATACCTTAAGTGTGTAGGGAGGGGCTTCAATTCCAATGAAGGAGGTGCTTTGATTGATGATTCATGACCTTCTAATGTCATGGGAGAAGCCTCTGAAGGTGGGGAAGGTGTACTATTACAGTTGGGAACAACTGCAGTCAAGTTTGTAGAAACCGGAGAATTCATCGCTAAATGGACCCCCTGTGAAGAAAATCGTCCGATTTTTAGGTCGATTTTTCTTCCTGCTGTCAAAAATCGACTTGCCTTTTCAGAAATCGAGCGATTTATTTTGTGTAGGTCGATTTTTTTCACAATTTCCGGGGTTAATTCTAACTCTTCAAATCCTGCTCCTAGTTCTTCCTTCACATATTCTAATGCTTTTACATCATCGTCACAATCATGCTCTACTCCTTCCTCCATGATGCTCATACTAAGAACCTTTTGAAGTGGGTCTTTCATTAGGATTGAACTTACCACCTCTCTAGACTCTTCTTCATCAAAGATGTTAAAGACATCTTCTCTCAAGGCTGGCTCCTTGATTAAAGAGGAGAGTACGAAATCCACTTTCTCTTCACCTATATTGAAGGATAGCTGTCCATTCTTGCAATCTACCATGCATCCGAATGTTGCAAGGAATGGTCTCCCAAGAATGATGGGAACTGGATAATCTGCAGGGATGTCAAGAACGACAAAATCTATAGGAATGTAAAACTTACCGAGTTTTACAAGAATGTCTTCTATTATCCCAACTGGCTTAGTGGTGGAACGATCGGCCATGTAAAGTGTTATCTTCACCGGTCTAGGCTTTCCTAGACCAACCGCCTTGCATAGAGCAAGTGGTATGATGTTCACGCTTGCTCCAAGGTCGCAAAGTGCATCATAAGTAACCTCTCCTAAGGTGATGGGTATGCAAAATGATCCCGGATCACGCAGCTTAGGTGGCATATTCTCTGTCATAGTCTTGATGAGTTCGGATGACTCCGTACTCATCTTAACTTCTCCAATGTCTTCTAATTTCCTCTTGTTAGAGAGGATCTCCTTTAGAAATTTCCCATAAGCTGGCATACCTAAAATTGCATCCATAAAAGGTATATTAATATGCAGCTTACTCATAAGCTCAATAAACTTACCGAAGTGTTTATCTAAGCGTGTCCGCGCTCGAGATTGAGGAAAAGGTAGAGGTGGTTTGTAGGCGGGAGGAGGAACATAGATATCTTCCTTCTTTTTTCCTTTCTCTTCTTCAATGGTGGTTTCAACTACTTTAGGTTGAGGATCGGTAGTTGTTACACCACTCCTAGTAGTGACTTCCATAACCCTTCCCTTTGGGTTATCTTCCGTCTTACCAGGAAGTTGCCCTTCTTGGAACTTCTCCGGCTTTGCTAAACACTTGGTTTTCTAAAGCCTTGTGAGCTTTATCAACCGAAGTTATATAGCTCTCCAATCCTTGTAATTTCCCTAGGATCGTCTCCAGCATGGGATTGGACTTGTTCGATCCATTTGATGACTGTTCCTGGCTTTTCAAAGGAGTAGAAGAAGATGGAGGTGTTAAAGCTTTTTCAGCATGAGAATAGGGATTACCTGGATTTTGTTGATTGGATCTCCAATTGCTATTGTTGGAGTTCCTATTGTTGTTATTCCATTTGTTGTTCCGGCTATTGTTCCGGTAATCATTCCTTTGATTGTTATCCATTCCCATATAGTTGGCTTCCTGCTCCTTAGCCTTTTAAAGACTAGTTTTGATTACTTCCTTCAACTCTTTGATTTCATTGTTGAGGGAAAATATTTGTGTTTGAGAAGCATGGTTCAACTTAGCTCCCAGATCACCTTGATTCCAGCTATTTGGGTCCACCTTTCGGTGGGAATACTTCTCAATCACCTGGGCTTGCTTCTCAATGAAGTCCCAAGAATCATCTTCTCTCATGTCCATAAATGTGTCACAAGAGAGAGATTGGAGATTGAATTGTGTTTCCACATCCAATCCCTTATATCCAATAATTCCAGCTTTGAAATGTCGTGGTGTGGGCAATCCAACAAGAGATCCTGAAACCTTTCCCAAGATTGAAACAAACTTTCGTTAGGCTTCATAGAAAAAGCATTTTTCTTACCTCTCAATTCCGCCGTTTTGGATGGTGGGAAGAACTTGGTGAGGAATTCCGAAGATAGATCCTCCCATGTAGCCAGCTTTGCAGCTGGAAGTGTTTGGTATCAAGCTAGAGCTTTGTCCTTCAAAGAAAAAAAGAACGGTTTGATCTTGTAATTACTTGTAGTAGCCTTCTTTGGCTTTATGGTCTGCATGAGAATCTCGAAATTCTGCAAGTGTTGATGCGGAGATTCAGCACTTGCTCCACCAAACTGACTTTGGCGAACCATGGTGATAACTTGTGGTGTAAAGCTGAACTCCTGGATATCCTCAGCTCCGAAATTCACACCTAGACGGCGTGGTTGCTGAATTGGATCCATCCGTTGCCCCAAAGTTTGGGGTTCATCACCTTCATTAGCAACTCTCACATCCCCAGCTGGAATGCGAGGAACAACCGGTGGTCTTGGGTTGTTACGAACAGGATGAATCACTCGATTGATTTCCTCAAGTTCCGCATGTCTGGATCGAGCTCTTCATCATCGGATGAATCATTCCTAGCGGACTTAGTTGGCTTCTTGACTTTCTTTTTCTTCCTAGATTCATTCAATTCCAACTACATGTCCAACATCATAGCCTTGAGTTCATCAATTTGGAATTGATGACTCGTTTCAGCATCTACACGAGCTTTCTCACTCAACCTTAGTTGACGTTCAGTTTCATCCAATTCAGCCTGGATGTTTCTCTCGTTATTTTCAGCCATTTTCTTTTCCTTCAACTTTCTTCTTAAAGTTTTCTCCAATTCGGGATCGAAAGGAACTAGATTTTTAGTGGATCTAGTCTTTCGCATATACCTAAAGAACCTGCAAAGATCACTCAAGTAGACTAATCAAATCACAAGAGCAAGAGCTCTCAAGCTAGACAACCGAAAACCGAATTTGGTCTAGACCAAATCCCCGGCAACGGCGCCAAAAACTTGTTCACTCAAAAATGTGTGCGTCAAAGTCTTAAATTTATATCTAGAACTCAAAGTAAAGCGAACCCGCAGTGTACGGATCGGCTGTAGCAAGGTAAGAAATTCCAGAGTCGAACACAGGGATTTGGTGAGAATAAATTCGAATTCAATTATCTAGCAAAATGCAAAAGCTTTTGTGATTAATAAAGGGGGGAATGATTCCAAGGATTCAAGTAGTCGATTCAAGACACTTCTAATGGATATAAGGACAGAGTTTATATTGCCAAGATTATGTGTTCAAAGGTAGGTATCGTACGGTGAAGTTCCAAAACCTATTTGTCTAGTCCAAAGGTTCTCTCTATAAGGGTTGTTGAGGCTGCAATATAGAAAGATCTAAAGACAAGAATTATGTTCAAACTAACTACCTAAACCCTAGGATACGACTCTCCAAGGTAAAGAATAGGAAGCACACTTAAAATCTTAATAAAGGATGTTGAGTCTCTCTATTACCCAATCTTGTAATCTTAATCTATTAAATGTAGAATCAAGGTTGAAGTCTCTTCATACACTCAATTAGAGGTTAAAAAGGTTAAGCAAGGTTGGGATTTAGTCAAGGATTAACTTTGGTTAAAGATTAATTCAATTAAATATCGTCAGGGGATTAAATCGACCTGTTCTTGAGAAAATCGTCCGATTTTCCTTAAGAACAACCCGATTTTCCTATGTCGCAAAGTTAAAATCTAAACTCTCAGGGTCCAAATGTTTGAATGAGTTCAGTCTATCATCATCTAAGCCTCAATCTTCAACTATTCTCCCCAGAATCACAATGGTTTTAGCCAACCATTTTCAAAATCAAATCAAAATTAAGATTGAGTGAAATAGTTCAAATAAGCCCGATTCTTGAATAAAAACTCAATAACCTTCAAATTTGTAAACCAATCTCAAAACTAATCAATGTATCTCTCAATTAACTCAATGTCGTGTTCAAAAACCACAAAGATCACAATGGAACAAAGAAATCTCACAAATATGATCAAGATTAACTTCCCGGCAATATTGCTTCAATCCCTCTCCAAGAATCTTCAATCTCTCACAAACGTGTAAAGATTCCCCGGCAACGGCGCCAAAAACTTGTTCGCTCAAAAATGTGTGCGTCAAAGTCTTAATTTATATCTAGAAGTCAAAGCAAAGCGAACCCACAGTGTACGGATCGGCTGTAGCAAGGTAAGAAATTCCAGAGTCGAACTCAGGGATTTGGTGAGAATAAATTCGAATTCAATTATCTAGCAAAATGCAAAAGCTTTTGTGATTAATAAAGGGGGAAATGATTCCAAGGATTCAAGTATCCGACTGCGGCTTTTGATTCAAGACACTTCTAATGGAAATAAGGACAAAGTTTATATTACCAAGATTATGTGTTCAAAGGTAGGTATCGTACGGTGAAGTTCCGAAACCTATTTGTCTAGTCCAAAGGTTCTCTCTATAAGGGTTATTAAGGCTGCAATATAGAAATATCTAAAGACAAGAATTATGTTCAAACTAACTACCTAAACCCCAGGATATGACTCTCCAAGGTAAAGAATAGGAAGCACACTTAAAATCTTAATAAAGGATGTTGAGTCTCTCTATTACCCAATCTTGTAATCTTAATCTGTTAAATGTAGAATCAAGGTTGAAGTCTCTTCATACACTCAATTAGAGGTTAAAAAGGTTAAGCAAGGTTGGGATTTAGTCAAGGATTAACTTTGGTTAAAGATTAATTCAATTAAAGATCGTCAGGGGATTAAATCGACCTGTTCTTGAGAAAATCGTCCGATTTTCCTGAAGAACAACCCGATTTTCCTATGTCGCAAAGTTAAAATCTAAACTCTCAGGGTCCAAATGTTTGAATGAGTTCAGTCTATCATCATCTAAGCCTCAATCTTCAACTATTCTCCCCAGAATCACAATGGTTTTAGCCAACCATTTTCAAAATCAAATCAAAATTAAGATTGAGTGAAATAATTCAAATAAGCCCGAATCTTGAATAAAAACTCAATAACCTTCAAATCTGTAAACCAATCTCAAAAATAATCAATGTATCTCTCAATTAACTCAATGTCGTGTTCAAAAACCACAAAGATCACAATGGAACAAAGAAATCTCACAAATATGATCAAGATTAACTTTTCGGCAATATTGCTTCAATCCCTCTCCAAGAATCTTCAATCTCTCACAAACGTGTAAAGATTTCCCGCTGCGGCCGTCCCATTTTCGTTCCTAGGGTTCCAACCTATAGTTTCTTGCTAATGGGCCGCTTGGCAAAATATTTCTCTAGCCGAAAAGTGATGGGCTTTGAGTCGTCTTTACCATTGGGCCGAAAATAGAGAAAATCGAACTAGTCGATTTACACACAAAACCGTCTGATTTTTAGAGGGAAAAATCGTCCGATTTATGTAGTAAATTGCACGATTTTCTTCAACAGAGAATGCTCGTCTCTTGGCTTGTTTCCTTCCTCCCTTTATGCTTCTTTTACGCAACTCCTTTGCTCTTTGTGATTCCTCTAAGACTCCTTTAGCTTCCCTAATGACCTTAGATGCTCCTTGCTCCACTTTTGCTTCCAAATCCACTCAATTTACCTACAATTCAACCGAAACTCGTGTAGACCTCTATTTCCGAAATATCATTGAATAAAACATAAAAGGTACACAAGTTCTCTCTAAATGCAAAGTAAATCGTGGTAAACCTCTACAATATGCATGATTATAATGGTATATAACTCATGTCATCAATGTGTTTAATCCATGCTAGATTTGATGTGATGTATGATCTTATTAGATCTTGATATGCTAGCGTGATGTATGATTTTAGTTGGAGATGGTTCTTTCCTCCATGCTATCTGAGTGCGATTAGGATTTAGCTGGAGATGGTTCTTTCCTCCATGCTACCTTGATGGACATAGTTATTGTAACATCCCGTAAAATTGTCATCCCGCATCATTTGAATGGGGATTTGTGATTGACTTATAAGGATGGGTTGCTACCCATGTCAACAAGAATTCTTCTTTTCCAGTGATAGAGTGAGGACAAATAACTCTGGAGTTAAGCGTGCTCGCACGGGAGCAATTTCAGTATGGGTGACCTCCTGGGAAGTTTTCAGCGCGAGCATGGTTGGCATGGGGACAACGTCCCTAAGATCTTGGTAAAATTGTCATCCCGCATCATTTTAATGGGGATTTGTGATTGACTTATAAGGATGGGTTGCTACCTATGTCAACAAGAATTCTTCTTTTCCAGTGGTAGAGTGAGGACAAATAACTCTGGATTTAAGCGCGCTCGTGTGGGAGAAATTTCAGGATGCGTGACCTCCTGGGAAGTTTCTGTGCGATCATGGTTGGCATGGGGACAGTGTGACACCTCCTACTATTTCATTTCTAGTTGATTACCAATTAATTAACCCTGTTTAAAACAATAAGCGGAAAAGCGGAAAAGCGGAAAACGTAATTTTTTTTTTTTAAAACTTTATCTTGCAGTCATCATAACATATATACATACTAACATATGTCATAAAACCCTGTTTAACAAAAACACAACTGTTTTAAAACCATACAAAACATCCTAGGCGGTAGCATCCCATAACAGCCCACCTGATATGATCTCAAATCCAGGTGTTGGGTCCAACGTCCTTGCCTTGGTCAGGCCGAGTCTGAGTAGCTGAAAAATATGTGGATATAACAACAATGAGCCACACGCTCAGTAAGGGTATACAAATCGCACTCTCCCAATATATATAAGTATCTAATATCCCGTCCCCACAGGACACTCTATACCCTTCCTCACATTTCAAAGCACACATACATATCCACATTCACATATAATTCCACAACCATTCATATCACACTTCACATAAACATTCAAGCATGTTATCACACATCACATATAATTCCACAACCATTCAGATCACATTTCACATAAACATTCAAGCATGTTATCACACATCACATATAAACATATCATCTCGTATAAACATCTCATATCATCTCATCACATATAAATAATCATAACATAACATATAACATGCTAGACTCGATCGCATCGATGCATAGGTGATAATTAACTAACTAGCCCCAACTGATCGTACGATATATTTTCTCATGTGCTTTCGTATTTCTTTTCTTTCTTTCTTTTTTTTTTCTTTCGGTTGGCCAACCCGATAGCGTCATAGGCCCCCTGTAGATCAGGTAGCGACCTCAGCCATCTTGTCCTAAGACCCCCTGTAGATCAGGTCGCGATCTTGGACTATTTTTCTTATCTTGAGGCCCCCTGTAGATCAGGTAGCGACCCCTGGCTGTTTTTCTTTTCTCGAGGCCCCCTGTAGATCAGGTAGCGACCTCTGAGGCCCCCTGTAGATCAGGTAGCGACCTCGTCCCCCGGAAACCCGTGCGGGACCCAGTTGGGCTAATTAATCAATTACCATCCTATATTATCACTTTCATATCATAACTCAATTTCATGCTTTCATCATATTCTTTCATCACATTCTTTCCACTATCATCTCATGTACCTCATGCATGCTTTCATAAAGAATATCAAGTCATCATCGTCGTCTCACTCATATACATATAAGCATGCATACAACCATAACAAACAGATATATACACTCAAGCATGCATAAAATCATGGCATATTAAATACATAACATATATTAAGCAAGTGTAATTCATATACACTTACCTCGCAGGTAAGAACAATAAAACCTCTCAAACCAACTATTGAGTCCGTTTCCCACTCGGACTATCCTCCTTTATCGTGCTTGGATACGCTCAAAAAGGACTAAGCTATTGTTAACCAAAACCTTCAACAACACCTGCGGAGAATATCATATTCCTCGTATTAAATTTCTCGCTTCAAACACCAGTTAAATTCATTCCTTTGAATTTAATTAGCTTATATTCTCCTGTATAATCCCAATTTAATTAATTAACCTTTAATTAATTAATTAAATTTCGCCATAACAACGTTTTGCCAGCAGGCAATTTCTGAACCCGCCTGTCATCAAATCTTAACAAACAAACATCCCATAATCACCAGAATAATGTAACGAGTATAATGGAATTTTCAATTATCCATTTTGGCAAGCCTAAGGTCAATTTAGGCAAAATCGCAATACGAAAAACGAATAAATTCATAACTTATTCGTTACTAACCCGATTGACGATCCGAAAGAAGATTCGGAATCACAACGACGCAGGCTACGCTCGGACACCATCAAATTCACCGGAATCTGAGCGACGGAACCTCCCTAGTATCATATATGCTCGACCAGACCTTCCCTTGCTCGGAAATGCAGAAACTCGGTACCAAAATGAAGAGAATGAAGAGAGGAATCCAAAAACTCAAACGGATTTGAAATCGGATTAGAAACGAAGAGTAGATCTGAGTTTGAAGATTGAGAGAAATCAGAGCTTTTACGAAAAAACGTGAAAGGAAATGAATTAATAAACGATATTTCAGCTATTTATAGCGAAGACGATAATTATCCTTTAGCGGAGTCGATAATTATCCTTTTACCGATCCGAAAGCGGTTTAAGCCCCTTTCTCCAAACTTCTCGAAATTGGAATAATAAATCTGGAATATTGTATGGATAATTATTCCGCAATTGTTTCGAAAAACGTGTATTCCTAAGCCGTCTTTCTTAGCCGCTAAGAAACGAAATAGCGACTCTTTTGGCCGTTTTGCCTTTCCATGTTTTTTCATATCTAGGACATGTCCGATGTCCTGATCATTTTTCTCAACTGCATTTTTATTAATTGAAGCTCCCAAATGCTCCAAATAATACCGGGGTGTAATATCATCTAGGAGCTGGTTACCTCGAGAGGTATCTCGTGTTAAAACGGATTTAATTTCCTAAAATACTTGATTAGGTCATCTTCGATTTTTGACTGTTATAGACAGCGTCCCTAAGACCTCGAGTCTTACAGATAGTATCAAAGCACCCGTTTAGTAAGTGGGAGGTCTTGAGTATTGTAACATCCCGTAAAATTGTCATCCCGCATCATTTGAATGGGGATTTGTTATTGACTTATAAGGATGGGTTGCTACTCATGTCAACAAGAATTCTTCTTTTCCAGTGGTAGAATGAGGACAAATAACTCTAGAGTTAAGCGTGCTCGTGCGGGAGAAATTTCAGGATGGGTGACCTCGTGGGAATTTTCTGAGCGATCATGGTTGGCATGGGGACAGCGTCCCTAAGACCTCGGGTCTTACAGATGGTATCAGAGCTAACCTTGAGTTACGAGTGTGCTTGCCCTAGTAGGCGGTCACTCGGCTCGGTGGACGGTCCTTGGCCTGACGTGGACGTCAAGAGTTTAAGTGGGGGAGATTATAACATCCCGTAAAATTGTCATCCCGCATCATTTGAATGGGGATTTGTGATTGACTTATAAGGATGGGTTGCTACCCATGTCAGCAAGAATTATTCTTTTCCAGTGGTAGAGTGAGGACAAATAACTCTGGAGTTAAGCGTGCTCGTGCGGGAGAAATTTCAGGATGGTAACCTCCTGGGAAGTTTGTGCGCGATCATGGTTGGCATGGGGACAGCGTCCCTAAGACCTCGGGTCTTATAGTTACATTGGAGATATTTTTCCTCCATGTGTTCTATATGAGTATGATCTTGCTAGAGATATGTTTCCACTATGCCCTGTGATGTGAGTATGGCAAGAGATGTGATTCCTCTATGCCTTTGGGGTAGCGTTATGGTCCCGTTTTCTAGAGTTGATGATTCCTCCATGTTTTTGCTTTGAGGTTATAGATTGATATAGGTTGTAACCTTTTGAGCGGAGATGTGATACCTTCGATAGAGAGAGGTATACCTCGGTATATGGGTCCGTGAGGATTTGGGATTTTGCAAGTTTCGGGACGAAACTTGTTTTTAGGGTGTGAGATGTAAGAGTCTTAGTCTGTAAGAAGCTGAGAGTGAGTGTTGAGGGAACAGATTTAGCTTAGGCCACCCCTGCGTGAGCCAGAGGCCACCCCTACGGTTTGTCTGGGCCGCACATGCGCCTCCCTGAGCCGCCTCTGCGGTTTAATGTGTGCTACAGCCGAATTTGTTGGCTCTTGACTCGTGCTTTTGGGCTGGTTTCCTATATAAGACTCCCTTGCTTCCTAATGAGAGTTTACTTCATCTTCCTCAACTTCATCTTCTCCCTCACGTTCATCTTCTTCTCCTTCCTTCTTTGGATCTCCATCTTGATCTTCTTTGATCTTTATATAAGTTTGTGAGAGTTTGAGCCTGTCTTTGGTTGTGGTCGATGATTGAAATCGTTGATGTGCTTGTGCTAGCCAGCCTTGAGGTTGTGGTGATGAGTCTCCTCTGTTAGGGTTACACCTTGGTGATTTCTTCCTACATCTCTTCCTATCTTTCTTCCTTCTTCATTCTTTCCTTCTTTTCTTCCTTCCTAGCTTAGGTTCCACAAGTTTGATCATGTAACAGCCTTCATAGGCTTCATTTGATGTATATATGTATGTATATGTATGTGCTTGGTTGTTGGCTGAAGAAGAAGTGAAGAGAATCGAGTGAAGAAAATAAAGAGAAGATGAAAATGTACCTTCTACACACCAGCCGCACTTGCGCCATCTTGGAGCCGCCCCAGCGCCGGCCAGCTGCCGCCCCTACGTCCACCTGCACCAGCTTGGCTTTGCCCTTGGTTTTACAGGTGTGTCTTGCTTCTAAGCTTGCCTATGGATGGTATTGCCTCTTCCTTTCTTAGTGTGAGTGTGTAGTACCATGCTAGGTGTAGATGAGAGTGTGTTGATGATGTTATGATCATGTTATGCCTTGTAAGGCTTCTGGGGATTTGTGAGTTGTGAGGCTTAGGCCGAGGATGATCCTATGGATCCCTTGGGTCTAGGTGTGACCCCTTTGATTGATAGGAGATTGATATATCTCTATGCCTTGTTATTAGGTAGTGTCCCTCTTAAGATTGGAGGTTGATCGTGGTTGTGATTGTACGAGGTTGAGGTAAGTCCATAGGACTTACTTAGCTACCATCCTTATATTGGGTGTTTGCATGAGTGGTGTGTGTATTATATGCTTGATGCGATAGCATGCGATGTCGAGTATTACCAACCCATGTTTTATTTATAGCCCCGTATGCGTGGCAGTGATAACCTTTCCCTTTCATCCCGCCGTGGAGTCTGGGAGGTTATCTGACGTCAGGCCACCTGGTATACAGAAGGGCGCAATCTACTCCCATAGAGTACACGGGTTGTGTGATCGACACTACTTCCAGATGGCTAGCAGACCTAGAGGCGAGGATGATATGTTCCTCATGTCACATAGTTTCATCTATCTATATATATACGATTTGAGTGAATGACTATTATATAAAGATGATAAAATGGGTAAGTGTGTGATATCATGCTTATGTGTTTATCTTTCATGATTGTACTTGTGCTTATCCATTACCTTATATATGTATGGTTAACTAATGGTTTCATACCATGTTGTAGATGCCTTGCAGCATAGGTGAGCTGCTGAGTGATTTGATAGGGTGACAGGCCGATGACTCTTGTACATTAGGTTGTTATGGTTTTAAAGTTGTTTATGTTTCCCTCCTGCATGAGGATGATGTTTTGCTTACCTCCTGTGTGAGGATGTTGCTTTATACTCGGCTATGATCTTGTATATCTTTTGGTTGTACAATTTTATACAGTTTTATGCATTTGTTTTATATCTATCAGTGTCATGTTGTAAGGTCCAGTGAACTTGTTGTCAGGCTAGGGTCAGGATCCACTCTGAGATCCTAGCTCAATGTGGCATCCCGAGTCCCGCGGATTTGGGGTGTTACAGAAGAGCCCCATAAACAGCCTACAACACCACATAAGTACTCAAGAGAAACAAGGGTCGGACATAGGGAAAATTTGCCATGTGTCATGGTGGTCCAGAGGAGGATCTAGGTTGCTCCAGGAGGCATCTCGGCCGAGATAGGTGACCCTTGGACCGAGATGGCTCAAATTCAGCACCAAACTTCACTTGATCAAGAGCTAGTCCAATCCTTGCATCAACTAAGGTCCTTGCCTTCTTCTTTCCTCCAAGCATGAGTCATTTGGAACCATGAACCCGGACTATCATGAGGTTCAAACCTCGGATATGATCAATAGTGTCTCAAAGGTCCCCAAAACACCTACAAAACTAGCAAAAGCTCATGTAGACGTCTATTTTGACAATATGACTAAATTCAGCACAAACGTCACAAACTAGTGCGGAAACATGCATGAATGAAAAGTAAAACTATCTAAAAGAGTGTCTAATCTAGTGTCATAAATCACGTCATCAAAAACCATAAACCAAAAGAAAAGTAAGATATACTTAGCAAGGTATCTTCAATATCCAAAAGCAAAAGCAAACCAATAACAAAGATTCAATCTTTAATCCTAAAGAAATGAAACCAAGAACTATCTCTCTCCAAGATTTCTCTCAAAATCTCTCTCAAGTGTTGTAGCTAAGAATCAATGTGGATGATCAATCCTCTATATCTTCCTACTAAATGATGGTATGGATGTCCTCGGTGTATTCGAATTCCCCAAGATCGCTGCAAGCCTTCAAGTCTTATAGGAAAAACTAGGGTTTGAAAGCTTGGGCCATGGGCCGTTTTTAGCAAAATCTCGGATCGATCTTTTATTGATCTCGGCCGAGATTTCTAATCTGTATCGTGTCTTCCTTAGCTCTTTTCTTGACCCTTTGATGTTGTTCCAACCCTCGTTTAGTGCTCCACCACCATGTTCCAATGTGATCAACCTTGAGGCTTAATCCTCATATGTTCCATTTTGCTCCAAAATCTGTCAAATTATCTACAAATGCATAAAGAAATCCTTGTAGACATCTATTCTAGCAAAGTATGCAAATATGAGCTCAAATGCTATGGATTCATGTCTATGCATGCTTAAGAAAGGGAAAAACTACCTAAATGCATGTCTAAACTAAGAACATAGTTCATGTTATCCGGTGTGTTTACTTGCCTCTTAGAGATGACTTGTTAATGATGTGAAGTGTGTTTTATGATAAGATGGTTATAGACACGCCATTATATTATTTAATCCACATTAAAATTATACGGATTTTAAAACTCATATATATATGTAGCATGCGCCTCTAAAGACGCAAATCCTTCCTCCTTGTATCTTCATTTTTGGTTGGTAAGAAGCTTTTCACCATGCAGCAAAATGTAAGTTACGAGTGTGCATTGGTAGCGGTGAGCTCAACTGCTTAATTAATGCTTGAATTTAGCATAATTTATTCAAGAGTATCTAATTTGTTGTTATGTTGAGATTGCCCTAAATTTCATCAAGGTTTTATTTCTCCGGTTCGAACGTATGTCATGTGCACATGTAATTTAGAAGGCTAACCATATGCAGTGGTGGAGCCAGAATATAATTGAAGAGGAGGACTAATCGCTTAAGATATTTATTCGATTACAAAAGAAATAGCGATAAATTATTTCATTACTCTAAAGGGGGCAAATCCCCCTTTCGGGATCTCATACTCTGAAAATGTTGAATGATAAATTCATTGTCAATGCTTTTGAAAACTTCTTTCTCGATATAACAAATTAAACTATTAGCGAGAAATTCATCTCCCATCTTGTTGCACACATTTGTCTTGATTATACTCATCATGGAGAATGCTCTTTTCATCGTAGTTGTGGCAACCGGTAATATAAAGTCAACTCTATAAGACGATATACCAAATGAAACACTCTGTGAATTCCTTTCTCAACCATCTTCTTATAAATATCTGCAATATTTTACAACATAGAATAATCTTCACCTCTTCTCATTTTCAAAATCCACAACTCAAGTTATTCTCTAACCTTCATTTGCTCACAAAATGAAAAATTTTGTGGATATAACTTTGCAAGTTGAAGTAGTTTCTCCACACTGAAATTGCAGAACATATTCTTAGGATCAAGACATCCTATGCAAGTGAGTAATTATGTTGGTCACTCACTGAAACGATTCTCCATCTCTGTATCAATTTGGTCAATAACCTACAAATGTAGCATAACATTAATTTGATACAAATACTATTTTAATAGTTAATTAGGAAACAACAAATGACCTTACACAAAATTTCAGCTTTGAAGTGGTGGTAGTTTGTTGTACCATTTCCATCACGTCTAGAATGACGATTTGTAGCAAGATGATCCATGTCAAGAATCACAACATTGTGCTTAGTACAAAAATCATTGACTTCTCCAATCAACTGATCTCATTCATTGTTCCTCAAGTCTTGAAATTTCAATTTACATCTTTGAACGAGACAATAACGACATTGATATTTTGCTCCTTTTGTTGCAAGCCATGTGACAACATATTTTGCTCCTTTTTGGCCAAACTACCAGCAGTGCCCCGAGTTTTCTCATCAGTGCCATCATCAAATATATTGTCTAGCACTTTGAGAGTTGAGTTCCACAAATAAAGAATACGAACAATGGTTGTATAGTGAGAACCCCATTGTGTAGACCCCGATCGAGCTAAAGCACTTTTTTGATTTTTTCCCCCTCTTCCCTTTGTAATGTCACCATTTCCAACCTCTCCACCATTTCTTCATGTTGTCTTTGCCAAAACTCATATTTTCTCTTGCAAGAAGCTCCAACCATGTTAGTAATCGTAGGCATATATTCAAAGAAATCACTCACAAATTGATGTTTTTTGTGAAACGGCCACACTCACTAGTTGTAGCTGGTAAGCAAAACAATGAAGATACCATGCACAAGAATTTTCTTTTAAGATAAGAGCCTTCAATACATTAAACTCACCTCGCATATTAGAAGCTCCATCATATCCTTGACCTCTCACCTTAGAGATGGATAACTCATGTTTATAAAAAATTCATTAATGCCACATTGCAAAGATAAAGCGGATGTATCAATAACATGAACAACTTTGAGAAACCGCTCCACTACTACTCCAAGGCAATTAACATATCTTACAACAAGTGTCATTTGTTCTTTGACAGAATTATCACGAGCTTCATCAATCAACAAAGAAAAGAACATGTCTCCAATATCACTGATTATGGCTTTTGTTGTCTCTGATGCACAAGCACTAACAATTTTCTTTTGAATGGGAGGGCTGGTAAGTTGATGATTTAATGGTGCATTCTCTAGAACCACTTTTCAACATCGGCATTGCGTAAACTATACCATATAAGAATTTCCAAAAAAATTCCTCTATTTGGAGACCACATTGCCTCGACATGTCCACGAAAAGTCAATCCTTGTATAAGTACTAATCTAACAACATCCACACTTGCGGTCAACTGAATGCGATATGCAACATCTAATAATTCTTTTCCAACCGACAAACATCTTGACACACTTTGTCTTTGATCTTTGTAAGCAAAAAATGTATTCTAGCATTGTTGTGTACACTATTCATAAATCCCACATGTTCTTTAAACTTTTTCGGACCCTTCTTCCAATTGCGAATCCCGACATCACAAAAAATCATCACCAAACCTTTTACCGATAGCCCCTTGAAAGAGATAACACAAAAAGCAAAAACCGGCATCTTTAGAAACAATATATTACAAACATTCAAACTCTTTGAACCACTTAAGAAGGAAATCCCTTTGTTTATTTCCTTGCATACTTTGTGAAAATTATGTGACAATGGTTGACAGGCACCTTGAACAACATATTCTCTTTCCACAACATCTCTAACCCGAGGCTCATACTCATTGATTGATTTGTGCAATGCCGGATCACTAATAATACTAAATTCACAAGTTGAATCCTGAGGACTTTCCATTTGAACTGTTTTTTTTTCGCCAACAATGTCATTTCTAACATCATTTTTATTTGAAGCACCAACATTCATACTAGGAATTGAACTTGAATCTCCAACACTTAGAATCGATACCTTCTTCGAAATTAGATACTTGTCCATATTACTAAATCCTAATCATACAATTAACAAATTAAGTTAAAAAACAATTGAATTTTAAAACCTAAAATTTTCAACTTAACAAATAAACCTAAACCACTATCTAACACGCTTAAAACAAATACTCAATCAAACTTGAGCACCCAACAGTCAGCAAAACAATCAAACTTCAACACTCATCAGAACAATCAAACTTCAAGCGCAGAACATAAATCACACTCAATACACAATCGAACAAGTTTAAAGGAATTTCAACAATCAACAACATGAACATTTGAAGAGAATTTCAGCACTCAACAGGAACACAAATCACAATCTAACACGCTTAAAATAAATACTCAATCGAAATTCGAACACAAATAAACAATTTGTTATCTTACCTTGTTGAGTAGCTTGAGACTCTGAGTTGATGGAGTTCCTGAAGAACTCGAAGTCGGTTGCGTGAATAGGCTAGGACGGGGAAGGAATCTCAACAATCAACATTAGTTTCATATTGAAAATTGAAGATGATGAAGGAGAAGAACTGAAGTTACTGTCTTACTGAAGATTGAAGAACCGAAATCCGAACAAAAGTGACCAACGGTGCAGCGGCGGCGTGAATAGGCTAGGATGGCCGGCCAACGGCGACGGGGAAGGACTAGTGACGAAGTGAGGCTGAGCAGTGGCGGAGGCTCGAAGAGTGACTGCGTGCGTGTGAGGAGCGGCTGCACATGCTCACTTGTGTAGTTGACAGGTCGAGAGTCGTGACTCCTTTCTCGTTGAAGGTTGAAGCGTAAGTGAGTTGAGGGTTTTTTTTAAACGTCAAAATAACGTCATTTCATGGGTTTTGTTTTTACACTCGACGACGTCGTTTTGGAGGGGCACGTTCACCTCCCTTAGGCCTAACCCCCTTAGCTCCGCCACTGACCATATGTTACGATAACCAATGGGATTTAAGTTTAGCACATAAACAAACTGTGTTTGTTGGAGTTTCATAGCTATACATGTGTATTATGTACATGAATTCCTTGATGTACAATGTGGGCATATGATTGCTTTTGAAAGCTTAATCAAACCAAACCCATCCCTCATCTATTTTTTCTTCTTTCTTCTGAGTAAACCAATTCAAACCGAAATTAAATACGATCATTGTCGCCTCTTTACTAAAGGTATCGCCCTTCCGTCACAAACCGATCCCAAATCATGAACTCCTTTTCATCGATGTATAAGTGTAGATAATCACCGTTGACAAAAGTTTCAAATTTTCCTACTCTTCTTACCAGCATGGAAGAATCACAATCCTTAACTATTAGTTTCATACTCTTGAAATTGTATACCTTTATTTTATGTTATTTTATTTTATTTTGAGTAGGTTTTACAAAGTTAGGTTTTATAATTAAAAAATCTTTAATGAAAAGATGTACCTCAAATTGTGGAGAAAGTGAAGATGTCACATTGACCATAGACTATCAAGGGGAGTTATTTATGTAACAACAAGAGTTCTTGATCAACCCGGTTCATTCAAGCATTGACCTATGAAGGTAACTTGGGTCATAGTGAAAAAGGAATGGACTCCGGTCATCTCTGCATCTCCGACCATCCCGACAAACAACTCCGTCACTCCATTCCAAGACCGTCTTCTATTGAACCACCGTAATCCCTTTCAAGAGGAGCCGATGTCTGGTTGCTGCAAATGAACCAAGGACACAAAGAAAGATTTTTTCTCATGTCTCGTGTGACGTGCGCCTCATAAGGCGTGCCCAAATTATGCGTGTATGAATAAATATAATGGCGTGAGTTACATCAGAAACAACCCAAATACATTGGGCCGTTAAAAAGAAAGCGTTTTAGGGCTTGAAAAAGTCCGGTGCCGCTTCTGTCTTTCTTGTCTTCTGCAGACTGCAGTCTCCGGAATACCTCTCCCTACCTTAGCCGCCGGCGACAAGGTCCGACGGGCCACTGCCCCACCCATTTCACAAGTGGTTAGTTGAAAGAAGACTTCTGGATTTTTAAGGGTTTCTGATTCATAGTTTGTGCAAATACTTACTTGTAGAAGCTCTATTTGTTTCGTTTTCAGTAGTTTTAGACCCTCAATTATAGTCATGCCAAAGAGCAAAATGAACAAGATCCTCCGACCTGCAACGGAAGATGCTGACCAAATTCAGTCTGAAGTTGCGTCTTTCGCTTCCTCTCTTGGTTTTGCCTCTTCTGCTGCTCCTACTACAGGCTTCAACGATGTTGATTTTCGCTCCAAACCTAAGCCTAAGACAATTCCTAACAAGAAACCCTCTAACCAATCTCAAACGGACAAACAACCATTGCAAGGTAAGAAGAAAACCAATCCTATTAACTCACGGAATGGGGAGAAGAAGTCTCCATTTCAGAAGCCAGCACCAAAAACCAGTAAGATACAAAGTCCTGCTAATAATGGTCCTGGGGCTGGTAATAAGATGTATGAGAGATTCAAAAACCTTCCCAAGCTCCCGCTGGTGAAAGCCAGTGTATTGGGAGTTTGGTATGTTGATGCTGTGGAGCTGGAGGAGAAGATTATAGGTGGTCAGAAGGGGAAATTGGAGATTGGGAACACTCAAGAGTGGAAAGATTTCGTGGAGAAGAAGAAGGAGATGGGAGAGAGATTGCTTGCTCAGTACACCATGGATTATGAAGCTTCAAGGGGCCAGAGTGGGGACGTCAAGATGCTCCTTACCACACAGAGGTCAGGGACGGCTGCTGATAAGGTTTCTGCCTACTCCGTCTTGGTTGGTGATAATCCTCTTGCGAATTTGAGATCGCTAGATGCACTTTTGGGTAAAACTCTTTTTCCTTACTGTGTTTCAGTTTTCAGTTATTGTTAGCTTATCATGGCATTTGCATTCGTTTTACAGGGTCATTACTCGTCTTGTATACTGTGCTGACATGATAGCCCTAATGGAAGATTAAATCAATATATTTTTAAGGGTTGCACATTGCTGGCCATTTCGAACTGTTGAGAAAATTTTGGATTATATTGTGACTGATTGACATCTAATTCATTTTCATCATATAACCCTGAAAGTATATACGTTCATGATTTTTGGGATGTCTAGTTTAATATAGGGTTGCACATTGCTGCTGCTTTTTTTTTTCTTTTTTTTTTTTCCATATTGTTGACTATGAATTGTTGCTTAGTAGTGAAAGATACGTTACATGACATGGTCACACGATAATTTTTATTGGTTAACCCTATGTTCAAGTATAGTAGTGCATTGTATCGTCTTTGCAGTATGCATTTTCCCTAACATATGTTCTATTACTTTTATTAATATCCTTCTTATTAATATCCTTTTTAGGCATGTTTGGTATGACTTTTTGTTAACGTAGGATTACTAATTGGTTTATTCTGGGGTCCTGATAATTGGGTCTCATAATGTGATTTGTGTGATGCCAACCATGCTCTTTGTATTCGACTCTAATACCCCTTTAACTACTGTGTGCATCTTTCAATCTCTTCATGTCTGATATTGGAACACCACCTCATTTGTAGCAATGATAACCTCAAAGGTTGGGAAGCGTCATGCATTGACAGGCTTTGAAGCCTTGAAAGAATTATTTTCTCAAAGGTAACAGTGTAATACCATCTATTCTTTATTCTATTTTTCTGTTAGGCTTCCCAATTCTGCTAAAATCTTTATCGACCAACTGGCTATTTGGAATTGGTTGTTCAATGGCAATGGACACATGGAACTGCGATGATTGACATCATAATTATTCACCCGAAGTATCTTCCTCTATATCTATTTTCTGGTGACTTTTGGTTAAAAGAAATGATCACCCTGTTCATGAGCTTCAGACTTACAAATGTGATAACTTTGTCAGCTTTACATGGCATGTTGCTTTGGGTATGCACTAACATTTGTTTGGTTATTTGCAGCCTATTGCCTGATCGTAAGTTGAAGACCCTCTTGCAGCAGCCACTTAAACTTCTTCCTGAAGCAAAGGATGGCTACTCTCTTCTGCTATTTTGGTATTGGGAGGATTGCTTGAAAACTAGGTATTTTTTTATCAAAAAATTGGATTCCTTATTTATGAGTATCTACTGCAAATCATAAGCTATAACATGGTTTATCACGGGGAAATAGTTGCATTTAAAGTTTATTTGTACTGAAGTGGAAATTCTTAGTTTTGGGACTTACAAACAAGTAGTTCAAATTAGCATGATTAGTTTATCTGTTCTGACTTACATCAATCATTGGTATTATGACAACTAAATTACTATGTACTTTCCATAATACTCATTTCTTACATGAAAACAAATCAGATATGATCGCTTTATCTCTGCACTTGAAGAAGCATCCAGAGATATGTTACCTATACTGAAGGACAAGGCACTGAAGGTCAGTGTTCTGTCCTTATAATGGCTTACATATATGGTCATTGTCTTGCCTATAGTCATAGTTTTCTTTTTCGATACTGATCATAGTCCTTTGTTTTATGTCCTGTCATTTGTAGAACATTTATGTATTGTTGAAGAGCAAATCAGAGCAAGAGCAGAGATTATTATCTGCTCTAGTTAATAAAGTAAGTGTCGTCAATTGTATTATCTATCTGTAGAAAGCACTGAAAATTGAAACTACATCCAACTTGAAATAAACTTGTGTTGTCTTCTCTTTCATTCTCTTATTGCGTGCAGCTGGGGGATCCTGAGAATAAGGCTGCATCTAATGCAGATTTTCACTTGTCAAACCTACTTGGTGAGCATCCTAATATGAAGGTACTTTGCTGCTTCTGAATTTTTTTATACTGTGTGGGTATCTTGATTGATATGCAACTTGTAATATGAAAAATGTTTGTAATTTTAGTAAAAGTTGTCTTCCTATTACCAATTATTTTGTGAACATTTGATTCATTTGTTTTCTTTGACTGTTTTTATTTTCTTCTTATGTTTCCATTCAAGTGATCTAAACATTGGTTTTTAAATTAATGTTACAGAGTGTTGTGATAACTGAAGTGGACTCCTTTCTATTCAGACCACGTTTGGGATTGCGAGCTAAATATCATGCAGTATGTCCTGTTACAGATTCAGATTAATTCTTTGTTGTTTTATGAAAACTAACATCATGTTTGATATCCGCTATTATCCGTTAAAGGTCAACTTCCTAAGCCAAATTCGTCTAAGTCATAGAGGCGATGGACCTAAGCTGGCAAAACAATTGATAAATGTATATTTCGCAGTATTCAAGGTATGATCTGCTAGTTTGATTCTCTTTTGAAAAATCTTGTTTTACATGATGTGCATGTTCTTCATGTTTTATCGGTGATGACTTCAAGTGGTTCATGATCATCAGGTATTGATATCTGAGATGGGCAGTGGTGCAAAAAAAGATGAGAATGGTAAAAAGGATGCTAAGAAGCCTTCAAGTATGGATGATAAAGCCTCATCAGATTCTCATGTGGAAATGGATTCCAGACTTCTATCGGCACTTCTTACAGTGAGTCCTTTACACAAAAGCTGTGAAGGAAAGATTTCTTTATGTGACCAACTGACCATATATGCTCACAAATTGTCAGCATTATGGTCCTGATAATTTTTTAATCATTTTTCCTTCTTTTTTTGTGTGTCTATGGGTTGGGGGATTCATTAAGGAATGGTACTTTGATACTAGCAGGAAAGTCCAAGGGTGATAATTAATTGCAAAATGCAAATGTGATAATATACGGTCCCTCATTTTTCATTTTAGGGTGTCAATAGAGCATTTCCATTTGTCTCTAGTGATGAAGCTGATGAAATAATTGAAGTCCAGACACCGATGCTTTTCCAACTGGTAAGCTTTTTTTTTTTAATAAGTTTACACAATTAAGACATTTTGGTGGAACTCCAAGCGAGAAAAAAATGCAATGAACTCAAGTTCTCCCATGGTGTTTGCGGTGGACTAACATCATCCATGAATTCTGCAGGTTCATTCAAAAAACTTTAATGTGGGCATCCAGGCATTAACGCTTCTGGATAAGATTTCTTCCAAAAACCAAGTCGCCAGTGACCGATTTTACCGTGCACTGTACGCAAAATTGCTACTTCCAGCTGCCATGAATTCTTCAAAGGTATGTCACTATTTTATGTTTGGTATTATCTTCCAATTCATGCATCCTAAATTAGTTTCTTTTGGTTCCTAATACTTTGGTATGCTTAACCACTATTAGTAAGGATAGATTTTCTGTTACTAATATCTTGTTTGCAGTCATTGAAAAGATCATTTGATAGTCCATTAAATTATATATCATCTAGTTATTGCTGCTTGTTTCGGTTTTTTGGGATAACACTTCCTCAATATTGTTATGCACCAATGGTGCAGGTAGAGATGTTTATTGGATTGCTCTTGAGAGCATTGAAGAACGATATAAATATAAAGCGTGTGGCTGCTTTCTCGAAGCGTATACTTCAGGTTATCTATATAATGTCTTCAGCATTTTTCTTCTTCTGAATTTGATGCAAGTTGGCTATGTATTGATGCTCACTACTAGATAAAAATAATCCACAATTGTTTTAGTAGAAAGAAATGAGAAGTCATTTCCGTAGAAAACAGTTCTGAAATATTGACGTATCACCTTTTATAGGTTGCGCTTCAGCAACCACCTCAATATGCCTGTGGTTGTCTGTTTCTACTCTCTGAAGTCCTTAAAGCAAGACCACCTCTATGGTAAGAACAAGTGGTTTTCAGGAATATCGTATCTTCCACCTTTCCAACTTCTAGTCTTCACTTTTCATGAACTGGTGATATAGGAATATGGTGCTTCAAAATGAGTCTGTTGATGACGAGCTTGAACATTTTGAAGATGCTCCTGATGAAACTGGTGACAAACCCACCATAAAAAATGAGCAACCTGAAAGCAAAGGCAGCGCCAGTGACCTAAAAAATGATATTGCCGACAAAGATGATACAGATTCCTCTTCAGATGAAGAAGAGGATATAAAAGCTCCCTCACCATCTTCATCTGATGATGATGTTTCAGATGAAGACGAAGATGTGGATTTCCTTGTGAAAGACAACATGAGAAAACCACAAAAGTTGAAGTCGAGTGGGTTATCTGGTCAAGAAGGGAAGCAAAATCAGGAATCCAATTCAAAAACAAAGTCACTGCCTGGAGGATACGATCCTCAGCACAGAGAACCTTCTTACTGGTACTGTTTTGTTCTTAGGGATTGACGGTGTATTGGATTCATAAATGCCTGTTATAAACTCCTAAGCCGTTGTAAAAAAAGTGATAATGTGCTACAACCTTTTTTTCTCATTGCACTCCCTTGAAACAGTAACGCTGATCAAGCAAGCTGGTGGGAGCTGATGGTTCTGGCTTCCCATGCACATCCCTCGGTTGCAACCATGGCAAGGACCATTCTTTCTGGGGCAAATATAGTCTACAATGGAAATCCGTTGAATGATCTCTCATTAACTGCTTTCTTGGACAAGTTCATGGAGAAGAAAGCAAAACAAAGCACGTGGCATGGTGGTTCACAAATCGAACCTGCCAAAAAGGTAGTTTTCTTACTGTTTAATGCATGGTTTTTGGGTTTGTTTGGTTGAATGTGGAAAGTGCAATTAGTAGGACTTCCCATGAATTACCCTTCTTGGGAAGGGAGAAAATGTGTTTGGTTATAAATTCATAAATTAAGTGAGGAAATTGAAGGTTTTATTTAGAAAAAGTGTGGAAGTAGAACTTAGATAGGTCCCAGGTAACTCTCCGAAGGTATCTATACTACCTGTATTTTATGCAGAATTCTTTCAACTGAAGGCATGCATTTAGCTTACTTCTTGGCTATTTATACTTTCTTGGGTTTTTGACTGTCAAACAAACCCTTAGTTTGTTATAGAAACACTTGCAACTGTCAACCAAGCATATCCTTAGTTTGGGAGCTATTTATAGAACAAGGCAACTACTGAGTTTGGATTGTCTGCTCTAATCTGTTTGACTTGACATGGCCTTTGTTATCAGCTTGAGATGAACAACAACTTGATCGGACCAGAAATCCTATCCCTAGCGGAATCAGACGTGCCACCAGAGGATCTTGTATTCCACAGGTTCTACACGAATAAGATAAACTCCTCAAACAAACCCAAGAAGAAGAAAAAGAAGAAGGGAGCGGAAGATGAGGATGCAGAGGATCTGTATGGAGGTGCTGATGAGAGTGATAATGAGGAAATTGAGAACATGCTTGATGGTGGTGAACCTTCACTTGATGGAGAAGAAGGCGAGTATGACTATGATGACTTGGACCTTGTCACCGGTGAGGATGACGAGGACTTGATCAATGATGCTAGTGATGTGGAAGCAGAACCCTCAGATGTGGACGAGATGGACAGCGAAGATGGACCTGTTTTCAGTGATGATGTTGGAGACGCAGACAATGATAGCGACAGCGAGGAGGTAGATACAAGCAAGAGGAGAAGGAAGAAACAGGGTGGAAAGGCTTCTAAGTCTCCTTTTGCTAGCCTCGAGGAATATGAACATCTGCTGGTTGACGACGAGGATGAGGATAAAGCTGAAGCTACAAAGGAAAAAACTGGCAAAAAGAAGAAATCCAAATCCCTGAAGAAGCGGAAAGTATCAAAGTGATCCAATTTTGCTCATCTAGAGTTCGTTTGTAACCATTCTAAAGCTGGTTTTATTCATATTAGTACTAACAGTGAGCTTGTATTTGCAATTAAAAGCAGTCAGTCGGTGATTTTTGGTGCAAACAGTCAGATTATCTGCGAAGTTAATCACATTAATACTTCAGCAAAGAAATTTTGTAGCAGCCCAAGCATTTATTGATAAGAGATTCAGAGCTGTTTGATTACAGTTTCATTCCATACGTATTGCAGGTTGCCAACGATGTTAGAGGTCCCAAATGTGCTTGGATGGTGAGAGGTACAGTTCTTGCGAATATCAATGACCAAAAAGTAGTGGGTAAGTCTAGATCCTTGATAGGAAACTGGTTAGACAAAGATACATCAAATTTGGACGAGAGAGAGATATACCTACAAATCATCTAAATACATCAAAACAAAAATACAATTGTTCCCTTATGATGGATGAATAAAGATGTATCAAGTTGGGAAGGATGAAAGCCCATAATAATGAGTGCAACACTAAGTTTGGAGAACTAAGCTCCAAGGGCTTGGGCTTGTTTTAGGCCACAAAGAAATTTACAGACTTTGACAGAGTTGTCCAATGCATTTTGGTGACCCTGTTCAATTTTTTCATTGACAATCATTGACAATAAGATTAATGTATACTAAGTTTGAACATTTACAAACTGATAATGAAAGAAAATATAATTTAAAATACCTTGATAAACGTAAATTGCAATCAACAAAACAATAAAATCATAAATAGTATAACTTTTTAATGGTTCGTAGAAGATAAGAAAGATTAAAGAAAAAAAAAGGAAGAAGAGAAGTTTGAGTTGTGAAGAAATGGAACTAATTTTACATAATTAGTAGATTTTATCATATTGTTTTATGAAAGTAACTGTCATAACTAATGATTATTTAATATAATTTTGGGGAGAAAATTTTAAAGATGATAAAGGAGTGGATATTTATGTTGGTTAGTGGAAGAGTAATTAAGGGAATTTAGGTTAAAGTTATAAAATTAAAGTTAAAAAAATTACTAATTATGGGGCCCTTTGTATTTGGTGGCCCTATTCCATTGGACTCTTTGCACAACCCAATGGACGGCCCTGAACTTTGCAAATATAGGAAGGATAGGCAAGGCGACCAAAACATGAAGGTTGTTTCATGTAGAAAGACATTTTGTAAGTCAAGCTGATGAACCTCCCATTTGCTGGGCTGAAGGTTTCATAAAAGTCGATCCCATGGAGTTGATGAAATCCCTTGACAACAAACCGAGCTTTCCGATGTCCAAGAGTGCCATCAGAGTGTCGTTTTGTCTCGAAAACCCATTTTACACCAAGGGCCATTAGAAGTTGGGGAAGGGAACTAGAGACCAAGTACTAGTGTTAATGAGAGCATGAAATTCTAAGTCCATACCCTAACACCACTCAATATATTTGGAGGCTTTTACAAAGCAAGAAGGCTCTTAGAGAATATATAGAGTTGAGGAGTAAGAGGGATGAGATGACCAATGAATTGTGTCATCCATTCGAATAAGGGGTTTGGTAATATGAGATCGAGAACGAGTTATCATGGGGTGACCGTGAGTTTGATATTTTAATAGTTGAAGGTGTGAGGGAGAAGATGATGAATTTGTGGACTTGGGAGACGTATATGAAGTAGAGGGTAATGTAGGCTGAGGAGATGTATCTGAATGAGTAATAACGGCGAAAGGTTTCACGTTAGGTTGAGGTGAAGGTAAAATAATTGGGCTATGAGGGATAGTCTGACCTTTCTTGTTAGTCAATAGTGAATGAAGACAAGAGTGAATGAGATGAGAAACACTGCTTTCGTGAAAAATAATGTCCCCGGAGATTAACGTTTTTTTTATCAACCCTATCATAGAAAAAGTAACCTTTCTGCTGGAATATAACAAAAGAATATAGTAGAAGGGAACCAAAAATAAAGGCGTTAGTTATAAGGACGTAGATTTGAAAAACAAAACATTCAAAGACACGTAAAACTTTATAGTCCGCTTGAGTTGAAACAAACTTTAAAAGGACTTTGGTTTTGGAGAATTGAGGGGTATGAAGTCGGTTGAGAAGATATGTGGCAATTTCAAAAATAAAATTCCAAAACAAAAAAGGAAGTGAGGTATGTCTTATAAGGGTGAGACCTATATCTAGTTGTCTACATTACGATGATGTCATACTTCTATTTTGTTGATGAGAATTTTGACACATAAGGGATGAGTATCCTTGTTAGCTAAACATAAATACAAAAACGTCCAAGTGGACGGGTTGGAATTCCAATCCAAACAAAAGGAATAAAATGAAAAAAGTATTTGACGTCAAACTGGGCTAGTCGATCCATATGGTCAATCGGCTCTATTAGACCAAGTTGATGGGCCATATGGTCAATCGGCTCTATTAGACCAAGTTGATGGGCCTGGTCCAAAACTTGATCCTTGACTTTCACACTTTAACGGGAGATGATTTCAAGGTCACGCATATGGAGGATCATATCAAGGTCGGTCGAGCCTACTACTCGTTGATCATTCTTCCACGCTTACCGGTGTGCTCTTCATTTCACTCTCGAACCTCAACCTTTTTCGTCTTGACCTTGACTTCTTTGATCGCAGAGAGATCCTTAATGTGTATGAGGTCATTATGTTACATATATATTATTTGTACTCCGCAAATTTCTGAAATGCTTGCAATTACATAAACCAACTAGTAGATCTCCGAAACACTAATAGAAAAGAAATAGACCGATAAGATATGTTATTACGACCAAAAGAGAAAGTGAATGAAATAGAAATGGTGATGTAAAAAGACACTCATTTGAGTGCTATCAAATATCTCATACTTGAACCTTACTTGTCCTCAAGTAAAATCCATAGATATATCTCAAAGTGATTCAAATACCTGTGTCAAATTCAACAAGATCAAGAACTCAAACCTTATCATCATAACACATATCAAAGTATAAGATATAACTCAAAGCTCATAAGTTTCATGACAATTAAAGGGAATGTGTTAACTCTTTCACATGTATTTAAAGGATGTATATAATAACGCTCAATCTCAAGACATATGCAATGATCATTAAAAATAAACTTACCAAGACGTTTTCAATCTCCACCGCATAAATTTTCCTGCAAGTACTATTATGAATCAAGATGTCTTTTATTGGTTGTAACTTGGACAGGTAATAAGTAAGGGTGATGAGTTATATTTTGCTATGGTACAATAAGATCTAGGACCTAAGATGTCTTGAAGCTTACAATTGATTTGATTATCGCGTCCAATATTTATCAAATCATCTTTTTGCAAGCCGGATTTCTTCACTGTTGACTCAAGACTCGTTACATTTTTCTCTTCAATGCTTTTGTACTTTGAAAAACTCGATTCCCTATTTTTTTCTATTTTTAAGCTAAGTCCAAGTGGTGCATCTTGTGTCTTTAGATATAACTTTTCTTTACTTTATGCGCCGCACCACAAGGAAGCTTTATATGTTAATGCTCTTTATTAAACACAACCCCATACTTGTTTCTTGATTTCTTCCTCCACTTCATGGTGTCACCTCCTAATTTCTGGATGGATCAAACGAGGCTAAACATGTCTAGAAACAATTTATTGGAGCTACAAAGATAGGTCGATACATGCCAAAATGGACTAACAAGCTGGAAATCATGATAAGGGTAGTAAGAGATTAATAAGGTTGACAAAGATATGCCTCAATCATCTCATAAGTGTAAAAACATGTACAAGCATGCAATCTTGAAAGAGAGTCATTTGTAAGTTCTCAATGATCAAAGCATATAGGAGAACACTCATGAAAAAGAATATATGCATAAGGCTAAAATAAATCTTACAAGACAATGTCCTTAAACAAATTCGTTAATCATTATACCAAATACTTAATGGTATATACAAAGTTGAAGTGCGAGATCTCGAGCATCATCAATTGATATAGAGACAAAAGTGAGAAATCAAATTTCTATATAAAAAGATAATACAAAACAAAAAATGCATGTTGATAAAATAGGAGAAGGTCAATCGGTGTCGATCGGGCCAATCGGCCCTATGAACCTCAATTGATCGCACACTCCTTTTACAAATAGAAAATAAGAATACAAAAATAAAACATGAATGCAAGAAAACTTGTGTGCTTGGCTGATCGGCCTTTTTGGCATATACTGATCGATCAAGGCTAGAAATCGTGAAGAGTTTTTGAAAATGATAAAAGAAATTTTGAAAAAGAAAGGGAAATTAAAAAATGTTTGAAAATCATTTTGTTCACCACCACATGAGTAAATCTTGCATTGTTCTCAATATGAACAAAATAAATTGATTAAAGCAAAGGAAAACCCACAAAATGGTCATAGGATTGTCTCCCTATCAACGCTTCTTTTAGGTCTTTTAGTTGGAACTAGTTTGCTCATTTCCACTTTATATATGTAAAAGATGGTTTTGGTAGAGGTCTTCTCCTAGACACACTCGGTATAATGCAGAGTAGGAATGATCATATCTACCTCATACTTCCTTTCAACATTTGGATGGTGTAGGGGGTACTTTGTTGTAGTCGTGTCATGATTGTGCTTTTTGGCTTCAATGGATATTGATCAGGTCGACTACTTATGCCGAGATCACATGAGCGAGGAAAGATAAATAGTGATGGATTTGGGAGGTCTGGTGGTGTTGTCACGACCATAATCTCGAGGGTTGGTGGTCTTGTGGTGATAAAGTGACAAAGAAGGAGGTCTGATAGTGATATGAGCATTAATATTGTCCTTCCCTATGATTGAGGGAAGGGACCATTTCGGACATTTAGCGCTGCTCATGATAGATGATTGAGTGGAATCTACATTTTTAGGTACAACCATATCTTGAGTAGGGAGAGGAGGTAGGAAAAGAATGCCAAACCTACTAATTTCCTCGTGGTGAGGAGTTGGTCAATCGTTGTGGGTTTTAACCAGACAAATTAGTGTGTTTATCGTCCGTTTGATGTCCAGTGGTTGGCCGACTAGTGTAGTAATCGGCCAAAACAAGTGATCTAGAGTTGTACATTCGTTGAATCCCTAACCTTGGTGATGTGGGGTTGATACCGCAGTTCCCGATCTAATTTAAATGTCCACGGATTGAACAACAAAATAGAATCTCGGTAAACTTATGAAAATCTCGGGCGAGATTTTAGGATGAACAAGCCTAGATTTCTGTAAACTCAAAATGCGGATTCTAGATGATAATGGAAGATAAGAAGATGATTAATGGAATGCATTATGATAAATATAGGAAGATACGAACCAATGTATTCTTGCAAAGAACCTTGACCAATTATGTGTCAAAACCCTTTAACAAAGAGCTTACCTTAACCCTCCCTTCTTTAACCTTACACAAGCCTTCTAAATAAGACAAGCATAAGGAGGGACTAGTTTGACTAGTAGCACCAATCGTCAATAAGATTAACACACATAAGAACAACCTAGCAAATACTCAATACGATTCAACCAAATGCTCTCATTTTGATTGAATAAATTGAATAAAACACAAACTTCGTAAGCGAAGTAGCGAGTTCACGCAATATTGTGGAAGAAGTAATCAAACTTAGTCAACCCATGAATCTCGTCGTCTAAGACTATTTATAGGAGAGATTCCTCTAAAAGATAAATACTAAAATAATCCTAAAATATAGGATCAAAACCAACAAATACATTTAGTGCCCGTTTGGTTGGAGCAGTGGAATGGAAACAGAATGGAATCGAATAAGGGTAGAGAAAGAAAATGGAATGGATGAAATTACTTTTTATGTGTTAAAAGACCTCTAACTAAACGTAGTTTTTGAATGATTCGGAATCATTCCTTTATCGGGAATGATTCCTGGGGCTTCCAAACGGGCCCTTAGAATGCTTGAGAGCTTTAAGGTATTAAAATAATAAAGATAACTAGAGAATAATAATTCTCAAATCGAGATTCTACTCAATAACACGCAACCGAGAGCAAATCTCGGTCTTGACATGTAAATCTCGGGTGAAATTTTAGAGTGGTTTCCGAGATTTCCTTTTGTCATGCAATTCTCCATTCTACCATATCCTCTCATGCTTGAGCTTGCTAGAAACCTCTCATTGAGTGACTCTTGTTGTTGACCTAGTGATGGTTCCATGTTTAGTAGGAGATATCAAGGATGGTCCCGCATCATACTCCCCTTCTTGAAAATGATTCGACCTCGAATCATAGCCTTGCTCATCACTAGTCACACAATGACTCAAGTATGGTAGCTTCTGTACTGGATCAACTCTATGGGATGAAGATATCAACTTCTCCTTCTCTAACCATTCTCTCTCGATATGTGCATCAATATGTACATTACGAGATACAAATGGACTCAAATATCCGGGTGATGAAAACTTCGACTTCCTTGACTCTCCTGGAATGTTTCTAAAACTTTGTAACACTCTGGCTTTGAAAATTTTCACTATAATACGCAACAATAGTAAATCTCGGTCTCGATACGCAGATCTCAGGCGAGATTTCCTGGCTGGGGCCGAGATTTTCATTGTAAGTTTACATCTCGTCTTGGATGATGAAAACTGAATATATCCTTTGAGCTTTCCTTCTTCTAGGTGGTAAGCTTAATCCTAATTAAGGATCCACTTGAGGAGGTGCTAAGTATGAGCATCATGGAAGAATGAATTGAGGAGAGTTGCAATGCCGAAGTCCGAGCTCGAGAGGCATTGACCGAAGACCCTAAGACTGAGTTTGAAGTGCTCGAAGGAAGGGTGAATGATGTTGATGATCTCAGCCAAATCGAAGAAATATCGGATGACATTTCAATTAATATAATTAATTCAACTAAGAATTTGGAAGTCGAAAGCACCATCGACCAAAATCTCGGTCGAGATTTTCCAAGGGTCGGTGAGATTTCTGAAGTTTCTGATCTCCAACCAAGGATGAATGAAGGGATGCAAGGATGCATTGAGGTGTCTTCTATGGCTATAGAGACCACTCAAGGTGCATCGGAAGGGTCAAGTTCCTCATCAAAAGAGCCCCCTACATTGGAGTTGAAACCTCTTCCTTCCCACTTGAGGTATGTTTTTCTTCGACCTAAATCTACATATCTGGTGATTGTGAGTGCCACTTTGAATGATGTTCAACTTGAAAAGTTGATGCATTAACTGAAATTGTATAGGAAGGCTCTTAGTTATACTATTGATGATCTAGTTGGAATTAAACCTTCTCTAAGCATGCATAAAAATTCTAATGGAAGATGATCATAATCCTTCAATTGAACCTCAAAGACGATTGAATCCTATAATTAAAGAGGTAGTTAAGAAAGAAGTGCTTAAATTGCTTGATGCGGGTACCATTTTTCTCATTTCAGATAGTAAGTTGGTTATCCCGGTCCATTTTGTCCCTAAGAAGGGTGGAATAACCGTAGTAACAAAAAAGAACAATGAGTTGATATCAACTAGGACGGTTACGGGATGGAGAATGTGCATTGATTTTAGGAGATTGAATGTAGCTACTAGAAAGGATCACACCCCTCTTTATTTCATTGACCAAATATTAGAGAAACTAACTCAACACTCACACTTTTGCTACTTAGATGGGTATAGTGGTTTCTTCCAAATCCCAATCCACCCCGATGACCAAGAAAAGACCACATTCACTTGTCCATGGGGAAATTTTGCTTATAGGAGAATGCCTTCCGGGTTGTGTAATGCACCCGTCACTTTTCAAAGATGTATGATGGCTATATTTTCCGAATATATTGAGAACATTATGGAAGTGTTTATGGATTATTTTTTTGTTGCATGGATCTTCCTTTGATGATTGCTTGGCAAACTTGTCTTTAGTCTTGCAAAGATGTGAGGATACTAACTTTGTCTTGAAGTGTCATTGTATGGTTAGTGAAGTGATTGTCTTAGGTCACTTGATTTCCAACCATGGAATTGAAGTTGATAGAGCAAAGATTGAGACCATTGAGAAGTTGCCTCTACATTCATCGTTAAAGTGGGTAAGAAGCTTTCTTGGTCATGCCGGTTTTTACTGGAGATTCATTAAAGACTTTTCTAAGATTTCTAAACTGATCACTAACCTATTAATGAAGGATGTTGCCTTTGAGTTCTCAAAAGAGTACCTTCATACTTTTTGTAGGTTGAAAGAAGCATTGATCTCCGCACCCATCATTCAACCGCCTGATTGGAGCCTTCCTTTTGAAATTATGTGTGATGCTAGTGACGTAGCGGTTGGGGCCATGCTTGGCCAAAAGAAATATGGGATCACTCATGCCATCTATTATGTTAGCAAGACGCTAGATGAAGCCTAACTAAATTATGCCACTACCGAGAAGGAATTGTTAGCGGTGGTCTATGCTTTCGAGAAATTTTGCTCCTATCTTGTTGGGGCGAAAGCCATTGTGTACACCGACCACATGGCGATCCGGTATTTGCTTACAAAGAAGGATGTTAAGCCTTGCCTCATTAGATGGATTCTCCTCCTACAAGAATTCGATTTAGAGATCCGAGATAAAAAGGGATCTGAGAAATCAGTAGTGGATCATCTTAGCCGGTTGCCCCCAATCATGATTGCGAAGAATGATTTTCCGATTGACGACTTGTTTCTGGATGAACAACTTCATGTGATAGATGAGTGCCTTCTCCAATTCTCAAGAGGGAACGAGCCATAGTTTGCCGACATCGTGAACTACTTGGTATGTGAAGAGATCCCGGCGTGACCTACTGGAGGATGAGGTGGAGAGTCCTCTATTGCCACACATGCTAGTTCCCACAAGACATGTGCTAAGGTACTACAATCCGGATTCTTTTGGCCAACCTTTTTATGGATGTGAAAAACTTTGTGGTTTCTTGTGATGCTTGCCAAAGGACGGGGAACATCTCTAGACGGAATGAAATGACTCTAAACACCATCCAAGAGGTGGAGATATTTGATGTTTGGGGAGTTGACTTCATGGGGCCTTTCCCATCTTTTTGTTGAAACTTCTACATACCCTTGGCGGTAGACTATGTCTCGAGATGGGTTGAAGCCATTATTTCCCCTATATATGACGCCAAGGTGGTAGTATAGTTCTTTAACCGAGTCATCTTTCCAAGATTTGGCATGCCCCGGATTATCATTAGTGATGGAGGCAAGCACTTCACCGCCCGGAATTTTAAAGCGCTTTTGTCCAAGTATGGGGTGACACACAAGGTGGCCACACTATACCGTCCTCAAACTAGCAGCCAAGTTGAGATATCGAATAGAGAGATCAAGGGAATCCTTAAGAAAATGGTCTCTAGGATGAGGAAGGACGGGGAAATGAAGTTGGATGATGCATTGTGGGCTTATAGGACCACCTTCAAGACCCCGATAGGCACCACTCCGTACAAGCTAGTGTATGACAAGTCTTATCACCTTCTGGTGGAGTTGGAGCATAGGGCATATTGGGCCATCAAGTGGTTGAATTCTAATATGATGAAAGCCGGAGAGAAGCGTATTTTGGACATCAATGAGCTTGAGGAAATTAGGCTTGACTCTTATGAGAATGCCCAGATCTATAAAGAGAGAACTAAGAGATGGCATGACAAGAATATCATTCCGAAGGAGTTGAGTGAAGGAGATCTTGTCCTTCTCTTCAGCTCGAGACTTCGTCTTTTCCCGGGAAAGTTTAAATCAAGGGGGAGATTGAAAACTCCACCTTGATTGAAATGGTTTACAGGTGTTGATGATGGAAGACTTCACACAAATATAGCAGTTGGATCTCTAACAATGTACTTGATTATATTTCTAGATGTTTGGTTGGTGTGAATTCAGTGCAGGTTGTATATATACATGTTAAGGGCCTTGAAATTGGATTCAAGAACAATTTCAAAAGGACGAAGATCAAGGGCCTTGGAAAATAAAGTGCACGGAACAAGTATTCAAATAAATTGAAGATCTTCGTTGAAGATTCTATAACAAGAAGATCTTATCAACCGAAGACTTTGTCAACCGAAGGAAGATCTCAACCGAAGGATAGAGAATCATCATTTCGAGAAGATTTTCTAAACAACAAAAACGGAAAAATATCTTCTCTCTCTTATCCAACAAAAGACGAGAAGATCAAGGAGTAAAAGTCTCAACGTGTTCGTAGGGATCGAAGACGTGAACGTCTACCTTACGATCTTCATGGAAAAGAAGGTTGATCTTCAAACGGTCATCTCTACAACGGCTAGAAGATCTTTTCATAGAAGATATAAATGAAGATGATGGTCGAAGAAGAAGAGACACAAGCTTACATCGGAAAACATCTTTGTATCCTCAAGCAACCTAATCATCTTCATTCGTTGTGTTTCTTTCTCACAATCACATAAAAGTTTTATCCCCTTAGAGAGAGAAAACACAAGAGCTCCATTGGTAGATCTAAAAAGTGTTATACTAGAGTGTGTTACTCTGCGAAGTAACTAGGCTATTATAGCTAGGTTAAGAGTTGGAGCTAGATCGTAGCATTGGCTACAAGTGAGAGAAGAAGGGGATTTCTTTTAGTTTGTATCTAGGACTCTTTGAAGTTGATAATAGATAGTTAGATCCTACGGATATACCCTGGGACAGAGAGTAGGCTATTTAGAGCCGAACTTCGTAAACATATCCTCGTGTCAATATTTTCAATTCCGCACCATATAAGCTTTACTGTGACTAACTTTGTTTTGCAGGAGCAAGAAGTCAAGGCCCTTGAAATTGAGTTTCAAAGCCCTTGAAATCGAAGTTTCACTAGTAACACAGATTGACATCAAGGCCCTTGAAAGGAGTTTCAAGGCCTTGAGATTTGGTTTGCGAAAAGTTCCCATACTCTATTCAACCCCCCTTCTAGAGTATTATCTATATTATTTATCTCACCTATCAGTTCTTCAATTGGTATTAGAGCTAGACTCACGTTTATTGATTTAACCATCAGTGAGACTAATCATGAATCCTGTAGGTGATGGTGGATTTGCTCAAGGAAGATCCTCATCTCCACCACCACTCTTCTGTGGCAACAACTTCACTCATTGGAGATCACTAATGCATATATGAGCTTTGGAGCATTATTCAAGATGGACCAAAAGTTCCAATGACAACGGTTGAAGGCGTCCAAGTCCCGAAAAAGGAATCAGACTTCACTCAGGCTGAACTGGACAGTGTGTCAAAGAATTACAAAGCAATGAATTTACTTTATTGTGGATTAAATGCTAATGAATTCAACCGCATCTCATAATGCAAAAGTGCAAAAGAAATATGGGACAAGCTTGTTGTCACTTACAAAGGAACAAGTCAAGTCAAGGAAACAAAGATTAGCATCTTTCTCAAACAATACGAGCTATTCAAGATGAATCCAAATGAACCAGTCAAAGAAATGTTCACCAGATTCACTGGGATAGTGAACAATCTAGACTCACTTGGAAAGACCTTCACAAATGAAGATAAAGTGAGAAAGATTCTAAGAAGTTTACCTAAAGCCAAGTGGGGACCAAATATGTCTGCTATTGAAGAAGCTCAAAATCTTACTACTCTTCCTCTTGATGATTTACTTGGAAAACTCATCACACATGAAATGATTCTTGGCGAAGAAGATGGAGAATTTCCATCCAACTCCAAGAATTTGGCATTAAAATCCAGAAAAGATGAGTTACCTTCTGATGAAGAAAATAGTGAGGATGATAATGAAGAAGATGCTCTCGCCATGATCTTTAAAGGTTTAGCAAGAATTCTCAAGATAAAGAAACAATCTGCAAACCGAGAATTTTCACGAGCATCAAAACCCCGAGGTAAATTTTCTAACTCTAATAAGAAAACGAAAGTACTGACTTGTTTTGAATGTGGTGAAACAGATCATTTGGTGAAGGATTGTCCACAAAAGAAGAGGACCAACTTCAAGAAGAATGATCGAAAGAAGAAAGCCATGGTTGCTTCATGGAGTGATTCAGATTCAACAAATGAATCAGAAGATGAACAAGAACAAGCAAACTTGTGTCTTATGGCCGATCATGAAGATAACTCAAATCTTCACATCGACAATATGGTAAGTACAATTTTGTCTCAACCTAAGATTGACCTTAAACAATTTCTTAAGGATATTATCTTAAGTGATAAGGAACATAGAATAAGGATAAATTCTTTCAAAGAAAAACTTCATGAACAAGATAAACAATTGAGTGAAATGTTTTTGGAAATTGAAAATTTTAACACAGAAAAGGAAGAACTTGATGACAATATCAAGGCCTTGGAATCAGAAAACCTGATTCTCAAGAACAACCTCTCTTCTCTACATCGAAGTTATATCGATCTAGAGAAAGAGAAAGTTGATCTGACTTTAATGTGTCAAGACCAGAAGGCATCACTCATTATGTTTACTCGTTCAAAAGCTAATCTAGAAAGAATGATGGGTGAACAACAATCTTCACTTAACAAAAATGGTATAGGGTATCATAGAAGCTTTTCTAGAAAACCTACCACCACTTTTGTTACGGCAAAAGGAAGCATTCATATGCCTACCTGCTTCTATTGTTGTAAAAAGGGTCATGTTAAATCTACATGTACTTATAGAAGAAATGATCCTTATATCATCAGAAACACCTATCCTTTATGTTTAAGGAAACAGGTCAAACAAATCTGGGTTCCTAAAGGTACTAGACCACCAAACATGATCGAACCTGAGTATGAACCAAAATATGCCATTTGGTCGACCCGGAAAGGTTGATGTTTTCTGTTTTTCAAGATATCACCAAGGTAAAGGAGCACAAATGGATTTTAGATAGTGGTTGCTCAAGACACATGAGTGGAAAGAGTTCTTTATTCTCAGATTTAAAGAAGCAATCATCTGGAACTATTACTCTTGGTGATAAAGGAAAGTGTGACGTAATTGGCATTGGTAAAATTTTCTATGATTCATCCAACTTTATTGATGATGTTTATTTAGTTGATGGTTTGAAATATTATCTGCTAAGTATTTCTTAAATTTGTGATAAAGGCAATAAAGTCATGTTTGATTCAGAAAAATGTGAAGTTCAAGACATAAAGACGGGAGAAGTATTGCTCAATGCTCCTAGGTGTAATAATGTTTATTCTTTGAGTACTAACCAAGTTTTAGGAACTAAGCTAAAATGTCTAAAGGCCTTGACTGATGATCCAAGGCTTTGGCATAGAAGACTTGGCCACACACACCATGCAGAAGCTACTTACAAAAGATTTGGTACGTGGTTTGCCAAACCTAAACTTCAAGGTTGATGACCTATGTAAAGCTTGTACACAAGGTAAACAAACACGAGGTTCATTCAAAGTTAAGAAAGCTATTTAAATCTGAATCAAAGAGAAGATCACATTTCGGATGAAGAGGAAGATCCTAAAGGTCAAGACAAGAATATACAAGAAAAGATTCAAGATACCAAAGAAAATCCTCAAGACCTTGAAACACACCTTCAAGACCTTAAAACTGAAAACTGTGACAACAGAACTCCACTTCAAGGGCTTGAAACCCAACTTTAAGGCCTTGAGATTGGAACAACAAGTAATGCACAAACGGTACCTGAATCAAGTCAGACATATTCAGCTCAACCTTCTGGATCTACATCATCTGTCAAAAGAAGAAAAGTTTAACACTCCTCGCATCATCCACAAGAAAATATGATCTCAGATTCAAATGCTGGAGTTCAAACTCGATCCAAAGTGAATAATCTTTGTGCCTTCTCCGCTTTTGTATCACTTGTCGAGCCAAAGAACTCCATTCAAGCTCTTCAAGAACCAGATTGGATCATTGCCATGCAAAATGAATTAAATGAATTTGAGAGGAACAAGGTATGGACTCTTACTTCAAGACCAAAGCATCAATCAGTTATTGGCACGAAGTGGGTCTTTCGAAACAAATTGGATGAAAGTGGCAAAGTCATACGAAACAAAGCACGACTTGTAGCACAAGGCTATAACCAAGAAGAAGGTATTGATTATGAGGAGACTTTTGCTCCTGTTGCCAGGTTAGAAGCCATACGTATGCTACTTGCATTTGTATCCTTCATGAGCATAAAACTTTTTCAAATGGATGTAAAATGTGCTTTTCTAAACAGCTTCTTAGAAGAAGAAGTCTACGTTGCTCAACCTCCTGATTTTGAAAATGATGAATTTTGGGATCATGTTTTTAAATTAGATAAAGCTCTTTACGGTCTTAAGCAAGCTCCTCGAGCTTGATATGAAAGATTGTCTAAATATCTTCTTGAAAACAATTTCAAAAGAGGTTTGATTGATAAAACATTGTTTATCAAAACTTGAGGCAACGACATTTTAGTAGTACAAATCTATGTTGATGATATATTATTCGGTGCTACTAATGATTCCCTTTGCAAGGAATTTTCAAATATTATGTGCAGGGAATTTGAGATGAGCTTAATGGGAGAGTTAAGTTTCTTTCTTGAACTTCAAGTTACACAAGCAAAGAAAGGAATTTTTCTCAATCAAAGCAAGTATACTAAAGACTTGCTTAAAAAGTACAAAATGGATCAATCTAAGGTTGCAAAGACTCCTATGAGTTCAACACTTTTGCTAGATCATGACAAGAATGGAAAAAGTGTAGTACAAAAGGAGTATCGAGGTATGATCGGTTCATTGTTATATCTAACTGCTAGTCGTCCTGACATTATGTTTAGTGTGTACATGTGTGCAAGATTTCAAGCTGATCCTAAAGAGTCACACTTGATAGCTGTGAAAAGAACTTTTCAGTATCTCAATGGCACTAAGAATCTAGGGTTATGGTACCCACGTCAAAGCTCGTTTCATCTTGTTGGCTATTCAGATGCAGACTTTGCAGGTTATAAGGTCGATAGAAAAAGTGCTTCTGGATTTGTCAATTCTTAGGGTCATCCCTAATTAGTTGACACTCCAAGAAGCAAAATTCGGTTGCCCTATCCAAAGTTGAGGCCGAGTATATAGCTGTTGGAGCCTGTTGTGCTCAAATTCTTTGGATTGCTCAACAACTTCGTGACCTTGGCTTTGACTTGAGAGGTATTCCTATAAAATGTGATAATACTAGTGCTATTTCTATAACCAAAAATCCTGTGCAGCATTCAAGGACTAAGCACATTGATGTGAGGCATCACTTCATACGTGATCATGTTGAGAAAGGTGATGTTTCGATTTCTTTTATCTCAACTAACTTGTAGCTTGCAGATTTCAAAGGCCTACGAATGCAGCCCAATTGAACAAGGAAGCATTAACGTAGGGGGAGTAAACGAGTTTTAATCATCCTACGAATGCAGCCCAATTGATGATTTCAAAGGCCTTGAAATCAAATTCAAGGGACCTTGAAACATTGTAAAGGGTAAATTGACTTAACGGATCTTTTAAGAGTTAATATCTGTTAGATATTTTAATTCTTAAAATTTTGGGCAATTTTGGTAAATAGGCCTTTTTTAAAAAATAGAGTAGTAACTAAGCTTTTTAATGTTTCAATTAAGTACATATACACCAACATTTTGTATTTATTCTCAAACTATACACACTCTTCTCAAGGGGTACATTTACTAAACACAAAACTAGAAAAAGCCTAGTAAGCCAAATTGTTTCTAAAATTTTTAATCCTTTACTTGAGACAGTTTTGATTTTGGTTTTAAAAAGCTTGATTCTCTCAAATATTTTGTCATATCCCTGATAAAAAGGACCTAATTTCTTAGCTTTTTATCCTTTCACAAGAAACCCTACTTCAAAATTCTTTGATTTCTCTCTCAAACTTTCCTCATGGCACCCCGAAGCAAGAGATCTACTCATCCATCTTCAAACAAGAAAGTTGTTCAGACTTCTTCAATCGAGAGAGAAGAAAAACCTTCTGAAGATCGAGATACATCTCAGATTACTGGTCTTCCCTCATCATGGTTTATAAATTTTCAAGCTTCTGGATCTTGGCTTGATGGCTTTCACAATCGACCACTCTGTATGTGTGATTTGGTGGATACTAACTTTCTCGATACTCTCAAGATACCCTGCATAGACAAGCTGAAGAGTTCGATTATCTGGAAGGTTTTAAACCCTGGAGATTTTTCTTTTCCACGGCTCACGAGACTATTCTATGTTAATCTTACCACAAAAAAGGACAAAGGGGGTATTACTCTTGACTCTTCAGTCAAAGGTACTCCAATTTCACTCACTTCTTCTATTCTCAGTGAAATTTTAGAAATTCTACAGATGTAGTGTTCAACTATCCTTCAAGGTCAGAGAGTGTTCGTATTGCTAAAGAGAATTTTCTGATTCCCAATTCAAACTCACGTCAACTCACTCATACTTCTCTGACGTTAGAGGCTAAAATAGTATTCACCATACTGGTTCGATGTGTTGTTCCCCGTGCAAACTCAAGAGAGCTGTTGACTGATCAATCTCTGGAATTAATTCATTTACTTATGTTCGATGTGGCTATAGATGTGCCTAATCTGATTCTCAATCATATGCTGCATTCTGTTAACTCTAAGAGATCTATTCCTTTGCCCTATGGAAATTTGCTGCCTAAGGTCTTTGATTATTACAAAATTGATACATCTTCTGAGGAAAGACAATCCATTAACAGCAGAATTGATGAGAATTGCTTAGAACGTCTAGGGATTGAGAAAACTCTTATAGGAACATGGACTTGTGAAAGAAAAGGAGTTACTCAGAATCCAAATGAAGAAGTTAAATTATCTCTTACTCCAGAAATCAGGTTAGAGGGTTGTGAAAATGAAATAGCTCGTCTCAATCGTGAATTATCTGATTTTAAGTTTGATGCTAAAAGGAGAATGGACTCAAATTTCGAGTTACTAGCTACCATCAATGCTAAAGTCAATGAGATGTATTTGATGAATGCTCTTACACTAACTACAATGGGAAGTATTTTCCCCATACCTGAAGATGTAGCTCAACATACTCAAGAGAAGGTTGAGAATATGCTGTTGAATTGTAAAATTCGTGTCCAGAATAAATCAATTATGTACCCAACTCATGAAGAGCCAATGTTCTTGTCCAAAGTTGAGTATGAAGTTATTAAACAGAGAAGAGCTGAAGAAAAGAGAAGACGTTTGGCAGCTGAAATGGATGATTGGCGTTATAAGAAAACTTCATCCAAAGGAAAGAGGAAGTTTTATGAGGAATTTTAAAGCTGGCTGATCTTTTTTCTCTATGGGTTAACTGTTTCCCTCGTTGAAAATACATTTATGTTTGGGTCTGTAATATGTTTTTAAGACTTCCTGGTTTGACTACTTTTTTACCCTTGTTGAAAGACAAAGGGGGAGAAATATGATCTGACATTTCCGATATACTGCATTCTGCATTTTTAGTTTTGAGATTGTTATATGCATTGCTAAACTAACAAATATAGGTACAAAACTTTGTGTTGTCTTCCATCAAAGGGGAGATTGAAAACTCCACCTTGATTGAAATGGTTTACAGGTGTTGATGATGGAAGACTTCACACAAATATAGCAGTTGGATCTCTAACAATGTACTTGATTATATTTCTAGATGTTTGGTTGGTGTGAATTCAGTACAGGTTGTATATATACATGTCAAGGGCCTTGAAGTTGGATTCAAGAACAAGTTCAAAAGGACGAAGATCAAGGGCCTTGGAAACTAAAGTGCACGGAAAAAGGATTCAAATAAATTGAAGATCTTCGTTGAAGATTCTGTAACAAGAAGATCTTATCCACCAAAGACTTTGTCAACCGAAGGAAGATCTCAACCGAAGGATAGAGAATCATCATTTCGAGAAGATTTTCTAAACAACAAAAACGGAAAAAATATCATCTCTCTCTTATCCAACAGAATACGAGAAGATAAAGGAGTAAAAGACTCAACGTGTTCGTAGGGATCGAAGACGTGCAACGTCTACCTTACGATCTTCATGGAAAAGAAGGTTGATCTTCAAACGGTAATCTCTACAACGGCTAGAAGATCTTTTCATAGAAGATATAAATGAAGATGATGGTCGAAGAAGAAGACACACAAGCTTACATCGGAAAACATCTTTGCATCCTCAAGCAACCTAATCATGTTCATTCGTTGTGTTTCTTTCTCACAATCACGTAAACGTTTTATCCCCTTAGAGAGAGAGAAAACACAAGAGCTCCATTGGTAGATCTAAAAAGTGTTATACTAGAGTGTGTTACTCTGCGAAGTAACTAGGCTATTATAGCTAGGTTAAGAGTTGGAGCTAGATCGTAGCATTGGCTACAAGTGAGAGAAGAAGGGGATTTCTTCTAGTTTGTATCTAGGACTCTTTGAAGCTGATAATAGATAGTTAGATCCTACGGGTATACCCTGGGACGGAGAGTAGGCTATTTAGAGCCGAACTTCGTAAACATATCCTCGTGTCAATCTTTTCAATTCCGCACCATATAAGCTTTACTGTGACTAACTTTGTTTTGTAGGAGCAAGAAGTCAAGGCCCTTGAAATTGAGTTTCAAAACCCTTGAAATCAAAGTTTCACTAGTAACACAAATTGACATCAAGGCCCTTGAAAGGAGTTTCAAGGCCTTGAGATTTGGTTTGCGAAAAGTTCCCATACTCTATTCAACCCCCCCCCTTCTAAAGTATTATCTATATTATTTATATCACCTATCGGTTCTTCAAAGGTAGACCGGGCCCTATATAGTGAAGAAGTTATTCCCCATGGAGCGGTTGAAGTATGGGGTGAGCATTGTGGAAGTTTCAAGGTGAAGGGGCATTAGTTGAAGAGATATATGCCGGAAGCTCCGGTGGAAAGGATTTCCTCCCTTCACCTTATGTAGTCATCCACAGGGTTGGGTCCAACTAGCGACTTAAACCAAGCGCTTCTTGGGAGGCAACCAAGGTGATACTTGTCCTTTTTCTTTTTTTTCGTTTTTGTTTTTTTGGTGTGTTTTGTGTGTTTTTGTTTGGTAGGATGTAGGTCCTAAGTGGGCTTGAAGATGAATAATGTTGAATATGATGTCAAGAGGTTCTAGAGTTTGTTGGGAATAAAGTGCAAGAACCAATCACAAGGTAAAGATGAACCAAAAGGCTTTGGTCTCGAGTAAAAAAAACGAAGTATCTCGGCCAAGAAAAGAATTTATTTTAATATTTGAACGAGATTTTCAAAGTCGAGAGCTCCGCGGTCAAAATCTCGGCCGGCTCAGAAATCTCGGCCGAGGTTGAGAAGAAGCTGAAGAACAATAACGTTGGAACGACAAATCTCGGCCGAGATTGTCCGATTAACTGAGATTTGTTCGAAATTTTGCTGAAGTATAAAAGGCCAACACCTTTCGCTCTTCAAACCCTTCCTCGCCTCTCAAGCTTCCACGGCCGCCGATTTCACACAATAACCCCTAAATCCCTCATTTCTCCACCAAATCACCCCATTCTTGTCCCAAAACACCACAATTTCCCCCCGGTCCGTTCTAAAGATCAATCTGTGCAGAAATCGTTTATTTCCACTCAGAATTACAAAGAAAGCTGAAGTTGTTTAATTCGAAGTGAAGTGCTAATTGGGATAGAAAGGAGCAAAGGAAGATGAAGGGAGCAAGATTTTTGGAAGGAGCTTTACGGATCTGCTATGTACTCGAGACTCTGCCAAATCCCGGGCTGTTCTTGACGTTCCGCGGCCGAGATCCCTACCCATTTTGGCCGAGATTTACCCTCTACAATTTATTTCATCATGAGATCAACAAGGGCAGGCATTCCACGAAGAGGATCTCCATCCTCTTCCCAACAAGCACCTCCCCCTCCACCTTCTAGCAACATACCGATTATCCAAGGTAAGTACAAGGATAAGTTTGCTAAGATTAAGAATCATCCTATTTTGGAACCGAGATATCTTGTGCTTGAGGATTTGATTTCAATGTTTGTTAGAGAAGATCTAGACATGATGTTAGATTGGGTAGGGTGGATTGTGTTTGTGGGGATTAGAGAACCCGCATATGATGAGATAATGAGGGAATTTCTGAGTACCTTCGATTATGATCCGAAGAAGAGAGCTGTGAAGTTTAGTTTGATGAATAAAAACTACAGTTTCTCAATTGAGATGTTTGGAAATTTCTTCGGGTTCCCTAATGCTTGTGCGGGAGCTTTCCCACGGAATGTTAGAGCTGAAATTTTTTTGTAAACCTTATTATGACCATCCCGTTAGTAGAGGGAGGATATGGTGTATGGGCCGTTGGGGACTCCAAAGCTAAAAAGATTTACAACCTTTCTTTCAAGGTCGCTCCTCGAGTGATGAGTGAGATCCTCTTTGCTTGCTCCGAGAGCCCGCAGAAAAATGAAATACCCCAATTATTAGGCGCATTTTTGATATTTATAATAAAGTATTTTTATTAATATTTTAATAGCTCATCAATATATTTTATATATATTTTCCGTAAATTAAATTTATGAGAATAGTTTCTATATCTTAAAGTATATTTTTGCGAGTTTATTTATATATTTGATCTATATATATTTTCCGAGATTATAGACGTGTTGACTTCTTTGTACATACAAGAGTTACGAGGAGAGTCACGTGGTGGAGATTTCCACGGTAGAATTTCTCTAGCGGAGTCAACCGATTTCCGATGTGATGACAAGGCTAAGCAGCGCCAAGAAGAAGGAAGTGTGTATAGAGGATGGTCTCAAAACATGGAGACTCGGCAAGGAGTTTTTAATTACCAAAAGACTTAAGATACCAACCAAGAACAACGTGAGTGGACGATAACTATGGTTAGAGTATTCGAGAAGACGCACTTACAAGACATCATGGAAGATCGGTTAAGCCTATAAGAGTGGGTCGTATAACACAACAGGGCCGAGAAGGTATAGTTATCTTACAAAAAAAGAGAAGGAAGCGTAGAGTGTAGTATGAGCTAGCGGAGTTTAAGGAAAAGTAACTTGAGGGTGTGGCCTTCACGAGAATGGTAACATGAAAGGTATGGTTCGGGTTTCAGTTTGGTTCGGGTTTGGTTTGAGTTGAGTTTTGATTGAGTCATGTTTGGGATAAGTCGGATTTTTCCTTGAGTGAATTTTGAGTTAGGGTCCCAATCTCCATGCTCTTATATAAATGCTATATATTGAACTGTTTAGTATTATCCTCCGCATATGAAGTATATTCATGGTTGACAAGAGTAAGAGAAGACCGAAGTTTTGAAGTTTGATGTCGACATGAGATGTACGAGAAGTATATGAAAGATTGAGGTTAGAACCTCCACAGTCGGATTGACGTTACATAAGAAAATAAAGTTATACACCTACTCCAAGGAATTGTGCAAGCTTATGTAGAATACGAAGAACTCCTTCAATATGTTGGGAGGTCAGGGAAAGCGAAGAAGATAAGATCGATTTATTATATGGCGTGATTAAGTCTTGTAGTTAAGACCTTCATGACTGAACATATGTGCGAGATCATGAAAGATTATTATCACCATTCCTTCAAAAGAAAAATGGGGGATTAAGATGAAATATTGCTTGACCAAGGCCCCAAGCGTTAGAAGACTCAAGTAAGTCTCTCAAGTTCAAGAGATGAAGGATCTTTAAAAGAGGACGGTCAACAGTGTAGCTAAAGATGGAGCAATACACGTGTTTGAAGGACGTCACCCATACAGATCGGGGTAGATCATTAGTACCATGATCACTTTTCAAGTGTTAAGACAAGGTCGTGTCGGTTATTACGTTATGTGACGGGAGAAGAAAAGATTGAACCCGAGATATCACTGAGTCCAAAATGTGGATTTTTCTACTAAGGTCGATCTTGAATAAACTCTAGCATCCAAGGCGCCATATACAATGACACTTGTGAAGAGACGTGAGTTGTGGAAGCAATTGAAAGAGAAATTGCAAGAGCTTATTAATAAGAGTTCATTAGAACTAGTGCAATGCCATGGAAAACTCCAAATGTTATCTTGAGCTCTTGATTTGAATTTCATATTTAATTATATCTTGAACTCTTGATTTGAAGTTATTATGAAAACACTAGAATTGTTGTGAAAAAGAGAGACAATTCTCTCCAATTTAACATCGATTATGATAACTCCACCTTGATTATGAATTGTTTATGTGAATGATGGAAGACTTAACATTTATATGCGGTTTTATAAACTAACAAATATCGATTATATTTTTAGATTACATGTTTTGGTTTGTGTTTGTTAAATATGTAAAGGCCTTGGAAAGCATTTCAAAGGAAGAACACATGCCTTGAAACACATTACAAAGGACGAGCACAGAGACCTTGAAAAGCATTACAAAGGACAAACATGTAGGCCTTGAGGAGTATTACAAAGAAGGACTCGGCTTAAGGCTTAAACAACAAGATTCGAATATCTCAACAAGAATATTTGAGAAGATTCTCAAGGAGAAGATCTCGACCAGCCAACAAGAAGATCTTCAAAACGGAGAGATCTCGGCATAACTAAAAGATCTCACAAAGATCTCAACTGATGACGCAAGAAGGAAGATCTCAAAACGGATTCCACGCAAGAAGATCTCGGATCCAAGGGAAATATTCAATGGCATATCCAAGAGAGATGATCTACGATCTTCAACAAAAAAAGATCTTCAACGGCATTTCCAAAGCGAGAGAAGATCACGATGATGAAGATTCTCAACGTACGTTAAAGAGAAGAAGTAGAAGAGAGAAGATAGAAGATCTTACAACATCTACTTCACCTCAACCAAGCACCGTATTCCATGGAGAAAGAAGAACGTTACAACGGCTAAGAAGTTCTCAATAGAAGACTATAAATGAAGATGAAGATTGAAGAGAAGAACAACAAGCATACACGGATAGAAACCAAGTCTTCAACCGATCAAAACATCTTCATTCATTTCAAAATTTGGTCTTCCTCATAGCTCACAAATGTTTACATCCTTAGAGTGAGAAAAACACTAGAGCTTCATTGGCATACCTAGAGAGTTTTATACTCGAGTGTGTGTTACTCTACGAAGTAACTAGGCTATTGTTGCTAGGTTAGAGTTGACTAGATCATAGCATTGAGGCTAGAGTGAGAGAAGAAGTGTATTTCTTCTAGGTTGTATCTAGGAATCTTTGAGCAGATAATAGATAGTTAGATCCTAGGGTAACAAAACCCTAGGACGGAGACGTAGGTTGTTAGAGCTGAACTTCGTAAACATATCGCCGTGTCGATCTTTTCATTCCGCACTTTATATTGCGTAAATTGTGACTGACGTTGTTTTGCACGTTTCAAAGTCAAGGCCTTGAAATCCATTTCAAAACCTTGAAAACTAGTTTTGTCACTAAGCGCACAGATCAACTTCAAGGCCTTGAAATTAGTTTCAAAGCCTTGATATACAATATTGCGAAAAATTTCCATATTCTATTCAACCCCCTTCTAGAGTAATTATATCATTATTATTCACCTATACGGTTCTTCAATTGGTATCCGAGCTAGACTCACGTATATTGATTTAATCATTAGTGAGACTAATCATGAACTCTGTAGGTGATGGAGGATTCGCTCAAGGTAGATCCACATCTCGACCACCACTCTTCTACGGTAACAACTTTGTTCATTGGATAGCACTAATGCAAATGTTTATTATTGATCAGGACATGGAAATATGGAGCATCATTCAAGTTGGCCCTAAAATCCCAACCACCACGGTTGAAGGAGTCTAAGTTAAAAAGAAGGAAGTCGATTTCACTCAAACGGACTTGGATAGTGTATCAAAGAATTACAAGGTCATGAACTTGCTCTATTGTGGATTGGATGCAAATGAATTCAACTGTGTCTCATCATGCAAGAGTGCAAAGGAAATTTGGGACAAGTTAGTAGTTACGTGCGAAGGAACAAGTCAAGCCAAGGAGACAAAGATAAGCATCTTCCTCATACAATATGAGTTATTCAAGATGAACTCAAACGAGACCGTGAAGAGGATGTTCACACGATTCACTGAGATTGTGAAACAATCTCGATTCACTTGGAAATGTCTTCACAAATGAAAAAAAAGTAAGGAAAGTACTAAGGAGCTTACCTAAAGATAAGTAAGGACCAAAAGTGATCGCCGTTGAAGAAGCTCAGAATCTCACTACATTAACCCTCGATGACCTTCTTGGAAAGCTAATTACCCATGAAATGATTCTTGGTGAAGATGGAGAGCTCCCATCAAACACAAAGAATCTTCCTCTAAGATCCAAGAAGGACGACATGCCATCTAATGATGAAGAGAGTGATGATGAGGAGGAAGATCCATTCGCCTTGATTTCAAGAGGTCTTGTAAGAATTCTTCAATTGAAGAAGCAATTCGCAAACAACAAAGAATATCCACGTTCATCAAGACCTCGAGGTAAGTTTTCTAACCCTAATAAGAAAACTAAAGTACTGACTTGTTTTGAATGTGGTGAAGTAGATCATATCGTAAAAGATTGTCCACAAAAGAAGATGAACAAATTTAGGAAGAATGATCGAAAGAAGAAGGATATGGTAGCATTGTGGAGTGACTCGGATTCATCAAATGAGTCAAAAGACGAAAAGGACCAAGCAAACTTGTGCTTAATGGCCGATCATGAAGAGGATCCAAACCTCTATGTTGATGGTGTAATAAGTATTATTATGTCGCAATCCAACCTAGCACTCACACAATTTCTTAAAGACATTATTATATGTGATAAAATACATAAGGATAAGTACCTTAAGAGAAAAGCTTCTCAAACAAGAGAAACGATTAAGTGAAATGTCTCTGAAAATTAAACCCCCTTCTAGAGTATTTATATTCTTATTATTCACCTATACGGTTCTTCATTTGGTATCAGAGCTAGACTCACGTATATTGATTTAACCATCAGTGAGACTAATCATGAACTCTGTAGGTGATGGAGGATTCGCTCAAGGAAGATCCACATCTCGACCACCACTCTTCTGCGGTAACAACTTTGCCCATTGGAGAGCAATAATGCAAATGTTTAAGTTGGAACTTTCAACCATAATTAAGGAAACGTAGCACCGAAGTTTAGTTTGGCTAGAGCAAAAGCCAATTGTTTAAGTTGGAAGTTTGACCTACTTTGTTAGACAATCAAAGAGAAATATAATGGAAATTTTACAGTGAGAAAGATCCGAGAGGAAAGTTGAGCCTTGTTATGAGGGACGGTTTGAGAATATTGAGAGTATTGGACTTTCAACAGATTGAGTTTAAGAAAAATGGTTTATATGAAAAGCACCGGTACACATTCTCAAGTATGAGACTAAGAAATTGAAGAACAAAGTGATATTGTTGGTAAAAGTTCTACGGTTACGGCTTAGTACCGATACGTCTCCTTGGGAAACCGAAGCGATAATAAGAGAGCTTTGCCTTCGCTTTTCGAGTCCTAGTTCCGGAGACGAAACTCATTTTAAGGGGGAATGATATTGTTGGTAAAAGTTTTACGGTTACGGCTTAGTACCGATACGTCTCCTTGGGAAACCGAAGCGATAATAAGAGAGCGTTGCCTTCGCTTTTCGAGTCCTAGTTCCGGAGACGAAACTCATTTTAAGGGGGAATGATGAAACGCCCCAATTATTAGGCGCATTTTCGATATTTATAATTCCGAATTTTTATTAATATTTTAATAGATTACATACTTTTAGCGAGTATTTTAAGTTGTAAATTATATTTTATGAGTACATATATAGATCATCAATATAAATAATATATTGTATATTATTTGTAATTAAATTATTATTTTAATCTCGTAAATAATTTATAAGAATAGTTTCTATATCTTAAAGTATTTTTTGCGAGTTTATTTATATATTCGATATATATATTTTCTGTATTTTATTTTACGGAAAAATCTGAAAAGTTTTCCGATCCAAGAATTTTGATCCGAGTGTTTTGATCGAGTTTATTCTAATTCTTTATTTTATATTTTATATTTTAATTTTATAATTTTTTTTCTCTCTTCCCCTATTATTTCCTTCTTTCTGGACTGGTCTTCTTGTCACCTTGTGCCACCTCGTTCAACCATTTCCCTTCTCTGTTTTCTGCATCTAGCATCCTTGTGCCAGCAACTTAGCCAGCTACCCTGAAAGCCTACCCGACCCCTCGCCTCAAAGCCTCCCTTTGTTCTCACAGTCTCTCTCACGCAACCTTACCTGTTGCCTCGCCTGTCCATCACTTTCAGTCTCACACCAACTCCTATTCTCATAGCTTCCCTCCTCACTCGTTCTCCTTCTTCGAACCACCTCACTAGCAGCCTCGTTTCCCTTCACACAACCAGCGGCAAGTAGAACCAAAGACGTCTGCCACCACACTCCTTCGTTCGACAACAACTCCCGGCAGCCCTCCTCTCTTACCTCTCAATCTCCTCGATCAACGCCTTTACATCCCCCTTTCTTCTCTCCACTGCCAACAAGGGCAGTCCCACCAGGCTACGCCAGAAGCACCTGCCGCCGACACCGCCGCCTCGCCCTTGCCGGAGATCGAAGCCGGATCACCAGCCCCTCTGCGCTCTCCCGTTTTCCTCTCTTCGCCTTCCGTCCCCTGTTGCAGTGAACTCCGGCGGACTTGAGCCTCCCGCCTCCACGCTCTACCTCCAGGAGCGACGCCGGTGAAGCCGGCCGCCTGCACGAGCCTTGCCGGAGGCCCCTGGAGCCGCCACCCTTCCTCTACGGGTTCAGAAACCCTTTCCTTTTAATTCAAATCGGGGGCCCTCCTTGATGGTTAATTGCAAATTGTGACCCATGTTTTGTATTTGCAGATTTTAACCAAGGTTTCGGAAATTAATATTTATGCCCCAAGAGAAATTTATTACATATATGGGCCATATTTATTACAGCTTGCGACCTAGTTTTTACAAGTTATCAGGTTTGCCCTTTGTTGGATAACATTCGGATTATGGCCCAAGGATTTAATTGTGGTTTATGACCAAATTTCTAAAAATTGTATAAATTGCTGGAAAGAGTTTTTAAGATTTTAACTTGGATTTTTAGTACGGGGTTTGTTCTTACATTTATATATATTATATACTATGCCCAAAGTTAGCGTTAAGCTAAATTGGTTTAGTTTGGTGCTAAGTTCAAAAGCGCCCCGATAAAGGTTTATCGGATCCAAGTTCGACAATCGTCGATCGTCTTCCGCCTTTGACATCGTATGAGTACCCTCTCCCTCGTTCTAGTAATGTTTAGTAGTTGTCTCCTGATTAGGCCGCCTTTGACATCGTATGAGTACCCTCTCCCTCGTTCTAGTAATGTTTAGTAGTTGTATCCTGATTAGGCCGGCTTAGAATAACTTAGAGTGAATGCCACTTAGTGGTTGTGGACCTTAGGGAGTTATGGATGGTTGATGGATTGATATGTTGTTAAATAATTTTTTTTGGGAATCTTCAAGGCTAGTGGTTTGTATCCTAGCATGAGTATGTTAGGAGCTTATGAGATTTGGAGACTAGGAGTGTTATCCTAGCTTGTGAGTTGTATGATCTTGTAAAGATCATTAACTAGAAGTCTAAGGACTTCTAGCTTGTGAGAGAAGTGTTGATTATGTGCCTTGTTTTGACCAAACATTGAGTACCTTCCTACGGAAAGTTGAGAGCGGTTATTATTGGGTTGATCTTAAAGACAGGTAAGTCCACGGACTTACTTAGCTAGCTTATGTATATTAATTTGACCATGATGGTTGTGTGTGTTTAATTATGTTTATAAAAACAAAACCGGACTAGGACGAGCCTTATATATATATATATATATATATATTAATTGGCCCAAGTGTATTATAACCGGATGGTGACCACTTGTCCAGTTCAAAAATGGGAAACTAGGAGGTGCTCTACGACCGGTCCGACAGGTAACCATAGGGGTTGACATTTTTGGATATCCGATCCGACAATCGTAAAAACGTTCGATCCGATCCGAGAGACCCCGGATATCCGACCGTTTTATCCAGACGGATATCCGATCCGATCTAGGTATTTATTATTAGACTGGTCGGACATATCCGATCCGATCCGACTTCTTCCTCTAAACCCCGATCCGAAAATTATGCCCGGATTGGATCGGACTCGGATCACCAATTGCCGGATATTTTCGGATTTGGATTTTTCGGATCGGATCTTCGGATTAGTGGATCGGATTAGTCGGATCGGATATTTTTGCTCACCCCTAGGTAACGGAGGATTGCATCGACTCTATTCCTCTCGCTGAAAGGGGACAGAGGTGATATCACGGTGATTCTTGTGTGACAACAAAAGTTGAATTAGTAAAGTGAATAGTGTAAATAGAGATAATAACCGGATTGTATACAAGCATGTTTATGTGTTTTACCTTATCTTATGTGTGTATGTGTCTTCATCGTTATTCTAATATTTGGAATGTTAGCTAACGGTTCATAAACTGTTGTTGTAGATGCCCTGCAGGTTAGGGATGCCGCCGAGTGACTCGGAGAAGTAGGCAGCCGGGCTTCCCGTACATTATCAGACGGTGATGGGTTTTTATATTTGTTGTTGTTGTCCTATGTACTTTTGATGCATTTACACGTATGTTTTTGAGAACTCGGATGGACTCCCCTTTTGGTTGTATTCGGATTTTGTGCACTTACATTAAACGTTTTCGGCTTTGCCCTTTATTTTTGCCTTGTTGTAAGATCCGGTAAAATTGTTGTCAGACTAAGGGTCGGGACCCATTGTGAGGTCTCATCCCATAGCGCCCTGAGTCCCGCGGATTCGGGGTGTTACTAAAATGAAGGCGGGGGAGCTCTTCTTGCTATGGTGCATGGTCACCGGGACCATGCCGAACACCATCATCTCTTTTGGCGGATAGTTTGAAGAAGGTCGGAAACAAGGGGGACATTTGTGTGGAAAGTCTAGTGACCAACATTTCTAGGGCCCTTGATATTGATTTCTCGGCGTGTACCTTGGTAGCACCGGCCTGGCCCCTCAGTATCCGACAGTTGGTGTCTTGTGGCATTCTCATGCCACGGGGACGGGGAGTATATTTTGTTGTTATGCCATGGGAGAAGGAGCAACAAAGGGGATCGCTTGTAAAAGAGATTATACCATCCGTGACCAACGGAATTGGAAGATAGTTTTTGTAAGAGCCTAACTGCTGAGTTGCTGAGAGTGTGAGCTGAGGACCTGGTTTTAGCCTGAACCGCCCCTGCGTGACCCAGTGGCCGCCCCTACGGTTTGCCTGGGCCGCACCTACGCCTCACAGGGTCCACCCCTGCGGCTCTGTGTGGCTGCAACCATTTTTGTTGACCCTTTGATGTGCTTTACCTTTCCATCCCTTTTATAACCTTCTTCTCTTTCCTTCTGATGAGGGTTCCTCATCTACAACTTCATCTCTCTCCCTACGTTCTTCTCCTCCTCTCATCTCTCCTTGGATCCTCTTTGATCTTCTCTTGAAGTTTTATTGAATTTGAGAGCTTATATGCTTCGCTTTGTTGCTGATGGTTGATGGTTGTTGTTGATGAGTCTTGTGAGCCAGCTTGAGGTTGTCGTGGTGTTGTGTTGATCTTTTGGAGAGCTCAGCTTGGTAAGCTTCCATGGCTTCTTTCCTATCTTCCTTCTTTCCTTTATCTTTTTCTCTCTTTCCTTAGTCTAGCTCAGATTCCTTAGGATGGATCTTGCTTCATCCATGATTGGCCTATGTTGATGTATGTATGTATGTTTGGTGTTGGAGTGATGAAGGAGCAAAGGAATCGAAGGAAGAAGTGAAGAAAGGGCTGAAGTGGTGTCCTCTGCTGTCCAGCCGCCCTTGCGCCACCTTGCAGCCACCCCACCGCCGACAGTGAGTCACCCCTGCGCCAACTGTGAGCCGCCCCTGCGGCCACCTGCACCAGTTGCTGTTTCCACTTGGTTCTGCAGGTGTGTGTTGCTTCTAGGCTTGCTTTAGGATGCCTTTGTTCCCTCCTTTCCTAGTGTGAGTGTATATGATCATGCTAGAGATGTGAGGATGGGTTTTGATGAGGTTATGATCGGTATATGCCTTGTATGGCCTTTGAGGTTTATTAGGTTGTGAGGTTAGGTTGAGGATGATCCTATGGATCCCTTGGGTCTAGGTGTGACCCCTTTGATGAATAGAGGTTGATATCTTTGTATGCCTTGTTGTTAGGCACTGCCCCTCTCTCAAGAGTGGAGGTTGATTATGGTTGAGCTTTGTACGAGGTTGAGGTAAGTCCGTAGGACTTACTTAGCTACCATCCCTATATTGGGTAATTGCATGAGTAGTGTGTGCATTATATGTTTGTTATGATAGCATGAGATGTCTTTATACCGACCTATGTTTTATTGAATGTCCCGTTGCGTGGCTGTGATAACCTTTCCCTTTCATCCTGCCGTGGAGTCTGAGAGGTTCTCTGATGTCAGGCCAGACTGGCTTTACAAGAAGGGCGCAATCCACTCTCATAGGGTACAAAGATTGTGTGACTGATACTCGTACAGCTTGATATCAAGCTCAGAGGCGAGGATGTATCGGTCCTCGTGTCACATACTTTCATCTATCTATATATACACGATTTGAGTGAATGACTATTATATAAAGATGATAAAATGGGTAAATGTGTGATAGCATGCTGATGTGTTTATACTTTCATGATTGTGACTGTACTTATGCATTACTCTATATATGCATGGTTAGCTAATGGTTTATTATCATATTGTAGATGCCCTACAGGATAGGCGTGCTGCTGGGTGATCTAGCAGAGTGGCAGGCTGAGGACCTCTCATACATAGGATTGATGTGGTCTTTTGGGGTTGTTTACTTTTCCCTCCTACGTAAAGATGATCTTTTATTACCTCTTGTGTGGGGATGTTGTTGTTTATACTCGACTATGTTGTGGTTACCTTTTGGTTGTACAGATTATACAGTTTTATGTATTTGTATTTATATCTGTCAGTGTCATATTGTAAGGTCCAGTGAACTTGTTGTCAGACTAGGGTCAGGATCCATTGTAAGATCCTAGCCCAATGTGGCACTCCGAGTCCCGCGGATTCGGGGTGTTACCGAGTTGGTATCAGAGCCTTAGGTTGACAACAATGGCACTTGCTACCTGCAATGAGGTTTGATAGGTAAAATAAATAGAACTCAAAAGGGGTCTGGCGTTTTCAAAAGTTTTTGGTTTTAAAGTGTGGTTTTGGGTTAGAATGTACGAGAAGTCACCACCTCTGCTATGGATCTCTGCAGTATAGATATGTATATATGTATTGTAGATTATGTTTGTATAAGTGTTAAGTGTGTATATATATATATAGGGTGCGGTTCCTATGAGAACAGACTTATTGTGTAATCATGAGAACAATCTTAGACCGTCGGATGGTGAGTATCAAGGGTCGAGATTTAGAGTAGATATCATAATTAATAATAACTACGAATGATAATAATTAGAATAATCCATTCAACCAACAATAACTACGAATAATACATTAAACGATATGGCACATTCGTAACAAAACTAATAATAATTACGAATCTGTTCTCATGATTACACGATAAGCCTGTTCTCATATGATCTATACTCTCTCTCTCTCTCTCTCTATATATATATATATATATATATATATATATATACATACACATATGATTTATATAGAGTCTTATAAGTTAGGTGTGCATACCCCGCAGATGGCTCGGACTAGAGCTACTACTATTGTAGGCCGAGATAGAGGTAGACCCCCTCTTCCTCCGGGCGTGATAGGAGAGGGAGCAGTTCCCGCTGCTGATCCACCAGTGGTGGAGGAGGTACACGAGGAGATCACTGAGAGTGTCATCCTAGAGACGAGGAGTGGTGGATCGAGGAGACATCATTCACATTGAGTCCAGTTTGATGAATCGGATCGTGTCTCCATGAAGGTGCCAGAGTTCAGAGAGTACATTAGACGTGTTGAGGAGGCTGCCAGAGCTGGCAGATGGGCCCCAGATCTACCAGGGCATGAGGGATCTTCTGAGATGTCTCAGGGAGCCACACAGGTGCCAGCTATGTCGGCACGTGCTGCTGAGACTGTTCGAGCTATAGAGGAGATCAAAGGGCCTCGACTAGATACCTGGTTGAAGACATTTCACTAGATGGGTGTACCACCATTCTCAGGGAAGATTAGTTTAGAGACAGAGGTTTGGATAGGACATGTAGACTCAGCTTTAGAGTCTATCAGATGTCTTGAGGACAAACGGATAGAGCTAGTTCAGTCTCTATTCCGTGACCTTGCACATCAGTGGTGGAGGATTGTACGAGCCAGAGCCACCAGTTATGACCGTATGAGGAGTATGATCCGAGAGAAATTCTGCCCTGCCTCATTGAGGAGGGAGAAGCTGCAGGATTTTGTGGAGGCCGGCTTTTAGGATGTGCCTATTGTAGACGCCATCATCCGCTTCCAGACTGAGTTAGCTTTGCTGGGTCCAGCTGCACCATCTGAGGATCAGCATGTGTACCTGTTCTCCCGTCGTCTAAGGGAGAGCATACCCTCATATATGGCGGGATTCCTAGCGAGTCCCTAGCTGATTATCAGGACCGGGCTTCTGCTTATGAGAGGGAGCGAGCCAGTCAAAGGAGGGCTTCTCAAACGGGACAGTCTGAGAAGAGGCAGCACACTAGGCATACCAGTGGAGTTGGAGGAGCATCTAGGTCTAGACGAGACCAGAGACGTCACAGTTACCCCTCGTCTACACTGACTATAGATAAGGGACGTTAGTGTTACAACTGTGGTGATCCTAGACATCTAAAGCCAGAGTGTACCAGGCCAGTTGTGACTTGCTTCACATGTGGTAGACCAAGACATCGAGCTGCCTTTTGTAGGCAGGGTGGGGTTGCATCTCAGCAGGGTTCTTCCCCTACCAGTGTAGCAGGAGGTGGTCAGAGGACACCTAAGCAGCAAACACAGGGACAGTAGAGAGTCCCGGATTTTCCTTCTACTCAGGGATCTGCTCCCGGGCCGAGTAGAGGTAGAGGTCGTGGTGGGAGTACCACGGATGCTAGAGGAGCTCAGGGTAGAGCTTTTGAGTTGAGGAGTGCAGAGGATCCACCTGCACCGGCTGCTACAGGTACCATTCTACTTCATGGTTTACTTAGAGCGTGGTTTAGGGCAAGAACGTGATTCTTCCCTAACCTCGTGCATTCCTCAAGCTAAAACTCCAATTTGCTTCCAAAGAGTGTCCTCAATCTATGGACATATAAACTCAACTCTCCTTTGCTCGATTCCGTTCGGAAATAGCTCCAAATCACCTATAATCAACATAGAACTAGTGTAGACATCCATATCGACAATATAGGTAATACTAGCTTACATATGCACAAAGCTCAATCAAAGACTATCAATATGAATCAAATACGTTTAGAAAACGTGCCTAAAATATCACAATATTTCATGCTAACAAATAACCCCATACTTAACACTTGCTTGTCCCTAAGCAAGGTCTTTCAAAAAGCTTTAAACAAGAGTTAGGATGAAATACGTGTACCTTCTTTTGGGTGAATGTGACTTCTAAAGAATAGATCATTCTCAAACCTTGCTTCAATCGTTCTTCAAACTTTCACACACTCAATCAAAGAGTAAAAAGCAAAGAAAATTCATGAACCAATTTAACTTCAAAACAAGCATTATAACCCTCAAACATTATCAAAATCAATCACAAGAAACTTCAATTTAGATCACCAAGTCATATAACATTCTTTTGATCTTAAGGACTTTCAAAGAAAAGGTCTAGAATATGGAAGGGAAGGGAAAACTTTTAAGGGAAAGTGGTGCATAAATCCGGGAAAGTGGACAACTACCTTCTTCTTCTTATGCGGTTCCCGCAACACTTTAACTTAGAGCTTCGCTCTCTTCTTTTCATTTTTTGACTTTACTTTTGGAGTTATGGACAGAGGTGCACAAAAACCGAAGCCTAGAAGATCGGCGTTTCTCAAATTTTCAAGAGATGCCTCAAATCCTTAGCGCACATACCATAATCCGCTAGGAATATCGCTCAATCTGACTTTGGCAAGACACAAACACCCGGCTATGTGAATGGTGCCGAGTTACTCATCGTCATGATTGAGTTCCCCAAACCTACAATTTCTTTCTATTCATTTGATCGCAAATAATTGCTCTCATGGCCCTCCCACATCAAACATGCCTTTTTCTCATTCACTTCTCCAAATTCCCGGATAGGTAAAGGAGGCTAATATTTCAATGAGGAGCTAGAATGGTCAAAAGAAAGAAGAAAGAAAAATCGAATTGCCTTAATCATTTCAACAAGAAGTATAGGAACTTATAACGTGATTTCGACTTCAATTTCCTAGCATGATTTAGGTAACATTTTTCACATTATAAAACTTGTAAAAGAGGTAAAATTCATTCATTCAAGTTCTTTTCAATTCACAATCTTTTTAAGCATGCAATTGTCATCAAACTCAATTCACAAGTAGTGATTATCATGGAAATCATCTCAATTCATTAGAAGCTCAAAATTTTCAAAATATTTCAATTTTTATGGGTTTTTCAAGTCACTTTTCATGCAATGCAATAAGGAAACGTGTAACACATAATGAACATGCAATGATAGTCTCAAATGAAAGCGAACATAGTAAGTAGAGTTATTACAAACTTTTTAGTACATCCCACCCCATACTTAGGACGAACATTGTCCCTAATGTTCAATAGAAAGAAAGAAAAGAAAGAAAAGGAAAAGAAACTCACAAAATGGTGGCGGGAATGTCTAAACGAACGATCATGCATCAATCACTGTGGCGCCGGCGGAGGTGGGAATGGGGAGAAACTCGGATCATAGAACCGCCCAAACTGCTGGCGGTAGACGTCCCTCATCATGTGGTCAAGGTCGTCTAAGCGTCCGTCTCTAGCGTCCGCCCGGATCTCCAATGCTCCAACTCTCTCTGAAAGTCCGGTAGCCCAATCCGGCATCTGCTCGTACCATCCCGGGGCGTGACTGTACCATGCGGGGGCATCGGATGGTGCTGGTGCTGGTGGTGGTGGTGGTGCTGGCTGCTCCGTGGACCAAGGAGGTGGGGTGGAATACCATGTGGGAGGTGTGGCTATCCACGTGGGCCTCTCACTCACGCTAGCGCGGCGAGATGACGAGCCTGAGGCTCTAGCTGGGCGTGGAGAGCGTCTAGGTACATCCGGGGCCGCCTCCGGCTGATCCGGAAACGTGCCAAACTCCTGCTCCGCTCCTCCTCCACTCTCGAACTGATCTCCCATATCCTCCTCTACAACCGGCGGTGGGACGTAAGGGGGAGCTACTATCCTGTTCGCATGCATCGCAGCGAACGTCTCCTTCCAGTTATGGCGTCCCGCCATAATGGAGTACTCCGGCAGCCACTCTATACCCCTACCCGTCCTACTCTCCCAAGGCATGCCCGCATAAGGGGGACCTCTATGTGTGGGGAAAATGAGACCCCTAACCATGAAAGCATGTAGCCCTAAGGGAACGGCCGGTATGCGGGTGCAAGCAGAAAAATCTACACCAAAACTCCGAGAAATGTGGGTAACTATCCCACCATATCCAATGTTCCCCTTCTTCTTGTTCTTGAGTTTGCTCATCGTAGCCGCCAAAAGAGTAGCACAATCTGCACGGCATCCATAGAGCATGCAATAAAGCAAGAATAGCTCATCCGTCTTGATCTTTTGGGGCGTCTCCGTCCTAGGAAAGAGACACTCCGAAAGAACACGGTGAGCTATCTTCAAGGCTAGATGGTACATCAATCTAGCCTTGGTATCGGCGGGTTGCCAACGGTCCTCGTCGGCGTATATCATCGCAACTTCCTCCCAAAAGTTCTTCGGGTAAACTCCACTCGGGAATCGACCATTGTAGGTCTCATGGAACCCGAAAATGGTCCCAAACTCGACAATACTCAAATGATAGTCTTTTTCCATGAGGCAGAAAGAGACGGTCCTATCTACGTGGCTGTGCTCAAAAGACGTCACAACCTCCCGGGTGATCTCCTCGTAGGCGTCTTCACGAATGTTCGTGAAGACAAGCAATCCGGCTCTATCCAAGAGCCATGTGAGATCATCAACTATGTTGAGAGGATGTAGATCCTCCAACAACAAATACCTAGGACCAATCACTGTCCTCTCCGTAATCCTCTCAAATGCAGCAAGGTGGTTCTCATGTATGGTTGGGATGCTAGGGTGAGGAGGTGAAGATGGAGGTGAAGGTGAAGATGGTAGTGAAGGAGATGAGGGTGGTGGTGCCCTAGAGGTGGAGGGATTGCCCTTTCTTTTCTTATTCTGCTCTCCCTTCTTCTCTTTTATCCTTCCTGACACTCTCTTTACGAAATCCATTTTTCACCAAAAATTACGGTTTGTTCTTGGGGAAATTACGGCCGTGGTTTACCCAGAGACCGTGATTCGTCTCAGAATTTCACGAATCTCAGCAAATTCACCAACAATCACCTCAACAAGCAGTCCTAATCTAATTCCTTCCAGTCTTTGTCAGTTCTTCCTAAAAATCTATAGCAAAAACGAACCGAATCCGCGAAAATCAAGAAGAAAGAATAAACCTCTTTTTCGGATTGAAAAACCCGAAATGCGCGTTTGTTGATGGATTTCCGCTCGGTTTGTCGCTTGGATCTTATTCGTGGTTTGATTTGCTGCAGTTTAGGATGAATAATCGTTGAAAACGATTAGAAAACGAAGATTTGGAGGAGGTCTTGGGGTTTCGGCGTTTAGGTCGTGGAAAGGGAATTTTTGGGGCAAATTTGTGAAGAATGTGGCTTATATAGTCGCAGGCAAAATTTTGAAAATCACGGTCTGTCGGGGTGTTCCACGGCCGTGGAAGTGTACGGACCCGTGGTTTTTGTGATTTTTCAAAGGCTTTTGAGAATTACGGCTACTGTAGCTATGACGACCGTAATTTAGACCGTGGAACCTTTTGTAAAGCTTCAAAGTCCAAATTTCGTCACTCTTCTTCGACATTATCCTCCCTTTTTCCTTTTCCATTGATCCTACAACCAAAAACATGAACATACCGGAAGAAATCGAGGCAAAATAAAGCGAAAACGTCTATTCTAAGCTAAACTATGAATCGAAAACAAAAACGAAAATGCAATACCTTGGGTTGCCTCCCAAGAAGCGCTTTGTTTAAGGTCCGTAGCTAGACCATTCTCGCACTTATTTGAGTGCAGTAGGCGCAAACTCCTCAGCTTGGAGTTCCGGCGTATACTTCTTGAGTCGTTGGCCGTTCACCTTAAAACTTCCGCTAGCTTCACCCCATACTTCAACTGCACCATGGGGGAAAATACGCTTAATTAGAAAAGGTCCGGTCCAACGGGATTTAAGCTTACCTGGAAAGAGGCGAAGTCTTGAATTGAAGAGGAGAACTTGATCCCCTTCTTTGAAGTCCTTTGGAATGATATGCTTATCATGTCAACGCTTTGCTCTTTCCTTTTAGATCTTAGCGTTTTCATAGGCGTTCAAGCGAAGTTCATCCAGCTTGTTGATGTCTAGGAGACGCTTCTCTCCCGCTTCCTTCATGCCGAAATTCAGCCACTTGATAGCCCAAAACGCTTTGTGCTCCAGCTCCACCGGCAAGTGACAAGACTTCCCATACACAAGGTTGTATGGTGTGGTTCCTATGGGAGTCTTGTACGCAGTCCGGTACGCCCATAACGCATCATCTAACTTCAAGGACCAATCCTTCCTAGTCCTTGAAACCGTTTTCTCTAGAATTCCCTTGATCTCCCTATTTGAGATCTCAACTTGTCCACTCGTTTGTGGATGGTAAGGGGTAGCGATCTTGTGAGTAACCCCATACTTAGCTAGAAGAGCTTCAAAGCGACGGGCTATGAAGTGAGAACCTCCATCACTAATGATCGTCCTTGGTGTTCCAAATCGCGGAAAGATGGTCTTGTTGAAGAACTTAACCACCACCATGGCATCATTTGTGGGAGAGGCAATTGCTTCCACCCATCTGTAAACGTAGTCTACCGCCAACAGTATGTATTGGTTTCCACAAGAAGATGGGAATGGTCCCATGAAATCAACTCCCCAAACGTCGAAAATCTCCACCTCTTGGATGTTGTTGAGGGGCATCTCGTTCCTTCTAGAAATATTGCCTGTTCTTTGACAAGCATCGCAGCAAGAAACAAAGGATTGCACATCTCTAAATAAAGTAGGCCAATAGAATCCAGATTGCAATACCTTTGCGCTAGTCTTGTTCGAACTAGCGTGTCCTCCACAAGGTAGTGAATGACAATGGCGGATGACACTTTGCATATCATCTTCCGGCACACATCGCCGGATGATGCCATCCGGACCTCTCTTGAAGAGGAGAGGCTCGTTCCAATAGTATTCCCGGACGTCCTTAAAGAACTTCTTCCTTTGTGCGTAGGATAGTCCGGGCGGTATCTCCTGGCAAACCAAATAGTTAACAAAATCAGCAAACCATGGTTCGTTACCTTTGGAGATCACGTTGATGCACTCCTCTATGATGTGTAGGTGTTCGTCCGGAAAGGAGTCATCAATGGGTAGATGGTCGTCCTCTAGATGTGTTAGACGACTCAAATGATCCGCAACAGAATTTTCTGAACCTTTCTTGTCGCGGATCTCAAGATCGAATTCTTGTAGGAGAAGAATCCATCTAATTAGCCTTGGCTTCGCGTCTTTCTTCGCAAGGAGGTACCGGATCGCAGCGTGATCCGTATAGACAATCACCTTTGCACCTACAAGATAAGAGCAAAACTTGTCAATAGCGTAGACAATGGCTAGAAATTCCTTCTCTGTAGTGGCGTAGTTGAGCTGCGCTTCGTCTAGCGTTTTGCTAGCATAGTATATGGCATGGGTTCGCCCTTCCTTTCGTTGTCCAAGAACAGCTCCAATAGCTACGTCACTAGCATCGCACATAATCTCGAAGGGGAGAGTCCAATCCGGAGGTTGGATAATAGGTGCTGAAATTAGAGCTTGCCGAATGGTATTAAACGCATCCAAACATTCCTGCGAAAACTCAAAAACCGCATCCTTCATCAATAGATTAGTGAGAGGTTTTGATATCTTAGAAAAGTCCTTAATGAAACGTCTATAAAACCCAGCATGTCCTAGGAAACTTCTTATCCCTTTCACTGAAATTGGGGGAGGAAGTTTCTCTATGGTCTCTATCTTAGCCTTGTCTACCTCTATCCCTCTACTAGAGACTAAGTGACCTAATACGATTCCTTCCTTAACCATGAATTGACACTTCTCCCAATTAAGAACTAGGTTAGTGTCTTCACAACGTTGTAAAACAAGAGAAAGGTTAGAAAGGCAATCGTTAAAAGAGGAACCGTATACGGAGAAGTCGTCCATGAAGACTTCCATGATTTCCTCTACGTACTCGGAGAAGATGGCCATCATGCACCGTTGAAAGGTGGCTGGGGCATTGCAAAGCCCGAACGGCATTCTCCTATAGGCGAACGTACCCCAAGGGCACATGAATGTGGTCTTCTCCTGATCGTCCGGATGTATCGGGATCTGAAAGAAACCACTATAACCGTCAAGGTAGCAAAAATGTGAATGTTGTGCTAACCTTTCAAGCATTTGATCGATGAATGGCAAGGGAAAGTGATCCTTCCGCGTTGCGTTGTTGAGCTTGCGGTAGTCTATGCACATTCGCCATCCAGTCACGGTTCGGGTAGGAATGAGTTCGTTGTTCTTGTTAGTGATGACCGTCATTCCTCCCTTCTTCGGAACTACTTGAACTGGACTCACCCACTTGCTATCGGAGATAGGATAGATGATACCTGCATCAAGAAGTTTAAGAATTTCCTTCTTGACAACCTCCTTCATGGTCGGATTCAACCGCCTTTGAGGTTGTCTTGAAGTTCTAAAGTCCTCCTACATTAGTATCTTATGCATGCATAGGGAGGGTTTAATTCCTACTAAGTCCTCAATAGTGTAGCCTATGGCTTTTCTACGTTTCCTAAGGACAATCATGAGCTGTTCATGTTCATCTATGCTTAGTTCGGAGCTAACAATGACCGGAAAGGTAGAATTAGATCCAAGAAAAGCGTACCTTAGATGAGTAGGAAGTGGTTTGAGTTCCATCACTTTCGGAGCTTCCAATGGTCCTTGGGGGGCATCCGACGTTTCCTTAGAAGTTTCTAAGGGTGTTGATTGAGTTGGAGAAGAATCAGAAGAAGTTGAAGAAGTATGCCGATCACCCTCTTCCACGGTCAGAATTACGGGCCCTCCAGATGTTCCACGGCCGTGTAATCCACTGGAATGGAGGTTGATTTTGGTGGTGAAATCCACGGTCGTGGAATACAGAGTATGACCGTGGATTCTAATATTTTCAGCCTCATCGTGGAGTTTCTCAAACTCCACTTCATGTATCTCTTCTTGTGCTTCTAAGGCTTCAATTGCCTCTTTGCACTCTTCTTCTTCCCCTACATTGGTTAGACTCATAGTGATAACCTTTTGTAAAGGATCGTTAAAGAGAATCGCACTTACCTCCTCCCTAGACAAACCTTCTTCGTCTTGGATATCGTAAATATCCTCGTCAAAGATTGGCTCCTTCACTAGAGTGGAAAGAACGAACTCTACTTTCTCTTCTCCAATATCAAAAGCGAGTCTTCCATTCTTGCAATCGACCATGCAGCCGGAAGTTGCAAGAAACGGTCTTCCGAGTATGATCGGGACTGGACTATCTGCAGGAATGTCAAGTGCGACAAAATCAATGGGGACAAAGAATTTACCTAGCTTGACCGGGACGTCTTCTACAATACCGACAGGGCGAGTGATGGATCGATCCGCCATGTATAACGTCATCTTTACCGGTTTAGGATCGCCTAAACCGATCTTCCTACATAATGCAAGTGGTATGATGCTCACACTTGCTCCCAAGTCACATAAAGCGTCATATGTGACATCTCCCACTCCAATGGGAATGCAAAATGACCCCGGATCCTTCAACTTTGGGGGCATTTTCTCCTTCATAGTCTTGATGAGATCCGAAGAATCCGAACTCATCTTGACTTCTCCGAAATCTTCTAGCTTCCTCTTGTTAGAGAGAAGCTCTTTCAAGAACTTGCCATAAGCCGGCATACCTACAATAGCATCAATGAAGGGTATATTGATATGCAGCTTACTCATGAGTTCTATGAACTTACCGAATTATTTGTCTAGGCGCGCTCGCGCTCTAGATTGAGGGAATGGTAGGGGAGGTTTGTAAGCTGGAGGAGGAATATAGGCATCTTCCTTCTCCTTCCCCTTTCCTTTGTCCTTCTCTACGGGGACTTCAACGAACGTAGGCTGCGGATCGGTGGTAGTCACTCCGCTCCTAGTTGTAATCGCCATTACCCTTCCCTTAGGGTTGTCCTCCGTCTTTCCTGGAAGTTTCCCTTGATTTCTAGGAACTTCCTCCGCGTGGTTGAACAATTGGTTTTCCAAAACCTTTTGAGCTTTGTCAACCTTAGAGACTTGATCATCAACCTTGATGAGGCGGTTCTCCAACCCTTGAAGCTTTCCCAAGATCATTTCCAACATGGGATCGGGCTTCTCCTTTTCCGTATTGTTTCCTCCATTAGATGATTGCCCCTGGCTTTTCAAAGGAGTAGAGGAAGAGGAAGGTGGAGTTAGTGAATTAGAATTGGAAGGATAGGAGTTACCGGAATTTTGTTGATTGGAGCGCCAATTGTTGTTGTTTGAACCCCTATTGTTGTTCCAATTGTTGTTTCGATTATTGTTGTTTCCATTCTAATTGTTATTCCGGTTATTGTTTCGGTTATTGTTGTTGCGGTTGGTGTTATCACCGCCATTGTTGTTGCCCAAATAGCCAACATCCTTCTCTTGTTGCTTTGGGAAGTTGGTCTTGATAGTCTCCTTCAACTCTTTGATCTCATTGTTGAGGGAGAAAATTTGATTTTGAGCTTCATGTGTGAGCTTCGCTCCTTGCTCCACACGATTTCCCTCCACTTTCCGGTGGGAATACTTCTCTATGACTCTTGCTTGCTTCTCGATGAAGTCCCAAGCGTCATCTTCTCTCATGTCCATGAACGTTCCGCATGAGAGGGATTGGAGGTTGAATTGCGTTCCCGCATCCAGCCCCTTGTAGTAGATCTCTAGCAAGGCAAGCTTGGATATGCCATGATGAGGGCAATCTAAGAGCAAATCCTGAAACCTTTTCCAAGATTGAAACAAACTTTCGTTAGGCCTCATGGAAAAAGCATTAATCTTACCTCTAAGTTCCGCCGTTTTGGAAGGCGGAAAGAATTTGGTGAGAAACTCCGCGGAAAGGTCTTCCCACGTGTCTAGTTTCCCATTAGGAAGAGCTTGGTACCAAGATAACGCTTTCCCTTTCAAAGAGAAAAAGAAAGGCTTGAGCTTATAGCTGTTGGTAGTAGCGTTCTTCGGTCTCATCGTCTCCATCATACACTCAAAGTTTTGCAAGTGTTGGTGTGGAGATTCAGCGCTTGTACCGCCAAATTGGCTTTGGCGAACAAGAGTGATAACTTGAGGGTTAAAGCTAAACCCTTGCACATCTTCAGCATCAAATTTCACGCCCAAGCGGCGTGGTTGTTGTGTTGGATCCATCCGCTGGCCAAGAGTTCTTGGCTCATTATCCACACGTTCGACTCTCACATTCCTAGGTGGAATGCGGCGATTAGCAGCTCCTTGTGGATGGAAAGGATTCATATTGATCGTGGGATCAATCTCTTCTAACGGTGGCATGGAAGAGTCACTATCATCAGCGGATGAGTGACTTTTTCTTCTAGACCTTGATCTCCTTCTTGAGGATTTCTTGCTTCCCTTATTCTTAAGGTCGCTCATCTCTATGCTCATTTGGAAGATCATGTATTGTAGACTGTTAACTTGAGATTGATGACGATCCATCTCATCCTGGCGGAGAGTCTCATTCCATCGGAGTTGAGCTTCCTTCTCCGCCAACTCCGTTTGAAGATCACGTTCGTGTTCTTCAGCCATCTTCTTTTCCTTGTGCTTTTGCCTCAAGGTTTTCTCTAGCTCTTGATCAAGAGGTAAGAGATCTTCGGTGTTCCTAGACCTGCGCATGCACTCAAAGAGATATCAAACAACGAGAGCAAGCTCCCAAGCTTGACAACCGGCTACCGGATTCGGCCGAAACCAGGTCCTCGGCAACGGCGCCAAAAACTTGTTCGCCCCTAAAGGTGTGTGCAAATAAGCTTTAAATTTATAAAACTAGAATCAAGCAGCGAACCCGCAGTGTACGGATCGACGTAGCTAAGCAAGAATTCCAGAGTATCGAACACAGGGATTTGGGTGGGAACGAACTCGATTGCAGATTATCAAGCAAGTAAATATGGGAGTTTTGCAATTATTGGGAAAACAACAATCCTAAAGATCCAAGTATCCAGCTGTGGCAATTGATTTAAGATATACTTAATGATGTAAAGACAGAGTTGAGATATGCAAAGGTATACTAATGTAAGGTAATCGTACGGTGAAGTTCCAAAAACCTTATATAACTCACCTATAAGGCACTCTCTATACCGGTTGTTGAGGCTCAATATAGAAAGATTCTAAAGACGAGAATTAGTGTCAAATACCCAAACTTGTAATCCAAGGATCAAGACTAACTTAGCCGATTGAGGTTGTGACACTCACAATCGAGGTAGAGGTTGTTGAGGCTTCACTACCACCTAGAAAAGACAAGTCTAAACTAAGCTAAAGCAAATCTTTAACTTTAGATTAAAGTAAAAGCAGGTTCGTAGACTTAAGGGAAATTACGGTTAGTTCTTGAGGTTCCACGGCCGTGGACTCAAGAACAGGCCGTAATTTAGGGTTGTCGGCGATTCTCTCTAACTCTCAGGGTCTAATCTGTTTGCGATCGATCTATCATCATCTAAGCCACAACTATCAACCCTTCACCTTAGAATTGTTAAGGGTTTTTAGCCAATAACAGTCATGTTGATATCAATTCAAGAATTTAAAAGATAAAAAGATGAAAACTTTCAAGAACTTTCAATAATCTTCAATTCAATCTCAAAGTCACAATCAAGAACAAGTATTGTCAAAAGATTCAAGGTGAAGCAAACAATCACAACCTTAGGAGAGAAGGGAAAACGGGATGTCAATCTGTTTTCTAAATCAAACCTAAACAAGAAGAGAGATCTTCTTGCAAAATCTTCCGAGAACTTCAATCCTCCGCTAATCCGGAGATCTCAACAGCAATCTCCACCCAAAAGTGCGAGATTAGGGCAATTCCCAAACACGAACTTCGATCTCCCAAAGAGATGTCGATGCTTCCAAGCAAGGGCTAAACAATCCTTAGCGCGGAAAGGTGTAAGCGTGTCTAAGCGGTCAGGAGCGATGTGTGTAAGCGAGCCTCTAAGCGATCATGAGCGATGTGTGTAAGCGAGCCTCTAAGCGATCATGAGCGATGTGTGTAAGCGAGCCTCTAAGCGATCATGAGCGATGTGTGTAAGCGAGCCTCTAAGCGATCATGACGGAATCTTGCTTCGTCCGTCTTTTTATAGTGCAGGGCAAAACGTCAGCCCGACCCAATCTTTAAAAGATCGTGGCTTCAAAGTGTGGCGAAAAGATTCGCCAAGATCACGGTCGTGGAAGTGTTCCACGACCGTAATTTAGAGCGTGGAAACAAATACGGTTTGCACTATATGTTCCACGGCCGTGTAATCTTCTGGAATGAACTTCAATTTCTGACTCCAAATCCACGGTCGTGGAATTGAACGTGGAATGTGATACGGTCGTATTTTAGAGCGTGGTTTAGGGCAAGAACGTGATTCTTCCCTAACCTCGTGCATTCCTCAAGCTAAAACTCCAATTTGCTTCCAAAGAGTGTCCTCAATCTATGGACATATAAACTCAACTCTCCTTTGCTCGATTCCGTTCGAAAATAGCTCCAAATCACCTATAATCAACATAGAACTAGTGTAGACATCCATATCGACAATATAGGTAATACTAGCTTACATATGCACAAAGCTCAATCAAAGACTATCAATATGAATCAAATACGTTTAGAAAACGTGCCTAAAATATCACAATATTTCATGCTAACAGGGTACCAATAGTACAAGAACGGCACATGGATTCAAACTCTCCCGAATATATCCCTTGCTCAAAAGATCCTCCACTTGATCTTGTAGCTCCTTTGTTTCCACCGGGTTTGCTCGATACGCGGGCCAATTAGGAATGGATGACCTAGGTATGAAGTCAATATGATGTTCTATGCCTCGGATAGGGGGTAGTCCCGGAGGAATCTCATCGGGCATAATCTCCTTGAAATCCTCAAGTAGTCCTGAAATACAATAAGGCAAAGACAAATCATTAGCTTCCATAGTAGATAAAGTTGTTACACAAACAAGAAGGAAGCAAACATCCCCTCTTTGTAGGGCTCGATGGGCGTCGTGTAACAGTGTGGTGAGTAGGGTCTTGGGCTCGCATGTTGTTTCAAGAACCATCTTAGTCTTTCCCTTTGTCCGTGCGGCCTCACCTTTCTCCAACTTCTTCCTTTCTCTACACATGTGGTTTTCCATGATCTCGGATGGGGTAAGAGGCATAAGCTTTACTTTCTTCCCGGCCATGGCGAAGAAGTATATGTTGGTGTAATCATCATGAAACACCCTTCGGTCAAACTGCCATGGTCTCCCAAGTAAGAAGTGGCAAGCCGTTCGCTTAAAAGTGTGCGTCAAAGCCTTAAAATTTATATCTAGAACTTAAGCAAAAGCGAACCCACATTGTACGGATCAGCTGTAGTAAGGCAAGAAATTCCAGAGTCGAACTCAGGGATTTGGTGAGAATAAAATCAATTTCAGTTATCTAACAAAGTGCAAAAGCTTTTGTAATTAATAAAAGAGGTAAATGATTCCAAGAATTCAAGTATCCGACTGCGGCTTTCGATTCAAGACACTTCTAAAGATCAAGGACAGAGTTTATATTGCCAAGGTTATGTGTTTCAAAGGTAGATATCGTACGATGAAGTTTCGAAACCTGTTTGTCTAATCCAAAGGTTCTCTCTATAAGGGTTGTTGAGGCTGCAATATAGAAAGGTCTAAGGATAAGAATTACACTTAAACTAACTATCCAAAATCCCAGGATGTGACTCTCCAAGGTAAAGATAGAAAGCACACTTAAAACGTTAATAAAGGATATTGAGTTTCTCTATTACCCAAATCTTACAATCTTAATCTATTAAATGTAGAATCAATGATGAAGTCTCTTCAAACACTTAAATAGAGGTTAAAAAGGTTAAGCAAGGTTGGGATTTAGGCAAGGATTAACTTTGGTTAAAGAATAAATCAATTAAAGATCGTCAGGTGAATAAATCGACAAAATCTTAAGAAAATCGGACAATTTTCCTGAAGAACAGCATGATTTTTCTGTTTGTCGCAAAGTTAAAATCTAAACTCTCAGGGTCCAAATGGTTAAATGAGTTCAGTCTATCATCATCAAAGCCTCAATCATCAACTATTTCTCCCCAAAATCACAAAGGTTTTAGCCAACCATTTTCAAAATCAAATCAAAATTGAGATTGAATGAATAAATCAAATAAACCCGAACTTTGAATAAAAACTCAATAATCTCCAAATCTGTAAACCAAATTCGAATCCAATCAAAGTATCTCTCAAAATACTCAGTAATGTGTTCACAAACCACAAAAATCGCAAAGGAAATAAAGAATCTCACAATAATGACAAAGATTGACTTCCCGGCACTTTCCCTTCAATCTCCTTCCAAGAATATTCAATCTCTCTCAATTGTGTAAATATTTCCCGCTGCGAGGCCCCCTAGGTCTGTCACCGTCCTAGGCCTCCAAGTTGGAGATTTCTGCTCCCTCTAAGTCTCTCCTTTTGGAGGTTTTTGACTCCCTTTCAATATCGAAGGCTATCGAATATTTGTAGGGATAAAATCTAGGGTTTAAAGACAAAACCCTAAATATTTGGGCTGAAAAGAAGTCGATCCCACTGGTATCAGAAAATACTCCGGGCCGCGTCAGACGGTATCAGAGAATACTTTGGCGCGTCAAACGGTATTAGAAGATAATTTGGCGCGTCACACGGTATCAGAAGATACTTTGGCGCCTCCTAAATTCCTTTTATGCTCCTTTTTGTCCCGCTTCAAGGCTTAATCCATAAATGTGTCATTTTGCTCCATAATTCGCCAATCTTCCTACAAATGCAATAAAACACTGTGTAGACCTCTATTCTTGCAAAGTAGGTGAATATAACCATAAATGTCATGAATGTATGTCTATGCATGCAAAATAAAGGGAAAATCTATATAAATACATGCCTAAATATAGGTCATAATTCATGTCATCACAAGCCGTGATTGGAAGCACATCACAAACAACGTCGTCTTGGTAAGGTCCGATGGCAAAGTGAACAAAACATTGCTCCTTGACTTGAAGGGGAGCGTTGGTGTTGAGCCATTGGAGCGAATATGGTTGTGAGTGTGCCTTCGTTTTGAGCCCTAGGTGTGAAACGACCTTCTGACCAACAATGTTACAACAAGACCCACTATCAATAATAACGGTAAATAATTGTCCCGAAATTAAACAACGAGTGTTAAAGAGATTCTCCCTTTGTGAGACATCGGGAACGAGTTCACTCGCTTGTAGGGCCTTCTTTGTGACAAGGAAGAAATCTCCCACAGGGGCATGGGCTTCAACTTATAGACCTTCTATGATTGGGGCTACTGTTTCATAGTCATTTCGGATTCATGATTCTCGGTGACCTCTTCCCCAAATGCATTCATTAAAACCTTGCGGGGATTAGGGCATTCCCGGGCATAATGACCATGCTCATAACACTTGTAACATTTCTCTTCTCTAGTCCGGCTTGTTTCCGGTTTTGGTGTGGAACTAGGAAGAGGGGCGCTAAGATTAGGGCGGAAGTGGCCTTGGGAGCTACTGTTGGGGATGAACCGGTTGCGTGGGTAGGATCATTATTTCGAGAGGGTTCGGTGGATTCATGACTTGTCCCTCTTCTTGTTGATCCGATTGCCTTACGTTTTTGGATTATATTATAGGCGTCAGTAGCATGGTGAAGGGCATCAGTAAGGCTTGTGTGTCTGATTTGTTCAACTATTTTGGACACATCGGGGTTAAGCCCAGATAAGAACTTGGCTAGGATATAGTTGTCGGGTTGTCGAGTTCCCGATCTTTGAAGGAGAATTCTCAACTCTTTGTGGTAATCATCCGGAGTTCAGTTACCTTGACGTAACCTTTCAAGTTTGAGCAACAATTGTTGCTTGTAATATGAAGGTATGAACCGAGCACACATCCTTCTATGTAGTTCAAACCAAGTGTTGATGCGTGGTTGTTGATGTGCCTCCACATATTGCAATTCTTCCTGCCACCAAGTTAGAGCAAAATCAACAAAATAAATAGTAGCAGCTTCAATCTTTTCATACTCGTTAAACTCATAATAACGGAAGACTTGTTTGGCCTTAGTCTCCCACTCAATGTAGGTCTCAGCTTCTGCAGTTCCGGTAAAGTTTGGAACATCCACTTTTGATCCATGGTAACGCCTCCGGTTGCGGTGACCACGATTTTCTTCACCATCCGAGTCATTGTGTCGAGAAGCTTGACTATGGTCCCGGTTTCTTTTCCGGTCTCTATCATGGTTTCTGCTTGCATGGCTATTCACACTCCTTTCTCGGCCTCTACGAGGTGGTTCTTGGTTGCTACCTCCTTGACTTTGTTCAAGTGGGGCACGAGGTATTCTTCTTAGAAGCTCGGCTAGTTGGGCTTCAAGGTGGTCAAGACGTTGGTCGGCTTGGTTGATCCCATTACCATTGACGGATACCATCCTGTTTTGGATTACAAATCAAGCAAGTAAACAAACAAAATCAAGTGTCCAAAGTTTGGTTCCACAACAAGCAAGTGGGTGCTCAAAACCAAAGAAAAACACAATAAGGTAAAACGAAAAGTAATAAAAATGCTGATTTCGCAACTGAAATGGTGTCCAATGGCTAAACAAGCCCTTTGGTCACTACAATGCTGTGAGCTGGACTCAGAGACCCGTTTACCTTCTCAGAAAGGTATCACAATTGAAATTCTGAGTTCGGACGCCCGTTTTCCGTAAAAACCGCAAAACCGGGCGTTTTTCACCTTGGCTAGTTTCTTCACCTTTGTAACAAATCCTTTGACAACTGAAATTCACCTATCATACAAAACAAAATGATAGCATGTATTATAGTCTATATTTTGCGGCTGGTTTAGACGTTTTATCTTCAATAATCTACATGTATGGATGTATATTATGTGATTATATTGTTGTTTCATCTACCTTTACGGGAATCGAGGTCTACACCTAGTTTCGCTGTATTTGTAGGTAAAATGGAACGTTTTGGACTAAAATGGAGCTAAGAAGCTAAGGAGTCATTGGAGCTACATTTTGGAGCTTAAAGAAGAACTCAGGAAGCTTGGAATTAATGAAAAAGATTTACTTTGGACCAGATTTGAGAGATTTCACATTCAGTTGAGATTTACCTCGGTCAGCTACAGTATCACCTCGACCGAGGTGATCTTTAGGAGCGTCCCGACCGAGGCGAGTACCCTGCCGCCGGCGAGATCATATTTTTGGCTGAGATCTTTTAGTTTTGGAAAGAAGATATCTTATATTTTTTGGGCTGGATTTCTGGAAGAAAGATCTTATTTTTGGGAAATCTATTTTAGAGATATGGATATATTTTATAGGAAATTATCTTTTTAAGATATTATTATCTTTGGAAGATAATTCTCCTATATAAAGGGTTGGATTTTCCACAATTCAGCCATCATTGATCATCTTCTACACACCCGATTAGGGAGATTTCTAAGGATCGAAGGATTGAAGATCAAGGAAGGAAGGATTCATAGTTTGGAGTTAGCTTTAGAGGGAGTTTGTAAGACTTTCTTAGATTCCCTTTTGGTTTATTGTCTTGTTCGATTTGTGATTTGAGGAACGCTGATTTGTTATTAATTGATTCAGTTATTGTGACCTTTTTCTTAAGGTTTACTTGTTCGAATATTCATTCCTTTCCCATATATTTGATTATTGTTATCATGATGATGATTGACTAAGCTTTTTATGCGATTCTAGGGTGATTGGCTGAAAATTTTGGGAAAGACGATGATAGAATAATCTTAATCCCAACAGGACCCTGAAAGCTCGAGTCTCTAACCTTAACCCTAGAGTACCACGCTCAGTCGATGAACATCTCGGCCGGGGTGGAACTTGACTGAACGAGGTGACCTTTTCTGATCCGAAACTGAGAGTTAAGTGTTCTAGTTTGCCAAATCCTATCCTTATTACACCTTTCTTGGTTCAATGCAAGCCTAGGATGAGACTTACCCGGTGATTCCTTTGTTTGTTTACCCATGATCATAAGTGTAGGTAATAAAGGTTTATCCTTTATTGGGGTTTGAGTGTGCCTTCATTCCATCTTTGTGAGTTAGCCTGAGACTTACCCGGTAAAGGTTGATTCTATTCCCTTAGGTGGTGTGTTGGTTTGAGATTATAGTTCCTTTCCTTAGTACCTTGAGACTTACCCGGTGATAGGAGCTTTGGTTTGGGATAGTGAGTAGTGAGACTTACCCGGTAATCTATTCCCACCTTAGAAACACCTTCCCTTTTGCAAAATCTCAGCTTTGTCCGCGTTATCTTTTGAGATCTTGAGTCGGAACCACAACTAGATGCTTTAATCCCTAGAATCCGCATTTTCCCTTACTTGACTTTTACATCATCTTTGATTGCTTTAATTGGTTTTGGTTATTTGCAATACTTGACAACCAATTCCGTGCTTTGTGTCACCTAAGTCCCTGTGATCGACCCTTGGAATTCTTGCTTTTTATTACAATTGATCCGTACACTGCGGGTTCGCATCTTTGTTCAAGCATACTTCTTGGGTTATAAATTTAAAGCTTGCACACACCGTTTGGAGCGAACAAGTTTTTGGCGCCGTTGCCGGGGACTTGGTCTAGTTCGAGCCGGTTGCGGTTGTCTTTCGGGGCAATTGCCCTTGTTGCTACTAACCACTCTACTTGAGTGTTTTCGCAGGATCTTTTTCTTAGGTTTATGCGAAGAACCCGTGTTGGGAAGGAAATCGTTCCTTATGATCCCGAACCAGAAATGACATACAAACGACAATGGAAAGAAGCTAAGATGGCCAATCAAGACAATCGCGATCTTGAGGCCGAATTGAAGGAGGCGTTGGAACAGCTCCGCCTCAATAAGGAAGAATTGCAGCGAGAAAGAGAGCAGACTTGCACCAGAACTGCAGAGATCAAAGCAGATATGACCGATCTAAGAGCCTAGATTCTGCATCGACTGATCCCAGATCCTCGACCGAGGCAGGACCCAGTCCCAGTTGCCGCGGCCGAGATACATCCACCTCGGATGCCTGTCCGAGATGTTCTTTTTGCTGGGTTCCACAAACCCTAGGATAGAGGATGGACCCTAATCAGCAAGTGAGGAGTCCAGGAGTCAACCTAGGTGATCCAACTGAGCATGATTACGAACTTCGACCGCAAGTTCTATCCATGATCCACCAATGCCAGTTTGGAGGTTTAGAGAGGGAGTCTCCGCATCAACATTTGCAAAACTATGAGATTCTGATGGAGACAGTGAGACCTTCAAGACTGGAAAACAACAACTACAAGCTAAGGTCTTTCTACTTCTTTGAAAGACAGGGCGCTTACTTGGTATCAATCTCTCCCACCCGGAAAGATCAATACTTGGGAACAAATGACGACAGAGTTTCTAACAAAGTTCTTTCCCCCCTCCAAGACCTCTGAAATGAGAGGGAAGATTAATGCATTCATCATGAAGGACAAAGAGAGTTTGTCCAAGTCATGGGAGAGATTCAAGGATGTTCTATTGGATTGCCCACACCATGGGATTCCAAAGATAGAGTTGCTGGAGATATACTTCAAGGGATTGGATGGAGCTACTCAATTCAATCTTCAGCTACTTTCCGCCGACACATTCATGGATATGCCGATAGACGAAGCTTGAGAGTTCATTGAGAAGCAATCTTTGCATATGGAGAAGTACTCCCATCAAGGAGCCGAAAAAGGAGTTAAGAGGGTTAATTTCCAGGACACTCCATCAAATGACAATCAACTCATCTCCCTTAAAAACGATGTGAAGCAATTGAAGGATCTTTTGGTGGCTCACACAAAGAAGGAGGATGGATATCAAGGAAGAAACAACAATCAAGGGTCATGGAACAACAATTACAACAATAATAGAGGCTCCAACAACAACAATTGGAGATCTAATCAACAAAATCCGGGTAACCCTTATTCTAATTCTAATTCTAATAATTCTTTTAACCCCTCTTCTTCTTCTTCTTCTACTCCATTGAAGAGCCAGGAGCCTGGACCAAGTTCGTCCCAGCCAGAGAAGAAAGATGCAGTGCTGGAGGCCATCTTGATCAAGCTCAACGCTATGGAGACGTCTATGACTTCACTTTCGAAGGCACAAAAGGCCTTAGAGCAACAATTCTTTAATAAGGCGAATGAAGTGCCAAGAGATCCAAGGAAGCTCCCAGCAAGGACAGAGAGCAACCCTAAGGGACATATTATGGCAATAATGACGAGAAGTGGACTAAAAACTACAGATCCAGTACCTCGGTCGGTGCTAGTGCAGACGAAAGACACCTCGGTCCAGGTACAGACGAGGAACACTTCGGTCGAGGTGCCACCCGAGGTGGAGTCCCAGAAAGTGAAGGACAAATCTGAAGTTTATGTCCCACCTCCTGCTTATAAACCACCACTTCCATTCCCTCGGTCAAGGGCCAGAGCACATCTATACAAGCATTTTGGTAAGTTCCTTGACTTGATGAATAAACTACACATTAACAACCCTTTCCTTGATGTTATTCAAGAGATGCCCGCCTATGGGAAGTTCTTAAAAGAGATTTTATCAAGGAAGAGGAAACTGGAAGACTTTGGAGAAGTTAGGATGACATCAAAATCCTCGGAGCTCATTCAAATCATGAAGGAGAAGATGCCACCTAAGTTGAGAGAATCCGGCTCATTTTGCATTCTCATTCAAGTTGGGGATGTAACTTGTGAGGTGTTGTGTGATCTAGGAGCCAGCTTGAGTATCATCCCGCTGGAGTTATGTGAGAGAATCGGACTTGGAGAGCCCAAGCCGGTGAAGATAAGGTTGTACATGGCGGATCGTTCCATTACCCATCCCATGGGCATTCTAGAAGACGTTCCGTTAAGTTAGGTAACTTCTATTTACCTATAGACTTTGTTGTACTTGATATACCCGCAGATTATCCCGTCCCTATCATTCTCGGGAGACCATTTCTAACAACTTCGGGTTGCAATATGGATTGTAAAAACGCCAAGTTCAAATTCAACATTGGCGGTGATCAATTGGAGTTTGCATTGCTTGTTGCAATGAAAGGAGAGCCGATGGAGGATGATATCTTCAACAACTATGATGAAGAAGAATCAAGAGAATTGGTGAGCTCTATCCTTATTAATGACTCTCTTGAAAGAGTTCTTAGTTTTAGCTTAATGGAGGAAGGTATAGATGTTTCTTGTGATGCAGATATACGGAGCTTAAAGGCACTCGAAGCAGATCCAGAAGCTAAGATTGAGAAACTGATCCAGGAAAGGAGAAATTCAAGTTTCGGTCCCAATTCCAGTACCTCAATCGAGGCACTTTCTGGACCAAGCGAGGTGTTCTTATTTGAAGAACATCTCGGTCACCCACCTTGGACACCGACCGAGATAGCAAGCGAGATGTTGTCAACTGAGGACAACAAACTTCCTAAACCCTTTTTTGAGACTCATTTACAGTATGTGGAGCACTGACTCCACCAAGCTTCTGATAATAAAGAGCCTTGGTATGCTGATATTGTTAATTATCTTGTTTTCCAGGAAATACCGCCCGGATTGACGTACGCTCAAAGGAAGAAATTTTTCAAGGATGTAGGCCACTACTACTGGGATGAACCTCTACTGTTTAAGAGAGGTCCAGATGGGATGCTTCGACGATGCATTCCAGAGGATGAAGTTGCTAGTGTTATACGGCATTGCCACTCGCTTCCTTGTGGAGGACATGCTAGCGCTCACAAAACGTGCGCTAAGGTATTGCGTTCTGGTTTCTTTTGGCCTACATTATTTCAGGATGTGCAAACGTTTGTTGTTTCTTGTGATGCATGCCAAAGAACAGGGTACTTGTCTAGGATGAACGAGATGCCACTCAACAATATTCAAGAGGTTGAGATTTTTGATGTATGGGGAGTTGATTTCATGGGACCTTTCCCATCATCCGCAGGGAACCTCTACATTCTCCTAGCTGTTGATTACATCTCTAGATGGGTGGAAGCCATTGCCTCTCCCACTAATGACGCCATGGTGGTTGTGAAGTTCTTCAATCGGACATCTTTCCACGTTTTGGGACACCATGCATCATCATCAACGATGGAGGGACACATTTCATCAACCGGAAGTTTAAGGCACTTCTATCGAAGTATGGGGTAACCCACAAGGTAGCAACACCTTATCACCCTCAAACTAGTGGACATGTCAAGATCTCGAATAGAGAAATCAAGACAATTTTGGAGAAGACCGTCTCTAGGACGAGGAAGGATTGGTCCATGAAGTTGGACGATGCTCTTTGGGCTTATAGGACCGCATTCAAGACTCCCATCGGTACCACCCCTTACAATTTGGTATATGGGAAGTCTTGCCATCTACCCGTTGAGTTAGAGCACAAGGCATATTGGGCAATCAAGTGGTTGAATTTCGATATCAAGGAAGCCGGAGAGAAGAGGCTATTGGACATCAACGAGTTGGAAAAGTTGCACTAAAACGCTTATGAGAATGTCAAGATCTACAAGGAAAGAACAAAGAAATGGCATGACAAGCATATCATTCCTAAGGAATTCAAATAAGGAGATTGCACCACTATATCTCGTTTAGGCTTAAGAAGTACCAACCGGAATTCCAGGTTGAGGAGATTGCACCACTATATCTCGTTTAGGGATACCGTACGGTCTATCTAGCGACCTTAAATCAAGCGCTTCTTGAGAGGCAACCCAAGGTATTGCTTTCTTTTCCCTTTTCTAGTTTAGTTTTAGATAGTTTGCTTCGCTTTGTTTTTGCGTCCTCTAGACAGGAACTAGGTACTTTATAAGGATGGATTACAGCTCAGGAGCTACACTAGAAGGACAGAAGCTCGAGAAATTGAGAGGACGGAGCTTGACTGAGACACATCTCGGGTGCAATCACAGGACCTCGACCGAGATGTTCTTCGCTAACCGAGACGGTCTTATCTAGGAGCTGTTTCTTATTTCTTCATGTAGTTCAGCTATGTCCGGTGAGTACTTTATTTCTTAGACTTATATTTGACCCATTGGGACAATGTGTCCCAAGTATGGGATATTTGGATGTATGATTTGACTATGTGTGTATGCTTGTATGACTCTATTTTGATTTTATTGTCTTATTTATGCTTCATCTGTTAATCTGCCAATACATGCATACATGCAGGTTTTTGTTTGAGAAAAACGTCGAAAACTGGTTTAAGAAATATTTTTGTATGACCTCGACCGGGATGGTTTTGGCCAAACGAGGTAAAGCACCTCGGATGACTTAGAACACCTCGACCGAGGTGGTTTCTTAACTGAGAGTTTTTCGAAACGATTTTTGTGCTTCTTCTCTGGATATGCCCTCAGTGATGATTTTGTTTGCAGATTGGTTTTGAAATCTTTATATGTTCGAAAGGTTTTATGATATGTTTAAGTTGCAAAATACTTTGTTTAAAGTTTTGGCATGTTTAATACTTTGTTTTTATCAAAATTATGTTGAATTTGAAGGTTGACACCACATGATGAGTTCTATCACATTCTTCCTAGGATGATTAAGGCAATTCATTCTCTTCTCTTCTTCTTCTTGATCATGCTTTAGCCCCTCATATACATATTTTCCTCCCTTTACCTATCCGGGAATTTGGAAGCAAGCAAGTGAAAAGCAAAAGAAAGTGAAGTTGAGATGTTGGCTGAAAGTATTAGAAAGAAACAAATAGGTTTGGGGAAGTCAATCATGATGATGAGTAACTCGGCACCATTCACATAGCCGGGTGTTTGTGTCTTGCCAAAGTCGGATTGAGCGATATTCCTTACGGGTCATGGTCTGTGCATCAAGGGTTTGAGGCATCTCGAGAAATTGATGATTGTTGATCTCCTAGGCTTCGGTTATTGTGCACCTCTGTCCATGCATCCCAAAAAGTAAAGTAAAAATAAGCAAAGCTTATTGGTGGAAGATGTTGAGATTCAAAGGAAGTGAAGTAAGATCCTTTTCCCGGATTCTAGCACCACATTTCCCATATACATCCCACCCTCACACATTTCTTGACCTCTTTTGGAAGCCCTTGAGACCTCGAGCTTGTTGATTGACTTGGTGGTTTAAACTGGATTATACATGATTAATTTCGATTAATATAATTTATTATGCATTCTATGATTTTATGCAAAGATGAACAGCTTTCTTATATTTATAAAATGTTTTGATCATGTTTTGATTTTAATTGCCATGAAGCATTCTCTTAGAGTGATCTATGAGTGGAGCACACCACCAAAAATGTTTTGAAATACTTTCCATTGATATTTTCTGACTTATAATCCATTCTATCTTGTACTTAAGATTTGGAACTTGCTTGGGGACAAGAAAGAGACAAGTATGGAGTATTTTGATAGCATGTATTATAGTCTATATTTTGGGGCTGGTTTAGACGTTTTATCTTCAATAATCTGCATGTATGGATGTATATTATGTGATTATATTGTTGTTTCATCTACCTTTATGGGAATCGAGGTCTACACCTAGTTTCGTTGTATTTGTAGGTAAAATGGCACGTTTCGGACTAAAATGGAGCTAAGGAGCTAAGGAGTCATTGGAGCTACATTCTGAAGCTTAAAGAAGAACTCACGAAGCCTGTAATTAATGAAGAAGATTTACTTTTGACCAGATTTGAGAGATTTCACATTCAGTTGAGATTCACCTCGGTCAGCTACAGTGTGACCTCGACCGAGGTGATCTTGAGGAGCGTCCCGACCGAGGCGAATACCCTGTCGCCGGCGAGATCATATTTTTTGCTGAGATCTTTTATTTTTGGAAAGAAGATATCTTATATTTTTTGGGCTGGATTTTTGGAAGAAAGATCTTATTTTTGGGAGATCTATTTTAGAGATATAGATATATTTTATAGGAAATTATCTTTTTAAGATATTATTATCATTGTAAGATAATTCTCCTATATAAAGGGTTAGATTTTCCACAATTCAGCCATCTTTGATCATCTTCTACACACCCGATTAGGGAGATTTCTGGAGTATTTTCTGAAGGTTCGAAGGAAGGATTGAAGGATTGAAGATCAAGGAAGGAAGGATTCGTAGTTTGGAGTTAGCTTTAGAGGGAGTTTGTAAGACTTTCTTAGATTCCCTTTCGGTTTGTTGTCTTGTTCGATTTGTGATTTGAGGAACGCTAATTTGTTATTAATTGATTCAGCTATTGAGACCTTTTTCTTAAGGTTTACTTGTTCGAATATTCATTCCTTTCCCATATATTTGATTATTGTTATCATGATGATGATTGGCTAAGCTTTTTATGCGATTCTAGGGTGATTGGCTGAAAGTTGTGGGAAAGACGATGATAGAATAATCTTAATCCCAGCAGGACCCTGAAAGCTCGAGTCTCTAACCTTAACCCTAGAGTACCTCGCTCAGTCGGTGAACATCTCGACCGGGGTGGAACTTGACTGAACGAGGTCACATTTTCTGATCCGAAACTGAGAGTTAAGTGTTCTAGTTTGCCAAATCCTATCCTTATTACACCTTTCCTGGTTCAATGCAAGCCTAGGATGAGACTTACCCGGTGATTCCTTTGTTTGTTTACCCATGATCATAAGTGTAGGTAATAAAGGTTTATCCTTTATTGGGGTTTGAGTGTGCCTTCATTCCATCTTTGTGAGTTAGCTTGAGACTTACCCGGTAAATGTTGATTATATTCCCTTAGGTGGTGTGTTGGTTTGAGATTATAGTTCCTTTCCTTAGTACCTTGAGACTTACCCGGTGATAGGAGCTTTGGTTTGGGATAGTGAGTAGTGAGACTTACCCGGTAATCTATTCCCACCTTAGAAACACCTTCCCTTTTGCAAAATCTCAGCTTTGTCCGCGTTATCTTTTGAGGTCTTGAGTCGGAACCACAACTAGATACTTTAATCCCTAGAATCCGCATTTTCCCTTACTTGACAACCAATTTTGTGCTTTATTTCACCTAAGTCCCTGTGATCGACCATGAAATTCTTGCTTTTTATTACAATTGATCCGTACACTGCGGGTTCGCATCTTTGTTCAAGCATACTTCTTGGGTTATAAATTTAAAGCTTGCACACACCGTTTGGAGCGAACACAAACTCATGGGAAAAATGATAGAAACAAAGCGTTCTCTCTCTCTCCTCTCTCAAGTGTATTTTCCCTCACACTCACTCAAGTGTTTGATAGTGTTTGGTTCATACAACTCCCGTTTTTCTTTGCTTCAAGCCAAAGCTTTCCCTCACCTTTTCCAATGCACTAGGCAAATGCTCTCCACTCAAATATTTCACTTAGTAACAAAAATTCCGCAAGATTCCAAGATAGTGCACAAGGCAAACAAGGTATTCTAAGATGCAATATAACTTCATAAATGCAAACCAAATGGCAACAAAAACCACAACAAATACGAGCCTTCCGGAGAGTATTTACTTAGTCCCTAGCAAGTAGTTAGTCAAAGCAATAACAAGCGTCTTCCCCAAAATGTGCGGGTAGTGTTTAGGTTAGCTAGAACACTCAAGGAAAATTTTAATAACAATTTCGATAACACTCAAGGATAACACATTCACTCTAAGAAGGAAGGTTGCAAGCACCAAAGATAATACTCAAACAACTTTTCTTTTCTTTTCTTTTCTTTTCTTTTCTTTTCTTTTCTATTCTTTTGTTTTCGTTTTTTTTTTCAAGACTTGACTGAATTATATAAATATGTGTTGCATGCTTTCTCTATTTTTTTTTATAAGGCCAACAAAGATCTCTCTTAAGACTCACAAGAAGGAAGATTGCAAGCACCAAAAATTTTGGGGAACTACTCAAAATTGCAAAAAACTAAAAACAAGTTTAGGTAAGTAATTCGTACCCCGAAAGCTTGAGGAACTCGCACCGTTGGGCTCTGATACCACTTGATGCGATCGAGATCGCACCGTTGGGCTCTGATACCACTTGATGCGCTCTTCGTTAGTTGAACGCGAGGATCTACCAGAGTTGTTCCTTCCAACCACTTCTTTTTGATTTTTTTTGATTGATGGGATATGTCAAGTAAGGATTGTCCAGCCTCACACCTTGGATATCCTTGGCTCGAGATCTTCTTTCCTCGGAATCTCACTTCGTAAATTGGATCTCCTTTGTCCTCCTAGCCTCTCACTGTAAGTACACCACTCGGCCTCTCACCTTGTGGGTTTCGAAAATATGGCCTCTCACCTTAGTCTCTAGGTTTGTTTTTCTCAAAGAGAAAACACAACTTTGGATTGAAGACTCAACTCTATTTCATGCTTAAAAAGGTTTGTGGGAGAGGCCTTATATAGGCTGAAAATTCAGCACCTAATTTCCAACATTAAAGGCTTACAAGTTCAAGAGTTGTAACATTAAACAAAGGGCAAACATAGGGACTTTCAACCATCAACTTCAAGCAAATAAATGGCCTAAAAACCATAAATATGGCCGGCCAATTAGAGCTCCAAGGGACCTAAATATGGCTGAAAAATAAATCCCATAAAATGTGATTTTAATCTATTGAAAGGTTGGCTTAAGTACAAGTGAACATTTTATTTCACTTGTTTTAATCAACCTTCATTATTCCATAATATCATGCATTAGTGAGCATCATATCATGAAATAAAATCAAGCATGACCACACAATACAAACAAAAAAGGTTACAACTAAGGTTCAAGTTTTAAGGTGATCCGGAATCCTCAATCGCTTCAAGCATGTTCACCAAGTGATAGTCATAGACGTCCTCAAATGCCGGAGCTCTGAAAGGATGGTAGGTCAAAGTGGTTTGGCCTAGCATGCGGACTCTAGCTCAAGTGAGTGGTGGTGTTGACCTCGGTGCTTTTACATTAGTCTCGTTGCTTAAGTCCGGCGGGCTCACATCAGAGAGTCCAACTTTGGAGGACATACCAGTGGTCTGCGAGTTTGTAGACTTGTTTGTTGAGCCGTCGAGCTTGCCGCCTCAGAGGAGTGTGGATTTCAGTATCGAGTTGGAGCCTGGTACGAGACCCATCTCGATTGCCCCTGTTCGCCTCAAAGTGTGCAAATAAGTTTTAATTTATAAAACTGAAATAAAAGCAAGTGAATCCGCAGTGTACGGATCGTCGTAGTAAAGCAAGAATTCCAGAGTATCGAACTCAGGGATTTGGTGAAACAAAATCAGTTTCGATTAATCAAGCAATAAAAAATGTAGAAGCTTTGTAAATAATTGGGAAAACAACAACCCTAAGATCCAGGTATCTAATTGTGGCAATCGATTCAAGATATTCTATAAGTATAAGGAAAGAGTTGAGATTGCAAAGGTATAACTAAGGTAAGGTTATGTACGGTGAAGTTCCAAAACCTTATATGTTTAACCCAAAAACCCTCTCTATAAAGGTTGTTGAGGCTGCAGTATAGAAAGGATCTAAGGACAAGAACTAATTTCAAATACACATGCCCAAACCCAAGGAATCAAAGACAAACTAAAACGGTTAAGGCTGTGACACTCGAAACCAAAATAGAGAATGTTGAGTCTCACTACTACCTAGAAAAGACAAGCCAAGGCTAGGTTAAAGTTAATCTTTAACTTTGGATGAAAGCAAAAGCAAAAGTCGTAAAACAGAGAAAATCACGGCTAGATCTTCAGTTTCCACGGCCGTGGAACTCAAGAACAGACCGTGGTTTAGGGTGTCGACGAGGTTTCTCACACCCTCAAGGTCCAATATGTTTATGATCGATCTATCATCATCTAAGACACAACTATCAACCCTTCACCTTAGAATTGCTAAAGGGTTTTAGCCAATAATCATCATCATGATATCAAAAATCAAGTTTAAAAGAGAAAAGGTATAAAACTCCGAAAACTCAATAATTATCCAATAACAAACTCGAATCCACAACAATGTATGTTTGATGAATACAGAAAAGTAGGAATAGAAATCCTCACAATGATCTAGAGAAACAACAAAGAACGGGATGGCAATCCGTCCTTCAATATAAACCCTAAAATATCCCGAAAGTACACAATCTCCAAAATCACGCCTTTCACAAGCCACAATCCGAGTCTCTAATCCTTCGTCTCAATCCCGAAAGTAAAATGAACCCTGAAGCAGCCCTCCTCGAAACTCCCTTCTCAAGCCTTCTTATAGGGCGAAATAGGGTTACGATAAAGCCCAATAACCGTCGCCGACGTGGCAAATATGACACGTCACCTTCATCATGGGAATCACAGTCTTATAACTTTCCACGGCCGTGGTTTAGACCGTGTAACTTTCTGTTGTGCTTCAAATTCACTTTCCACGATCCAATGCCAAGTCCACGGCCGTAATTTAGGGCGTGGAAATCCAAATTCTTTGTGAAAGCCTTTATTTCGTGATGTTCTTCACTCATGCTCCTTCCTTAGCTTCTCCAAAGCATCTCTTTGCCATCAAGCATGATCAAATACTCCTTTCCTTCCACATTTTGCTCCAATTCAAGCCTTCATTCACCTATAAACAAAACAAAGCTGGTATAGATCTCTATATCGACAAAGTGGGTGAATAAGCTCACAAATGCTTCAAACTCATATCTATGCACACATAAAAGAGGGAAAAACAACTAAACAAGTGCCTAAAATATAGTCATATTTCATGCTAACAAAATACCCCATACTTGTCACTTGCTTGTCCCCAAGCAAGGTTTTCAAAAGCTTAGAACAATAAGGTAGAATGAAATATGCATGCAAAACCAAACAATCTTTTTGGTAATGTGCTTATAATCAATAGATCATCCTCAAATCTTGCTTCATTGATCCTTGAAAACGTTCGTACACATAAACTAAAATATGCAAAGTAAAGGAACGTCATACCTTGCCTAAACTTCAAGACAAACATCATAACCTTCAAGCATTGTCAAAATCATGCAAATGAAACTTCAATTTTGATCACCAAGTCAAATAACACTCTTATGATCTCAAGGACTTTCAAGTAAGGTCAAGAATACGGAAAAGGTGGGAAACTTGTAAAGGAATGTGGTGTATGAATCCGGGAAGAAGGGGCAACGCAAAATCTTTTCTTTTCACCATTTAAACTAATCACCAACTTAGAGCATTGCTATAGACTTTATGCACATAATTTTTCGACTTTACTTTTGGAGTTATGGACAGCGGTGCACAAAAACCGAAGCCTAGAAGATTGGCGTTTCTCAATTTCGAGATGCCTCAAACCCTTGATGCACATACCATAATCCGTTAGGAATATCGCTCAATCCGACTTTGGCAAGACACAAGCACCCGGCTATGTGAATGGTGTCGAGTTACTCATCGTCATGATTGACTTCCCCAAACCTAGAATTTCCTACACTTTGAATTCAAAAAATTGCTTTCATGGCCCTCCCTCATCAAACATGCCAAAATCAACTCCTAAATCCAGGATAGGTAAAGGAGGCAAATTTTTTCATTGAGGGGATAAATAATCAAAGAAAGAAGTAAGAAAATCGAGGTGCCTTAATCATCTCATAAAGAAGTATAAGAACTTATATTGTGATTTCAACCTTCGTTTCTCAATATGATTTAGATAAAAACTTTCACATTATGAAACTTGCAAGAAAGGATAAAAAACATACTCAATCTCTTCACAATTCATAATTCAATTCAAGCATACAATTGTCATCAAAAACTCATTCCACAAGTAGATTCATCATAGAAATCATCTCTAATCTTAGAAGCACAAAAATTTTCAAAATTTTCGAATTTTTATGGTTCTATTAAAGCCTTTTTCATGCAATGCAATAATGAAACGTGTGACAACAAAAGGAAACATGTAAGTGTTCATAGACATAAGCAAAGCAAAGTGAGTAGAGTTATTACAAACGATAGTCACACCCCACCCCATACTTGAAATACACATTGTCCTCAATGTTCAAAAGAAATAAAGAAAAGAAAAGAAACAAAAGAAACTCACTAATGGCGGTGAAGCGGCTCTAACCGGCGGGTCATCTCATCATCATCACTGGGAAGGAGGCGGCGGGAATGGATAGAAGTCCGAGCTGAAGTTTCGCCCAAACTGCTGGTGGTAGACGTCCCTCAAAATACGGGCGTTCTCCTGGTGCTCTACGTCATGGGCCTGTTGATGGATCTCTAGATCTCCCACACTCCTCGAAAGATCGGCCCACTCCGGTAACTGCAAATACCAAGCTGGCGGCTGACCATACCATGCAGGAGCGCCCTTGAGAAGGAGTCGGTGCCACCGGTGGATGATCATACCATGGAGGAGGAGCTCCCATCCATGACGGTTGCTCTCCATACCAAGCGGGTGGAGTCTCCATCCACGTCGGCCTCTCACTCACACTAGCCCTGCGTGAAGAAGAAGAACCGGAAGGTCTAGAAGGGCGGGGAGATCGCCTAGGCGGCTCCGGGAAGTCGGCCGGCTGGTCCGGGAATGTACCAAAATCATGCTCAGCACCTCCTGCATCATGGTCATCTCCTCCTCCCATCTCCTCATCATCATCCTTAGTTGGAACCTCATCCGGCACATATGGAGAAGCTACAAGTCTATAGCTTCAAACCATCTCGAAACTTTATCTATAGCTAGAAGTATGTATTGGTTTCCGCAAGATGATGGGAAAGGTCCCATGAAGTCGACTCCCCAAACGTCTAAGATTTCCCCCTCCTGAATGTTATTGAGAGGCATCTCATTTCTCCTAGAGATATTTCCTATTCCTTGACAAGCATCGCAACAAGAAACAAAGGTTTGCACATCCTTAAATAAAGTAGGCCAAAAGAATCCGGATTGCAATACCTTAGCGCTAGTTTTATTGGAACTAGCGTGTCCTCCACAAGGAAGTGAATGACAATGACGAATGACGCTTTGCATTTCGTCTTCCGGCACACATTTCCTAATGATGCCATCGGGACCTCTCTTGAAGAGTAAAGGTTCATTCCAAAAGTATTATCGGACATCCCTAAAGAACTTCTTTCTTTGTGTATAGGATAATCTGGGGGGGTATTTCCTGGCAAACCAAGTAATTTACAAAATCAGCAAACCAAGGTTCGTTACCTCTAGAGATCTTGTCGATGCACTCTTTCATGATGTGTAAGTGCTCATCCGGGAAGGAGTCATCAATGGGTAGCTTGTCGTCTTCAATGTATGGTAGACGACTCAAATGATCCGCAACAGAATTTTCCGAGCCTTTCTTGTCGCGGATCTCTAGATCGAATTCTTGTAGGAGAAGAATCAATCTAATCAGCCTCGGTTTCGTATCCTTCTTGGTGAGTAAATACCGGATTGCTGAATGATCCGTGTATACAATCACCTTCGCTCCTACAAGATAAGAACGAAACTTTTCAAATGCATATACAATGGCTAAAAATTCTTTCTCCGTTGTAGCGTAGTTGAGCTGCACTTCATCTAGCATCTTGCTAGCATAATAGATGGAATGAGTCTGGCCTTCTTTATTTTGCCCCAGCACCGCTCCAACAGCTACGTCACTTGCATCACACATAACCTCGAATGGGAGATTCAAGTCCGGAAGTTGGATAATCGGGGCTGAGATGAGAGCTTCCCGGATCTTATAGAAAGCATCTAAACAATCCTGCGAAAAATCAAAAACTGCATCCTTCGTCAATAGATTAGTTATAGGTTTTGAAATCTTAGAAAAGTCCTTGATGAATCTTCTATAAAATCCAGCATGTCCTAGAAAACTTCTTATCCCCTTCACCGAAGATGGAGGAGGAAGTTTCTCTATAGTCTCTATCTTAGCCTTGTCAACTTCGATCCATCTACTAGAGATCAAGTGTCCTAGTACAATACCTTCCTTAACCATGAATTGACACTTCTCCAAATTAAGAACTAGGTTAGTGTCTTCACACCTTTGCAACACAAGGGAAAGGTTAGAAAGACAATTGTCGAATGAGGAACCATAAACAGAAAAATTATCCATAAAAACCTCCATGATTTCCTCAATATACTCGGAGAAGATGGCCATCATACACCTTTGAGAGGTGGTTGAGGCGTTGCAATGCCCGAATGGCATCCTCCTATAAGCAAACGTACCCCACGGGCACGTGAATGTGGTATTCTCTTGATCGTCCGGGTGGATCGGAATCTAGAAGAAACCACTATAACCATCAAGATAACAAAAATAAAGAGTGTTGTACTAACCTCTCAAGCATTTGATATATAAATGGTAGCGGGAAATGATCCTTCCTAGTTGCATTGTTCAGCTTGCGGTAGTCAATGCACATCCTCCATCCCGTCACGGTTCTTGTAGGAATGAGCTCATTGTTCTTGTTGGTGATAACCGTCATTCCTCCTTTCTTCGGGACAACTTGAATGGGTCTCACCCACTTACTATTGGAGATAGGATAGATGATACCTGTGTGAAGTAACTTAAGAATTTCCTTCTTAACAACCTCCTTCATGATCGGATTTAACCGTCTTTGAGGTTGTCGCGAAGGCTTGAAATCTTCCTCCATTAGAATCTTGTGCATGCATAAAGATGGTTTAATTCCAACAAGATCCTCTATGGTATAACCTAAGGCTTTCTTATGTTTCCTTAGAATAGCCATTAATTTCTCGTGTTCATCTTCATTTAAATTGGAACTAATAATAACGGGAAAAGTAGAATCAGTTCTAAGAAATGCATACCGAAGATGTGTGGGAAGTGGCTTCAATTCCATTGCTATTGATGCCTTTGATGAGTCTTGAGGAGTGTCCGACGCTTCCTTAGAAGTCTCTAAGGGTGTAGGAGTGATTGAAGAAGACTCAAGAGCATTTGTGGAAAGAACGGAATTGTTCTCAGAAATTCCCAAAATTACGGCACCACTGTTACTTCCACGGCCGTGGTTTTGGGCGTGGAACTCTCTATTGCTCTCGAAATAGCAATTTACGGCCAGTTTTGGTGAAACCACGGCCGTGGAATAGCACGACTAACCGTGTTTTCTCACATTTTCTGAGCCAACGTATAGTTTTTCAAAATCTTCCTCTTGTACTTCCTTTAGCTCTTCCAAGGCTTCAACCTCAGCATTGCAATCCTCTTCCTCTCCTTTTTCCATAATGCTCATGGTTATGACCTTTTGCAATGGGTTTTTGAATAGAATCGATCTCACTTCCTCTCTAGACACTTCTTCGTCATAGATATTGAACATATCCTCTCCAAGAGATGGCTCTTTCACCAAAGTTGAGAGAAAAAACTCAATCTTCTCTTCTCCTATATAGTTGGCCTCTTGCTCCTTTGCCTTTTGAAGGCTAGTTTTTATGACTTCCTTCAACTCTTTGATCTCATTGTTGAGGGAGAATATTTGAGTTTACGCAACTTGATTCAACTTAGCTCCCGGATCCCCTTGATTCCGGTTATTAGGATCCACCTTTCGGTGGGAATACTTCTCAATCACTTGGGTTTGCTTCTCAATGTAGTCCCAAGCGTCATCTTCTCTCATGTCCATAAATGTACCACAAGAGAGAGATTGGAGATTGAATTGTGTTTCCACATCCAACCCCTTGTAGTAGATCTCCAATAATTTCAGCTTTGAAATGTCATGGTGTGGGCAATCCAATAAGAGATCATGAAACCTTTCCCAAGATTGAAACAAACTTTCGTTAGGCTTCATAGAAAATGCATTAATCTTACCTCTCAACTCCGCCGTCTTGGATGGCGGAAAGAACTTGGTGAGGAACTCCGAAGATAGATCCTCCCATGTGTTAAGCCTTCCAGCTGGAAGAGCTTGATACCAAGACAAAGCCTTGTCCTTCAAAGAAAATAAGAACGGTTTGATCTTATAGTTGTTGTTGTTGGCCCTTTTCGGCTTCAATGTCTCCATGAGAATCTCAAAATTCTGCAAATGTTGGTGTGGAGATGAAGCACTCGTTCCACCAAATTGACTTTGGGGAACCATGGTGATAATTTGCGGGCTAAAACTGAATTCCTTGATATCCTCAGCACCGAAATTCACACCTAGACGGCGTGGTTGCTGAATTGGATCCATTCTTTGCCCAAGAGTCCGTGGTTCATCCCCTTTATGAGCAACTCTCACATCTCCAGCGGGAATGCGAGGAATAACCGGTGGTCTAGGGTTGTTAAGAACGGGATGGATCACCGGATCAATGTCCTCTAATGGCAGCATATCCTCATTCTCATCGTCTGATGATTCAGCTCTAATGGACATTGGTTTCTTGACCTTCTTCTTCTTAGCATCATTCATCTCCAACTTCATGTCCAGCATCATAGCCTTGAGCTCATCCATTTGAAATTAATGATGCTCCAATTCTTCTATATGATCCTTCTCACTCAACTTGAGTTGAAGTTGAACTTCATCCAACTCCACTTGGATGTTTCTCTCATTGTTTTCAGTCATCTTTTTCTCTTTCAACTTTCTTCTCAATGTTTTCTCAAGTTCTGGATCAAAAGGAACTAGATCTTTGGTAGATCTAGTCTTTCGCATATACCTAAAGAATCTGCAAAAATCATTCAAAGAGAGATATCAAATAACAAGAGCAAAGCTCCCAAGCTCGACAATCGAGAACCGAATTTTGGTCTAGACACAATCCCCGGAAACGGCGCCAAAAACTTGTTCGCCTCAAAGCGTGCGTGCAAATAATTTTTAATTTATAAAACTAAAATAAAAGCAAGCGAATCCGTAGTGTACGGATCGACGTAGTAAAGCAAGAATTCTAGAGTATCGAACTCAGGGATTTGGTGAAACAAAATCAGTTTCGATTAATCAAGCAATCAAAAATGTAGAAGCTTTGCAAATAATTGGGAAAACAACAACCCTAAGATCCAGGTATCTAATTGTGGCAATCGATTCAAGATATTCTATAAGTATAAGGACAGAGTTGAGATTGCAAAGGTATAACTAAGGTAAGGTTATGTACGGTGAAGTTCCAAAACCTTATATGTCTAACCCAAAAACTCTCTCTATAAAGGTTGTTGAGGCTGCAGTATAGAAAGGATCTAAGGACAAGAATTAATCTCAAATACCCATGCCCAAACCCAAGAAATCAAAGACAAACTAAAACGGTTAAGGATGTGACACTCGAAACCAAAATAGAGGATGTTGAGTCTCACTACTACCTAGAAAAGGCAAGCCAAGGCTAGGTTAAAGCTAATCTTTAACTTTGGATTAAAGCAAAAGCAAAAGTCGTAAAACAGAGAAAATCACGGCTAGATCTTGATTTTCCACGGCCGTGGAACTCAAGAACAGACCATGGTTTAGGGTGTCGACGAAGTTTCTCACACTCTCTGGGTCCAATCTGTTTATGATCGATCTATAATCATCTAAGCCACAACTATCAAGTTTAAAAGAGAAAAGGTATAAAACTCCAAAAACTCAATAATTATCCAATAACAAACTCGAATCCACAACAATATATGTTTGATGAATGCAGAAAAGTAGGAATAGAAATCCTCACAATGATCTAGAGAAACAACAAAGAACGGGATGTCAATCCGTCCTTCAATGTAAACCCTAAAATATCCCGAAAGTACACAATCTCCAAAATCACGTCTTTCACAAGCCACAATCCGAGTCTCCAATCCTTCGTCTCAATCCCGAAAGTAAAATGAACCCTAAAGCAGCCCTCCTCTAAACTCCCTTCTCAAGCCTTCTTATAGGGCGAAATAGGGTTACGAGAAAGCCCAATAACCGTCGCTGACGTGGCAAATATGACACATCACCTTCGTCATGGATATCACGGTCTTATAACTTTCCACGGGCGTGGTTTAGACCGTGTAACTTTCTGTTGTGCTTCAAATTCACTTTCCACGATCCAATGCCAAGTCCACGGCCGTAATTTAGGGCGTGGAAATCCAAATTCTTTGTGAAAGCCTTTATTTCGTGATGTTCTTCACTCATGCTCCGTCCTTAGCTTCTCCAAAGCATCTCTTTTCCATCAAGCATGATCAAATACTCCTTCCCTTCCATATTTTGCTTCAATTCAAGCCTTCATTCACCTATAAACAAAACAAAGCTAGTGTAGATCTCTATATCGACAAAGTGGGTGAATGAGCTCACAAATGCTTCAAACTCATATCTATGTACACATAAAAGAGGGAAAAACAACTAAAACAACTGCCTTAAATATAGTCATATTTCATGTTAGCAGCCCATATCGTATGGCGCTTGTCAAGATGTTGGAGCTGAGGAAGCAACTCGAGGAGTTGGTTGAGAAGGGCTTCATTCACCCTAGCGTTTCACCCTGGGGTGCACCTGTCCTCTTTGTACGGAAGAAGGACGGATCATTGAGACTGTATATTGATTACAGAGAACTGAACAAGGTGACCATCAAGAACAAGTATCCACTACCTCGTATTGATGATCTACTTGATCAACTTCAGGGAGCGACAGTATTCTCCCGGATCGACTTACGTTCAGGATATCACCAACTGAGGGTGAGGGAGCAAGATGTGCACATGACGGCATTTCGTACCCGTTATGGACACTACGAGTTTGAGTGATGCCATTCAAGCTGACGAATGCCACAACAGTCTTCATGGAGTTGATGAACAGTATCTTCATCGACTTCCTTGACCAGTTTGTAGTAGTCTTCATTGATGACATTCTAGTATACTCTCGTAGTAGAGAGGAGCATGTTGGTCATCTGAGGACGGTTTTACAGATTTTGAGGGATAGAGAGTTGTATGCCAAGCTCTGTAAGTGTGAGTTTTGGATATTTGAGGTGGCTTTTCTTGGGCATATCGTCTCCGCCGAGGGGATCATGGTTGATCCGGAGAAGATCGAGTCTGTTGCAGATTGGACGACGCCGACAAACGTCAAGGAAGTAGGTAGCTTTCTTGGCCTAGCCGGTTATTAGAAACGCTTTGTGGAGGGATTTTCTGTGATTGCTCGTCCACTTACGAGTCTTCTGAGGAAGACTACCAGATTTGTGTGGACCGATCAATGTGCCCAGAGTTTTGAAGAGTTGAAGAGACGTTTGACTTCTGCTCATGTCTTGGCATAGCCAGAGGGTTCTGATGATTTCTTGGTCTATAGTGATGCATCCAAGCTAGGCTTGGGATGTGTATGATGTAGAGAGGAAGAGTGATTGCAAATGCATCTCGATAATTGAAGAGGTATGAGGAGAACTACCCGACTCATGATCAAGAGTTGGCAGCGGTAGTTCATGTATTGAAGAACTGGAGACATTACCTGTATGGTGCCACATGTCAGATCTTCACAAACCATAAGAGTCTGAAGTACATTTTTACGCAACGGGAGTTGAATAACCACCAACGTCGATGGCTTGAGTTGATCAAGGACTTTGACCTTGAGATTTTGTATCATCTTGGAAAGGCGAATGTTGTAGCTGATGCCTTGAGCAGGAAGACGCCTTGAGAGAAGGCGATTGCTAGATTGACAGTCAGCCTCAGCTTCAGAGAGATCTAGCTTGGCTAGAGCTGGACATCCAATACATCCAGTACGAGTAATCCTTGTGGGGAGATCCAACAAAAGCAGGGGACCTGCCCGACCTTGACGAGGATTAGAGAGAGGATGTCTCATGGGGAGGCACCACAGTTTTCCATTGGAGCATATGGAGTGATGAGGCTTCATGACCGTGTCTATGTACCGGTTGATGCAGAGTTGAGACAGAGGATCTTACAGGAGACTCACTATACACCTTACTTTGTACATCCAGGTACGAGTAAGATGTACCATGATGTGAGACGTTTATATTGGTGGGGAGGGCTGAAGCCCGATGTAGCCAGATTTGTGGCACAGTGTGCAACTTGTCAACAGGTCAAGATAGAGCATTTCAAACCTGGAGGTGAACTCCATCCACTACCAGTACCGCAGTGGAAGTGGGAGGACGTCTCCATGGACTTTGTGACCGGTTTGAGGCCTAGTAGGAGTTTTGATGCTATCTAGGTTGTGGTGGACAGACTAACAAAGACAACACGTTTTATTCTTATCAGAGAGACGTGGCCAGTGAGTAGATTGCCTAAGAAGTACACTAGACAGATAGTGAGACTCCATGGTGTGCCGAGGGCAATCGTCTCTGAACGAGATGGACTTTACCTCGAGATTTTGGCAGCAGACTCAGACTGCTTTGGGGACGAGTCTACACTTCACGATTGTGTTTCACCCCCAAACAGATGGTCAGTCTGAGAGGACCATCCAGACCCTAGAGGATATGTTGCGAGCTTGTGTGTTGGATTGGGGACAAGGATGGTCCGATTACCCCCCACTTGTTGAGTTCTCATACAACAACAGAAGGCATGCATCTATTGGGATGGCTCCTTATGAGGCACTATATGGACGGAGGTTCCGTACACCTTTATGTTGGGATGAGCCTAGTAGTATTAGTGGGATAGCGCTAGAGCAGATTCAGGATGATATGGCTAGAGTAGCGCTGATTAGAGAGAGGATGCTAGTTGCACATAGTTGCCGGAAGTCATATGCAGACAAGAGGCGTCGTCCTCTAGAGTTCAGGGTAGGAGCTCATGTATGGTTGAGAGTATCTCCGACGCGTGGCGTCAGACGTTTTGGCATAAAGGGGAAGCTGAGTCCCCGATATGTCGGTTCTTTTGAGATACTGGATAGAGTCGGGAGGGCAGCTTATAAATTAGCATTGCCTCCGAGGTTAGAGGGTGTTCACCTTGTGTTCCATGTGTCTCAACTGAGGGAGTACATACTAGATCCGAGGCAGATGTTAGCATGAAATATTGTGATATTTTAGGCACGTTTTCTAAACGTAATTGATTCATATTGATAGTCTTTGATTGAACTTTGTGCATATGTGAGCTAGTATTACCTATATAGTCAATATGGATGTCTACACTAGTTCTATGTTGATTATAGGTGATTTGGAGCTATTTCCGAACAGAATCGAGCAAAGGAGAGTTGATTTGATATGTCCATAGATTGAGGACATTCTTTGGAAGTAAATTGAAGTTTTAGCTTGAGGAATGCACGAGGCTAGGGAAGAATCACGTTCTTGCCCTAAACCACGCTCTAAAATACGGCCGTACTACGAATCACGTTCAGTTCCACGGCCGTGGAACCCTGCAAGAGAGGCGTGATACATTCCAGTAACTTACACGGCCGTGGAATACATGGTACAAACCGTGATCTAATCCACGCCCTAAATTACGGTCGTGAAAACTTCCACGACCGTGATCTTGGCGAATCTTTTCGCCACACTTTGAAGCCACGATCTTTTGAAGATTGGGCCGGGCCGATATTTTATCTTGCCCTATAAAAAGACGGACGAAGCAAGAATCCGTCATGACGGCTTATCATCACTGCTTACGACGGCTTATCCTCGCTTATCCTCATTTATCGACGCCGCTTGGAAGGATTGATCATCTCATTGGAGATTGAAGTTCGCATCGGGGAATTGCCCTAATCTCGCACTTTTGGTGGAGATTGCTGTTAAGATCTCCGAATTGGCGGAAGATCGAAGTTTTTGGAAGATTTTACAAGAAGATCTCTCTTCTTGTTTAGGTTCGATTCGGAAAACGGATTGACATCCCGTTTTCCCTTCTTTCCTAAGGTTGTGATTGTTTACTTTATTGTGAATCTTTTGACAACATTCGTTCTTGATTGTGACTTTGAGATTGGTTTGAAGATTATTGAAAGTCCTTGAAAGTTTTCATCTTTTTATCTTTTAATTCTTGAATTAATATCAACATGACTGTTATTGGCTAAAAAACCCTTAACAATTCTAAGGTGAAGGGTTGATAGTTGTGGCTTAGATGATGATAGATCGATCGCAAACAGATTAGACCCTGAGAGTTAGAGAGAATCGCCGACAACCCTAAATTACGGCCTGTTCTTGAGTCCACGGCCGTGGAACCTCAAGAACTAACCGTAATTTCCCTTAAGTCTACGAACCTTGCTTTTACTTTGATCCAAAGTTAAAGATTTGCTTTAACTTAGTTTAGACTTGTCTTTTCTAGGTGGTAGTGAAGCCTCAACAACCTCTACCTCGATTGTGAGTGTCACAACCTCAATCGGTTTAGTTAGTCTTGATCCTTGGGTTACAAGTTTGGGTATTTGACATAAATTCTTGCCTTTAGAATCTTTCTATATTGAGCCTCAACAACCTGTATAGAGAGTGCCTTGTAGGTGAGTTACATAAGGTTTTTGGAACTTCACCGTACGATTACCTTACATTAGCATACCTTTGCATATCTCAACTCTGTCTTTATATCATTAAGTATATCTTGAATCGATTGCCACAGCTGGATACTTGGATCTTTAGGATTGTTGTTTTCCCAATATATTTGCAAACTCTCATATTTACTCGCTTGATAATCTGCAATCGTATTTGTTCCCACCCAAATCCCTGTGTTCGATACTCTGGAATTCTTGCTTAGCTACGTCGATCCGTACACTGCGGGTTCGCTGCTTGATTCTAGTTTTATAAATTTAAAGCTTATTTGCACACACCTTTAGGGGCGAACAAGTTTTTGGCGCCGTTGCCGGGGATTTGGTTTCGGCCGAATCCGGTTGCCGGTTGTCAAGCTTGGGAGCTTGCTCTCGTTATTTGATATTCCTTTGAGTGCATGCGCAGGTCTAGGAACACCGAAGATCTCTTACCTCTTGATCAAGAGCTAGAGAAAACCTTGAGGCAAAAGCGCAAGGAAAAGAAGATGGCCGAAGAACACGAACGTGATCTTCAAACGGAGCTGGCGGAGAAGGAAGCTCAACTCCGATGGAACGAGACTCTCCGCCAAGATGAGATGGATCGTCATCAATCTCAAGTTAACAGTTTACAAGACATGATCTTCCAGATGAGGGTAGAAATGAGCGACCTTAAGAATAAGGGAAGCAAGAAATCCTCAAGGAAAGCATCAAGGTCTAGAAGAAAAAGTCACTCATTCGCTGATGATAGTGATTCTTCCATGCCTCCGCTGGAGGAGATTGATCCTACGATCAATGTAAATCCTTTCCATCCACAAGGAGCTACTAATCGCCGCATTCCGCCTAGGAATGTGAGGATCGAACGTGTGGATAATGAGCCAAGAACTCTTGGCCAGCGGATGGATCCAACGCAACAACCACGCCGCTTGGGCGTGAATTTTGATGTTGAAGATGTGCAAGGGTTTAGCTTTAACCCTCAAGTTATTACTCTTGTTCGCCAAAGCCAATTTGGCGGTACAAGCGCTGAATCTCCACACCAACACTTGCAAAACTTTGAGTGTATGATGGAGACGATGAGACCGAAGAGTGCTACCACCAACAGCTACAAGCTCAAGCCTTTCTTCTTCTCTTTGAAGGGGAAAGCGTTGTCTTGGTACCAAGCTCTTCCTAATGGGAAACTAGACACGTGGGATGACCTTTCCGCGGAGTTTCTCACCAAATTCTTCCCGCCCTCCAAAACGGCGGAACTTAGAGGTAAGATTAATGCTTTTTCCATGAGACCTAACGAAAGTTTGTTTCAATCTTGGGAAAGGTTTCAGGACTTGCTCTTGGATTGCCCTCATCATGGCATATCCAAGCTTGCCTTGCTAGAGATTTATTACAAGGGGCTGGATGCGGGAACGCAATTCAACCTCCAATCCCTCTCATGTGGAACGTTCATGGACATGAGAGAAGATGACGCTTGGGACTTCATCGAGAAACAAGCAAGAGTCATAGAGAAGTATTCCCACCGGAAAGTGGAGGGAAATCGTGTGGAGCAAGGAGCGAAGCTCACACATGAAGCTCAAAATCAGATTTTCTCCCTCAACAATGAGATCAAGGAGTTGAAGGAGGTTATCAAGACCAACTTCCCAAAGCAACAAGAGAAGGATGTTGGCTACTTGGGCAACAACAATGGCGGTGATAACACCAACCGCAACAACAACAATAACCGGAACAACAACCGGAATAACAATTGGAACGGAAACAACAACAACCGGAACAACAATTGGAACAACAATAGGGGTTCAAACAACAACAATTGGCGCTCCAATCAACAAAATTCCGGTAACTCATATCCTTCCAATTCTAATTCACTAACTCCACCTTCCTCTTCCTCTACTCCTATGAAAAGCCAGGGGCAATCATCTAATGGAGGAAACAATACGGGAAAGGAGAAGCCCGATCCCATGTTGGAAACAATTCTGGGAAAGCTTCAAGGGTTGGAGAACCGCCTCATCAAGGTTGATGATCAAGTTTCTAAGGTTGACAAAGCTCAAAAAGTTTTGGAAAACCAAATGTTCAACCACACGGAGGAAGTTCCTAGAAATCAAGGGAAACTTCCAGGAAAGACGGAGGACAACCCTAAGGGAAGGGTGATGGCGATCACAACTAGGAGCGGAGTGACCACCACCGATCCGCAGCCTACGTTCGTTGAAGTCCCCGTAGAGAAGGACAAAGAAAAGGGGAAGGAGAAGGAAGATGTCTATGTTCCTCCTCCAGCTTACAAACCTCCCCTGCCATTTCCTCAATCTAGAGCGCGAGCGCGCCTAGACAAACAATTCGGTAAGTTCATAGAACTCATGAGTAAGCTGCATATTAATATACCCTTCATTGATGCTATTGTAGGTATGCCGGCTTATGGCAAGTTCTTGAAGGAGATCCTCTCCAACAAGAGGAAGCTAGAAGATTTTGGTGAGGTCAAGATGAGTTCGGACTCTTCGGATCTCATCAAGACCATGAAGGAAAAAATGCCCCCAAAGTTGAAGGATCCGGGGTCATTTTGCATTCCCATTGGAGTGGGAGATGTCACATATGACGCTTTATGTGACTTAGGAGCAAGTGTGAGCATCATACCACTTGCATTGTGCAGGAAGATCGGTTTAGGCGACCCTAAACCGGTAAAGATGACGTTATACATGGCGGATCGATCCATCACTCGTCCCGTCGATATTGTAGAAGACGTCCCCGTCAAGCTAGGTAAATTCTTTGTTCCCATTGATTTTGTCATGCTTGACATTCCTGCAGATAGTCCGGTCCCGATCATACTCGGAAGACCGTTTCTTGCAACTTCCGGCTGCATGGTCGATTGCAAGAATGGAAGACTCGCTTTTGACATTGGAGAAGAGAAAGTAGAGTTCGTTCTTTCCACTCTAGTGAAGGAACCGATCTTCGACGAGGATATTTACGATATCCAAGATGAAGAAGGTTTATCTAGGGAAGAGGCAAGCGCGATTCTCTTTAACGATCCTTTACAAAAAGTCATTACCATGAGTCTAACAGATGTAGGGGAAGAAGAAGAGTGCAAAGAGGAAATTGAAGCCTTAGAAGCACAAGAAGAGATGCATGAAGTGGAGTTTGAGAAACTCCACGATGAGGCTGAGAATATTAGAATCCACGGTCACACCCTATATTCCACGACCGTGGATTTCACAACCAAAATCGACCTCCATTCCAGTGGATTACACGGCCGTGGAACATCTGGAGGGCCCGTATTTCTGACCGTGGAAGAAGGTGATCGGCATACTTCTTCAACTTCTTTTGATTCTCCTCCAAACCACTCAACATCCTTAGAAACTTCTAAGGAAACGTCGGATGCTCCTCAAGGATCATTAGAAGCTCCGAAAGTGATGGAACTCAAACCACTTCCTACTCATCTAAGGTACGCTTTTCTAGGATCTAATTCTACCTTTCCGGTTATTGTTAGCTCCGAATTAAGCATAGATGAACATGAGCAGCTCATGATTGTCCTTAGGAAACATAGAAAGCCATAGGCTACACTATTGAGGACTTAGTAGGAATTAAACCCTCCCTATGCATGCATAAGATACTAATGGAGGAGGACTTTAGAACTTCAAGACAACCTCAAAGGCGGTTGAATCTGACCATGAAGGAGGTTGTCAAGAAGGAAATTCTTAAACTTCTTGACGCAGGTATCATCTATCCTATCTTCGATAGCAAGTGGGTGAGTCCAGTTCAAGTAGTTCCGAAGAAGGGAGGAATGACGGTCATCACCAACAAGAACAACGAACTCATTCCTACCCGAACCGTGACTGGATGGCGAATGTGTATAGACTACCGCAAGCTCAACAACGCAACACGGAAGGATCACTTTCCATTGCCATTCATCGATCAAATGCTTGAAAGGTTAGCACAACATTCACATTTTTGCTACCTTGACGGTTATAGTGGTTTCTTTCAGATCCCGATACATCCGGATGATCAAGAGAAGACCACATTCACGTGCCCTTGGGGTACGTTCGCCTATAGGAGAATGCCGTTCGGGCTTTGCAACGCCCCAGCTACCTTTCAACGGTGCATGATGGCCATCTTCTCCGAATACGTAGAGGAAATCATGGAAGTCTTCATGGACGACTTCTTCGTATACGGTTCCTCTTTTAACGATTGCCTTTCTAACCTTTCTCTTGTTTTACAAAGATGTGAAGAGACTAACCTAGTTCTTAATTGGGAGAAGTGTCAATTCATGGTTAAGGAAGGAATCGTATTAGGTCACTTAGTCTCTAGTAGAGGGATAGAGGTAGACAAGGCTAAGATAGAGACCATAGAGAAACTTCCTCCCCCAATTTCGGTGAAAGGGATAAGAAGTTTCCTAGGACATGCTGGATTTTATAGACGTTTCATTAAGGACTTTTCTAAGATATCAAAACCTCTCACTAATCTATTGATGAAGGATGCGGTTTTTGAGTTTTCGCAGGAATGTTTAGATGCATTTAACACCATTCGGCAAGCTCTAATTTCAGCACCTATTATCCAACCTCCGGATTGGACTCTCCCCTTCGAGATTATGTGCGATGCTAGTGACGTAGCTATTGGAGCTGTTCTTGGGCAACGAAAGGAAGGGCGAACCCATGCCATATACTATGCTAGCAAGACGCTAGATGAAGCGCAGCTCAACTACGCCACTACCGAGAAAGAATTTCTAGCCATTGTCTACGCTATTGACAAGTTTCGCTCTTATCTTGTAGGTGCAAAGGTGATTGTCTACACGGATCATGCTGCGATCCGGTACCTCCTTGCGAAGAAAGATGCGAAGCCAAGGCTGATTAGATGGATTCTTCTCCTACAAGAATTCGATCTTGAGATCCGCGACAAGAAAGGTTCAGAAAATTCTGTTGCGGATCATTTGAGTCGTCTAACACATCTAGGGGAAGACCATCTACCCATTGATGACTCCTTTCCAGACGAACACTTACACATCATAGAGGAGTGCATCAACGTGATCTCCAAAGGTAACGAACCATGGTTTGCTGATTTTGTTAACTATTTGGTTTGCCAGGAGACACCGCCCGGACTATCCTACGCACAAAGGAAGAAGTTCTTTAAGGACGTCCGGGAATACTATTGGAACGAGCCTCTCCTCTTTAAGAGAGGTCCGGATGGCATCATTCGGCGGTGTGTGCCGGAAGATGAGATGCAAAGTGTCATCCGCCATTGTCATTCACTACCTTGTGGAGGACACGCTAGTTCGAACAAGACTAGCGCAAAGGTATTGTAATCTGGATTCTATTGGCCTACTTTATTTAGAGATGTACAATCCTTTGTTTCTTGTTGCGATGCTTGTCAAAGAACAGGCAATATTTCTAGAAGGAACGAGATGCCCCTCAACAACATCCAAGAGGTGGAGATTTTCGACGTTTGGGGAGTCGATTTCATGGGACCATTCCCATCTTCTTGTGGAAACCAATACATACTATTAGCGGTAGACTACGTTTCTAGATGGGTGGAAGCAATTGCCTCTCCCACAAATGATGCCATGGTGGTGGTTAAGTTCTTCAACAAGACCATTTTTCCGCGATTTGGAACACCAAGGACGATCATTAGTGATGGAGGTTCTCACTTCATAGCCCGTCGCTTTGAAGCTCTTCTAGCTAAGTATGGGGTTACTCACAAGATCGCTACCCCTTATCATCCACAAACTAGTGGACAAGTTGAGATCTCAAATAGGGAGATCAAAGGGATTCTAGAAAAGACGGTTTCAAGGACTAGGAAGGATTGGTCCTTGAAGCTAGATGATGCATTATGGGCGTACCGGACTGCGTACAAGACTCCCATAGGAACCACACCATACAACCTTGTGTATGTGAAGTCTTGTCACTTGCCGGTGGAGCTGGAGCACAAAGCGTTTTGGGCTATCAAGTGGCTGAATTTCGGCATGAAGGAAGCGGGAGAGAAGCGTCTCCTAGACATCAATAAGCTGGATGAACTTCGCTTGAACGCCTATGAAAACGCCAAAATCTACAAGGAAAGGGCAAAGCGTTGGCATGATAAGCATATCATTCCAAAGGACTTCAAAGAAGGAGATCAAGTTCTCCTCTTCAATTCAAGACTTCGCCTCTTTCCAGGTAAGCTTAAATCCCGTTGGACCGGACCCTTTCTAATTAAGCGTATTTTCCCCCATGGTGCAGTTGAAGTATGGGGTGAAGCGAGCGGAAGTTTTAAGGTGAACGGCCAACGACTCAAGAAGTATACGCCGGAACTCCAAGCTGAGGAGTTTGCGCCTACCGCACTCGAATAAGTGCGAGATTGGTCTAGCTACGGACCTTAAACAAAGCGCTTCTTGGGAGGCAACCCAAGGTATTGCATTTTCGTTTTTGTTTTCGATTCATAGTTTAGCTTAGAATAGACGTTTTTTCGCTTTATTTTGCCTCGATTTCTTCCGGTATGTTCGTGTTTTTGGTTGTAGGATCGATGGAAAAGGGAAAAAAGGAGAGTAATGTTGAAGAAAAGCGACGAAATTCGGACTTTGGAGCTTTACAGGAGGTTCCACGGTCTAAATTACGGTCGTCATAGCTACAGTGGCCGTAATTCTCAAAAGCCTTTGAAAAATCACCAAAACCACGGTTCCGTACACTTCCACGGCCGTGGAACACCCCGACAGACCGTGATTTTCAAAATTTTGCCTGCGACTATATAAGCTGCATTCTTCACAAATTTACCCCCAAAATTTCCCCTTCCACGACCTAGGTGCCGAAACCCCACGACCCCTCTCAAATCCTCATTTTCTAATCGTTTTCAACGATTCTTCATCCTAAACTGCAGCAAATCCAACCACAAACAAGATCCAAGCGACAAACCGAGAAGAAATCCATCAACAAATGCGCATTTCGGATTTTTCAATCCGAAAAAAAGGTTTATTCTTTCTTCTTGAATTTTGCCGATTTGGTTCGTTTTTGCTATAGATTTGTAGGAAGAACTGACAAAGACTGGAAGGAATTAGACTAGGACTGCTTGTTGTGGTGATTGTTGGTGCAATTGCTGAGATTCGTGAAATTTTGGGACGAATCACGGCCTCTGGGTAAACCACGGCCGTAATTTGCGAAGAACAGACCGTAATTTTTGGTGCAGAATGGATTTCGTAAGGAGAATGTCGGGAAGGATAAAAGAGAAGAAGGGAGAGCAGAATAAGAAAAGGAAAGGCAATCCATCCACCTCCTCATCCTCTAGGGCACCACCACCCTCATCTCCATCACCTCCATCTTCACCTTCACCTCCATCTTCACCTCCTCACTCTAGAATCCCGATCATACATCAGAACCATCTTGCTGCATTTGAGAGGATCACAGAGAGGGCAGTGATTGGCCCTAGATATTTGTTGTTGGAGGATCTACATCCTCTCAACATAGTTGATGACCTTACATGGCTCTTGGATAGAGCCGGATTACTTGTCTTCACGAACATTCGTGAAGACGCTTATGAGGAGATCACCCGAGAGGTTGTGACGTCTTTCGAGCACAGCCACGTAGATAGGACCGTCTCTTTCCGCCTCATGGAGAGAGATTATCAGTTGAGTATCGTTGAGTTTGGGACCATTTTCGGGTTCCATGAGACCTTTAATGGTCGATTTCCGAGTGGAGTTTACCCCAAGAACTTTTGGGAGGAAGTGGCTATGGTTTATGCCGACGAGGACCGTTGGCAACCCGCTGATACCAAGGATAGATTGATGTACCATCTAGCCTTGAAGATAGCTCACCGCGTTCTTTCGGAGTGTCTCTTTCCTAGGACGGAGACGCCCCAAAAGATCAAGACGGATGAGCTATTTTTGCTCTATTGCATGCTATATGGACGCCGTGCAGATTGTGCTACTCTCTTGGCTGCTACGATGAGCAAGCTCAAGAACAAGAAGAAGGGGAACATCGGGTATGGTGGGATAGTTACCCACATTGCTAGGAGTTTTGGTGTAGATTTTTCTGCTTGCACCCGCATACCGGCCGTTCCTTTAGGGCTACATGCATTCATGGTTAGGGGTCTCATCTTCCCCACACATGGAGGTCCGCCTTATGCGGGCATGCCTTGGGAGACTAGGACGGGTAGGGGTATAGAGTGGCTGCCGGAGTATTCCATTATGGCGGGACGCCATAATTGGAAGGAGACGTTCGCTGCGATGCATGCGAACAGGATAGTAGCTCCCCCTTACGTCCCACCACCGGTTGTCGAAGAGGAGGATATGGGAGATCAGTTTGAGAGTGGAGGAGGAGCGGAGCACGAGTTTGGCACGTTTCCGGACCAGCCGGAGGCGGCCCCAGATGTACCTAGACGCTCTCCACGTCCAGCTAGAGCCTCAGGCTCGTCATCTCGCCGCGCTAGCGTGAGTGAGAGGCCCACGTGGATGTCCACACCTCCCACATGGTATGGCGTTCCCCCTCCTTGGTCCACGGAGCAGCCAGTAGCACCACCACCAGCACCAGCACCATCCGATGCCCCAGCATGGTACAGTCACGCCCCGGGATGGTACGAGCAGATGCCGGATTGGGCTACCGGACTTTCAGAGAGAGTTGGAGCGTTGGAGATCCGGGCCGACGCTAGAGACGGACGCCTCGACGACCTAGACCACATGATGAGGGACGTCTACCGCCAGCAGTTTGGGCGGCACTACGACTCCAGCTTCTCCCCATTCCCGCCTCCGCCGGCGCCGCAGTGATTCGATGCATGACCGTTCGTTTTAGACATTCCCGCCACCACTTTGTGAGTTTCTTTTTCTTTTCTTTCTTTCTTTTGAACATTAGGGACAATGTTCGTCCTAAGTATGGGGTGGGATGTACTAAAAAGTTTGTAATAACTCTACTTACTATGTTCGCTTTCAATTGAGACTATCGTTGCATGTTCATTATGTGTTGCACGTTTCCTTATTGCATTGCATGAAAAGTAACTTGAAAAACCCATAAAAATTGAAAAATTTTGAAAATTTTGAGCTTCTAATGAATTGAGATGATTTCCATGATAATCACTACTTGTGAATTGAGTTTGATGACAATTGCATGCTTAAAAGGATTGTGAATTGAAAAGAATTTGAATAAATTTTACCTCTTTTGCAAAGCTTTATAATGTGAAAATGTTACCTAAATCATGCTAGAAATTGAAGTTGAAATCACATTATAAGTTTCTATACTTCTTGTTGAAATGATTAAGGCAATTCGATACTTTCTTTCTTCTTTCTTTGATCATCTAGCTCCTCATTGAAATATTAGCCTCCCTTACCTATCCGGGAATTTGGAGAAGTGAATGAGAAAAAGGCATGTTTGATGTGGGAGGGCCATGAGAGCAATTATTTGCAATCAAATGAATAGAAAGAAATTATAGGTTTGGGGAAGTCAATCATGACGATGAGTAACTCGGCACCATTCACATATCCGGGTGTTTGTGTCTTGCCAAAGTCGGATTGAGCGATATTCCTAGCGGATTATGGTATGTGCGCTAAGGGTTTAAGGCATCTCTTGAAAAATTGAGAAACGCCGATCTCCTAGGCTTCGGTTTTTGTGCACCTCTATCCATAACTCCAAAAGTAAAGTCGAAAAATGAAAAGAAGAGAGCGAAGCTCTAAGTTGAAGTGTTGCGGGAACCGCATAAGAAGAAGAAGGTAGTTGTCCACTTTCCCGGATTTATGCACCACTTTCCCTTAAAGTTTTCCCTTCCCTTCCATATTCTAGACCTTTTCTTTGAAAGTCCTTAAGATCAAAAGAATGTTATATGACTTGGTGATCTAAATTGAAGTTTCTTGTGATTGATTTTGATAATGTTTGAAGGTTATAATGCTTGCTTGGAAGTCAAATTGGTTCATGAGTTTTCTTTACTTTTTACTCTTTAATTGAGTGTGTGAACGTTTGAAGAACGATTGAAGCAAGGTTTGAGAATGATCTATTCTTTAGAAGTCACATTCACCCAAAAGAAGGTACACATATTTCATCCTAACTCTTGTTTAAAGCTTTTTGAAAGACCTTGCTTAGGGACAAGCAAGTGTTAAGTATGGGGTTATTTGTTAGCATGAAATATTGTGATATTTTAGGCACGTTTTCTAAACGTATTTGATTCATATTGATAGTCTTTGATTGAACTTTGTGCATATGTGAGCTAGTATTACCTATATAGTCAATATGGATGTCTACACTAGTTCTATGTTGATTATAGGTGATTTGGAGCTATTTCCGAACGGAATCGAGCAAAGGAGAGTTGATTTGATATGTCCATATATTGAGGACATTCTTTGGAAGTAAATTGAAGTTTTAGCTTGAGGAATGCACGAGGCTAGGGAAGAATCACGTTCTTGCCCTAAACCACGCTCTAAAATACGGCCGTACTACGAATCACGTTCAGTTCCACGGCCGTGGAACCCTGCAAGAGAGGCGTGATACAATCCAGTAACTTACACGGCCGTGGAATACATGGTACAAACCGTGATCTAATCCACGCCCTAAATTACGGTCGTGAAAACTTCCACGACCGTGATCTTGGCGAATCTTTTCGCCACACTTTGAAGCCACGATCTTTTGAAGATTGGGCCGGGCCGATATTTTATCTTGCCCTATAAAAAGACGGACGAAGCAAGAATCCGTCATGCCGGCTTATCATCACTGCTTACGACGGCTTATCCTCGCTTATCCTCATTTATCGACGCCGCTTGGAAGGATTGATCATCTCATTGGAGATTGAAGTTCGCATCGGGGAATTGCCCTAATCTCGCACTTTTTGTGGAGATTGCTGTTAAGATCTCCGAATTGGCGGAAGATCGAATTTTTTGGAAGATTTTACAAGAAGATCTCTCTTCTTGTTTAGGTTCGATTCGGAAAACGGATTGACATCCTGTTTTCCCTTCTTTCCTAAGGTTGTGATTGTTTACTTTATTGTGAATCTTTTGACAACATTCGTTCTTGATTGTGACTTTGAGATTGGTTTGAAGATTATTGAAAGTCCTTGAAAGTTTTCATCTTTTTATCTTTTAATTCTTGAATTAATATCAACATGACTGTTATTGGCTAAAAAACCCTTAACAATTCTAAGGTGAAGGGTTGATAGTTGTGGCTTAGATGATGATAGATCGATCGCAAACAGATTAGACCCTGAGAGTTAGAGAGAATCGCTGACAACCCTAAATTACGGCCTGTTCTTGAGTCCACGGCCGTGGAACCTCAAGAACTAACCGTAATTTCCCTTAAGTCTACGAACCTTGCTTTTACTTTGATCCAAAGTTAAAGATTTGCTTTAACTTAGTTTAGACTTGTCTTTTCTAGGTGGTAGTGAAGCCTCAACAACCTCTACCTCGATTGTGAGTGTCACAACCTCAATCGGTTTAGTTAGTCTTGATCCTTGGGTTACAAGTTTGGGTATTTGACATAAATTCTTGCCTTTAGAATCTTTCTATATTGAGCCTCAACAACCTGTATAGAGAGTGCCTTGTAGGTGAGTTACATAAGGTTTTTGGAACTTCACCGTACGATTACCTTACATTAGCATACCTTTGCATATCTCAACTCTGTCTTTATATCATTAAGTATATCTTGAATCGATTGCCACAGCTGGATACTTGGATCTTTAGGATTGTTGTTTTCCCAATATATTTGCAAACTCTCATATTTACTCGCTTGATAATCTGCAATCGTATTTGTTCCCACCCAAATCCCTGTGTTCGATACTCTGGAATTCTTGCTTAGCTACGTCGATCCGTACACTGCGGGTTCGCTGCTTGATTCTAGTTTTATAAATTTAAAGCTTATTTGCACACACCTTTAGGGGCGAACAAGTTTTTGGCGCCGTTGCCGGGGATTTGGTTTCGGCCGAATCCGGTTGCCGGTTGTCAAGCTTGGGAGCTTGCTCTCGTTATTTGATATTCCTTTGAGTGCATGCGCAGGTCTAGGAACACCGAAGATCTCTTACCTCTTGATCAAGAGCTAGAGAAAACCTTGAGGCAAAAGCGCAAGGAAAAGAAGATGGCCGAAGAACACGAACGTGATCTTCAAACGGAGCTGGCGGAGAAGGAAGCTCAACTCCGATGGAACGAGACTCTCCGCCAAGATGAGATGGATCGTCATCAATCTCAAGTTAACAGTTTACAAGACATGATCTTCCAGATGAGGGTAGAAATGAGCGACCTTAAGAATAAGGGAAGCAAGAAATCCTCAAGGAAAGCATGAAGGTCTAGAAGAAAAAGTCACTCATTCGCTGATGATAGTGATTCTTCCATGCCTCCGCTGGAGGAGATTGATCCTACGATCAATGTAAATCCTTTCCATCCACAAGGAGCTACTAATCGCCGCATTCCGCCTAGGAATGTGAGGATCGAACGTGTGGATAATGAGCCAAGAACTCTTGGCCAGCGGATGGATCCAACGCAACAACCACGCCGCTTGGGCGTGAATTTTGATGTTGAAGATGTGCAAGGGTTTAGCTTTAACCCTCAAGTTATTACTCTTGTTCGCCAAAGCCAATTTGGCGGTACAAGCGCTGAATCTCCACACCAACACTTGCAAAAATTTGAGTGTATGATGGAGACGATGAGACCGAAGAGTGCTACCACCAACAGCTACAAGCTCAAGCCTTTCTTCTTCTCTTTGAAGGGGAAAGCGTTGTCTTGGTACCAAGCTCTTCCTAATGGGAAACTAGACACGTGGGATGACCTTTCCGCGGAGTTTCTCACCAAATTCTTCCCGCCCTCCAAAACGGCGGAACTTAGAGGTAAGATTAATGCTTTTTCCATGAGACCTAACGAAAGTTTGTTTCAATCTTGGGAAAGGTTTCAGGACTTGCTCTTGGATTGCCCTCATCATGGCATATCCAAGCTTGCCTTGCTAGAGATTTATTACAAGGGGCTGGATGCGGGAACGCAATTCAACCTCCAATCCCTCTCATGTGGAACGTTCATGGACATGAGAGAAGATGACGCTTGGGACTTCATCGAGAAACAAGCAAGAGTCATAGAGAAGTATTCCCACCGGAAAGTGGAGGGAAATCGTGTGGAGCAAGGAGCGAAGCTCACACATGAAGCTCAAAATCAGATTTTCTCCCTCAACAATGAGATCAAGGAGTTGAAGGAGGTTATCAAGACCAACTTCCCAAAGCAACAAGAGAAGGATGTTGGCTACTTGGGCAACAACAATGGCGGTGATAACACCAACCGCAACAACAACAATAACCAGAACAACAACCGGAATAACAATTGGAACGGAAACAACAACAACCGGAACAACAATTGGAACAACAATAGGGGTTCAAACAACAACAATTGGCGCTCCAATCAACAAAATTCCGGTAACTCATATCCTTCCAATTCTAATTCACTAACTCCACCTTCCTCTTCCTCTACTCCTATGAAAAGCCAGGGGCAATCATCTAATGGAGGAAACAATACGGGAAAGGAGAAGCCCGATCCCATGTTGGAAACAATTCTGGGAAAGCTTCAAGGGTTGGAGAACCGCCTCATCAAGGTTGATGATCAAGTTTCTAAGGTTGACAAAGCTCAAAAAGTTTTGGAAAACCAAATGTTCAACCACACGGAGGAAGTTCCTAGAAATCAAGGGAAACTTCCAGGAAAGACGGAGGACAACCCTAAGGGAAGGGTGATGGCGATCACAACTAGGAGCGGAGTGACCACCACCGATCCGCAGCCTACGTTCGTTGAAGTCCCCGTAGAGAAGGACAAAGAAAAGGGGAAGGAGAAGGAAGATGTCTATGTTCCTCCTCCAGCTTACAAACCTCCCCTGCCATTTCCTCAATCTAGAGCGCGAGCGCGCCTAGACAAACAATTCGGTAAGTTCATAGAACTCATGAGTAAGCTGCATATTAATATACCCTTCATTGATGCTATTGTAGGTATGCCGGCTTATGGCAAGTTCTTGAAGGAGCTCCTCTCCAACAAGAGGAAGCTAGAAGATTTTGGTGAGGTCAAGATGAGTTCGGACTCTTCGGATCTCATCAAGACCATGAAGGAAAAAATGCCCCCAAAGTTGAAGGATCCGGGGTCATTTTGCATTCCCATTGGAGTGGGAGATGCCACATATGACGCTTTATGTGACTTAGGAGCAAGTGTGAGCATCATACCACTTGCATTGTGCAGGAAGATCGGTTTAGGCGACCCTAAACCGGTAAAGATGACGTTATACATGGCGGATCGATCCATCACTCGTCCCGTCGATATTGTAGAAGACGTCCCCGTCAAGCTAGGTAAATTCTTTGTTCCCATTGATTTTGTCATGCTTGACATTCCTGCAGATAGTCCGGTCCCGATCATACTCGGAAGACCGTTTCTTGCAACTTCCGGCTGCATGGTCGATTGCAAGAATGGAAGACTCGCTTTTGACATTGGAGAAGAGAAAGTAGAGTTCGTTCTTTCCACTCTAGTGAAGGAACCGATCTTCGACGAGGATATTTACGATATCCAAGATGAAGAAGGTTTATCTAGGGAAGAGGCAAGCGCGATTCTCTTTAACGATCCTTTACAAAAAGTCATTACCATGAGTCTAACAGATGTAGGGGAAGAAGAAGAGTGCAAAGAGGAAATTGAAGCCTTAGAAGCACAAGAAGAGATGCATGAAGTGGAGTTTGAGAAACTCCACGATGAGGCTGAGAATATTAGAATCCACGGTCACACCCTATATTCCACGACCGTGGATTTCACAACCAAAATCGACCTCCATTCCAGTGGATTACACGGCCGTGGAACATCTGGAGGGCCCGTATTTCTGACCGTGGAAGAAGGTGATCGGCATACTTCTTCAACTTCTTTTGATTCTCCTCCAAACCACTCAACATCCTTAGAAACTTCTAAGGAAACGTCGGATGCTCCTCAAGGATCATTAGAAGCTCCGAAAGTGATGGAACTCAAACCACTTCCTACTCATCTAAGGTACGCTTTTCTAGGATCTAATTCTACCTTTCCGGTTATTGTTAGCTCCGAATTAAGCATAGATGAACATGAGCAGCTCATGATTGTCCTTAGGAAACATAGAAAGCCATAGGCTACACTATTGAGGACTTAGTAGGAATTAAACCCTCCCTATGCATGCATAAGATACTAATGGAGGAGGACTTTAGAACTTCAAGACAACCTCAAAGGCGGTTGAATCTGACCATGAAGGAGGTTGTCAAGAAGGAAATTCTTAAACTTCTTGACGCAGGTATCATCTATCCTATCTTCGATAGCAAGTGGGTGAGTCCAGTTCAAGTAGTTCCGAAGAAGGGAGGAATGACGGTCATCACCAACAAGAACAACGAACTCATTCCTACCCGAACCGTGACTGGATGGCGAATGTGTATAGACTACCGCAAGCTCAACAACGCAACACGGAAGGATCACTTTCCATTGCCATTCATCGATCAAATGCTTGAAAGGTTAGCACAACATTCACATTTTTGCTACCTTGACGGTTATAGTGGTTTCTTTCAGATCCCGATACATCCGGATGATCAAGAGAAGACCACATTCACGTGCCCTTGGGGTACGTTCGCCTATAGGAGAATGCCGTTCGGGCTTTGCAACGCCCCAGCTACCTTTCAACGGTGCATGATGGCCATCTTCTCCGAATACGTAGAGGAAATCATGGAAGTCTTCATGGACGACTTCTTCGTATACGGTTCCTCTTTTAACGATTGCCTTTCTAACCTTTCTCTTGTTTTACAAAGATGTGAAGAGACTAACCTAGTTCTTAATTGGGAGAAGTGTCAATTCATGGTTAAGGAAGGAATCGTATTAGGTCACTTAGTCTCTAGTAGAGGGATAGAGGTAGACAAGGCTAAGATAGAGACCATAGAGAAACTTCCTCCCCCAATTTCGGTGAAAGGGATAAGAAGTTTCCTAGGACATGCTGGATTTTATAGACGTTTCATTAAGGACTTTTCTAAGATATCAAAACCTCTCACTAATCTATTGATGAAGGATGCGGTTTTTGAGTTTTCGCAGGAATGTTTAGATGCATTTAACACCATTCGGCAAGCTCTAATTTCAGCACCTATTATCCAACCTCCGGATTGGACTCTCCCCTTCGAGATTATGTGCGATGCTAGTGACGTAGCTATTGGAGCTGTTCTTGGGCAACGAAAGGAAGGGCGAACCCATGCCATATACTATGCTAGCAAGACGCTAGATGAAGCGCAGCTCAACTACGCCACTACCGAGAAAGAATTTCTAGCCATTGTCTACGCTATTGACAAGTTTCGCTCTTATCTTGTAGGTGCAAAGGTGATTGTCTACACGGATCATGCTGCGATCCGGTACCTCCTTGCGAAGAAAGATGCGAAGCCAAGGCTGATTAGATGGATTCTTCTCCTACAAGAATTCGATCTTGAGATCCGCGACAAGAAAGGTTCAGAAAATTCTGTTGCGGATCATTTGAGTCGTCTAACACATCTAGGGGAAGACCATCTACCCATTGATGACTCCTTTCCAGACGAACACTTACACATCATAGAGGAGTGCATCAACGTGATCTCCAAAGGTAACGAACCATGGTTTGCTGATTTTGTTAACTATTTGGTTTGCCAGGAGACACCGCCCGGACTATCCTACGCACAAAGGAAGAAGTTCTTTAAGGACGTCCGGGAATACTATTGGAACGAGCCTCTCCTCTTTAAGAGAGGTCCGGATGGCATCATTCGGCGGTGTGTGCCGGAAGATGAGATGCAAAGTGTCATCCGCCATTGTCATTCACTACCTTGTGGAGGACACGCTAGTTCGAACAAGACTAGCGCAAAGGTATTGTAATCTGGATTCTATTGGCCTACTTTATTTAGAGATGTACAATCCTTTGTTTCTTGTTGCGATGCTTGTCAAAGAACAGGCAATATTTCTAGAAGGAACGAGATGCCCCTCAACAACATCCAAGAGGTGGAGATTTTCGACGTTTGGGGAGTCGATTTCATGGGACCATTCCCATCTTCTTGTGGAAACCAATACATACTATTAGCGGTAGACTACGTTTCTAGATGGGTGGAAGCAATTGCCTCTCCCACAAATGATGCCATGGTGGTGGTTAAGTTCTTCAACAAGACCATTTTTCCGCGATTTGGAACACCAAGGACGATCATTAGTGATGGAGGTTCTCACTTCATAGCCCGTCGCTTTGAAGCTCTTCTAGCTAAGTATGGGGTTACTCACAAGATCGCTACCCCTTATCATCCACAAACTAGTGGACAAGTTGAGATCTCAAATAGGGAGATCAAAGGGATTCTAGAAAAGACGGTTTCAAGGACTAGGAAGGATTGGTCCTTGAAGCTAGATGATGCATTATGGGCGTACCGGACTGCGTACAAGACTCCCATAGGAACCACACCATACAACCTTGTGTATGTGAAGTCTTGTCACTTGCCGGTGGAGCTGGAGCACAAAGCGTTTTGGGCTATCAAGTGGCTGAATTTCGGCATGAAGGAAGCGGGAGAGAAGCGTCTCCTAGACATCAATAAGCTGGATGAACTTCGCTTGAACGCCTATGAAAACGCCAAAATCTACAAGGAAAGGGCAAAGCGTTGGCATGATAAGCATATCATTCCAAAGGACTTCAAAGAAGGAGATCAAGTTCTCCTCTTCAATTCAAGACTTCGCCTCTTTCCAGGTAAGCTTAAATCCCGTTGGACCGGACCCTTTCTAATTAAGCGTATTTTCCCCCATGGTGCAGTTGAAGTATGGGGTGAAGCGAGCGGAAGTTTTAAGGTGAACGGCCAACGACTCAAGAAGTATACGCCGGAACTCCAAGCTGAGGAGTTTGCGCCTACCGCACTCGAATAAGTGCGAGATTGGTCTAGCTACGGACCTTAAACAAAGCGCTTCTTGGGAGGCAACCCAAGGTATTGCATTTTCGTTTTTGTTTTCGATTCATAGTTTAGCTTAGAATAGACGTTTTTTCGCTTTATTTTGCCTCGATTTCTTCCGGTATGTTCGTGTTTTTGGTTGTAGGATCGATGGAAAAGGGAAAAAAGGAGAGTAATGTTGAAGAAAAGCGACGAAATTCGGACTTTGGAGCTTTACAGGAGGTTCCACGGTCTAAATTACGGTCGTCATAGCTACAGTGGCCGTAATTCTCAAAAGCCTTTGAAAAATCACCAAAACCACGGTTCCGTACACTTCCACGGCCGTGGAACACCCCGACAGACCGTGATTTTCAAAATTTTGCCTGCGACTATATAAGCTGCATTCTTCACAAATTTACCCCCAAAATTTCCCCTTCCACGACCTAGGTGCCGAAACCCCACGACCCCTCTCAAATCCTCATTTTCTAATCGTTTTCAACGATTCTTCATCCTAAACTGCAGCAAATCCAACCACAAACAAGATCCAAGCGACAAACCGAGAAGAAATCCATCAACAAATGCGCATTTCGGATTTTTCAATCCGAAAAAAAGGTTTATTCTTTCTTCTTGAATTTTGCCGATTTGGTTCGTTTTTGCTATAGATTTGTAGGAAGAACTGACAAAGACTGGAAGGAATTAGACTAGGACTGCTTGTTGTGGTGATTGTTGGTGCAATTGCTGAGATTCGTGAAATTTTGGGACGAATCACGGCCTCTGGGTAAACCACGGCCGTAATTTGCGAAGAACAGACCGTAATTTTTGGTGCAGAATGGATTTCGTAAGGAGAATGTCGGGAAGGATAAAAGAGAAGAAGGGAGAGCAGAATAAGAAAAGGAAAGGCAATCCATCCACCTCCTCATCCTCTAGGGCACCACCACCCTCATCTCCATCACCTCCATCTTCACCTTCACCTCCATCTTCACCTCCTCACTCTAGAATCCCGATCATACATCAGAACCATCTTGCTGCATTTGAGAGGATCACAGAGAGGGCAGTGATTGGCCCTAGATATTTGTTGTTGGAGGATCTACATCCTCTCAACATAGTTGATGACCTTACATGGCTCTTGGATAGAGCCGGATTACTTGTCTTCACGAACATTCGTGAAGACGCTTATGAGGAGATCACCCGAGAGGTTGTGACGTCTTTCGAGCACAGCCACGTAGATAGGACCGTCTCTTTCCGCCTCATGGAGAGAGATTATCAGTTGAGTATCGTTGAGTTTGGGACCATTTTCGGGTTCCATGAGACCTTTAATGGTCGATTTCCGAGTGGAGTTTACCCCAAGAACTTTTGGGAGGAAGTGGCTATGGTTTATGCCGACGAGGACCGTTGGCAACCCGCTGATACCAAGGATAGATTGATGTACCATCTAGCCTTGAAGATAGCTCACCGCGTTCTTTCGGAGTGTCTCTTTCCTAGGACGGAGACGCCCCAAAAGATCAAGACGGATGAGCTATTTTTGCTCTATTGCATGCTATATGGACGCCGTGCAGATTGTGCTACTCTCTTGGCTGCTACGATGAGCAAGCTCAAGAACAAGAAGAAGGGGAACATCGGGTATGGTGGGATAGTTACCCACATTGCTAGGAGTTTTGGTGTAGATTTTTCTGCTTGCACCCGCATACCGGCCGTTCCTTTAGGGCTACATGCATTCATGGTTAGGGGTCTCATCTTCCCCACACATGGAGGTCCGCCTTATGCGGGCATGCCTTGGGAGACTAGGACGGGTAGGGGTATAGAGTGGCTGCCGGAGTATTCCATTATGGCGGGACGCCATAATTGGAAGGAGACGTTCGCTGCGATGCATGCGAACAGGATAGTAGCTCCCCCTTACGTCCCACCACCGGTTGTCGAAGAGGAGGATATGGGAGATCAGTTTGAGAGTGGAGGAGGAGCGGAGCACGAGTTTGGCACGTTTCCGGACCAGCCGGAGGCGGCCCCAGATGTACCTAGACGCTCTCCACGTCCAGCTAGAGCCTCAGGCTCGTCATCTCGCCGCGCTAGCGTGAGTGAGAGGCCCACGTGGATGTCCACACCTCCCACATGGTATGGCGTTCCCCCTCCTTGGTCCACGGAGCAGCCAGTAGCACCACCACCAGCACCAGCACCATCCGATGCCCCAGCATGGTACAGTCACGCCCCGGGATGGTACGAGCAGATGCCGGATTGGGCTACCGGACTTTCAGAGAGAGTTGGAGCGTTGGAGATCCGGGCCGACGCTAGAGACGGACGCCTCGACGACCTAGACCACATGATGAGGGACGTCTACCGCCAGCAGTTTGGGCGGCACTACGACTCCAGCTTCTCCCCATTCCCGCCTCCGCCGGCGCCGCAGTGATTCGATGCATGACCGTTCGTTTTAGACATTCCCGCCACCACTTTGTGAGTTTCTTTTTCTTTTCTTTCTTTCTTTTGAACATTAGGGACAATGTTCGTCCTAAGTATGGGGTGGGATGTACTAAAAAGTTTGTAATAACTCTACTTACTATGTTCGCTTTCAATTGAGACTATCGTTGCATGTTCATTATGTGTTGCACGTTTCCTTATTGCATTGCATGAAAAGTAACTTGAAAAACCCATAAAAATTGAAAAATTTTGAAAATTTTGAGCTTCTAATGAATTGAGATGATTTCCATGATAATCACTACTTGTGAATTGAGTTTGATGACAATTGCATGCTTAAAAGGATTGTGAATTGAAAAGAATTTGAATAAATTTTACCTCTTTTGCAAAGCTTTATAATGTGAAAATGTTACCTAAATCATGCTAGAAATTGAAGTTGAAATCACATTATAAGTTTCTATACTTCTTGTTGAAATGATTAAGGCAATTCGATACTTTCTTTCTTCTTTCTTTGATCATCTAGCTCCTCATTGAAATATTAGCCTCCCTTACCTATCCGGGAATTTGGAGAAGTGAATGAGAAAAAGGCATGTTTGATGTGGGAGGGCCATGAGAGCAATTATTTGCAATCAAATGAATAGAAAGAAATTATAGGTTTGGGGAAGTCAATCATGACGATGAGTAACTCGGCACCATTCACATATCCGGGTGTTTGTGTCTTGCCAAAGTCGGATTGAGCGATATTCCTAGCGGATTATGGTATGTGCGCTAAGGGTTTAAGGCATCTCTTGAAAAATTGAGAAACGCCGATCTCCTAGGCTTCGGTTTTTGTGCACCTCTATCCATAACTCCAAAAGTAAAGTCGAAAAATGAAAAGAAGAGAGCGAAGCTCTAAGTTGAAGTGTTGCGGGAACCGCATAAGAAGAAGAAGGTAGTTGTCCACTTTCCCGGATTTATGCACCACTTTCCCTTAAAGTTTTCCCTTCCCTTCCATATTCTAGACCTTTTCTTTGAAAGTCCTTAAGATCAAAAGAATGTTATATGACTTGGTGATCTAAATTGAAGTTTCTTGTGATTGATTTTGATAATGTTTGAAGGTTATAATGCTTGCTTGGAAGTCAAATTGGTTCATGAGTTTTCTTTACTTTTTACTCTTTAATTGAGTGTGTGAACGTTTGAAGAACGATTGAAGCAAGGTTTGAGAATGATCTATTCTTTAGAAGTCACATTCACCCAAAAGAAGGTACACATATTTCATCCTAACTCTTGTTTAAAGCTTTTTGAAAGACCTTGCTTAGGGACAAGCAAGTGTTAAGTATGGGGTTATTTGTTAGCATGAAATATTGTGATATTTTAGGCACGTTTTCTAAACGTATTTGATTCATATTGATAGTCTTTGATTGAACTTTGTACATATGTGAGCTAGTATTACCTATATAGTCAATATGGATGTCTACACTAGTTCTATGTTGATTATAGGTGATTTGGAGCTATTTCCGAACGGAATCGAGCAAAGGAGAGTTGATTTGATATGTCCATATATTGAGGACATTCTTTGGAAGTAAATTGAAGTTTTAGCTTGAGGAATGCACGAGGCTAGGGAAGAATCACGTTCTTGCCCTAAACCACGCTCTAAAATACGGCCGTACTACGAATCACGTTCAGTTCCACGGCCGTGGAACCCTGCAAGAGAGGTGTGATACATTCCAGTAACTTACACGGCCGTGGAATACATGGTACAAACCGTGATCTAATCCACGCCCTAAATTACGGTCGTGAAAACTTCCACGACCGTGATCTTGGCGAATCTTTTCGCCACACTTTGAAGCCACGATCTTTTGAAGATTGTGCCGGGCCGATATTTTATCTTGCCCTATAAAAAGACGGACGAAGCAAGAATCCGTCATGCCGGCTTATCATCACTGCTTACGACGGCTTATCCTCGCTTATCCTCATTTATCGACGCCGCTTGGAAGGATTGATCATCTCATTGGAGATTGAAGTTCGCATCGGGGAATTGCCCTAATCTCGCACTTTTGGTGGAGATTGCTGTTAAGATCTCCGAATTGGCGGAAGATCGAATTTTTTGGAAGATTTTACAAGAAGATCTCTCTTCTTGTTTAGGTTCGATTCGGAAAACGGATTGACATCCTGTTTTCCCTTCTTTCCTAAGGTTGTGATTGTTTACTTTATTGTGAATCTTTTGACAACATTCGTTCTTGATTGTGACTTTGAGATTGGTTTGAAGATTATTGAAAGTCCTTGAAAGTTTTCATCTTTTTATCTTTTAATTCTTGAATTAATATCAACATGACTGTTATTGGCTAAAAAACCCTTAACAATTCTAAGGTGAAGGGTTGATAGTTGTGGCTTAGATGATGATAGATCGATCGCAAACAGATTAGACCCTGAGAGTTAGAGAGAATCGCCGACAACCCTAAATTACGGCCTGTTCTTGAGTCCACGGCCGTGGAACCTCAAGAACTAACCGTAATTTCCCTTAAGTCTACGAACCTTGCTTTTACTTTGATCCAAAGTTAAAGATTTGCTTTAACTTAGTTTAGACTTGTCTTTTCTAGGTGGTAGTGAAGCCTCAACAACCTCTACCTCGATTGTGAGTGTCACAACCTCAATCGGTTTAGTTAGTCTTGATCCTTGGGTTACAAGTTTGGGTATTTGACATAAATTCTTGCCTTTAGAATCTTTCTATATTGAGCCTCAACAACCTGTATAGAGAGTGCCTTGTAGGTGAGTTACATAAGGTTTTTGGAACTTCACCGTACGATTACCTTACATTAGCATACCTTTGCATATCTCAACTCTGTCTTTATATCATTAAGTATATCTTGAATCGATTGCCACAGCTGGATACTTGGATCTTTAGGATTGTTGTTTTCCCAATATATTTGCAAACTCTCATATTTACTCGCTTGATAATCTGCAATCGTATTTGTTCCCACCCAAATCCCTGTGTTCGATACTCTGGAATTCTTGCTTAGCTACGTCGATCCGTACACTGCGGGTTCGCTGCTTGATTCTAGTTTTATAAATTTAAAGCTTATTTGCACACACCTTTAGGGGCGAACAACAGATTATGAGTTATGATGATTTGGTGGTGGAGCCGGACCACACCTTTGTTGAGCATCCTATTGCAGTCTTAGAACGAGGTGTGAGACGCTTGCGTTTGAAGGACATTCCTATGCTGAGGATACAGTGGTCTAGACGTGGACCTGAGGAGGCTACATGGGAGACTGAGGATAGTATCCAGAGGAACTATCCAGAGTTTTTTGCTGAGATAGATGCACCTAGAGTCGATGAATATATCTTAGTGCTATCTTGGTGAGTATATGATTATGTGCTTATATGCTTACATGCCTTAATGTGTTTATTCCATGCTAGCTATGATATGATTTATGATTTATTTATATCTTGATGTGCTAGCATGATGTATGATTATAGCTGGAGATGGTTCTTTCCTCCATGTTATCTGAGTGTGATTAGGATTCAGCTGGAGATGGTTCTTACCTCCATGCTACTTTCATGGACATAGTTCCATTGGAGATGTTATACCTCCATGCAATATATATGATTATGATCTGGCTAGAGATGTGCTTCCTCTATGCCTTGTGATGTGGTATGGCGAGAGATGTAATTCCTTTACGCCTTTGGGTAGCATTATGGCCCTGTTTTTTGGAGTTGATGATTCCTCCATGTTCATGTTTGAGGTTATAGATTGAGATAGGTTATAACCTGCTAAGCGGAGATGTGATACCTCCGATAGAGAGAGAGAGTTATACCTCGGCCTATGGGTCTGAGAGGATTTGGGATTTTACAAGTTTCGGATCGAAACTTGTTTTTAGGGGGGTGAGATGTAAGAGCCTAGTTACTAAGTTGCTGAGAGTGTGAGTTGAGGACATGGTTTTAGCCTGAACCGCCCCTGCTTGACCCAGTGGTCACCCCTACGGTTTGCCTGGGCCGCACCTGCGCCTCACAGGGTCTGCCCCTGCGGTTCTGTGTGGCTTCAACCTTTTTTGTTGACCCTTTGACCCGTCTTTTACCTTTCCATCCCTTTATAACCTTCTTCCCTTTGGCATGTGCTTTACCTTTCCGCCCCTCCGGTTTTTGTGGACCCTTTGACCCGTGCTTTACCTTTACAACTTAATCTCTCTCCCTACGTTCTTCTCCTCCTCTCATCTCTCCTTGGATCCTCTTTGATCTTCTCTTGAAGTTTTGTTGAATTTGAGAACTTATATGCTTGGCTTTGTTGCTAATGGTTGATGGTTGTTGTTGTTGAGCCTTGTGAGCCAGCTTGAGGTTGTGGTGGTGTTGTTTTGATCTCCTAGAGAGCTCAGCTTGGTAAGCTTCCATGGCTTCCTTCCTATCTTCCTTCTTTCCTTCATATTTTCCTCTCTTTCCTTAGTCTAGCTTAGATTCCTTAGGATGAATCTTGTTCTAGCCATGATTGGCCTATGTTGATGTATATATATATATATGTATGTTTTTGTACGTTTGGTGTTGGAGTGAAAAAGGAGCAAAGGAATCGAAGGAAGAAGTGAAAAAAGGGCTGAAGTGGTGTCCTCTGTTGTCCAGCTGCCCTTGCGCCACCTTACAACAACCCTAGCGCCGGCAGTGAGCCACCCCTACACCACCTGTGAGCCGCCCCTGCGACCACCTGCACCAGCTGGTGTTTCCACTTGGTTCTGCAGGTGTGTATTGCTTCTAGGCTTGCTTTAGGATGCCTTTGTTCCCTCCTTTCCTAGTGTGAGTGTATAGATCATGCTAGAAGTGTGAGGATGGGTTTTGATGAGGTTATGATCGGTATATGCCTTGTATGGCCTTTGAGGTTTATTAGGTTGTAAGGTTAGGTTGAGGATGATCTTATGGATCCCTTGGGCTAAGTATGACCCCTTTGATGAATAGAGGTTGATATCTTTCTATGCCTTGTTGTTAGGCAGTGTCCCTCTCTCAAGAGTGGAGGGTTATTTTGGTTGAACTTTGTACGAGGTTGAGGTAAGTCCGTAGGACTTACTTAGCTGCCATCCCTATATTGGGTGATTGCATGAGTAGTGTGTGTGTTATATGTTTGCTATGATAGCATGAGATGTCGTTTATACCGACCTATGTTTTATTGACTACCCCGTTGTGTGGTTGTGATAACCTTTCCCTTTCATCCCGTCATGGAGTCTTGGAGGTTCTCTGATGTAAGGCTAGACTAGCTTTACATGAAGGGCGCAATCCACTTCCATAGGGTACACGGATTGTGTGACCGATACTCGTACAGTTGGCTATCAGGCTCAGAGGCGAGGATGTATCGGTCCTCGTGGCACATACTTTCATCAATCTATATATACACGATTTGAGTGAATGACTATTATATAAAGATGGTAAAATGGGTAAATGTGTGATAGCATGCTGATGTGTTTATACTTCCATGATTGTGACTGTGCTTATGCATTACTCTATATATGTATGGTTAGCTAATGGTTTATCACCATGTTGTAGATGCCCTACAAGATAGGCGTGTTGCTGGGTGATCTAGCAGAGTGGCAGGCTGAGGACCTCTCGTACATAGGATGGTTGTGGTATTTTGGGTTGTTTACTTTTCCCTCCTGTGTGAGGATGATCTTTTGTTACCTCCTGTGTGAGGATGTTGTTGTGTGTACTCGGCTATGTTGTGGTTACCTTTTGATTGTACACATGATACAGTTTTACGTATTTGTTTTTATAACTGTCAGTTCCATGTTGTAAGGTCCAATGAACTTGTTGTCACGATAGGGTCAGGTTCCATTGTGAGATCCTAGCCCAATGTGGCACTCCGAGTCCCGCAATTTTGGGGTGTTATAGTTTTCGAGGAGTTGTCCGATAGTGATGATGATGATGAGGAGGAGGAGAGTGACCATGACGCTGAGGCCATGGACACCAGGACCGATGTTGCGGGTCCCGGTGACAATGATGATGATGATGATGATGTGGCAACTGAGGAGGACTACTAGCTGAGGGTGGAACTGACACGGATCTTGGACGGCAGAAGGTGCCCGTGATGAGAGCGAGACACTCGGTCTCTCATGCACCTCAACGCGGGACCCGACGCCGATAAGAGTATTCTGAGTTCTCTACCCAGCTGCCATAGCTGAACTCCGGGTTTGAGTGCATATCACCTGAGATTACGGGGATTAACCAGAACTTGGGCCGTATGGATGATTGGCTAGATCGCTTCGAGGCCCGACATTCCGTCTTGGGCAAGATGTTGGCGGACCTTTACCGTCAGACATTTGGAGCGGTGTGTGACCCGCACTATCCTAGGTATCTGCTACCTCCAGAGGAGTCAGCCGACATGCCGGACCGCCATTTTTACATTGATGAAAGTTCCAGGATTTTGATGGAAAAAAGGTGTGGAAACCGTTCACAAGAGAAACGAGTGTTAAAGGCTAATGATCTCGGGCGACAAGGGAAATCTCAGTTGAGGTTTAAGAATTAATTTAATTTTGGATGAGGTTTGTCAAGTCGATTGCACCCGTGGCCAAAACCGCGGTTTTCTTCGTGACCGCGGTTCCAAATTTTTTTTTTAAATTTCCCTACTGGACTATAAAAGGCCGAAACACGCCCTCTCTCCAACCCTTCCTCGTTCAACAACATTCCCTAACGCCGATATGATAGAGATGAGCTCCCATCCATGATGGGTCGATTAGATACCGGGTTTAGGAACATTGAGAGTTCAATTTTGGGGATCCAGGAGCACATGGCGAGCATGGACCGGCACCTTGACAGATTCGAGGCTCGGCATTCGGTATTGGACGGGATGTTGGCAGATCTCTACCGCTAGTCCTTCGGTTCCGCTTTTGATCCGACCTTCTACAAATTTCCGCCACCATTGCAAGAGGAGTGATTGCCTAGCTTGATTCGCCATTTTACATTGTGAGTATCCAGGGGCGGCCTTTGGGGGGGCAGGGTGGGGTAGCTGCCCCACCCTCCAAAAAAATTTGGTAAAAAAAATCGTTACAAGATGGGGCGTGGCTTCTCTCGGTAATAAAATTGTTTCCTACGATTTATTATTTTTTAAATATCACTATTCTTGTGTTATATTTAAATGTTTTTTTGGATCTTTAGCCAAAGTGAACGAAACTTTAAAAGAATTTCCCGTTTTAGGCTCGGAGTGAAATAATTCACCAAAATGCACGAGATTTTTGGTTCGGAGTAGAAGCGTGGTCTTAGACCGCACTCTTATTTGTAAGACGCGTTGTCGAGGACAATGCTTTAATATCCGAAATAAAGATAATAAAAACACAAATAGAGGTCCGCACCTATAGTGTAACATTTTTGAAAGAAAAAAAAAAGATAAAGAGGCGCGGTTATAGACCGCTCCTATTGGGCAGCTATTTTTAAAAAAAATATATATATATAGGCACGGTCCAGGACCGCGCCTTTAAGTGTAATGTTTTTTATTTTTTTTTAATTTTTGTATTTTGTTTAATGAGAATATTAAAGCGCGGTTTGATTCTTCTTTTTGCAATAGACGCGGTCTAGGATTGCGCTTGTTCTCCAACCCGAAAATCTCGTGTATTTGGGGAATAATTTTGCTCCAAAGCTAATTTGGGAAAATTTTCCCCATATTTGTTTATTGTGGCGAAATATTTTGTTTTTTTTACTTTTGATTGATAGATAATTTTCCTTTTTGGCAACAACAATTATTCGAGTAGTGAAGTATTCAGTATTATCAAAATATGTCAACTCGCAAGGTGAGTTTACACCCTTTGTTGTCAGATTGACTGTTTATTTGTAGCATTCACTATTTATTTTTGGTAGACTTGTAGTCAAAACTTCGTAAGTAGATGACAGATTGACTTTGTTATTTATCGCTATTTTATTTTCATAGATATTTTTATCGAAAATAAATTTTTGCCCCCCCCCCCTAAATCCTGTTGCCGCCACTGTGAGTATCATTTTTCACTTTTATATTTATTTCTTCACATTAGGGACAATGAGAGTTTTAAGTATGGGGTGAGAATATTTGCATTATTTTGCACATTTTCTTTCATTGCACTGCATTAGGATATTTAAAATTTTTAGTCACACGTTTCTTTTCAGTTATGCACTCTATATATTTTTTAGAAAAATCCAAAAAAATTGAAAAAGTTTGAAAAAAAAATTATGCTTCTAGGATTGAAATGATCCCTATGATAATATTGTTTGTGGATTGGCTTTGATGATCTTTATGTGCTTGAATTGATTTATGACATATGTGGGATTTGAATACTTTCCTAAAATTCATGCATGGATTCTAATTTTCTTTTATCTAAGACCATGTTGATTGTTGAAACCGCATGATAAGTTCTTACACATCTTTTTGGAATGATTAAGGTAATTTGATTCTTTTTCTTTCTTCATCTTGATCATCTTTGCTTTAGCACCTCTTGAAAAAATGTATAAATTGTCTCTCTTTTCCCACCCGGAAAATAGGATGCATACTAGTGTGGTTGGTGTGAAAAAGCAAAGTGTGTGGTGAAGGTGTTTAAAAGTGTTGGAAAAAAAAGTTAAAGTGTGTTGTGTAGAAAAATAGGTTTGGGAGCGTTAATCATGATGATGAGTAATCCGGTACCATTCACATAGTCGGGTGTTTGTATCTTGCCAAAGTTTGATTGATCGATAGTCCTAATGAGTCATGGTATGTGTAACCGGTGTGAGGTACCTCGATAACATTTCAAGGACTGTTGATCACCAAGGTTTCGGCGTTTGTGCATGTATGCCACGTTCTCAAGTGTAAAAAAAGAGGGAAAAAAAAAGAAAAAGAATAAGTGCTTATTTGGTGGATGTTGTGTGTTGTTGTTGTTGTTGTTTGTGGAGTTGTTCTTTTTTCTTGGATTTGCACCACATATCCTATAATGCATTATACCAATAACACATTTCTTGACCTCTTCTTGATAAGTCCTTAAAACATTCTATATGTGTTTTGGCTTAGTGGTTTAAATTTGATTCCTCATGATTGATCTAGATGAATTGGACTTTATTATGCATGCTATGTTTTCTGATGTAAAGTGTGGGTATCCTTTCCATGCCTATCTCTCTTTAGCATTTAATGATCTATCATATGCCATGAAGCATGACTTTGAGGGTGATCTATGACTAAAAGCACAATTCAAAAATATTTTGCCTTGTTTTTACATATGCATAATCCATGTCATCTTGTATCTTAAGTTTGAACCTTGCTTGGGGGCAAGCAAGAGGCAAGTATGGGGTATTTCATAACATGAATTGTGTCCTTAGTTTAGGTAGATTTTTCCTTTGTTTTGCATGCATAGACATGAATCCGTGACATTTAAGCTTAATTTTACATATTATCCTTGAATAGATGTCTACACGGATTCTTGTCTCGTTTTTAGACAATTTGGTGGATTTTGGAGCGGAATAGCAAACATGAGGACTAAGCCTCATGGTGGATCATAACGGAACATAGAAGAGACAAAAAAGGAAGCTAGGACACCACAAAGGATTGGAGCAAGGAGCTAAGGAGAAGACACAAGCATATTGGAAACTACGGCCCGACAAAGTTGCAAAACCGCGGCCGAGATTATTACAAGGCCCGACCCGTGGTTTATCTTATTTAGACCCATGGCCCATGCTTGTCTAAACCCTAGATTTCCCTATATGTCAACCATGCCGGAAATATCAAGAGGGGACTCTCACACCTACCATGACGCTTACACACAATCTCACGTTCAACCATTGCACATTATCTCGTTCCACAATACAACATTGATCTTAGAGCTACAACACTTGTGATTTTTGTATTGAGAAAGATTTGTGAAGAATTCTTGTAGAGAAAGACTTAGGTTCTTGATTTCATTGTTTTTGGATTAAAGATTCTACCTTTGTTATTGGATTGCTTTTGTTTTTGGATATTGAAGACACCTTGATAAGTATTTATTTTTCTTTTTGTTCTTTTGCTTATGGTTTTCTTGAATTCTTCATTTACCTTTCTTGATTTGAATATGGGCTTTGTTGGCTAAAACTTTTGCGATTCTAGGGTGATTGGTTGATGGTTGTGATTTAGATGATGGTTGATTGAGCCTTTATGTTAGATTTGGATGTTTAGAGTTGGTTAACCCTCGATCTTTAGAATTCGGCTTGTTCTTCAAGAACCACGGACGTGGTTTATCTAGGGTGATTGGTTGAAAGTTGTGGGAACGTCTACTTGGGTTCTTTATATCATAACCCAAGAAGTATGCTTGAACAAGTATGCGAACCCGCAGTGTACGGGTCAATTGTAATAAAAAGCAAGAATTCCAAGGATCGATCACAGGGACTTAGGTGAAACAAAACACAGAATCAGGTTGTCAAATATTGCAATTAACTAAAAGCAATTAAAGCAATCAAAGATGATGTAAAAGTCAAGTAAGGGGAAATGCGGATTCTAGGGATTAAAGCATCTAGTTGTGGTTCCGACTCAAGATCTCAAAGTATAACGCGGACAAAGCTGAGGTTTGCAAAGGGAAGATGTTTCTAAGGTGGGAATAGATTACCGGGTAAGTCTCACTACTCACTATCCCAAACCAAAGCTCCTATTACTAGGTAAATCTCAAGGTACTAAGGAAATGAACTATAATCTCGAACCAACACACTACCTAAGGGAATAGAATCAACCTTTACCGGGTAAGTCTCAGGTTAACTCTCAAAGATGGGATGAAGACACACTCAAACCCCAATAAAGGATAAACCTTTATTACCTACACTCATGATCTTAGGTAAACAAGCAAAGGAATCACCGGGTAAGTCTCATCCTAGGCTTGCATTGAACCAGGAAAGGTGTAATAAGGATACGATTTGGCAAACTAGAACACTTAACTTCAGTTTCGGATCAAGAAAAGGTTCACCTCGTTCAGTCAGATCCCACCCCGGCCGAGATGTTCTTCGACTGAGCGAGGTGTTCTAGGGTTAAGGTTAAAGACTCGAGCTTTCAGGGTCCTGTTGGGATTAAGATCATTCTATCATTGTCTTTCCCACAACTTTTAGCCAATCACCCTAGAATCGCATAAGAAACTTAGCCAATAATCATCATGATAACAATAATCAAATATATAAGAAAGGAATCAATATTTGAACAAGAAAACCTTAAGAAAAAGGTCTCAATAACTTAATCAAATGACTCCTTTAAGCTCTAGAATGTAGATCTAATGACTCCTTAACTACTTAGCTCCATTTCGATGCAAAACGTGCCATTTTACCTACAATTACAACGAAACTAGGTGTAGACCTCGATTCCCGTAAAGGTAGATTAAACAACAATATAATTACATAATATACATCCATACATGCTGATTATTGAAGATAAAACGTCTAAACCAGCCCCAAAATATAGACTATAATGCATGCTATCAAAATACCCTATACTTGTCCCTTGCTTGTCCTCAAGCAGTTCCAAATCCTAGATACAAGATAGAATGGATTATAAGTCAAAAAATATCAATGAAAAATATTTCAAAACTTTTTGGTGGTGTGCTCCACTTATAGATCACTCTAAGAGAATGCTTCATGGTAGATAAAATCAATACATGATCAAAACATTTTATAAATATAAAAAAAGTTGTTCATCTTTGCATAAAATCACAGAATGCATAATAAATCATAATCATCGAATTAAATTAATCATGTATAATCCAGTTTAAACCACCAAGTCAATCAACAAGCTCGAGGTCTCAAGGACTTCCAAAAGAGGTCAAGAAACTTGTCAGGGTGGGATGTATATAAGGTAATGTTGTGTTAGAATCCGGGAAAAGGATCTTTCTTCACTTTCTTTGAAACTCAACATCTTCCACCAATAAGCTTTGCTTATTTTACTTAACTTTTTGTGATGCATGGACAGAGGTGCACAATAACCGAAGCCTAGGGAATCAGCAATCATCAATTTCTCGAGATATCTCAAACCCTTGATGCACATACCATGACCCATTAGGAATATCGCTCAATCCGACTTTGGCAAGACACAAACACCCGGCTATGTTAATGGTGCCGAGTTACTCATCATCATGATTGACTTCTCCAAACCTATTTGTTTCTTTCTAAACTTTCAGCCAACATCTCAACTTCACTTTCACTTGCTTTTCTTTGTTTGCTTCCAAATAACCAGATAGGTAAAGGGAGGCAAATCTGTATATGAGGGGCTAAGCATGATCAAGAAGAAGATAAGAGAATGAATTGTCTTCGTCTTTCCAGGAAGAATGTGAGAGAACTCGTCATGTGGTGTCAACCTTCAAATTCAACATAATTTTGATAAAAACAAAGTATTAAACATGCTAGCATTTTAAAACAAAGTATTTTGCAACTTAAACATATCATAAAACATTTCGAGCATATAAAGATTTCATTTCCAATCTACAAACAAAAATCATGACTGAGGTCATATCTAGAGAAGAAGCACAAAAATCGTTTCGAAAACTTCTCAGTTAAACCACCTCGGTCGAGGTGTTCTAGGTCAACCGAGATGTTCGTCCTCGTTTGGCCAGAATCATCCCAATTGAGGTCAATTTTTTTTTTCTTAAACCAGTTTTCGACGTTTTCTCAAACAAAAACCTGTATGTATGCATGAAATGACAGATAAACACATTGAGCCAAGTAAAGCAAAATAAGATCATAAATATCCGATAGAAGTCATACAATCATACACACATAATGTCAAATAAGTACATCCACATACCCCATACTTGGGACACATTGTCCCAATGGGTCAAAATAAGTCTAAAGAACAGAGTACTCACCGGACCTAGATGAGCTGCATAATAAATAAAAAAGAAAATCCATGTTGCACTAATCCTTGTCCGTTGGTGGTGGTGGTGGTGGATGCGGGATGTAGGGGTGCTGAGATGGATCAAATGGATACCCCATCATCTACTAGAACTGGATCTCCATCATCCGGTGCTGGTAATGTTGAGTCTCTCTGATCTGATGCATCCAGCTGTTAGTATATCGGTGCTCATCATCGAAGCGCTAGGACACATCCACAGTCATAGCTGCGTAGGAGTCGATCATCTTCTCAGTCAGCTCATCAATCCGTCGGTGAGCTACTGGATCTCTATGCCTGCGGACTCTGCGCTGGGCTGGTCGTGATGGTGTTGCTGCCTCCTCCTCTCTCACCTCGTCATCTAGGTCGACAACTGGCACACTAGGACCGCCGGTATCAGTACCGGTCTCCATGGCAGCTCTGCCATCATCATACTCCTCCTCATCCTCAGCTAGTGCAGCATCTCTAGCATCCTGCATGTAGGGAAGCCAAGCAAAAGACCAGTACTGCTAGTCAAAGACTGTGAACTGAGCTGACCAAAGAATGCCCTGAGGAGCAGTCGTCTCCCAAGGCATAGCGACGTACGTTGTAATAAGACCACGAGGAACCAGAATGCGTGATGACATGAATTATGTATCATCATATTCATGCATATTGCAGCACATTATCTCTATTTACCTTGCATTTAGAGGGATTTTGCATACCTTTTATGTTCTATTCAATCAATTGTCGGAAATAGAGGTCTACACGAGATTTTGATGAATTGCAGGTAAATAGAGTTGAACTGGAAGCAAACATTGAGCAAGAAGCATCTAAGGATGTTAAGGAAGCTAAAGGAGTCTTAGAAGGATCAAAAAGGGCTAAGGAATTGCAAAGGAGAAGCATAGAAGACGAACCAAAGGAAGAGCACTTTCTGTTGAAGAAAATCGTGCCAATGTATATATAAATCGGACGATTTTCATACCTTGAAATCGAACGGTTTTTCACCAAAATCGACTGGGTCGATTTTCTTCACGATTCGGCCAAATGAAAAGACGACATAAAGCCCAATTAATTTGGGCTAGATGAGAGTTTTGCCAAACGGCCCATCTACAAGAAACTATAGAAGAGAACCCTACGAACGAAGACCGGAAGGTCGCACCAGATAATCTTTACACGTTTTGGAGAAATCAACGATTCTTGAGGAGGGATTGAAGAGCTTTTGCCGGAAAGTCATTCTTGATCTTTGATTGTGAGATTTCTTTATTCCATCGCCTTGTTTGTGGTTTGTGAACACGAAATTGAGTTGTTGAAAGATACATTGAACAGATTTGACGATGGTTTTACAGATTTGAAAGTTATAGAATTTTTCATTCAAGATTTGGTTTCTTTGCGATATCTTCTTCAATAATTAATTTGATTCGATTTTGAAAATGGTTGGCTAAAAACCTTGTGATTCTGGGGAGAATAGTTGATGATTAAGGTTTAGATGATGATAGACTGAACTCATTCAAACATTAGGACCCTGAGAATTTAGATCTTAGTTTTGCGACAAACAGGAAAATCGGACTGTTCTTGAGAAAAATCGGCCGATTTTTCGTATGAACAGCACGATTTATTCTTCTGACGAACTTTAATTGAATTAATCTTTAATCAAAACTAATCCTTGCCTAAACCCCAATCTTGATTAACCTTCTTACCCTCTAATTGAATGTATGAATGCACTTCAAACCTGTTTCTACATTTAATAGATTAAGATTGCAAGATTTGGGTAATAAAGAGACTCAACATCCTTTATTAAGATTTTAAGTGTGCTTTCTAATCTTTACTTTGGAGAGTCATATCTTGGAGTTTTAGATAGTTAGTTTGAACATAATTCTTGTCTCTAGATCTTTCTATATTGTAGCCTCAACAACCTTTATAGAGAGAACCTATAGATTAGTCATATAGGTTTCAGAACTTCATCGTACGAATCCTACCTTTGAACATTTAATCTTGGCAATATAAATTCTATCCTATATCTATAGAAGTGTCTTGAATCGAAAGCCTAAATCGGATACTTGAATCCTTGGAATCATTTCTCTCTTTATCATATCACAAAAGCTTTTATACTTTCGCTAGATAATTGAAATTGGAAATTTTCTCACCAAATCCCTGAGTTCGACTCTGGAATTCTTACCTTTCTACAGCCGATCCGTACACTGCGGGTTCGCTTTGCTTTTGAGTTCTAGATATAAATAGTAAGACTTCGACGCACACCCTTTTGAGCGAACAAGTTTTTGGCGCCGTTGCCGGGGATTTGGTCTAGATCAAATCCGGTTTTCGGTTGTCTAGCTTGAGAGCTCTTGCTCTTGTGATTTGATTTGTCTACTTGAGTGATCTTTGCAGGTTCTTTAGGTATATGCGAAAGACTAGATCCACTAAAGATCTAATTCCTTTCGATCCCGAATTAGAAAGAACTTTGAGGAGAAAGTTGAAGGAGAAGAAAATGGCTGAAAACGATGAGAGAAACTACAAGGCTGAACTGAACGAAGCTCAACGCCAACTCCAGTTGAGTGAGAAGGCTCGAAAGGAAGCTGAAATAAGTCATCAATTTCAGATTGATGAACTAAGAGCTATGATGTTAGACATGAAGTTGGAGTTGAACGACTCCAAGAAGAAGAAGAAAGTCAAGACACCAACTAAATCCATTCGAAATGACTCATCCGATGATGACGAGATTGATCCGGATATGCCGGAACTTGAAGAGATTGATCCATCACTTCGTCCTACCCGAAACACTCCAACACCTAAGGTCGTCCCTCGCTTTACGACTAGGAACGTTAGAGCTGTCAATAACGAAGATAGACCCCGAACTTTGGGGAAACGGATGGATCCAATTCAGCAACCACGCCGTCTAGGTGTGGATTTCGGAGCTGAAGACATCCAAGAGTTTAGCTTCTCACCACAAGTCATCACTATGGTTCGCCAAAGTCAATATGGCGGAGCAAGTACTGAATCTCCACATCAACACTTGCAGAATTTTGAGATTCTCATGGAGACTATGAAGCCGAAGAAGGCTACTACAAGCAACTACAAGATCAAGCCGTTCTTCTTCTCTTTGAAGGACAAGGCTCTAGCTTGGTACCAAACACTTCCGGCTGTGAAGTTAGCTACATGGGAGGAATTGTCTTCGGAATTCCTCACCAAGTTCTTTCCGCCATCCAAAACGGCGGAATTGAGAGGTAAAATAAATGCTTTTTCTATGAAACCTAACGAAAGCTTGTTTCAATCTTGGGAAAGGTTTCAAGATCTCTTGTTGGATTGCCCACACCATGGCATTTCCAAGTTGGAATTATTGGAGATCTACTACAAAGGGTTGGATGTGGAGACACAATTCAACCTCCAATCTCTATCTTGCGGCACATTCATGGATATGAGAGAGGATGATGCTTGGGACTTCATTGAGAAGCAAGCCCAAGTGATTGAGAAGTATTCCCACCGGAAGGTGGAATCAAATAGCCGGAATCAAGGCGATACGGGAGCCAAGTTGAATCAAGCGGCTCAAACACAAATATTCTCCCTCAAGGATGACATCAAGGAATTGAGGGAAGTGCTCAAAACGAGTCTTCAAAAGACTAAAGAGCAAGAAGCCAACTACATGGGACGGTGACAACCCTAGGATTTGGATCCCCAAAGAGAGGGAGGCTTGAAGATTTTATTGCGTACAGGGAAGATTCGGAGAAGGAGGCATTTTTGGAGATTGTGTACTTCGAGATTATCTTAGGGTTTATCTTTGGAGACGGATTGACACCCCGTTCTTCATTGTTCCTTAAGATTGTTGTGAGGATTTCTATTCCTTTTTTCTGCATTCATTCAATACAAACATTTGTTATTGGATTTGAGATTGGTTATTTGATAGTCATTGAGTTTTTGAGGTTTTCGTCCATTTTCTCTTTAAACTTGATTATTGAATTGATGATGATGGTTATTGGCTAAAACCCTTTAGCAATTCTAAGGTGAAGGGTTAATAATTGTGGCTTAGATAATGATAGATCGATCGTAATTTAATTGGACCCTGAGAGTGCGAGAAATATCGTTGACACCCTAAATCACGGCATGTTCTTAGGTTTCCACGGCCGTGATTCTTAAGATCTAGGCGTGATTTACCCCAGTTTACTAATTTTGCTTTTACTTTGATCCAAGGTTAAAGATTAGCTTTAATCTAGTCTAGGTTTGCCCTTTTCTAGGTAGTAGTGAAGCCTCAACAACCTCTACTTCGATTTCGAGTGTCGCAACCTTAATCGGTTTAGTTAGTTTTGATCCTTGGGTTACAAGTTTGGGTATTTGAGATCAATTCTTGTCCTTAGATCGTTTCTATATTGCAGCCTCAACAACCTTTATAGAGAGAGTCTTTGGGTTAGACATATAGGGTTTTGGAACTTCGCCGTACATTACCTTACCTTAGTATACCTTTGCAAACCTCAACTCTGTCCTTATATCTATAGTATATCTTGAATCGATTGCCACAATTTGACATCCGGATCTTTAGGGTTGCTGTTTTCCCCAATATTTGCAAAAGCTTCTATTTTCATTGCTCGATAATTTGTGAACTGAATTTGATCCCCCAAATCCCTGAGTTCGATACTCTGGAATACTTGCTTAACTACGTCGATCCGTACACTGCGGGTTCGCTTGCTTTTATTCTAGTTTTATAAATTTAAAACTTATTTGCACACATTTTTTGGGCGAACAAGTTTTTGGCGCCGTTGCCGGGGAATGATAACCGGAATTCCAATTGGAGCAACAACAACAATAACAACCGAAACTCCAATTGGAACAACAACAACAACAATAGGAACTCAAATAACTACAATTGGAGATCAAATCAGCAAGGTTCAGGTAATCCTTATTCTTATGCTGAAAAGGATCTAACACCTCCATCTTCTTCTACTCCTTCTACAAGCCAGGGACAATCAAGCGGATCAAACAAACCGGATCCCATGCTAGAAACGATCCTAGGCAAGCTACAAGGATTGGAGAGTTACATAACTTCGGTTGACAAAGCTCACAAAGCTTTAGAAAACCAAGTATTCAACAAGGCCGGAGAAGTTCCAAGAGATCAAGGGAAGCTTCCCGGAAAAACAGAAGATAACCCAAAGGGAAGGGTTATGGCAATAACTACTAGGAGCGGAAAGACGACCGTCGACGCTCAACCTAAAGTAGTTGATACCTCCACAAAAGAAGGAGAGGCAAAAGAGAAGGAAGAAGTCTATGTTCCTCCTCCCGCTTACAAACCACCTCTACCTTTTCCTCAATCTAGAGCGCGTGCACGCCTAGATAAACATTTCGGTAAGTTTGTCGAACTTATGAGTAAGCTCCATATTAACATACCTTTTATGGATGCGATTTTAGGTATGCCGGCTTACGGGAAATTCCTCAAGGAGATCCTCTCCAACAAGAGGAAGTTGGAAGATATAGGAGAAGTCAAGATGAGTATGGAGTCATCCGAACTCATCAAGACTATGACGGAGAATATGCCACCCAAGCTCCGCGATCCAGGATCCTTTTGCATACCCATCACTTTGGGAGAAGCTACCTATGATGCTCTTTGTGACCTTGGAGCAAGTGTGAGTATCATACCTCTCGCTCTATGCAAGGCAGTTGGTCTAGGGGAGCCTAGACCGGTGAAGATCACACTCTACATGGCTGATCGTTCTACCACTAAGCCGGTGGGAATATTAGAAGACATTCCGGTAAAGCTAGGTAAGTTTTACATACCTATAGATTTTGTCGTTCTTGACATACCTGCAGATTACCCGGTTCCCATCATCCTTGGGAGACCATTCCTCGCCACATCTGGATGCATGGTAGATTGCAAGAACGGCCAGCTATCCTTCCATATCGGTGAAGAAAAGATAGAATTCATACTATCTTCCTTAATCAAGGAGCCAGCCTTGAAAGATGACGTTTTTGAAATTGTTGAGGAAGAAGAGTCTAGAGAGATAGTAAGTTTGATCTTGATGAAAGACCCTCTTCAAAAGGTTCTTAGCATGAGCATCATGGAGGAAGGGGTGGAACATGACTGCAATGAGGATGTGAAAGCATTAAATGATGTGGAGGAAGAACTAGGAGCAAAAATTGAAGAACTAGAGTGGATTCCGGAAACTGTGAAGAAAATCGACCTGCCAGAAATAAATCGTCCGATTTCTGAAGATTCAAGCCGATTTTTTTCGACAGAAACTAAAATCGACCTGACAACAATAAATCGCCCGATTCATGAAGAGGTAGCACGATTTTTTCCGACAGAAACTAAAATCGACCTGACAACAATAAATCGCCCGATTCATGAAGAGGTAGCACGATTTTTTCCGACAGAAAGAAAAATCGTGCAGAAGATCGACCGATTTATTACAGGGGGGGTCGATTCAATGAGTAATTCTATGGATTCTCCGGACTTCACCGCAGCCGCTTCCGAATCTAATGATGAAGTACCCACACCTATAGAGACCTCTCCCACAACATCCGAAAGCCACGATTCATCACCAACCAAGGTACCTCCATCATTAGAATTGAAGCAACTTCCCACGCATTTAAGGTACGCATTTCTTGGCACTAATTCCACATACCCAGTTATAGTCAATGCAAATTTGAATGATGATGAATTAGAGAAACTCATGCATGTTTTGAAGCAACATAGGAGAGCACTAGGTTACACCATTGATGATTTAGTAGGAATAAAGCCTTCTCTATGTATGCACAAAATATTAATGGAAGAGGATTACAAACCTTCACGCCAACCTCAAAGACGGTTAAACCCGGCAATGAAAGAGGTCGTGAAGAAAGAAATCCTTAAGCTACTTGATGCAGGTATCATCTTCCCTATTTCTGATAGCAAATGGGTGAGTCCGGTACAAGTAGTACCCAAGAAAGGAGGCATTACCGTTGTTGCCAACAAGAACAACGAACTCATCCCTACACGGACAGTTACAGGGTGGCGAATGTGCATCGACTACCGCAAACTGAACGTGGCCACAAGGAAGGACCACTTCCCCCTTCCTTTCATCGATCAAATGTTGGAAAGGTTAGCCCAACATGCCTAATTTTTTTATTTAGATGGATATAGCGGTTTCTTTCAGATCCCAATTCATCCGGATGATCAAGAGAAGACAACCTTTACGTGCCCATGGGGTACGTTCGCTTATAGAAGAATGCCATTCGGTTTATGCAACGCTCCAGCCACCTTCCAAAGGTGTATGATGGCAATCTTCTCCGAATATGTAGAGAATATCATGGAAGTCTTCATGGACGACTTTTCGGTATATGGTTCTTCCTTTGATAACTGTCTCTATAACCTTTCACTAGTTCTTAAGAGATGTGAGGACACTAACTTAGTCTTAAACTGGGAAAAGTGTCATTTCATGGTCACCGAAGGAATTGTGTTAGGTCACTTAGTATCACAAAGGGGAATAGAGGTAGATCGATCAAAGATAGAAACCATTGAGAAGTTACCTCCCCCTTCATCGGTAAAAGGAATTAGAAGCTTCTTAGGACATGCAGGCTTCTATAGGAGATTCATAAAAGATTTTTCTAAGATTTCAAAACCTTTGACTAATCTTTTGATGAAAGATGCGACTTTCGAATTCTCGAAAGATTGTTTAGATGCTTTTTGCAGGATCAAAGAAGCTTTGATTTCAGCACCAATCATCCAACCGCCCGATTGGAATCTTCCTTTCGAGGTCATGTGCGACGCAAGCGATGTCGCTATAGGAGCCGTTCTTGGACAGAAGAAAGATGGTTGCACTCATGCCATCTACTACGCTAGCAAAACGCTAGATGAGGCTCAATACAACTACGCAACTACGGAAAAAGAACTTTTAGCCGTAGTATATGCATTTGAGAAATTTCGTTCCTATCTTGTAGGTGCGAAAGTGATAGTCTATACGGACCACTCCGCAATCCGATACTTATTCACGAAGAAGGATGCGAAGCCAAGGCTTCTACGATGGATCTTACTCTTGCAAGAGTTTGATTTGGAGATCCGTGATAAGAAAGGATCGGAGAACTCCGTCACCGATCACCTTAGTCGTCTTCCACAACTCACCGGCGAGTCGGATGAACTTCCGATAGACGACTCCTTCCCTGACGAGCAGCTGCACGAGATTGAAGAGTGTCTTCAACACATATCACAAGGTAATGATCCATGGTTTGCTGACATTGTAAATTACCTTGTTTGTCAGGAGATTCCACCCGGACTTTCATATGCTCAAAAGAAGAAGTTCTTGAGAGACGTCCGGCATTTTTATTGGAACGAACCTCTTCTATTCAAAAGAGGTCCAGATGGCATCTACAGGAGATGTATTCCCGAAGATGAGATAGATAGTGTCATCCGACACTGCCATTCTCTACCATGTGGCGGACATGCTAGTTCCCACAAGACTTGTGCTAAGGTACTTCGCTCCGGCTTTTATTGGCCTACACTTTTCAAAGATGTGCAAAAGTTTGTTGTTTCTTGTGATGCTTGTCAAAGGACAGGTAATATATCCAGGAGGAATGAGATGCCTCTCAACAACATACAAGAAGTAGAGATCTTTGATGTATGGGGCATCGACTTTATGGGACCTTTCCCATCTTCATGCGGCAACCAGTATATACTTCTTGCCGTAGACTATGTCTCAAGATGGGTGGAGGCAATCGCTTCCCCTACTAATGATGCAATGGTAGTGGTGAAGTTCCTCAACAAAACGATCTTCTCAAGGTTCGGAACTCCCCGAACCATCATTAGTGACGGAGGAACGCATTTCACAGCCCGTCGATTCGAGACTCTATTAGCTAAGTATGGGGTGACCCATAAGATAGCTACACCTTACCATCCGCAAACCAGCGGACAAGTCGAGATATCCAATAGAGAGATTAAAGGAATTTTAGAGAAGACCGTCTCTAAAACAAGGAAAGATTGGTCAATGAAGCTTGACGATGCACTATGGGCATACAGGACAGCCTTCAAGACACCAATAGGTACGACTCCTTATAATCTCGTTTATGGTAAATCATGTCATCTTCCTGTAGAGCTAGAGCATAAGGCTTATTGGGCTATCAAGTGGCTCAACTTCGACATGAAAGAAGCCGGAGAGAAAAGGCTCTTAGACATCAATGAACTGGATGAGATCCGGCTAAATGCGTACGAGAACGCAAGGATTTACAAGGAACGGACAAAGCGCTGGCATGATAAGCACATCATTCCAAAAGACTTGAAGGAGGGAGACCAAGTCCTCCTATTCAACTCAAGGCTGCGTTTATTTCCAGGTAAGCTCAAATCCCGTTGGACAGGACCTTTTGTGATTAAAAGAATTTTCCCCCATGGTGCAGTTGAAGTATGGGGTGAACAAAGCGGAAGTTTTAAGGTTAATGGCCAACGGTTGAAGAAATACACACCGGAAGCTCCGGTCGAGGAGATAGCTCCTATCCTCCTCCATTGAACACAACATCATACACCGTCCAGCTAAAGACGATAAATAAAGCGCTTCTTGGGAGGCAACCCAATGATAGTATAGTTTTCCCTTCTTTCCCTCACTTAGTTAGAATAGATTAATTGCTTTGTTTCTTCGTTTTTCGTTTTTATATGTTCCTCGATGCACTCTTGGTTTGTCGTGTCATTAATCGCAGGAAACTAGGTTCAAATGTGAGAGATTCACGGAGAATGGAGCATAATTAAGTTATACCTTCGAGATTCAAGAAAAACAAGGAAGGAAATCGACCTACCATAAAAAGATCGTCCGATTCAGTAATAGAGCAAGTCGATTTTTCTCAACAGAAACAAAAATCGACCTGGAGATCGACCTGCCAAAATAAATCGTCCGATTTTTTCAGTCAGAAAGAAAAATCGCCCCGACAAATAAATCGACCAAAAAAATCAGCCGATTTTCTTCAGAAATCGTCGACCCTATATAAGGACTTCACACTCGATCTTCTTCATTCCCACATCTCCAACTCTCGATTTCCCTCTCTCAAGAACGCCGAAAAATCGCCACACCCTCAAATCCTCATTCCTTAACCATTTCGAGAGATTCTTGGCTCCAAACTGAAGCATTTTCAACAAGGAACAAGGATCTAACAACAACACGCACGGCAATCGACTGCTCCATAAGGAATTCAGGTTTTTCTTTCCAAAACCTAAGTTTCTCACTTGAAATTGAAGTTGCTTAGGAAGTGCTTTGTTGTTGGAATTAATAGAGGAATTTGCTTAGAATTCATTGTAGAGAACTGTGTGTGGTGATAGATTGAACAGAACTTTACAGAATTGTGAGAATCGTTGAAATCGAGATAAAAATCGACCCAGCCCAGAAAAATCGGCCGATTTTTGTGAAGAACAGGTCGATTTTTAGGACTTAGAATGGATCTTGTAAAGAGGATAACTAGAAACACGGGGAAGAAGAAGGGATCTTCTTCCAAAGCCCCTGCCCCACCTCCACCACCACCTACCAACATCCCTAAGCTTCCCCCTCCCCTATCCAAGCATAAGAAATGCTATGAACGCATTATAGATCGCCCATTCACCCCTCCTCGCTACATAGTGCTTGATGACTTAGATTCGTTATATGTTCGAGAGGATGTTGATATGATGCTTGATAGAGCAGGGTTGAGACAGTTTGCTACGATCAGGGAAGATGCTTATAGGGATATCACCCTAGAATTCCTTAGTACGTTTGAGCACGATCCTAGGGAAAGGATGGTCACTTTCCGCCTCATGAGCCGAGACCACACTTTGTCCATTGATGCTTTTGGCGACTTGTTTGGCTTTTCTTCTTCAGATGCAGGCACATTTGCTAGAGGTCTCAATGCTAGTGATTTTTGGGAGGCTATTTCCGTAGGAGAGTACGGAGGGGATAAGTGGAGACCCGGAAACTCCAAGGAGACAAGTATGTACAACCTTTCCTTCAAGGTAGTGCATAGGATACTCAGTGAGAGTTTGTTTGCCCGGACTGAGACTCCGTAGAAGCTCAAGGCTGATGAGCTTTTTATCCTCTACTGCATGACATCCACCACCACTCCCGACATCTCCACCATGCTTGCTGACTATCTAGGAAAGATAGCCAACAAAGCCAAGGGTGACATCTGTGCAGGAGGCTTGGTCACTCATGTGGCTAGGACTCTAGGTTACGACTTCTCGGGATGCACTCTAGCTGAGAGTGCCCTTCCTTTAGGCTCACAGAGATTGGTGGTTCGACGGGTCTTGATTCCTCGAGGGAGAGGAACTCTTCATGTGCCGATGCCATGGCACAGGGATCCGAAGAAGAAGCCATCCGAGATCATATGGAAATCCGAATACACCATTCGGAATAAGAGGAACTGGAAGGAGACCTTTGAGGCGATGCTTGAGGAGTTCTCACCTCCTACTTATTATGATGATGATGCAGGTGACTCAGAGGAGGAGGAGGATGGAGGACAGGACACCATGCTCGAGTTTGAGAGCGATACCCATAGCGGGCATGCTACGGATGCCATGGACACTGACACTCATGGAGCAGGACCGAGCAGGACTAGCAGGCAGGATGAGGAGACGGAGGATGACATGCAGCCACCTCGACACTCTTATGCACATGCTCCAGGCCCTAGACGAGGACGCCGAGCTCCACGCCACTTCAGGGAGCTAGTCACTAGCTTCCAGAGCCTCAGCACCGACTACCGTGTCCTCCGCACCGATTATGACACCCTGAACACACAGTTCAGGACCTACAGGGAGGAGACGGACGCTAGGCATTCATCCTATGATGGCCAGATGAGGGACATGTACTACCACCAGTTCGGCCACTTCTACGATCCCTCCGCACCGATGTATCTATATCCACCACCTCCACCACCGACAGAGGATTGAGCTTCCACTTCTTTTACATTGTAAGTATTTTTCTCCTTCTTATGCTTGATTTTCACATTGGGGACAATGTGGATGTCAAGTATGGGGTGGGGGTACTTACAATACCTTATGTTTCATTCTAGCACTCTATGTACTTTCCACTACTCTTGACAATTTGGCTTGTAATAACTCTTGCACGGCTTGCTTTCTATTATGACACTCGCATTTGCATGAACTTTTTCAAAACCTATGAATTTTCAAGAATTTTAAGTGCTTCTTATATGGAAATGACCTCTATGATGAAAATTGTGTATATGGATAGGTAAAAAGATGCTTAGTTGTGTTGAGATCTTGATTATAGCATGAATGAAATTGCTTTTGTTACTTGAATACATGAATAAGTTATATGATTTAGTTGTTTTGATAAGAGAATGAATAATAGTCGAAGCTATATTGCAAGTTCTTTTACATCATTTAAGGATGACTAAGGCAATTCACTTCTTTTCTTTTCTCATATCTTGATCATGCTAGCTCCTCAATGAAATATGTAACCCTCCTTTTACCATCCGGGAATTAGGATAGGTGATTGAAAAAGGCATGTTTGATGTGGGATGGCCAAGGAAAATGTATTGAAAAAAGTGCAAAATTTCATAAGTTTGGGGACGTTGAACATGAGGATGAGTAACTCGGCACCATTCACATAGCCGGGTGTTTGTGTCTTGCCAAAGTCCAATTGAACGACAAGTCCTAACGGGATATGGTATGTGCATCAAGGGTTTGAGGCATCTCGAAATTGAGAAACGCCGATCTCCTAGGCTTCGGTTTTTGTGCACCGCTGTCCATACTCTCAAAAAGTAAAGTATAATGAAAGCAAAGCTTTCTACATGCAAAGCATGTGCGGTGAAGAAAATTCTTGAAGGTGTTATGTGTTCCTCTTTCCCGGATTAGCACCACAATAGCCAAAAAGAACTCCTTCCCTTAATACGTTTCTTGAACCTTTCCTTTGATTTGAAGACCTTGAGACTTTTATGCATGTGTTTAAGACTTAATGGCTTAGATTTGTTTGATTTTGATTACCTCTACACCTTTATCATGTTCTTTATTTATGCCTTTAAGAAAGAAAGGGGAGTTTGTTCATCTTATAATCATCATTGATACATGCTTTGCCCTTTTATGCCTTAAAATATCACTTTGAGAGCGATCCAATGAAAAGGAGCACTACCAAAAGAAAAGTTTTTGAGTTTCATACATGCATAATCCATGACATCTTATATTCTGAATTTGAGTCTTGCTTAGGGACAAGCAAGAGGCAAGTATGGGGTATTTTGATGACATGAATTATGTATCATCATATTCATGCATATTGCAGCACATTATCTCTATTTACCTTGCATTTAGAGGGATTTTGCATACCTTTTATGTTCTATTCAATCAATTGTCGGAAATAGAGGTCTACACGAGATTTTGATGAATTGCAGGTAAATAGAGTTGAACTGGAAGCAAAAATGGAGCAAGAAGCATCTAAGGATGTTAAGGAAGCTAAAGGAGTCTTAGAAGGATCACAAGGGCTAAGGAATTGCAAAGGAGAAGCATAGAAGACGAACCAAAGGAAGAGCACTTTCTGTTGAAGAAAATCGTGTCAATGTATATATAAATCGGACGATTTTCATACCTTGAAATCGAACGGTTTTTCACCAAAATTGACTGGGTCGATTTTCTTCACGATTCGGCCAAATGAAAAGACGACATAAAGCCCAATTAATTTGGGCTAGATGAGAGTTTTGCCAAACGGCCCATCTGCAAGAAACTATAGAAGAGAACCCTACGAACGAAGACCGGAAGGTCGCACCAGATAATCTTTACACGTTTTGGAGAAATCAACGATTCTTGAGGAGGGATTGAAGAGCTTTTGCCGGAAAGTCATTCTTGATCTTTGATTGTGAGATTTCTTTATTCCATCGCCTTGTTTGTGGTTTGTGAACACGAAATTGAGTTGTTGAAAGATACATTGAACAGATTTGACGATTGTTTTACAGATTTGAAAGTTATAGAATTTTTCATTCAAGATTTGGTTTCTTTGCGATATCTTCTTCAATAATTAATTTGATTCGATTTTGAAAATGGTTGGCTAAAAACCTTGTGATTCTGGGGAGAATAGTTGATGATTAAGGTTTAGATGATGATAGACTGAACTCATTCAAACATTAGGACCCTGAGAATTTAGATCTTAGTTTTGCGACAAACAGGAAAATCGGACTGTTCTTGAGAAAAATCGGCCGATTTTTCGTATGAACAGCACGATTTATTCTTCTGACGAACTTTAATTGAATTAATCTTTAATCAAAACTAATCCTTGCCTAAACCCCAATCTTGATTAACCTTCTTACCCTCTAATTGAATGTATGAATGCACTTCAAACCTGTTTTTACATTTAATAGATTAAGATTGCAAGATTTGGGTAATAAAGAGACTCAACATCCTTTATTAAGATTTTAAGTGTGCTTTCTAATCTTTACTTTGGAGAGTCATATCTTGGAGTTTTAGATAGTTAGTTTGAACATAATTCTTGTCTCTAGATCTTTCTATATTGTAGCCTCAACAACCTTTATAGAGAGAACCTATAGATTAGTCATATAGGTTTCAGAACTTCATCGTACGAATCCTACCTTTGAACATTTAATCTTGGCAATATAAATTCTATCCTATATCTATAGAAGTGTCTTGAATCGAAAGCCTAAATCGGATACTTGAATCCTTGGAATCATTTCTCTCTTTATCATATCACAAAAGCTTTTATACTTTCGCTAGATAATTGAAATTGGAAATTTTCTCACCAAATCCCTGAGTTCGACTCTGGAATTCTTACCTTTCTACAGCCGATCCGTACACTGCGGGTTCGCTTTGCTTTTGAGTTCTAGATATAAATATTAAGACTTCGACGCACACCCTTTTGAGCGAACAATGCGCCTCGTGATCATCTCCTGAAGTCCAAGCGGCTTTGCAGCCACTACCATTGTACAAGCACTCAAATCCAAACCCATGGTCATAGCAATATGGGTTACTAAACCTCCACAGCAGATGTCTCCCTTGGACTTGCCCTTGATCCTATGCAAGTCCTCAGCCAGCATGCCTCCAAAGTCAGGCACTCCACCAGTCACCATACAAAATAAACTCAAAAGCTCTCCCTGTCTAATCTTTTGGGGCGTCTCAATACGCGGCAGAAGTGTCTTGCTGAATATCCTGTGGGCGAGACGGAATGCTAAATGAAAGATGATGCGCTCTATCGAGTCTCCACGTCTCCATCTATCATTGTGCACCACCACATGGGCTATCTGGCCCCAGAAGTCTTGAGCCACTGCTCGGGAAGGATAGTCAGTCACGGTGGGAGTCGGGAAGCACAAAACCTCTTGAAACTGATCCATCGGAACAATATAATTCCGGTTCAGCAACCGGTACTTGATGTTGTTCCTCTCAAGGACATGAGTGACAGAACTCACGAACTACATAGTCGGCTCAAGGTAGGCTGGAGCTCGAATCTCCATAAACTCCTCCAGCCCTACCAAAGAAATCATCTTCCTCAAGTCCTCCGCCACATGGATGCACTCGAAGGCAACAACATCTAAAAATCATGGGGCAACTATGGGATGCCCGCAAATACGGTCAAAGTCGGCCTGGTGATGCTCATGAATCACCGGTATAGTAGGATGAGATGCAGAGGAAGGGGAAGAACCATTGGGACCATCTCTCAGAACAATATGACAATCGGATCTACTACTAATGATGCAGACGGAAGAACACCTCGGTTGCCTTGATAGTCTGAAGAACACCTCGGCTGAGACACAACACGATTGGACCGAGGCGACCGGCTGTTCGATTTTAACTCTCTGATTTTCCAGTTATTTCCCCCAAATCACTACCAAATGCTTCCTATAGGGTACTTATATCTTTTTCAGCAACAATGGATGGCAACCAAAGCCAAATCCGTCTAAAATCAATAAAAGAAAGAGAGAAAGGTTTTTCGAACGAAATACCCAGATTCCGCAGATTCGGAGTGTTTTTCCCGCAGTTTGGTGCTTGAAATCCGATCATCTCGCTTCCTCTAGTGAAATGGAACCAAAAATTGTGTAAAATGAGCGAGAAATGAGGAAACGAGATGAGGGAACGCTGCGGTCGAGACTCGGTTGAGAGGGAAAAATTGAGGAGAGAGAAATTCGCTTCGCCTTTTATACCCTCGCTGAATCTGATATCACCTCGGTCGAGGTGGTCCCGACCGGACCGAGGTGTCTGACTGGGTTGTCGGACCTAGTCGCCTCGATTGCCTCAAGAACATCTCGGTCGAGGTGTTGTGACAGCAACCGAGATGTGTCTCAGTCAAACTCTGTCTTCTCAATTTCTTGAACTTCTATCCTTCTAGTGTAGCTCTTGAGCTGTAATCCTTCCTTAGAGAGTACCTGGTTTCTGTCTAGAGGATGCCAAATACAAATCAAAGCAAAGCAAAAGCAAACTATCTAAACTAAGCTAGAAAAGGGAAAAGAAAGCAATACCTTGGCTTGCCTCCCAAGAAGCGCTTGATTTAAGGTCGCTAGTTGGACCGTGCATCATCCCTAGACATGCTGGAAGGTGTCCTCACCCCATACTTCAACTTCATCATGGGATGAGATAAAGAAGTCTATCAAACGTTCCAACAAATACAAGTGCTCATCGGGGAATGAATCATCTATGGGTAGGTCGTCTTTCTCGCGCGAGGAGGAAGGTAGCCGGCTGAGGTGATCCACAACAGAATTCTCGGACCCCTTCTTATCGCGAATCTCTAGGTCAAACTCTTGAAGCAAGAGAATCCATCGAATAAGACGCGGCTTCGCATCCTTCTTAGCAAGCAAGTAACGAATAGTTGCATGGTCAGTGTAAACAATAACTTTCGCTCCTACTAAGTAAGAGCGAAACTTCTCAAAAGCATATACGACCGCCAAGAGCTCCTTTTCGGTGGTGGCGTAGTTTAGTTGAGCTTCATCTAGCGTCTTGTTAGCATAGTAAATGGCGTTGGTCCAGCCATCCTTCTTTTGTCCAAGAACCGCTCCTACGGCCACATCACTCGCATCACACATGATCTCAAAGGGAAAAGTCCAGTCGGGAGGTTGAATGATGGGAGCGGTAATCAACGCTTCCTTTATCTTGTAAAACGCATCAAGGCATTCCTGCGAAAACTCCAAAACAACATCCTTATTCAAGAGATTAGTGAGTGGTTTAGATATCTTCGAGAAATCCTTGATGAACCTCCTATAGAAACCTGCATGCCCGAGAAAACTCCGCACACCCTTAACAAAACAAGGGAGAGGAAGTTTCTCAATGGTCTCGACCTTAGCTCGATCGACCTCAATAACTCGGTTGGAAACGAGGTGTCCTAGCACAATTCCTTCACTAACCATAAAGTGACATTTCTCCCAATTCAGAACGAGATTAGTGTCTTCACAACGTTGTAGCACTAGGGAAAGGTTAGACAAGCAATTATCAAAAGAGGAACCATATATCGAAAAGTCATCCATGAATACCTCCATGATCTCTTCTATGTACTCGGAAAAGATAGTCATCATACAACTCTAGAAGGTAGCGGGTGCATTACACAATCCGAATGGTATCCTCCGATAAGCGGATGTCCCTCATGGACAAGTGAAAGTGGTCTTCTCTTGATCATCCGGGTGGATAGGAATCTGAAAGAAGCCACTATAACCATCTAGAAAGCAAAAATGGGAATATTGAGCTAACCGTTCAAGCATTTGGTCGATGAAGGGAAGTGGAAAATGGTCCTTCCGAGTGGCCACATTCAGCTTCCTATAATCGATGCACATCTCCAGCCCGTAACGGTCCTAGTTGGAATCAACTCGTTGTTCTTATTCGTCACAACAGTCATCCCTCCTTTCTTCGGAACTACATGCACTGGGCTCACCCACTTGCTATTTGAGATAGGAAATATGATACCTTCATCCAACAACTTAAGAATCTCCTTCTTCACAAACTCTTTCATGATCGGATTTAACCGTCTTTGAGGTTCTCATGAAGTCTTATGATCATGTTCCATTAGTATTCTATGCATGCAAAAAGAAGGCTTAATACCAATAAGATCATCTATAGTATATCCCAAAGCCTTTCGATGTTTCCTCAGGACATGCATCAGTTTAGATAATTTAGTTTCGGAAAGGGAAGCACTTACGATAACGGGATATGTAGAATCCGGTCCAAGGAAAGCATACCTCGAGTGACTTGGAAGCGGTTTAAGCTCCACTACTGGGGTGCTTTCTGAGGGGGATTCGGTGCTTCCTCCTTCCAGTAAAGTAGACTTAGATCGAAGAACTGGACTTTTAGAAGTCTCAATTGACATCATCTCGCTTGCGACCTCGGTCGAGGTCAAAGGTGGGTGACTGAGATGTTCTTCGGATAAGAACACCTCGATTGGTCCAGAAAGTGCCTCGGTCGAGGTACTAGAACTGGGACCAAAACTTCATTTTCTCCTCACCTGGACTAGTTTTTCAATCTTAGCTCCTGGATCTGCTTCCAATGCTTTTAAGCTCCGTATATCTGCATCACAAGAGACATCTATACCTTCCTCCATTAAGCTAAAACTAAGAACTCTTTCAAGAGGGTCATTAATAAGGATAGAGCTCACCAATTCTCTTGATTCTTCTTCATCATAGATGTTGAAGATATCATCCTCAAGCGGCTCTCCTTTCATTGCAGCAAGCAATGCAAACTCCACTTGATCACCGCCAATGTTGAATTTCAACTTGGCGTTCTTACAATCCACATTGCAACCCGGGGTTGCTAGAAATGGTCTCTCGAGAATGATAGAAACGGGATAATCTGCGGGTATATCAAGTACAACAAAGTCTATAGGTAAATAGAAGTTACCTAACTTGACGGGAACGTCTTCCAAGATACCCACGGGATGGGTAATGGAGCGATCCATCATGTATAGCCTTATCATCACCGGCTTGGGATCTCCAAGTCCGATTCTCTCACATAGCTCCAGCGGGATGATGCTCACACTGGCTCCTAGATCACACAATGCCTCACAAGTTACATCCCCAACTTGAATGGGAATGCAAAATGAGTCGGGATCTCTCAATTTGGGTGGCATCTTCTCCTTCATAATTTGAATGAGCTTCGAGGACTTAGATGTCATCCTAACTTCTCCAAAGTCTTCCAGTTTCCTCTTCCTTGAAAGAATCTCTTTCAGAAACTTCCTATAGGCGGGCATCCCTAGAATAGCATCAAGGAAAGGGATATTAATGTGTAGTTTATTCATCAAGTCAAGAAACTTACCAAAATGCTTGTCTAGATGTGCTTTGGCCCTTGACTGGGGGAATGGAAGTGCTGGTTTATAAGCAGGAGGTGGGACATAAACTTCAGATTTTTCCTTCGCTTTCTGGGACTCCACCTTGGTTGGCATTTCGACCGAAGTGTTCCTCGTCTGATCCTGGACCGAGGTGTTCTTCGTCTGCACTGGCAGCGACCGAGGTATTGGATCTGCCGTTTTTAGTCCACTTCTCGTCGTTATTTCCATAATCTGTCCTTTAGGGTTGCTCTCTGTCCTTGTTGGGAGCTTCCCTGGATCTCTTGGCGCTTCATTCGCCTTATTAAAGAATTATTGCTCTAAGGCTTTTTGTTCCTTCGAAAATGAAGTCATCGACGTCCCCATAGCGTTGAGCTTGGTCAAAATTGCCTCCAGCACTACATCTTTCTTCTCTGGCTGGGACGAACTTGATCCAAGCCCCTGCCTCTTCAATGGAGTAGAAGAAGAAGAGGAGGGGTTAAAAGCATTATTAGCATGAGAATAAGGGTTACCCGGATTTTGTTGATTAGATCTCCAATTGTTGTTGTTGGAGCCTCTATTGTTGTTCCGTGACCCTTGGTTGTTGTTTCTTCCTTGATATCCTCCATCTTGCTCCTTCTTTGTGTGAGCTACTAAAAGCTCCTTCAATTGCTTCACATCATTGCTAAGCGAGATGAGTTGATTTCCATTTGATGAAGTGTCTTGGAAACTAACTTTCCTTGCTCCATTCTCGGCTCCTTGATGGGAGTACTTCTCCATATGTAAAGCTTGCTTTTCAATGAACTCCCAAGCTTCGTCAATCGGCATATCCATGAATGTGCCGGCGAAAAGTAGTTGGAGATTGAATTGAGTAGCTCGATCCAATCCCTTGAAGTATATCTCTAGTAACTCGATCTTCGGAATCTCATGATGTAGGCAATCCAATAGAACATCTTTGAATCTCTCTCCCATGACTTGGACAAACTCTCCTTGTCCTTCATGATGAATGCATTAACCTTCCATCTCATTTCAACGGTCTTGGACGGAGGAAAGAATTTAGTTAGAAACTCCATCGTCATCTGTTCCCAAGTGTTGATCTTTCCGGGTGGAAGAGATTGATACCAAGCAAGCACCCTGTCTTTCAAAGAGAAATAGAAAGGCCTCAACTTGTAGTTGTTATTTTCCAGCATTGAAGGTCTCAAGGTCTCCATCAGAATCTCATAGTTTTGCAAATGTTGATGCCGAGACTCCCTCTCTAAACCTCCAAATTGGCATTGTCAGATCATAGATAGAACTTGCGGTCGAAGTTCGTAATCATGCTCAGTTGGATCTCCTAGGTTGACTCCTGGACGCCTCACTTGCTGATTGGGGTCCATCCTCTGCCCTAGGGTTTGTGGAATTCCAGCAAATAGAACATCTCGGACAGACATCCGAGGTGGATGTATCTCGGCTGGGGCAACATGGACTGGGTCTTGCCTCGGTCAAGGATCTGGTCGAGGCAGAAACTGGGCCCTTAGAGCGGCCATATCTGCTTCAATTTCTTTAGTTCTAGTGCGAGTCTGCTATCTTTCTCACTGCAGTTCTTCCTTATTGAGGCGTAGCTGTTCCAATGCCTCCTTCAATTCGGCCTCAAGATCACGTTTGCCTTGATTGGCCATCTTAGCTTCTTTCAATCATCATTTGTAGGTCTTTTCTGGTTCGAGATCGTAAGGAACGATTTCCTTTCCAGCACGAGTTCTTCGCATACACCAAAGAAAATATCCTGCGAAAACACGCAAGTAAAGTAGTCAATAGCAACAAGGGCAATATCCCCGAAAGACAACCGCAACCGGATTGGTCTAGACCAAGTCCTCGGCAACGGAGCCAAAAACTTGTTTGCTCCAAAAGGTTTGTGCAAGCTTTAAATTTATAATCCAAGAAGTATGCTTGAACAAATATGCGAACCGGCAGTGTACGGGTCAATTGTAATAAAAAGCAAGAATTCCAGGGATCGATCACAGGGACTTGGGTGAAACAAAGTACGGAATCAAGTTGTAAAATATTGCAATTAACTAAAAGCAATTAAAGCAATCAAAGATGATGTAAAAGTCAAGTAAGGGGAAATGCGGATTCTAGGGATTAAAGCATCTAGTTGTGGTTCCGACTCAAGATCTCAAAGGATAACGCGGACAAAGCTGAGGTTTGCAAAGGGAAGATGTATCTAAGGTGGGAATAGATTACCGGGTAAGTCTCACTACTCACTATCCCAAACTAAAGCTCCTATTACCGGGTAAGTCTCAAGGTACTAAGGAAAGGAACTATAATCTCGAACCAACACATTACCTAAGGGAATAGAAACAACATTTACCGGGTAAGTCTCAGGTTAACTCTCAAAGATGGGATGAAGGCACACTCAAACCCCAATAAAGGATAAACCTTTATTACCTACACTCATAATCTTAGGTAAACAAGCAAAGGAATCACCGGGTAAGTCTCATCCTAGGCTTGCATTGAACCAGGAAAGGTGTAATAAGGATAGGATTTGGCAAACTAGAACACTTAACTTCAGTTTTGGATCAGGAAAGGTTCACCTCGTTCAGTCAGATCCCACCCCGGCCGAGATGTTCTTTGACTGAGCGAGGTGTTCTAGGGTTAAGGTTAAAGACTCGAGCTTTCAGGGTCCTGCTGAGATTAAGATCATTCTATCATCGTCTTTTCCACAACTTTCAGCCAATCACCCTAAAATCGCATAAGAAACTTAGCCAATAACTGAATCAAATATCAACAAACAAGCGTTCCTCAAATCACAAATTAGTAAACACAACAAACCAAAAAAAACAATCTAAGAAAGTTTTACAAACTCCTTTCAAAAGCTATCTCCAAACTATGAATCCTTCCTTCCTTATCTTCAATCCTTCAATCCTTCCTTCAAAGCTTCCAGAAAATCCCTCAATTGCTGGATGTTCTCAGCATGTAAGCTTGATTGAACTTGTGGAAAATCCAACCCTTTATATAGAAGAATTATCTTCCAAAGATAATAATATCTTTAAAAGATAATTTCCTAGAAAATATATTCATATCTCTAAAATAGATCTCCCTAAAATAATATCTTCCTTCCAAAAATCCAGCCCAAAAATATAAGATATCTTCTTTCCAAGATTAAAAGATCTCAGCCAAAAATATGGATCTCACCGGCGGCAGGGTATTCGCCTCGGTCGGGACGCTCCTCAAAATCACCTCGGTCGAGGTGGTACTGTAGCTGACCGAGGTGAATCTCAACTGAATGTAAAATCTCTCGAATCTGGTCCAAAGTAAATCTTTTTAATCATTTCCATGCTTCTTGGGTTCTTCTTTAAGCTCCAGAATGTAGCTCTAATGGCTCCTTAGCTTCATTTCGATGCAAAACGTGCCATTTTACCTACAATTACAACAAAACTAGGTGTAGACCTCGATTCTCGTAAAGGTAGATGAAACAACAATATAATCACATAATATACATCCATACATGCATATTACTGAAGATAAAACGTCTAAACTAGCCCCAAAATATAGACTATAAACATGTTATCATATATCTTTATGCTTGGGTGTTAGATTTCCCAAATCCTAGTATTTGTTGAGTGTTTTATACCCTTAGATCCCTCTAAGGCTTACATCTAAGCTTGGGAAGAGACTTACCCGGTGATTCTCGTTCTTAGTTACCTCTGATGACGAGTTCTAGGTAATAAAGGTTCAAAACCCTTTATTGGTTTGAGTGTGTCAGACTTTTCGCTTGAGTGAGCTTAACCAGAAACTTACCCGATAAATGTTAGTTCTATTCCCGTTCTTAGTTACCTCTGATGACGAGTTCTAGGTAATAAAGATTTCAAAACCCCTTTATTGGTTTGAGAGTGTCAGACTTCTCGCTTGAGTGAGTTTAACCTGAGACTTACCCGGTAAATGTTAATTCTATTCCCTTAGGTAGAGTGATTGGTTTGAGTATATGTTCCTTTCCTTAGAGCCTTGAGACTTACCAAATAATAGGTCTTTGATTTGGGACAGTGGTTTGAGAGACCTCCCCCGTGATCATTCCCACCATAGAAACACCCTTTCTTTAGCGATCCCAACCTTGTCTTAGTTTTTAGAAGTCTTGAATCGAAAACAACAATTGGATACCTTGATCTCTCGAATCTACATTGTCCGATTATCATATTATTTGTCTTTATTGCTTTTTGCTTGATTCATTCTCTATTTTCAGCATTGGTCTATTCTATTTTTGATTTATCAACTATATTGATTTCACCTCAGTCCTTGTGTTTGACCTTGGAGTATTTGCTTATCTACATAACGATCCATACATTGTGGGTTCACTTAGTTGTTTTAGCTTTTATTACAAGTATAAGTTTAAGACTTTATCGTTCATTAACACACCCGTCTGGGAGTGAACAAAATACAAGTTGGAAGTTGAAAACCAACTAAGTAAAACCATAAAAAAATAATTCGGAGTGATAGAGGAGGCGAATACGATGAACCTTTTAACGCGTTCTTTAGAAAACACGGGATAGTTCATCAAACAAATGCTCCTTATTCACATTAGTCCAGCGAAGTTGCGGAATGAAAGAACCGAACTTTAAAAGAGATGATGAATGCACTTTTGTAGGATTCTAGGTTACCTAAAAACATGTGAGGGAAGCATTTCTTACCACCAATTATATCCTCAACAAAATGCCGCATAAGATAACTGACAAAATGCCAAGTGAACTTTGGAAAGGTTAGGTACCATCGTACAAATACCTCAAAGTGTGGGGAAAACTAGCAAAAGTGGTTGTATCACCTCCTAAAAAGGTCATAATTGGACTTAATACCGTTGATTGTATTTTTATATGATATGCACACAGTAGTAGTGCTTATCGGTTTTGGTACATAAGTCTGATATACCAGATATACATGTCAATACATTGGAATCAATAAATACTTCCATCTTTGAAAACATGTTTTTGTGTAAGGATAGAGAAAATCTTAAACAAACTCGTGAATAGAGAGAAGTAAGAACTTTTGTGAATGAAATAGTAGAGGAAGTACCCTCAAAGAAGCAAAAGAACTCAAACGGAAAAATCATTTGGCGATGACTTTATAACGTTTTTAAGACTTTATCGCTCATTAACACACCCGTCTGGGAGCGAAAAAAATACAAGTTGGAAGTTGAAAACCGACTTAGTAAAACCATAAAAATAATCCAAAGTGATAGAGGTGGCGAATACGATGAACCTTTTAACGTGTTCTTTAGAAAACACGGGATAGTTCATCAAACAACTGATCCTTATTCACCTTATTTTTAACGAAGTTGCGGAACGAAAGAACCGAACTTCAAAAGAGATGATGAATACACTTTTGTAGAATTCTAGGTTACCCTAAAACATGTGAGGGAAGCATTGCTTACCACCAATTATATCCTCAACAAAATACCGCATAAGGTAGCTGACAAAATGCCAGATGAACTTTGGAAAGGTAAGGTACTATCGTACAGATACCGCAAAGTGTGGGGGAGCCTAGAAAAAGTGGTTGTATCACCTCCTAAAAAGGTAATACCGTTGATTGTATTTTCATATGATATGCACACAATAGTAGTGCTTATTTGTTTTGGTACATAAGTTTGATATACCAAATATGCATGTCAATACATTAGAATCAAGAAATGCTTCCATCTTTGAAAACGTGTTTCCGTGTAAGGATAGAGAAAATCTAAAACAAACCTGTGAATAAAGAGAAGTAAGAACTTCTGTAAATGAAATATTAGAGGAAGAACCTCAAAGAATCAAAAGAACTTGAACGGAAAAATCATTTAGAGATGACTTCATAACGGCCTTTCTCATAGAGAAAGAACCAAGAAGTTATAAGGAAGTCATGTCTACACCTAGCGCACCTTCATGGAAGGAAGTGGTCAGAGTGAGATAGACTTCATTATGCAAAATCATACATGGGATTTAGTTGACTTACCACAAGGGTGTAAAGCACTTGGGTGCAAATGTATTTTCAATTTTAAGTTGAAAACCGATGGCTTAATAGAGAAGTACAAGTCTAGGCTTGTGGTGCAAGGGTTCCGACAAAGAGAAGGCCGGGTTGGACATCTTTGACACCTATTCTCCGGTTACAAGAATAGCTTCTATAACAATACTAATAGCACTAACAAAATTAAGAAACCTAGAAATCCATCAAATGGATGTAAAAACTATTTTCCTAACGGAGAGTTAGAAGGGGAGATTTACATAAAATAACGTGAAGGGTATGTTGTGTCTGGACAAGAACACAAAGTGCACAGACTTGCAAAGTCCCTTTACGGACTCAAACAAGCTCCTAAACAGTGGGACAAAAAATTTGACAACGTAATGATGTCAAATGGCTTCAACATCAATGAATATGACAAATGCATTTATATCAAGACTACTCCTACGCAATATGTCTTGTTGTGTTTGTATGTAGATGATATGCTTATCATTGGAAGCAACAAAGACATGATCAACCGAACTAAGAACCTTCTTAGGGGTCAGTTTGACACGAAAGATATAGGATTAACGGTTGTTATTCTAGGAATTAAGATTACTAGACACTCCAAATGAATAATCTTGCCCCAAGATCATTATGTTGAAAAAAAATACTTGAAAAGTTTAAGAACTACTCAAGTGGAACCGCAAAAAGTTCAATGGATTCTCAACTTCTCTTGACCAAAAATGTGGGGGACGTAGTGCCACAACTTGAGTATGCACGTGTAATTGGGAGTCTTATGTACTTAACCAATTGTACACGCCCTAACTTGGCGCACTCAGTCAATGTACTAAGTCGCTATACAAGATACCGAAGACATAAAAACTAGAAAGGAATAACTAGAGTATTGAACGACCTAAGTTATGCTCAAAGTTATGGGTTGCACTATGGTAAATATCCATTAGATCTAGAATGATACAGTGACACAAACTGGATATCCGACTCTAAAAACTCAAAATCCACAAGTGGATATGTATTTACACTTGGTAGTGTAATGTCTTGAATCTTCCAAACAAATGCTATTAGACAGATTCACAATAGAGTTTGAGTTCATTGCGTTAGACAAAGCAGCAGAAGAAGTTGGGTGGCTTCGGAAATTTTTGGAAGATAATCCGATGTTGGAAAAACTAGTGTCGGGATTATGTGTACACTGTGATAATCAATCGGCTATAGCTCGGGCACTTAGCGTTTTATACAATAGAAAGTTGCATCATATAAGACAACGACATAAGTGTGTTAGAAAACTGATCTCAACATGTATAGTCTTGATAGACTATATCAAATCGGATTACAACCTAGCAAATCCACTTATTAAGGGTTTGCCACGATATCAAGTATTAAAACCATCAAGAGGAATGGTTTAAAGCCTATCAAGAAAGAGGATGTTTGAAGAACAACCCCATCTACGTAACTAAAGATCTCACGATGTAGGTTCAAGGGGAAAATCTAACCAAGCTGAATCGAGTGGAGCACTGTCTCTTCCTAGTTCCTAGGATGATAAACATTGCAAATTTTATGAGTGAAGGTTAAGCTTGGCTTTTCATGATTCCATTGCCTTGAAATAAAGAGGGGGGGTATGAAAGATACTTTGTATGGTCAATCACCTTGTCAGTGCTACATGGGGCCGTGTCTAGAAGAATAAGTTATGGCTGAATTCTTTAAATCCACTCATGAATAACTAGGGTTGTTCAAGGCCAAAACAAACAGAACAAGAGAATCAACATTTTGTGTGAAAATGAAGTTGTGTGATAGTTGTTGTCTAGGTTTACATAAAAGCTCGGGTGGTTTAAGAAATCATGGTCAGTTGGTCACTACTTGGTCGAGTAAATTCGATAGTTATTCACTACGGACGGTTCAAGCCTAAAACATGACATAATCCAAATGTAGTGATTTTTCGACGATACTCTCAAAATTTATTTATGTTTTACAAAAAGGAGAAATATATGTTTAGAATCATTTCTATTCATGTGGGGATTGTTGGAACTAATTTTATGAATAAACACATGTATTTAATACATGGTGCGCCGGGCACCTTCCGGGCATTTTTCCGGTGGTCTCCAAACATTGTCAACATTGGAAAGTGGGAGTTTTGGCTTTGTCTACGCGAGCTCTTGCTCGTGGTATATTAATATGTTAAATTTGAGTTCCGTCTAAATGAGAAATGAATGCAATGCAGAAACTTGGGAAAGAGTAAAAAATGTTATTATCCCACATCGACTATAATGGGAGGTATCATACGGGATATGATAAGGAGAAACGCATTAAAGGTCGTGACCTTAGGTCACTACCCATTTTTGAATGGGGAACGCAATAGGCAAACAAGCACACACACGTGCACACGCCGAGCCGAGTCGTGTCCTGCCTTGTTGGGTTGGGATGAGACGGGTTAGCCGAGACGCAACATGGGCTGGCTACCTATATTACGTTTGGGGTCGGCCCAACTCTACAGTCCTACAATGTAGATGGATAAGGCTAGTTACGTTTTCGACCGGCCCAACTTTGCAGTCCAACAGTGGATCTTTGTATAAGATTGTTTTAAATACAATCAAAGACAATGATCTCCATTAATTTCAAATTCTTCAACTAAATATGATCCGGTATTTATTACAAATTAATGTAAATATCCACATTAAACTCCCTACGGATCTCCCTTGTCTCTATAAAAAGGGCTTCTCCACACCTCATTATACACATCCGAAAACGCATCTCCTCCTCTCCTTTTTGTTTTTGTTTTTCTCGAGAGTACAACACTCAACAGGTTCGCAGGGTTTTGACAGATTATGCAGGTCGGATTTATAATGCAGTTTTATCATGAGATTCTTGAACACCAGTAACCGTCGTCATATGGGGGATTTTTAGAATTAAGGAGAGAGTAGTATCTCGACTCTACACAATTCAGGTCTTCCGTCGGTAAATTTTCCGATCCTATTACATAATGCTTTTTAGTTTAGTGTTGTATTACAGGTTCATACATGTAAGTCATGAAGCACAAATGTCTTTGATACTAAGTTATGTGGATATGTCTCCAGGCTATATTAGAATTGAAGAATCATTTATAGGGTTTTTGGATGTGAATATTACAATGGGTCAAGGCTTGCTTGATGTTTTGCAAAATGAGTTGAAGTCACTTGATCTTGATATAGATAATGTCCGAAGAAAAAGTTATGATAAAGGATCAAATACGAAACAAAAACATCAAGGGGTACAAAAAAAAGCTTTCAGCTATAAACCCTATAACTTTTCACACATCTTGTGCTTCTCATAGTTTGAATTTGACATTATATGATATGACAAACAATTGTGGTAAAGTTGCAGATTGTTTTGGAGTCATACAAAACACACACACATATAATATTTGTTAATTCTACTAAAAGGTGGAAGATTTTAAAACGAAATGTGGAAGGATTGGTCGTTAACAAATTTTTTTTTTTTTGAAAAAGGAAAGCGGTTCAAAATATTAGACGGCATGCCGTCTAGTGAATCGAAATGTCGAAAAAGATCGGCAGACGGACTAACCGTCATGAAGGAGATAAAGTAGAAAAGAAACACAAAAAATACATCAAAAAGACCCAAAAGCTAAAAAATCTTCAAGGAAAAGCAGCCTAATCCAGTCAACAGAGGAAGCGACGAGCAACACCGTTCATCTTGAAGGAAGTACATAGGTATGGAGCCTGGGGAACAACTGTGGACACCTCAGATTTGGGTTGCAACAAAGCCGTCAGGAATCGATCACAAATCCACGCCCCCTTCTCAACAAACTACTTGAACCGCAACCAAATGACAACATCAAAACTAAGAAGACGATGCAGCAGAAAATGGGTATCATGATATATAAATGTGTGTTACTTTGATGGTTAAAAGAATCATGATTTATAAGAATAAATTTTTTTTAAAAAGAGTTGGTTAAAAAGTTGGTTTAACACACAATAACTTGTACAATAAACAACTATTGTTTTGATATTTGATTTTATTCGAGTTTGTTTGAAAAATCTTTATTTTTTAGTCAATAAAGATTTGAGCCTTAATTCATACAAAACACATCTTTGGTAATCATTGTTAGTGTAATTAGTGTCGTTAAGATTTGTAGTTTTCGATATACGAGAAACATTACTTCAACTAGCGGAGGTCGATAATGATTCAATTATAAGAAGTGAAGATAAATCCTTAGCACACAACAAACTTGGTGACTTTGAGTTTTTAGTGGAAATAGTTATTTCGTATGATATATTAAATAGAAGTAATTTAGTTAGTAAACAATTCTAATCAAAAGATATGCTTATTGTTGTTGTCATCAATAAAGTACAGGAATTTATATCTTTTTTGAGAGATATAGAGAGATAGGTTTTGCAAATGCCTTAGAAATAGAAAGAGATATTGTCAATGAAATATATATTGATTCCATGTTTCCTCAAATGCGTGTAATACGAAGAAAAAAATATTTTGATGAGAACTGAACTGATATATCTACAAGTGCTTCCCAATCTACAGAAGAGACATTTAGAGTTACTTATTTTTTTTATATATTATGGATCAAGCAATCATTTTTTTTAACAAGGAGGTTTGACCTTTATGTTGAGTTATGTTAAGTAATTGTTGCATCTGTAGAGAGAAGTTTTTCAAAGTTGAAGTTGTTTTTTTTTTTGGTATTGAATGCGGCCGACTACATTAGCCTCCGCAATTTATTAGAAACAAAAACAAGCTAACAACAGATAGACCTGCGGGTCGCCACTCCGCGGGCATCGTTCTTCAAAACTTGAACCAAAGAACCAGGAGGGTTTTGAATATAAAAGTATCCTAGTGCATAAGAAGAAGCCATATTAGCGAGGTGGTCGGCTGCTACATTCGATTCCCTGAAAGCATGACGGAGCTGGACAAGCCAGTCCTTACGTAAGAAGCCTTGGCAACTTGATACCAGACTGAAAAGGGGGTGATACGGCGGGACGGAACGGTTAACAAGATTAATGAAAAGCTCTGAATCAATCTCCACTTTGAGTTTGCGGATCCCCTTGTCCCAAGCCAATCGAAGACCCATAAACAGACCCCAAAGTTCCGCCTTTGGGACAGAACAAGGTCCAACGTTTGACATAAATCCGCACAGCCACTGCCCATGCATGTCTCTAAGTAGTCCCCCTGAAGATGCGCTCCCAACAGCCCTCTTAACCGACCCGTCCGTGTTAAGCTTGACCCACCCCTCCTTAGGAGCAGTCCAACAGATGTTAACGTCCTGCATATTCCTGATCGGCTTAGTCCTCAAATTAACCTTCGTAGAAGCAATGGATTTACCGTATGCTGCGATCCAAGCGATTCTATTAACAGGCCCAGGAGAGTTACGGAAAATGGTATCGTTCCGCCATTTCCAGCACCACCAAAGAGCAACTGCAAAGCAAATGTTCCAAGGAAGGTTCAATGAAATAAGATCCTTGCGCTCCAGATTGATTAATAGCCATTCATTCACATTATCTGTATAAAACGCAGCAGCATGATCCTCCGTAAGAAACCCGGACCACAGACTAGCCGAAATGGGGCAGTCCCTGAAGATATGTAACATCGTCTCAGGAGTATCCAAGTAGTTGTTGCAGTAGCTGTTAGTTGCCATGTGTCTCCTTGCGCGTTCGGCATTAGTCAGCAGACGGTTATGGGCAACGAGCCAAAGAAATGCCCTAATTCTTTCTGGAATCTCAATCTCCCAAATCCGACAAAAGATAGGGTTAATGTGGTTATCCAGAGGAGCATTGTTAATAAAGAATCTGTATGCTGACGACATAGAATAACGACCATCCGATGCGACCCTCCAACTTAGGCAGTCTCCGGAAGATGAGCGATCGTTGATGACGACTCCAGCAATAGAATTTGCGAGGGCAAAGAATTACGAATCAAGTTCCAGTCCCATCCAGAACCGTCACGCCAGTACCTTCTAACACAATCAGCCGAATCTGCCCCATCCGGGATATGAAATCCAGCGCTAACAAAAGAAACGTCACCACACCACGCGTCCGTCCAAAATCGAGTGTGTAACCCGTTGAACACTACCCATTTCACTCCGGGTAGAAGCACCTTACATTTAGCCCAAATCAACCCTTTCAATATATAAGAACCGCGGGTGGAAGGGCTGTTGTCCATGAACCTTCTATTGTCAAGCAACCTGTACTTATGAGCAATTAGTGAAGCCCAAGGAGACAGATTATTCTCAGTAAACCTCCAGGCAAGCTTTCCTATTGCAATAACATTAGCATTTGAGGCTGTGCGAATCCCAAGCCCCCCATAGGAAACCGGTCGACAGATCTCATCCCAAGCCACGAGATGAATACGGTTCTTCGAAGGGCTATCTCCCCACAAAAAGGATCGACACAATCTATCAAGTTCATTACAAATAGAGACCGGAAGCTTCACAACACGCATAATGTATGAAGGAAAGGAGCAAAGAACGGACTTAACGAGAGTAAGCCTGCCCGCAAAACTCAGAACCCTGCCCTTCCAAGATGCTAATCTCTTCTTTGTTTTCTCCACCAGAAAGTCGAAATCTACCTTACTTAACCGAGTGTGCAGCATTGGAAACCCCAAATATTTACCAAACTCATTCACCACAGGGAATCCCGAAATGTCCGAGATAGCCTTTTTGAGATCATCATCTACGTTGGGAGACACCATGATTTGTGATTTAACGCTACTAACCTTGAGCCCCGAGGCGCAACAGAACTCCGTAAGACATTTGTTAATAACGGTAATACTTTCCTTGGACGCCTCAGCGAATAGAACGATGTCGTCTGCAAAAAATACGTGTGAGAATGCCGGACAATCTCTAGTAATTAATATTGGTGACCACTTCTTACTATCCATAAGATGTTGGATAGCATGACTGAGCCGCTCCAGGCATAGAACAAAGATATAGGGAGATATAGGATCTCCTTGTCTCACGCCTCTTGAAGAGACGAACCCGTCAGACATCTCCCCATCCCATAGAACCGACATGGAGTGAGACCTGATGCAGGCAGAAAGCCATCCCCTCCAAGCCTCCGGAAGACCCATCAGAGCACAAGACTCCTCAATAAAACCCCAATCCAGTCTGTCGTAAGCTTTCTCAAGATCTAATTTAATTGCCATCCACCTCTTCCCGGTTGATTTCCTCACAATTGAATGGATCAATTCTTGAACGATTACCACATTGTCTTCTATCATGCGTCCGGGAATAAAGCTACTCTGTAAGGGGCTCACCAACTTATTCATGAGAGGTTGAAGTCGAGAAACGAGCAACCTCAAAATAAGCTTATATCTAACGTTACATAACCCGATTGGTCTGAACTTAGACATATGATCCGGACTTTTACACTTGGGGATCAAAAAAATGAGAGTGTCGTTGACTCCTTCCGGAAACACTCCGGATTCGAAGAACTTGTTAACAAAGCTCAATACTGTAGGGCCAACCGTCTCCCAAGATTTGTGATAGAAAACGGAACTGAATCCGTCTCTACCAGGAGCCTTGATAGGGGACATACTGAAGATGCATTTGGTAATCTCTTGTACAGAAAATGGTTTACAAAGAAATGTAGTATCGCCTGGATCAAGAGAAGGATAATTAGCGAGAAAAGTACCATCATTCAAGGCCGGCGTAGTTTCCGCCGTAAAAAGCTTCTTGTAGTAATCCTGAGCATTTAGTCTCAGCAAATTACTCCCAGAGATCCACACCCCCTCATCATTCATTATACACTCGACACGGTTAGCTCTCCTCCGAATCAGCGTACTGATATGGAAAAAGGAGGTATTTCTATCTCCTTCAATAATGAATTTATCCCTTGCTTTCTGTTGCCAAAGAAGTTCTTCCTGATCCAGAATTTCCTCAAATTCAAGTTGAAGAGAAGAGTGCAAATCAAGAAGACCCTGTGAGAGATTCCTTTCTATTTCAGATTGAACTTCCGTTAGCCTTTCAAATAACGCCTTCTTTTTCACTTCAATTCGACCGAATGAAGTAATATTCCAGCGTAATAATATGTCTTTGAGAGAGGAGAGAGCCTTGCAGAGATTATTTTCATGATTGATCCAGTTTTCATTCACAACATTCCTGAACTCCGGATGAGTAGTCCATGCAGATTCAAACCGAAAAGGACGCCTTTCACGATTCACTTTTCTGATCGGAGCAAGGCGGAGAAGCAGTGGATTATGATCTGAAGATAATGGAGGTAGATGCCGAACCGACGCTTCAGGCCAACATTGACGAGCCAGGCCGTTCATGAACACTCTATCGAGCCTCTTGGAGACTCTACGCTCAACGCTCCTACCTCTGTTCCAGGTAAAGCATGGACCACTGAAACCCATATCAATCAACTAAGTATCGTCAACCCATCTTTGAAGTTGTTAAAGACCTACATGCGTTCTGCAATGAAACAAGAATGACTAAATGGATTAGCCTTGATATCAATTGAGAATGATATGTTGAAAGAAGTTGATTACGAGGATCTCGTAGAAGATTTTGCCTCAATGAATGTTAGAAGGATGAAACTTTTTAATTACATTTGTGTATGTTTGTACTCTATTAATTTTTGAAAGATATTATAAAACGATGATATAAATTATGAATTATTATTAGTATATTTTATTAGTAGGGCCTATTTATATAAATTGCATGGGACCACCAAAACAATTGATCCGGGCCTGTAGGGACCAATTGGATTTTCAAAACCAAACATCTTTTTTGATGGACGAATTGCTCATGCTACTAGTAAATATCTCTAGCTTCAATATGCCCTCTTCGAGCTTGGAATTTCTCTATCACAAACACCAACCCTATGGTGTGACAACTTAGGTGTCATATACATGGTTGTCAACCTGGTTTTGCATCACCGTATCAAACACCTTTCTCTTGATTATCATTTCGTAACAAGAGTATCCAGGTGGCATTCATCTCCTCCAAATATTAGAAAGAAAATATTCTAACTACACCCTTTATGTTCCAAGGTTTACTCACATGCAATCCACTCTTCACCTTACCTCTCTTGGATTGACGGGATGCTAGCACATTGACGTCACAATGATGAGTCATCATTCCATCCCTATGCACCTTCTTGGAAGCTTCCTAGAACGCCAATGATTGGCTAATGATAAATCATAGTGAGGTGTCAGTGTATAGATATACCTACCATTCATTGTAAAGCTACAATGAAATACAATGAACGTTTAGTCATATCCTGATATTCCATATTGTGAATATACACTTGCATAATTTTGGCTTGTGTATATATGTACATAATACGAGTTTGTAAGGAACTCATACGAGCACGGAAGCTTAAACTAAAGCATTCTGGGATAAAATCGACGGGTTCATTAATTATTCATCGGGTTCATCAAAGTTGAACAAAACTTCATGGTATACTCCCAGAAGTGTTTAAAACAGTTATATCCAAAGTCAGAAAATATTTCTGATTCATTAAGCCGATCACAATTATTATTTTCTAAACCAATAGCCTAGAAAAACGGGTTATTACATATGACAAGTTCGAGCGTAATGTCAAAGTGAAAATACGTACACTTAACAATTCTATCACCAAATCGGAGCTCAACACAATCTTTTTCTGTTTTTATATGAAACTTTTTTAGTTGTCCATATAGGTAGAGAGTATATTAGTATTTATATCACTTTTTGCAATTTTATCTTTAGAAGATTACGGGTTAACAATTTCTCTCTTTTTTGTTTGTTTGATCTTCCTTTCTATTGACTAAGTTCTTGCACTTGAATAGAATTAAATGTATCACCTTTGACTCAAAGCATGTTGTTGGTCTATTTTTTGAATAGATGATTAATTGTGCTTCTTTAGTTTAGAATAAGAAACTTGTGTGGATGTTGATTGACGAATGGTATGTTGAAGATGGAAAAAATAATGAAACTCAAACAATAACACATTATACCAATACTATAAATGCTTGAGATTCTCCTCCTAAGACATCAAAACTCCGTGGCATAATATGACTTATGCCAATGAAGAACAATGATGAATAAAGAACAAGAGATAACTCAAACTTACAACTAAAGAAGCTAAAATTAGATTGAACCCAAGAAGAAATTATTTCCCAAGTAACACACATTTAACTAATGTAATTAGTAATTGCTCGATTCAGTGGGGCCATGATGAAGCTAGGGGAAATTAGGGTTTCGATTATCTAAGAAGTAACAAACATATATATCATACCTTATTTCATTTTTAGGTCTTGTCATTGTGAAATTAGAGTTTTTATTCAACTCCAACTAATACATATCCGTATTCGATTCAAATCGAAAATGGTAAAGAAGAAGGGTTTTGATTTCGTTTTAGCTTTGATTCGAACAAGACAAGTTAGCTTACTACACTTTTGGATTTCCAAGAACAAGAGGAGGAAGCCTACACCCCTTCCGGGCAACGTAGTTGAATTTTTTTTTTCCTTCTAATTTCGCATATAAGTTGACGTTATTACACATTTGACAACTATTTGTATAGATAATCGGTTTGAGACGGCTTGAGATCGGCTCCAAGTTTGCGTTCTATATGCATAATCATGAACCCTAGTAAAGAACCTAAACTATGCACCCAATCTGCGTAATTTCGTTCTTCATACAAACTTTTACGTGTATATTTAGAAAACCCATTTTTAACTTTATTTTGTAATCATGATAAATGTTAGGTTGTGGTTTTTGTGTTTAGTGGGCTGTAACTTTTATGACTGATGACAAAAAGTTGCACCCCACTCAAAACAAAACACACAATCTAACTTTATCGTAAATTATAAACATATTATACTTGTTATGTATTTTGTTCCGATTTTAATTGATTTCTCAAATTTATTGTTAAATAACATCAATTTATGCACGTCTAATATAAATGAGCATTTTATTCATAAAACCAAGACGCAATCATCAATTTTGAAAACTTAAAATCTTAACCCTAGTTCCGTAACCGCAAATTAAGGATAGAGAGATATTTCAAATCAAAGATGAGATGAAATAAAGACTATTAAAAATAATTTATTTTAACCTTATTTTGTAATAACGGTTAAAGTCACGACTTTTATTATTAGTGGAATGCGATTTTATGACCCTTTTATTTTTGGGTATTTTTGTAAGTATGTGAACTTTAAACGAGCAACTCATTTAGGCTCATGTTGAGCTAAGGCTCACAACGAGCTTCATAACAAGAATGTATTTGGCTAAGTTTGAAATGTGAATGAGCCCGACTTTGGCGAGTTGAGTCCGAGCTTAACCTGAGTAGCTCGTCCCGTATAACAACCCGGTGGCGAAGGGCAGCAAATTATCATTTAATGAGAGCTTTTGTGTAATTTCATATATAGCCGGGCGTTAAGTGAAAATGAATTATTTATCAGGCGATTTTGTGTAAATACCTTTTTCTTGTATACTATATATGCGCCAAGGAAAGGTTCCTCAGGGCAATACGAAGGTGTAGCCTCCTTTTAGTCTGCTGGGAAACTAGGGTTTTACGTCTACTCTGTTCGAAGGAGTGAAAATCTAGGGTTTTGTCCTCTGTAAGACATCCTAGGTTGGTAATGGGGGCAGACAAGGGCAAGAAACTGAAGGTCGCCGACAAAAATGAAGAGGAGAACGCCGAGCAGATCGACAGCGAGCTTGTCGTCTCCATTGAGAAGCTCCAAGAAATCCAGGACGAGCTCGAAAAGGTTTATTGTCTTCCTTTTTTCTACGGAACACGTTAAGATTCACGTGTTTTATCTTTTTTACGGTAAACATGTTTAAGGCTAGCGCGGTTGGCTGTTCATCATGTTTTTCTGATCCCGTGGCTTCGATAAAGGCGCCATCTTCTCTGCCTAGGTTGTTTGATGTATTCATATGAATTGGGAATCTCTATGTGGGTTTAACTTTTTATTTAAGTAGTTCGAGAATCTTATCTTAAGTACTATGGTGAATTTCTCTTATTTGAACGCTGTTTCATGGGTCTGTTTTGTTTGTCATATCTGAGATTTTTGTTGGTCTTTCGAGCAAATTTAATTTTCCGAGGGATTTTTTCTCTCTCAATGCTGTAGCTGAACCTGATTATTATTGACATTGGGTATATTGGATAGTTCTACCATATTTTTGTATATTGATACTCTTCCTTTCCTGTACTTGTATTTTGAACATGTGTTGTTGTCATATATATTCTGAAATATTTGTGATCATGTCATAGATCAACGAGAAAGCAAGTGACGAAGTGTTGGAAGTGGAACAGAAGTATAATGAGATAAGGAGACCCGTTTATGGCAAACGAAATGATATAATCAAAGACATTCCCGATTTCTGGTTAACTGCTGTATGTACTTTGTACCACTATTTACAATCATTATTCAGAGCGTGTTTGTGTTCTTTTATTGTTAAACTAATTCCAAAAAATCTATCCTTCTTTCTGTCGTATCTGCATTTCAGATTTTGAGTCACCCTGTTCTAGGTGATCTGTTAACTGAAGAAGACCAAAAGGTATGAACTCATCTGCTGTATTAGAACAGCATGTCTGATTGAATCACTGTATTATTTATATAAGTTTTCTTAATGTATGGCTGTCAGATCTTCAAGTATCTAACGTCCCTTGAGGTTGAGGATTCAAAAGATGTAAAACTTGGCTACTCCATTACATTTGTAAGCGCCTGGTGGATCAATGCAGCTACTTGTTCATACATTGCTTATCTCCGCATTTATTTTAATACCGTATTGACTCTGTATTTTTCATTGAAACAGATCTTTAAATCCAACCCTTACTTTGAAGACTCAAAACTTACAAAGACTTTCACCTTCCTTGATGAAGGAACAACCAAGGTTGTGGCTACGTCAATCAAATGGAAAGAGGGCGCAGTAAGACTTTCCTTATTTCCCCTTTTTTATATTGTTGTCTTTTGATTTTATTTCAAGCAATGTAAGCTATAGGTCTTGATTATCTGATTATTCATGTTTGATCATTCCAGGAAATTCTTTCAAATGGAACAAATGATAAGAAAGGAAATAAGCGGGCTCTTCCTGAACAGAGGTCAGTTTCTTATTTGTGATATTCTATTTTCTGTTGTAATTATATGATCTATAGTGCATGGGTACCATACAATATCTTCGTCACCTGGCCACAATGGGGATGCAGCTGTGAGAAATAAAAAAGCAGCATGTTTTCCTCTAGTCTCAATGGGTTAAAAGAATGTGTCCCCTTAGTTCTTGAAGCATTTTTTTTGTAACCATTCTAGTTTGGCCATGCTCCCAATGGCTCTCCCAACATCTTTGCCAATTGGCAATGACAATGAAAAAGGCTTAACATGAGTTGTGCAGTCTCTGTTGTTATTGTTGAATGATGTGCTCGGTTATGAGATCCTATTTTTTGGTTTATTTTATATGTTGAGGGCTGGGATAGTCCCTGCCTTTTCATTTGGCTTCATGATACGACTCGTTAGTCATCATCATCATCATATTTCAACACTGCCCAAAAATGTACTTGCCTTCTTCCATCACTGTGAACTGCCCGTCTGCAATATTGTGTAGTTAAAACAATGTAGTTAGCAATAGAAGACATTTGTGCAGTGTTATGTGTAATGACTACCATATAGTTTTGTGGATGCACAGCTTCTGACTTGGGGTAGTGATACCGATAGAAGACATTTGTGTAGTGTTATGTGTAATGACTACCATATAGTTATGTGGATGCACAACTTCTGACTTCTGTTTGAAAGTTATGTGGATGCTCAGCTTCTGATTTCTATTTGAAAATTATGTGGATGCACAGCTTCTTTACCTGGTTCAGTAACTCGGATGGAAAAGAGAACGTGGACGACATGAATGACGAGGTAAACATGTTGTCCTATTTCTGTGAGTTTCAGAATTTTGCAAGTCATGTAATTGGAATTTCATATTTATGTTTGGTCTTTTTGAATTTCCCTTGTGTTTTTGGAATTTCAGATTGCTGAAATAATCAAGGAGGACTTGTGGCCTAACCCACTTTCTTATTTTAACAATGTAAGTCATCTTTGTTTTGATTTCTCAAGCTTGGTTTTGCCAGTTTTGCAGTTCACTTGTTTGTAACTTACCACACTCTTTTTGGTGCAGGAGGCTGATGACGAGGAAGAATTTGAAGGAGAAGGAGATGACGAAGAGGTATTTATATAAACACTGTCAGAATTGATTGTTTGATCATTATTTGATTAACAATATTGTTTTGAGATTTTTGTTAGTTAATTGAGGCAATATTAGTTGAGTAAACGAATATCTGACATTTATTTTTAACGGATGATTAGTTGTTTAAAAATTAAGCACAACAACCGTCTTATGGTGAAGAATATCTGATATGATATGTCATACCTTGGACTAATGTGCCATGCTTCTTGGTCGGGAGAACTTTGGTATTACTTGTTATGTGAGGTCTTATTATAAATGGTGCTATACCTGTTTCATCCTATTCTTGAAGAATATCTGATATGATATGTCATACCTTGGACTAATGTGCCATGCTTCTTGGTCGGGAGAACTTTGGTATTACTTGTTATGTGAGGTCTTATTATAAATGGTGCTATACCTGTTTCATCCTATTCTTGATAGTTTTATATTATGAACTATGATAGGGACAGGAGGGGGAAAGTAGCGATGAAGAAGACGAGGAGGATGCTGAAGATGGAGAGGAATAAGTCATCACCCGCCGGTTGTGTTATGGTTCATTTGGTTGAATCCATTTTTGGTTAAACAGTTGTGTAAAGTCTCGGTTAGTGATGCAGGTGGTGCTGGTAGAGAAACAAAGATGAATATTTACAAATACTTGCGTCTATTTTGGTAATGATTTTTCTATAGTGTGTGACTGCTTATCTATGAATTAATTATGTATTAGTCTTTTATTAGAGTCGAGAATGATGTTGGTAAATCCAATAGGATTGTTGCTTGCTTTGATATCTATCTGGGAATAGTTGTTGGAGGGTGATTGAATTTGGCTTTGAAATCTGAAAGGCTGAAAAAAATATTGGCTTGTCCTGAATACAATGGCGAACAAAATGATAATCAAGTGGTAGGTGCTTGATCTTATGACGAAGAATTGGATGTGCAGTGAGATGGGTTGTACCAATATTATCACACCATAGTGTAAGAGTAGTAAATAAGGGAAATCCAAGTTGAGCTAGAACAAGTTGCAACTACAACAATTCAGAATTGGCATGAGTGATGACTTAGTCTTAGGCTATAGTTGAAGATCGAGCAATACTGCCTTGTTACTTAGAGCTCCAGGAGATTAGATTTTGACCAAGATGATGCAATATGCACTAGTTGCACGCCGATCAACCACATCACTACCTTGTCTACATCCGAGAAGGCTGACAGTAGATGGCATGAAGAAGTAGAAGAAATATGAAACTGAATAGAAGCAATTTAGAAGATAAGGGAGGAAAAAATGTGAAAGTTTGGATCTGTAGATAACTTGAAACCGGATAGTTGAAGAGAGAAAACAGATAATAGGTCCCAATTGATAAAGCAATACCATAATCCACAACTTGCATATAAGATAGATCTCAATTGACAAGTCCACAATATTGAATGTAAGTCATAGTTATGCGGGAGAGAACTTTGTCCAATTGTCACGTGGTCAGGACTAATGTTGTCACCCATTGATTATCACATACCCAAGACGAAAACTTTTTTTTTTTACATCGAACTCAGGATCGAACTACGAGGGCTATCACCTTAAGGCAACAACACCTTGAAGAACATATAGCAAAGGAAAATTTCAAATACAACCATAATTCATATAGACAAACATCCAATACATAGAATCAATCCAATATCACATATTCATCTAGCGGGGCTCACCAAATCCTAGAAGATGAGAATTATCCGGGCATACATAACCAAAACTCTTTATTGTTGATCGAAAGAGGTTCTAGTTGAGCGACCTCCATAGAGAAAAGGCGGCTGAACTTGCTAATAAGATAAGATCTTATTTAGCTACCAAATCATATCTTCTAACAAGATAAGACCAATCTAAAAGACAAGAACGTCCAAGTGGATATGCTAACAATCCAGCCCAACCAAAAGCGAAAAAAGAGAGGGATATATGTCCAAGAGAATTTAAAATGGGCCTAGACCGACCGGCCTGACCTATAAAATCAACATCTTGTCAACATTGTGACGCTTCAATAAAACTAGATGTTCTGTTGTTGTGGCTGGAACTAGAAAACCAACGAGTACTACTTTCGAAGGTAATTAGAAACTCTATAACTTTGTAGTTTACATGAAAAGTCCAGATCAATCTTCTATTTGGAGTAATCGACTGTCATCGTACGTAATGCTCGAGCTGTTTCATTTCTTCGAGAAGTGGTCATGTATGGGTCATGTGCCGGCTGAAAGATCATTTGGCCGATCATATGTAACACTTCCCGAGGTGATCTTTGTCTTCACTCTCAAATCTCAATCATTTCTGTCTTGACCATGACTTCTTTGACCGTAGGGAGATCCTTATGTGTATGAGGCAATCCCACTACATGTATATCATTTGTAACAAATTCATGTAATGTCTACAACTATAAAAACTAGCCGCTTGATCTCTGAAACACTAATATGAAGAGAATAGACCGATAAGATATGTCATTTATCCCCAAAAGGTAGGAAATTGAATAGAATGATGATGATAAAAAAACACTAAATAAAGTGTTATCAAATACCCCATTCATGAACCTTACTTGTCCACAAGTAATATCTTATGATATCTATCAATTCGATTCAAATACCTGTCTTAGATGAAATAAGATCAAGCACTTTAAGTCTCATCATCATACCACAAATCATCATATAAGGAATGACTCAAAGGTCATATGTTTCAAGACCACTCAGGGGATTGTATATAACGCTCTAACATGTGTTTAGGGGATATATATATATATATATATATATATATATATATATATATATATATATATATATATATATATATATATAATGGCACTCAAACTCAATTAATATGCAATGATCCTTAACCATAAGTTTACCAAGGCGTTATGAATCTCTACCGCGTAACTTTCCTACAAGTACAATTATGAACAAAGAGGTCTTTCATAGGTTGTAACTTAACCAAGTAATGAACAAGGGTGAGGAGTTTTATTTTGATATGTAGTGCAAAATAATCCGGGGAACTAAGATGTCTCGAAGCTCATGATGGGTTATCTTCTTGCAAGCCGGATTTCTTGACTCTTAATTAAAACACATTACTTTTCTTCATTTCAACACTTTATACTTTGTAAACTTGATTCCTTTTTCTCTTTTTTCTATATCCAAGTGGTGCACAATTGCATTTATTCTTCTTCATTTTATTACACCACACAAACCTTTATACGTTGATGCTCTTACTACACACAACCTCATAATTGCATTTTGCTTTCATCCTCCTTTGCATGATATCACCTCCTAATTTCTGGAGGGGTCAAATGAGGCTAAACATGGCTATGGATATCTTTTGGAGCAACAAAAAAAGGTCAATATAGGCCGGAAAGGGTTAATAAGATGGAAAATTATGCATAGGGTAGTAATAGAATAATAAGCTTAACAAAGAAATGCCTTCATCAACTTCATAAATGTAAAAAGAAAGAACAAGCATGTAATCTAGAAAGAGAGTCAATCGTAAGATCTAGATAATCAAAGCATAAAGAAGAAAACTCATAAAAAGGATTCATAAACAATATGTGCATAAGGCTAAAATAAACCTCACAAGACAATGTCATGAAACAAATTCATTATCATTAAACTCAATACTCAATGACATAGACAAGGTTGGAGAGAGATATCTCGAGCATCCTTAACCGGTATAGAATCAAAAACAGATAAACCATATTTTTGGAAAATAAGATAACACAAAAACAAAATATGCATGCTGACAAAATAGGAGTGAAATCGATCAAAGTCGAGTAAGGTGGTCGGTCGGCCAGATAACCCTCGATCGAGCAACTACTCCTTTTACAAATAGAAGAGAAAATACTGAAATAAAACGTGAATACTAGAGAGTTTTTGGGTGCTTGGTCGAGCGACCACCTAGGTGCATTGCGGCCGACTAAGGATAAAAAGACGAGCATACATTGAAAACTCCACCTTGAGTATATATTTGAATATGTGATGATGGAAGACTTAACACATAAAAGCGGTTTTTATACTAACAAAATATCGATTGTATTTCTAGTTGCTTGGTTTGTTTAGTGTTTGTCTAAATGTATGCAGGCCTTGGAAAGCATTTCAAGGGATAGATGGAGGCCTTGAAATCAGATACAAGGGACAAACGCAGAGTTTGAAGAAGTTTAACACGGAGGCCTTGAAAGCCATTTCAAGGGATCAGAAGCCAAAGCCTTGAAGCGAGTTTCAAAGAACAAGACGGCTAGAAGGAATTCAAATCTCTACCAACCAAATCAACCAAGGATCAAAAGAAGATCTTCCAAGGAGATACGCTCAACAAGAAGATCTCGACCTAGAGGATTCGGTTCAAATAGGATCTCGCAAAGATCCTCAACAAAAGCGCAAGATTTCTTCTCAACAGATATCGGAGATCTTCATCCAACAAATTCTCAACAAATCTGAAGATCTCGATGCTCAAAAGACAAATATCTTCAACAACGTGAGAAGATTACGGAGAAGAAGAATCAACATGCTTTAAGGAGATGAAGAAGATAAAGAAGATCTACAAAGGCTATCTAATCTCAACCAAGAAGCGTTTTCATTGAGAAGAAGAAACATCTACAATGGTCATCTTTACAATCGGCTAGAAGACTTCTCCATCGAAGACTATAAATGAAGATGTCGATTGAAGAAGAAGGTACACACAAGCTTACACGGAAATATCCAAAGTCTTCAAGCGATACAAAGCATCTTCATTCGATCAAAGAAGTTTGTCTTTCCTCTCTTTCTAAAAAGCTTTATCCCCTAGAGAGAGATAACACTCGAGAGCTCCCTTGGCATATCTAATGAGTGTTATACTCGAGTGTATGTTACTCTGTGAAGTAACTAGGCTATTATAGCTAGGTTAAGAGTTGAAGCTAGATCGTAGCATTGGCTACAGTGAGAGAAGAAGGGGATTTCTTCTAGGTTGTATCTAGGACTCTTTGAAGCTGATAATAGATAGTTAGATCCTACGGTTATACCTTGGGACGGAGAGTAGGCTGTTTAGAGCCGAACTTCGTGAACATATCCTCGTGTCGATCTTTTCAATTCCGCACTATATCCTACTTTATTGTGACTAACTTTGTTTTGCAGGCTTACAAAGTCAAGGCCCTTGAAATCACTTTCAAAGCCCTTGAAATCAAAGTGTGTCACAAAGAGCTCAGATCGACATCAAGGCCTTTGAAATCAGTTTCAAAGCCTTGAGATAGGTTTTTGCGAAAAGTTCTCATACTCTATTCAACCCCCCTTCTAGAGTATTTATATATTTTATATTAACCTAACGGTTCTTCATACATGTTTTTGAAAAAGAAGGGAAGATTTTAAAAATTATTTGAAAGACCTTTTTGTTCACCACCCAATGCTTAAATCTTGCATTGTCCTCTATGTAATTAAAAGGTAAGATAGAAGTAAATAGAAACACACAAAATAATGTAGGATTGCCTCCCTATCATTGCTTCTTTTAGGACTTTTATCTGAACTTGGTTCGCTCATTTCCACTTGCTATATGCAGAAGATGGTTCATGTGGAGGTCTTCTCCTAAGTACTCTCAGTACCATACAAAGTAGGAATATGCATGTGTACTCTATACTTGCTTTCAATAATCGGATGTTTTTAGGTGTACTTTGTTGGAGTCAATTCTTGATCGTGCATTTTGGCTTGAGTAGATCTTGATCATGTCTACTACTTCCGCCAATATCACATGAGTATGAAAATATAATTTGGATGGATCCGGTGGATCTGTTATGCTTCCACAACCACAATCTCGGGGGTTGGTGGTGTGGGAGATCCCTTGACCATGTCTAGTAGTTGTGCCTTCTTGTTAAATTCATCCTTGAGATCAATCTTGTGGTGGTCAAGTGACAAAGAAGGAGGTTTGGTAGTGTTATGTACATTTAATAATATCCTTTCCTATACTTGAGAAAAGGATACATTATGAACATTTAATGCCACTCATGATAGGTGGTTGTGTGAAACCTACATTGTTAGTTGCAACCATATCATGAGTAGGGACATGAGGAGGGTAAAAAAAACATACTAAAACAAACCTACGCACGTGTTTTATTAAATTTTTGAAGCACGTGATGCTTACACCTCAATTGATATGACCAACCTAAAGATCCAATGTTGCAAGACAAAAACATACTAAAATAAACATACACACGTGTTTTATTATATTTTTGATGTTGGAAAATAAAGTACAAGATATGTATTGCTACACCTTCAAGCATCTCACCATCCACTCTACAATACTCGCATCAACTCTCATAAGAATCTCACCTATAAGAATTAATGCCTTCTCCGAAATCCACATGACATCTCACCAAGGAGGAGGTTTCAACATCTCACCCAAAACCATGGAACCAAACTCCGCCCCCTCCCCCCCAAAAAAATAAAAAAATAAAATTAACTCTTATTTTTCTATGAATCATGCAAGCCTTTAAATAGGGAAAATAAGGTCAGATGAAAGATTAAAACAAGGCCAAAAGTCATATCAAATAATAAGCTTCAAAGGTCCACATAATGAGGCATTGGTTTTGGACTCTTCACATTTTGGCCATAAATTTGACTATTCAAAGAACTGCATTTACAACCCATCTCTTGGACGAATATGCTCTTGTGGTCTTCATGAATATTTATCCCTTTATATCAACTTTCCAACAAGTATTTATGGCCCTTCATTAGATAAACATAGCATTCATTATGACTAAAATAATAAAGGGTCGATTGAAGAGGATTCCGGGCCACATATGTTTGAAAACGTAAATTTTTGGAAATTGCTTAAGTTTTCATTATGATAACTCCACATTGGTTATATATTTGTATATGTGATGATGGAAGACTTAACATTATGAGCGGTTTATAAACTAACAAATATCAATTATATTTCAAGATTGCATGGTTTCGTTTTGTGTTTGTTAAATGTGTGCAGGCCTTGGAAAGCATTTCAAAGGATGAACAGAGGCCTTGAAATATACTACAGGGGACAAGCACAGAGATTGAAAAGCAACTCAAAGGCTTAACACGGAGGTCTTGAATACCATTTCATGGGATAAAAGCCGAATCCTTGAAACGCGATACAAGGGATACATCAGCTGGAAGCATTTCAAAATCAAGATTTAATCTCAACAACCAAATCTACCAAGGATCAAGAGAAGATCTTCAAACAAGATATCAAGAGAAGATCTTGGCCAACTCAAGAAATATCTCCAACGGACTTTTTAAAGAGGAGATATCGGCCCAACAAAAAGATCTTGGAAAGATCTTAACCGATGCAAGAGTGAAGATTTCATCCAACAGATCTCACAAAGATCTCGTATCCAAGGAAGATCTTCAATGGCTATCAAAGAGAGATATCTTCAACCAAAAGATCCTCAACTACTTAGAAGATCTCGGAGCTTGAAACAAGGACTTGAACGACTCTTGCAAGAGAAGATCTCAAAGAATAAGACTCTCAACGCGTGTCAAGAGGATGAAGAAGATAGAAGATCTTGCAACGACTACTTCATCTCAACCTAACACCATCTTTCTTGGAGAAAGAAGAACCTCACAACGGTCATCTCTACAACGACTAGAAGTTCTCCATCGAAGACTATAAATGAAGATGTCGATTGAAGAAAACAACAACAAGCTTACATAGAATCATCAAGTCTTCAAGCGATCATAGCATCTTCATTTCGTTCTAAAAGTTTTTCTTCCTCTTAGTTTACAAAAGCTTACATTCCTAGAGAGAGAAAAACACTAGAGCTTCATTGGAATATCTAGAGAATGTTATACTCCAGTGTGTGTTACTCTGCGAAGTAACTAGGCTATTATTGTTAGGTTAAGAGTTGGAACTAGATCGTAGCATTGGCTACAGTGAGAGAAGAAGGGGATTTCTTCTAGGTTGTATCTAATACTCTTTGAAGGAGATAAAAGATAGTTAGATCCTACGGGCAAAGAAACCCTAGGACAAAGACGTAGGCTGTTAGAGCTGAACTTCGTAAACATATCACCGTGTCGATCTTTTCATTCCGCACATTTCTTGCTTAAATGTGACTAACGTTGTTTTATAGGTTTTCGGAGTCAAGGCCTTGAAATCACTTTCAAAGCCCTTGAAAACCAGTTGTGTCACAAAGAGCACATATCGACATCAAGGCCTTGAAATTAGTTTCAATGCTTGAGATAGGTTTTTTGGGAAGAGTTCTCATACTCTATTCAACCCCCCTTCTAGAGTATTTATATCCTTTATATACACCTATACGGTTCTTCAATTGGTATCAGAGCTAGACTCACGTATATTGATTTTACCATCAGTGAGACTAATCATGAATTCTGTAGGTAATGGAGGATTCTCTCAAGGAAGATCCACATCTCGACCACCACTCTTCTGCGGCAACAACTTTGCCCATTGGAGAGCACTAATGCAAATGTTTGTTATTGATCAGGACATGTAAATATGGAGCATCATTCAAAATGACCCTAAAATCCCAACCACCACGGTTGAAGGAGTCCAAGTCGCAAAGAAGGAAGTCGACTTCACACAAACCGACTTGGAAAGTGTTTCAAAGAACTACAAGGCCGTGAACTTTCTCTATTGTGGATTGGATGCAAATGAATTCAACCGTGTCTCATCATGAAAGAGTGCTAAAGAAATATGGGACAAATTAGTTTTCACATATGAAGGAACAAGCCAAGTTAAGGAAACGAAGATAAGCATATTCCTTGGACAATATGAGCTATTCAATATGAACTCAAACAAATTAGTCAAAGAAATGTTCACACAATTCACCGAGATCGTGAACAACCTCGACTCACTTGGAAATTTCTTCACAAATGAAGAGAAACTAAGAACGGTTCTAAGGAGCTTACCTAAAGTCAAGTGGGGACCAAAGGTGACTGCAGTCGAAGAGGCTCAAAATCTCACAACGCTTTCTCTTGATGACCTTCTTGGAAAGCTTATCACTCACGAAATGGTTCTTGGTGAAGAAGATGGAGAGCTCCCATCCAACACAAAGAACCTAGCTCTAAGATCCAAGAAGGATAATATGCCATTAGAGGAGGAAGATAGTGATGATGAAGATGAGGAAGATCCGTTCGCCTTGATCTCGAGGGGTCTTGCAAAAATTCTTCAAATGAAGAAGCAGTTCGCAAACAATAAAGATTATCAGTAATCATCAAGACCTTGAGGTAAGTTTTCCAACCGTAATAAGAAAACTAAGGTTTTAACTTGCTTTGAATGTGGTGAAGCAGATCATCTCGTAAAGGATTGTCCAAAAAAGAAGATGAACAACTTTAGGAAGAATGATCGAAAGAAGAAAGCTATGGTAGCTTCATGGAGTGATTAAGATTCTACCAATGAATCAGAAGACGAGAAAGAATAAGCAAACTTATTTCTAATGGCCGATCATGAAGAAGATCCAAATCAATATGTTGATGGTGTGGTAAGTACAATTATGTCTCAACCTGAATTTGAACTCACACAATTCCTTAAAGACATAATCATATATGATAAAGAACATAGGGTCAGGATAAGTTCCTTAAGAGAAAATCTTCTCAAACAAGAGAAACGATTAAGTGAGATAAATCTGGAGATTGAAAATCTTAACACTGAAAAGGTAGACCTTGATATCAATATCAAGGCCTTGGAATCAGAAAATACGATTCTCAAGGGCAATTTTTCTTCTCTCCATCGAGAATATATCGATCTAGAGAAAGAAAAAATTGATCTAATTGTGACGTGTCAAGACTAGATGTTGCACTATTCAATTCACTCTTTCGAAAGTCAACCTTGAAAGGATGATGGGTGAGCAACAATCTTCTCTTAACAAAAATGGTATAGGCTATCATGTTAGTTTCCCTAGAAAAACGACTACCACTTTTGTTAAAGCTAAAGGAAGTATTCATATGCCCACATGTTTCTATTGTTGCAACTATAACATTCGGAATTTTTATTCTGGGTGTTGAGCGGTTTATCGACCTTCCATAGGCACGGCTCAGTTTTCCCGCAAGCACGAGGCGCTGAGTAATGGGATTTATCCCAAAATCTCGTTCCGACCTCTCGTTTTCCACCCTTGCTTTTGGACCCATCGGTTCCTAGCGTATTTGGGAGAATGAGTCAGCTGACCCTTGAGCTTCCCCTTTTTGTGGTAGCCTTCCTTCCTTCCCTCTCTCTTTTCCCATTTTCTTCTTTCACGTGTATTGCTCTCCTTTCCTCTCTTTTGCTCCACCTTCTTCTTTGGATCTTCCATGGCCTTCCACCTTAGGTTGTATGAGTTGCTCCTCTTGGATACTAGATGGAGACAGAGGATCCGAGCTACACTGCTGTAGGTAACACTACAAATAATAAATAGTTTTGCGACGATTGTATGTTACGGCAAAAAGGCCTTTTGCGACGGCACCGACTATTTGCGACGGCATTGCGACGGCAAAAACGCCGACGCAAAGTGGTTCGTCGTAAAAGGTATTTGCGACGGTAGTTTACCGCCGCTAAGAATCTTGCGACAGCATTACGTTGGTCTTGTCCGTCGCAAAAAATTGGTGTCGTCGGCTCTTATTTTAAGTTTTGCGACGGTTAACCCTGTCGCAATAAAACGATGACGTGTATTTTTCAGCTTTTTGCTACGGTAATTTGCCGTCGCAAATGCCATCGCAAAAAAAATTACAGCTATTTAATTCTTTCATTGCGACGGCTATTCTTTGTCGCAAAAAGTTTAACAACTACATTATTCGATTTGCGACGGTTAGATATCGATGCAGAAGTTACAGCTGAATTGGATATTGATAATAGTCGCCACAAAGCTAATTAAAGTTAACATTATCACCCATCGTAGTTGATACATACTTCATATTGTTTCTAAACAAAAGTTCCTAATTGACACATTTTTAGATTTATCCGAAAACAAAAGTGATTAACACTGTCTATTGAACAACAAAATGAAACAAAATATTCAAATGTTTTCACTTGGATTTTCTTCTTGATCAACTTCTTTAGCGGCGGTCTCTTTTGACATTGCTCTCCAATAGACTCATTTTCTTGAACACTTGTTGCACCCTACAAAACCAAAATAAGCCTAGCATTAGCAAAATACATATTCCCAACATTTAATACATGCGCAACCTAATTTAAACATAGAAACATAACTATTGTTCCCATCACAATATTTAATACTAACTAGCAACTACTACTATTCCATCCTTAGCGGTTAGCGCTATTCACAAACAATAAAAAATAAAGCATATCTTATATATGGCTAGTTATGACCTTATGGTTGTGCAAAATTACCCGAATTTGAAATAATCCAACAAATGTTGATCTAACAAAATATCAGAAACTATGGTTCCATCGATTTCAAAACTTTTACAAGTACTTCCTGGTACAATTACTTGTAAAAGAAAAACTACCTCGTACAAGTATTTCTACCAGGTCGTAATCTACTAGGAAATCTTCAATGAAAAAGAAAGTTCATCCATGAATTAAGTCAAAAAGAAAAACTTAGTATCCAAAAAAAGAATCATTAATTCAAAGGTCAATACGCAACATTTTCATGTACCTTGCAAGCAGTTATGTTAGAGTTTACGTCCAGCCAACAACCACCGTTGCTTTTTAGACACTCATTGGTCTCAAGATCTGAAAGTTAAAAGATAGACTAGACTCATCAGGTTTGTGGTAAATCCTACTACAAACACTAGGAATCAGCATAAATGATTGGTGACGTTGACTAACCCAAACTCAAGCAAACAGGAGGATCAGTTGTCTCTTTGAATCCAGTACATACAACCTTCACTACAGCACTCCTCTCAAGTTTGACTGCAGAAGCACAAAAAATATAAATAAATTGGACTGTGGTATAGCATATATTATCATAGATAAAAAAACTTTCTTTTAAATTATACATAAATTTGTACTTGCCAATGGTATAGAGGGTAGACCATCAACACGAGGAAGATGAACGACAGATATGTGCAGTTGAATATAAGATTAGCAGATTCAACTCTAAATAAAACTCTTTTTTATTTTAGAAAAACATTCAAGTAAACAAACCTCTATATTGAATATCATTGATGACCAATGTGGGTAAGAGAGTGACATCACCACGACTACCATGACCAACCTGTATTTTACATGATGAAAAGTCAGTCAAACCTTGATGAAAGTTGTCAATGCAATTGAAACTGGAAATTGCCTATGGATCTTGTGAAATGGAAGTTTAGTAATGCATGAAGCAGCTTAAGTGCATAGTTCACGCATGATCAGTTCATCCATAACAATGCATTTAAGCTCATTTGCAATTATATTTATTCATAATTAAACTCCAATACATGGACAAAAGAAAATTTGGGATTTCATACCTGCATGTCTTGCTCATTCTTCAAAACTTGATTTTCCTCATCAGCTTTAGGGTCTCCCATGCACTTTTTGATTTTTTCAGAGGATATATCTACGGCATTCAGAAAGTGAATAACGAAACAAATAACGAGTCGGATTCCACTCTACTACAGATAAATCTAGTGCAGAACTCACCCAGGGACTTCAAAACATTGTCAGCACATGTATTCAAATGTTTTCACTTGAATTAATGATTCTTCCAGCAAATGCTGAAATAATCCAACAAATGTCGATCTAACAAAACAATGACGCAAAATCTTTGACATGGTATGAAATGCTGAAGCATAAACCTACCTTATACAAGTACTTCCGCTCTCTTTTTAGATGTCAAATCTTGAATGGCAAGCATCACATACCAATCCTAGATGTTGCAGAACTAAATCTTGATCACATAACTCCACAAGAATTTTTGATGCCTCTATTGCCGCAGTTTTGCTCTCAAATACTACAAGGGAACCAGGCAAGTCCATTGACTCATTACCCTTCACAGAGTCTCTCAATACATCAGCAAAGTAATTTCTAGCTAAAACACGTCAAATATCAAGAGCTTTTGAACTCATTCCCTTCTTTGCATAGAGAAATGCAAGTGTCCTTATATGCCCTGATTCTTCTAACAGAGTTTCCAGCTTCTCCTGCTCTGCACATGCCATATGTAAGAGTCATCTTTCAACTAGAAAAAGCATCTAAATAACAAAGCTAAAACTGGCTACTGGGTAAATTTGCATTGCACTAAGGCCTGTAAAACAATTCGGTTTTAGATATGATACGCTGTGTTGGAGTCCAAACAATAGCTTTTGTGGGTTGCTTCAAGGTTCACAAACTAAAGTTGGCATCAATCACAATATCTAATTCCCATTAACAGGTGAGCAATAGACGATTTTCCATACACCAACAAAATTTGTAAAGGCCAGGCACAAATGGGAACCTTCAACTTTCAAGTCTGTAGATTTGTCATTTTTCCCTCAAGTCGCTAGAATTATTTCTTTTCCTCAATGATAGTCTAATGCAACAACCAAATCATCAAATAGGTGAGGCCAAAGTCCCTGTTTCATGTATTTCTTTTTTATTAGAAAATATATAGTCTAAAGGAAAGGAGAATTTCAAATAGGTACGGTGTAGTCAAATTTTGTATGTATATACATTTGGAAGTGGATTAGCTCCTATATTTCTTTTCTTGTATTTCAAGAATGGACCCGAAATCATCATATATATCTATCCTATTTTCAAGAATGGACCCGAAATCATCAAATAGGTGTACTAAAGGAGACAACCCATCTTACTATTACAAAGACTACAACCTTTTTCGTGTATTTCTTTTCCTGTATTTCTAAGAGCTTAAGATGCAATATTCCATCAAGTAGCTAGAATCTCTCTCTCTCTCCAATTTAGCCAATAGAGAACCCCTCTGCAGCTAAACCCCTCTGTTTATAAACTTGACCTAATTAGCATGCATAACCCCATAGATATGATTTCCCTTTCATCACTCAACTGTAAATTATGCATCTGACCCATCTATGTCCTATGAGCTCACTTAATGCAATTTGCTCTTACAACTGAAGCACACTTTCCATAACACAAGATCTTGCTCATTTGTCTTCTTTTATTCACAGTATTTATAATTAACTCATAAACTCTTCATTATGTTATTTAGATCACAATCATCATTCAAGTATCATTCAGACATTCAGCTATGATGGTTAAAACAACCTTTGGTTACATTTTAAATTTCCAAAACTACACCATTGAAAAAAGATATGTGTGTCAACAGACATGCCAAGGCAATCAATAAGATTCATAGCTATGTTGTTCACTACTGTTAATGTCAATGAAGACCACCAAAATTCATAACAATTTGTTGAATATAACTTTAGGAAAACAACGAGAACTATATATAACAAATGCAAATCAGTTTGAAACAAGCTATATAGGAGATGGGACAGACTCGATTGAGACGAGGATGATAACGAAATTAAAACAAGAGGAAACACTATCTGAACACACATGCAAAACAAAAATCATAACTTGCTATCTGTGCCCAACAATAATTTAGAGTAAATTAATTCATAGTAATGTATTTTAGAATGGTTCCAAAATAAATTATGACTACCTGTAGTACTATACTCAGTCCACAATTCTCCTCTTGCTCAAAGTACAGTAGCTGGGGAAAAAAAGGAGCCAATCAGACAATCTTTTATACATCACAAGTTCTCAATTCAACAGATCATGCATAATATGAAAGTGAACTCATTTTTAAAATATTTTCAGAAGATTATAGCTGTCAGAAGAAACAAAAAAAAAAAAAAAAGACAAGCCAGGTTAACTGTATCAAAGCAAAACTAGGTTTTAAAGCACAAGTATAATTATCTCTTTTCCATGCGGACATTGATGACAAACTAAGAAGACTCTGATATACTAGTAACCTTGGCGTTCCAATTTAGACTACTTTATCATCAACTCTTTTATAGGAGGCACTAAATGGAACAGTAAACATTCATCCGGTACCCCTTGGCCAGCCATTTTGTAGGAATGTATGATTATTGAAGTATCATAAAGTGGAGTATTCATATTCATGTTTTGGCTTAATCCTTTGGTATCTCCTTAGTCACATTTTCTAGGCTTACCATTCGTGCAGGTTGAGAAGCAATGTGGCCATTTTTATTGGGTTAACGTGACAGAAGAAGATGTGTAGGGTGGACGTGTGGTCATGTTCATTCATAGAGAAAAGCAAATTCAATGTTTGTGTTAATTGAAGCAAAATGATTGATCTTTGCAGTTAATGCTTACCTAACTAGTGCAGATTCACCCAATACCTTCCTAGACTTGAAAGATTAAGCAATTAAAACAAGTTATATGTTGTTCACTACTGTTAAGTTGGACCCTACTGCTAACACTGTTATTCAATCGTATAAACTTAAATTAATTGGCAAGTTCAATCTAAGTAGCACGAGAGGGATAACTATGAGAAATAGGCTGAATTTTTCAATTAGAACGTAACTCAGTGCCCTTTTATAAAGTATTTCAGAATGAGATCGGAGTATAAACAAAGTCCCAGAAAAACCAAAAATCATAAACAAAACAGACGAAGAAGAGAGGAGGACAAAATACCTTCGACTGAGGAGCAGTAATGTTGGAAGGGAATGAAAACCGTCAGATTGAGGAGCACATATGGAAGAATCATGGAAGAATGGAAGAAGCAAAGAGGATAAACGTTTTAGGGCTAATGTGAAACTCAAATTCCAAAAAGAGAAGAAGGACTGGAATGAAGAACAACAAAAATCGAAAACAAAACAAGGAAGAGACGAATTGAAGAAGAGATGAAGACGAGTACCTTCGATCTAGGAGCATCAACGGTGGAAGGGATTGAAAACGATTGAGGAGCAGCAATCGTGAAGAGGAGTACGTTTTAGGGCAAATATGATTTATCCTCCTCTTGTATCTTAAACAAAGGAATATAAAAGTAGATATATTGTTTATCTTTTATTTACGGGCCAAAATTTTTTTTTCCCTCACCTATGAGCGGCATTCTCAAAACGTTTGCGACGGTAATCAAGAGCCGACGCGAAGACAATTGTTTTAACGTCGGGTCATAAACACTGTCGCAAATCGATGCACTATTTGCGACGGGAATGATTCCGCGGTCGCAAACTAAATGACCCCAGTTAACGCCGTCGCCATGCCGTCGCAAAAATTGCTCATTGGCGTCGGGAAACCCTTGCCGACGCAAACCACCGTCGCAAAATTAATTATTTTTTGTAGTGTAATCTCTTCTTCTTCCTCCTTCATCTTCTTCCTCCTTCATCTTCTTCCTTCTTCTTCCTTGGGCTTTAATGGTGGAAACCATTGATTTCATTCAAGATCTTCCTTCTTTGGCTTGCATGTGATTGAAATCGAGTTTGGGATGTCTTGTGTGATGTTGTGGTGTGTGGAGAACTTCTACGGTGGAGCAAAGAAGCTAGGAGGCATCAACACATCAAGGATCCACCGAAGAAACCATGGCGGAATCAACTCTGTTGTTTGACCGCAGGGGCGGCCAGCCCAGGCCGCAGGGGCGGCCAGCCCAGGCCGCAGGGGCGGCTGCAAGTTCTGCCAACCTTCCCTTGCGGTCTTCTTCTCCCTTTTGCGACTACTCTTCCTTCTTCCGCACCCGTGCCTTGCTTGGCGAGTTCCCTCCCTTGAGTATAGGTTCTTTTATGACCTTAGGGAGTGTCGATGATTATAAGCATGCTAGGTTGGACCTAGGATAGTTGGAATGCCATGTAGTGGCTTGTGGACCTTAAGCGAGTTTGTGAGGTTTTCGGAATGATCTTTAGCTTGATGGCTGCATGTTTCTGAGTTGGTTCATGGGAGGAGGGCATGGCTGCTTTGTGAAGCTTTGTGAGGGTTAGATGGTGAGTACATGATTGTGAGTTTGTGGGCTAGGATGGGCATACCCTAGCATAGTGATGTTACCTTGGAGTGTTGTTGAGACTATGCATGTTATCCTAGTATGGGTATGGGTTATGACCTTGTGAGATCATATAGGACTTAGACTTCTTGCTTATATGAGTGGTTGTTGATTTTTGTGCCTTGTCTTGAACAGACTTTGGTTATATTCCTACGGGAAATGTGGTTGAGTTGATCATTGGGACGAGGTAAGTCTACGGACTTACTTAACTCGCTTTTACGCATTATGTGGATATGTGATGGTGGTGTGTGTTTTACCTTTGTTTATAATCATGAAACCGGATTAAGGCAACTCGGTTATATATATTTGGCCTATTGTGTTTTATTAGCGGGCGGTGACATCACTGCCCAACTCCCGAGGGAGACTGGGGAGATCTTTGCGACCAAGCCATACATGGTATACGGGCGGGCTTCTTCATCACTCCCTTAGGGTATACGGGTTGAGCGCTGCTGTAAGACCCGAGGTCTTTGGGACGTTGTCCCCATGCCAACCATGCTCGCGCAGAAAACTTCCCAAGAGGTCACCCATCCTGAAATTTCTCCCACACCAGCACGCTTAACTCCAGAGTTATTTGTCCTCACTCTACCACTGGAAAAGAAGAATTCTTGTTGACATGAGTAGCAACCCATCCTTATAAGCCAATCACAAATACCCATTCAAATGATGCGGGATGACAATTTTTACGGGATGTTACAATCTCCCCCACTTAAACTCATGACGTCCACGACAGGCCAAGGACCATCCACCGAGCCAAGTGACCGCCTACTAGGGCAAGCACACTCGTAACTCAGGGTTAGCTCTGATACCATCTGTCACCCATCCTGAAATTTCTCCCGCACCAGCACGCTTAACTCCAGAGTTATTTGTCCTCATTCTACCACTGAAAAAGAAGAATTCTTGTTGACATGAGTAGTAACCCATCCTTATAAGCCAATCACAAATACCCATTCAAATGATGCGTGATGACAATTTTTACGGGATGTTACAGCCGCCACACTCCTGTTGGTTACACGGGGATAGAAGGGGAGAGTTATAAGACTCTCGTGTCACACTTTAAACGAATGGAAATAGAAATGGAATAACCTAAAGAGAATAAGAACCGGATGTGTATGTTTATGTGCAGATGTGTGTTATGTATGTATCCGTGTGTGTTTGTGCCTTTGCTATCTTTATAATGCCTAGAATGTGAGCTAACGGTTTTATACCGCTTGTTGTAGTTGACGTGCAGGTTAGGTGTGACCGAGAGATCCGGAGGAGTGGGCAGTCGGGGTTCCGTACATCTTAGGTTGAGTTTGGGTTTTTGTGTCCATGTATTATCGTTGTACATTATATTGTGTATTATTGATGTTGTTGGTTTAGACGGCTGATGTCTTTCCTTTCTTGTTATTTTCGGGAATCATGTCATTTCATTAAACTTGTTTTTGGTTTTGGACTTTATTTGTGCCTTGTTGGAAAGGTCTGGTGAAATTGTTGTCAGGCTAAGAGTCGGGACCCATTGTGAGGTCTCGCCCGTAGCATTCCAATATCCCGTGAATTCGGGGTGTTACAGCAACAAGGGTCACGTAAAATCAACATGTCCATATAGAAGAAATGACCCTTACATCATTAGAAACACTTATCCTCTATGTCTAAGGAAACAAATTAAGCAAATATGGGTTCCTAAAGGTACTAGACCACCAAACATGATTGAGCCTGAATATGGACCAATATATGCCATTTGGTCGACCCGGAAATGTTGATGTTTGTTGTTTTGCAGGATATCACCAAGGTATAGGAGCATAACTAGATATTAGATAGTGGTTGCTCAAGACATATGAGTGGAAAAAGCTCACTATTCTCAAATCTAAAAAAGCAATCATTTGGAACTATTACGCTTGGTGATAAAGGAAAGTGTAACATTATTGGCATTGGTAAAATTGATTATAGTTCATCTAACTTCATTTGGTCGACCCGGAAGGTTGTAAGTTCTTCTCGACCCATTGAACTTTTACATATGGATTTATGTGGTCTTATGCGTATCAAATCTCCCAAGGGTAAACAATACATCCTTGTCATTGTTGATGATTTTTCTCGTTTTACATGGATCCCATTCTTGTGGGAAAAATCTGAAGCTTTGTTTGAGTTTTCAAAATCGTGTAAGGAGTTGCAAACTTTAAAAGACCTACCTATCGTTTCGATAAGAAGCGATTATGGTAGACAATTTGATCAACTAAAATATGATTTGTTTTGTGCAAAATATGGTATTTCACACAACTTTTCAGCTCCTAGAACTCCTCAACCAAATGGGGTTTTGGAACGTAAGAACTGCACCCTAGAGGACATGTCTAGGACTATGCTTTTGGAAAATAGTTTGCCAAAACGTTATTGGGCGGAAGCTGTTAACACAACTAACTACATCTTGAATAGATGTTTAATTCGTCCTATTTTGAAAAAGACTCCTTATAAACTCTTTAAGGTAAGAAAATCTAATATTTACTATTTTAAACCTTTTGTATGTAATTGCTTTGTCCATAACAATGAAAAAGACAACCTTGGTAAATTTGATGCACGTAGTGGCGAAGCTATCTTCATTGGATATGCTTCAAATAACAAAGCTTATCGTGTTTATAAAAGACGTACCAAAACCGCCGAGGAAAGTATTCATATTATATTTGATGAAAGCAATGATGGTACTTTGAGTGAAAGTTTTCCAGATCTTAATTTGAATCAACACGGAGATCATAATTCTGATGGAGAAGAAGATCCTAAAGCTCAGGAAAAGAATATGCAAGAAAAGATTCAAGATACCGGAGAACAATCTCAAGACTTTGGAACGGATCTTCAAGACCTTGAAACGGAAAACTGCGATGTCAAAAGTTAATTTCAAGGCCTTGAAACTCAACTTCAAGGCCTTGAAGTAGGATCCAAAGGCAATAATCCAGCGGTACCTGAATCTAATCAAGCAAATGAGCCCCAATCTTCAGGATCTGCTCCATCTTACAAAAGGAGAAAGTTTCAATATTCTTCATACCATCCACCAGAGAATGTGATCTCAGATCCAAACGCAGGATTTCAAACCTGATCTAGGGTGAACAACTTATGTGCTTTCTCGGCGTTCGTATCTCTTATTGAGCCTAATAACTATGTTCAAGCTCTTCAAGAACCCGATTGGATCATGGCCATGCAAAATGAACTAAATGAGTTCGAGAGAAACAAAGTTTGGACCCTCACATCTAGACCTAAGCAATAATCTGTCATTGGCACAAAATGGGTATTTCGAAACAAGTTGGATGAAAATGGGAAGGCTATTCGAAGCAAAGCACGACTTGTAGCTCAAGGCTATAACCAAGAAGAAGGTATTGATTATGAGGAGACTATTGCTCCGGTAGCCAGGTTAGAAGCCATAGGTATGCTACTTGTTTTTGCATCCTTCATGAATATAAAGCTCTTTCAAATGGATGTAAATTGTGCATTTCTAAATGGCTTCTTAGAAGAAGAATTCTACGTTCCTCAACCTCCTGGTTTTCAAAATGATGAATTTCCAAATCAGGTTTTAAAATTGGACAAAGCTCTTTATGGTCTTAAGCAAGCTCCTTGAGCTTGGTATGAAGATTGTCCAAATATCTCCTTGAAAATGATTTCAAAAGAGGTTTTATTTACAAAACTTTATTTATCAAAACCAGAGGTAATGATATTTTAGTAGCACAAATCTATGTTGATGATATATTATTTGGTGCTACTAACGATTCTCTATTTAAGGAATTTTTAGATATTATGTGTAGGGAATTCGAGATGACCTTAATGGGAGAGTTAAATTTCTTTCTTGGACTTAAAGTCACACAAGCAAAGAAAGATTTGTTTCTCAATCAAAGCAGGTATACCAAGGACTTACTTAACAAGTTTAAAATGGATCAATACAATGTAGCAAAAACTCCCATGAGTTCCACACTTTCACTTGATCACAACAAGGACGGTAAAAGTGTGGTACAAAAAGAGTATCGAGGTATGATCGGTTCTTTGTTATATCTAACCGCTAGTTGACCTGGCATTATGTTTAGAGTGTGCATGTGTGAAAGATTTCAAGCTGATCCTACAGAGTCACACTTGCTACCTGTGAAAAGGATATTTCGGTATCTCAATGATACTAAGGATTTAGGGTTATGGTATCCACGTCAAAGCTCGTTTCACCTCGTTGGCTATTCAGATGCTGACTTTGCAGGCTATAAGGTCGATAGAAAGAGTACTTCTGGATGTTGCCAATTCTTAGGGTCATCCATAATCAGTTGGTACTCCAAGAAGCAAAATTTTGTTGCCTTATCCACAGTTGAAGCCGAATATATAGTTGCGGGATCCTATTGTGCACAAATTTTATGGATAGCTCAACAACTTCGTGATCTTGGATTTGACCTCAAAGGTATATCTATTAAATGTGATAATACTAGTGTTATTTTGATTACTAAAAATCCTGTGCAACATTCAAGAACCAAGCATATCGATATAAGGCAACACTTCATATGTGATCATGTTGAGAAAGGTGATGTTTTGATATCTTTTATATCGACTAACTTGGAGCTTGTAAATATATTTCCTAAGCCTCTACCTGAAGATCGATTTAGTTTTATAAGATTAGAGCTTGATATGTTAAACAAGGAAGCATTAACTTACGGGGAGTAAATCGTTTTATTTCCTCCTTATAATGCAGCCCACTTTTCAATTTCAATGTCTTGAAATGCAATTTAAAGGTCTTAAAATGAAATTCAAAGGCCACATTGAAAATCATGGTTTAGTTTATTGGTTAATATCTTTTAGATATTTGATCATTAAATTATTGTTAAAAGAAGAATTTTTAAAATAATTTCAAAAGTCTTTATTTTCAAATTCAAAAGTCTTTGTTTTCAAATTTAGAAAGATTTTTTTTGAAAAGTGGTTAAAGATTAAATGGGAAAGAATGCAAATCAAAATTGGTTTTCAAGATCTTGATTCTTTCAAAATCAAGATCTTGTTAAACCATAAATTGATTTCACATTCACCCTTTAAAATACCAGTCATCTCCCTTCTTTATTTCCTTCTGCCTTCATCGTTCTTGCATACCCACCAACTTTACTCTTTCATCTTCCGAAACCCTTTCGGCGTCTCTCACAAACAAACTCCATGGCTTCCAAGCGTCAATCAACTGATGAAGCATCATCTCCGGTTACCAAACACTCCAAGATTGTTCATATCTCATCTGACTCTGACTCTCCTGCTCCCATGGAAGATTTTGAGATTTGCGCTCAGATGGGTTTGCCCTTCAACTAGTTCAAAAGTCACACCACCATTGGAAAATGGCTTGACGGGTTGAAAGATCAAACCCTCTACATGTGTGAGTTTTTCCACTTGGTCTCCCATGCATCACTCTGCTCAGAGGATGCTATATCTAGAAGGTCCTCAATCCAAGAGAAGTGGCTTATCCAAGATTGATCAGGTTGTTCTTTGTCAACCTCACTGCAAGAAGGGAAAGAGGGGAGTTAATCCTCGAATAGGTGGTAAAAGGTAAAACCATTGCCCTCTCTTCTCTAGTTATCGCTCAAATATTAGGGCTTCCCACCTTCACCTCTTACGACCACCCCCACAAAGCTAGATCTGTTAAATTGGTCAAAGAACAGTTTCACCTATCCAACTCTCCTCTGCAGCTTACCCTTACATCTCTCACTCTCGAAGCTAGGATTGTCTTTGTTGTACTTGTGAGATGTGTTGTTCCACGGATGAAGTGTAGGGATTTGTTGACTAGTCAACTCTTTGCGTTTCTGTATCATGTCCTGAATGGATTAGATATTGACCTCCCCAACATTATCCTTAACCACATGCTTCACTTGATCAACGCCCCCTATGATACCCCTCTCCCATATGCAAATTTTCTTCCACAAATCTTTCGATATTTCTCTATTGATACTGCTGATGAGGAAAAACATTTTGTTTTTGGAAAAAATCGATGAGGAATTTTTTGAAAGTATAGGGATTGAAAAGACACTCACTGGAGTGTGGATCGTAAAGGAACAATGCACTGGTTCGTCTTCTGCAACCCAGAGGCTTGATGCGGTGGAATTTGGTCTGGAATCTCTAAGGAAGGACATGCTGGATTTTAGGTCCGAGATTTCAGATAAGATGGATGAATCACAGGACCTGCTAGCAATTATCCACCAGAAAATTAACCAGATGTTCCATGTGAATGCCCTCTCTTTTACCTCTACAAGCAGCCTGAAGCCCTTAACAGAGGAATATACTGAAGCGACCAGGAAACAAGCATAAGAGGTCATGCTTTAGTGCTACAAAACTGTAAAGGGCCGCCCCATTCATCAACCTATTGCCGAGGATCCAAATATTCTACTTATCGAGGAATTTGGCATAGTGAAAAATTACAAGAACTAGAAGGATCAACGGAGAGTGGATGAATACATAAAAATCATCGACTTGGATAACGCTCATGCCCGATGGAAAAAAAGTGCTACGACGACATCCGGGGAAAGGGCCGTCTGAATCCCAAATGGTACCAGGAGTAAGCCATTCAGAGTCTTGAAATTAGTTTCAAGACCTTGAAACGGATGTCAAGGCCTTGACATAGATTTCAAAGCCTCATTGGTTTTGATTTCAAGGCCTTGAAAACTGTTTGTGGGACTTGCCTTTTTTAAATAGTTTTTTTGTTTTTGGAAATACTTTTTGTGGGTTTGTAATAACTTTAAACTCCCGTGTTTTAACTGTTTTTTCTCCCTTGTTGAAAGACAAAGGGGGAGAAATTATATGCGTGATCCGATATTTCTACATTCTACATTTTATTTTTGATATTATTGCATATGCATCGTTAACATTAAATGCAGGCTCAATATTTGTTTTGTCTTCGATCAAGGGGGAGATTGATAACTCCACCTTGGTTATATATTTTTATATGTGATGATGGAAGACTTAACATTATAAGCAGTTTATAAACTAACAAATATCGATTATATTTCTAGATTGCATGGTTTGGTTTTGTGTTTGTTAAATTTGTGCAGGCCTTGAAAAGCATTTCAAAGGATGAACAAAGACCTTCAAACATGATACAAGCGACAAACGCAGAGATTGAAAAGCAACTCAAAGGCTCAACACGGAGGTCTTGAATACCATTTCAAGGGATAAAGACGAAGCCTTGAAACGCGATACAAGGGATACATCAGCTGGAAGCATTTCAAAAACAAGATTCAATCTCAACAACCATATCTACCAAGGATCAAGAGAAGATCTTCAAACAAGATATCAAGAGAAGATCTCGGCCAGCTCAAGGAATATCTCCAACGGACTTTTTGAAGAGGAGATATCGGCCCAATAAAAAGGTCTTGGAAAGATCTTAACCGACGCAAGATTGAAGATTTCATCCAACGGATCTCACAAAGATCTCGTATCCAAGGAAGATCTTCAACGGCTATCAAAGAGAGTTATCTTCAACCAAAAGATCCTCAACCACTTATAAGATCTCGGAGCTTGAAACAAGGACTTCAACAACAAGATCTTCAACGACTCTTTCAAGAGAAGATCTCGAAGAAGAAGACTCTCAACGTGCGTCAAGAAGATTAAGATGATAGAAGATCTTACAACGGCTACTTCATCTCAACCTAACACCGTCTTTCATGGAGAAAGAAGAACCTCATAACGTTCATCTCTACAACGGCTTGAAGTTCTCCATCGAAGACTATAAATGAAGATGGCGATTGAAGAGAACAACAACAAGCTTACATGGAAACATCTAAGTCTTCAAGCGATCAAAGCATCTTCAATTCGTTCCAAAAGTTTTTCTTCCTCTTAGTTTATAAAAGCTTACATTCTTAGAAAGAGAAAAACACTAGAGCTTCAATGGAATATCTAGAGAGTGTTATACTCGAGTGTGTGTTACTCTGCAAAGTAACTAGGCTTTTATTGCTAGGTTAAGAGTTGGAACTAGATCGTAGCATTGACAACAGATAATAGATAGTTAGATCCTACGGGCAAAGAAACCCTAGGACAGAGACATAGACTGTTAGAGCTGAACTTTGTAAACATATCACCGTGTCGATCTTTTCATTCCGCACATTTCTTGCTTAATTGTGACTAACATTGTTTTGCAGGTTTTCAGAGTCAAGGGTTGAAATCACTTTCAAAGCCCTTGAAAACCAATTGTGTCACAAAGAGCACAAATCGACATCAAGGCCTTGAAATCAGTTTCAAAGCCTTGAGATAGGTTTTTGCGAAAAGTTTCCATACTCTATTCAAACCCCCTTCTAGAGTATTTATATCCTTTATATACACCTATATGGTTCTTCACATTAGATGAAACATTTAAGATAATAGTTGTATAACTTGTAGTTATCTTTTCAACACTTCTTAAATCGTCTCAAACGGACTTCGGAATGATAAGATAAGAACATTACATTAAAGTGAAGCCGTTTTCATCGGTTTCCCGGACCACATCATCCATTCATGGTGGTGAAGGATTCCCTCGTATGGAGTAATCCATATGGTCAAGCTAATGACCTAAAATAAGCGCTGCATAGGAGCAACTCTTGAGTTTGAACTTTGAATTTCCTTTTTCCCTTTTTTTGTCATTTTCTTATGTTATTTCCCTATTCTAGATGATGGTTACTGTTTATGCCTTATGTAGGGATGTTCGAGTACTCTCTAGTTACACATGTCGACCTTCTTCTCCTTATTTTTACACATCATGGATGATGTGTAGTTTAAGTATGAGGTGCTTTACTCACATTATCATATCATGTTTCCTTTTCATGTCACATGTTTCATATTTTGTATTTTCCCCTTTTATTGAGTCCTTTCCCTTTCCACATGCATTCTCATAAACACAAAACCACAAAAATATTGCTTTTAGCGTAGATTGAGTCGTCTCTCATCATTCTACTTCCATAAATTTGAATATATCATGCCATTGCTCTAGATTTGTCAACGATGCTTTGGATTTATACATCTTGATATTGCTTATGCACATGCGTTTTTGGATGATTATTGATAACATGTTTTTATGTTATCTTTATAGATGTCTTTTTGTGTGTTTTCCTTAGTTTTGAACGAGAAAAGTCATTCACAACTTTTCTTATGCTTTAAAGTATCAAAGAATGTGTACTCCCCTTGTTTTTGGTATTTTTAGGTGTTTTAGGTCTAAATTGGAGCACAAAGGACCACTCTAAGCCAATCTAAGGAGTAATCATCACACCCTCATCATCATCATGTAAGTAAAGAAGGAAGACAAGCAAGGAAACAAGAAAATCAATTAGCAAGACAAGCAAGACGCCGAAGAAGAGGACCCTCGAGTTTACAAAAACTCGAGGTAAGAAGACTTGGAAACCCCAACTAAGAACAACTCAAGTTGCAAGTGCTAACCTAGGTCGAGTTAACTCAAGAAACTCGAGCAAAGAAGACACAAAACTCGACCAAGGAAGGCAGAAAACTCGGGCAAGGAAGACATTTGTTCAACATAAGTTGAGTGAGCCAAAAACTCGACCTGATAAGAAGAAGAACCACGAGCAAAAAAAACACTTTTCAAGAGAAGATTGCACTTACCATGGGTGAAAATAGCAACTCGGGCAAAAAAGCACAAAAACTCGATCAAAGAAGCGCACAAACTTGAGCTATTTGTAATCTTTTATGGAAGTGGAAAAACTCGACTGAGAAGCTCTTCAACTCGACCTAACGCAAACAGAAACTCAACCTTCCTACCCGGTATGGACCACATTGCAACTAACTCACACTTGATCTGTGAGTTTGCTTAGATGATTCTAGATTGAGGGACTACGATTTTGTCCTATAAATAGAGGGCATGTATGCTTGTATTTGATATCATCCAAGACACAAAACAATTATCTAAATTCTCTCTATGTAAGTTGGCTGATTTAAAGGAAGAAGTACAAGTGTTCTTGAAGTTCTTCACAAATCTCTTCTCTTGATCCATTTGTAATATTGTTTTGGCCATACCTTTGGATTGGTAAGTCCAAATCATTCCATTACTTTTCCTATATTCGTTTTTTTTAAATCTAGTTTGTCACCATGGTATATTTCATTTGTTTTTGTTATTAAAATTTTGGTCATGAGTAGGTAGTCAGCTTGCTAGGATTTGGGGTGAAAACTCCAAATCATGCTAGAATTGTCTTGATCTATGTTGTGTTTATAAAATAAGGAGAACCTAATGCATGTTTAGTAGCATATAGGAGTTCTAGAATTCATTATAGTGTTCATCGATGTTTGATCTTATTTTGAATGTCGGATGCTAGATTATTCATAATCTAGATTGTTCTCATAGCACATTGTATATTTTCAAACATAAATGATGTTTTAATGGATTAATCATCTTAGATGAGACCTATAAGTAGTTATAAGGTGATTGCTCAATGTTTGATGTCTATTATTCTTGACTAATGCTAGCTAGGGCCGTGAGAATGACCAAGCACATTTTCATGTAAATGTTCAACTATGGCTATATTGAATTGTGTAAGCAAATAGAAAACAACATGTAATGCTTGCATGGTTCAATATAGTCATAAGTTGCAGAGAAGGTTATCAACTAATGAGTAAATAACAAACACCATGTGATACTCATTAGTTGAAGCAAGCCAAATGCATTGACAAAGCAACATATATCATGCTACATTAGTATTTGTGACTTAAACTCTCCTATTTTATCAAGCACACCATGATCAAGTATGTACCTAGATATGGTTTGGAGGAATATACCCAGCTCCTAGTGTTTTCTCCCATGGATATTTGATAGTTGATACTTGTTACTTCAAACCTCAAGCATCTTGATCAATTGATAAATCCCTTTTCCATTTCATTTTACACACTCTTGTTTTACTAGTTGGATTTGAGACAAAGTTGGGATACACATAGTCTCTTGAGATTTGGACCTTGGTGTTACATCATATACTTAAATTGACACGACCGTGCACTTACGGTATTAGCTTACCCAAACATAACTCTTGTGAGTGCTCTAGCCTTTGAACATGCATGATCATGTGTTCTTTCTTATTATTTGAGTGATCTCAATCATGTTTAGTTTCTTCTAGAACTTGTGATTGACTCTCTTTCAAAGCTACATGCTCATTTGATTCTATATGCATTGATATTTAAATGATTGAGGCCCTTCTTTGATAATCCTATAAGACCTTTCCTACCTTTATATATATATATATATATTTTCCTTTTATTAGTAACTTTTTTTCCTTTATTATCCCTTTTTGGTGTCCTTAAAAATGTCTCACATCCGTGTATAGCCTCATTTGACCCTATCCAGGGTTGTGATGGAAATAAGAGAATAGGAAATCAAGTAAGGGGTATCTCTTATATTACATGGTTTAGGCATCTACATATTAACTAATGCTTTAAATGACAAAGAATGTCTACTCCCATTGTGTTTTATGTTTATAGGTGTTTTATGTTACACCCCAAGTTTAGAGAACTCGAAGCGTTACGACCTAGGACCTCACAATGGTCCCGACCCTCAAAGTAACAACAATAACATCGAAACTTGCAACAAGACACAAATAAATGAAAACCAAAACTATATAAAAAGCCATAAGGTATAACAAAGGGAAAATCAAAGGACTCTCAGCCGAGTTCAACAACAAATTGGAACAACAACCGAAATATAAACCCTGATCCCGTCCTATAATATACGGGAACCCCGGCTGACCACTCCATCCAGATCACTCAACAGCGTCTCTAACATGTAGGGCATCTTACAACATCAGTATAAACTGTTAGTTAATATTCTAGATATCGGAAAGACAATAAAGACACAAACACATATAAGAACATAAACATATAGCATGCTCGCAAACAACCGGTTATTATCTTTCATTATGTTAATCACTTTACAAATAAACTTCTTTTGTCACACACGAATCACCGTGATCTCGCCTCTATCCCCTTTCACCAACAAGAATAGAGTAGATGCATCCCTTCGTCACATGTTGGACTGGTTGCAAGAGCACCTCCCAATTTCCCCATTTTGAACTGGCCAAGTGGTCACCGCCCGGTTATAATACACTTGAGCCAATTAAGGTATAAGGTCGTCCTAGTCTGGTTTTCCGTTATAAGATAAACAACGAACACAACTAATACGGTCAAACTAATATACGGAACGCAGCTAAGTAAGTCCAAGGGACTTACCTCACTCGAAGGTAACTCAAGAATCAACAAACTACTCAACTTCTAAAGGAAAGGATAAAAGCCTGCTTAGACAAGGCATCACGAATCAGAAACTAACCAAAAGCTAGAAGTCTACACACTTCTAGTCTCATTGATCTCTTACGGATCTACTATAGCGTGATAGAAGTTTCCTACTTCTATTCTCGATTATCGCTAACTGATCTCAACATGCTAGAAAGAACGATTCCTAGTCTCAAGGCAAATCATCCACAACACAACTCAAGATACTCAAACCATAACCAACTCATGGGGATCAACAAGCCACTAACTGGCATTCCACTTAGTCATATAGGTCCATTCTAGCATGATCTAGCATAAGGAAAGGGAAAAGGAAGCAAGGATGGAAGAAAATCACCAAAGACGGGAGTCACTATAGAGAAACCGCAGGGGCGATAGAGTGCAACCGCGGGGGCAATGCACTGATAGAAGGGATGTCAAGGATTTTCTTTGACAACAACAGCAAAACAAGAAGACTAAAGCTTTGATCTTCAATCCACATACGATAGTACTCAACCAAAGGAGCCTGTAACATATGTGCATCAACAACGAAGGACAAACAAGAATCAAGATTTGATCTTGATTCATATGAAGGAGAAGAAAGAAATGAAGAAAGGAAAGGAAGAAGAAGAAGCATGCATCAATGAAACCGGATTTGGGATCAAACCTGCGGGTAGACCCGGACGCAACTGCGGCCCTCTGTCACCGCGGGGGCGGTGATAGTGAAAAACGAAACCGGATGTTATATTATATCCCCCTCAAAAGAAGTTTCATCCTGAAACTTGAAGCAACCACACATAACCAACTCAACGACGTAGCAGAAACACTAATTATAACTCCAATTGAATGGAGCTTAAATGAACACATTCATCATCCAACTATCCTAAGGAGCAATCATCTACCTCATTGGAGCAAAGAAAGGAAGAAGGCAAGCATGGACATTTACAAGATGCCGTTGGAGCAAAGGAAACTCCAAGTATGGGCCATCGAGTGAAGCCTCACTCAAGCTAAGAGGAAGGCTAAAATTGGAATAATAAGACTTGGGAGTATAGTTGTCAACGTAGGTCGAGTGAACATCATCACTCAAACTAAGAATATAAGCCACTCGACCTAAGAAGAAACTCCACTCGGACTAAGAAGCCAAAGTTGCTATGAAGTTCAATGTAGCTGGTGTGGAACATCGATCTCGAGCTAGGAATACTTGTTCACACAAGCTAATAAGCCAAGATGCAAAATGTTTCAATGTACCTCGAGTTTATAACATCACTCGAGGTAAGAATCTGAAACATTTTAAGTAAGAAGACGAGTCATTCGAGCTAAGTGCACCAAGTTAAGTCGGTGGAGCACTCGATGTTGTGTAGAAACTCACTCGAACTAAGAAGAACCTTTCACTCTAATTGCTTATAAAAGGAGCCTTTGGTTGTGGCTGATTGTAAATGTACCAGTCACTAACCCATTACATACAATTCTCTCTCAATTCTAGTAGTAGTAGAAACATCATTTGGGAACTTGTTTTGGCTGAATTTGGATTCAATCAAAGAAGAAGTGTTGTTGTTCTTCATAATTGCTCTTGTTAAATCTTATTCTCATCTTGTTTTGTCCATATCTTTGGATTGCTAAGTCCAAATTCATTCATTCTTTTTCCTACATTCCTTATTTCTTGTCTACTTTGTACCCAATTCACTTGTTACTATGTTGAGATTTTCCATGATGAGTGAGTAGTTCCCTTGCTAGGTTTTGGGGTGAAAAATTCTCAAATCATGCTAGATTAGTATTGTTCTTATGTTATCTTTATTATTTGAAGAGAAACTAAAAGCATGTTAGTAGCATATAGGAGGGACCGGATTTACTTATTATTCACTCCATGTTTAATTTCGGATGCTAAACTAGAAATAATTTAGATTGTTATCATAACACATTGTATATTTCCAAGCATGAATGAATGATATGTGGACTAATCATCCAAATTGAGACCGATAAGTAATATGAGGATGATTGTGCAATGTTGAGATGCTTAACATGCTAGAGTAAAATTTGATAGGGGCGAAAGGATGATCACCTTACTTGTGATGTTATTGTCCAAATTATGATTATCTTTGATGGTATACACAAATAGCAAACACCATATATTGTCTAAGGTAGTCATAATCATTACCAAGCTTAATCAACTAGTGTGCAAATAGTAAACACCATGTGATGCATACTCGTTGATATAAAAATATTGTGACAAAACTCACCTAATATTATGCTACCTTTGTACTTCTTACCTTCACATTTCTCTTTATTAAATGAACACAACATGTTTGAGCATGCTTAGATATTGTTTGGGAGTAATAACCCCAAACCTAGTGTCTTTCTCATGCTTGATACTTGATTACTTGTTACCCAACACCCAAATTAAAGCATTTGATCACTTGATCACCCCTTTTTGATTACTTTTACACACATGAACCTTTTCTATTGAACTTGAGACTTGTCAAGATATTCATAGTGCCTTGGGATCTCGACCTTGATGCTATAATCATATACTAACTTTGACAAAGCCGTATACTTGCGGTAATATGGGGTTTGAAGTGTTCACCCACTCCACATCCTCCAACTCAGACGTAGTCCTCGTGAATTGGACACTCGATATACTACAACTGACCTCGTTGAACTTGCGAATAAGTTTAAGGACCATCAGATGTTGATGGATAAATGCGAGAGGTGAGTCACTCATTATTTTCATATTCCGCACAATGTGAGAGCCAAGCGAAATTGTCCCCCGCATAACATGAATTTCATTATTTTGTCGATTTATCAATTGAGTTATATATGTATGTTTTGGTGATCTTGATCTTGTAATTCTTTTATTAATCATTGATACAATCTTTAAAAAACCTTGTTACCTGCGAAATCTCTTATTTGAAATCAAGCAACGAACAATTTTTCCTTCTCCTTATTCCTACTATTTTGTCTCATCTTTTCTATAGTGATCAACCAACTAGTATCCACTAGTCGGTCGACATGTTCTCTTTCTCGTCCTCGTAATTTATAATTTTCTTTTATCTTATCTCTCTCATTTTCGTGTCATCAATCAACCGAAATATGACAACCGGTCGACCAAACGACTCTCATGTTTTCATTAATCGTTTTGTTTTATTTCGATGTTTAGTTGTTTCATTATTAATCAGATCATTTCATCGCCTTCCTTGAGTTCAATCCTAACACATTTACTATAATCGGGTCTTATAAGTATTTGTGAGATTTGGCTCTCATGTTGAAGGGCTAGCAACAAGGGGTTGAATATGTCATGGTAGTCAAGATCTTAAAGTTGATAGAACCCGTTGCTGATCAATCGGGCTTTTCTCCTTTCGGATGATCCATTGGAAAGGCGTTTGGTCCTAAAAACCCACTTCAACCCAAGGATATTTTGAGAAGGAGAGGGAGGAACCAATATCCATGTATTTGTGGTGAGAAGAACATGTATTTCATGTTCTATAGTAGACCATCATTCAAATAATTTTGAAGCTTGAGTGAATCATGCAGGTTATTTTGGAATAACCTCTATTGAGGAACATGAGAGACAAAATGAAGAAAATCATTCCATCACCACGAATGAATAGTTTAAAAAGTTTTATGAGAGGAAAAAGTATCTATACGAGGAGGAAGTGGAATGGAAAGCTTTGTAGTAGAAGAATAGGATTCTGAAGTATGCGAAATAAGGGAATCGAACGAGGGCTAACAAATGGAGCTAGATGGGCTTGGAGTATAGTCATGGGCTATAGTAGTTGTTGGGTGATAACATCTATTTTAGCATTTTTTTAATTCCACCATCATAATTATCCATCCTTTGAGCATATAGTGTAGATTTGCATCATATTATGGTAGATTTCCGTGCCTTTTGTGTTTTGGAGATCTACTCGTGCGTTTATGATATTGTAGATATTTTATCCCATCCAAGAGCCAAACTAGAACTATTATAAGAAGAATGTCTACAATATTAATACACTAATGTTCTCCTTGCAATCAAGGAAGTCGAGGTCAAGACCGAATTGATAACAATCCGATAGTGAAGCAATGAAGATTGCTCAAGGCAAGGTGTCAATTGAACCGAGTTACATCACTTGTCAGCCGATCAGTCCAACATTTCTAAGCACATTACACTATCTTCCAAGATGGCGCATTTTGCTACCAGTTTAGCCATTCATTGTAGAAAGCTAACCCGACTTCCCTAGCATGTCAGCCCGACTAGTCCCACCACCAATGTTAGATTGGATAGGTTATCATTATTTGTCTTTAATCCTATCGTCTATTAGAGATAATGTTAGCTCAAAGAGATGATTCACATTTTTATTATTTTTGTTCCTTAGAGATAGAGTTTAGTATGATTAACCTCAAACCCTAAAAACATTAGATTCGATATCCTCCTTTCCATTAATGATTTTTAGCCATTAACCTATATCTAATTTCATTCAAGAATCTCATCACCGTCACTATAGAGAACCTATTATGTAAGTCCATGTCTTGCTAATTTCTCATGTTTTTGGGTTAGAGAGCCGACTTTGCATGAAAAATCTATGATGGTGAGGATGATATTTATCTCTATTATTATATGTTTTAATTCATGTGTTATGGTAGTTTAGGAGTAAACTATGCAAGATGCGAGAGTTGCGTATAACGTATTTGTATTTTAAGGTATTAATTACAAGATACGTGTGATTAATACTTTTTAATATCATGCAAGATACAAAAGTTATGTGATTAGTACTTTTCAATATTTATATATATGTCATTTGTGGATATTGTTGTTACCACTTGATTATCATTTTGTTCACCTATCACTGGTTTATTATTTTATTCGCCATCGATTCAGGCTAAGACATTATTGCATCAACCTAATTACCAAGTCTTTGAAGATATCAATAAGGCTCATATTGATGACACACTCTATGTTGGTAGTTTGGTTGACGTTGTTTGTCGATATGGCTTTTCGAGGTGTAATATTTATGGTCTATATCAAATGGTTGGACTGACCGGACTCTAGACCCATCTTGATGTGTTAAGATTGGTGTTTGATCCAAAAAATTCAGAGTTTTGAATTCGATTGGTCGGTTTGAATCTTATTTTTTTCAAAATAAATAATTATTTATGATATTACTTTACTAGCCGTTATTTTTGCGTTTTAAGAAGATGGTGTTTTGGTTGCAGTAAGAAATCATCAAGTGAAGAGTAATATTGATTTTGAACGTCTAAGAAAGGGTAGAACAATTTTGAAGGACTTGAAATTGAATGAATAGTACGTAATGTTCAAGGACAGAAGGTAATAACGTAATCTCCTCCACTAGGACACGTCGTAAGGCTGCTCTTATCCTCGTAAGCATAAGTGTAAGCCTGTGGGCAACGACTCTTAAAGAACTGTGAGTAATTCGACGGCTTGCAAACCTTGGGGTCATTAAACGCTCCCGTGCAACAATACGCCTCCGTATTAAACGCCAAGCAGGCGCTCTTACACCCAATCACGGCGCCTTTAGAGTCCCCTACTGCCAGCTCACTCAGGCACTGACTGTTAATATCTACAGGGCAGGCAGTGGTCTGACACCCACTGCCACTTGGCACCACCGAAACAGGGAGGTTAAATCCGTCCACCAGGCTAACGTCGTAGTAGTCAGTGTTTCCGCCGTTACCGTTTAGTGTGAATTCCGCTAGACTCACCGGTGGGGTTCCCCCTTTCCCGTTACATGGGACTTGGCCGGTGGCGCAGTCGCCAATCGGACAGCTAAATCGACCCGACGCGTCGTTTGTGCAGAATGTTCGGGCCCAGATTCGGCCCGCCCAGTTAGCAGGGGCGTTGATTGCGGTTGCAGCGCCTTGGGCTAAGGAGAAGCCAGTGTTGCCCAGTGGTGGAACACTTGGGTTGTCTTGGAATCCCGGCCAGATTGTGTACGGACAGTTGTTCTTTATCGTCAAACTTGAAGCTCCGCTTCCTGCAGATTAATTTACACGACATATCTTTGTTATAAATTATCTCTATAAATAAAATCATAAAAGAAAGATATGCAAAGAAGTTGGGGTACCATAAAAGAAAGAAACCAAAATGGTGGCGATGAGAAGAAGCAGACAAGTTTCCATTGTTTTTTTTTTTTGCTTATTGTTTATTGTCTTGTTTGTAGAAGAATGAATATTAGGTTAGGTATTTATATTCCATGGGAAGGGCTGAAATGCATCTACTCTATAAAAACAATAACATTTTGCACGTACATGAAAAAAGGTTAATTTTGGAAGATTTTCGTATCACTAATTAAATTCGGATAAGATTGGTATTATGCAAAAAGGTTAAGTTCGTGTATATCGTCATATAGTTTCTAAAATTTATGCACTGTCAATTAATTATGTTCCTGATTTTGTGTATGAATCCAACCCAAATGCTAAGGTCATTTTATGTATGAATCATGTGCGTCTATTATACATCCAAGGACGAGGATCAAATAATCCTACCTCTTTATAGCTATCAATGCTTGCATAATATCTATTACTTGTGGTTTACATCTTTCTTATTGTATTTGAGATGGTTATAACATAAGACACTAAGATTAAAGTAAATTTGTTGAAAACTTTATTTTTTTTTTAATTAAAACTAAATCATTGAAATTAAGATATCACATAAAAATACAGATTGAAAATATAACCAATAGAAAATTGATTATAATGGTAAGACTAATTCACCAACTTTTTATATTCGTGTGTCCAAATGAAAACCACGTATTTAGAATTCGGTTCTATGTATGCCCAAATTTACACCACTTACAAAGTTGTGGTTGTCGTGTCGTTTGGATGGTAAACTGTGTATTTGAGTAATTCTCGATATATATTAAGATTTGAATCATTTGATAATTTTGGTGATTGCGTTGGAGGTTCATGGTCATCGCGTCCGATGTTATTATTAGTAGAATGGGACATTTGGATAAGGTGAATGTATATGTATATCCAAGTTTTGATAACTTTGGTGGGCAACATTATTAGTTCATGCTTTCCGGTGGTTGGATGACCTTTAGTATAGAATTAGGTCATTCGATAAATGTGAATGTATATAAAGTGTTTGCATATTTCGAGATTTCTTTATAAGATTAATATTTAATGCTCAAATTTTGATTTTTTTAGTAGAAAAACTACTATATTTTGTAAAGAATGATGGGTAAGTTGATCATAATAGTATGAAAAGTCATTGGAAACATGAGTGATCTTAAACACACGGAGAATAATTTGCTACGAAAATATTTGGTTGGATAACCAATATATTTTCTGAAATTAAGAAATTAACCTTTAATTTTTGAAAATTAACCCTATACAAGTTGGAAAAAGATTGTTTGACACTAGTGTCAAATGACACTAGTGATGTGGCACTATCAATAGGATGATTTGGCAGATGATGTGGATAATTATTTTTTTAAAAAAAAATAATAGATATGGGTAATTAATTAGTTAATGAAAATCAAGTAAAAAACAATTTTCCAGATTTCTCAAATCACGTAATATTGCAATTAAGGCAATTCATCCATCTGATTTCCTTCGAGATTTCTTCCCTTTCTTCTCGATTTATTCCTTCCAAATCCCTTTCTTCTCGATTTCTTTCTTCTCGATATCTTTCTTTGTCCTTCATTTTTTCATTGATTTCTCCAGATTATTTCTGTCATATAACTGTCAATGTAGTGCTATCGAATGGATTACAGAATGCAGGATGAAAATCAATTATGAACAAGTTGGGGTGTATAGTTTTACTAAGAGACTGTAACCTTTGTTTCTTATGTCACTGCATTACAGATAGCACTGGTTTTGAACAAGTTGGGATGTCTTTGAACATGTTGGGGTCGATGGATTACAAAATGCAGGATGAAGTTTGATTTTGATCTGAAACCTTTAGGTACTCCAGAAGTAAATCCATATGATATGATACTCCAGGCAGATTATGAGCATAAAATATAGTTCGATTTTATAGTTTTGATATGGAACCTTTGGGATGTTTGTGTATTGTTGATTCATAAATGGTGTAAACAAACAATCTTTTACCCAAATATTGATATTATAAAGTGAAATGTAACACTTTGCTTACATAGTTGAAAATGAAAAGTGTTACATATTGCATGCTTGATAACCAACGCCAAAATTGAAATGCCTTTGAGAGGTCATTTCTTACAAAACAACAAAAGAAAAAGAAGAAACATGCAAAGGTCTTCCAGAGGTCATCTCCGCTTACACCTCGTCCTCGTCGTCTATGTTGATGAAGTTGGTCTGATCAACGTCTACCCCTTTCATTTTCTTGGAAGCTGAAGAAGGTGTGACCTTGCCCTCTTGTATGACAGTTTTGTCAACCGATGTTGGTGCCTCCTCATATTCCATTTTCACCTTCTTAGAAGAAGAAGTTGGTGTGCGGTCTAGTTTTAATTTTCTCAAAGGCTTTGGATTAGGTATGGTTTCATCATAGCATTGTAGGGTTTCTCTCTCGTACATCCACAATAAATCAACCATCGGAGTGTCTGATGCAACAACAGATTTGAAAGAAGGCCCAGAACCTGCTTTGATCATCCTTCTGATGGTCACCAAGATTTGGTACTCGAGACTGTTGTACTTTGCAGTAATACTTTCCGTGTAGATCTACATTCCGGATTCAGTGATTGGGGTTACAGGTTTCTTGGACGATCAAGTTGTGTTTTTGGGGGTCCTTGACATTTTGAGGGTTTTTGGGTGAAGGATGCTCGAATGCCTGGTAGTTTTGAGGGTTCTCATCCGATTATAATATGTATGAGAACGAGGAGATAGAAGGTGGGAAGGGGCGGTTACTTGTTGTAATGATAGAAGGTAGAAAGGTGGGGAGGTGAGAAGCTCGAAGCAGCCTAATGATAACGTTGGAACTCATGAATTTGCATTGATTGGTGAGTAGTTGAAAAGATGAAACACCATTCATTGGGCGATAAATCCGGCAGTGGATTGGTTTGAAATCTTTTCATTAGGAAGCTAACCGGTTTCTCCTCACCAACTTGTTACATTGTTTCGGATTTGGATTTTGAAAAAAAGAACTAGTACTTCCGTAATGTGTTGTAACGGTTCACATGATACTACCATATTGTATGTGATAACAAGGATATTATCACATAAGTGTAAATTACTTCTTATTACAATAAAGTTATAATAAGTATAAATATAAAATTTATTAAGTTGATGATATGATCACATAAGTTTAAGTTACATCATATTAACATGGATATGATCACATAAGTGTAAACTATATCATATTACCAATAAAATTATAATAAGTATAAATATAAAATTTATTAAGTTGATGATACGATCACATAAGTTTAAAATTTATTAAGTTGATGATATGATCACATAAGTTTAAAATTATAATAAGTATAAATATAAAATTTATAACATGGATCAAGTGAACTCACAAGCTTGATGGTTCACATGGATGATGCTTCACATGATACTACCATATTGTATGAAGATCAAGTGATTATATGATGACTTAATATCTAATTTACATCTTAATGTCGTGGAATTAAGCAATATTGAGTTAGATCAAGTGAACTGACAAGCTTTATGGTTTACATGTTCTATGATACTTGAATACCGTCACTTGGAACTCTCGTTTCGGAGAACCTCAGTTTATCGACTTATGCATGTGTGATGGACCTAGTACTTCCTTAATGTATAATTTACATCTTAATGTCGTAGAATTAGAGTTAGATCAAGTGAACTCACAAGCTTGATGGTTCACATGTTCTATGATACTTGAATGCCGTCACTCAGAACTCTCTTTTCGGAGAATCTCGGTTTATCGACTTATGCATGTGTGACGGACCTAGTACTTCCGTAATGTATAATTTACATCTTAATGCCGTAGAATTAGAGTTAGATCAAGTGAACTCACAACCTTGATGGTTCACATGTTCCATGATACTTGAATGCCGTCACTTGGAACTCTCGTTTCGGAGAATCTCGGTTTATCGACTTATGCATGTGTGACGGACCTAGTACTTCCGTAATGTCTAATTAACATCTTAATGTCATAGAATTAAGCAAGATTAGATTTGATGAAGTGAACTCACAAGCTTGATGGCTCACACGATCTATGTTACTTGAACACCGTCACTCGGAACTCTCGTTTCGGAGAATCTCGGTTTATCGACTTATGCATGTGTGACGGACCTAGTACTTCCGTAATGCCTAATCAACATCTTAATGTCGTAGAATCAAGCAAGATTAGATTTGATGAAGTGAACTCACAAGCTTGATGGTTCACATGATCTATGTTACTTGAACCCCGTCACTCGGAACTCTCGTTTTGGAGAATCTCGGTTTATCGACTTATGCATGTGTGACGGACCTAGTACTTCCGTAATGTATAATTTACATCTTAATGTCGTAGAATTAAGGAAGATTAGATTTGATGAAGTGAACTCACAAGCTTGATGGTTCACATGCTCTATGATACTTGAATGCCGTCACTCGGAACTCTCGTTTCGGAGAATCTCGGTTTATCGACTTATGCATGTGTGACGGACCTAGTACTTCCGTAATGTCTAATTAACATCTTAATGTCGTAGAATTAAGCAAGATTAGATTTGATGAAGTGAACTCACAAGCTTGATGGTTCACATGATCTATGTTACTTGAACCCCGTCACTCGGAACTCTCGTTTCGGAGAATCTCGGTTTATCGACTTATGCATGTGTGACGGACCTAGTACTTCCGTAATGTATAATTTACATCTTAATGTCGTAGAATTAAGCAAAAATCAAGTGAACTTACAAGCTTGATGGTTCACATGTTCTATGATACTTGAACCCCGTCACTTGGAACTCTCGTTTCGGAGAATCTCGGTTTATCGACTTATGCATGTGTCACGGACCTAGTACTTCCGTAATATCTAAGTAACATCTTAATATACTATTATAATTATAATGGGCTTATATGACCATATATTATCATAATTTATATGGGCATGTATTATTATTGATAAATTTTAAATTTTCAATATCAAACGGTTTAGGGTTTAGGGTGAAATTGGGATTGGATACTAGGGAGTAGGTAACCGGTTTAGGGTTTAGGGTGAAATTGGAATCGGATACTAGGGAGTAGGTAACCGGTTTAGGGTTTAGGGTTAAATTAGAATCGGATACTTGGTAGTAGGTAACCGGACGGTTCACTTTCCTATATTATATGTGGGTCATTTCCTTGACCCAATTTTAAATTTTCAATACCTCCTCATTTCCTTCGTTGCCGGTAATCCTTTCTTACAATCCTGAAGATTTTCACTTCCTTTCTCACCTTCGTTTTTATGGATTGTAGGTAATGGATTATAGTAGAGACAACCAATCTTCATCACCTTCGTTGAGGCTGTCAACCCAATATCGTCTTTCAAATGTTATAGGTTATGGGCATGGTTATAGCTCGATGGGTACAACATCTCGTTCTGAAAGTAGTGCTTCCGAAAGTGATCCTGATTCATATCATATTAAGAGACAAATAAAAGATCTCAATGACTATGTGAGGAGCATCGTCAAAGTAGCAATCATAATGTATCTTGTTTTGTTAGTTGTTGTTTTCAGTTTTTAGGTGGTTGTTTCAAATGCTAAGTATGTATAGAGCTCTTCATCGTGAACCTGCTATGTCCGAGTTGTTGTGTTTGTTTTGTTACTTGTTGTTTTCGATCTTAATTGCAGTGAATCTCAAGGTAGTTAAAAATTTATGGATTGTGTTGTTAATTACAGTGTTGGAAATGAAAATTATATTAATTGTGTAATAACCTTCTATATTCCCTTCATTCTCGATACATAAAATCATAGTTGCACGCCAAATCTATCAAATTGTTGATTTCGATCTTAATTTTGTAACCCTTCCACTTCCTTCCTTCATTGAGAATACATAAAATCATATGTACATACTTTGCCTCTTGGCTTGGATTTGCCTCTTGGCTTGGATTTTCGATCTTAATTCTGTAACCCTTCTATCCCTTCATTGAGAATACATAAAATCATATGTGCATTGTCGATACATAAAATCATAAGAGCTTCTCGATACAAAGCTCCTCAAATGTGCACTGCTGCGACCCATAAAATCATATGAGCATAAACGTTACCTTTTGTCTTCCAAAATCATACGAAGGGCTGCAAACTTTAATCATAAGTGTTGTGAGTCTTGTTACATAAAATCATAATGCATAAGTGTTATGAGCATAAGAGAAAACTTCTGAGTAAAACTATACATAAGAGCATACCACAATCTCGTAGGAGCCAAATTCATGGAGCAAAAGGGTCGTTACATAATAGTCTCGTTACATAAAATCATGGAGCAAACCATGCTCAGAAAAATAAAAGTCTCATTAAATAATAGTAATAAATCATAGGAGCCAAATTCAAAGTTGAATGTTTTGTCCTCCCATCTGTTGGGATGTGCTGGGGCGTAGAGCCTGAGAAATCTAGAATGGAGGATTTATGGTTGTGTCATATCCTCGGTTTAACTGAGGCCAAAAATAAGGTTGACCGAAACCCTAAAAAAAAATAAAAAAAAGAAGGTTATAATACTTGAGGCATGAATTACAATAGGCACAAAAATAAACCTAGGGTCGTAAATACCGTATGGTTCACAATGATGTTGGATATGCTCTGCGTGTTCGTTTGCGGAACTTGAGATGATTCTTGCGTTCCGGTACGTACATCTCTAGCACGACCTTTTGTTGTAGGCTTTCGATAGCCGAGTCTTCGAGCTCTAGCTCTCCCTTTTCCTCGTTTATCAACGGGATCCTATACTTGCAAACTGCCCTCTTGGCTTGGATTTGCCTCATCGTTGGAAGGTGCAGTAACCTTCCGTCTTCCATAAACCCTACCAATCTTGTCCAAGGTGGAGTAAACTAGCCTTGGTTTTTTCCTCTTCGCATACCTTGTTTGATAATGCAAGTCCATATTGTTCGATGAACTGTTTCAAAGTGGTGTTGACATTAACATATTTCTTGAAGAAGAAGTTAATACCTTCACTCCTTTGTGTGCTAGACATCCCAGCCCAAAAGTTGCACTTGAAGTAGATTGGAACCCACCGGTGTCTATTGTTGTACATAAAATTACACCACCGGTTGTTCTCAAGTTCATAGCAAGAAATTATCTCCGTCCACGCATCTTCAAATTCCAAAACGTCTACTGAGTCATGAAGGGCATCTTGCATTGCACGACATATGTTAACCCACTCATTGAGCGAACCCAAATATTTTTGTGCATTTTGCATTACATGCCAAATACACCACCGATGTGGGGTATTAGGGAACACTTGTCCAATTGCATTTCCTTTGAAATAAGAAATATATATATGTATATATATATATATAAAGAGTTATGATCATTGTGAGAAATGTAAACGTAAAATTATGTACTAACTGGAGAAATAAATATACCGATGGATTTGCACTGATTGGTGATGATTGCCTACGGAACCTTTCCCGACATTACCTCTAGTCAGGTACGGAACAACCACAAGAAATTACCAATTTCCTCACCACCTAATAGAGCACACCCAAACAACACAGATTGACCATGGTGGTTAACTCTAATAAATGGTGCAAATGGCATCTTATATCTATTCGACACATATGTAGTGTCAAAAGAAATGACATCTCCAAACTCTTGATATGCAGCTATGCTCCTTCCATCTGCCAAATATACATTCCTCAATCTTCCGTCGTCATCTTGGTCATATCCATAAACAACATTGCACTTGCTGATACTCATCATGTCAAAATAATCACTCATTGCATTGAAGTCGCCTGTATCCGTATGAAGTCTTCTACACATTGCAATTAGGTTACGAACATCTCTCTGGTCAAAGGGAACATTGTCATGGCTTCCATGTTCCACAACAATAGAACTATAGTTTTTTATTATCTGCATGCCAGCTCTATCATTATCCAAAATCCTTTTCTTATTTCTTTCATTGATATATCTATAGCTTGCAAGGAATTTAGAATTTCCAGCAACACATTCATGATTATGATCTAGTGTTACCTTAGTGGCTTCCATAGCCCGTCGCTTTGGATAGAGGCATTGACATGAAACTGACATCCGGTGCTGCATGAACTAGGTCCACATCCCGGATTTCTTGACTTTGAATCAAATTTCCCCCCTTTAGAACAAATCAGCCTCAATGCCTTGTACTTGTCTTTCCCGCTCGGCAACACATTCCCTTCATTCTCCTCTTTACCATTCTCTTTGTCCATTGTAGAATTTCGGATTCTAATAGAAAATCCATTTTTCTGAGCATAAAAATGACAATGACCTATCAACTCATCCGAGTTTGCAAATGTCATGCCCACGTGTAGATTAAGATCTTCATCCACATCAACTTCACCTTCATTCCCCAAACTATATCCGTTACCTTCGTAATCTAGCTCGTTCTCATCCAAATTTTCATGTTCTCTAATAGTCGGAGAACATGGTGGACTATCGCCGAACAATTCACGCATTAGGTTACCTTCACATTCATACATAACACAATAGGTACGTTAAATTATTCGATTCTACACAAACAAAAGGGTTAATCTTGACAAAAGACATTTGACACTAGTGTTAATTACCTTGTTCTTGTACGTCGACTACATGAACATTAAGATCGATGTTCATCGAGTCACTCATCCTGAAGATGTAAAATTAACTTTTTGGGTTAACTCCTTCTCAACGTAGCCTTCGGTCCCTTCTAGCAAGCAATGTCGTAGACACAAACAATGGAAAAGGACTATTCACTTACCATGCACGTACGTACAAGACACAAACAATGCACATGATTGCCTTTTTTATTTTGAAAATGTAAAACTATTAAATGTAACATTAATTTTGTTTAACAATTTAATTCTCAATGTCCCTCGTCTAACTCTTCAGCTCCTCCTTTCTTCCAACGAACTGAATAACCTTCCTTCCCGGTCGATTAACTTCACCTTCCAACGAACTGAATAGCCCCCATATGATTTTATGTATAGTTTCACTTCCCCTTCCAACGAACTGAATAGCCTCCATAAGAAATCTAGTGGAGCATCTCCGTCGATTAACTTCACTTCCTTTTTGTTGCGTGCTAGACATCCCAACTCCTCCAGTGGAGCATCTCGTTCGACTTCACCTTCTCAGCAAAAACCTTCAAATGATATGGAGTTTTTAATTGAATCAAATCGATGATGATAGAAGGATAGCATAGCAGATCCATCCAAGATCCAACCATGGAGAAAGACTCGGGAGAATCGAACTTCTTCATTGATTGCAACCTTTCCAATAACCAAGGGAAAAATAATTAATGAAGTTGGATTTTCCCATAACAAAATAATTAATGAAGTCTAATTAATTACCTATATTTATTATATTTTTTTTAAAAAATTATCCACATCATCTTTCCCATTTGCCAATTCATCATATTCATAGTGCCACATCACTAGTGTCATTCAACACTAGTGTCAACTGATCAGCGTCCATAAAAGTTTTAAAATTAAATTATTTTCTCTCTCATCTCCCTCTCATTTTGATGTCCTTTGTTTATTCTCATTCATCATGTTGCGTCATTATGATAAACTCATCATCATTTTGCTTCTATTTCATGTTTTATATGCTAATCAACAACTTATAATAAGGTTTGATTTCTAAATTTAATGTTATGTATGATATTATATTGTCCTCAATTTTAGTTATTTGAATAAATAGCTTGAATTTCTTATTTTATGGCTAACATCTCCAACAAGCAAGAAGAGGAAGCTGGAGATCAATAGGGGTAAGAAGAGAAGAGCAAATAATCACATGGAATGAAAAGAGGAGAAGGAAAAACTTGAATGGAACTAAGAAGAAGAACCGGATAAGGCCTTTATAGATCTCTATGTGCTAAAAGAACACGCACGCATGAAAGCTTACTTAATCATACACATGCACTAGGGAGAAGGAGAGTAAGTAAGAAAGAGATCAACGATGCACACCATGCACATAGCCCATCGATTGATCCATGCAAGAGGAACATAGGGTCCCACCATGCACATACACGGAATCATCCATGCAACCACGCCGGATCACCCATGCATGAAGCCACATACACTCACGGAATGGGCCAACCATACAAGGTCATGCATACTGTTAGGCCAACCATGCACACACGTTATTAATGACGGATTAAGTTGCTGATTTTTGGTCCAAGTGACATTATTTTCCGGCCTATAAACACATGTTTTAATTATGCGTGAAGTTGTTTATTTTGGGTCTTATATTGTTACTTTTCAACCCACATTATTTAATATCTTTCCAAATAGTTTTAGTCATCTAATAGAGAAGCTTTAAGGTAAATTTAAGAAAATCTTATCATTCACAAGATAGATCTTATTTTATCTTAGAAGATATTATCTTTTAAAAGATAGATCTTATCTTAACTTAGAAAATTGAATCTTATGTTACATAATATATATATATATATATATATATATATATATATATATATATATACACGTCATCTTATCCTAGTTAGTTGTTGGATATTTCGAAACAATGCCAATATAAGGCCAACGGTTCGCACATTTTTAAGATACCAATTCAATATACAATATTCAGTTTTTCTCTACAAATGCTTTGTTCTTTCTCCGCAGAGAGAGAGAGAGAGAGAGAGAGCATGTGACATCTCATGTGCCCCATAGCTTGGAATTGTTTGAGTTGTTCTACTTGGGTCTATCATCGTGAAAGTTTTACCAAAGTACAACGACCCCCACGCAAGTATTACGATATCGGATGTAGTATGATCAGGTTATCGAAACACAAGGATTGTGTTTGAATTGGATAACATTGATATTTAGTTATTCTAAGTATAAAAGAAAGCAATAAACAAGCAATGATGGATGCATATCTTTTATATATATATATATATATATATATATATATATATATATATATATATATATATATATATATATATCATGAATATTGGATAATGAATAAAGTAGGTAACCATCTAAACTCTCCTTGGACATAAACAAACCAAGACCGTGATTTTCATCTCACGTAGCTCTCAATTGAGCGGTTCGACGAGTATAGAAAAGCCCATTAAATATTTAGAAATCCGGAAAAGATCAAGAAAAACCTTCACTTGTATCCCTTTACTTTAAAAAGGTTCAAAGACCTGAACTTTCTACAACGATTAGGAATCCTTGAATATTTGATAGTACTCTCAAAACCAAGTTCTTTTCAATAATCCAATAAGAAAAACTTCAATTTTGGCCCTTCATTTGTTTTTATCTAAACCATTACAAAACTCCACTCATTTCGGAAATTTTCAAAGGATGGAAGTGAAACACTTAAAAAAGAAACAATTTATAAAACATTAATTCATAAAGATATATGCATAAAATATACTAAGCATTCTAGGGATCAATTAATCCTTAGACTAGGGAGAAAGTTTAGTCAATCATGATAATATTTAAACCAAAGATCATATATTAAATAAAAAATGACAGAACTTACAAGAGTTTGGTTCCTTTAGGGCAACCATAAAGCAAAACTAACAATATGTGAGGGTTAGAATAAAGAGGGAGTAGAAGACTATTGTATCCAGGAGGAATCAATGTATCTAACCCTAAGGTTGGGGTGTTTATATAGACGAGAAATCGGAACCTGGGATTTATACAAAATATACACTTTTTATAGATTAAATCGAGATTTTAGAAGGTCTCGTTGCGGCGGCAAAACGGCCAAAAAAACGGTATAGCAACGGTCACCATACGGCTGTATGGCTACCATTTGATGGTCGTTTCATACCCTAGTCGAAGGCTTGTGGGTGGGTTAATGTCATGGGGCATGGCGTCGAAGTCTCGGACCAAACGTCCGGCCAAACGGCCTAGAAACAGCCACCCTACGGCCGTGGACTGACCTTATAGCGGGCGTTTCGCTTGTTGTTTGCTTCTAATCTCGAATCTTTCTCTTCTAATACAATATTGCTGACTTTGTGTTGTAGTTACTCGGTCATATTGATCTTCTCTTATGCTCTGACTTCATGGAGGATGCAATCTTGGAACTTTTGATACCTTAAATACATGAAACACATAAAAGCCAAGGTAGATATCAAATACAAAAAGTGGATTATTTTTGTATGAAATGACATATATAGGATGTAATAGAGGGTAGGATATATATGAAAACATGGTATAAAAAGTGTTACATTTGACACATCAAAATACCCCATACTTAAACCTTGCTCGTTCTCGAGTAAGATCATGTCGTATGCAAGCTATGTGTAAGAACCAATGAGTGTCTCATCTAGAAGGAAAACATAGAACTCAAACCATGTCATCATAATATCAACCATAATAGATATGTATAAAGAAACATATTCATCCAAACCGCTCAAGGATAATGTGTTTACTTTCAATTGCACAAGATGTGTTTGGCGGTAAATTCTCAAACTCAATAATCATGAATAGATCTTACAATAGGCTTGTCAAGGGTTCTCTAACTCCACCACTTGTCAAATGAAACTAATATGCAAGATAAATATCATGAGGTCTTTGTTAAAGGGTGTAACAGGGATATGGGCCATGAAAAAGTGATGTTGGTAGGCCAAAATAGTATGTCAAAATGGGCAAATTGTATCCATGGAATCGAATAATGCAGCTCAAAACTTCCTTCAAGGCATTGCAACTTTGCACTTTTGTTATGAGACCATCCCCAACACCTCCTAAAGGACCTATCACTAGATCGAGAGCAAATGCATTGAAGGAAAAGGAGTTGGCATCTTTGAAGATCATCCAATAAGAGGTTGCTAGCTTATTGACAACATGAACACCTAAAGAGACTTTATTCATGACTAAATCTCTTTAGTGACATTGTTGTCTACTGTGTAAGGACCTTTCAAGAGTAAAGATGACCAAGGAAGCAAGGAAAGTGGAACCGAACGAAATTGAAGAGAAACAGTGAAGAAATCTCGGCCTTGAGACCGAAATCTCGGCCAAGATTTTACCCGAGATTCCACGTCTGTAGATCAATATGATCTGTCGAGATCATATTATATAGAATTATCTTTTAGTAAATTTTAATACCTTAAAAGCTCTCAAAACTTTCTGAAGGTATCTTATGGTTTTGATCCTATCTTTTAGGGTTATTTTAGTATTTATCTTTTAGAGGAATCTCTTCTATAAATAGCCTTTTAGGACGAGATTCATAGGTAGGTTTAATTAAATTATATTTCCACAATATTGTGAGATACTCGTTGTTTCGCTTACGAATTTTGTGTTTGATCCAATTGGTCAAGGTACTTTGCAGGAATACCTTGGTTCGTAACTTCCTATATTTCCATCAATTTCATTCTATATTATCATCTTCTTATCTGACCATTATCATTCCATCAAACTCACATTCTTTTGTTCAAGTTTTCATAAATCTCGCCCCCACAACCAAAATCTCGCCCGAGATTCTAGACCAAGATTTTTCTCTGAGATTGTTCGTGGACTTTCAATCTAGATCTGGAACTATGGCATCAACCCCGCATCAAATTAGTATCAAAGCTCAATCGATTGAAGTCCAACTTAGCCACCTTTAAGGTTTGAGTAATTTTTATTTGAGTCTTCTTTGAGTCACATAAAATTGAGCCTTTTCTTGTTACGGTTATTTTACGAGATTATTTGAGTTTAACGTACGTTGACTTGTGTCTATTGGAGAAGAGACAGACTTCATAGACAACGCAAGCCATCCATAACCTCAAACAAACCTCGACCGCCCTTACCAAGAACATCACTCGAGATTAAAAGTATAAAGTTGAGATTTTGTGTTGCTTGTTCCCCAAGTATCGTAAATTTCCTCTATCTAGTTAAAGATCATATATTTATTGGATTTGAGTCAAATTCGATAATATCAAACTGTATATTTAAGGAGGAAGGAGATTTACAAGATACTATTGTTGAGACTTATCTAATAGGTAAGATATTATCATATCTACACAATCCTAACCAAACATCTATCCGAATACCTATATATTCGACCCGTCCCCACCTGCATCAGTAGTTGCGATCCAACTAAGAAGGGATCATCAAGGCAACAAGAAGGAGTATATCCCAAGCATAGCCAGTGATTGTCAAAGACAGTCGTCGAAGCAAAAATCTCGACCCTAAAATAGAAATCTCGCCCGAGATTTACCAAATTTACCCGATATTTCTTTCCGTTGAGATTGAACCTACCCGGCTATCTCTTTTCTTCAACGACATAGGTACAAGGTACGTAAGACTCTCTTCTTGTGTGCCTATTTTGACTTTTTCTACTCTAAACCCATTTGAGTCACATCCTTTGGGTGTGTTAGTTAGTATCTATACTTTCTATCACACTAGTTGTGTCTAATTGCAATATTCCTTCTACTTTGTGTCAATTGTATGAAGAGACTTCCAATAGATTTACCTTGACTATCTTCCAACACAAGAACCTTTCTTGCAAACCAAGTTGATGTTATAAGTCATCCAAGGAGTTCTAGTTGAGCTAGTCACTAGTTGGTAAAGAGGTATTAATCCATCAAGGCAGTTACATCAAATTATCTTGAGATTTACAACAAAGTGTGAGTGTGAGAGAAAACAAGTAGGAAATTTCCTTTTTCACTAAATTCTCAAGTTTATTGTTACTTGGCGTGTTTGTGTAGATGTGGAAGCATGGTAGCTCTTGAGGATCACAAAAAGTGAATCTTCAGGCCTGGAAGCCATATATATGCTATGGAAACTAATGGCTACAGTCTCCACATTCGTTGAATGAATGGACAAGTTGGAAAATCCTTCCAAAGCAGAAATCTCATCCCAAATCCTCGGCCCCCTACCGAGATTTCAGCCGAGATTTACCACTGACATTGGCAAAATCTCACGTAATCCACAGCCGCCTCCAGCCACTCATCCGCCTCCAAGGCCCATCAAGGGACATGTATGAGACTTTCGAATCCTAATTTACGTACACCTAACATTCCGGATTTGTTAATGAATTTCAGGAATTCGAGGAAGAAGTTGATGAAGGCATGTGGAGAGACTATGTTAGATGTAATCATCGCCCTAGGAGAGATCAAGACTTGGAACCTTATAGGCCTCATCAAGAGAATGATGAAATTGGCAAAGTGAAGGTCAAAATCCTATTTTTGAAGGCAAGTGCGATCTTGACGCCTACATGGAATGGTAGACTAAAATTGAACGAATTTGGTCTTGCCGTAACTTTAGTTAGCAAAGGAAGATCCAACTTGCTGTGTTGGAACTCCAAGGATATGGCCCTAGAGTGGTGGGATCATCTTGTCAAGGAAATAAGAAGAACATTAAATCCGGACATCAACACTTGGAAGCAAATGAAGGCATCACTGTAAGCAAGATTTGTGCCTCAACATTATGCTAGGGAAGTAAGGCAAAGATTGGAGAACCTCAAACAAGGTTCCATGAGCGTAGAAGAGGTCTACACAATAATGTAAATGGTGATGGTGAAAGCCAATGTTATAGAGGATGAGGAGTCCATTATGGCTCGATTTTTACGAATTTTGAATCCATCCTTAGCTAATGAAATTTATCTATATCCATATGCTAATATGGCTAATATGCTGCATTTTGTTGTTCAAGTATAAAAGAAGTTCCAAGGAAGGAGCCAAGGAACGATTTCGTGGAAGCCAGAGAACAAATATCGGCCCCGTGGAGAAAATCTCGCCCGAGATTTTGGCCGAGATTCTCAAAAAAAGAGAAGAAACCCAAAATCCCGATCCAACAAGCCAAAAAACCTCGTCCCAGTCGACACTATCTCGCCCTTTGAATGAGTCTTCAAAGGAAAATAAAGGGATCACTTCTAACTCTACTTTACGTTCTAGAGATATTGTATGCTTTAAATGCCAAGGTAGAGTTCATTATATGAGGGATTATCCTAACAAAAGAGTTTTATTTCTAAATCAACAAGGACAATATGAAAGTGAAGAAGAGCATGAAAATGATCGTACCTATCTCAATTCATTGCATGAACATGATAGTGATAGTGAGGAAGGTTGTGAATATGAGCATGGAGAACCTTTAATTGCTAGGAGGACTTTGTAAGCTAAGATAGCCCCATGTGAGGATAATTAACGAGAAAACATTTTTCATACTATATATGCCTTATTAAAGGAAATATGTGTAATATGATCATTGATAGTGGTAGTTGTTGCAACATTTCTACTAATAAATTGATCAATAAATTGAATATCACAACTTTTTACCATCCTAGACCATATAAGTTGCAATGGATGAATGATTATGGTGAATTAAAGGTGAACAGGCAAGCTAGAATTGCTTTTACTCTATGGAAATATGAGAATACCATTGTGTGTGATATTGTGCCCATGCAGGTGTTCACTCCAAATGGTGTGTGAAAGCTTTAAATTTATGACCCTAGATGTATGCCTAAAACAAGGATGCGAACCCGCAGTGTACGGGTCAATCGTAGTTAAAACAAGAATTCCGGGGTGTCGATCTCAGGGATTTAGGTGAAACAAAACCAATATAGGTAGTCAATATTGCAACTAACCACAAAAGCAATTAAAGCAATCAAAGATGATAAAAAGTCAATTAAAGGAATATGCAATTCTAGGGATTAAAACATCTAGTTGTGGTTCCAACTCAAGATCTCAAGCTAAGTGGACAAAGCTGAGATTTTGCAAAGGGAAGGTGTTACTAAAGTGGAATAGATCACCGGGTAAGTCTCACTACTCACAATCCCAAGCCAAAGAACCTATAACCGAGTAAGTCTCAAGGTACTAAGGAAAGGAATTGTAATCTCAAACTAACACTCCAACTAAGGGAATAGAATCAACCTTTACCGGGTAAGTCTCAGGTTAACTCACACAAATGGGATGAAGGCACACTCAAACCCCAATAAAGGATAAACCTTTATTACCTACACTTATGATCTTGGGTAAACAAACAAAGGAATTACCGGGTAAGTCTCATCCCAAGCTTGCATTGAACCAGGAAAGGTGTAATAAGAATAGGATTTGGTAAACTCTAACACTTAACTCTAAGTTACGGATCAGATAAGTCACCTCGGTTAGACGAATTCCACCCCGGCCGAGATGTTCATCGACTGAACGAGATATTCTAAGGTTAAGGATAAAGATTCGAGCTTTCAGGGTCCTACTGGAATTTAATATTATTCTATCATTGTTTTTCCCACAACCTTCAGCCAATCACCCTAGAATCACACAAAGAAATTAGCCACTCATCATCATGAAAGCAATAATCAAATATATGGGAAGAGAATGAATATTTGAACACAAAAATCTTAAGAACAAGGCTTCAATAACTGAATCAAATATCAAACAAATAAGCGTTCCTTGGATCACAAATCCAACAAGACAAATCAACAAGAAGGGAATCTAAGAAAGTCTTACAAATCCCCTTAAAAAGCTATAACAAGCTATCAACTTCCTTCCTTCAATCTTCCAACTTTCTTCAAAACTCCAGAAAATCCCTTAATTGCTGGATGCTATCAGCCCTCTAAGCATGTATAAGCATGGTTGAACTTGTGGAAAATCCAACCCTTTATATAGGAAAACTATCTTCCAAAGATAAAATATCTTGAAAAGATATTTTTCTAATAAAATATATCTTAATCTCTAAAATAGATCTCCAAAATATATAATCTTCCTTCCAGAAATCCAGCCCAAAAATATAAGATTTCTCCTTCCAAAAATAAAAGATCTCAGCCAAGAATAAACGATCTCGCCGCGTCAAGGTATTCGCCTCGGTCGAGACACTGAAACTTGGTGTAGACCTCGATTCCCTTCTTGTTGATTTGTCTTGTTGGATTATTGAAGATAAAATATGAAGATTATTGAAGATAAAACGTCTAAACAAGTCCCAAAATATAGACTATAATTCATGCTATCAAAATACCCCATACTTGTCCCTTGCTTGTCCCCAAGCAAGTTCCAAATATTAAGTACAAGATAGAATGGTTTATAAGTCAGAAAGATCAATGAAAAGTATTTCAAAACATTTTTAGTGGTGTGCACCAATCATAGAGCACTCTAAGAGAATGCTTCATGGTGTTTAAAATCAAAATATGATCAAAACATTTTATAAATATAAGAAAGTTGTTCATCTTTGCATAAAATCATAGAATGCATAATAAATCATAATTATCGAAATTAATCATGTATAATCCAGTTTAAACCACCGAGTCAATCAACAAGCTCGAGATCTCAAGGACTTTTCAAGAGAGGTCAAGAAACGTGTGAGGGTGGGACGTATATAGGGAATGTGGTGCTAGAATCCGGGAAAAGGATCTTTACTTCAGTTGCTTTGAACTTCAACATCTTCCACCAATAAGCTTTGCTTATTTTACTTTTTACTTTACTTTTTGGGATGCATGGATAGATGTGCACAATAACCGAAGCCTAGGAAATCAGCAATCATCAATTTCTTGAGATGCCTCAAACCCTTGATGCACATACCATGACCCGTTAGGAATATCGCTCAATCCGACTTTGGCAAGACACAAACACCCGGCTATGTGAATGGTGCCGAGTTACTCATCATCATGATTGACTTCCCCAAACCTATTTGTTTCTTTCTAACTTTTAGCCAAAATCTCAACTTTTCATTCACTTGCTTTTCACTTGCTTGCTTCCAAATTCCCGGATAGGTAAAGGGAGGCAAATATGTATATGAGGGGCTAAGCATGATCAAGAAGAAGAAGAGAAGAGAATGAATTGCCTTAATCATCCCAGGAAGAAAGTGAGAGAACTTATCATGTGGTGTCAACCTTCAAATTCAACATAATTTGGATAAAAACAAAGTATTAAACATGCCACAAAATTCAAACAAAGCATTTAGCAACTTAAACATATCATAAAATCTTTCAAACATATAAAGATTTCAAAACCAGTTTGCAAACAAAATCTTCACTGAGGTCATATCCATATAAGAAGCACAAAAATCATTTCAAAAACTGTCTCAGTTAAACCACCTCGGTCGAGATGTTCTAAGTCAACCGAGGTACTGCACCTCGATTGGTCAGAATCACTTTGGTCGAGGTCATAACATTTTTTTCTTTAACCAGTTTTTGACGTTTTTCTCAATCAATTAACTTGTATGCATGCATGTAGTCTCAAATAAGCATATAGAGCAGGATAAAATCATAAATATCCATCAAGAGTCATACAATCATCCACATAAGTCAAATAATACATATCCGAATACCCCATACTTGGGACACATTGTCCCAATGGGTCAAATAAGTCATAAGAACAGAATACTCACCGGACAAAGCTGAGCTGCATAATAAATAAAGAAAAGAAATCCTGCAAGCTCTAATCCTGATCTGCTGGCGGTGGTGGAGGATATGGTATGTACGGATGCTGGGACGGGTCGAATGGATGTCCCATCATATGCTGGAACTGGATCTCCATCATCCGGCGCTGATAGTGCTGACTCTCCAATATCTGATGAGTCCAGCTATCCAACTCTCGGTGAAGGTCATCCAAACGTCCCCCTAGATCGACGGTCATGGCTGCGTAGGAGTCAATCATCTGATCTGTCAAATCGTCGATCCAACGGTGAGCTACGGGATCCCTCTGCCTGCGTACTCTACGCTTGTCATGACGTGCTGGTGCTGCAGCTAGCTCGTCCTCTGTCTCCTAGTCCTCTAGATCGACGACTAGTATACTGGGAGCAGCTGTATCTGTCCCTGTCTCCATAGCAACTCCACCATCATCCTCCTCATCAGCCTCCTCCTCATCCTGCTCCTGGGCTGCTGCTGCTGTTGCGTCTCTAGCGTCCTCAATAAGAGGAATCCACGCAGTGTACCAATACTAAGGGTCAAATACTGAGAATTGAGATGACCATCTAATACCCTGAGGGGTAGGCTGCTCCCAGGGCATCGCCACATATGGCGTAGTAAGTCCACGAGGAACCAGAATCCTCCTTGTGATCATCTCCTGCAGACCAAGCGGCTTGACAGCCGCCACCATAGTACAAGCACTCAGATCAAGGTCCATGTAACTCGCGATGTGAGTCACTAGCCTTCCACAGCAGATATCTCCCTTTGCCTTCGCCTTTATCTTGTGTAAATCCTTAGCCAGCATCACTCCAAAGTTGGGAACTCCTCCGGTAACCATATAGTATAGACTCAGCAACTCCCCTTGTCTAATCTTCTGGGGCGTCTCAGTACGCGCCAAAAGTGTCTCGCTAAAGATACGGTGGGCTAATCTGAAGGCGAGATGGTAGATGATGCACTCCCTGGAGTCTCCAGGTCTCCACCTATCAGCATGCTCAACTACATGAGCTATATGGCCCCAGAACTGTCGAGCCACGGCTCGAGAAAGAAAATCAGAAACTGTGGGGGTCGGGAAGCCGAAGATCTCCCTTCAATGGTCCATCGGAACTAAGTAGTTCCGGTTCAGCAAGCGGTACTTGATGGCACGCTCTGTAGGCAGGTAAGTCACGGAGGTCACAAACTCCAAAGTCGGCTCAAGGTGGGCTGGAGCTCTAATCTCAGTAAACTGCTCCAGCCCTACCATAGCAATCATCCGCCTCAAATCATCATCTACGTAGAGGCAATCAAAAGCAGCGATATCAAGGAATCGCGGTGTAACCACTGGACGCGCAGCAATGCGGTCATAATCTACCCGGTGACGCTCATGGATCACCGGTATGGAGCGGCGAGAAGAAGAAGAAGGAGAAGGGGAAGACCTATCCCTCAGAACCAGCTGTCTATCAGAACTCATTTTTTCTCTCTCTGTCAGACCACCTCGGTCGGTTGTCAGATCTCAAGAACACCTCGGTCGAGACGCAGGTCGACTGGACCGTGGTAGAAGGCTGTTCGATCTTAACTCTCAGAAATCCAGTTATTTTCCCCCAATATCACTACCAATTGTTCCTATGGGGTACTTAAGCCTTTTTCAGCACAATGCAGGGGCAACCAAAGCCCAATTTGATCGAAACAGTGGAAGAAGAACGAGTTAGGGTTTTTTCGATTTACCCAGATTTGGTCGATTCGGAGCGTTTTTGTTGTAGATTGTCGCTTGCAAACTGATCCTCTACTCTTTCCTTGCAGTTTGGAAGCAAGAATCGTTAAAAATGATCGAGAATCGGGGAGTGAGATGAATTGGGACGCCACGGTCGAGAAGGTGAGAGAGGGAAGAGAGAGAATTCGAACCCCCTTTTATACCCTTTTCTGAAACTGCTGTCACCTCGGTCGAGATGGTCTCGACTGGACCGAGGTGATACGGACCGAGGTGGATCTTCAGTAACCCTAGTCACCTCGGTTGCTCAAGAATCATCTCGGTCGAGGTGTTGTGACAACAACCGAGATTTGTCTCAGTCGAACTCCGTCTTCTGAAATTCTCGAACTTCAGTCCTTCCAGTGTTGCTCCTGAGTTGTATTCCTTCCTTAGAGAGTACCTGTTGTCTGTCTAGGACGTAAAAAACAAAGCAAAGCAAAGAAAAGCAAAGCAAAAGCAAACGATCTAAAGCTAGACTAGGAAAGGGAAAGAAAGCAATACCTTGGGTTGCCTCCCAAAAAGCGCTTGATTTAAGGTCGCTAGCTGGACCATACGGTGTCCCTAAACATGCTGGACAGTATCCTCACCCCATACTTCACCTTCATCATGGGGTGAGATAAGGAAGTCTATCAAATGTTCCAGCAAGTGCAAGCGCTCATCGGGGAATGAATCATCTATGGGTAGTTCGTCCTTCTCGCGTGAAGATGGAGGTAGCCGGCTGAGGTGATTCGCAACAGAATTTTCGGATCCCTTCTTATCGCGTATCTCTAGGTTAAACTCTTGAAGCAAGATAATCCATCGAATAAGACGTGGTTTGGCATCCTTCTTAGCAAGCAAGTAACGAATAGCTGCATGGTCAGTGTAAACAATAACTTTCGCCCCTACTAAGTAAGAACGAAATTTCTCAAAAGCATATGCAACCGCCAATAGCTCCTTTTCGGTGGTGGCGTAGTTACGCTGGGCTTCGTCTAGCGTCTTGCTAGCATAGTAAATGGCGGTGGTCCGGCCATCCTTCTTTTTTCTAAGCACCGCTCCTACCACCACATCACTCGCATCGCACATGATCTCAAAGGGCAAGGTCCAATCCGGAGGTTGGATAATGGGAGCGGAGATCAACGCCTCCTTAATCCTGTAGAATGCATTGAGACACTCCTGCGAAAACTCAAAAACAACATCTTTATTCAAGAGTTTAGTTAGTGGTTTAGAGATCTTCGAGAAGTCCTTGATGAATCTCCTATAGAAACCTGCATGCCCGAGAAAACTCCGCAGTCCCTTAACAGAACAAGGGGGAGGAAGTTTCTCAATAGTCTCGATCTTAGCTCGATCGACTTCAATACCTCGACTGGAAACGAGGTGTCCTAGCACAATGCCTTCATTAACCATAAAGTGACACTTCTCCCAATTCAAAACGAGATTAGTGTCTTCACATCTTTGTAGCACTAGAGAAAGGTTAGATAGGCAATCATCAAAAGAGGAACCATATACTGAAAAATCATTAATATTAAATACCTCCATGATCTCCTCTATATATTCGGAAAAGATAGCCATCATGCATCGTTGGAAGGTGGCGGATGCATTGCATAATCCAAATGGCATCCTCCTATAAGCGAATGTCCCCCATGGACAAGTGAAAGTGGTCTTCTCTTGATCATCCGGATGGATAGGATTCTGAAAGAAGCCACTATAGCAATCTAAATAGCAAAAATGTGAATGTTGGGCCAACCGTTCGAGCATTTGATCGATGAAGGGAAGTGGAAAATAGTCCTTCCGAGTGGCCACGTTCAGCTTCCTATAATCGATGCACACCCTCCAGCCCGTGACGGTCCTAGTTGGGATTAACTCGTTGTTCTTGTTTGTCACAACGGTCATCCCTCCTTTCTTCGGAACTACGTGAACTGGGCTCACCCACTTGCTGTCCGAGATAGGAAATATGATACCTGCATCCAACAACTTAAGAATTTCTTTCTTCACAACCTCTTTCATGATCGGATTTAACCGTCTTTGAGGTTCCCGTGAAGTCTTATGATCGTCCGCCAATAGTATTCTATGCATGTAGAAAGAAGGCTTAGTGCCAATAAGATCATCAATAGTATAACCCAAAGCCTTTTGATGCTTCCTCTGGACATGCATTAGTTTAGATAATTCAGATTCGGAGAGGGAAGCACTAACGATGACGGGATAAGTAGAATCCGGTCCAAGAAAAACGTACCTCAAGTGACTTGGGAGTTGTTTAAGCTCCACAATTGGGGGTGTTTTCTGAGGTGGATCTTTGTTTCCTCCTTCCAGTGGAGTAGATCGAAGAACTGGACTTTCAGAAGTCTCAGTTGACATCATCTAGCTTTCGACCTCGGTCGATGTCCAGAGTGGGTGACCGAGATGTTCTTCAGTCAAGAACACCTCACTTGGTCCATAAAGTGCCTCGGTCGAGGTACTGCAACTGGGACCGAAACTGGAGATTTTCTTCTCCTGGATTAGTTTTTCAAATTTAGCTCCTGGATCTTCTTCCAGTGCCTTTAAGCTCCGTATATCTTCATCACAAGAAGCATCTATACCTTCCTCCATTAAGCTAAAGCTAATAACCTTTTCAAGTGGATCGTTAATAAGGATAGAGCTCACCAATTCTCTTGATTCTTCTTCATCGTAGATGTTGAAGATATCATCTCCTAGCGGCTATCCTTTCATTGCCGTAAGCAATGAAAACTCAACTTGATCACCGCCAATGTTGAATTGCAACTTAGCGTTCTTACAATCCACATTGCAACCCGAAGTTGCTAGAAATGGTCTCCCGAGAATGATAGGAACGGGATAATCTGCGGGAATGTCAAGCACAACAAAGTCTATAGGTAAATAGAAATTACCTAACTTAACCGGAATGTCTTCCAAAATGCCCACGGGATGGGTAATGGAGCGGTCCGCCATGTACAACCGTATCTTCACCGGCTTGGGTTCTCCAAGTCCGATCCTCACACATAGGTCCAGCGGGATGATGCTCACGCTGTCCCCTAGATCACACAAGGCTTCACAAGTGATATCCCTAACTTGAATGGGAATGCAAAATGAGCCGGGATCCCGTAATTTGGGTGGAATCTTCTCCTTCATGATTTGAATGAGTTCTGAGGATTTAGATGTCATCCTTACTTCACCAAAGTCTTCTAACTTCCTCTTCCTTGATAGAATTTCTTTCAAGAACTTCCCATAGGCGGGCATCCCTAGAATAGCATCAAGGAAAGGGATGTTAATATGTAGTTTATTCATCAAGTCAAGGAACTTACCAAAATGCTTGTCTAGATGTGCTCTAGCCCTTAACTGGGGGAATGGAAGTGGTGGTTTATATGCAGGAGGTGGAACATAAACTTCAGTTTTGTCCGACGCTCTCTGAGGCTCGACCTCGGTTGGCACCTTGGCCGAAGTGTTCTTCGACTGTACCTGGACCGAGGTGTTCTTCATCTGTACTGGCATCGCCCGAGGCACTACATTTGCAGTTCTCAGTCCACTTCTCGTCGTTATTGCCATGATATGTCCTTTAGGGTTGCTTTCTGTCCTTGCTGGAAGCTTCCCTGGATCTCTTGGCGCTTCATTCGCCTTGTTAAAGAATTATTGTTCTAAGGCTTTTTGTGCCTTCGAAAATGAAGTCATGGACGTCTCCATCGAGTTTAGTTTGATCAAGATGGCCTCCAACACTGCATCTTTCTTTTCTGGTTGGGACGAACTTGATCCTTGTTCCTGACTCTTCAATGGAGTAAAAGAAGAAGAAGAAGAAGAAGAAGAAGAAGAAGAAGAGAGGAAAGGATTAGAAGAATTGTTTGAATTTGAGTTAGAGTAAGAGTTACCCGATTTTTTATTGTTGGATCTCCAATTGTTGCTGTTGGATCCTCTATTGTTATTGTAGTTATTGTTTCGGGAACCGTTGTTGTTGTTCCTTGACCCTTTATATCCTCCCTCTTTCTTTTGGGTTTGAGCAACCAAAAGGTCTTTCAATTGCTTCACATCATTCTTTAAAGAGGTGAGTTGATCATTGTTTGATGGAGCTTCTTGGAAGTTGACTCTTTTAACTCCATCTTCAGCTCCTTGGTGGGAGTATTTCTCCATGTGCAAAGCTTGCATCTCTATGAACTCCCAAGCTTCGTCAATCGGCATATCCATGAATGTGCCGGCGGATAGTAGTTGAAGGTTGAACTAGGTATTTCCGTCCAGTCGCTTGAAGTATATCTCCAACAACTCTATCTTTGGAATCTCATGATGTGGGCAATCCAAAAGGATGTCTTTAAATCTCTCCCATGACTTGGACAAACTCTCCTTGTCCTTCATGATGAATGCATTGATCTTCCCTCTCATTTCAGCGGTCTTAGAGGGGGGAAATAATTTAGTTAAGAACTCCGTCATCATCTCCTCCCAAGTGTTGATTTTTCCTGGAGGGAGAGATTGATACCAAGTAAGCGCCCTATCTTTCAAAGAGAAGTAGAAAGGCCTTAGCTTGTAATTGTTGTTTTGCAGATGTTGATGCGGAGACTCCCTCTCTAGCCCTCCAAACTGGCATTGGCGAATCATGGAAAGAACTTGCGGTCGAAGTTCATAGTCATGGTCCGCTGGATCACCTAGGTTGACTCCTGGATGCCTCAGTTGCTAGTTGAGGTCCATCCTCTGCCCTAGGGTCTGTGGAATACCTGCAAAAAGAACATCTCGGACTGGCATCCGAGGTGGAAGTATCTCGGCCAGGGCAACTGGAGCTGGGTCCTGCCTTGGTCGAGGATCTGGAACTGGTCGAGGTAGATATTGGTCCCGTAAAGTCGCCATATCTGCTTCGATCGCTTTCGTCCTTGCGCGAGTTTCTTCCTTTTTGAGTCGTAGTTCTTCTTTACCGAGGCGTTGTTGTTCCAATGCCTCCTTCAATTCAGCCTCAACATCGCGATTATTTTGATTGACCATCTTAGCTTCTTTCAAGCGTCTTTTGTATGTCTTTTCTGGTTCGGGATCGTAAGGAACGATTTCCTTCCCAACGGGGGTTCTTCGCATAAACCTACAAGAAAGAACCTGCGAAAGTCACTCAAGTAGAGTGGTTAGTTGAAATAGGGGCAAGTGCCCCGAAAGACTACCGCAACCGGCTCGGTCTAGACCAAGTCCCCGGCAACGGCGCCAAAAACTTGTTCGCTCCAAATGGTGTGTGCAAGCTTTAAATTTATAACCCTAGATGTATGCCTAAAACAAGGATGTGAACCCGCAGTGTACGGGTCAATCGTAGTAAAAGCAAGAATTCCGGGGTGTCGATCTCAGGGATTTAGGTGAAACAAAACCAATATAGGTAGTCAATATTGCAACTAACCACAAAAGCAATTAAAGCAATCAAAGATGATAAAAAGTCAATTAAAGAAATATGCAATTCTAGGGATTAAAGCATCTAGTTATGGTTCCAACTCAAGATCTCAAGCTAAGTGGACAAAGTTGAGATTTTGCAAAGGGAAGGTGTTACTAAAGTGGAATAGATCACCGGGTAAGTCTCACTACTCACAATCCCAAGCCAAAGAACCTATAACCGGGTAAGTCTCAAGGTACTAAGGAAAGGAATTGTAATCTCAAACTAACACTCCAACTAAGGGAATAGAATCAACCTTTACCGGGTAAGTCTCAAGTTAACTCACAAAGATGGGATGAAGGCACACTCAAAACCCAATAAAGGATAAACCTTTATTACCTACACTTATGATCTTGGGTAAACAAACAAAGGAATTACCGGGTAAGTCTCATCCTAAGCTTGCATTGAACCAGGAAAGGTGTAATAAGAATAGGATTTGGTAAACTCTAACACTTAACTCTAAGTTACGGATCAGATAAGTCACCTCGGTTAGACGAATTCCACCCTGACCGAGATGTTCTAAGGTTAAGGATAAAGACTCGATCTTTCAGGGTCCTACTGGAATTTAAGATTATTCTATTATGTTTTTCCCACAACCTTCAGCCAATCACCCTAGAATCACACAAAGAAATTAGCCACTCATCATCATGAAAGCAATAATCAAATATATGGGAAGAGAATGAATATTTGAACACAAAAACCTTAAGAACAAGGCTTCAATAACTGAATCAAATATCAAACAAATAAGCGTTCCTTGGATCACAAATCCAACAAGACAAATCAACAAGAAGGGAATCTAAGAAAGTCTTACAAATCCCCTTAAAAAGCTATAACAAGCTATCAACTTCCTTCCTTCAATCTTCCAACTTCCTTCAAAACTCCAGAAAATCCCTTAATTGCTGGATGCTATCAGCCCTCTAAGCATGTATAAGCATGGTTGAACTTGTGGAAAATCCAACCCTTTATATAGGAAAACTATCTTCCAAAGATAAAATATCTTGAAAAGATATTTTCCTAATAAAATATATCTTAATCTCTAAAATAGATCTCCAAAATATATAATCTTCCTTCCAGATATCCAGCCCAAAAATATAAGATTTCTCCTTCCAAAAATAAAAGATCTCAGCCAAGAATAAACGATCTCGCCGCATCAGGGTATTCGCCTAGGTCGAGACACTCCCTTAGATCACCTCGGTCGGGGTGACTCTGTGGTCAACCGAGGTGGCTCTAAACTGAATGTCAAATCTCTTAAATCTAGTCCAAAGTAAATCTCTAATTCAATTCCATGCTTCCTGGATTCTTCCTTAAGCTCCTGAATGTAGCTCCAATGATTCCTTAGCTCCTTTAGCTCTATTTTGATGAAAAACGGGCCATTTTACCTACGATTACAATGAAACTTTGTGTAGACCTCGATTCCCGAAAAGGTAGATGAAGTGGCAATATAATCACATAATATACATTCAAACATGCAGATTATTGAAGATAAAACGTCTAAACAAGTCCCAAAATATAGACTATAATTCATGCTATCAGCAGGCATGCCATGTTCTATTAGGATGTCCATGGCAATTTGATAAAAAAGTCAAGCATGATGGACTTACTAATAAACATTCATTTGAGTTCAATGGATACACAATTACCCTTAAGCCTATGACTCCTTTGCAGATTACATAACATTATGACAAAAAGAAGGATCAATGGAAGGAACGTGAGCGAGAAACGCACTCGAGAGAAGATATCTAAGCCAAACACCCAAAATATTAGCCGAGATTATCAGAATCTCAATCTCATCCTAGTGAATGAGATTCTCACTCCCATTCTAAATCCCATCGTAGTTCATTAGAATCTCAGTCCTGTGACAAAATCTTGGCTGAGATTCCCACCGAGATTCCTTCTACTAAGACTAATCGAGTTATTTTAGCATCCAAAAGGGAGTTTATTGATAATTATATTCCTTTAGATATTGTTCTTATGAGTCTTTGTAAAAGCCTTGTGACTTTGAGTGATGAAGTCAAGGCTACCTTACCTCAAAACGTGCTTAAGTCTTTAGAGGAGTTTTGTGATGTATTTCCTGAAGAGATTCATGCAGGTCTTCCACCATTGTGAGACATTGAGTATCAAATTGACTTGATTCCTAGAGCCTCACTCCCTAATCGACCCGCTTATAGGATGAGTCCTTAAGAGAGTCAAAGATTGATCTCATTCCCCGTTTGGATGATATGCTAGATGAGCTTAGTGGATCTAAGTTATTTTCAAAGATTGATCTTAAATGTGGATACCATTATATTTGAATGCGGGAAGGAGATGAATTAGAAACGACGTTCAAGACTAAGTTTGGTCTTTATGATTGGTTGATTATTCCTTTTGTCTTGACTAACGCTCCTAGCACTTTCATGAGATTAATGAATCATGTCTTACATCATTTCATTGGAAAGTTTATGGTTGTCTACTTTGATGACATTCTCATCTACAACAAATCACTTGAGGAACATGAGGAACAGTGGATGGAGTACTCGGAACTCTTAGAAATGAGTTTTTATGAGTTATTATTAAGAAATGTGAGTTTAGTACTCTTCAAGTTATTTTCCTTGGATTTGTAGTGAGTACAAGAGCTCTAGAAGTGGATGAAAAGAAGATCAAAACAATCCAAGAATGACCTACACCAACAACGATCAGACATGTTCGATCATTTCAGGGATTAGCTACCTTCTATAGAAGGTTTGTACGGGATTTCAGAACCACTGCGCCCCCCCACGTCTCTCGCGAATAAGAAATTACAGTTTGAGTGGGGAGATGTACAAGAGAACGCATTTAGGGAATTGAAGTGGTGTGATAACCTCTTCATTCTTAGGTTATCCGCGGCCGCGCCGGTCCCTGCCATAGGTGCGGGCCACCGCAGGCGCGGCGTTGTTGAGCCGCGACCGCGGCAAAGGCGGTCACAACCGCCTTTCTTTACTTCTTTGACTCGTAATTTCCATCTTTCTTCCGTTATAAGCTTCCCTCTCCTCCAGGTGAGGGTTTGCTTTCCCCAACCTTCTTCCTTACTTTCTCCTCTCTAACGTTCCTCTTCTCCTTGCTTCTTCTTGCTTGGATTTCTGATATCATTTTGAATCTTCATCAAGTTTTGAAGTGATCATGAGAATGTTGAGGTGTTAATGGTTGCTGTTGTGAAGGGTGGAATCCTGCAGCTTGTGTTCTTCCCCATCCTAGGTCGGAGTAGTGATGAGTGTGCTTCCCTCCTCTTCTCCTTCCTCTTATTCTTCTTCCTTCCTTCTTTCTTAGATCCAACAATTGGATCTTGTGATGATGAGCTCATGGACATTTGGATGTGTATATATGCATGTATATATGAAGGCTAGAGTGCTTGTGGTTGGACTCCTTGAGGTGGAGGCAAGAGTGGAGAAAGAGATCGATAGAATAGCTCTTAAAAGTTGTCCTTTGTTGGGTTTTCTGGCCCCACGCCTTGCTAGTGCCGCCCCTGAGTCAGTGTGTGTCATCTCCCCAGCGGCCTTGAGCTGTCACTGTTACAGATTCGTTGGACCGTGTCACCGCCCCTGCGCCTATCCTTTCCCGCGGGTGCGCCTCTCCTCAAAACTTACCAAGTGTTGGTAAGTTCTCTTCCTTGTCTTTAGGCTTTGGTTTAAAGGCATGTTAGAGTTTATGTATGAGAGTTTGATGATGATATCATGAGGTGGATGTATGCCCTGAAGTGGCTTTAAGGTGTAGCATGTTATTCGAGGTTTATATGATATTTATGATCCTAATGGATCTCTTGGGTCTAGGTGTGATCCCTTTGATTGATAGGAGGTTTGATACATCTTTATGCCTTGTTATTAGGTAGTGTATACGGGAAGTGGAGGTTTGATCGTGGTTGAGATTGTCTTGATATTGACGTAAGTTCTTGGGACTTACTAACCTGCATACCTATATTGGATGTATGCATGAGCGGTGATTGTTATGTTCTTATTAGCATGCAATGTTGATTATTACCGATGTATGATTAGCCCCTTACAGTGGGCAGTGATAACCTTTCTCTTTCATCCTGAGGGAGTCTGAGAGGTTCTCTTTGGTCACGCTATACCTAGTATACGGACCGGAAACGTCCCTATTCAATATGGCCTACGAGGGCGTGTGCCGGATGCCACTCCAAGATGGCTATTGTACCCAGAGGCGAGAATAATATACTTCTCGTGTCACATATGTATATATATGGTGTTAGTGTATAACGTTATAAAGATAATTAAACAGGTAAATGTGTGATAGTATGTTTGGTGTTTACAATATTTTGATGTGTGTATGTGCTTATGCATTATCTTATATATGAATTGTTAGCTAACGGTTTCATACCGTGTTGTAGATCCTTTGCAGGTTAGGAAGACTGCAGAGTGATCTGGAGGAGTGATAAGCCGAGGACTTCCGTACATCTAGGATGTTGGGCATTTTGGTTATGTTGTATACGTTGTGGATGTTTCATACTCGGCTGTGGGGTTTTGTATATATTGTGATATCAGCTCTTAATGTTTTATAAAGGTTGTTTTGTATTTACTTGTGCCTTGTTATAAGATCTAGTGAACTTGTTGTCAGGCTAGGGTTAGGACCCATTGTTAAGCCCTAACCTAGTAGCACTCCAAGTCTTGTGGATTTAGGGTATTACAAAGTTGGCATCATAGCCTGAGGTTGACAACAATGGCACTTGCAGTCTGTGATAAAGGTCGAATAGATAAAATAAACAGAAACCGAAAGGGGTTTGAGTTTTCAAAAGCGGTTTTGGTTTTAAACCCTGTTCACAACCGATTTGGGATAGTACATACGGGAAGTCATCACACCTTCTATGTCTATCCGCAGTTTATATATATATATATATATATATATATATATATATATGTGTGTGTGTGTGTGTGTGTGTGTGTGTCGAATTTGAGACTAGGAACGGGATGGCAATGAGGTAGAGCCCCCAGCCAATACAGTCGGACGACTCAAATCATGTCTTGATGAGGGGACCAAATTTCCGCGTGTATATTAGACGAGTTGAGGAGGCTGCTAGGGCAAGTAGACGTGCCCCGGATTTACCAGCACATGTGGGATCTTCTGAGATGTCCTAGGGAGATACTCAGGTGCCTGTCATACCGGTACGAGCTGCTGAGACTGCTAGGGCCTAGGAGGAGCTTAGAGGATCACGACCTGATTCCTGGTTGAAGGATTTTCACTAGATGAAAGTACCCCTTTCACTAGAAAGTTGGGCCTGGAGGTCGAGCTGTTGATTAGGCATGTAGGCTGAGCCCTTGAGTCTATCAGATGTCCAAAGGATAGACGGATAGAGTTAGTACATACTCTATTCCGTGACTTAGCTCAATAGTGGTGGTGGACCATTCGGAGTCGAGCCACCACCTATGATCAGATGAGGAGCATGATTAGATAGCTTTTTTGCCCTGCCTCATTGAGGAGGGAGAAACTACAAGATTTTGTTAAGGCTAGTTTACAAGACGTTCCTATATTTGAGGCGATTAGGAAGTTCTGGGAGGAGTTGACATTACGGGGTCTAGCTGCACCTCTAGAGGACCAGCATGTGTACCTGTTCTCCCATAGACTGAGGGAGAGTAGTCGTTCCTACAAGGCGAGTTTCCACTGTGATTCCCTGACTGATTATCAGGAAAAAGCCTCGGCTTATGAGTGAGAGTGAATTGGGCATAGGAGAGCTTCTCAGACCGGCGGGTCTGAGAAGAGGAAGAGGATTGGGCAGACCAATAGTGGTGCTAGAGCATTAGGTTCAGGGCGAAGCCAAAGACGCTAGAGTTATCCGTCCACTGCACAGATTGTAGAGAGGGGACGACAATGCTTAAACTATGGAGATTTTGGACACATGAGGCATGAGTGCCTGCGGCTGCTAGTGACTTGCTTCTCTTGTGGCAAGCCAAATCATCAAGCTGTCTATTGCCGCCTAGGCAAGTCTTCATCTCAGCAGGGTTCTTCCCCTTCCAGTGTTGTTGGAAGTAGTTAGAGGGCGTCTCCATATCAAGGGCAACAACAGCAAGCCCCAGATCAGTCGGCTACTCAGGGTTTTGTACCAGGGCAGAGTAGAGGCAAAGGCCGTGGCGGAGGTACCACGGGTGCTAGAAGAGCGCAAGCTCGCGTTTTTGAGTTGCATAGTGTTGAGGAGCCGCCAGCGCCAGCTGCTACAGGTACCATTTGTATTACTGATTTGCCTGTTATAGTTATTCTTGATACAGGTGCTACGCACTCATTTATTTCCGATGCATGCGTTGAGCGTTTGGCCTTAGATACGATAGAGGGGAAACCCTTCATTATAGGGTTACCCGACGGTCGTAGGATCCGAGGTACCCGAGAGATATGTGATTGTGCCATTCATTTAGGGACTTGTGTGTTGCTTTTAGACTTCTTTATCATGTCATTAGAATATGAAGAAGTCATTTTGGGAATGGATTGGATGAACCGTCATGACCCGGTTCTTGATATTGGTAGGCGGACCGTGTTGGTCACTACCGCGATGGGTCCAGTTGAGATTTTCCGTGGTTGTGACCTTGGAAAATCCGGTACGAATATCAACGCAGTCCGAGCGGCGAGGCTGATTGCATAGGGTTGCGAGGCCTTCTCGTCTTGTGCCATGGAGGAGGGCGAGCGTCCAACATTACAAGATATTCCCGTCGTGTGCGAGTTCACCGACGTTTTTGACAAACAATTAAGCTTACCGCCGCAACGGAGCGTGGATTTCGGTATGGAGTTGGAGCTGGGGACGAGACCGATCTCGAAGGCCCCATATCGTATGGTTTCTATTGAACTGTTAGAGCTGAAGAAGCAACTCGAGGAGTTGGCTGAGAAGGGCTTCATACGCTCTAGCATGTCCCCCTGGGTGCACCTGTCCTCTTCGTGCTAAAGAAGGACAAATCGTTGAGCTTGTGTATAGACTACAGAGAGATAAACAAGGTGACCATCAAGAACAAGTATGTGCTACCCCGTATTGATGATTTACGGGATCAGCTTTAGGGAGCTTTTGTGTTCTCCAAGATTGACTTACGCTCGGGATATCACCAGTTGAGAGTGAGAGAGAAGGATATACATAAGATGGCATTTCGGACTCGATATGGTCACTACGAGTTTGTAGTGATGCCATTCGGACTCATGAATGTGCCCTCGTCTTTTTGCGAGTCCTACAGGATAGAGAGTTGTACACCAAGCTCTCTAAGTGCGAGTTTTGGATGTCTGAGGTGGCCTTTGTAGGTCATGTGATTTCTGCCGATGGGATTGTTCGCTCAAAAGTGTGCGTCACTAGTTTTAAAATTTATATCTAGAACTTAAGCAAAAGCAAACCCGCAGTGTACAGATCAGCTGTAGTAAGGCAAGATATTCCAAAGTCGAACTCAGGGATTTGGTGAGAATAAAATCGATTTCAATTATCTAACAAAGTGCAAAAGCTTTTGTGATTAATAAAGAGACAAATGATTCCAAGGATTCAAGTATCCGACTACGGCTTTTGATTCAAGACACTTCTAAAGATCAAAGGACAGAGTTTATATTGCCAAGGTTATGTGTTTTAAAGGTAGATATCGTACGGTGAAGTTCCGAAACCTAATTGTCTAATTCAAAGGCTCTCTCTATAAGGGTTGTTGAGGCTGCAAAATAGAAAGGTCTAGGGATAAGAATTACATTCAAACTAACTACCAAAAACCTCAGGATATGACTCTCCAAGGTAAAGATAGAAAGCACACTAAAACCTTAATAAAAGATGTTGAGTCTCTCTATTACATAAATCTTGTAATCTTAATCTATTAAATGTAGAATCAATGATGAAGTCTCTTCAAACACTTAAATAGAGGTAGAAAAGGTTAAGCAAGGTTGGGATTTAGGCAAGGATTAACTTTGGTTAAAGAATAAATCAATTAAAGATCGTCAGGGAAATAAATCGACCGGATCTTAAAAAAATCGTCCGATTTTCCTCAAGAACAGAGCGATTTTTCTATTTGTCGCAAAGTTAAAATCTAAACTGTCAGGGTCCAAATGGTTAAATGAGTTCAGTCTATCATCATCGAAGCCTCAATAATCAACTATTCTCCCCAGAATCACAAGGGTTTTAGCCAACCATTTTCAAAATCAAATCAAAATTGAGATGGAATGAATAAATCAAATAAACCCGAACTTTGAATAAAAACTCAATAATCTACAAATCTGTAAACAAATCTCAAATCAAATCATAGTATCTCTCAAAAAACTCAATAATGTGTTCACAAACCACAAGAATTGCAAAGGGAACAAAAGATCTCACACTAATGACAAAGATTGACTTCCCGGCACCTTCCCTTCAATCTCCTTCCAAGAATCTTCAATCTCTCTTAATTGTGTAAATATTTCCCGCTGTGAGATCCCGATTTTCGTTCCTAGGGTTCCAATGTATAGTTCCTTGCTAATAGGCCGCTTGGCAAAACACATCTCAAGTCCACAAGTGATGGGTCTTGAGTCATGTTAGTTCTTAGCCCGAAAGCTAAGAAAATCGTGCTATCCAATTTACAAAGGAAACCGCTCGATGTTTACAGATGAAAATCGTCCGATTTATGTACAAATTGGCACGATTTTCTTCAACAGAAAATGCTCGTCTCTTGGCTTGTTTCCTTACTCGCTTTTGTGACTCTTTTACAAAACTCCTTTGCTCTTTGTGATTCCCTAATAGTCTTAGATGCTCCTTGCTCCACTTTTGCTTCCAAATCCACCGAATTTACCTACAATTCAACCAAAACTCGTGTAGACCTCTATTTCTAGAATATAAATGAATAAAGCCTAAAAGGTACACAAATTCTCTCTAAATGTAAGGTAAATCGAGGTAAACCTCTACAATGTGCATGATTATAATGGTATATAATTAATGTCATCATGTTCGCTCAAAAGTGTGCGTCACTAGTTTTAAAATTTATATCTAGAACTTAAGCAAAAGCGAACCTGCAGTGTACGGATCAGCTGTAGTAAGGCAAGAAATTCCAGAGTCGAACTCAGGGATTTGGTGAGAATAAAATCGATTTCAAATATCTAACAGAGTGCAAAAGCTTTTGTGATTAATAAAGAGACAAATGATTCCAAGGATTCAAGTATCCGACTACGGCTTTTGATTCAAGACACTTCTAAAGATCAAAGGACAGAGTTTATATTGCCAAGGTTATGTGTTTCAAAGGTAGATATCGTACGGTGAAGTTCCGAAACCTATTTGTCTAATCCAAAGGCTCTCTCTATAAGGGTTGTTGAGGCTGCAATATAGAAAGGTCTAGGGACAAGAATTACACTCAAACTAACTACTAAAAACCCCAAGATATGACTCTCCAAGGTAAAGATAGAAAGCACACTTAAACCTTAATAAAGGATGTTGAGTCTCTCTATTACCCAAATCTTGTAATCTTAATCTATTAAATGTAGAATCAATGATGAAGTCTCTTCAAACACTTAAATAGAGGTAGAAAAGGTTAAGCAAGGTTGGGATTTAGGCAAGGATTAACTTTGGTTAAAGAATAAATCAATTAAAGATCGTCAGGGAAATAAATCGACCGGATCTTAAAAAAATTGTCCGATTTTCCTCAAGAACAGGGCGATTTTTCTGTTTGTCGCAAAGTTAAAATCTAAACTCTCAGGGTCCAAATGGTTAAATGAGTTCAGTCTATCATCATCTAAGCCTCAATCATCAACTATTCTCCCCATAACCACAAGGGTTTTAGCCAACCATTTTCAAAATCAAATCAAAATTGAGATTAAATGAATAAATCAAATAAACCCGAACTTTGAATAAAAACTCAATAATCTCCAAATCTGTAAACAAATCGAAAATCAAATCAAAGTATCTCTCAAAACATTCAGTAATGTGTTCATAAACCACAAGAACTGCAAAGGGAACAAAGGACTAATGACAAAGATTGACTTCCCGGCACTTTCCCTTCAATCTCCTTCCAAGAATCTTCAATCTCTCTCAATTGTGTAAATATTTTTCGCTGCGAGATCCCGGTTTTCGTTCCTAGGATTCTGTTCGCCACTTAGCGTGCGTGCAAATAAGATTTAAATTTATAAACTAGAATCTAGCAAGCGAACCCATAGTGTACGGATCGACGTAGTAAAGCAAGAATTCAAGAGTGTCGAACTCAGGGATTTGGGGGGAACAAATTCAGTTCACAAATTGTCAAGCAAGTAAATGTAATAAGCTTTGCTAATATTAGGAAAACAGCAACCCTAAAGATCCAGGTATCTAATTGTGGCAATCGATTCAAGATATACTAAAGAACTAAGGAAAGAATTAAGAGTTGCAAAGGTATGCTAAGGTATACGGTGAAGTTCCAAGACTTTATATGAATTATCTAAAGACACTCTCTATAAAGGTTGTTGAGGCTTCAGTATAGAAAGGATCTATGGACAAGAATTAATCTCAAATACCCAAACTTGTAACCCAATGATCAAGACTAACTAAAACGATTAAGGTTGTGACACTCGAAATCAAAATAGAGGGTGATGAGTCTCACTACTACCTAGAAAAGGGGAAACCAAGACTAGATTAAAACTAATCTTTAACCTTGGATCAAAGTAAAAGTAAAGTTCGTACACTAGGGTAAATCACGGGCAGATCTTGAGTTCCACGGCCGTGGAAGCTCAAGAACAGACCGTGATCTTGGTTCGTCGACAAGATCTGTCTAACTCTCAGGGTCCAATAAATTTACGATCGATCTATCATCATCTAAGCCACAACTATCAACCCTTCACCTTAGAATTGCTAAAGGGTTTTAGCCAATAACCATTTTCATGATATGAAAAATCAATTTAAGAAGAATGAAAGATGAAAATCTTTGAAAACTCAATTATAACTCAAAGTCAATCTCAAATCTAAAGCACAAATTGGAATACTCAATGGATTCAGAATATAACACAAAACCTCACAAGATCTAAGGCAAGTATGAAGAACGGGATATCAATCCGTCTTTAATAACAAAACCTAGAAAAAGGGCGCAACTTCCGCCACACACGATCTTCGGGAATCCAAATTGCCGGCGCTTCCGCCACATTCCTCGCGAAACCCTAAGGCTGACTTTCTCAAAGCGAGGTTGTCAAAAGCCTAAGCGAATCCCCCCAAAGCGATCATACCGAAAACTCTCTCCTCCCGCCTTTTTATAAGATAGGGCAAAATAACCGTACCAGCCTACTGCGTAAATGATGTGGCAATAATTGGTTTGTCAAAAGATCGCCTAAATCACGGTCTCAAGGGATTCCATGACCGTGGTTTAGGGCGTGGAATTGGGTTACGGTCTCATATGACTTCCAAGACCGTACTTTAGGCCGTGTAACTCTCTGGAATGCTCCACGCTCATGATGCCAAGATCCACGGCCGTGGTTTAGGGCATGGACTCTTCTACGGCCGTATTTTAGGGCGTGGAAGTGTAAATTGCTTGTGATTTCCTTTGTGTCGTGTCATCCTCCAACTTAGCAACTTCTTTGGCTTCCTTGGTGTACTCCTAATCCATGGATATGCTCAAATCCTCTCCTATATCTCTCAAATGGTCCGGTTTCAACTCTTATTCACCTATAATCAACACAAAGCTAATGTAGACCTCCATCGAAAATATAGATGAACAAGCTAACAAATGCTTCAATACCTTATTCATTAACACTATAATGAATGAAAAACAACTAGAATAAGTGCCTAGAATATCGCAATATTTCATGCTAACAAAATACCCCATACTTGCCACTTTCTTGTCCCCAAGCAAGGTCTTTTGAAAGCTTAGAACATAAGTTAGGATGAAATATGCATGCAATCTCAAAAACAAAACATCTTTTAAGTAAATGTGCTTCTAGTCAATAGATCATTCTCAAACCTTGCTTCATTCACTCTTGAAACACTTATATACATAATCAAAGAATGTAAAGGAAAGAAACATCATGAATTGGTTAAACTTCAATGTAAACATCATAACCTTCAAGCATTACCAAAATCAAGCATAAGAAACTTCAATTTAGATCACCAAGTCAAATAACATTCTTTTGATCTTAAGGACTTTCAAGTAAGGTCTAGAATGCTGAAAGGAGGGAAACTTATAAAGGAGGTGGTGCATGAATCCGGGAAAATGGACAACTAACTCTTTTTCTTTTTATTTTGATTTGCAACACCATCAACTTTGAGCTTTGCTCTCTTCTTTTCAAATCATTTTTCGACTTTACTTTTGGGGTTATGGACAGTCGTGCACAAAAACCAAAGCCTAGGAGATTGGCGTTTCTCAATTTCGAGATGCCTCAAACCCTTGATGCACATACCATAATCCACTAGGAATATCGCTCAATCCGACTTTGGCAAGACACAAACACCCGGCTATGTGAATGGTGCCGAGTTACTCATCGTCATGATTGACTTCCCCAAACCTATTATTTCTACTCTTTGAATGCAACAATTGCTTTCATGGACCTCCCACATCAAACATGCCAAAATACAACTCCTCCAAATTTCCGGATAGGTAAGGGAGGCAATTATTTCATTGAGGGGCTAAATGAACAAAGAAAGGAGAAAGACAGATCGAATTGCCTTAATCATTTCATAAAGAAGTAAAAGAACTCATCATATGATTTCAACTTCGATTTCTCAATATGATTTAGATAAAACTCTTCACATTATGAAACTTGCAAGAAAGGATAATCAACACATTCAATTCCTTTTCAATTCATTATTCGTTTAGGCATACAATTGTCATCAAAAGTTCAATCCATAAGTAGTGATTATCATAAAATCATCTCAACTCTTAGAAGCACAAAACCTTTTAGAAATTTTCAAAATTTTTCACATTTTTATGGGTTTTTCAAAAGCTTTTTCATGCAATGGAATAATGAAACGTGTGACAGTGGAATGAAACATGCAAAGTGTTCTCGAATCAAGGCAAGCAAAGTGAGTAGAGTTATTACAAACGATAGTCACACCCCACCCCATACTTGAGACAAACATTGTCCCTAATGTTCAAAAAGAAATAAGAAAAGAAAGAAAAGAAAAATGAACTCACAAGACGGCGGTGGAGCGGCTAAAACTGTTAACTGGCATAGCTCATCACTGCGGTGGAGGTGGTGGTGGAAACGGGAAGAAGCTGGAGTCGAAGTTCCGCCCAAACTGCTGGCGGTAAATGTCCCTCATCATCCAATCGTGCTCATCAGCTCGTACGTCCCTAGCGTCCTGGCGGATCTCCAAATTACCGACCCTCCTAGAAAGGTCGGTAGCCCACTCCGGAAGCTGCTCGTACCACTCCAGTGCATGACTGTACCATGCAGGTGCGTCCTGTGGGGCCGGTGCTGCTGGTGGCTGTGCATACCATGGTGGCATAGCTCCCATCCATTCCGGCTGTGCTCCATACCAAGCGGGAGGAGCATCCATCCATGTTGGTCTCTCGCTCACACTAGCACAGCGAGAGGAAGAAGTACCGGAAGGTCTAGAAGGACGGGGAGACTGCCTAGGTAGGTCCGGGAAGGTATCCGGCTGATTCGGAAAGGTACCAAAATCCTGCTCATCCCCTCCTCCTATATCCTCATCATCATCAGCAGCTAGAATCTCCTCGGGGATGTAGGGAGGTTCAACTAACCTATTCGCATGCATAGCAGCGAATGTCTCCTTCCAATTATGGCGTCCGGCCATAATGGAATACTCGGGCAACCATGGAATGCCTCTACCTCCTCTATCCTCCCATGGCATGGCCGCGGTAGGTGGACCTCTATGCCTAGGAAAGATCAAACCTCTAGTCATGAGGCTCTTGAGACCCAAAGGTCTCGCCGCTATCCTAGTACAAGCGGAGCAGTCAATCCCAAGCTACGTAGCTATGTGGGTCACTATCCTACCATATCCAATGTTCCCGGCCCTCTTGTTCTTAAGCTTGCTAATGGTGGAGGCTAAGAGGGTGGCACAATCGGCGGGTCTACCATGTAGCATGGCGTAGAGGAGAAACAGCTCATCGGTCTTAATTTTCCGCGGGGTCTCGGTCCTAAGAAATAGGCACTCGGAAAGGACCCTATGAGCTATCTTCAAGGCTAAGTGGTAGATGAGCTTAGCCTTGGTATCAGCCGGCTGCCAGCGGTCCTCGCTAGCGTAAATCATAGCAATCTCCTCCCAAAAATCCTTAGCGTAAACACCGCTAGGGAAGCGACCGTTAAAGGTCTCATGGAACCCAAAGAAGGCTCCGAACTGCTGGATGGAGAACTCATAGTCCGTCTCCATCAATCTAAAGGAAACCGCCCTATCCATATGGCTATGCTCGAAGGATATAACAAACTCCCTCGTGATCTCCTCATATGCATCCACTCTAATAGCGGAGAAAATAATCAGTTCGGCTCTATCTAAGAGCCATGTCAAATCATTAACCACATTAAGTGGCTCTAACTCCTCTAGCGAGAGGTATCTTGGTCCAATGACCGGTCTTTTCTCGATCTTCTTTAAGGCATCGAGGTAGTTAGGGGGAATTGTGGGGATTCTATGGCGTGGAGGTGATGGTTCACTAGGAGGGTTATGGGAAGAGGAGGAACTATCACCCTTTCTCTTCTTTTTCTTTCCTGCACTTCGTGTAAACATTTTCCCCAAAAACAGAAAAAATCACGGTCTGTTCTTCCTATTCCACGGCCGTGGAAGTCCCACAGACCGTGATTCGTCTAAGAAATTCTCAAATCTCAATTAAATCAGCAGCAATCTCAACAGAACTTGTCCTAGACTATTTCCAATCTCAATCCTATGTAAATGTTCTAAGTTCTTGCCGAAATTTAACCCAAATTGACAAAGGAGAGAAGAATAGTAAAAACCTAGGTTTTTAGATTTTTGAATCCAAATTCTGCTTTCTTGATGGATTGTTCGCTTGTTTTGTTTGTTGATTGGATCTTGTAGAGGAATGAATTTGCTCCACTTTTGCACCAAGAATCGTTCGAAATGATTACCGAATGAAGATTTGCGAGTGGGGGAAGGTTGTCGGCGTTTAGGGCGTGGAAAGAGGGGTTTTGTGGTGTTTTTGTGAAGGAAGGTGGTTTATATAGTGGCCGTAAAATTTTTTTGAAAATCACGGTCACTCGGGGGTTTCCACGGCCGTGGAATTGTATGGAACCGTGGTTTTTGGTGATTTTTCTCAGATTTTGAAGAATTACGGTCACTGTAGCATCCACGACCGTGGTATAGGGCGTGGAACTCTCTGTAATGTGCCAAAATCCGAGTTTCGTCAATTTCCTCCAACTTTTCCCTTTCCATTGCCTGTTTCCTTGCTCCTATATCCAAAAACACAACATACCGGAAGGTATCGAAGGCAAAACAAAACAAAAACGTCTAAACTAATCTAATCTAAGAATGACAAACAAAAACATAAGTGCAATACCTTGGGTTGCCTCCCAAGAAGCGCTTGTTTAAGGTCCGTAGCTAGACCGTACTTGCACCTATTCGAGTGCGGTAGGCGCGAACTCCTCAGCTTGGAGTTCCGGTGAGTACTTCTTGAGTCGTTGACCGTTCACCTTGAAACTTCCGCCCTTTTCACCCCATACTTCAACTTAGCGCTAGTCTTGTTTGAGCTAGCGTGTCCTCCACAAGGTAGTGAATGAAAATGACGGATGACACTTTGCATCTCGTCTTTCGGAACACATCGTCGAATGATGCCGTCAGTACCTCTCTTAAAGAGGAGAGGTTCATTCCAAAAGTATTCCCGTACATCCTTAAAGAACTTCTTTCTTCGTGCATAGGATAATCCGGGTGGTAATTCCCGGCAAACCAAATAATTAACAAAATCAGCAAACCATGGTTCATTACCTTTACTAATCTTGTCGATACACTCCTCTATGACGTGTAAATGCTCTTCCAGAAAGGAGTCATCTATAGGTAGATGGTCGTCCTCTAGATGTGGTAGACGACTCAAATGATCCGCAATAGAATTTTCCGAACCCTTCTTGTCGCGAATCTCTAGATCGAATTCTTGTAAGAGAAGAATCCATCTAATCAGCCTTGGTTTCGCATCCTTCTTTGCAAGTAGATACCGGATCGCAGCATGATCCGTGTATACAATCACCTTTGCACCTACAAGATAACAACGAAACTTTTCAAATGCATATACAATTGCTAGGAATTCTTTTTCGGTAGTGGCGTAGTTAAGCTGCGCATCATCTAGCATCTTGCTAGCATAGTAGATAGCATGGGTTCGTCCTTCCTTATTTTGCGCAAGCACAACTCCTATAGCTATGTCACTTGCATCATACATAACCTCGAATGGAAGATTCCAATCCGGAGGTTGAATGATCGGGGCTGAGATTAGAGCTTCCGAATCTTATGAAACGCATCTAAACAGTCCTGCGAGAAATCAAAAACTGCATCCTTCATCAATAGATTAGTTAGCGGTTTTGATATCTTAGAGAAATCCTTTATAAAACGTCTATAAAATCCAGAATGTCCTAGAAAGCTTCGTATCCCCTTCACCGAAGATGGAGGAGGGAGCTTTTCTATAGTCTCTATCTTAGCCTTATCTACTTCAATCCCTCTACTAGAGATCAAGTGTCCTAATACAATGCCTTCTTTCACCATAAATTGACACTTCTCCCAATTAAGAACTAGGTTAGTGTCTTTACGCCTTTGTAGTACAAGAGACAGGTTAGAAAGACAATTGTCGAAAGAGGAACCATAAACGGAAAAGTCATCCATGAAAACCTCCATGATCTCCTCTATATACTCCGAGAATATAGCCATCATGCACCTTTGAAAGGTGGTTGGGGCGTTGCAAAGCCCGAACGGCATTCTCCTATAAGCAAACGTACCCCACGGGCACGTAAATATGGTCTTCTCTTGATCGTCCGGATGTATCGGGATCTGGAAGAAACCACTATAACCGTCAAGATAACAGAAATGTGAGTGTTGTGCTAACCTCTCAAGCATTTGATCGATAAATGGTAATGGGAAGTGATCCTTCCTCGTTGCGTTGTTTAGCTTGCGGTAGTCTATGCACATCCTCCATCCCGTCACGGTTCGTGTTGGAATGAGCTCATTGTTCTTGTTGGTGATGACCGTCATTCCTCCCTTCTTTGGAACAACCTGTACAGGACTCACCCACTTGCTATCCGAGATGGGGTAGATGATACCTGCATCAAGTAGTTTAAGAATTTCCTTCTTGACAACCTCTTTCATGATCGGATTTAACCGCCTTTGAGGTTGTCGCGAAGTTCTAAAATCTTCTTCCATTAGGATCTTATGCATGCATAATGAAGGTTTGATTCGTACTAGATCTTCTATAGTATAACCTAAGGCTTTTCTATGTTTCTTTAGAACAACCATAAGCTTACTATGTTCATCTTCACTTAGATCGGAACTAACAATTACCGGAAAGGTATATTAGATCCAAGAAATGCGTACCTTAGATGTGTGGGAAGTGGCTTCAATTCCATCACTATTGGACTCTCTAATGGCTCTTGAGGAGTGTCCAATGCTTCCTTAGAAGTTTCTAAGGGTATAGAAGTTGTTGGAGAAGAATCAAGAGAAGTGGTAGAAAGAACGTAATTGTCCTCAGATTTTCCCAAAATTACGGCACCTCTGTTTCCTCCACAGCCGTGGTTTAGGGGGTGGAAGTCAATTACGGCACCTCTGTTTGTTCCACGGCCGTGGATTTGGCCGTGTAACTTACTGGAGTCCTCTGAATAGCTAATTACGGTCATATTGGTGGGAACCACGGCCGTGGAATAGCACGACTGGCCGTGATTCCTCACGTTTTATGACCCATCATAGAGTTTTTCAAACTCTTCTTCATGTACCTCCTTTTGCTCCTCTAAAGCTTCAATTTCCTCATTGCATTCCTCTTCTTCTCCTATGTCCGTAATGCTCATATTGATCACCTTTTGCAAGGGATCTTTGAAGAGAATCGAACTTACTTCCTCTCTAGATAGCTCTTTTTCATGGATGTTGAATATGTCCTCTTCAAGAGCTGGTTCTTTCATCAAAGTGGAAAGAACGAACTCTACCTTTTCCTCTCCTATGTCGAAGGCGAGTCTAGCATTCTTGCAATCCACCATACAACCGGATGTTGCAAGAAACGGTCTTCCGAGTATGATCGGGACCGGACTATCTGCAGGAATGTCAAGCACAACAAAATCTATTGGAACATAGAACTTACCAAGCTTGACCGGGACGTCTTCAACTATACCGACGGGGCGAGTTATGGATCGATCTGCCATATATAACGTTATCTTCACCGGTTTAGGTTCGTCTAAACCGATCTTCCTGCATAAGGCAAGCGGAATGATGCTAACACTTGCTCCTAAATCACATAATGCATCATATGTGATATCTCCCACTCCTATTGGAATACAAAATGACCCCGGATCCTTCAGCTTAGGGGGCATCTTTTCCTTCATCGTCTTGATGAGATCCGACGAATCCGAACTCATCTTGACTTCTCCAAAGTCTTCTAGTTTCCTCTTGTTAGAGAGGATCTCCTTTAAGAACTTTCCATAAGCTGACATACTTACAATTGCATCAATGAAAGGTATATTAATATGCACTTTGCTCATGAGTTCAATGAACTTACCGAATTGCTTGTCTAGACGCGCTCTTACTCTAGATTGCGGGAACGGTAGGGGAGGTTTGTAAGCTGGAGGAGGAATGTAGATGTCTTCCTTTTCCTTCCCCTTTTCCTTTTCGACGGGAACTTCCACAAACTTAGGCTGCGGGTCGGTGGTTGTTGCTCCGCTCCTAGTTGTGATAGCCATCACCCATCCTTTCGGGTTATCCTCCGACTTTCCTGGAAGTTTTCCTTAATTTCTAGGAACTTCCTCAACATTGCTAAACATTTGGTTTTCTAAAACCTTTTGGGCTTTATCAACCTTAGTGATATGACTCTCCAATCCTTGAAGCTTCCCAAAATTGTTTCCAATATGGGATCGGGCTTCTCTTTCCCCGAAGTGCTTCCACTATTAGATGTTTGCCCCTGGCTTTTCAAAGGAATGGAAGAAGAAGATGGTGGAGTTAGTGAATTTCCTGAATTGGGATAAGAATTACCGGAGTTTTGTTGTTGGTTGGAACGCCAATTGTTGTTGTTTGAACCCCTGTTGTTGTTCCAATTGTTATTCCGGTTGTTGTTGTTGTTCCAACAGTTCCGGTTGTTGTTCCGGCTGTTGCGATTGGTGTTCTCATTCCAATTGTGGCTATTGTTGTTTCCCAAATAACCAACATCTTGCTCCTTATGCTTTGGAAAGCTAGCCTTGATGACTTCCTTCAATTCTTTAATCTCGGTGTTGAGAGAAAAGATTTGAGTTTGAGCAGCTTGTGTTAGCTTTGCTCCTTACTCCACTCGATTAGCTTCTACTTTCCGGTGAGAATACTTCTCAATGACTCGGGCTTGCTTCTCAATGAAGTCCCAAGCGTCATCTTCCCTCATGTCCATGAATGTTCCACATGAAAGGGATTGGAGCTTGAATTTTGTTTCCACATCCAGCCCCTTATAGTATATTTCCACTAGCTCCAATTTGGAAATGCCATGGTGTGGGCAATCCAATAGTAAATCCTGAAATCTTTCCCAAGACTGAAACAAAATTTTGTTAGATCTCATAGAAAATGCATTAATCTTACCACTCAACTCCGCCGTCTTGGATGGCGGAAAGAACTTGGTGAGGAACTCCGAAGATAGATCCTCCCATGTGTTGAGTCTTCCATTTGGAAGAGCTTGATACCAAGATAAGACTTTCCCTTTCAAAGAAAAAAAGAATGGCTTGATCTTGTAGTTGTTGGTGGTTGCATTCTTTGGCTTCATTATCTCCATCAAGATCTCAAAATTCTGTAAATGTTGATGTGGAGATTCAATACTCGTTCCTCCAAACTGATTTTGGCGAACGATGGTAATAACTTGTGGGTTGAAGCTAAACCCCTGAATATCATCAGCATCAAAGTTCACACCTAGACGGCGTGGTTGCTGAATTGGATCCATTCTTTGGCCAAGAGTTCTTGGCTCTTCATCTACATGAGCGGCTCTCGCACCCCCAGCCGGGACACGATAATTGGCAGCCGGTCTTGGATTATTCTGATTCGCATTGATCGTTGGATCAATGTCCTCTAGTGGTGGCATGGAGGAGTCGCTATCCTCATCGGATTAGTCGGTTCTAACAGATCTTGTCAATTTCCTTCTCTTCTTCTTCTTGGAATCACTCATCTCCAGCCTCATTTGAAGTATCATGTCCTTGAGTTCATCAATTTGCAATTGATGACGGTCCGATTCTTCCTTGCGAGTCTTCTCACTCCATCTAAGTCGAGCTTCGGAATCCTCCAACTCTACTTGGATATCCCTCTCTTTATTTTCAGCCATCTTTCTTTCTTTAAGCTTCTTCCTCAAAGTCTTCTCAAGTTCTTGATCAAGAGGTAAGAGGTCTTTGTTGTTGCTAGACCTTCGCATATACCTAAGATAACCTGCAAATATCACTCAAAGGAGATATCAAATAACAAGAGCAAAGCTCCCAAGCTTGACAACCGATAACCGAATTCAGCCTAAACCAAATCCCCGGCAACGGTGCCAAAAACTTGTTCTTTGGCGAAACTCTATTCCGTTGCCGGAACGAGAACTTCATATGTACCTAAGAACACAAATCTACAAGAACAATCAAGCAGAAAGATCAATAGTAAAAGCAAGAACAGTCCCCGGAAACGGCGCCAAAAACTTGTTCGCCACTTAGGGTGCGTGCAAATAAGCTTTAAATTTATAAAACTAGAATCAAGCAAGCGAACCCGCAGTGTACGGATCGGCGTAGTAAAGCAAGAATTCGAGAGTGTCAAACTCAGGGATTTGGGGGGAACAAATTCAGTTCGCAAATCGTCAAGCAAGTAAATGTAATAAGCTTTGCTAATATTTGGAAAACAGCAACCCTAAAGATCCTGGTATCTAATTGTGGCAATCGATTCAAGATATACTAAAGAACTAAGGACAGAGTTAAGAGTTGCAAATGTATGCTAAGGTAAAGCAATGTACGGTGAAGTTCCAAGACTTTATATGACTTATCTAAAGACACTCTCTATAAAGGTTGTTGAGGCTTCAGTATAGAAAGGATCTATGGACAAGAATTAATCTCAAATACCCAAACTTGTAACCCAAGGATCAAGACTAACTAAAACGATTAAGGTTGTGACACTCGAAATCGAAATAGAGGGTGATGAGTCTCACTACTACCTAGAAAAGGGGAAACCAAGACTAGATTAAAGCTAATCTTTAACCTTGGATCAAAGTAAAAGCAAAGTTCGAAAACTAGGGTAAATCACGGGCAGATATTTAGTTCCACGGCCGTGGAAGCTCAAGAACAGACCGTGATCTTGGTTCGTCGATGAGATCTGTCTAACTCTCAGGGTCCAATCAATTTACGATCGATCTATCATCATCTAAGCCACAACTATCAACCCTTCACCTTAGAATTACTAAAGGGTTTTAGCCAATAACCATTGTCATGATATCAAAAATCAATTTAAGAAGAATGAAAGATGAAAACCTTCGAAAACTCAATTATAACTCAAAGTCAATCTCAAATCCAAAGCACAAATTGGAATACTCAATGGATTCAAAATATAACACAAAACCTCACAAGATCTAAGGCAAGTATGAAGAACGGGATGTCAATCCTTCTTCAATAACAAAACCTAGAAAAAGGGTGCAACTTCCGCCACACACGATCTTCGGGAATCCAAATTGCCGGCGCTTCCGCCACGTTCCTCGCAAAACCCTAAGGCTGACTTTCTCAAAGCAAGGTTGTCAAAAGCCTAAGCGAATCCCCCCAAAGCGATCATGCCGAAAACTCTCTCCTCCCGCCTTTATATAAAACGGGGCAAAATAACCATACCAGCCCACTGCGTAAATGATGTGGCAATAATTGGTTCGTCAAAAGATCGCCTAAATCACGGTCTCAAGCGATTCCACGACCGTGGTTTAGGGCGTGGAATTGGGTTACGGTCTCATATGACTTCCACGACCGTACTGTAGGCTGTGTAACTCTCTGGAATACTCCACGCTCATGATGCCAAGATCCACGGCCGTGGTTTAGGGTGTGGACTCTTCTACGGCCGTATTTTAGGGCGTGGAAGTGTATATTGCTTGTGATTTCCTTTATGTCGTGTCATCCTCCAACTTAGCAACTTCTTTGGCTTCCTTGGTGTACTCCTAATCCATGGATATGCTCAAATCCTCTCCTATCTCTCTCAAATGGTCCGGTTTCAGCTCTTATTCACCTACAATCAACACAAAGCTAATGTAGACCTCCATATCGAAAATATAGATGAACAAGCTAACAAATGCTTCAATACCTTATTCATGAACACTATAATGAATGAAAAACAACTAGAATAAGTGCCTAGAATATCGCAATATTTCATGCTAACAAGTTCCAATGTATAGTTCCTTGCTAATGGGCCGCTTGGCAGAACACTTCTCAAGTCCACAAGTAATGGGGTTTGAGTCGTGTTAATTCTTGGGCCGAAAGCTAAGAAAATCGAGCTATCCAATTTACAAAGGAAACCGCTCGATTTTTACAAATGAAAATCGTCCGATTTATGTACAAATTGGCACGATTTTCTTCAACAGAAAATGCTCGTCTCTTGGCTTGTTTCCCTCCTCCCTTTTGTGACTCTTTTACAAAACTCCTTTTCTCTTTGTGATTCCCTAAGAGCCTTAGATGCTCCTTGCTCCACTCTTGCTTCCAAATACACCGAATTTACCTACAATTCAACCAAAACTCGTGTAGACCTCTATTTCCGGAATATAAATGAATAAAGCCTAAAAGGTACACAAATTCTCTCTAAATATAAGGTAAATCGAGGTAAACCTCTACAATATGAATGATTATAATGGTATATAATTCATGTCATCAGGGATCAAGGTTGATCCGGCAAAGATTGAGGCCATTGCAGGATGGACGACTCCGACAAATGTCAAGGAAGTACACAATTTCCTTGTCTTAGCCGGATATTACCGTAGATTTGTGGAAGGGTTTTCTGTGATTGCCCGACCACTTACTATTTTGTTGAGGAAGACTACCCGCTTTGTATGGTCCGAGCCGTGTACTCGGAGTTTTGAGGAGATGAAGAGGAGATTGACTTCCGCTCCTATCTTAGCACAGCTGGAGGGCACATATGATTTTGTGGTTTATAGTGACGCATCCAAGCTAGGCTTGGGATGTGTTCAGATGCAGTGTGGTAGAGTGATTGCTTATGCGTCTAGACAGTTAATGACGCATGAGGAGAACTACCCGAAAATGACTTGGAATTGGTTGCGGTAGTTCATGCCTTGAAGATCTGAAGGCATTACCTCTACGGGGTTACATGCCATTTCTTCACTGACCATAAGAGTCTGAAGTATACTTTCACACAGCGGGAATTGAATAACCGCTAGAGGAGAAGGCTTGAGCTGATCAAGGACATTGACCTTGATATTTTGTGTCACTTAGGGAAGGAGAATGTTGTCGCCGACGCCATGAGTAGGAAGACGCCTTGAGAGAAGGTGATTATGCGACTAACATTTCAGCCTTAGTTGCAGAGAGACCTAGCACGGTTAGAGATAGACATTCGATTCCCTGATGTGGATGTCCATTTGTCTACTTTAGAGGTTCTTCCTTATCTGTTGGGAGAGATCCAACTGAAACAAGAGACCTGCCCGACGTTGAGAGGGATCTGAGACAAGATGTCTCGAGGTGAGGCTCCACAATTCACCATTGGTGCTGATGGATTGATGAGACGCCGTGAGCACGTTTGTGTACCTTCTGACAGAGAGCTGAGGCAAAGGATTTTGCAGGAGGCTCACTCCACACCTTACGCAGTGCACCTAGGTGCGAGTAAGATGTATCAGGATGTGAGACACTCATTCTAGTGGGGCGGGCTGAAGCCCGATATTACCTAGTTTGTGGTCCAGTGTGGTACATGTCAGCGGGTCAAGATAGAGCATTGTAGACCTGGAGGAGAGATCTATCCACTTCCAGTGTCGTAGTGGAAGTGGGAGGATATCTCCATGGATTTTGTTACCGGCCTGAGGCCGAGCAGAAGTTTTGTTACCATCTAAGTTATAGTGAATAGACTGACGAAGGCGTCACATTTCATCCCTATTCGGGAAACGTAGCCGGTGATTCGGTTAGCTGAGGAGTTCACTAGGTTGATAGTGAGACTCCGTGGAGTACCGAGGACCATTGAGTCTGATCGAGATGGACGTTTTACTTCACGATTTTGACAACAGGTGCATACTTCCTTGGGTACAAGCCTTCATTTTACGACGGATTTTCATTCTCAGTCAGATGGTCAGTAAGATAGGATCATTCAGACATCAGAGGATATGTTGAGAGCATGCATGCTAGACTAGGAACAGGTGTGGTCAGATCACCTCCCGTTGGCCGATTCTTGTATAACAACAGTTGGCATGCATGTTATGCTGGATGAGCCGAGCAGTGTTAGTGGTATAGCTCCTGATCAAATTCAGGATGATATTGCCCGAGTGGCATTGATTAGAGAGAGGATGCTGGCTGCACAAAGTCGCAAGAAGTCCTATGCAATCCAGAGGCGCGGCCTCTAGAGTTCAAAGTAGGAGCTCATGTCTGTCTGAGAGTATCTCCGACACGAGGTGTAAGGTGTGTTGGCATAAACGGAAAGTTGAGTCCCCGATATTTCGGCCCTTTTGAGATTCTAGAGCGAGTCGGTGAGGTGGTATACCGTCTTGCATTGCCACCTAGGTTAGGGGGTGTTCACCCTGTGTTTCATGTGTCTTAGCTGAGAGAGTATATACTTGATCCAAGACACATTATGAGTTTTGAGGACTTAGTGGTTGAGCCGGACCACAAGTTTGCGGAGTATCCTGTTGTAGTCCTAGAGCGAGGTATGTGACGCTTGCACTTGAAGGACATTTTGATGATGAGGGTACAATGGTCCAGACGAGGACCTGAGGAGGCCACATGGGAGACTTAAGGATAGTATCTAGAGGAACTATCCTAAGTTTTATGCACAGATAGATGCACATGTAGGCCTGTCGAGCGAGTCTTAATACAATGGTGAATTACATGATGATGTGATTATGTGATTATATGTTATTGTTTTCAAGTTAGATTGTGATGTGTTATCTTAGTAGATCGTGTATTGATAGGTGATGGAATCACTATCATTTAGGGTAGTTTTTAGAGTCTTTTTATTGCATTAGTGTCGGTTTATGCTACTAACTCCTTGGTCCAGAAGAAGAAGATCAAAAGAAGCTAAGGAAGGAGTTTTAAGCACTTAGGAGTAAAGATCGATCAAGAAGCAAAGTTTCTGTTGCTCCACCGCCCCCGCGGGCCCTTGCAGCCGCCCCAGTGGGTGACACTTCCCACTGAAGCGCTCCCAGCACCTTCACCAGCGCTGGCCAAGATGCAGATCACCGCCCCTGCGCCACCCATCGGCGCCCCTGCGGTGACTTGCCCGGACAAGACGAAGACCAGCTCCCCTGCGCCTCCCACTGCGCCCTGCCTGCGTCTCGCCTTGGGAGCTGGAAGGCGAAGAATCTGTGTCATCGCCCCTGCGTTGGCCTTAATGCGCCCCTGCGCCTTGACATCAGAAACGTCAGGAAGGCGAAAGGTCAGACGTTGAAGTGCATTAAAGATCCGCCCCAACGGAGCTGTGTAACCGCCCCAGCGGTTATGAAGAAGATCAACCGATTCTGCCTAAACCGCCTCTGCAGGTCCTGAAGGCCGCCCCTGCGGTTTAACGCCAAAAGCTTTACTCCGGCTGTTTACACCACCTTTATGGCATTAAAGGTGGTTGTTTTAGGCTGGCTATTTACTCCTAATTAAGTGTCTTTTGTAGTATAAATAGTCCATGGCTGATTGCTAGAATCATCCATGCTTTTCCTCACAATATCCATTTTTAGACTTGAGTTTTCCATTGTAATGAGTTGTTAACTCCCTTGCTACATTGGGTTGGTTTGAAGCTGCTTTGTTACTTTGGTTGTAAGTTCTTTTAATATAAGTTTTTATTCAGTAATGCTTTGTGTTTCCTTGATCTCCATTATTTAATTGCATGTTAACTATTACTTGAGATTGATCACCTTAGGTTCTAAAGTGCATGTAAACAACTAGGATTAATAGGTTCGGGGTTCGGGTCTTTAATCTAGTAGCAACTTTAAGTAATAACGGGTTGTAATTACTTAAAGAAAAGGAACACAAATATAAAGATAAGTTTAACGGTTTTAATCTTCTCTTTATATCCCTTAGTCTTTGTTTGAATGCTAACTTGTTATTTGTTCTTGTATGTTTACGGAAATTTAATAGGTTAAGTTGTGTTGATGCCGGTTGGCTCAACACATATGTATGATTGAGACGGGAGATTACTTAAAAACTTGTAAATGGAATGCACCAAAGTAGCAATTGCATGCTTAGAATCAACCTAGTGTAGATTTATCCATTATTGTCTTATTTGTCGCATTAATCGCTTTCATAAGTTTTTGTGCATCAATTCAACCAACCCCCCCCCCTTTGTGTCACTTGTCATTATAATCGATAATTGCATCTAAAACACCTTAACTCTCTTGGGTTCGACCCTTACTTAATCACTATAATTGTTCTTAGTGTTAAGTCGGGATTTACTTTTGATTGGGTATAGACGACCATAGAAATACCCTCGGTCAAATTTTGGCGCCGTTGCCGGGGAGTTTTTGTGTTTTATTGTTATTATTGATTATTGGTTTGAACCATTTTATGGTTCAAGCCCGTGCTACTAATTCCGGCTTTTCTTCTTTTGATCCAGAAATTGAGAGGACGCACATCCGGCAACGAAGACAACAACAACTTCAACAAGAGATGGCTGACCGTACTCTTCGTCAACTTACGCAGCCCACTTTGGCTCAAAACCCTCTTGCGGTCGCTATACCGGCATTAGGGGGAAGGAGTCAACTTTGAGCTCAAACCGGGCCTTATTCACTTACTTCCATCCTTCCATGGGCTAAGTGGTGAAGACCCCATCAAGCACCTTGGGAAGTTCCACACCGTTTGTATGAGCATGAAGCCGGCCAACATTACCGAAGAACAAATCAAGATGAGGGCATTCGGCTTCACACTCAAGGATTCGGCGGATGATTGGTATTACCACCTTTCATCCGGAAGCATTGACACTTGGGAAAACCTTCACAAAGAGTTTTTGGAGAAATACTTCCCAGCTAAAAAGGCCAATAGCTTGAAGAAAGCTATAAGCAACATCGAGCAAGAGGCAACCGAAACTCTCTACGAGTACTTCGAAAGGTTTGCACGCCTCCGATCCAGCTGTCCTTTCCACGGATATTCAACTCAAGATCTAGTCTTGTACTTGTACAATGGCTTGCTAGACAATGAAAGGAGGATCGTCGATGCGGCTTGCAGAGGTAATATTCTTAACTCTACTCCTGACCTTGCTTTGGAAAAGATACAGGAACTAGCGGAAGGGACTCGGAACTTTGGAAGGACCCCGGCTAAGAACGGAGTTCATGCCGTGAGTTCCAGGAAGAACGAGATTTCCACCGAGCTAGCAGAACTGAAGGAAATGGTGAAGAGGCTAACACTTATGGGAACACCGCAACAGCTAAAAGCTTGTGGAGTTTGTACTGACCCATATCATCCAACGGACATGTGTCCACAAGTTCAAGATGACGATGCTGAAGTAAACGCAATGGGTTATGGACAACCACAGTAGCAAAGACCTAGGAATGATCCCTATGCATAGAATTTCATGCCAAATTGGCGTGACCAATAGAATTTTTGTTAGAGGGATCAACAAAACCAACAACAGCAGCCTTGCCAAGGTAAGTATCACTCAACTGAAGATATGTTACAGGTTTTGACTAAACACTTTGCTACTCATGTCCAAACAACAGAATCAAGCATCAAGAACCTCGAGAAGCAGGTTGGTCAAATGGCGGAAGCCATTACAAGAATTGAAACTAGGGCCTCCGGAGGATTACCGTCGCAAACGGTTATAAACCCAAAAGGCATGCAGGAAGAGGTCCAAACATAGAGGAAGAGTCCTTACGTCGAGCCAACGACGTTAAACAAAGGCGCTAATTCGGGAGGCAACCCGAAAGAATAAGAAGAGGAGATTCTGTCAAGAAAACCGCCCCTACGGCTCTAAAAACACACCCCTACGGCGACACCCCTGGCCAACACCACCCCCGGCGCTAGGCCTGCGTCTGCTCACGTAGGTCACCGCCCCCGCGGTGCCAACCCTACGCCATTGCGGCGGCCACCCTTGACACGCACCCTCAGCTCCGCCCCCTGCGTTAAGGCTGCATGCCCCCTCTCTCTTGTCACCGCCCCCGCGACGACACACACCGCCCCTGTGGTACAGTTAAGGAAAGATAAAAATACACTTCCCAAAAATAATCTACATCTACCACCTTCTCCACTCCCTCTCCATTCACTCTGCAAAACCTAGCCGCCTTATCCCCCTACGCCCTTGCACCCTCCAGCACCTCATCACCACCACCTCGACGCGCCCCCTGCGCCATCTCCGGCAACCCAGCAGCGCCACCCTTTCCTGCAAACACAAACAATCTCCACCACATACACTCACCCCTTCTCCCCACTCCCCTGTCCTACCTCCGGCAACGTCTGCGACAGCAAGGAAGGCGTCGGAAAAGCACAATCACCACCACCTTTGTCGAACAACCAAATTGCCCTTCTGCTCTTCGACCTCCCTTGCGCCTGCAAGCTCCCGCCCCTGCGTCGAGCCGCCCCTGCGCCTATTGTAGCCGCCCCTGCGAATATTACGACAGAAGGTTCGTCTTTTGATCAAATTGCTGAACTTTCTAACTCTCTTACTTGATCAATTGCAAGTAATGGAACCACAAAGGAAATACAAGTTGATGGAAGGTGAGAAGGATCGGTATAGGATCGCTCAAAGCCGGGAGGTGCATGCAACCCGTTTCCTTGATGCTTCAACCTTGGAAAATCTAGGGATGTTGGAGAGTATGCAGGAATTTCTAAACAATGCCGGGTTGGGAGATTTTTTGACAATGACCGCTCCAACACACCCCGACCTTAGCAGACAATTTATAGCAACATTCAAAATAGAGACGGTAGACCAAATGTGTGTTGGGCTTTCATTCAAGTACAACAAGAGGAAGTACACATTGGATTACACCCAGATATCAGAGGCTTTAGGGGTGACAATAGCAGCTTCCGATGACTGGTGGGAACCCATTCCGACACCGGATTTGCTTGAGTTTTGGCAGGCCGCCACTAGGTCAGAGTTCCATGCAGGAGGCGAGTACTCCAACAAATTCACTCACCTTTGCTTAAGGCTCATATCAAAGGTCTTCATGAGTGTCTTCTATGGACACAAGGAGGAGAATAAGGTTGCTCTCAAGGACCTTCCATTGTTATATGCGTGCCTCTCCATGAATGATTGGGTGCCGGATTGGGCATATCTCTTCCTTACCGCTCTTAAGCGGATTAGGAAGAATGAGCATCGTGACATAGTGGGAGGAGGTATCATTTCATTACTAGTTGCGCGGGTTATGGATCTTCCTCCATTGGAAGAAGGTTTGGAGGCACCCTTATACAATGAGGGGTTATTGAGGAGGTGCTGGCTCCTCAAGAGAGACGGGGAGCATCGGTTCTGGATCTCCCTTGCAAATGGGAGTCACATCACATATCTTCCACCACGACTCCCCTTGGGAGAAGAGCTCTCCGACCTATATGTACCGGCTGACCCTGTCCCTCCGAGACGACCTCAGGTTGATATTGTTGGGAGGTACGCAGCCGGCTCTATCAGGGCCCACACCACTGATGAGGAGATGCCGACGGCGGGACACGACAGTCAGACCATGGAGAGTCTGCAGGCTCAGATGGCTGCTTTGACTACACAGCACCAGGCATGGCAGACAGAGTATCAGCGGTCCATGCTTAAGCAGCAGCAGGCGTGGCAGTCCAGCTTTGCCTCTTCCATGACCATCCACTTTGACCGCCGTCAGGATGCTTGGCAGGCGGCTCATCGGCAGCAGTTGGAGACTCAGCAGCTAGCTTGGTAGGCTAGCTATGAGACTTCATTTCGAGAGAGGATGAAGGCTCAAGAGGACCAGATTGACACCCTTCACCGCCGGCAGGAGCACTTCTTCCGCCACTTCCCTTACCTGCCGGAGGAGGGTCCTGGTGGTCCATCTGGACCACCCCAGTGAGGGGTACATTTCTTTCCCTTCTCCCACATTTATCTTTTACTCATTTTCACTTTGACGACAAAGTGCACTTCAAGTATGGGGGAGGGATTTATATCATTGCTTGTACAATTTGTTAGTTGTTTTTGGCATTTTGTTTGCATTACTGAAATCAAAAAAAAAGAAAAGAAAAAAGCCAAAGAAGTGAAAAAAGGCACGAAAATCCTTGGATAAACTAAAAACCCGAAAGGGCGGTTTAGGTAAAAAGAAAGTAGTCCGACCAACCTTAGGTTGGTGCAAAATTGGACTTAAGGGATGTGAGCTTAAGTGAGAAAAGAAGAAGAGTGGCAAGGTGAAAACACGAAAGGGCGCCTTGGTAAGATGAGCAACACCGAGTACAGGTTTCCTTTCCGGCGTTTTGGCGACATAAGAAGGGGAGTCATAAGGAGGTTGTCCGGGTAGGCCACTCTTGGAGCGATAAGGATGGTAATATCTTTTTTTTTCTCACATTTCCTCTCTTTTCCTTTCTTTCTTTCTTGGTTTTTCTCTTGTTTTCAATTATATCTCTTTCTTTCCCTTGCTTCCTGAGACCTTGAGTCTAATGGTTGTCATTTGTTTTACTCGGGACGAGTAAAAGGTCTAAGTATGGGGGAGTTTGATAGGTGATGGAATCACTATCATTTAGGGTAGTTTTTAGAGTCTTTTTATTGCATTAGTGTCGGTTTATGCTACTAACTCCTTGGTCCAGAAGAAGAAGATCAAAAGAAACAAAGGAAGGGGCTTTAAGCACTTAGGAGTAAAGATCGATCAAGAAGCAAAGTTTCTATTGCTCCACCGCCCCCGCGGGCCCTTGCAGCCGCCCCAGCGGGTGACACTTCCCACTGAAGCGCTCTCAGCACCTTCACCAACGCCGGCCAATATGCAGATCACCGCCCCTCCGCCACCCATCGGCGCCCCTGCGCTGACTTGCCCAGACAAGACGAAGACCAGCTCCCCTGCGCCTCCCACTGCGCCCTGCCTGCGCCTCGCCTTGGGAGCTGGAAGGCGAAGAGTCTGTGTCACCGCCCCTGCGTTGGCCTTAAGGCGCCCCTGCGCCTTGACATCAGAAACGTCAGGAAGGCGAAAGGTCAGACGTTGAAGTGCATTAAAGATCCGCCCCAGCGGAGTTGTGTAGCCGCCCCAGCGGTTATGAAGAAGATCAACCGATTCTGCCTAAACCGCCCCTGCGGGTCCTGAAGGCCGCCCCTGCGGTTTAACGCCAAAAGCTTTACTCCGGCTGTTTACACCACCTTTATGGCATTAAAGGTGGCTGTTTTAGGCCGGCTATTTACTCCTAATTAAGTGTCTTTTGTAGTATAAATAGTCCATGGCTGATTGCTAGAATCATCCATGCTTTTCCTCACAAAATCCATTTTTAGACTTGAGTTTTCCATTGTAATGAGTTGCTAACTCCCTTGCTACATTGGGTTGGTTTGAAGCTGCTTTGTTACTTTGTTTGTAAGTTCTTTTAATATAAGTTTTTATTCAGTAATGCTTTGTGTTTTTTTGATCTCTATTGTTTAATTGCATGTTAACTATTACTTGAGATTGATCACCTTAGGTTCTAAAGTGCATGTAAACAACTAGGATTAATAGGTTCGGGGTTCGGGTCTTAAATCTAGTAGCAACTTTAAGTAATAACGGGCAGTAATTACTTAAAGAAAAGGAACACAAATATAAAGATAAGTTTAACGGTTTTAATCTTCTCTTTATATCCCTTAGTCTTTGTTTGAATGCTAACTTGTTGTTTGTTCTTGTAGGTTTACGGAACTTTAAAAGGTTAAGTTGTGTTGATGCCGGTTGGCTCAACACATATGTATGATCGAGACGGGAGATTACTTAAAAACTTGTAAAAGGAATGCACCAAAGTAGAAATTGCATGCTTAGAATCAACCTACTGTAGATTCATCCATTATTGTCTTATTTGTCGCATTAATCGCTTTCATAAGTTTTTGTGCATCAATTCAACCAAACCCCCCCCCTTTGTGTCACTTGTCATTATAATCGATAATTGCATCTAAAACACCTTAACTCTCTTGGGTTCGACCCTTTCTTAATCACTATACTTGTTCTTAGTGTTAAGTCGGGATTTACTTTTGATTGGGTATAGACGACCATAGAAATACCTTCGGTCATGTATGCTAGCAAAAGTTATGACATAGCTGGAGATGGTTCTTCCTCCATGCTATTATGATATGTGCGAGATTGTTCGCTCCAAACGGTGTGTGCAAGCTTTAAATTTATAACCCAAGACGTAAGCTTAAAACAAGGATGCGAACCCGCAGTGTACGGGTCAATCGTAGTAAAAAGCAAGAAATTCCAGGGTGTCGATCTAAGGGACTTAGTGAAACAAAGCAAGTGTAGGTTGTCTATGTAATTACTAACCACAAAAGCGATTAAAACAATCAAAGATAATAAGAAGTCAATTAAGGAAATATGCAATTCTAGGGATTAAAGCATCTAGTTGTGGTTCCAACTCAAGATCTCAAGATAAGCGGACAAAGCTGAGGTTTTGCAAAGGGAAGGTGTTACTAAAGTGGAATAGATCACCGGGTAAGTCTCACTACTCACTAATAACAAACCGTAACTCCTATTACCGGGTAAGTCTCAAGAAATTAAGGAAAAGAATTATAACCTCAAATCAACACACCACCTAAGGGAATAGAATCAACCTTTACCGGATAAGTCTCACGCTAACTCACAAAGATGGGATGAAGGCACACTTAAACCCCAATAAAGGATAAACCTTTATTACCTATACTTATGATCTTAGGTAAACAAACTAAGGAATTACCGGGTAAGTCTCATCCTAGGCTTGCATTGAACCAGGAAAGGTGTAATAAGAATAGGATTTGGCAAACTCTAATACTTTACTCTCAGTTTCGGATCAGATAAGTCACCTCGGTCAGACGAATTCCACCCCGGCCGAGATGTTCATCGATTGAACAAGATGTTCTAGGATTAAGGATAAAGACTCGAGCTTTCAGGGTCCTACTGGAATTTAAGATTATTCTATCATTGTTTTTCCCACAACCTTCAGCCAATCACCCTAGAATCACACAAAGAAATTAGCCAATCATCATCATGGATGCAATAATCAAATATATGAGAAGAAGGTGAATAATTGAACACAAAAACCTTAAGAACAAGGCTTCAATAACTGAATCAATTATCAAACAAACAAGCGTTCCTTGGATCAAAATCCAATAAGACAAATCAACAAGAAGGGAATCTAAGAAAGTCTTACAAAACCCTTCACAAAAGCTATAAAAGCTATCAACTTCCTTCCTTCAATCTTCCTTCAACCTTCCAAAAATCCTTCCCAACTGTTATGATGGTAACGGGGTCTTTTTCCGGTGATGCGCCGGTTGTGATTTGTGGAAAATCCAACCCTTTATATACGAAAATTACCTTCCAAAGATAAGATATCTTAAAAAGATATCTTCCTAATAAAATATATCTATCTCTCATAAATAAATCCCATAAATATATGATCTTCCTTCCAGAAATTCAACCCAAAAATATAAGATCTCTCCTTCCAAAAATAAAAGATCTCAGCCAAGAATAAAATATATCTCGCCGCGTCCAAGTTGTTCGCCTCGGTCGGGACGCTCCTCTGGATCACCTCGGTCGAGATGGTACTGTAGCTGACCGAGGTGACTCTAAACTGAATGTGAAATCTCTCAATCTGATCCAAAGTAAATCTTTAATCCAATTCCATGCTTTCTGGATTCTTCCTTAAGCTCCTGAATGTAGCTCCAATGACTCCTTAGCTCCTTTAGCTCCATTTTGATGCAAAACGTGCCATTTTACCTACGATTACAACGAAACTTGGTGTAGACCTCGATTCCCGCAAAGGTAGATGAAACGACGATATAATCACATAATATACATCCAAACATGCAGATTATTGAAGATAAAACGTCTAAACAGGTCCCAAATTATAGACAATAATTCATGCTATCAAAATACCTCATACTTAGCCCTTGCTTGTCCCCAAGCAAGTTCCAAATCTTAGATACAAGATAGAATGGATTATAAGTCATAAAGATCAATGAAAAAGTCTTTCAAAACATTTTAATGGTGTGCTAAAATCATAGATCACTCTAAGAGAATGCTTCATGGAATTTAAAATCAAAACATGCTCAAAATTTTATAAGTATAAGAAAATTGTTCATCTTTGCATAAAATCATAGAATGCATAATAAATCATAATTATCGAAATTAATCATGTATAATCCAGTTTAAACCACTAAGTCAATTAACAAGCTCGAGGTCTCAAGGACTTTTCAAGAGAAGGTCAAGAAACGTGTGAGGGTGGGATGTATATAGGGAATGTGGTGCTAGAATCCGAGAAAAGGATCTTTACTTCACTTCCTTTGAACTTCAACATCTTCCACCAATAAGCTTTGCTTATTTACTTTTTACTTTACTTTTTGGGATGCATGGACAGAGGTGCACAATAACCGAAGCCTAGGAAATCAGCAATCATCAATTTCTCGAGATGCCTCAAACCCTTGATGCACATACCATGACCCGTTAGGAATATCGCTCAATCCAACTTTGGCAAGATACAAACACCCGGCTATGTGAATGGTGCCGAGTTACTCATCATCATGATTGACTTCTCCAAACCTATTTGTTTCTTTCTAACTTTCAGCCAACATCTCAACTTTTCTTTCACTTGCTTTTCACTTGCTTGCTTCCAAATTCCCGGATAGGTAAAGGGAGGCAAATATGTATATGAGGGGCTAAGCATGATCAAGAAGAAGAAGAGAAGAGAATGAATTGCCTTGGTCTTCCCAGGAAGAAAGTGTGAGAACTCATCATGTGGTGTCAACCTTCAAATTCAACATAATTTGGATAAAAACAAAGTATTAAACATGCCACAATTTCAAACAAAGCATTTAGCAACTTAAACATATCATAAAACCTTTCAAACATATAAAGATTTCAAAACCAGTCAGCAAACAAAAATCATCACTGAGGTCATATCCAGATAAGAAACACAAAAATCGTTTCGAAAACTGTTCCAGTTAAGCCACCTCGGTCGAGATGATCTAAGTCAACCGAGGTACTGCACCTCGATTGGCTAAAGTCACATCGGTCGAGGTCATAAAAATTTTTTTTTTTCAAACCAGTTTTTGACGTTTTTCTCAATCAAATAACGTGTATGCATGCATGTAATCTCAGATAAACACATAGAGCATAATAAAATATAAATATCTATCGAGTCAAGTCATACATCCACATAACTCAAATAATACATCCAAATACCCCATACTTGGGACACATTGTCCCAATGGGTCAAAATAAGTCTAAGAAAACATAATACTCACCGGATAAAGCTGAGCTGCATAATAAATAAATAAAGAAAATCCTGCAAGCTCTCAATAATCCCGATCCGGTGGTGCAGCTGGCTCCTCTTCCGTCTCGTTATCGTCCAGATCAATGACCGGTGCACTAGTCACAGCTGTATCTGTGCCCGTATCTATGGCAACACCGCCATCCTCATCATCATCCTCCTGCTCCTCAGCCTCATCCTCCTCCTCCTGTCTCTGAGCTGCTGCATCTCTGGCATCCTCCATAAGCGGAATCCATGCGGTCTGCCAGTAGTGCGGGTCATAGACAGAAAATTGAGCTGACCACCTAATACCGTGGGGTGTAGTCTGCTCCCAAGGCATCGCCACATATGGCGTAGTAAGACCGCGAGGAACCAGTATCCTCCGAGTAATCATATTGAAGCCCGAGCGGCTTGGCAGCCGCCACCATTGTGCATGCACTCAAGTCAAGATCCATGTAACTCGCTATGTGAGTCACTATCCCTCCGCAACAGATATCTCCCTTTACCTTTGCCTTGATCCTGTGGAGATCCTCCGCTAGCATAACTCCAAAATCCGGAACTCCTCTGGTCACCATGCAGTACAAACTAAGCAGCTCACCCTGTCTGATCTTCTGGGGCGTCTCAGTACGCGCTAGAAGAGTCTCGCTAAAGATCCTGTGAGCAAGTTTAAAAGGCAGGTGAAATATAATCCGCTCCCTGAAATCTCCAAGTCACCACCTGTCAGCGTACTCAACCACATCAGTAATTTGTCCTCAGAACTCTCGAGCTACAGCTCGAGAAGGAAAGTCAGCAACTGTGGGGGCCGGGAAACCGAAAATGTCCCTCCAGTGGTCCATAGGAACTAAATAGTTCCAGTTCATCAACCGGTACTTGATGGCGCGCTCGGTGGGCAAGTAGGTGACGGAGCTAACAAACTCCAGGGTCGGCTCAAGGTAGGCCGGAGCTCTAATCTCAGTAAACTGCTCCAGCCCCACCATAGAAATCATCCGCCTCAAATCATCATCCACATGAAGGCAGTCAAAGGCGTAAATGTCCAGGAACCGTGGTGCAACCACTAGACGTGCCGCTATGCGGTCGTAGTCGACCTGGTGACGCTCGTGAATCACCGGTATAGAGCGGCGTGAAGAAGAAGAAGAAGGGGAAGGAGAGGATCTGTCTCTCAAGACCAACTGCCTATCAGAACTCTTCTTTTTTGTACTCTGTCACATCACCTCGGTCTCTCTGACAACTCTCAAGAACACCTCGGCCGAGGCACAGGCCGACTGGACCGAGGCGAAGCGCTGTGCGATCGATTCTCTCAAAAATCCAGTTCTTTTCCCCCAATATCACTACCAAAGGTTCCCCAGATTTGGTCGATTCGGAGCATTTTCACTGCAGATTGATGGTTGTAGATCGATCCTCTACCCTTTCCTTGCAGTTTGGAAGCGAGAATCGTCAAAAACAAGCGAAGAACGAAGAAGCGAGGCGAGATGTGCGCCGCATTCGAGAAGGAGGTGAAGGGAGGAGAGAGAAATCTCAGCCCCCTTTTATACCCTTTTTTGGAACTGCTGTCACCTCGGTCGAGATGGTCTCGACTGGAACGAGGTGTACTGACCGAGGTGGATCTTCAGTAACCCTAGTCGCCTCGGTTGCTCAAGAATCATCTCGGTTGAGGTGCTGTGACAGCAACCGAGATGTGTCTCAGTCAAACTCCGTCTTCTCAAATTCTCAAACTTCTGTCCATCCAGTGTTGCTCATGGGTTCTATTCCTTCCTTAGATGTCACATGTTGTCTGTCTTGGGTGCCAAAAACAAAGCAAAGTAAAGCAAAAGCAAACTATCTAAAGCTAGACTAGAAAAAGGGAAAAGAAAGCAATACCTTGGGTTGCCTCCCAAGAAGCGCTTGATTTAAGGTCACTAGCTGGACCGTACGGCATCCCTAAACATGATGGGAGGTATCCTCACCCCATACTTCACCTTCATCATGGGATGAGGTAAGGAAGTCTATCAAATGCTCCAACAAGTGCAAGTGCTCATCGGGAAATGAATAGTCTATGGGTGGGTCGTCCTTCTCGGGTGAAGAGGAAGGTAGCTGGCTGAGGTGATCCGCTACAGAATTTTCGGATCCCTTCTTATCACGGATCTCTAGGTCAAACTCTTGAAGCAAGAGAATCCATCGAATAAGGCGTGGCTTGGCATCCTTCTTAGCAAGTAAGTAACGAAGAGCTGCATGTTCGGTGTAGACAATGACTTTCGTCCCCACTAAGTAAGAACGAAACTTCTCGAAAGCATATACAACCGCCAATAGCTCCTTCTCGGTGGTGGCGTAGTTACGTTGGGCTTCATCTAGCGTCTTGCTAGCGTAGTAAATGGCGGTGGGTCCGCCCATCCTTCTTTTGTCCAAGCACCGCTCCTACCGTCACATCACTCGCATCGCACATGATCTCAAAGGGAAAGGTCCAATCCGGAGGCTGGATAATGGGAGCGGAGATCAATGCTTCATTAATCCTGTAAAATGCATCAAGACACTCCTGCGAAAACTCAAAAACAACATCTTTATTCAAGAGGTTAGTTAGTGGTTTAGAAATCTTCGAGAAGTCCTTGATGAATCTTCTATAGAAACCTGCATGCCCGAGAAAACTCCTCACACCCTTAACAGAACAAGGGGGAGGGAGTTTCTAAATAGTCTCGATCTTAGCGCGATCGACCTCAATACCTCGATTAGAAATGAGGTGTCCTAGCACAATGCCTTCATTAACCATAAAGTGACACTTCTCCCAATTCAAAACAAGATTAGTGTCTTCACATCTTTGTAGCACTAGAGAAAGGTTAGATAGGCAATAATCAAAAGAGGAACCATATACTGAAAAATCATCCATTAATACCTCCATAATCTCCTCTATCTACTCGGAAAAGATAGCCATCATGCATCGCTGGAAGGTAGCGGGTGCATTGCATAATCCAAATGGCATCCTCCTATAAGCGAATGTCCCCCATGGACAAGTGAAAGTGGTCTTCTCTTGATCATCCGGATGGATAGGAATCTGAAAGAAGCCACTATAGCCATCTAAATAGCAAAAGTGTGAATGTTGGGCCAACCGTTCGAGCATTTGATCAATGAAGGGAAGTGGAAAATGGTCCTTCCGAGTGGCCACGTTCAGCTTCCTATAATCGATGCAAACCCTCCAGCCCATGACGGTCCTAGTTGGGATTAACTCGTTGTTCTTATTCGTCACAACGGTCATCCCTCCTTTCTTCGGAACTACATGTACTGGGCTAACCCACTTGCTATCCGAGATAGGAAATATGATACCTGCATCCAACAACTTAAGAATTTCTTTCTTCACAACCTCTTTCATGATCGGATTTAACCGTCTTTGAGGTTCCCGTGAAGTCTTATGATCGTCCTCCATTAGTATTCTATGCATGCAGAAAGAAGGCTTAATGCCAATAAGATCATCAATAGTATAACCCAAAGCCTTTTGATGCTTCCTTAGGACATGCATTAGTTTAGATAATTCAGATTCGGAGAGGGAAGCACTAACGATGACGGGATAAGTAGAATCCGGTCCAAGAAAGGCATACCTCAAGTGACTTGGGAGTTGTTTAAGCTCCACAACTGGGGGTGCTTTTTGAGGGGGATCCTTGTTTCCTCCTTCCAGTGGAGTAGATCGAAGAACTGGAATTTCAGAAGTCTCAGTTGACATCATCTCGCTTACGACCTCGGTCGAGGTCCAAAGAGGGTGACCGAGATGTTCTTCAGTCAAGAACACCTCGCTTGGTCCAGAAGGTGCCTCGGTCAAGGTACTGCAACTGGTACCGAAACTGGAGATCTTCTTCTCCTGGATTAGCTTTTCAGTTTTAGCTCCTGGATCTTCTTCCAACGCATTTAAGCTCCGTATATCTGCATCACAAGAAGCATCTATACCTTCCTCCATTAAGCTAAAGCTAATAACTTTTTCAAGTGGATCTTTAATAAGGATAGAGCTCACCAATTCTCTTGATTCTTCTTCATCATAGATGTTGAAGATATCATCTCCTAGCTGCTCTCCCTTCATTGCCGCGAGCAATGCAAACTCCACTTCATCTCCGCCAATGTTGAATTTTAACTTGGCGTCCTTACAATCCACATTGCAACCCGAAGTTGCTAGAAATGGCCTCCCGAGAATGATAGGAACTGGATAATCTGCGGGAATGTCAAGTACAACAAAGTCTATAGGTAAATAGAAGTTACCTAACTTAACCGGAACGTCCTCCAAAATGCCCATGGGATGGGTAATGGAGCGGTCCGCCATGTATAACCGTATCTTCACCAGCTTGGGCTCTCCAAGTCCAATCTTAACACATAGCTCCAGCGGGATGATGCTCACGCTGGCTCCTAGATCACACAAGGATTTACAAGTGACATCCCCAACTTGAATGGGAATGCAAAACAAGCCGGGATCTCTTAGTTTGGGTGGCATCTTCTCCTTCATGATTTGAATGAGCTCCGAGGATTTAGATGTCATCCTTACTTCACCAAAGTCTTCCAACTTCCTCTTCCTTGATAGAATTTCTTTCAAGAACTTCCCATAGACGGGCATCCCTAGAATAGCATCAAGGAAAGGGATATTAATGTGTAGTTTATTCATCAAGTCAAGGAACTTACCAAAGTGCTTGTCTAGATGTGCTCTGGCCCTTGACTGGGGGAATGGAAGTGGTGGTTTATATGCAGGAGGTGGAATATAAACTTCAGTTTTCTCCTCCGCTTTCTGTGGCTCCACCTCGGTTGGCATCTCGGCCGAAGTGTTCTTCGACTGTACCTGGACCGAGGTGGTCTTCGTCTGTACTGGCATCGACCGAAGCACTGGATCTGCAGTCTTCAGTCCACTCCTCGTCATTATTGCCATAATCTGTCCCTTGGGGTTGCTTTCCGTCCTTGCTGGAAGCTTCCCTGGATCTCTTGGTGCTTCATTCGCCTTGTTAAAGAATTGTTGTTCTAAGGCTTTTTGTGCCTTCGAAAATGAAGTCATGGATGTCTCCATAGAGTTAAGCTTGATCAAGATGGCCTCCAGCACCGCATCTTTCTTTTCCGGCTGGGACGAACTCGATCCTTGCTCCTGGCTCTTCAATGGAGTAGAAGAAGAAGAAGAAGAAGAAGAAGAAGAGAGCAAAGGATTAGAGGAGTCATTCGAATTGGAGTTAGAGTAAGGGTTACCCGAATTTTGGTTGTTTGCCCTCCAATTATTGTTGTTGGATCCTCTATTGTTGTTGTAGTTGTTGTTCCGGGAACCGTTGTTGTTACGGTATCCATTGTTGTTCCTTGATCCTTGATCTTCCTTCTTGGTTTGAGCAACTAAGAGTTCCTTCAATTGTTTCACATCATTCTTCAAAGAAGTGAGTTGATCATTGTTAGGTGGAGCTTCTTGAAAGTTGACTCTTTTAACTCCACCTTCAACTCCTTGGTGGGAGTATTTCTCCATGTGCAAAGCTTGCTTCTCTATGAACTCCCAAGCTTCGTCAATCGGCATGTCCATGAACGTGCCGGCGGATAGTAGTTGAAGGTTGAACTGGGTGTTTCCGTCCAGTCCCTTGAAGTATATTTCCAACAACTCTATCTTTGGAATCCCATGATGTGGGCAATCCAAAAGAATGTCTTTAAATCTCTCCCATGACTTGGACAAGCTCTCCTTGTCCTTCTTGATGAATGCATTAATCTTCCCTCTCATTTTAGCGGTTTTAGAGGGGGGGAAGAATTTAGTTAAGAACTCCGTCGTCATCTCCTCCTAAGTATTGATTTTTCCTGGAGGAAGAGATTGATACCAAGTAAGCGCTCTATCTTTCAAAGAGAAGTATAAAGCCCTTAGCTTGTAATTGTTGTTTTCCAACCTTGAAGGTCTCAAGGTCTCCATCAAGATCTCATAGATTTGTAGATGTTGATGCGGAGATTCCCTCTCTAGCCCTCCAAACTGGCATTGGCGAATCATGGAAAGAACTTGCGGTCGAAGTTCATAGTCATGGTCATGGTCCGCTGGATCACCTAGGTTGACTCCTGGACGCCTCAGTTGCTGATTGGGGTCTATCCTTTGCCCTAGGGTCTATGGAATACCTGCAAAAAGTGCATCTCGGACTGGCATCCGAGGTGGAAGTATCTCGGCCGGGGCAGCGGGTACTGGATTCTGCCTCGGTCGAGGATCTGGAACAGGGTCTTGCCTCGGTCGAGGATCTAGGTTCGGTCGAGGTAGATACTGGTCTCGTAAAGCTGTCATATCTACTTCGATCGCCTCAGTCCTTACGCGAGTTTCTTCTATTTCCAGTCGCAGTTCTTCTTTACTGAGGCGTAGTTGTTCCAACGCCTCCTTCAATTCGGCCTCAAGATCGCGATTGTCTTGGTTGGCCATCTTCGCTTCCTTTAAGCGTCTCTTATATATCTTTTCTGGTTCGGAATCGTAGGGAACGATTTCCTTCCCAGCGCGGGTTCTTCGCATAAACCTAAGAAAAAGAACTTGCGAAAGTCACTCAAGTAGAGTGGTTAGTAGAAACAGGGGCAAGCGCCCCGAAAGCCAACCGCAACCTGCTCGGTCTAGACCAAGTCCGCGGCAACGGCGCCATAAACTTGTTCGCTCCAAACGGTGTGTGCAAGCTTTAAATTTATAACCCAAGATGTAAGCTTAAAACAAGGATGCAAACCCGCAGTGTACGGGTCAATCGTAGTAAAAAGCAAGAAATTCCAGGGTGCCGATCTCAGGGACTTAGTGAAACAAAGCAAGTGTAGGTTGTCTATGTAATTACTAACCACAAAAGCGATTAAAACAATCAAATAAGATAAGAAGTCAATTAAGGAAATATGCAATTCTAGGGATTAAAGCATCTAGTTGTGGTTCCAACTCAAGATCTCAAGATAAGCGGACAAAGCTGAGGTTTTGCAAAGGGAAGGTGTTACTAAAGTGGAATAGATCACCGGGTAAGTCTCACTACTCACTAATCACAAACCGTAACTCCTATTACCGGGTAAGTCTCAAGGAATTAAGGAAAAGAACTATAACCTCAAACCAACACACGACCTAAGGGAATAGAACCAACCTTTACCGGGTAAGTCTCAGGCTAACTCACAATGATGGGATGAAGGCACAATCAAACCCCAATAAAGGATAAACCTTTATTACCTATACTTATGATCTTAGGTAAACAAACTAAGGAATTACCGGGTAAGTCTCATCATAGGCTTGCATTGAACCAGGAAAGGTGTAATAAGAATAGGATTTGGCAAACTCTAACACTTAACTCTCAGTTTTGGATCAGATAAGTCACCTCGGTCAGACGAATTCCACCCCGGCCGAGATGTTCATCGACTGAACGAGATGTTCTAGGGTTAAGGATAAAGACTCAAGCTTTCAGGGTCCTACTGGAATTTAAGATTATTCTATCATTGTTTTTCCCACAACCTTCAGCCAATCACCCTAGAATCACACAAAGAAATTAGCCAATCATCATCATGGATGCAATAATCAAATATATGGGAAGAAGGTGAATAATTGAACACAAAAACCTTAAGAACAATGCCTTTTCAGAAATCGAACGATTTATTTCGTGTAGGTCGATTTTTTTCACAGTTTCTGGGGTTAATTCTAGCTCTTCAAATCCTGATCCTGGTTCTTCCTCCACATCTTCTAATGCTTTTACGTCATTGTCACAATCATGTTCTACTCCTTCCTCCATGATGCTCATACTAAGAACCTTTTGAAGAGGGTCTTTCATTAAGATTGAACTTACTACCTCTCTAGACTCTTCTTTATCAAGGATGTTAAAAACATCTTCTCTCAAGGCTGGCTCCTTGATTAAAGAGGAGAGTACGAACTCCACTTTCTCTTCACCTATATTGAAGGATAGCTGGCCATTCTTGCAATCTACCATGCATCCGGATATTGCAAGGAATGGTCTCCCAAGAATGATGGGAACTGGATAATCTACAAGGATGTCAAGAACGACAAAATCTATAGGAATGTAAAACTTACCGAGTTTTACAAGAATGTCTTCTATTATCCCAACTAGCTTAGTGGTGGAACGATCGGCCATATAGAGTGTTATCTTCACTGGTCTGGGCTCTCCTAGACCAACCGCCTTGCATAAAGCAAGTGGTATGATGCTCACACTTGCTCCAAGGTCGCAAAGTGCATCATAAGTAACCTCTCCCAAAGTGATGGGTATGCAAAATGATACTGGATCACGCAGCTTAGGTGGCATCTTCTCTGTCATAGTCTTGATGAGTTCGGATGACTCCATACTCATCTTAACTTCTCCAATGTCTTCTAATTTCCTCTTGTTAGAGAGGATTTCCTTGAGAAATTTCCCATAAGCTGGCATACCTAAAATTGCATCCATAAAAGGTATATTAATATGCAGCTTACTCATAAGCTCAATAAACTTACCGAAGTGTTTATCTAAGCGTGCTCTCGCTCTAGATTGAGGAAAAGGTAGAGGCGGTTTGTAGGCGGGAGAAGGAACACAGATATCTTCCTTCTCTTTTTCCTCTCCTTCTTTGGTGGTGGTTTCAACTACTTTAGGTTGAGGATTGGTACAGATATCTTCCTTCTCTTTTCCCTCTCCTTCTTTGGTGGTAGTTTCAACTACTTTAGGTTGAGGATCGGTAGTTGTCACACCACTCCTAGTAGTGATTGCCATAACCCTTCCTTTTGGGTTATCTTCCGTCTTCCCGGGAAGTTTCCCTTGATCTCTTGGAACTTTTTCGGCTTTGCTAAATACTTGGTTTTCCAAAGCCTTGTAAGCTTTATCAACTGAAGTTATATAGCTCTCCAATCCTTGTAGTTTCCCTAGGATCGTCTCTAGTATGGGATCGGGTTTGTTCGATCCATTTGATGACTGTTCCTGGCTTTTCAAAGGAGTAGAAGACGATGGAGATGTTAGAGCTTTTTCAGCATGAGAATAAGGATTACCTGGATTTTGTTGATTGGATCTCCAATTGTTGCTATTGGAGTTCCTATTGTTGTTATTCCAGTTAGAGTTCCGGTTGTTGTTCCGGTAGTCATTCCTTTGATTGTTATCCCTTCCCATATAGTTGGCTTCCTGCTCCTTAGTCTTTTGAAGACTCGTTTTAATTATTTCCTTCAACTCTTTGATCTCATTGTTGAAGGAAAATATTTATGTTTGAGAAGCATGGTTCAACATAGCTCCTGGATCACCTTGATTCCGGCTATTTGGATCCACCTTTCGGTGGGAATATTTTTCAATCACTTGGGCTTGCTTCTCAATGAAGTCCCAAGCGTCATCTTCTCTCATGTCCATGAATGTGCCACAAGAGAGCGATTGGAGATTGAATTGTGTTTCCACATCCAATCCTTTATAGTAGATCTCCAATAATTCCAGTTTTGAAATGCCGTGGTGTGGGCAATCCAACAAGAGGTCCTGAAACCTTTCCCAAGATTGAAACAAACTTTCGTTAGGTTTCATAGAAAAAGCATTTATCTTACCTCTCAATTCCGCCGTTTTGGATGGCGGGAAGAACTTGGTGAGGAATTCCGAAGATAGATCCTCCCATGTGGCCAGCTTTGCAACTGGAAGTGTTTGGTACCAAGCTAAAGCTTTGTCCTTCAAAGAAAAGAAGAACGGTTTGATCTTGTAATTGCTTTTAGTAGCCTTCTTTGGCTTCATAGTCTCCATGAGAATCTCGAAATTCTGCAAGTGTTGATGTAGAGATTCAGCACTTGCTCCACCAAACTGACTTTGGCGAACCATGGTGATAACTTGTGGTGAGAAGCTAAACTCCTGGATGTCTTCAGCTCCGAAATCCACACCTAGACGGCGTGGTTGCTGAATTGGATCCATTTGTTGCCCCAAAGTCCGGGGTCCATCGCTTTCATTAGCAACTCTCACATCCCTAGTTGGGAAGCGAGGAACAGCCGGTGGTCTTGGGTTGTTTCGAACAGGATGAATCATTGGATTGATCTCCTCAAGTTCCGGCATGTCCGGATCGAGCTCTTCATCATCGGATCAATCATTCCTAACGGACTTAGTCGGCGTCTTGACTTTCTTTTTCTTCCTAGATTCGTTCAATTCCAATTGCATGTCCATCATAATTGCTTTGAGTTCATCAATTTGGAATTGATGACTCGTTTCAGCTTCTATGCGAGCTTTCTCACTCAACCTTAGTTGATGTTGAGTTTCATCCAACTCAGCCTGGATGTTTCTCTCGTTATTTTCAGCCATTTTCTTTTCCTTCAACTTTCTTCTTAAAGTTTTCTCCAATTTAGGATCGAAAGGAACTAGATCTTTAGTGGATCTAGTCTTTCGCAGATACCTACAGAACCTGCAAAGATCACTCAAGTAGACAAATCAAATCACAAGAGCAAGAGCTCTCAAGCTAGACAACCGAAAACCGAACTTAGTCTAGACCAAATCCCCGGCAACGGCGCCATAAACTTGTTCGCTCGAAAGTGTGTGCGTCAAAGTTTTAAAATTTATATCTAGAACTCAAAGCAAAGCGAACCCGCAGTGTACGGATCGGCTATAGTAAGGTAAGAATTCCAGAGTCGAACTCAGAGATTTGGTGAGAGTAAATTCAAATTCAATTATCTAGCGAGAATGAAAAAGCTTTTGTTATTAATAAAGGGGGAAATGATTCTAAGGATTCAAGTATCCGACTGCGGCTTTCGATTCAAGACACTTCTAAAGAATATAAGGACAGAGTTTATATTGTCAAGATTATGTGTTCAAAGGTAGGTATCGTACGATGAAGTTCCGAAACCTATTTGTCTAGTCCAAAGGTTCTCTCTGTAAAGGTTGTTGAGGCTGCAATATAGAAAGATCTAAAGGCAAGAATTATGTTCAAACTAACTATCTAAAACGCCAGGATATGACTCTCCAAGGTAATGAATAGAAAGCACACTTAGAATCTTAATAAAGGATGTTGAGTCTCTCTATTACCCGAATCTTGTAATCTTAATCTATTAAATGTAGAATCAAGTTTGAAGTCTCTTCATACACTCAAATAGAGGTTAAAAGGTTAAAAAAAGGTTGGGATTTAGGCAAGGATTAGCTTTGGTTAAAGATTAATTCAATTAAAGTTCGTCAGAAGAATAAATCGTGCTGTTCATAGATAAATCGGCCGATTTATCCAAGAACAGGTCGATTTTCCTGTTATCGCAAAACTAAAATCTAAACACTCAGGGTCCAAATGTTTGAATGAGTTCAGTCTATCATCATCTAAGCCTCAATCTTCAACTATTCTCCCCAGAATCACAATGGTTTTAGCCAACCATTTTCCAAATCAAATCAAATTAAAGATTGAGTGAAATAATTCAAATAAATCCGAATCTTGAATAAAAACTCAATAACCTTCAAATCTGTAAACCAATCTCAAATCTGATCAATGTATCTCTCAATTAACTCAATTTCGTGTTCAAAAACCACAAAGACTTCAATGGAACAAAGAAATCTCACAAATATGATCAGGATTGACTTCCCGGTAAAATTGCTTCAATCCTTCTCCAAGAATCCTCAATCTCTCACTAACGTGTAAAGATTTCCCGCTGCGGCCTCTTCGTTTTCGTTCCTAGGGTTCCAACCTATAGTTCCTTGCTAATGGGCTGTTTGGCAAAACATTTCTCCAGCCCAAAAGTGATGGGCTTTGTGTCGTCTTTACCATTGGGCCAAAAAGCAAAGAAAATCGTGCAGGCCGATTCTCCCATAAAACCGTTCGATTTTTAATAATAAAAATCGTCCGATTTATATAGTAAATGGCACGATTTTCTTCAACAGAAAGTGCTCGTCTTTTGGCTTGTTTTCTTCCTCTTCTTTATGCTTCTTTTACGCAACTCCTTTGCTCTTTGTGACTCCTCCAAGGCTCCTTTAGCTTCCTTAATGACTTTAGATGCTCCTTGCTCTACTTTTGCTTCCGAATCCATTCAATTTACCTATAATTCAACCAAAACTCATGTAGACCTCCATTTCCAAAATATAATTGAATAAAGCATAAAAGGTACACAAGTTCTCTCTAAATGCAAGGTAAATCGAGGTAAACCTCTACAATATACATGATTATAATGGTATATAATTCATGTCATCAAAATACCCCATACTTGCCCCTTGCTTGTCCCTAAGCAAGACTCAAATTTAGAATACAAGATGTCATGGATTATATATGTATGAAAACTCAAAAACCTTTTATTTGATAGTGCTTCTTCTTATTGGATCACCCTCAAAGTGATGTTTCAAGGCATAGGAAGGCAAGGCATGCATCAATGATAACAATAACATGGACTAACTCTCTTTTCTTTCTCAAAAACACAAATAAAGGACATGATAAAGATGTAGAGACAATTAAAATCAAACAAGTCTAAGCTATGAAGTCTTAAATACATGCATAAAAGTCTCAAGGTCTTCAAATCAAAGAAAAGGTCTAAGAAACGTGTTAAAGGAGGGAATTCTTTTAGGCAATTGTGGTGCTAATCTGGGAAAGAGAAACAACATAATACCTTTAAGAACTTCACTTCACCGCACATGCTTTGCATGTAAAAGCTTTGCTTTCTTTATACTTTACTTTTTGAGAGTATGGATAGAGGTGCACAATAACCGAAGCCTAGGAGATCGGCGTTTCTCAATTTCGAGATGCCTCAAACCCTTGATGCACATATCTAATCCCGTTAGGACTTGTCGTTCAATTGGACTTTGGCAAGACACAAACACCCGGCTATGTGAATGGTGTCGAGTTACTCATCCTCATGTTCAACGTCCCCAAACTTATGAATTACTACACTTTTACTTAACACATTTTCATTGGCCCTCCCACATCAAACATGCCTTTTTCAATCACTTATCCTAATTCTCGGATGGTAAGAGGAAGGTCACATATTTCGTTGAGGAGCTAGCATGAGCAAGATATGAAAAGAGGGAAGAAGTGAATTGCCTTGGTCATTCTTATATGATGCAAAAGAACTTGCAATATAGCTTCGACTATTATTTCATTCTCTTATCAAAACATCTAAATCATATAACTTATTCATGTGTTCAAGCAACAAAAGAAAGCTCATTCATGCTATGATTAAAATCTCAACATAACCAAGTCATCTTTTTGCCTATCCACATCACAATTCTCATCATAGAGGTCATTTCCATCATAAGAAGCACAAAATTTTTTGAAAAGTCGTAGTATTTGAAAAAGAGCATGCAAATGCGAATGTCATAGTGGAAAGCAAGTAGTGTAAGAGTTATTACATGCCAAATCATCAAAAGTAGTACAAAGTGCATAGAGTGCTAAGATGAAGTAAAAGATATTATAAGTACCCCCACCCCATACTTAACATCCACATTGTCCCCAATGTGAAAAATCAAGCATAAGATGGAGAAAAATACTTACAATGTAAAAGGTGTGGAAGCTCAATCCTCGATCGGTGGTGGTGGAGGTGGAGGATAAGGATACATCGGTGCACTAGGATCATAGAAGTGGCCGAACTGATGGTAGTATAAATCTCTCATATGGCCGTCATAGGATGAGTGCCAAGCGTCCGTCTCCTGCCGGTATTCCTTGAACTGAGTGTTCAAGGTGCTATAGTCGGTGTGGAGAGCGTGATAGTCCGTGCGGAGGCTCTGGAAGCTGGAGACTAAGTCTCTAAAGTGGCGGGGAAGTCTATCCCGAAGTGTATGCGAGATGTATGCGGCGTCTAAGCGGCGATAAGCAGGGATCCCCGAAACTCTCTTTTCCGACCTTTTTATAAGACGAGAAAGAATAACCCTCCAGGCCCATTACGTAAATAATGTGGCAAATAAAGACACGTCAAAAGATCGCCTAAATCACGGTCTCATGGGTTTCCATGACCGTGGTTTAGAGCGTGGAAAAGGGGTACGGTGCCTTGTAACTTCCACGACCGTACTTTAGGCCGTGTAACCTATTGGAGTGCTCCATGCTCATGATGCCAAGATCCACGGCCGTGGTTTAGAGCGTGGACTCTTCTACGGCCGTAATTTAGGGCGTGGAAGTGTAAAATGCTTGTGGTTTCCTTTGTTTCGTGACATTCTTCATCCTAGATCCTTCCTTAGCTTCCTTGATGTGTTCCTAATCCTCGAACATGATCGATTACTCTCTTTTCTCTCTCAATTTCTCTTATTTAGCTCCTTTTCACCTACAATCAACACAAAGCTAGTGTAGACATCCATATCGACAAAATAGACGAACAAGCTAACAATTGCTTCTAAACTTCATCCATGTACACAATAATAAGGGAAAAACAACCAAAATAAGTGCCTAGAATATCGCAATATTTCATCCTAACAATCCCATTGGAGAAACACCCTTTCCCAACATACCGCAGCTTGTCCAAGGTTGATTAGAAGCTTGAGTCCAATGCCATAACCGGAAGTCCCAATCCTTAGAATCCGCTTTTTCTCTCTTTGATCACATATCTTGTTCTTGTGTTGTTTGTTTGTGTTGCTTGATTGATTGATAAACTTGCATGATTTTTTATCTTTGTTTGATCACCACAAAAACCCAATCAAAAATATCATGATTTTAATTTCTTTATTTCTTTCTCTTTTCTTAGACTAGATTTGCACTATCCATGATCACTTGTTTGATTTGATTTCACCTTAGTCTTCGTGTTCGACCTCGGAGTACTATCCTTGCTACAAAACGACCAATACACTGTGGGCTCGCTAGGAGTTAGGAGAATATATCGAGTTATAAATTGTAAGACTTTTACGTGGTACATCTCTAGCGTAACAAAGCCCACAAAAGTTGAAGGTGGGAGAGTTGTTCTTGTTGTGGTACATGGCCACCGGAACTAGGCTGGATACCGCCACTCTGTTAGTTGACAATTTGAGAAAAGTAGGGAACAAGTCAAAATGGCACATATGCATAGGTGTTTAATTACCAACATAGCTAGAGCCCTAGACATTGACTTTTCTACTTGCACACTAGTTTCCCTGGCCTATCCCGTAGGTCTCCAGCAGCTGGTTTCCCATGGTATTCTTATACCACGAGGACGGGGTGCTCCCTTCATTGTTATGCCATGGGAGAAGACAAACCCGAGGGGGATCGCTTGAAAAAGTGAGTTCACCATTCAGGATCAAAACAACTGGAAGCTAGCATTCAAGGAGATGTCTGAGGATTCTGATAAGGAGGAGGCCGATGTGCCAGCTGATGTTGAGGAGAGTGATGATGGTGATGAGGTCATGGACACCAGGGCGGATATTGCATGTCATGGTCGTTATGATGATGATGATGATGATGATGATGACAAGGCCACTGAGGAGGACATGTCAGCTGAGGGTGGAACTAATAGAGATCTTGGACCGCATAAGGTGCCTATGATGAGAGCGGGACACTCGGTCTCTCATGCACCTCGGTGCGGGACCCGACGCCGGTTAGAGTACTCAGAGTTCTCTACCCAGTTGACGCAGATGACCTCCAAGTTCGATAAATTTTTCGAGTTGAGATTACAGGGATTAACCAGCACATGGAGCGTATGGATCGACGGCTGGATCAATTCGAGCCCCGACATTCCGTCCACAACAGGATATTGGAGGAACTCTACCGCCAGTCCTTTGGTTCAGCTTATGATCCGCACTACCCCAGATTTCCGCCACCACCGCCCGAGGAGTGACCCGATCTTGCTTGATCACCATTTTACATTGTGAGTATCGTTTTCCACTTTTCTACTTATTTCTTCACATTGGGGAAATGTGGGTTTTAAGTATGTGGTGGAGATATTTGCAATATTTTGCATGTTTCCTTTCATTTCATTACATCTATGATTGTTTCATTTTCTTGTCACACGTTTCTTTTAGTTTTGCATTGTATATATCTCTATAAAAAGAAAACAAATTGAAAAAATTGAATAATTTTGTGCTTCTAGGATTGATATGATCCCTATGATGATATTGTTTGTGGATTGGCTATGATGATCTTTATATGTTTGAATTGATTTATGGCGTATGTGGGATCTGAATACTTTGCTAGAATTCATGCATGGCTTGTAACGTGCCTTTGTCTAGATTATGGTGAGTGTTGATTGTTAAAACTGCATGATAAGTTCTTGCACATATTTTTGGTATGATTAAGGCAATTCGATTCTTTTTTCCTTCTTCATCTTCATCTTGATCATGTTTTCTTGACTGATAATTCTCACGAGTCATGGTATGTGCATCCGGTGTGAGGCACCTCGATAAAATTTCTGAGGATCGCTAACCACCAAGGTTTCGGCTTTTGTGCACCAATTTCATGTTCTCAAGTGAAATAAAAAGAGAGAATAATTTCTTGTTTGGTGGATGTTGTATGAAAGTGTTAATTGTGGAATTGTTCCTTTTTCCCGGATTTGCACCACATATCCTAGAATGCATCCCACCCATGACACGTTTCTTGGTTTCTACTTGATAAGTCCTTATGACCATCTTGCACATGTTTTTAGGCTTAGTGGTTTAGATTTGATTCCTCATAATTGATCTAGATGGATTGGATTTACTATGCATGCAATGATTTCTGATGTAGAGTGTGATTATCCTTTCTATGTCTCTCTCTTTGAAATATGATGACCTATCTTTAGCTTTGAAGTATAACTTTGAGGGTGATCTATGACTAGAAGCACATCCAAAAAAAATTTTGCCTTGTTTTTGCATATGCATAATTCATGTCATCTAATATCTTAGGTTTAAATCTTGCATGGGGACAAGCAAGAGGCAAGTATAGGGTATTTTGATAACATGAATTATGCCCGTAGTTTAGACTTGCATTTAGGTAGATTTTCCCATTGTTTTGCATGCATAGACATGAATCGATGACATTTAGGCTTAACTTTTCATATTATGCTAGAATAGATGTGTACAGGATTCTTAACTCATTTTCAGGCAATTCGGCGAGCTTTTGAGCGGAATGGCACATATAAGGATTGAGCCTCGAGGTGGAGCGTGACGGAGAACAAAAGGAAAGCTAGGAACGCCATCGAAGGATACGAGCATAGGAGATAAGGACAAGGCAAGCATTCGAGAACCGCAGCCTCGACTTATAAGAAGAACCGCAGTCAAGATTTTCGCTAGAGCGACCGAAATTTATCTTTTTTCAGCCCACGGCGCAAGATCCTTAAGAGGTGGCCCATGCTGGACCAGCCTAGACATATTGATGAGGGGTTAATGTCGCAGTTATCGATCTAGATTGAAAGCCCTAAACTGAAGCAAATCTCGTTAGTTCATACAAAATCTCGGGTGAGATTTTGGGAAGAACATGTCGAGGTTTCTCAAAACTCAAAATGTAGAATAATGAATGATATGGAAAGATAAAATGATGATTGATGGAATGAAATATGATAAATATAGGAAGATATGAACCAAGATATTCCCGCAAAGAACCTTGATCAATGATGTGTCAAAGCCCCTTTACAAAGCGCTTACCTTAATCCTCACTTCTTTGACCTTACACAAGTCTTCAAAGTAAGACAAGTACAAGGAGGGACTAGTATTGACCAGGAGCACCAACTTTCAAAAAGATTAACACACACAAGCACAATCTAACAAGGACTTCAGAACGATTCACTCAATGCTCTCTCTTTGATTGAATAGGAATGAATAAAACACAAACTTCATAAACGAAGTTGCGAGTTCACATAATATTGTGGAAAATAATCAAAATCAAATCTATCTAAAAATCTTTCTTTCTAAGGCTATGTATAAGAGAGATCTTCCTATGTAAATTAGGAAAGATATCTTTTAAAAGATAATCAAGGAAAGATATCTTCTAAAAGATAATCAAGGAAAGATATCTTTAAGAGATAAGCTAGAAAAAAAATATAAAATAATCCCAAAAATAGGATCAAAAACTAGCAATTACCTTAAAGAATGTTTGAGAGTTTTTAAGGTAATAAGATAAAAGATAGTTGCCAAAATTGAAAGCTTTAAGCCGGATCTTCAAACACGCGTCAGAGACCAAATCTCGGTTGACTATGTCGGCCGAGATTCCTGTAGGTTGGCCAAGATTCTTCTCTGAAGCTCCTTCCCCGTCCTAGGCACCTTCTATGCTTGTTCATTCTTCTTGGTTGTGGCTTGACTCTTCTATAACAACTAACAATGTCATTTAAGGATTCCTAAGAGTGAGTAGGGTCTCTTTCAGTGTACATGTTGCTAGCATGCTTGTAACTTCATTTTGAATGGCCTTTACTCTTGTCCTTATGGTTACTCGTTCCATGATGGTATTTAAAGGTGTTATTGGATTGTCCTTCAATGCTTTAGCCCTTGATCTAGTGAATGGCCCTTGAGGTAGTGTTGGGGATAGTTCCTCATCGTACTCCCCTTCTTGATGAAGGATCATCTAAGCTAACTCCATCTTCACCACCTCAAGGGACTCTAACAAGAGCGCAAGCTAAACGCTAAGCTGAGATGGATGCTCTTTTCTAAACATGGTCCATGAAGCTCAACCAAGTCCACCTTTATCAAGCCTAAGGACCATCTTGTGGATCAGCCACGAACCCATACCAGCCAAGATGATTAATGGAGCTTAAACTGTGTTTCTAGTTGTTGGAGCATGCCTTGGAAAGGATTTCAAAGGACATACGGAGGCCTTGAATTAAGATCCAAGGGGTTTCACGTGTGTTCATGTGCATGGTTGGAACATTCATTTAAGTATGTGGACGTGAGAGGCTGAATAGGAGAGTTTAATTAGGCCCAATTGTGTTCTATGTTTGCTGGGCTTTATTTAAATCTCTCTCAATGTAATTATTATAATTAGTTTCTTTTTTCAGTTTTAGAAGAAAAGGCCTAGGATGTATATAAAGCCTTTTCTCTCTTCTTTAGCAGTTAGACAAGTTTTATACAAGTTTTGCTGAGAGTATTCAGAATTGAATCCAAGAGAATTCAATCATTCTAGTCTCGAGAGTTTGTGTATGTGATCTGGCTTTCTCGTTCTTGTGTATGTCAATCTCCTTCGGGATTGGTGTTGCAAGTCGAACAAGGCACCCTCTTCGTGCTCTCGATTCTCATATCGATTGTGTAGAGTTGTAAGAAGCCATGTCGAATCGTCATTGGTTTGGTTCTTGGATCTCGAATCCAAGGGTTCTATCATTGTTCCTTTCGTTTCTTCTTGTCCCTTTTTGTTTTCTCGTTTTCATTGCTGTCCATGTTTGTTAATTTCGGGTGTTCTTCATTCTTCAGAAGAAGTTGTTCGTCTAGATCCATTCTTCGCGGCTAACCCCGTATCAATTGGTATCAGAGCATAGTTGACGTCCAACCACCAAAAAGAGTCGCTAAATCAATCATAAAATCACAAAAAGAGTCTGTTTTGATCATTGCAATTGATCATTGTCTTTTGTTTGAGTCTATTTCCGTTTCTCTCTTCTACTCTAAGCTTTGTTTGAGTCTAACGAGTTTGTTCCTTTGATTATGAGTTTTGGACACCGGAAACCACCATAGCACAACAACAACCACCATCACACCACCATCAACCACCATTTTTTCCCTCAACCACATTAGCCAAACTTGAACCCGTTCAACAAAAACCAAACGTGGCTGCTTTTTTTCCTGCATCCAGTACACGCAGAATTGAAGTTGAAGTAGATTGTTTCCAACATCCAATGCATGCCAAAATTGGAGTTGATAACGTGTTTCCTACAAATCCGGCGCAGAGCTTGAAGTAGTTGTTTTCCTCCTACAGATCTGGCACGCTGAATCAGTTACAACAATCTAGAAGCTGAGATATGACCTTATCCAGAATATTTGCAACAACTTGGCCCACGTTTATCAACAAACAAGAATTTGTTTTTTATTTCTTTCAATTTTTTGTTTATTCTTCTTTTTTGATTTCTTGAATCATAAAGTTCAAAAAAAAAAGGAGTAAAGAAAAAGGATAAAAAAAAGAAGAATGAAATCCGAAAAAAAAAAAAAGAAATCAGATCTATTCATTTCATTCTAGTTTTTATTGTGTTATTTCATTCTTTCTTATTCATAGTTTGTAATTAGCCTAGTGTTATTACATTTGTTTTAGTGTTATTCAGCAACAAAGAGGACTTCAAGACAGGACTTAAGTCAAGTATCTCGTCTCATTCTTTGGGAAGGAACCAAGCTGCCTCATTCTAACCCACCTAGCCACACCGAGTTCCAATCCAAGATTCATCCATTTCAAGCCTTAGCCCAGCCTTACCATACGGTGTCCAAGTTCACTTCTTGGGTCTTACAAGTAAGGTTCTTTCAGGCTTATCTTGAGTTCTAAAGTAAGTCATCTAGTTGCATATAACATTCATGCAATTTGTCCTTTCCGTTTGAGTCTGTTCTTCAATTTTGTTGAGTCAAACACCTTTTTGAAGTGACTGAAATCGAATCTTATTTCCATCTCAAGCTTTAATTTGACTAGGCATCAAACTCACGTGAGGTTTTTAATTAATACAAGACGAGCCATCAACAAGTTTGTATCACACCACTAGAGAGTGAGAGAACTTGTTTTCTGAGTGATACACTTGCGAGGTGATTTTTTTTGTCTTATATAACCTAATGTGTTTGTTGTGTTGAGTGTTTGGAATTATGTCTAGGTCACCAAGTTCAGCAAGTGCAAAGAGCTCGGAACCAATTCACACCGAATTGTTCAACCTTTTCAAAGGCTTGCAAGATAGCATTGATGGGCTAAGTACAAAGTTGGCCACACTTGAGGCTGGAAGAAGTTCCAATGCTATGACGCCTTCAAGGCCTAATCCACAAGGCCAAAGAAACCATTCTTTCCAAGAGCGTAATTATGTCCCTTCTACTCATAATATGCATTATTATCCTAACCAATATCAGAATTATGTGTATGAGCCATGGGACTATTCGGAGGATGAAGGATGGAGACATGAGCCACTTCGAGAACCAATACAAGATGGCATTGGCAAGATAAAATGCCCAACCTCGAGGGTCGATGTGATCCAGATGTGAACACGGCATGGGAGGCGAGGATGGAGCAAATCTGGTCATGTCACAACCTTCCCAAGCACGATGATTCACACAACTCGCTATCAGGCATTAGCACACATTTATCATCAATTGGGTTTACCACAACTCCAAGGGAAGTGATTCAAAACCTTGTACTTTAATGTTTAATCACATAGACTTGTTAAAACCAGAATATGAGATTATGTTGCATGCTATCATCAATGATGAAACAGTTGAGCATGAATATGAATTATTTGATGATATTGAAAGTGATAAGTATGAAATTGATGACTATGAGTTGTTTGCACATAAATCTGTTGTGGAAAATGATGTTATTTTACATGTGTATGAGCATGAGCATAAGAAATGCCCCAATTGTGTTACCAAGCCTGTTTTGAGTGTTATTAAGTGTAATGACCTTTTTTGTAATGAATTGGCTTGCGTTAATAATGAATCTGAGCACATTGAGCCTTTGGTAGCTAAAGAGGTTTTAGATGCACCAGGTGACCCTTGTGAGGATCTACAAGGGAGCATTTCCATACCCTCTTGCACTTCATTGCCCATAGGTTGTTCACATGCTGATTTGTGTAAAAACTCTAGTTTTAGACCTAGTAAAGAAATAAATGGACATGAATCTAATTTAGGTCTAGACATTGAGCTTCTTGAGGATGAAATAGATGGGTTTGAGTTATATGCGAAAGGCTTTGATTGGGATATTGAATTGGACTTTGAACAGGAAGACATTATTGGAGAAATGCACCAGATTGTGATTTTAATGACTTAAGTTTGAAATCTTATGTAGCCATGTCCTTAAGGAGTCATTTCGATTATCATGTTGCTTGGAAGTCTTTTGTGCATTTGGAGGATGGAAAACATGTGGATAATTTAGAGTTAATTGAACCCTATAGGTTAGTTCTTTGGTGGACCATAGAGGAAAAGGTCCCTATTGTGATGCTAATTGATGACCTTAGAGTAAAATCAGCCTTTGTGAGGAACATAGGGAGTGTCGATGCTTATATGAAGTCGGAGATGCTTCTTAAGGTTCCTAAGTTAGTTTATCAGGAATTGAGGATGAGGACTAGGAAAACAACCCTTGTACCACCTATTTCATTCATGCTTTTGAGGTATTATGCGTGTGATTCTTATATTGATCTATGTGTTGTTGTTTACATTGATGATGTATTTATGCACAACACATCTTTAAACGCGCATAAAGAGCACTTAATGTTCTCTACCCCTCGGTTAGAGTACTTGGATCATATTTTTTACGCTTGTGAGTCTTGCCCTTATTGTGTTCTTTGTCAATTATTTGTAGTGACCTCAAAGGGTGTCCGGGGAGTGATGAAATTTCAGCTCGGGAGAAGATACTTCACGTGATCCAACAACCAACGTCAATACAACGAAAGAAGACCCGGATTCGAGGACGAATCATCTTCAAGAAAGGGAGAATAATGCGGGAGCAGCCAAGCCAACTAATGGAGGCACCATCATCATTTGAGCTACATAGTAGGACAAGGATCAAGCTCGAGGAGAAAGGCGAATACAACGCAGAAAAGGCAAATCAAGGACGCAAGAAGATTATATTTGAACCCGGCGACCTTGTATCACTACATTTGAGAAAGGAGAGGTTTCAACAACTTCGGAAATCCAAGCTCTCCCCAAGAGGAAATGGGTTTTTCAAGGTGTTACACAAGGCGGGTGACAACGCTTATGTGCTTGACTTGCCGGATGATTATGCTTATGATCCCACATTCAATGTGAGCGATCTAAGTCCTTTTCCGCTCCTGGATGATGATCTAGGCAATTCGAGTTCGAATTCTTCCAGAGAAGGGGAGAATGATGAAGGATCATCTAAGCTAACTCCATCTTCACCACCTCAAGGGACTCTAACAAGAGCGCAAGCTAAACGCCAAGCTGAGATGGATGCTCTTTTCCTAAACATAGTCCATGAAGCTTAATCAAGTCCACCTTTATCAAGCCTAAGTACCATCTTGTGGATCAGCCACAAACCCATATCAGGCAAGATGATTAATGGAGCTTAAATTGTATTTCTAGTTGCTGGAGAATGCCTTGGAAAAGATTTCAAAGGACATACGGAGGCCTTGAATTCAGATACAAGGGGTTTCACGTGTGTGCATGTGCATGGCTGGAACATTCATTTAAGTATGTGGACGTGAGAGGCTGAATAGGAGAGTTTAATTAGGCCTAGTTGTGTTCTATGTTTGTTGGGCTTTATTTAACTCTCTCTCAATGTATTTATTGTAATTAGTTTCTTTTTTCTGTTTTAGAAGAAAAGGCCTAGGATGTATATAAAGCCTTTTCTCTCTTCTTTAGTAGTTAGACAAGTTTTATACAAGTTTTGCTGAGAGTATTTCACAATTGAATCCAAGAGAATTCAATCATTCTTGTCTCGAGAGTTTGTGTGTGTGATCTGGCTTTCTCGTTCTTGTGTATGTCAATCTCCTTCGGGATTGGTGTTGCAAGTCGAACAAGGCACCCTCTTCGTGCTCTCGATTCTCAGATCGATTGTGTGGAGTTGTAAGAAGCGGGGTCGAATCGTCACTGTTTTGGTTCTTGGATCTCGAATCCAAGGGTTCTAATTGTTCCTTTCGGCTCTTCTTGTCCCTTTTTGTTTTCTCGTTTTCATTGTTGTCCATGTTTGTTAATTTCGTGTGTTCTTCATTCTTCAGAACAGGTTGTTCGTCTAGATCCATTCTTTGCGGCTAATCCCCGTATCACTTCTTGAGAAGAATTCATCCTCGAATCACCAACATGCGCATCTCTAAACTCAAAAGGAATCAAGTCACCCACATCGAAAATAGGACTTACACCATACTAAGATGGAAGCTCCAAGACATAAGCATTGTCACCGACTTTGCGCTTCACTCTATATGATCCATCTCCTCTTGAAGATAACTTAGACTTCCTTTTCTCTAGAAATCGCTTTCCTTAGATGCAACCAAACTAGATCTCTTGGTTCGAACAACAGCCTTGCGATTCCAATTTTCCTTTGAAGCTACAATTATCCCTTTTTGCTCCAGCCTTATGCGTGTTTTCTCATGCAATTCCTTATTGAACTCCACCTGTTTTCTTGCAATGAAATTCACTCGCTCCTCCATAGGTAATGGTGTAAGATCAGATGGAGAGTCAAAGGATACAATCCATATACACATTCAAAAGGCAATAGATTAGTATATGAATGCAAAGTACGATTATAAGCAAACTCTACATGTGGTAAAACATCTTCTCAAACATTCAAATTATCTTTTAAAACGGCTCGCAAGATACTAGTCAAAGCCTTGTTAATAACTTTCGTTTGACCATGGATTGAGGATAACTAAAAGTTGAATACAAGATTGTACCTAACTTTCCCCAAAGAGTCTTCCAAAAGAAACTAAGGAACTTGACATCTCTATCACTTACAATAGTCCGCAGCACTCCATGCAACCTTACAACTTCCCTAAAGAACTAGTAAACTTCATTATCAGCATCATAAGTTTTATGGCAAGCAATAAAGTGAGCCATCTTATAAAAGTGGTCAACAACCACAAAAATGGAATCTCTTTCCTACTTAGGGCCCGTTTGGTATTAGTTGGGAGGAGATTCATTTAGATTCTTTTTCACTGTATTTTTCGAGATGAGAAAATTATCACTGTTTGGTATCAGATGCAACTTAAGTATTGTATTCTTTTACGAGATTCTTTTGGCAAAAGAATCCCGTAAAAAGAAGCTTGCCCACCCAAGCTTATTGGGGATTCATTGGGTTAGATTCTTTTCAATTACACACATACCCCTCTTCTATTCTCTCGTTCATTCTCATCTCCACTCAACTGCTCAGTCTTCGATCTCTCCTCACTCAAGATTAACGAGATTTGCAGGCCAGGCATTAGGATCACCGTCATCCAGGCTCGACCACCGGCGTCAATCCCGCCGAAGATGAGACTGATGACCCGAGAAGAGGAGGCGTCGGTGGAGTGGTGGTGGAGCTATTCTCGACGCAGGGGTGTGCGAATTCACCGGATCGAGCCATTGGATTGTGAGAAAGAAGGCTTTACTCCTCAAATTGTAGTTCAAGGTACAGTGGGTTGGGAATGAAGAAGAACGAAAGTGATTATATTCAATTTGCAGTAGATTGTTAACAAAAACTCTAATTCAATTTACTCCTCAAATTGTACTTCTCAAATATGCTATCTGCTATTTCAAATGCCCCCCCAGAGAGAGAAAGTTCACTCAAAAAAGTGATTAAACTCAATTTGTAGTAGATTGTTAACAAAATCTCTAATTCAATTTGCAGTAGATTGTTAACAAAAAAAACCCTAATTCAGAAATTGAGTTTAGGAGTTGAATCTATAAGGTATGAGAAGGAAATTTGGGGGCATTTGAAATAGCAGATATTCATTTGTAGTAGATTGTTAAAAATTACTCAAAAAATTGATTAACAAAATTGAGTTTAGGATCACCCAACACTGGATATTCATTTGCAGTAGCAAAAAGTCATCGTAGGAGAAGGCTGAAGATGCAACATCAAGTCGTTGAGGGAGAAGGCCGATGATGAAAAATTAGGGGTATTGTCGTAATCTTTCTGTAAACAATCTATCGAATTAATCTAATACCAAACACGTAAAATTTACTCAAAAAAGAATCCTTAAGAATCCCCAACCCCAACAATCTCCAACAATCTCAACAATCTCCATCCCAAAGAATCTAAAAAAAGAATACCCATACGATGTCAAACAGGCTCTTAATCCTTAGTAAACCTACAGCAAAGTTCATACTGAGAGAGTTATGTATCTATTTGTTTCCTCTTTATACACATTTTTAATATATTACATTAAAATTTATTATAAAATAAAATAAAAAAATTTAAAACTAATTATGACTTTATTAAAATTTAAACTAATAAATTTATAATAAAAGTATTTTTAAATATTTTTCCTAATCAAATAAAGTATATTAAATTAAAGATATTTTTATTTTTGAACTAAAATAATTTTTTTTATTTTCAATTTAAAATAAAATATATAAAATAAAATCAAAAATAAACTTTTTAGAATTTTTTTAAGATTCCAGAAATTTAAACATAAAATTACAAAAGTGTACGATGCAACCATGAATTAACAAAAAAAAGAATAAGAGTTTTTACTTTTTGTGTCCTCAAGGTTTGGTATTTTCTTCTTAATATCTACTAAGTTTTAAATTTTCTCTAGATCCTCTCATGATTTTATTTGTTTCCTTTCTATACCCGTTATTAATATATTACATTAAAAATTCATTATAAAATAATAAAAATAAAAAAAAAAAATAAATTATGACCACATTAAATTTAAATTAATTAATTTATAATTGAAATAGTTATATATATATAGGGTGTTGTTCAAGTAAGGCACATTATTCCGGTACGGCCGTGCGGCCGACCGTACGGCCGACACGTGTCCCGAAAAAAAAAAATTCTGAACGATTTTTTTTTTTTAAAACGAGTGAAAGTAATAGTTCAAAACTTATTATGGAATAGTTCATAATTATAAAAGGATAGTTCATGAATTATAATAGAATAGTTCATAGTGCAAAATTTATAAAGGAATGAAAGTAATAGTTCAAAACTTATTAAGGAATAGTTCATAACTTCTAAAAGGATAGTTCATGAATTATAATAGAATAGTTCAAAGTGCAAAATTTATAAAGGAGTGAAAGTAATAGTTCAAAACTTATTATGAGATAGTTCATGAATTATAATAGAATAGTTCATGAATTATAATAGAATAGTTCATGAATTATAATAGAATAGTTCATGGATTATATTAAAAAGTAATAGTTCATGGATTATATGGGAATAGTTCAAAGTTTATAGGAGAATAGTGCATAAATTATAACATGGTAGTTCAAACAAATTTTCTTTCGTTTCTGGAAAAAAAAATCGTTTCAGGAAAAAAAAAAAAAAAAATTTGGGACACGTGTCGGCCGCACGGCCGTACCGCATTAATTGAACCGTACTTGAACAATGTCCTATATATATATATATATATATATATATATATATATATATATATATATATATATATATATATATATATATATTTGAAATAAAGATATTTATATTTTTGAATTAAAATATTTTACTTTCTATTTTCGATTTAAAATTTATATATATAAAAGTAAATAAAAAAATTTTTAAAAATTTTTAGTAAGAGTCTAGAAATTAAAATATAATAAAATTTATTTTTTTGAATTTAATTTTATATAATTTATATTAATTCAAAAATTTTAAAAACTTATGTTTTTTTTATCTTAAGAGTATGGAAAAGTATATTATAAAAAATAAATAAGTAAAAAAAAATATTTCCATTTTCAAATTAAAACAAATTATAGTAAAATAACTTCAAAAAAAATTTCTATTTTGTTCATGCCTAGCAATTTCGGAAAAAAATGTGACGATTAAAACAAAAGCCCATCAATAGGCAAGCCGGTTTTATCACTATGGGCCTACATTCGAATCTGCAAAAGACAAACCCTTGATCTGACTACAAAACAGATACAAGTTACAACCCGTATCTGTCAAAAATTACAACTCGGCGATTGGAAAGAGAACCCAAAAACGAGTTTCTATGTATTTTAATAGAACAAATTCTTCATTAAGCTTTTACCTCTTGTCAGACTTCGTTCTGATAAGCAACCATCGCATCTTCAACTTGTTACATTTCGCCATTGTTGGAGGAAAGAGCAGAGTACAGCAACAAGCCTATTGTTAAGTGTTCTACTGCAAGCTTTTGTGTTCCTATTTCGTGATTGCTCGACTGATTGGTTCTTGGAGGTACTGAAGGGAAATAAAAACTGCTTGTGGTTGACCTTCTCTAAGGTCAACGACTTACCAATCCTCTATACTTTATGTCACTATTCTCATGAAGGCTACCCTCCTTGGGGTACTCTACCTCAACTCCGTTAGCTCCTTCAACGTTTCATGCTTTCTTCCTTTTCCATAACGTAATCATACTCTTCTAGGCCTCACGTTCCGTATAACTCGCCTTCATAGGCTTAACCGCACCTCATAACATCTTCTAAGCGTGTCTTCTCAAAAAGCTCCAAAATTATTCAGCAACTGCTCGCGTATCAGTTGGGCGTCGTCTTAAGTCTTTCCATAACTAAAGCTCCTTGTTGCGTCACTCCTCTTCTCGGGATCACGTCTACTCACTATCTTCTTGGCATTCCTTAGCCTTATCATCATAACAGATGTCGGGCAACCCCACGTGAATTCCCACCATGTCATTCTTCTCATAACTCTCGCAATGTTGACTCTTTAATTAATAGTACCTCGTAAGTTTAAGTTACGGTATCTTACATCTTTCACACCTGGTTCGATCACTCTTCTCATCTTGACTCCAAAGCTTAGGAGCGTCTAAGGGAAGCTTCACTTCTCGTAATGGAATACCACCTCTAACCTTGTTAGAATGCTCCCATCTACTCCTCGATTTGCATCTTTAGTTGTCCGCGCATCTTCTTGAAGAACTTAAGTACGTTATCTCTATTGGTCTCGTTGTCTTTCCAATCGTGACTTCTTTGTAACCACCTCCACACCTTAATGTTGTTCCCTTTACTTTTATTGCTTCCATCTCGATTTCTCTTAAGTTATCTCGAGTTTTCTTTTACTTGGTTGTCCATTTTTTTTACGTCATCTTTAATCCTTCTCTTCGACATCCTTTTAAAGGAATTTGAGAAACGGCATGGTATTCGTCAGCACGGAATGCTCAACTCGATACTTGAGCGTACCCCTTTACATATGAACGCTATCCCAACCCAACAACGTTGTCTTAAAGGTGATGATATCAAACAATCACCTTTTCTATTAGGTCCCATATCTTCATATGCTACCATATATAATAAAAATTCATATATAAGACTATATAAGTCTTATGTCCATATCACTACTCATGTAACACATCCGGCAATCCATTACAACAACACAAGGTCAAAAATGTACTATAGTCCATATATATATATATATGTACACATATATATCAAGTCCATCATGCAACTACAATCCACATACACATATCTACATATCTATATATATATATACATACATACATATATATACACATCAAAATCCAATAAACTATGTCGCCGAGGTCCGCGGAAGGAGTGGTGGTCCAGTTCATTCTAACCCAAACCCGACTCATGCATATGATTTTGAAAACGAAAAGTCAGATCCCTTGCGGGTTCTGTTTATTCCTCATTCGGCCTTTAGAAGATTGTTAGTGTCATTGTTGTCAACCTAGGGCTCTGATACCACTTTGTAACACCCCGAATCCGTGGGACTCGGGATACTACGGGTGAGACCTCAAAATGGGTCCCGATCCTTTGTCTGACAACAATTTCACCGGACCTTTCCAACATGGCACAAATAAAGGCAAAACTAAAACCGTTTATCACGTATGCGAGAATTGAAATGTACAGATACAACGTGGAAACTCAGCCGAGTCCTCAAAACGAATTAAATCCAGAACATAATCAAAAAAACATACAACATAAACCCTAATCCAACAACACAACAAAACCCAAAAACGTCTATGTCCTATAATGTACGGCGACCCTCGGCTGTCCACTCCTCCACCTCACTCGGCGGCATCCCCAACCTGCAGGGCATCTACACAAGCGGTTTAAAAACGTTAGCTCATATTTGAAGCATTAGAAAGAGGTGAAGGCACACACACATATATCAACATAACACAAAACATGCTCTGAAACATACAAGTCCGGTTTATTATCTTTTTTAATATTTTTAATATTAAGTCGTATCCCGTTCTAATTCAACTTAGGTTTGTGACACGAGATCACCGTGATCTCACCTCGGTCCCTACTTACCGGCAAGGAATGGTATTGATGCATCCGACCGTCTACCCACACGGGCTAGTCGCCGAGAACCTCCTAGACTCTCGCAAGAGCTAGACAGATGATGTCACCGCCTGTTATCATACACTTGGGCCAAAATAATATATGGTCGGTGATCCTATTACCGGTTTAGTTGTTTATAACATAAACAATAACATACTCACACACCACCAAACACACATCAATGCTAATACATAAAATACGAGCTAAGTAAGTCCGGAGACTTACCTCGCCTCCACACTCAACTCACAACACTCTAGCTTCCCTTGGGAAGGAATCCACAACCTGCTCACAAGAAGGTACATATCAACATATGCTCACGCTCAATAAGTCTTAGACTTCACTCTAGTATTCTAAGCAAGATCACCTAACTCTCATGCTAGGATATATGCTAGGATATGCATCCGATCCAAGATACTCACCACACTCTCATCACATGATAGCAACTCAAAACAGCTTATAACCTCACATGAACATAACCTCAGTCAAGAAGGAAAAAACTAGCCTAGAAGGTTCATCATGCTCAACATACTCCAAGCCATCAACTACATCGAGCCTTAAGGGCTCCTAGGTTCTCAACCACTAGGTGTCATTCACAATTACCCTAGGTCCATCCTAGGCATGATACTAACATGAAACAACCTCACAACTAAGAAAGGAACGAAGAAGAAGGGAGAAGAAGAGTCTGTTGTTGAAGAAACACAGCCGCGAAAACAAAAGGCGCGACTGCGTGCTGAAGGTCACGGCCCCCGCGGCACCTGAAAATCTTGACGCCGCCCCCGCGGCGCTGCTCACCGCCCCTGCGGCTGGCTAGGTTCCGCCCCCGCAGCGCCTGATGCCACCCCCGCGGTAGAACTCCGGAAACAACGATTTCTTCGATCTTTGATTGTGCACTTGAGCTTCTATAGCTTTCTTCTTTGGCTGGGATTTCTCCAAACTTCATCCACAACATCCAAACTCTTCTCCACGACCTAAACTAGCTAGGAAGACATGCATGCAAAGGAAACAAGATGAACTCTCTTCCAAAGCTTCAACCATGGCAATAGAGAAGGGGAAGAAGAAGAAGAAGAAGAAGAAGAAGAAGAAGAAGAAGAAGAAGAAGAAGAAGAAGAAGAAGAAGGGAGGGAGGAGGAAAGACTTACCAAATCGGATCCGAAGCTCCTCCACTACTGGCCACACCCAAGAGATCCCAAAGAGAAGATGGTAGAGCACAAAGGAAGGAAGAGGAAAGAAACCAACATGAATGGCAAAAGAGTGGAGCGAGAGGGAAAGGCAAAGGCTGCACAAGGTGGGGAGAACCAAGGATCGGCTGCACCTTGTCTCCTTTGTGCTAGATAACGAGGGGTCCAAAAGGCAATGTGACATAACGAAAGGTCGGATCGATATTATGGGATAAACCCATCCCTCAGCACCTCGTGCGTGCGAGAAAACTGAGTCGCGCGTGCGGAAAGATCGATAACTCGCTCACTAACCGGAATAAAAATTCCGGATGTTACATGGAGAATCATTCAATTATTGTAAAAAAATATAAAACACATTCAACAATGAAGAGTAACTAAAAACTCGATAAACACGAGGGTGAGTTGGTTAAGTAGACCTTTCTTTTCCTAATGTAGCGTCAAGTAGACTCTTCTATTTATTAGGAGACAAACTAGACCCTTTTTTACCCCTTTTAAATAAGTGTTTTTAGAATAAAAAATTAATCTTAAATTTACAAGAGTATAGTTTGTATTTGCAATACAAAAAAGGCCTTATAGGCCACTCTTCTCTAAATAAAAACATTATCAATATCAATAATTCAACTATTGTCAATAACATATAAAAGACATTCAATACATATTTAATTCTAATTATATATGAAATATGAGCAAAAACTTATATATTAAGTTTGAAACCGTAAATTCAAAGTTTTTATAGTATGAAATTTGATTTAATCTCCATTTCTATGATTGCTTTTATTTGAAAAGATCATTAAATCAATTTGAATATTGATGAAGTTAGGAGAAAGCCAAAAGATTTGTGGAGACTTTTTATGATTGCTTTTATTTGAAAGATGCTTTTATTTGAAAAGATGAAATTTGCGTTTCCCATAAAATAAATTTCAATGTTGATGAAGAAGTTAGGAGAAAGCCAAAAGATTTGCTTAAAAACTAATCCTACCAAGTGGTTGAAGTTTTTTTCCAGTTCTGAAAAATGTATTTGGTGAAAGAGGAAGAATTTACAATTTCAGGTCATATATATTGATTAATTTTATAATGTTAAAAAGTTAGTTTTATCGCTAAATCACATCCTAATTCCTAACTGCTTAGTACAATCGGTGGCACTGTAATTAATTTGTTCATGCCTAGCAATTTTGAAAGAAAAAAATGTGACGATGCAAATAGAAGCCCGTTTACATTAATAGGCAAGCCAGTTTTATCGCTATGGACCTACATTCGAATCTGCAAAAGACAAAGGCCCTGGATCTGACTACAAGACAGTCACAAGTTACCACCCGTATCTGTCAAATATTACAGCCTCGCCGATTGGAAAGAGAACCAAAAAACGAGTTTCTGTGTATTTTAATAAAACAAATTCTTCATTGAGCTTTTACCACTTGTCAGACTTCGTTCTGATAAGCAACCATTGCATCTTCGTCTTGTTGGAGGAAAGAGAAGAGTACAGCAACAAGCCAACTGTTAAGTGTTCTACTGCAAGCTCTTGTGTTCCTATTTCGTGATTGCTCGACTGATTGGTTCTTGGAGGTACTGAAGGGATATAAAAATTGCTTCCTGGCACACAGATGAACATAACTCGCTTATATTTTTTTTATTGTTCCCCTAATCATTGATTTTGATGTTTAATAAACAAACATGTCAATACATACCTCTGTTCTAATTGTTCGGCTTCCTTGGTTGGGGCATGTATTCAAATATATGCTGAATACTTCTCTTGCTTCCTTCCCCTATTCACATGGAGAACATAGTTATAAGATATAAATGGCATGCACTTACCAACTCCAACAATGAAACTAGTACACATAACCAATGCGGGATTTATTTAAGGAACTACCTTCAGTTTGTTGTCCACTTCAACGCTCTCCTCTAACCCAGCAAGCCCACCAAAAGTGATCAACAAGTGCCTGCAACATCTCATAGTTTACATGTTACAAACGAGACCAGTAGGACTTTGAGAGTGAAAAAGCAGGAAAACATATCAAATAATTATGTTCTTGTTTTTACAAATTTCTGTTGTTTAACCTTCTTGTTTTCTAAAATTAAGACAAAGGCCCAATCGCAGCATTATCTCCTAAATTCCATCATATCCTAAATGCAAAATTATAATGGACCTCAACTGAAATCAGTAATTAGTATACAGATATAAAATATACCTGAATTTGGGTAATGATAGTTCTGATGACTTGATAATTTGACCATGCTCTGAGGTACCGACCACGTAATCATAGCCTCCCTACAAGTAATAGATAGTCCGCTAAGGAAGTTGTACATTAAAATAGTGCATTGCACACACTTGAAAACATAAACACAAACCTCGTAAGGGCAGTTTTCAGACACAGCGCTGAGATTTGAGGCATACCGCACATTATACCCCCAGTACATACCCTCTTCCCTGGGGGTGGAGGATGGAACAACCTGGTGTAGAACATCTAAGAGCACATGCTATCAGGTCACATTATAACTATGCATAAATCAGGGATGCAGATTGATACGAATCCAACTACAGATTATGATGGATTTGAATACTTTTTTCTATTATTCCCCTTTTCAGTTACTTTCTTCATTTTTCCCATTTCCCCCCGCTCCATGTTTTTAATTACTTGTGTAGTTGCTGCTTTACTAGGAGTAAGCCTTTTATTAAATATCAGGAGGGTTAGTTATTTTGTTTTCCTATTATAAAAGGAGGAGCTGCAAGTTGTAATGGATCCAACATGAATTTTGATATGAACATTGAATACAAAACTGAGAATTCCTCAAATTCTGTGTGTTACTGTGTTAGATTCTTTTAACACAAATCCTGCATTCCTGCGTTTTATGAGATTCTTGCTACGTAATCCTAAGAATGAGATTCTTGCTCCTAGTGGGGTTTCTAACAAATAGGGTGAATTGAAATGCACTTTGCCACCATGAATTGGAATGCTAAACAATTTTAAAATCTACGAATAACAACGGACATATTAGCTTGATACAGGTTTTATGATATCCAACCTAAAGTAATCATAATACTCGCAAAATAAATTAGCTGATTAGATATGCTCTTGTGGGTAACACAGACATGAACATTACTATAAGGTGTGTATAACATTGAACATATTGATTATTTAGCAAGCAAAAAGTACAGCATTTAAAACTAAAATACGATGACACGAGAATAAAGAAAAAAGGAGACCTACATGAATCTAAAAAGAGTATAATACATACCGGAACTCAAATTCCGATCAGTCCCCATGGAAACAGTTACTCTTTTTCCAGGTTCAAGAACTTGTTCAATGACTACATTCTGCACCATACACGAAGCAACCAACCAGATTAAAAATGATTCTTACTGAACTAATACTTAAATACCTCTAGTCAAATTTACAACATGATTTTATGAGAACGGTTTATATAAACTACCTAAGTTGAATATTACAGCTGAAAATGAGAAAATCTAGGAGTCCCATGGTTTTAAAAGCAAGTATAAAAAAAGTCAATTGACACCACCTCGAATCTCATAAGAAAAAAAAAATCACGTTTTCCCTTTAGACGTATATATATCAGAGTAAATGCTCCCCTCAGCATTCCAATTACCCAAGTGGCCAAGTGCCCAAATATGAAAAGCAATAGGTTAAACAAAATATGAATTATTACACCTTCAGTAACAATAACAAGAAATTGAGGAAGCAGCAATAAGAAACAATCTAATGTATCTACATATGGACATGGGGGACAAGAGAAGTCAGAGAATAAAACAGATAATATTGGTTTAAATAGAAAAATAGGTTGTATATTTGTATAAGTTAAGCTTATCACACACCTTGCTGAGGCCTACATCTACAAAAGTTCCAACGGAGTTGGGAGCTTTCTCTTTCAGAGTCACACCTACAATAGTTGCAAATTTTGTTGGATGAAACAAAATCCAGATTAAAAATTACAATATGAACACCAATTAACAAGAAAATCAGCAACTGAAAAAACATGAACAGTTAAAGAAGAAGACAAGTAACGAAATTCATACTCCCTAAGGGGCTTAAGACCATTTAACATCAATCCTTGGAAGAGTTTACATTCTACTCAACATGTCATACCTTCCCTATATGAAGCCCATTCATGCTTCCGGAGGTGATGAGGTGCATCAAGTGGGGGCAGCAATCCCTGCACAGAACAACAACCATACTATTACCTCAAGAAAATCATTAATCAGTTCAGACCAACAACAAAGACAAAGCTTGAGCTTTTACCACAAATCTTAAGCTACTATGCATTGGAAAGAGAGTTTTCCGCAAATACTGTGGCGTCTCAAGGTAGCGCAGAATCCTAATGAGAAAAGAAGCGCCACTTTCATTCCCATCTGAGCTCTCTGTTGTTGCAAGACTAGTTTCATCCATTACATTACTCTCGTTGTCAAATACTATCACCTATTAGCCAACCAAGCAACAATAACAAACCAACACAAACATACCAACTAAGCAGATTGAAAATAGCAACCAAGTGTAATTCTAAAGGTGGTTAGAAGTATATGACTCGATACCTCATCAACGCGGAATATCGTGGCAGCTCGTGCAATCTGACCGGCCAACTAAAAGACGAAGCAGTGAGCAGAGAAATTAGCGAGAAAAGACATTTGGATTGGTGAATTGCAAAGAGAAGAGAGATTTACACGGGTGGCGAGTTCGAAAGACTGAGTATTATCGATGATTGAGCCGGCAACAGCGATGCTGACAGTGCGGTGCGTAGTATTCGGTTCGTCTGAGAGGTTTTGTTTCTCCTTTCTCCGCTTCTTTTTCTTCTTCAGGGAGTCGTTAGTACTTTGAGAAGCATCTCCATTCCCGAACTCCATCTCATCCCGTTTAGCATCTCCGTCTAAGGATTCTACTGGGAACTTCTTCTTCTTTGCCATTTGAGTGCCTGTGGACTTTGCGGGTCGACTTGTTGCCTCCGGCGTGTTGTGGGAGGTGGTGGCGGCGACTGGTGAGCTTGAAGAAAAAAGGAGTGGAGAAAGGGCGTAAAAAACTAATAAACCTTTTTTTGTTGGGCATTATTTCCTAATGCCGATCCTATTTTTTGATATACTCACTTGCTTGTCAGTTTCACTAATTATATTTTAAGATGACTACGATATTATAGCTCGTCCAGTCCTATCCCCCAATGCCTGTTTCACCCCTATTGTCACTTTACCGCTAGATAATGTGAGTATTGATAATTACGATATTATATTAAATTCGGACCGGACGATGATGTGATTGAACAACGAAATAGGTGTTCTCATCCACGGGTGTTGCATCAACATTGAGCTTAGTGTGTCAAAGGTAGCACTTTGATTGACCAAAAAACGTGTAAGAGAATTATCATTTGACATAGTTTCGGACCAGGTTCCCAAGTCTCTCCCTTAGACACTAACAACTAAGAGGTTCATCCAACGTTGTGGGCGCGGTCCACAACCCACAACAAAACCTGTCACTAGAGTGTTAACAACAATAGTAATAGAGTGGAGCTAAGCACCAAAGCCACAAGCATTCCTATTCGTTCATAATTGATCAGTCCTTACAAATTTTAAATTCACTCCCAAACCCCTACTATTTGCTCCTCTCTCTTTTTTCCATTTTAAGCTTAAATTTTAATTAAACAAACCACCAAAACTTTAAGCTTATTTTCTCAAAATGCCCTTCTAATCACTCATTTATGGGTAAAGATCGCCATTTTCCATTCAAATCATCAGCACACAAGAGTTTACTCAACTCCTCGCATACAAGAGATGTACAAAAACCGGTGGCTTATGATTATAGAAAACAAAGTAACAACAACCTGAATTTTTAAAATCATGAACCCAACATGTACAAACCAGTTTGTTAGTTTCACACCAAAATAATTAGTTCAAAAGAAGAATTCAAAGTGAAAAGATGGAGGCAGCATTCAGAAACTGAACCAAAACTCAGCAAATTCTCAATACAAACAAGTTCCAAAGATAAGGGCTATATAGCAACAAAAGAAGATGCCCAATGCATTTTGCATTCTCAATAACAAAGTACCCAGGATGTCCACATTTAACAGAAAGTAAAAACTTTTGAGGGTCCTGCAAAAGATCTACGCAACTCAGACACTACTTTCCTATCAAGTTTCAGATTTACATGAGCTTCTTATGCTACTACCCAGATCTAAATAAACTACAGAAGTGTTGTCCTTTGTACGCAATGTTTTAGCCTCATTTATCAAAAAAGCCGCGACTTTCTCTGCCAAATCCTTGTCATCACTACTACCAGCATATTTTTCTTTTGCCTGCTTCCACCATCAAAATACCCATTTTTAGTTTGAGCAAATTGGAAGGGATTAAGTAATCTTTTGGGTTTGCAGTAGATATTACCTGAAGAACAAACTCCACTGCTTTCCTTGTACTCAGTACATCCCATAACCCATCACTGTACGTTACGAAAATCAGATTTACTTTATTGCCAACTAATAGAAAGGTGAAGTGCAGCGGAAAGATGTTTTTAACTGTGAAAACTCACCTTGCCAAAAGTGCAAAACCATCACTTGCTTGATCAAGACAGACTACAGGACTTATATAAGGATTAGAACTGAAGCGTGCATCCTGCTCCTTGAGAAACTTATCTCCAAGCATCCTAGCAAGATTTAAGCCTAAAATCCAACGGAGGAGAGCAGTAACTCAGAAAGCAATCAAAATCTTAAGATCTCGGACTACATTTGGTAGTATTGGCTACTTACCACAGAGGCGTGTATCTCCATCCTTCAAGGGGTTCCCTGTTTCTTTTATGCGTTGTCTCTCAGAAGAACTTGTTATCCTATGATCCTCTGTCATCTTGATTTGGTTTCCATTGATACTGAACATATATAAGAATAAAACAATCAGACGAAAAAATGGCACATTTGGTTAAAAACAATGACTCCAAAATACTAGTTCACAATAAAACATTACAAAGCCAACTAAGAGGAAAAACATACTTGGCAATACAAGTAGAGTCACCGAGATTTGCACATTGTAAAAAGAGATTTTTATGACTGTCAATCCAAACCAGGAGAAGTGTTGCAGTACAACCCTGCAAAACCCAGTAGTATCATTAGATTACTTGTAATTTACTATTGAAAAAATAAGCACCGTCACTGTGACAGCTGAAAAAACAGATGTTTTTTACAAGCAGATGTCCAGTATGATATTCTAAACATACGCACTCTATTTTCATTCGATCTGGCCATTACTTTAGGGATTGAATTCCATTTTCAGTTCCCAATATTTTGTCGTGTTTAATTTTGGTCCCAAAGCTTTGACATTGTTCCAAAATAGTCTCAAGCCTTTCTTTTTATGTCGTATTAAATCTTTTTGGTAAGGTGTTGCTACAAAAATGTAACAGACGAAAAATTAGGATGAAAATGAAACATAGAAGGATTAGGAGACAAAAGAAAATATAGACAAAAGGAACTATTTCAAAACAATGAAAACATATATAAGTGTCACATACTAAGTTTTCTTATTCAAGATTAGTTGCTGTTTTAAATGGACTTCAAAGAACTTGTAGTTTTTATTAAAAAATAGCAGTGTGAACAAACATCAGCGGGGGAGAAAGAATGACAAGATAAATGCAAAAAATTTCCGTTTCCACATAGTGGAGGTCACAAATAATTTCCACGCTAGTCAGATACGAGTCAAAAGCTACAAACAATCCTAAAAAACAACAAAGACGGGGGGAAACCTCATAATAGTGATTCAAGCTAGCTTCCACTCGGAAAAATGCATCACGAAGGACGTCTGAAGCATCTTGTTGAGATAAAACAAAATCCCTCCTTAGTGGATCAGACAATATATTTGCAACCATTTCAGGGAGAAGTCTGTCACATCCACAGGTCAGAATAAACAAGTCAGAATACGTGACCAAAATCCTTTTTGGGAAAGCATTCAAAGAGCAGGTGATATAGAGATAGTTATCACAAATAACAAGAGACTAAAGAAGACTCCAGAAGAAGGAAAATTCAACGCCATTAAGTAAAATTGCTAACGTAGCTCATGATACAAATGATTACCAGAACCACAACTGACTGTGAAAAACGGCCAATCAACTACATTGATAGAAGCTAGTAAGTTACGGATTATAACTAAGTAACAAACTACTGAAAAGACGATAAGAATACAAAATTCAGTAATTAACCAAACTGCAGCAGTTACATTGCTCTTCCAAAACAAAGAAAACAAGAAAAAGGGATGACTAGCCAATACACAGTCTCGATAAGGGTGAACCTCAGAATTTTAGAAAATGGGGTAAATTACACATAACAATAAAGATATGCTAAAAAAACAAGCTCCTCTCACCAATAATCATAGATCCGGTAAAATTAAACTTGTCACTATTACTCTGTCATCCCAACTGTAATCCTTCCGCATCAGAATCTCCTATTAGAAGGCAGTATTTTACAGATAACTAATAGAAGACCCAAGCTAAGCTGTTTCAAACTTTCAGAAGAAAAATTCCATCCCTCACAGTAGACTCAAATTTACAATTTATACTTTTGTCAAGAGATTCCCCCTATCCTAGATGTTGGCCCCAAATGAATGTAGAATGTGGTCTTACAGAATTGAAATACAATTCATCTCTATGGCCATTCGAGATTTTTGTATAGTAAATATTTAATCTAGATAGAGCCCAATAACATGGGGTCTGAGAAGGTCTATAAAGTACATTGAATGAATACTTTCTAGAAAGCTTCAAAAGCATAATACATAGGGTCTATGTTCAGTGCTCTCGGTTGAAGTTTACAAAAACCCATAATTCCCCTCGTAACTCCCCATAATTCCCAAATTCTATCATTGTGAGGTTGAAGAAAAATGCATTATTTCACTTAAACTTCATCTCCCATAAATTTCCCTCTTGCCGAACGGACCCATAGGATTACAATGTGATTTAAATTAGTACAAGTATCGAAATGTTTTTTTCCCTTCTTTTACTCAAAGAATGGAGTAAGTACCACATATAAATGATAATTAAGTAGAAATATGATAGCACTAACTTGCTAGCTGATTTTGCAGCATCGGCTCCCCCATGTCCATCACAAACACCAAAAACTCCAAACTGCATAGAGAACAGATATTTTACTAACAATCTAACAACATACCTCAAGTACACACCGTGGAAAAATATTAACTCATTTCAAACCTGATCAGCCCCAGGAAGAGGCCATTGAAAATAGCAAACATCTTCCATTGGTAGTTTTCTTCCACCACGGCGCATAGCCATAGGGTCTGATGCAATCCCAACTCCAAATGGGATGTTGTAATCAGCAAGAGATGTAATTTGAACCTGTCACAGGAAATTAGGCTGTAGATTCAGTTCAGATGGTAGCTGATGAGAACTATTCAAACACTAAAGGAGGAAGCAAGGCAATCACTACACAAGTAGCTACAATAACTAAAAGAAGCTGCAAAGTAACATAGTTCAACGATGCTTATGTGGAAAAGTTCCAAAAAATGACAGTCCCTCATGCCATCAAGATTCTTTTTGTTTCCAACAACAAAATTGCCATGTTACAATTATATTTAGCTTAAACCAGAATATCTAGCATATTAAATATCATCCACCTAGACATGGCAATCGATCAAGCAACTGGGGTTCGGTTTGGCAAGTGGGATTTGGATCCGGGTACTTTGGGCTCTACATTCATTGAAGGTCACAACTCCTAACCTAGAATTCAAGTTCAGGTGAATCCAATGTTAAGAGAACAAATTAATTAATTCAAATTTTTTGTCAACTATGAAAATAATAAGTTCAAACTTATGATGTAATTTATTTAATTTAAGATAAAATGATATAATAATTAAGTAATAAGTATGACCAATAATAATGATTTTACATAATCTTTTTAATTGTAAATATATATTTCAATAGTCGATATAAATTATAATTTCATATGATAACATGAATATAATAAAAGAAATCATTTCAAGTTCTATTACGAAGGGTATAAATTTTAAACCAACTAAATTTTTTAGAGAGAATAGAATGGAGTCAATACACTATTTCTCTTATTAAGTTTGTAAATACTTCATTTGGATATGAAAAATAAATTTCTCATTTAGTGTTATGTTAAATGCAATGGTCAACCTAAGCTAACCCAACTGACCTCAATTGGGTATAGAACCAAAGATGTGCGAAATCTAGTATTTCCACGGTAGGTCAAAGTTCCCACTTTCCATACAACAATATTTAAGAAATCTAAATAAACATGTGACAAACTTAGCGTCCCGCTACAGAAACTACAATGTTGTTCGTCAGGACAGACATCGTAGTAAGATAACAATATAAGTGACTTCTATGAAAAGAGATGATCTAGGATGAATATTTCCTTATAATTGTAAACATAAATCATTCATAATTTGAATTGATTTAATGGCTGGCAAATATCAGTAACTTGTAGTTGACTCAGCCTGTCTTTTGCAAGTAGATCAAAATCTAGTTTATCATTTAGGAGTTAAAGATCAAATTGTTTAGAGTGCTTTTTTTCTCTTGAGAAGACAAAATACTCCAAAATTAAATTCCATGAACATGACCTCAATTGCCACGGTTGCTGAATTTACACAACAAGCATACAGTTAACTTCAAACTTTGTCAATTCCCAAGATAAAAACCAAAGAATAGTGAAAGTTACCCTTATCTGTGAAGTTGTTCCAAATGTGATCACATCACCACTTTCAAGTTCTATAGGACTGCCCCAATGTCTATTTCCAGTATCAGGATGGTTGATAGACTTCGAATTTACGAGTGTTCCATTAAGGCTACCCATGTCTACAAGCTCCCATTTCAGCTTCTGAGACAAACTCAAGGTGAGAAGCCATTAAGGTTTCCCAAACATATCGTTGAAAAAGAAACTAAACAAACTAACAACACAGCTTACATCTAAATTCCAGCTTATCATAGCATGTTTTCCAGAAACCTCAGAGTCCTTCAGCAACAAGTCACTTGGAGGAATCCTTCCAATAGTCAGAGGAAGCTTATCGGTACTTGTTGAGTGTGCTGAATGACTAAGCCCTTGTGCAGGGCCACTAATAACCTCCAGGATGAGGCTACTTCCTGCACCTCTAACAAAAGGATATGAAAACGTGTTTCACAGCTTCCACTAAAAATAACACTTCTAGCAGAATTGAACTTTTTAACATGGGCAAAGATAAGGTTCACCTTGTTTTGCAATATCTGTACTAATGATTTGTTGAAAACTCACACCGTCTGAACGGAACCTTGAGTCATAGTTTAAGTTCTCAGTTTGAACATGTCTATGCTCCTCAGTGATATGGGAGCTTGCTGATGGGCGTTTAAGTGTTTGACCAACCAAATCTTCAGAAGTGCCAACATCCAGTACAACATTAGCTCCTGAAAAAAGGAAATGTTAGCACTGTAAGAAGTTCAACCAGGACATCTTCAGTACCTACAAGAAAAGGTACTATTCTACTAGCAACAACATATTTTCCTCAATTCACAGGGAAGTTCATGAAAAGTGAGAGCAAGCCACATCCATCTTTGCCCCAATGAGATGTTCAACTTGAACTAGTTCAAAATCATACAGAGGAGAAAAGAGCGGCATGCTTGATTGATTTTGCATTTCTATAAACAATAAATTGGAGTATCTGATTAAATTCAAAGAACACATCAGATATGATACTTTATATTCAAGAACCATGATGTTCTACAAATTCATCAACATTAAACTACTAACTGAACAAGTCCAAACCTTCAGAATACATATGCTGAATCAATGTGAAATCCATCAAAAGTTGATTTTTAATCCGGAGACGCAGTATCATCTTAGATGGGAAACCCTCTTGATGATTAGCACCAGCAATACACAAATAACTGCAAAAATATACAATGCCAAACATCTCATAGCATACCTTGGTGCAAACAAGATCCCGGAGATGAGATCCTATCATTTTGGGGGCTAGAAACCTTATCAATATCGTCCTGGACAAGAGGCCTTTCCAGGTCATCGACCTAGAGGGAGAACGAAAAGCAAGCACAAGTAAGAGAGAAAATAGAGATCCGAGTTACTATAAAAACACGGTATCAGAAAATCAAAATATGCCATATAGAGATGATCCTCAAACTTCAATTAGTATCCATATCTTATGCTAGTAGCAATACTTTGGAAAGTTCATCATGATCTAACATCATCCAACCAGCTTCATGACAGAATTTAACAAACATATTTAACCACTCAGGTATTTAGCAAGAATGTACGCTAGGGCTGAACTTTTTTCTTCATCGTGACTGAGCAACTTTTCATTTTACTTGATGAAATAATTTCAACGATTCTACAATGACAAAGTAGAAATAGAAGGAATGCAAGAATTAACGTCCACGTGTAAGCAGGGAAAAAAGTACTCAGAATACATGCAACAATTTGAGGTCGGAGAAATACAAGGTATCAAATATTGCAGGCTAAAGCTTTCCCCTCCAAACCAAAATTCTGTGAAAGCTTCATATATGGAAGAAGATTATCATCCTGAACTAAAAACAATAAGGAAAAAACTGGTAACCAGGTACTTCATCTATTCTGATAGTTCCTACACAGAAAACTTACATTCCGCGAAGTACTGCACATGTCACTCATCTTTAAATCTGGAAACTCCAGAAAGCAATCTACAGCAAATTCAATACAAAATTAACTAGACGGAAGTGAAAATGGAGCTTTTGTCTCAGACGAAGAGCAGAAATCTCTATCGGATTTTCAGGGCAAAAGCCGTATTCTGCTTTATTAAAAGAAAAGGCTAACCAGTACCGCAATAACGCCTCTAATTAATGACCACTGTCTTAGCAATTAAGATGCATTCATTGATTTGAATCCCAGAGGCTTGAGGCTCACAAATATATAGTCTTGAACTAAATTTGCCCAGATGTTTTTTAAGTAGGTTGATTACTACCCTGCCATTTTTTATTTCAGTCAGTGTACAGTGCTTGCTTCTATAATTCACAGCGAAATTAATCCACTACTTGAAAATAAAACCACAGCAGGTTACCACAATATAACCCACATCCGTAAGAGGCAATAAAGATTTGGTGTTTCTAGGCTATAACACCAAAGAATCACCCAAGATTACAAGATTTAATGTATTACCTAAAAAAGAAGGAAACGGGGAGACTGTACACAATCAAACCCTAAAATAAAACTGAGGGATCAAATCGGGCAACAAATCATATAAAACCTGCATACTAAGCAATGACAGAGGAAAAAATTCAAACATATGCACGCATTCACAAAAGTGCCAGCTTTAGCAACAAGATAACAAGAATTCCAAATCCAAAAGAAGAAGGTGCAAATGAAGAGCAAGAAAATAATGGCATTATCGTCCTGGCATTCTCGATCCATTCTCATTGAGCGATGAAAACCTCATAATCCAATAAAAGAAGATGAAAATTGGTAAAAAGAAAGGGTGAAAATGAAGTGATCGGCGATGGATCGACTGACCTTGATAGGGCGAGTTCGGTAGGAGCGAGAGAAGTATCGCCATGGCTTACAAAGAATGACGACGATGAGAATAACAAGAAGAAGCATAACGAGGAGGAAGCCGACAATGGTCTCAACCATAGCCATGGCCTTCGGTAGCTGCGATCTTGGCCTCTCTCTCTCTCTCTCGCTCCTTCCTTGCCCTGGCTCTAGAAGAGAGAGGAGGGAGATGGAGGGGATGGAGATTGAAGGAGGTGGTGGAGAGGAGGAGCGAGATGAACGCAGGGTCTCATTTCATTCGTTTATTTTATTTTTTTGTCATCTAAAAACTCAACTTAATAATACTCCAGATTCGTTGTAATGTCGAATCACGTGTAAAAGCTCAACTTAATTCTCCAGATTCGTCTAGATTGGATCACATTTGAGGCCTGGTGTAGGATAAATTGTAGATTGGATAGAAGAAACAAATCGATTTTAATACTCTAATTATAGTCCATGGTCAAATAGAATCGTGATTGCCTTGTTTTCAAGTACAAAATTAACTTTTTTTTTTTGTTTAGATTATTACAAATATTTACAGCTTTGTTCCTAATTAACATTTTAATCCTTTGTACTGTTATCTTTAATGATTTTGTATTGATAAATTCACTATAAATCTAACCAAAAATTTATTTTTATCAATCTATTAGATTTTCTTGTTAGATTTTCTTAGGTTACAAAACTATTTAAGAAAATTATACGATAAACTTAAAAAAAAAAAATTAAACATACCCAACAAAACTTCAAATACACAAAAACCTCGCATTCCCGAACGCACCCTAACACTTTAACTCACACATCTCGCTATTGTTTTTTTTCACCCTCTCTATTACCAAGTTTTAAATGAATAGTTACTATAATAGTGCATTCATGTACACTAATCATCCTAACTGATATATAACTACGTTTGACATGCGACAAAATAATAGAGGGTAGCACGTAAACATGCTAGCTACCAAGCTTGATCTTTGACGGTGTTCTTCCTTATACTAGATACAATACTCATTTGATTAAGGAAAAATGGCCAAAAATAATATCAACTATGAGGTATGAACCAAAAATAATACAAACTTTAAAAATTACTATTTGATATACAAACTATTTCACATAAAACCAATTTGTATACGGGATAAAAATCTAACCAAATTTTATTACAAAAATCGCCCTTATATTTTTTAAATCACACAGAATGACCCCTATATTTTATTTTCTTTTAAAAATCACCATAGTTATTGTTGTATACTTAATGAATTAGGTAACAAAGTTAGCCATCACTTTATTTTTAATATTGAAGGTAGTTTATTCATTAAAAAAAATTAAGAAGTTTTAAAAATAAAATTTTGCTTAGTAGAACCATGTTTAGTGTTATTATTATTTTATGGGTAGTTTGAGGAAATAATATATGTTTGTAGGTAAAAATTAATGAAAGAATATATTATTTATTTGGAAATTTATGTAATTTGAAATCTTAAAATTAATTATTTAACATAAATTTGTGAAAAAAATCTACATTTGATGTTTAAATTTTAAAAATTAATAAATTAATCCTTTTTTATACCAAAATTTTGTGGGAATGTCACCAAGTATGGGTTTTTTAACCAAATTTTTATTTATAAAGTTTTAAAACTTCTCAATCATTCTTATAGTTGTATTTTAAATAAATGTCCTAAAATAATTAAAAAAAATTGATAACTAACTTTCATTATATAATTTGTTAGGTATAAAAAAAATAATATGGGTGTTTTTGGAAAGAAAATCTAATGTAGGGATAATTTTGTGTGATTTTAAAAGTTATGGGCGATTTTTGTAATAAAATTAGCCATAATTTTACCCCGTATCAAAATTGGTTTAATGTAAAATAGTTTATATACCAACTAGTAATTTTTAAAGTATGTATTATTTTTTGTTCATACCTCATAGTTGGTATTATCTTATATATATATTATAGGAGTATCATCTAAATCCACGTGTCTCACCATGAGAACTCTAATGCCACGTGTCATTTTAACAATTAACAATAGTCCCAAATCTTTTAATTAAGTTTGTTAAATTTTAAATCTTATCTTATCATAAATCTTAAACCTTAAATATTTAAATTCAGTAATTTCAATAAGATTTTATCCAAAAAGAATTACTAACAATTTGACTCATAATTCTCCTCAACCCGCAAACATTTTTAAATCTTTTCAATATGTAATTTAAATGTATATTTTTTAATTACTGATATAAATTGAATAATTTAAAAAAAAACATACCTAAAATCTTTTGTCAACCTTATTCAAAGAGTGCATTATAAGTTTTATAAGTAGATTTTATCACATTATGTGTATTAAAAAATTTTGTTAAATTTATAGTGCATAAATTATATTAAATTTATAGTGCATAAATTATATTAAAAAATTTTCCTTTGATTAAACAATAAGTTGCCTTAATAAGGGAAAAACTAAAAGAGAGGTTCAAACCACCAAGGTGAACTCATTCAAGACATCTTTAATAAATTAACGCCTACAATGTGAATTTTTCACACATTTAGGTTAACCCCACAAGACTAACCACTTAATGGCATGCTAGTTATTATTCCTAGCTATAAAATATTTCAAAAATTTTGGCTATTTTTTACTTGAATAAAAAATTGTTTTTTTTGTTTGTATTTTTATAATGCCATTATTTAGTGGTATTTTTATATAAATTATTAATATTAAAGATGCACATACTTTATCTTATAAAAAAATATGATTGCATAAAAATGAGCAAAAGTTTTCATTTTCAATGTTACATTATTGAAGCCTCCCAATCTAGGTTGTATATCCATCTACCTCGAAATTACGATCTTTTTATATGATTTCATGTATTGATTTTGTTATGATTACCTTGCTAAGTTGAAATTGTGGGCTTGCTTCCATTTTATGAATTGTGAACAATTTAAATTACTCGAACCATATATGGTTGATCACTTCTTTTGTTCGGAATGTGAGTGCAAGTTTTTACTCTTGTCGATTTCCTCCCTTTTGAACTTTGTAGTTTTTAGTCGGTCTCAAAGTTATAAAAGCACGACCCGTGTGATTAATTTTCTTTCATGCTAGATTCTTAGACTAGTTTAGTGATAATTTGCATATTTTAGACATGCTTTCATTCATTTTGTGTTTTTATTGGCTATGGATGTCTATTTTCTTGCATTTGCCTTTTTGGTGTACATGAAGCATTCAAAAGCCTAAAAATTGATCAAAAAGATCCAAACATGGAAAATAGTGGAAGTCATGTGATCCATGAGTGAAATAAAAAGGATAATCTTTACTATATTAAAAGGGAGAGTACCCCAAATGAATAGTCTCTTTCCCGTTTTGCCCTTTTAATCCCATTTTTTCTAATTTGCCCCTACTTATTTATAGTAATTACATAATCATACATATCTCTTAACACGTCAACTTTTTCATGCGCCACATTTTTCCACCGCCACCGCTTAGGCCGCTCGTTTTATAAGGTATTGGAAGACACCACAAGCCCTTATCCATCGACGGTTTCCATGGCTACCACCACTTCTCTCCCCCAACTCCTCTCAGTTCGGATGTTTGTCTCACGTCATCAAATACGAGTCACTGCCGGATCTAATCTTTCACCGTCGCCGTCCATATCCCTTGGTCTCAAAGCCTTTAAATACGTCTTTGACTTCAAATATGGATCTAATCTTTCACTTGAGGTAATGCCGCTTCTTCATCCGCTATAAGCTGCCTTCTCCTCTCTTCTTCGGTTCCTCACTCCTCTGCCGATTTTATCTTTCCACCACCTTGATTTTGGGGCCGATCCACCCGTTCAGGTTTGCCTCGCTGTTGCGATTTCCTGGTGAGCTCAGGATTTTACCAATCAATGTTTCATTTATTTCTTTTCTTATACGTCTAAGTGTTTCATCATTTAAACAAAGCTTAAAAGTTTCCATTATTGGAGTAACGTTTGGCTTTTTTGCTTCGGTTTTCTAATGGCGATTTTCGCTCAAATTAGGGTTTTAATTTGAGGCGGCGGAATCAGCGGTGGTGGTGTTGACGGAGACGATAATCAAACAGAAAAGAAGGGTGCTAAATCTCGATGTCTCCAAAATGGATGGATTTCGAGTCGGACTGTGCCAAGCCAGCGTTGTTGCCCTGGCTATTTCTCTTGCATTTCATAGCTTCGTTGTCATGGCCCGATTCATACCTTCTTTGTCTATGTACCTTGTATTTGATGTTTTTGACCGGATTGTCACATATTGTAACACCCCGAATCCGCGGGACTCGGAGTGTTACATTGGGCTAGGATCTCACAATGGATCTTGACCCTAGCCTAACAACAAGTTCACTAGATCTTACAACAAGGCACAAGTAGATTAAAACCAAATACATAAAACTGTATAAGATACATCAAAAGGCTTTACAACAACAAAGCCGAGTACAAAACATCATCCAAAAACAACAATACAAAATATCTCATATCCCACGCAGTCCTAATGTAGAGAAGTCCTCGGCTGGTCACCCCATCTGGCTCACTCTCCAGTCTTCCTAACCGGCAGATCATCTACAACACGGCATACACCGTTAGCTACAGAAATGAATAAGTATGAAGGTAATAGCACAAACACACATCCACAACTCATACATGCAATGCCACACACAATTATTTATTATCTTTCAATTACGTTATTCCATTACTAATTCAACTTATTTTGTAACACGAGGAGCCTCAAGAACCTCGTCCATCCAACGTAACACAGGGGTTTTGCATGGGGGTGATCATCACTCGTCCCCCCTGTGAGATCATCTTCAAGGCACCTCCTCCTACCCGTAGGCGGAGGCAAGTGGTCACGACCCGTTATAATACACTTGGGCCATTTAATATCATAAATGGTCATCCTAGTCTAGTTTAGGTTATAAATACACAATCATATGAACACACACAACCATCACAATCACACAAACCCACAACTGAACGCTAAGTAAGTCCTATGGACTTACCTGTATTACGCGTATCCAATACCACGTCATAGATTCCCCTTGGGGAAGTAATCAACGCCTGCAATATCAAGGCACACAACATCACATACTACAAGGGTTAGGAGACTCGTCTCCATAACCATAACCAACCTACAACCTCAATCTAAACCTCTAGATCATAACATGCTCACAAATGCCTAAGGCATATCCTCAACATAAACACAAGTGTCTAAGGCACAACTCTATCATACAACTCATCCTAACCAAGCTAGCCTAGCAAACATTTAAGCCAAGGCCAAAGGAAAGGAAGGAAGGAAATATACCAACAAGGTATGCCCTAAATGCACCAACAGAAGCAAAGAACTCAAGTCTGGCCCAGTGAGGCGCAGGGGCGGTCCACAGCAGGCGTAGGGGCGACCAAGCTCGGGCGCAAGGGCGGCTGTTTGTGCAGAAAGTTGGCCCCGACTTCTCTTCGATCTCTTTCTCGACTCTCTTCACTTCTTCATCATACCACAACAACACACATACATATATACACATGTATGAACATCAGAATAGCCAGGAAAGGATCCAACACAAGTCTAACTTGTGATCCTAAGCTAAGAAGAAAGAAAGAAGCAAGAAAGAAGAAGGAAAGAAGATGGGGATGAAGATCTTACAACGGCAAGCCCTAGGCAGGAACTAGGAGCATCCAACACACCTCACAACCTCAACACAACAACAACAACTCTCATCATCATCCTCATGATCATCCAAACCCAAAGCCACAACAAACTCTCAAAAACTCACACACAAGATCAAAGAGAGAACAAAGAAGATCAATGAAGAAGAGAGAAGAAGATGAACGTGAGGATGGAGAGAGAAGATGGAGAGATGAAGAAACCCTTCATCAGAAGCATGGGGAACCTTATAAAGGAAGCTAACCAAAAGCAAGGTCAAGAGGTCAACAAAGGTGGCTGCAGCCGCACAAAACCGCAGGGGCGGATCAGGCAAGGCGTAGGGGCGGCCCTCCTAAGGCACAGGGGCGGCTAACAGGGTCCGCAGGGGTGGCTGCCAGGGTCCAACAAGGGCTCACAAGGAGTCAAGGCTCCTAAAGACTAAGGCTCTTATACAGATAAGGTTAAATTTGTTTCTCTTTTTGGTTATTGAGTTGTTTTATGTCAATTATTGTATGTTATTCTGCTTTGTTGTAGGAACGCTTGAAGAAACTAAAAAAAGGAACATGGAAGTACTCAGCTAGGAAATATTCATGTTGACATGGTAAATACATCTTGAAATAAGTCTCTTGCAAGCACTTCATGCATCGACTCTTGATTACTTGCAATTTTGATTTTCAATTTGTATCTTAATTCGGGGTATGGTTATTTTGGGAGTAGAAACCGAAGGGTCTCGAGGAGTTTTCATTTCTTCTTCTAATTCGTTTTGTTGCTTGCCAACATATTGTAGGTATTGGGTGGGATGAGATGAATGATAAGTATGTTATAGGAAACCTCCTTGCTTGATCAAGAGGAGGTAAGTTACATCATTATCTAACAAGTTATAATGAAATTAATACATGCAATATCTCTAGAAGTTGTTTCCAGAATATAGAGATGATGTCACTAATAACATATAATTTTCCCCCTCTTGATGGTGGTCTACCCTAATTTATTATTAATTTTCTACATTTTTGCATCTTCTATTGCAATTGTTTGTTGATATCTTACGCCTCTTCTAACCTTCAACTTCTCAGCGTCTCTAACAGTAGGTTTACTCACTCCGTAAATGTATCCGACTTCTCCAGTCTCAAATCTCTAGACCTCTCTCACAATGTAAACCAACATCTTGATTCGTTGTTGATTTATTATTTGCTTTGGTGTATCTATATGGTTTTTGTAATGATTATATTGTGTAATTAGCTCTATGACGGATCAGAAAATTTATCATTTATGCAAACTTAATGTTAGTTTTAGTTTTAATTTTTATTATGCAGCTTACAGCTGGTATTGGGATTGCTCCTTTTCGGTCATTCTTATGGAAAATGTTGTTTGAAAAGCATTAGGATTACAAGGTGGATTCATTTTTGCTTGCAACTGTTGAAGCTTTAAAAAATCATCAATTTAATGACACGATTCGGAACACCTGCTTACTGAATACTTTTGTAGTCCAATGGTCTTGCATGGCTCTTCTTAGGCGTTCCAACAAGTATCTCATTACTCTACAAGGAGGTAAACCCAAATCCTAGACAAACAGCTCTAAACCATTTTGTAATGCAAGCCTATAACTTCAGTTTCTGTGTTAAGATATCAGGAGTTTGAGTTGATGAAAGAAAAGTCACCACAAAACTTTAGGTTGGATTTCGTTGTAAGCAAAAAGAGCAAACAAACGACAAGGGTGAAAAGATGTACATCCAAACACATATGGATCAAAACTCCAGGGACTCCTCAGTCGTTCTCTCTTGTTCTCTTTATTCGAGTTTGTATACGGCTCTCGATCCTATGACACCTTGCTAGATGCTCTACTGCTCACATTGTTTTTTAATCTAGCCTGTGCTATGCACTTTCTTAAATCCTATTATGATTCTTGGTTTTATGTGTTCAATAGACTCCTGTTTCTTGTTTGATGAATACAAAACCTTAGTTTTAACAAACTATAGTATATTTTGTTTGCCAGTGTCACAACTGCATTCATATTCACTTGCATTTTCTTGGGTTGGTGGGAATCTCTTGCATGGATTTCTGTATAACCAAGCAAATCTTCTTAATTTCCTTGTTATGGTCATTTAGTTAATAAAATATTTTTAAATTACCTACACTTGAATTGCTCTTTTTGTAGTTGCTTTGTACATTAGGACTTAATGATTCACTGTATATTACTTTTATTAACAGACATGCTATATTTTTTCCCCCTTCTATTCAAATGTTTCATGGTGGGTTTATTCATAAAAACTAGCATTAGGATACATTCAGGTTTTCACCCTACTTGAGACATTGATTATATATATATACTCCTTTATAGTTCTCATGTAATCATTACATTCTCATGTCTTGACAATGATCAGGGCAAAGTTTGAAGTAGGGATGACAATGGATCGGGTGGTGGTGGATGACCCTGTCCGCCACCCGACCCGCGAGAAAATCTCATCCACCCCACCCGACACGCCACCCGCCAAACCCATCACCCGCATCCGATCCACCCGCATCCAACGGATGAAGCGGGTGGATCGGGTGATATTCGGGTGTTCTACGCATTTCCTTTAAATCGATATTAAACTCGGATTCGAATGCGGAAAATTAATAATAATAAAAATAAATTTAATCCGAAAAAGTCTTATCCATAAAAAACATGATAAATATAAAGTCAACACAAATCATCCAAGTGAAAATATTACAAGAAGTGTTATAAGTTTAAGTTCTTGAAAAATAGAGAAATTTAGCAAGACATAACATACAATAAGATCATAATAGGAAGTGAACAAATGTACAAATTTTGCTAAACAATCAGTAAATCACCAATTAATAAATCAAAAGTGAACTAAAGATCACTAAATAAGTAAACAATCAATAAATTTATAACGGGTGTAAGCAGGTGAAACGGGTCGGATGGGTGGATGGATGATGGATCGGGTGATGGGTGGATGAAAGGTCCATCCGAATCCGATCCAATCCATCACCCGCTTCATCCGTCATCCGCTTTCACCCGTTTCATGTCGGGTTTTTACCCTTTTATTATGGATCGGGCTTTCGGGTGTCCGTCGGGTTCGGATAAAATTGCCATCCCTAGTTTGAAGTGATGAAATAAGAAGTTAAAAATGACCTAGGTATCTTTGCGGGAGATTTAGTTTGTCTATTGCAGAAAAGATCAGAGTCTCATTCTGAATGGCGAGACGAAGTGGATGATTTATTGGTTGTAGCACGTCTTTGCTAAAAAATGTTAGCAAATGAGTTTTGGCGGGACTGTAAAGGTATAATTCAGAACCTGGATGATCGGCGGCAAGAGCTACTAACAGGGAATCTTAAACGGGCCCATACTAGGCTTCTTTTCATTTTGACTCGTTGCAGTTGCCTTATACAAGTCCATAAGGAGAGTGGTTATGAAGTGGACAATATTCTTGGTTTTCACCACCTAAGTGATCTTGGTGTCTATCGAGAACCAGGTCTTCAAGTAGAGGACAAAGAAACCAGTGACCATTTGAGTGTGGAGCATGCAAATGAGAAATTGAGAAAAGAGTCTCACAATCAGGCACATAGTCTAACTCTGAAACATGATAGTCTTCAAATCAGTTCTATTGTAAGCTGTAATGAAACCACCTACGCTTTCTTTCATACTTCACAATGGACATATTCATAGTTCACAATGGACATATATATTATACGTTTCAAATCCCGGCGCAAGCCTAGTAGTGGAAAAAGCATCACACAGGAGAAAACAAGTCCAAATAACAAGATAAGAATGAGTACAAAACCAAGAAAAAACAATCAAGGTATGCCAAATAACGGACAAAGGGAAAGAACAAGGTAAACCCCAAAGAACGGTCGTGTTCGTTATTTCACTCTAGTGACGAAGAACGGACAAGAGAATGGTCTCATGACCGTTCTTTGGCACTTGGTGTAATCGGACCTAGAAGAGCGGACACTTGTGCGTTCTTTTCATGATTCTCTCCGTTCTTTTCCGCCGCAATGAAGTGTTATTCTAGGTTTTACCCTATTTTTAGCCTTGGGTATATATAACCCTTTGATATGTGAAAATGAAAACTTTTTTTTATCTTATATAATTTTCTATCTAAAACTCACATTTGAAAAAAAGAAGAAATAGTTTTTGGAAGAGAGATATTTTTGTTGAAGTTTGATTCAAGAACTCAAACCAAGTTACATATGTTTCATTGTTTGTGAGTAGGGATGTAAATGGGTGCACAACCATCCGATCCAACCGGTCAACCGACCCAAATTTGTGGGTGAAAATCCGAAGAATTTCGGGTGGTGGGCGGTTGACGGGTGAAATTGACGAGTGGTGGGGTGGGTATGGGTATAGGTACAACCACTCGCCCCGCATCACCCACATAAAGTAGTTAAAAGATAAAAATAGAAAACCCTAAATTCCACCCATGTAAATTATTAAAAATATAAAAAACCTAAATTATGAAGAGATAAAGGTGCAGTTGCATCACCATTCATCTTACCCCTTCCCCAATCTGAATTTTTAATATTAATCGCTAATTCGCTAGACTCGTTAAAATCTTCGGTCCTTCGCCAAATCGTCATACTTGACTACCTCAGTTTACAGCCGCCGAGACACACGATCCCTTCCCCGTTCGGTCACTCACTTCTGCGCATCGCTTGCTTGATTCTCTCAAGAAGTAATTCATCTTCACTAGTGTCTTCTCTCCATCCTCTCCTCGGATCTATATTCGATTTTGGAGGCACACACTCCCTTCAACACAACACTCACTTCAACACAATACTCACTTCAAGTGTTCAGTTAGTTATATGATTCATACGTCTTCTTAGTTCTTACCATGTGTTTGGATTATTGTTTTATTTTGATAATTTTGAATTAAGGCAACTTCTTTGCAAGTTGTTCCATTAGTTAATCATGGGTGCCATTACATTTTGCGGGAGCTTGTGCGTATTGTTTACCTATATGATACCAGTCCAAAATTTTCGGACCTTTTAGAATACAAAGTAGATAGGCTGATGGTCAATACTAGCTGACATTTTACCATGTTGTTGGCGGAAGATTGTAGGATCGCTACATCGAGCTCTAAAGGAGTTTGATTGTAGTATATGTTGATTTACGTTAGTTGTATGCAAAAATATTGTGTTTATTTGCATAGTTTTGTACTAATTGAAATTCATTTTCCACGTTGGTTTGTAATGTTGGACAATGTTCCATAATTTTGTAGATTTATATTTGTGTTACTTTAAAATATAAATTTACTTTATGATGACATGAATTATATGCCATTATAATCATTCATATTGTGAATGTTTTGCCTCAGTTTCTCTTACATTCGAACAGATTTGTATGCCTTTAAGCTTTGTTTCATATATATTTTGGAAATAGAGGTCTACACGAGTTTTGATTGAATTGTAGGTGAAAACGATGGATTTGTAAGCAATAATGAAGCAAAGAGTAGCTAAGGTCGGTGAGGAAGCATAAGATACCATTGAGGAGTTATGAGGAGAAAGGAAAGTGCGTGGAAGAGTCACACGAGGAAGTGGAAAACAAGCCAAAAGACGAGCACTCTCACTGAAGAAAAATCGGGTGATTTATTCTTAGATAGGCCGATTTTCCTGTACAACAATCGGACGAGTTATGTAGAAAATCGACCGATTTTTGCCTTCAACCGTCTAAAAATATAATGTTCGAAAGCCCAGAGCATTGGGCCAGAAGGGGGACATGTCTTGTAGCCCACTAGCGATTTTGGGTTATGTTGGAACCCTAGGAGACGGGGAGAGCACGTCGCAACATATCGGAGATTGACGGCAGTGGATTGGAGATCGATTCTTGGAGAGAAATAAAGTTGCGGAAAAAAGATAGAGTTCAAGATTCAAGAAAGCATCATCCGCCATTGTCACTCCTTGCCTTGTCGAGGACATGCTAGTTCTCATAAGACATGTGCTAGTACTCCAATCTGGCTTCTTTTGGCCCTCTTTATTTAAGGATGTACAAAACTATGTTGTTGCATGCGATGCTTGTCAAAGGACAAGTAACATTTCAAGGAGGAATGAGATGCCCCTCAACAACATCCAAGAAGTGGAGATATTCGATGTATGGGGAGTAGACTTCAAGGGACCATTCCATCATCTTGTGGTAACCAATATATACTTCTAGCTGTAGACTATGTCTCAAGATGGGTCGAAGTTGTTGCTTCTCCAACTAATAATGCGATGGTAGTGATGAAGTTATTCAATAGAACGATCTTCCCACGGTTCGGGACACCCTAAACCATCATTAGTGATGGAGGAACACACTTCATAGCTCGTCGATTTGAGGCTCTACTAGCTAAGTATGAGGTAACTCATAAGATCGTCACTCCATACCATCCGCAAACAAGCGGGCAAGTCGAGATTTCCAATAGGGAGATCAAAGGGATTCTAGAGAAAACTGTCTCTAGAACGAGGAAAGATTGGACGATGAAGCTAGATGATGCATTATGGGCGTATAGAACTGCTTTCAAGACTCCCATAGGAACAACACCATACAACCTTGTGTATGAGAAGTCTTGTCACCTTTTTGTAGAGTTAGAGCAGAAAGCATATTGGGCCGTCAAATGGATCAACTTCAACATGAAAGATGTGGGAGAAAAGCGTTTGTTGGACATCAACGAACTAGAGGAGATCTGCTTGAATGCATACGAGAATGCACAGATCTACAAGGAAAGAACGAAGAAGTGGCATGATAAGCATATCATTCCAAAGAACTTAAAAGAAGGAGATCTTGTTCTTCTATTCAACTCGAGGCTTCGACTTTTTCCAGGTAAGCTTAAATATCGTTGGATAGAACCTTTTGTTATTAAGCATGTTTTCCCTCATGGTGCAGTTGAAGTATGGGGTGAAAAGTGTGGAAGTTTCAAAGTAAACGGCCAACGACTGAAGAAGTACACACCGAAAGCTCCGGTTGAGGAGATTGCTCCTATTCTCCTCCATTGATGATCAAAGGAATAACGTCTAGCTAAAGACTTTAAACGAAGCGATTCTTGGGAGGAACCCACGGTAGTTCTAGCTTCTTCTTTTTTTCTCTTTAGTGTAGCTTAGGTTAGATATCTTTGTTTGCTTTGTTTTGTTTTCTTCGACGCGCTCTCGGTTTATTTGTGTCATAAATTGCAGGAACTAGGTACAATCATGAAGAATTGGTGGTGAATTTGATGCAAGTGTGCTTAAGGACGTTTGCAAGAAGCAAAGGGTGATAAATCGACTCTACTAAAAGTAAATCGATTGATTCAGTGATGTGAAGGCTTTAGATCAAGTCGATTTTTCCTTCTCTGAGAGAAAAATCGGGTCAAAAATCGACTTACCATACACAAATCGACCAATTTTCCTTGAAGATGAGCAAAATGGGAAGAAAATCGGACCGCCGAAAAAATCGGCCAATTTCCTTTGAAAAAGCCCAACCTATATAAAGCCTTCTCAATGTAATAACCGAAAATTTTAAATCTCCGTTAAACCTGAAATTTATCGATTTCCGATACGTCAACCTTAAATAAATAAATACATAAATTAAAATGAAATAAAACGAGTGTTATTTCTATCATTTTATGTGACTCTAATTCACATAAGATGATGGAACTTTGTAACCGGAAAATTTAGTCTCCGTTTAATAACGAATTTAAATCGGACTTCGATCCGCCGACCTTGTTTTCTTTTAAATAAAAGAAACGAAATAAAATTCTATCAATTTAATTGACTTTGATTCTTATAAAATAATAACTTAATTAATTCCGTAAATAATCCCGTAATTAATTTCCGTACTTTTAATGGTTCCGGGCGATTAACGAGTATCCTTTCAGCTCTTTGTTTTATTTGAAGAACAGGCCCATTTCTGGCCCAATTACCCAGCCAGCCCAATTTTATCCTAAACCCTAATCAACTCCTAATCACGTTCAACCTAAACTAATTTCATTGCCTAACCTAATTGCCGCTGCTTCCCCTTCTCTCTCGCGTGCTTCCCCTTCTCTCTCGCGGCACTAATGAACAACAGCTGCCACGCTTGACCGAGCCACTACGCCGCCGCCGGAAACTGCGCCCACAACCACCGTCGCAGGCGACCACCAAGTGAGCCACCGTCCTGTCTATCTCTCCCCGTTCCTCGTTCTGGTTCGAAACGTAGCAAGACGGACCTTGGCACCACGCAGTAGTTGCGAGCACGCCGGTGAGCCTCCGCCGCCCCTGCTACTCCCCACCGTTGTCGACCGCCCCAACGCCGACCGCCCAGGCGCCACCCTCCGCTGCTGGAATCCGGTAAGCGTGGTCTTCTCCCCTCGCTGCTCTCCTTCGATTCTCTTCTCGTTTTTGGAACTCAGCAACAGTGGCCGTTTCCACGCAGCAGCAGCAGGGCCGACACCAGTGAGGGCCGTCCAGAACGCCAGCAGACCAGTCACCCCAGCCGGCGCCGCCTCGCTGCCTGTCGTCGACCACAACAGCTCCACACCGTCGTTTCCGACCACCAGTGAGGACGCCGGACTGCAGCCGGTAAGAGCCTCCTCCGGTCCTCCTTCCTCCTGCCCTGCGAATATAACTGTGAATGAAATATGTATAAAATCAAGTTAATACATGTATATATGTGAGTTAGAATACGTATATATTAGAGAGTGTATACGGATATATATTTGAGTTGGAGAACGTATATAAATTTAAATTGAATACATATATAAACCATAGATTGGAGGTGGTACGGGTATGCAATACGGTAGGTTAGTAAGAGCAGGTGTGAGCTTATATGAGAGTTGTGTATGCCGAGTATATACATATACGTATATATATATATATAATATGAAATAAAAGTGTATACATAAGTGTTTTAAATTCTATTCATGTTTATAGAAGCTTGGAATTTAATGGATATATAATCTTTATATAAGATTATATTTATTAGCATAAATATAGAATATATAAAAATGCGAGTATATATATATATATAAGTACGAGTTGAGATTTATGAAACTATGTAAAAGAGATATAAATAAATATATAAATAAGTTGGGATTTCAGGATTTATATATATAAAGAAACATAAGAATATATATATATACTCATGACGTAAGTGTACCTATATCCGTACAAGATGGAAAATAAAATATGTAGATATATATATATATATATATATATATATATATATATATATATATATATATATATATATATATATATATATATATATATATATATATATATATATATATATATATATATATATATGAGTACTGAATAATTGCACAATTAAATAAGTGAGTTGAGGAGAAAGGTTAAAGTATATAATACGGATAATATATGTAATAGATGGTAACCGGGAAGGAGGAAGAGTGTTATTCTTTTTCGAGTGGATTCAAGTTTGAACTGGTGACCTATAAGTAGCTAACCGAGAGACACACAGTATGGAAACAAGTTTTAAAAGGAATAAGAAAGTTTAAGAATAATTGTGAAGCCTTGGGCTGAGGGTAAAATGGTCTTTTACCGTAAGAACTTGTTCCGTAATTCCTTAGCATGAGGTTGGACATCTGGATGAGATATTGATCAACATGCCTTATTTGACAGGCGTTTGAGTTACCACGAGTGCGGATCATTTTGGAGACTTGTTAGAATGTGATTTTACTCAGGTAAGTCCATGCGACTTACTTAGCCGGTTTCTGGATGTTAATTGAATGATAATGGTGGTGTGTGCGTTGTGTGTTTATAATAACAACTTGTTAGGACGACCGTTGTTATTATGTGTTAAGGCCCAAGTGTATGTATAATGGGCCGTGACATCACTGCCCAACTCTGCCAGGAGACTGGGAGGTTCTCTATACCCAGACCATACAGGTACACGGTGAGATGCATCGGATCCACTCCTGATGGGTACACGGGGGCGGAGGCGAGGTTTGGGAATCCCTCGTGTCACAAAATAAGTATCATTAGAGTGAATGACTTAAATGAAGATAATAAATGGATTGTTTGAAAGCATGATGAGTGTTTATTATTTTATGTGTGTGTGTGCTATTATTATTCTCCTAATGTTTAGATAACTAGCTAATGGTTGTTTTGTTGTGTTTTTAGTTTTACCGCAGGTTAGAACAACAGTTGAGTGATCCGGAAGTAGTGGTCAGCCGGGTCTCCGTACTCCTTAGAGTGGGGGTTTGGGGTTGTTGCTTTGTTGTTCTTTTCCTCTTGTTAAGACAGTTAGTCTTTTCCGTCGTTTAAGTTTTATAGGCTGTTAGAATTTGTTGCATTCATCCTGTTAAAAATACATTTTTATAAATTTCGGTTTTTCTTATTTGTGTCTTGTTGCAAGATCCTAGTAAACTTGTTGTCAAACTGAGGTCGGGACCCATTGTGAGGTCCTAACCAGTAATGTCCCGAGTTCTGAGAATTCGGGGTGTTACACTCAACTCTTCTCCCTCACTTCACACTTAGATTTATCGAGCCCTCTTCATTCTCAACAGCCGAAAATCGCCCTCGCCCTCATCTCCTCGTTTGGTAATCGTTTTGAACGATTCTTCAGCCTAAATTGAAGCCCTTGCAACAACAAAGAAGGATCTAGCAACAACAAGTGTGGAAATCTGCTCATTCGTCCGGAATTCAGAACTCTACAGATTTGTGAGATTGATTGAAATCGAAAAAAAAATCAATCTAGCCCAAAAAAAATCGACCAATTTTTGTGAAGAACAACCCGATTTTTTCTTGCTGAGAATGAAAACTTTGAGAAGAACCACAAGGAACCTAACCAAGAAGAAATGATCTTCTTCTAGTATCCCTACCCGCCAACACCGCCACCAGCTGAGGATTGAGATTCCACTCCATTTTACATTGTAAGTATTTTTCTCCATCTTGTGCTTGACTTCTAACATTGGGGACAATGTGAAGGTTAAGTATGGGGTGGGGGTACTTACAATCTCCTTCCTATTGTTGCACGTTTATGTACTCTACATTGCACTTCATGAGCTTGGTTTGTAATAACTTTTGCATATTGTTTCCTTTATGACATTTGCATTGCATGAATTCTCCAAATGTTTGTGAAAATTTGAAAAATTTTGTGCTTTTTATGATGGAAATGACCTCTATGATGATGATTGTGATGTGAAAAGGCAAAAGATAACTTATGTATGCTAAGATTTTAATGGTGACATGTATGGATTTGATTGTCTTGCTTGAATACATGTATAATTTACATGATGTTGATGCCTTGATAGGAGAATGAAATAATGATCGAAGCTATATTATAAGTTCTTTTGCATCATGTTGGAATGACCAAGGCAATTTACTTCTTTTCTTTCACATCTTGTTCTTGCTAGCACCTCAATGAAAATTGTGACCTCCTTTTTACCACCCGGGAATTAGGATAAGTGATTATGTAAGGCACGTTTGATGCGGGAGAGTTGTTGTAAAAGCGTTAAGTGAAAGTTTAGAAAAATAGGTTTGGGGACGTTGAACATGAGGATGAGTAACTGGGCACCATTCACATAGCCGGATGTTTGTGTCTTGTCAAAGTCCGAATGAACGAAAAGTCCTAACAAGATATGGTATGTGCATCAAGGGTTTGAGTTATCTCAAAATTTGAGAATTGTTGATCTCCTAGGCATCGGTTATTGTGCACCACTGTCCATACTCTCAAAAAGTAAAGCAAAAGAAAAGAAATTATACATGCAAAGCATGTGTTGGTGAAGTTGTGCTCTTAATGCTCTTGTTGTGTTGTTCCTCTTTCCCGGATTAGCACCACATTACCTTAAAATTCCCCACCCTTAACACGTTTCTTTGGCCTCTTTATGTTTGGAAGACCTTGAGACCTTTTTGCACATGTTTAAGACTTCATGGCTTAGATTTGTTTGACTTTAATTATCTCTACATCTTTATCATGTCTCTTATATGTGTCTTTGAGTAAGGAATGATGATTTGTCCATGGTACGGTTATTATTGATGCATGCTTTGTTTTCTTGTGCCTTGAAACATTACTTTGAGGGTGATCCAAAAGAAGAAGCACATTTCAAAAGGTTTTTGAGTTTTTCGCATCATATAATCCATGACATCTTATGTTCCAGATTTGAACCTAGCTTGGGGACAAGCAAGAGGCAAGTATGGGGTATTTTGATGACATGAATTATATGTCATTATAATCATGCATATTGTGAATGTTTTGCCTCAGTTTCTCTTACATTCGAAGAGATTTGTATGCCTTTAAGCTTTGTTTCATATATTTCGGAAATAAAGGTCTACACGAGTTTTGATTGAATTGTAGGTGAAAACGATGGATTTGGAAGCAATAATGGAGCAAAGAGTAGCTAAGGTCGGCGAGGAAGCATAAGAGACCATTGAGGAGTCATGAGGAGCAAGGAAAGTGCGTGGAAGAGTCACACAAGGAAGTGGAAAACAAGACAAAAGACGAGCACTCTCAGTGAAGGAAATCGGGTGATTTATTCTTAGATAGGCCGATTTTCCTGTACAAAAATCGGACGAGTTATGTAGAAAATCGGCCGATTTTTGCCTTCAACCGTCTAAAATATAACGCTCGAAAGCCCAAAGCATTGGGCCAGAATGGGGACATGTCTTGCAGGCCACTAGCAATTTTGGGTTATGTTGGAACCCTAGGAGACGGGGAGAGCACGTCGCAAGAAATCGGAGATTGACGGTAGAGGATTAGAGATTGATTCTTTGAGAGAAAGAAAGTTGTGGAAAGAAGATAGAGTTCAAGATTCAAGAAAGTTGTGAGAAAGAAAGTTGGAGGGAGTTTAATGACTTTTACGAGTTCTATGATCAAGCTCACGAGACTCCATTTCCTCTTGTCCAACCTCCACAACAACCTCCCAAGGATCAACTGGAATCAATGTTCGAACAAATGATGAGGAAGTTGGATGAATTAGAGAGCACCGTCACTTCCATTTCAATGGATCAAGTGGTGCTTGAAGCGGATCTATTTCAACAATCGAGATAAGTACCAAGGAGGATGGATGATGTTGAGGAGGTGTGTAATGAAGAAATCTGAGATTTGCCCGGCTTGTCCATGACAAATCTTCAAGCGGAGTTGAACGATGCTTTGGAGCAAATAAGGATATGGGATTTGGCTTTGGAGAATGAAAGGAGACTAGAAAACGGGAGGCAAGAAGAAACAAGGATGGAAATTGAGAAGATTATGCAAGCTCTTGTGTAAAAGGGAGCCAAACCTCCGTCAAGAAGTACCTCCACCACCACCTTCACCGGTGAAAGTGTGTAATGAAGAACTCTCAGCTTTGAGTATGCTTGCCGTTGATCCCAAAATCACTCTTGGAGTGCTCACAAAGAAGGAAGAAGACTCAAGCAATCTCGGCCAACTAAACAAATCTTGGCCAAGATTTCAAATAAATCATTAATTTTTCCAGAGATTTCCCATGTCGTAGCCAACTTTGACTTGAATTTTTGCCTGATGAGCCAAGATTTCTGCCCAAGACTCTGTGGAGAGAGCCCGCAGTCCACTTCTGTAATAGCTAGGATTTCCGAATTCTAATTAATGTTGATTAACTTAATCGTTTATAGTAATTGACATATAACTCGCGAAGATTTCGCCAGTGATGAGTATGAGTCCCACCGTTATGTTCCTAGCGTAATTTTGGACGTTTGGGAAAATTTTTACTTTTTCCCCCGGGTAATTATTTTTACCCTCCGGTGTTATTTGGAGCATTTGGGAGCTCCAATTAATAAAAATGCAGTTGAGAGAAATGATCAGGACATCGGATATGTCCTAGATATGAAATAACATGGAGAGGCAAAACGGCCAAAAGAGTCGCTATTTCGTTTCTTAACGGCTAAGAAAGACGGCTTAGGAATACACGTTTTCCGAGGCAGTTGTGGAATAATTATCCCTACAATATTCCAGATTTGATGTTCCAACCTCGAGAAGTTTGGAGAAAGAGGTTCGACCCGCTTTTGGATCGATTAAAGGATAATTATCGACTTTACTAAAGGATAATTATCGTCTTCACTATAAATAGCGGAAAATCCTTTATTAATTCATTTCCTTTCACGTTTTCTCGTAAAAGCTCTGATTTCTCTCAACCTTCAAACTCAGATCTACTCTCTGTTTCTAATCCGATTTCAATTCCGTTTGAGTTTCTGGATTCCTCTCTTCATTCTCTTCATAACGGTACCGAGTTTCTGCATTTCCGAGTATATGGAGGTCTGGTCGAGCATATATGTCACTAGGGCGGTTCCATCGCTCAGATTCCGGTGAATTTGATGTTGTCCATGCGTAGCCTGCATCGCTGTGATTCCGAATCTTCTTTCAGATCGTCAATCGGGTTAATAACGAATAAGTTATGAATTTATTCGTTTTCCGTACTGCGATTTGGCCTAAATTGACTTTAGGCTTGTCTAAATGGATAATTAGAAATTCCATTATGGTCGTTATATTATTCTGGTGATTATGGGTTGTTTGTTTGATGAAATCTGATGACAGGGGTTTAGAAATTGCCTGCGGGCAAAACGTTATTCTGGCGAAATCTAATTAATTAATTAAAGGTTAATTAATTAAATTAGGATTAGAATTGAGATTGAGGAATGTTGATTAGATACTACCTTGAGATTTGAGGAATTGTGAGTTATGTTGAAATATTGAGGTTTAGTTGGTTGTGAGGCTTATAGATTGATTATGATCCTTATGGATCCCTTGGGTCTAGATGTGACTTTTTTTTATTGATATGAGTATTGATATCTCTTTATGCCTTGTTATTAGGCAGTGTCCCTCTCAGGATTGGAGGTTGATCGTGGTTGTGATTGTACGAGGTTGAGGTAAGTCCGTAGGACTTACTTAGCTACCATCCCTATATTGGGTGTTTGCATGAGTGGTGTGTGCTCTATATGTTTGCTATGATAGCATGAGTTGTCGTTTTTATCGACCTATGTTCTATTGACTGCCCCACTGCGTGGCTGTGATAACATTTCCCTTTCATCCCGCCGTGGAGTCTGGGAGGTTCTCTGATGTCGGGCCCGACTGGTTTACAGGAAGGGCGCAATCCACTCCCATAGGGTACACGGATTGTGTGACCGATACTCATACAGTTGGACATTGTACTCAGAGGCGGGGATGTATCGGTCCTCGTGTCACATACTTTCATCTATCTATATATATATACGGTTTTTGAGTGAATGGTTATTATATAAAGATAATAAATGGGTAAATGTGTGATAGTATGCTGATGTGTTTATCTTTCATGATTGTGCTTGTGCTTATGCATTACCTCATATATGTATGGTTAGCTAACGGTTTCATACCGCGTTGTAGATGTTTACAGGTTAGGCGCTACTGGGTGATCTGGCAGGGTGACATGCCGAGGACTCTCGTACATTAGGTGGTTGGTTTTGGGGTTGTTTATGTTTTCCCTCCTGCGTGAGGATGATGTCTTGTTTTCCCTCCTGTGTGAGGATGTCGTTTCATACTCGGCTATGTTGTTGTTTACCTTTGGTTATACAGTTTATACGGTTTTATGTATTTGTTTTTATATCTGTCAGTGTCATGTTGTAAGGTCCAGTGAACTTGTTGTCAGGCTAGGGTCAGGATCCATTGTGAGATCCTAGCCCAATGTGACATCCCGAGTCCCGCGGATTCGGGGTGTTACAACTTCAACATATTTTGACGCTCTCATTCGCACCCGGGATGCACCCGAAAGCTGGAGGTCACTTCTGAAGAAACCTTTAAAGGTTGAAATAAGATCTCTCGTGATAAGGCTGAAAGAAAATGATTCAAAAATAGTTGTAAATCCTTCAAGCAGGTTATCTTTCCAAGGGTAAGATTTCTTTGGATCTTGATGAGTGAACGAGGCAAGCACTTCCCTGGTTGGACCGCCGAGTATTATTTGTCCAAGTATGGGGTGATGTTCGCCCCTAGAGGTGTGTGCAAATAAGTTTTAAATTTATAACAGTAGAATCAAGCAAGCGAACCCGCAGTGTACGGATCGACGTAGTTAAGCAAGAATTCCAGAGTATCGAACACAGGGATTTGGGTGGAGCGAATTCAGTTGTAAAGTTGTCAAGCAGGTAAATATGGGAGTTTTGCAGATATTGGGAAAACAACAATCCTAAAGATCCAAGTATCCAGCTGTGGCAATTGATTCAAGATATACTTAATGATATAAAGACAGAGTTGAGATATGCAAAGGTATACTAATGTAAGGTAATCGTACGGTTGAGGTTCCAAAAACCTTATGTAACTCACCTAAAAGACACTCCCTATACAGGTTGTTGAGGCTCAATATAGATAAGGTTCTAAAGACGAGGATTAGTATCAAATACCCAAACTTATAATCTAAAGATCAAGACTAACTTATCCGATTGAGATTGTTGAGGCTCACAATCGAGGTAGAGGTTGTTGAGGCTTCACTACCACCTAGAAAAGACAAGTCTAAACTAAGTTAAAGCAAATCTTTAACTTTAGATTAAAGTAAAAGCAGGTTCGTAGACTTAAGGTAAATCACGGTTAGTTCTTGAGGTTCCACGGCCGTGGACTCAAGAACAGCCCGTAATTTAGGGCTGTCGGCGACAATTCTCTAACTCTCAGGGTCTAATCTGTTTGCGATCGATCTATCATCACCTATGCCACAACTATCAACCCTTCACCTTAGAATTGTTAAGGGTTTTTAGCCAATAATAGTCATATTGATATCAATTCAAGAATTAAAAGATAAAAGATGGGAACTTTCAAGAACTATCAATAATCTTCAAATGAATCTCAGAATCACAGTCAAGAACAAGTGTTTATCAAAAGATTCAAAACGGAGTAAACAATCACAATCTTAGGAAAGAAAAGAAACGGGATGTCAATCCGATCCTAAATCAAACCTAAGCAAGAAGAGGGATCTTCTTGCAAAACCCTCCAAGAACTTCGATCTTCCACAAACACGAAGATCACAAACAGCAACTCTCCAATACGAACTTTGATCTTCAATGAGATCTCCAAATTACCTCCAAGATGAGGGTTTGTGCGTTGCTAAACGTGGATTGTAAGCGTGCGTTTGCCGCTAAGCGAGGGTTGAAAAGGTCGTAAGCGAGGTGACGGAATCTTGCTTCGTCCGTCTTTTTATAGTGTATGGTAAAGTGTCGGCCCGGCCCAATCTTTCAAAAGATCATGGCTTCGAAGTGTGGCGAAAAGATTCGCCAAGATCACGGTCGTGGAAGATTCCACGACCGTAATTTAGGGCGTGGAAACAATTACGGTTAGTTCCACGGCCGTAGAATCCCCTGGAATGAACATCGAATTCTGACTCTGAATCCACGGCCGTAATTCTGAACGTGGTTTGTGATACGGCCGTGTTTTAGGGCGTAATTTAGGGCAAGAACGTGATTCTTCCCTGAACTCGTGCATTCTTCAATCTAAGACTCCAAATTGCTTCAAAAAGTGTCCTCGATCTATGGACATATCAACTCAACTCTCCTTTGCTCGATTCCGTTCGGAAATAGCTCCAAATTACCTATAATTAACATAGAACTAGTGTAGACATCCATATCGAAAATATAGGCAATACTAGCTCACATATGTACAAAGATCAATCAAAGACTATCAATATGAATCAAATACATTTAGAAAACGTGCCTAAAATATCACAATATTTCATGCTAACAAATAACCCCATACTTAGCACTTGCTTGTCCCTAAGCAAGGTCTTTCAAAAAGCTTTAAACAAGAGTTAGGATGAAATATGTGTACCTTCTTTTGGGTGAATGTGACTTCTAAAGAATAGATCATTCTCAAACCTTGCTTCAATCGTTTTTCAAACTTTCACACACTTAATTAGAGAGTAAGAGGTAAAGAAAATTCATGAATCAACTCAACTTCTAAACAAGCATTATAACCTTCAAACATTATCAAAATCAATCATAAGAAGCTTCAATTTAGATCACCAAGTCATATAACATTCTTTTGATCTTAAGGACTTTCAAAAAAAAGGTCTAGAGTATGGAAGGGAAGGGAAAACTTTAAGGGAAAGTGGTGCATAAATCCGGGAAAGTGGACAACTACCTTCTTCTTCTTATGCGGTTCCCGCAACACTTCAACTTAGAGCTTCGCTCTCTCCTTTTCATTTTTCGACTTTACTTTTGGAGTTGTGGATAGAGGTGCACAAAAACCGAAGCCTAGGAGATTGGCGTTTCTCAATTTTCATGAGATGCCTCAAACCCTTAGCGCACATACCATAATCCGCTAGGAATATCGCTCAATCCGACTTTGGCAAGACACAAACACCCGGCTATGTGAATGGTGCCGAGTTACTCATCGTCATGATTGACTTCCCCAAACCTATAATTTCTTTCTATTCAATTGATTGCAATTAATTGCTTTCATGGCCCTCCCACATCAAACATGCCTTTTTCTCATTCACTTTTCCAAATTCCCGGATAGGTAAAGGAGGCTAATATTTCAATGAGGAGCTAGATGATCAAAGAAAGAGGAAAGAAAGTATCGAATTGCCTTAATCATTTCAACAAGAAGTATAGGAACTTATAATGTGATTTCAACTTCAATTTCTCAACATGATTTAGGCAATGTTTTCACATTATAAAACTTGTAAAAGAGGTAGAATTCATTCATTTAAATTCTTTTCGATTTACAATCCTTTTAAGCATGCAATTGTCATCGAACTCAATTCACAAGTAGTGATTATCATGGAAATCATCTCAATTCATTAGAAGCTCAAAATTTTCAAAATTTTTCAATTTTTTATGGGTTTTTCAAGTCACTTTTCATGCAATGTAATAAGGAAACGTGCAACACATAATGAACATGCAATGATAGTTTCAATTGAAGCAAACATAGAGAGTAGAGTTATTACAAACTTTAGTACATCCCACCCCATACTTAGGACGAACATTGTCCCTAATGTTCAAAAGAAAGAACAAAAGAAAGAAAAGAAAAAGAAACTCACAAGTGGTGGCGGGAATGTCTAAATCAAACGGTCATGCATCGATCACTGCGGCGCCGGTGGAGGTGGAAATGGAGAGAAGCTCGGATCATAGATCCGCCCGAACTGCTGGCGGTAGACGTCCCTCATCATGTGGTCAAGGTCGTCTAGGCGTCCGTCTCTAGCATCCGCCCGGATCTCTAGCGCTCCGACTCTCTCTGAAAGTCCGGTAGCCCAATCCGGCATCCTCTCATACCATCCCGGGGCGTGATCATACCATGCGGGGGCATCGGCTGGTGCTGGTGCTGGTGGTGGTGGTGGTGCTGCTGGCTGCGTCGTGGACCAAGGAGGAGGTGTGTCGTACCAAGTGGGAGGTGTAGTCATCCACGTGGGCCTCTCACTCACGCTGGCGCGGCGAGATGACGAGCCTGAAGCTCTAGCTGGACGTGGAGAGCGCCTAGGTACATCCGGGACCGCCTCCGGCTGATCCGGAAACGTGCCGAACTCCTGCTCCGCTCCTCCACCACTCTCGTACTGCTCTCCCATCTCCTCCTCATCCTCAACCAGTGGTGGGACAAAAGGGGGAGCTACAAGCCTGTTCGCATGCATCGCAGCGAACGTCTCCTTCCAATTGTGGCGTCCTGCCACAATGGAATACTCTGGCAGCCACTCAATACCCCTGCCTGTCCTACTCTCCCAAGGCATGCCCGCATAAGGCGGACCTCTATGTGTGGGGAAGATGAGTCCCCTAACCATGAATGCATGTAATCCTAGAGGTACGGCGGGTATGCGGGTGCAAGCTGAAAAATCTACACCAAAGCTCCTAGCTATGTGGGTCACTATCCCACCATATCCAATGTTCCCTCTCGATTTGTTCTTGAGTTTACTCATCGTCGCCGCCAAAAGAGTAGCACAATCTGCGCGGCATCCATAAAGCATGGCGTAAAGAAGGAATAGCTCATCCGTCTTGATCTTTTGGGGCGTCTCCGTCCTAGGAAAGAGACACTCCGAAAGAACACGGTGAGCTATCTTCAAGGCTAGATGGTACATCAATCTAGCCTTGGTATCAGCTGGTTGCCAACGGTCCTCGTCGGCATAAATCATGGCCACTTCCGCCCAAAAATCCTTGGCGGAAACGCCTCTAGGAAGTCGACCATTGTAGGTCTCATGGAACCCGAAAATGGTCCCGAACTCAACAATGCTCAAGTGGTAGTCTCGATCCATAAGACGGAAGGAGACGGTCCTATCTACTGGGCTGTGCTCAAAGGACGTCACAACCTCTCGGGTAATCTCCTCGTAAGCGTCTTCACGAATGTTCGTGAAGACAAGCAATCCGGCTCTATCCAAGAGCCATGTAAGGTCATCAACTATGTTGAGAGGATGTAGATCCTCCAACAACAAGTACCTAGGGCCAATCACTGCCCTCTTCTCTATCCTTTCAAATGCAGCTAGGTGGTTTTCGTGTATGGTTGGGATGCTAGGGTGAGGGGGTGAAGATGGAGGTAAAGGTGAGGATGGTGGTGAGGGAGATGAGGGTGGTGGTGCCCTAGAGGTGGAGGGGTTGCCCTTCCTTTTCTTATTTTGCTCCCCTTTCTTTTCCTTAATCCTTCCCGACACTCTCCTTACGAAATCCATTTTCAGCAAAAATCACGGTCTGTTCTATAGAAACCACGGCCGTGGAACCTCCAGAAACCGTGATTCGTCACAAAATCTCGTGAATCTCAGCAAATTCACCAAATATCACCACAACAAGCAGTCCTAATCTAATTCCTTCCAATCTTTGTCAGTTCTTCCTAAAAATCTATAGCAAAAACGAACCAAATCCGCGAGAATCGAAGAGAAAGAGATAACCTCTTTTTCGGATTGAAAAATCCAAAATGCGCGTTTGTTGATCGATTTCCACTCGATTTGTTGCTTGGATCCTGTTCGTGGTTGGATTTGCTGCAGTTTAGAGCAAAGAATCGTTGAAAACGATTAGAGAATGAAGAATTGGGAGAAGCTGCGGGTTTTCGGTATCTAGGTCGTGGAATTGGGGGAGAATTGTGGTGGTTTTTGTGATGAAGTGTGGCTTTTATACTCGCAGGCAAAATTTCAAAAATCACGGTCTATCGGGGCATTCCACGGCCGTGGAAGTGTACGGACCCGTGGTTTTGGTGATTTTTCACAGGCTTTTGAGAATTACGGCCACTGTAGCTATGACGACCGTAATTTAGACCGTGGAACCTTCTGTAAAGCTTCAAAGTCCAAATTTCGTCACTTCTCTTCGACATTATCCTCCCTTTCTCCCTTTCCATCGATCCTACAACCAAAAACACGAACATACCGGAAGAAATCGAGGAAAAATAAAGCGAAAACGTTTATTCTAAACTAATCTATGAATCGAAGACAAAACGAGAATGCAATACCTTGGGTTGCCTCCCAAGAAGCGCTTTGTTTAAGGTCCGTAGCTAGACCAATTTCGCACTTATTCGAGTGCGGTAGGTGCAAACTCCTCAGCTTGGAGTTCCGGCGAGTACTTCTTGAGTCGTTGGCCGTTCACCTTAAAACTTCCACTAGCTTCACCCCATACTTCAACTGCACCATGGGGGAAAATACGCTTAATTAGAAAAGGTCCAGTCCAACGAGATTTTAACTTACCTGGGAAGAGGCGAAGTCTCGAATTGAAGAGGAGAACTTGATCTCCTTCTTTGAAGTCCTTTGGAATGATATGCTTATCATGCCAACGCTTTGCTCTTTCCTTGTAAATTTTGGCGTTTTCATAGGCGTTCAAGCGAAGTTCATCCAGCTTGTTGATGTCTAGGAGACGCTTCTCTCCCGCTTCCTTCATGCTGAAATTTAGCCATTTGATAGCCCAAAACGCTTTGTGCTCTAGCTCTACCGGCAAATGACAAGACTTCCCATACACAAGGTTGTATGGTGTGGTTCCTATGGGAGTCTTGTATGCAGTCCGGTATGCCCATAATGCGTCATCTAGTTTCAAGGACCAATCCTTCCTAGTCTTTGAAACCGTCTTCTCTAGAATTCCCTTGATCTCCCTGTTTGAGATCTCAACTTGTCCACTCGTTTGTGGATGGTAAGGGGTAGCGATCTTGTGAGTAACCCCATACTTGGCTAGAAGAGCTTCAAAGCGACGGGCTATGAAGTGAGAACCTCCATCACTAATGATTGTCCTTGGTGTCCCGAATCGCGGAAAGATGGTCTTGTTGAAGAACTTGACCACCACCATGGCATCATTTGTGGGAGAGGCAATTGCTTCCACCCATCTAGAAACGTAGTCTACCGCCAATAATATGTATTGGTTTCCACAAGAAGAAGGGAATGGTCCCATGAAATCGACTCCCCAAACGTCGAAAATCTCCACCTCTTGGATGTTGTTGAGGGGCATCTCGTTCCTTCTAGAGATATTGCCTGTTCTTTGACAAGCATCGCAACAAGAAACAAAGGATTGCACATCTTTAAATAAAGTAGGCCAATAGAATCCAGATTGCAATACCTTTGCGCTAGTTTTGTTTGAACTAGCGTGTCCTCCACAAGGTAGTGAATGACAATGGCGGATGACACTTTGCATTTCCTCTTCCGGCACACACCGCCGGATGATGCCATCCGGACCTCTCTTGAAGAGGAGAGGCTCGTTCCAATAATATTCCCGGACGTCCTTGAAGAACTTCTTCTTTTGTGAGTAGGATAGTCCGGGCGGTATCTCCTGGCAAACCAAATAGTTAACGAAGTCAGCAAACCATGGTTCGTTACCTTTGGAGATTACCTTGATGCACTCCTCTATGATATGTAGGTGTTCGTCCGGGAAGGAGTCATCAATGGGCAAATGGTCGTCCTCTAGATGTGTTAGACGACTCAAATGATCCGCAACAGAATTTTCCGAGCCTTTCTTGTCGCGGATCTCAAGATCGAATTCTTGTAGGAGAAGAATCCATCTAATCAGCCTTGGCTTCGCGTCTTTCTTCGCAAGGAGGTACCGGATCGCAGCATGATCCGTGTAGACAATCACCTTTGCACCTACAAGATAAGAGCGAAACTTGTCAATAGTGTAGACAATGGCTAAAAATTCCTTCTCTGTGGTGGCGTAGTTGAGCTGAGCTTCGTCTAGCGTCTTGCTAGCGTAGTATATGGCGTGGGTTCGTCCTTCCTTTCGTTGCCCAAGAACAGCTCCAATGGCTACGTCACTAGCATCACACATAATCTCGAAGGGGAGAGTCCAATCCGGAGGTTGGATAATGGGTGCTGAAATCAGAGCTTGCCGAATGGTGTTGAATGCATCTAGACATTCCTGTGAAAACTCAAAAACCGCATCCTTCATCAATAGATTAGTGAGAGGTTTTGATATTTTAGAAAAGTCCTTAATGAAACGTCTATAGAATCCAGCATGTCCTAGGAAACTTCTTATCCCTTTCACCGAAATTGGGGGAGGAAGTTTCTCTATGGTCTCTATCTTAGCCCTGTCTACCTCTATCCCTCTACTAGAGACTAAGTGACCTAACACGATTCCTTCCTTAACCATGAATTGACACTTCTCCCAATTTAGAACTAGGTTAGTGTCTTCACATCTTTGCAAAACAAGAGAAAGGTTAGAAAGACAATCGTTAAAAGAGGAACCGTAAACGGAGAAGTCGTCCATGAAGACTTCCATGATTTCCTCTACGTATTCGGAGAAGATGGCCATCATGCATCGTTGAAAAGTGGCTGGGGCGTTGCAAAGCCCGAATGGCATTCTCCTATAAGCGAACGTACCCCAAGGGCACGTGAATGTGGTCTTCTCTTGATCATCCGGATGTATCGGAATCTGAAAGAAGCCACTATAACCGTCAAGGTAGCAAAAGTATGAATGTTGTGCTAACCTTTCAAGCATCTGATCGATGAATGGCAATGGAAAGTGATCCTTCCGCGTTGCGTTGTTGAGCTTGCGGTAGTCTATACACATTCGCCATCCAGTTACGGTTCGGGTAGGAATGAGTTCGTTGTTCTTATTGGTGATGACCGTCATTCCTCCCTTCTTCGGAACTACTTGAACTGGGCTCACCCACTTGCTATCGGAGATAGGATAGATGATACCTGCATCAAGAAGTTTAAGAATTTCCTTCTTGACAACCTCCTTCATGGTCGGATTCAACCGCCTTTGAGGTTGTCTTGAAGTTCTAAAGTCCTCCTCCATTAGTATCTTATGCATGCATAGGGAGGGTTTAATTCCTACTAAGTCCTCTATAGTATAGCCTATGGCTTTTCTATGTTTCCTAAGGACAATCATGAGCTGTTCATGTTCATCTATGCTTAATTTGGAACTAACGATAACCGGGAAGGTGGAATTAGATCCAAGAAAAGCGTACCTTAGATGAGTAGGAAGTGGTTTGAGTTCCATTGCTTTCGGAGCCTCCAATGATCCTTGAGGAGCTTCCGATGTTTCCTTAGAAGTTTCTAAGGATGTTGAATGGTTTGGAGAAGAATTAGAAGAAGTTGAAGGAGTATGCCGATCACCCTCTTCCACGGTCAAAATTACGGTCTCCTCTGGCATTCCACGGCCGTAATATCTTCTGGAATGGAGGTCGATTTTGGTCGTGGAATCCACGGTCGTGGAATACAGAGTATGACCGTGGATTCTAGTATTCTCAGCCTCATCGTGGAGTTTCTCAAACTCCACTTCATGCATCTCTTCTTGTGCTTCCAAGGCTTCAATTTCCTCTTTGCACCCTTCTTCTTCTCCTACATTGGTTAGACTCATAGTAATAACCTTTTGTAAAGGATCGTTAAAGAGAATCGCACTTACCTCCTCCCTAGACAAACCTTCTTCGTCTTGGACATTGTAAATATCCTCATCAAAGATTGGCTCCTTCACTAGAGTGGAAAGAACGAACTCTACTTTCTCTTCCCCAATATCAAAAGCGAGTCTCCCATTCTTGCAATCGACCATGCAGCCGGAAGTTGCAAGAAACGGCCTTCCGAGTATGATCGGGACCGGACTATCTGCAGGAATGTCAAGTACGACAAAATCAATGGGGACAAAGAACTTGTCTAGCTTGACCGGGACGTCTTCTACAATGCCGACGGGACGAGTAATGGATCGATCCGCCATGTATAACGTCATCTTCACCGGTTTAGGGTCGCCTAAACCGATCTTCCTGCACAATGCAAGTGGTATGATGCTCACACTTGCTCCCAAGTCACATAAAGCGTCATATGTGACCTCTCCCACTCCAATGGGAATGCAAAATGACCCCGGATCTTTCAGTTTTGGGGGCATTTTCTCCTTCATAGTCTTGATGAGATCCGAGGAATCCGAACTCATCTTGACTTCTCCGAAGTCTTCTAGCTTCCTCTTGTTAGAGAGGAGCTCCTTCAAGAACTTGCCATAAGCCGGCATACCTACAATAGCATCAATGAAAGGTATATTAATATGCAGCTTGCTCATGAGTTCTATAAACTTACCAAATTGTTTATCTAGGCGCGCTCGCGCTCTAGATTGAGGGAACGGTAGGGGAGGTTTGAAAGCTGGAGGAGGAACATAGACGTCTTCCTTCTCCTTCTCCTTTCCTTTGTCCTTCTCTACGAGGACTTCCACGAACGTAGGCTGCGGATCGGTGGTAGTCACTCCGCTCCTAGTCGTAATCGCCATTACCCTTCCCTTAGGGTTGTCCTCCGTCTTTCCTGGAAGTTTCCCTTGATTTCTGGGAACTTCCTCCGCATGGTTGAACATTTGGTTTTCCAAAACCTTTTGAGCTTTGTCAACTTTAGAAATTTGATCATCAACCTTGATGATGCGGTTCTCCAACCCTTGAAGCTTTCCCAAGATTGTCTCCAACATGGGATCGGGCTTCTCCTTTCCCGTATTGTTTCCTCCATTTGATGATTGCCCCTGGCTTTTCAAAGGAGTAGAGGAAGAAGAGGGTGGAGTTAGTGAATTGGAATTGGAAGGATAGGAGTTACCGGAATTTTGTTGATTGGAGCGCCAATTGTTGTTGTTTGAACCCCGATTGTTGTTCCAATTGTTGTTGTTCCGGTTGTCGTTGTTTCCATTCCAATTGTTATTCCGGTTATTGTTCCGGTTATTGTTGTTGCGGTTGGTGTTATCACCGCCGTTGTTGTTGCCCAAATAGCCAACATCCTTCTCTTGTTGCTTTGGGAAGTTGGTCTTGATAGTCTCCTTCAACTCTTTGATCTCATTGTTGAGGGAGAAAATCTGATTTTGAGCTTCATGTGTGAGCTTTGCTCCTTGCTCCACACGATTTCCCTCCACTTTCCGGTGGGAATACTTCTCTATGACTCTTGCTTGCTTCTCAATGAAGTCCCAAGCGTCATCTTCTCTCATGTCCATGAACGTTCCACATGAGAGGGATTGGAGGTTGAATTGCGTTCCCGCATCCAGCCCCTTGTAGTAAATCTCCAGCAAGGCAAGCTTGGATATGCCATGATGAGGGCAATCCAAGAGCAAATCCTGAAACCTTTCCCAAGATTGAAACAAACTTTCGTTAGGTCTCATAGAAAAAGCATTGATCTTACCTCTAAGTTCCGCCGTTTTGGAGGGCGGAAAGAATTTGGTGAGAAACTCTGCGGAAAGGTCTTCCCACGTGTCTAGTTTCCCATTAGGAAGAGCTTGATACCAAGATAACGCTTTCCCCTTCAGGGAGAAGAAGAAAGGCTTGAGCTTATAGCTGTTGGTAGTAGCGTTCTTCGGTCTCATCGTCTCCATCATACACTCAAAGTTTTGTAAGTGTTGGTGTGGAGATTCAGCACTTGTACCGCCGAATTGACTTTGGCGAACAAGAGTGATAACTTGAGGGTTAAAGCTAAACCCTTGCACATCTTCAGCGTCAAATTTCACACCCAAGCGGCGTGGTTGTTGTGTTGGATCCATTCGTTGGCCAAGAGTCCTTGGCTCATTATCCACACGTTCGACTCTCACATTCCTAGGTGGAATGCGGCGATTAGTAGCTCCTTGTGGATGGAAAGGATTCATGTTGATCGTGGGATCAATCTCTTCTAACGGTGGCATGGAAGAATCGCTATCATCAGCGGATGAGTGGCTTTTTCTTCTAGACCTTGATCTCCTTCTCGAGGACTTCTTGCCTACCTTATCTTCAAGGTCGCTCATCTTTATCCTCATTTGGACGATCATGTCTTGTAGACCGTTAACTTGAGATTGATGACGATCCATCTCATCCTGACGGAGAGTCTCATTCCATCGGAGTTGAGCTTCCTTCTCCGCCAACTCCGTTTGAAGATCGCGTTCGTTCTCTTCAGCCATCCTCTTTTCCTTGCGCTTTTGCCTCAAGGTTTTCTCTAGCTCTTGATCAAGAGGTAAGAGATCTTCGGTGTTCCTAGACCTGCGCATGCACTCAAAGGAAATCAAATAACGAGAGCAAGCTCCCAAGCTTGACAACCGGCTACCGGATTCGGACGAAACCAAATCCCCGGCAACGGCGCCAAAAACTTGTTCGCCCCTAGAGGTGTGTGCAAATAAGTTTTAAATTTATAAAACTAGAATCAAGCAAGCGAACCCGCAGTGTACGGATCGACGTAGTTAAGCAAGAATTCCAGAGTATCGAACACAGGGATTTGGGTGGAGCGAATTCAGTTGTAAAGTTGTCAAGCAGGTAAATATGGGAGTTTTGCAGATATTGGGAAAACAACAATCCTAAAGATCCAAGTATCCAGCTGTGGCAATTGATTCAAGATATACTTAATGATATAAAGACAGAGTTGAGATATGCAAAGGTATACTAATGTAAGGTAATCGTACGGTTGAGGTTCCAAAAACCTTATGTAACTCACCTAAAAGACACTCCCTATACAGGTTGTTGAGGCTCAATATAGATAAGGTTCTAAAGACGAGGATTAGTATCAAATACCCAAACTTATAATCTAAAGATCAAGACTAACTTATCCGATTGAGATTGTTGAGGCTCACAATCGAGGTAGAGGTTGTTGAGGCTTCACTACCACCTAGAAAAGACAAGTCTAAACTAAGTTAAAGCAAATCTTTAACTTTAGATTAAAGTAAAAGCAGGTTCGTAGACTTAAGGTAAATCACGGTTAGTTCTTGAGGTTCCACGGCCGTGGACTCAAGAACAGCCCGTAATTTAGGGCTGTCGGCGACAATTCTCTAACTCTCAGGGTCTAATCTGTTTGCGATCGATCTATCATCACCTATGCCACAACTATCAACCCTTCACCTTAGAATTGTTAAGGGTTTTTAGCCAATAATAGTCATATTGATATCAATTCAAGAATTAAAAGATAAAAGATGGGAACTTTCAAGAACTATCAATAATCTTCAAATGAATCTCAGAATCACAGTCAAGAACAAGTGTTTATCAAAAGATTCAAAACGGAGTAAACAATCACAATCTTAGGAAAGAAAAGAAACGGGATGTCAATCCGATCCTAAATCAAACCTAAGCAAGAAGAGGGATCTTCTTGCAAAACCCTCCAAGAACTTCGATCTTCCACAAACACGAAGATCACAAACAGCAACTCTCCAATACGAACTTTGATCTTCAATGAGATCTCCAAATTACCTCCAAGATGAGGGTTTGTGCGTTGCTAAACGTGGATTGTAAGCGTGCGTTTGCCGCTAAGCGAGGGTTGAAAAGGTCGTAAGCGAGGTGACGGAATCTTGCTTCGTCCGTCTTTTTATAGTGTATGGTAAAGTGTCGGCCCGGCCCAATCTTTCAAAAGATCATGGCTTCGAAGTGTGGCGAAAAGATTCGCCAAGATCACGGTCGTGGAAGATTCCACGACCGTAATTTAGGGCGTGGAAACAATTACGGTTAGTTCCACGGCCGTAGAATCCCCTGGAATGAACATCGAATTCTGACTCTGAATCCACGGCCGTAATTCTGAACGTGGTTTGTGATACGGCCGTGTTTTAGGGCGTAATTTAGGGCAAGAACGTGATTCTTCCCTGAACTCGTGCATTCTTCAATCTAAGACTCCAAATTGCTTCAAAAAGTGTCCTCGATCTATGGACATATCAACTCAACTCTCCTTTGCTCGATTCCGTTCGGAAATAGCTCCAAATTACCTATAATTAACATAGAACTAGTGTAGACATCCATATCGAAAATATAGGCAATACTAGCTCACATATGTACAAAGATCAATCAAAGACTATCAATATGAATCAAATACATTTAGAAAACGTGCCTAAAATATCACAATATTTCATGCTAACAAATAACCCCATACTTAGCACTTGCTTGTCCCTAAGCAAGGTCTTTCAAAAAGCTTTAAACAAGAGTTAGGATGAAATATGTGTACCTTCTTTTGGGTGAATGTGACTTCTAAAGAATAGATCATTCTCAAACCTTGCTTCAATCGTTTTTCAAACTTTCACACACTTAATTAGAGAGTAAGAGGTAAAGAAAATTCATGAATCAACTCAACTTCTAAACAAGCATTATAACCTTCAAACATTATCAAAATCAATCATAAGAAGCTTCAATTTAGATCACCAAGTCATATAACATTCTTTTGATCTTAAGGACTTTCAAAAAAAAGGTCTAGAGTATGGAAGGGAAGGGAAAACTTTAAGGGAAAGTGGTGCATAAATCCGGGAAAGTGGACAACTACCTTCTTCTTCTTATGCGGTTCCCGCAACACTTCAACTTAGAGCTTCGCTCTCTCCTTTTCATTTTTCGACTTTACTTTTGGAGTTGTGGATAGAGGTGCACAAAAACCGAAGCCTAGGAGATTGGCGTTTCTCAATTTTCATGAGATGCCTCAAACCCTTAGCGCACATACCATAATCCGCTAGGAATATCGCTCAATCCGACTTTGGCAAGACACAAACACCCGGCTATGTGAATGGTGCCGAGTTACTCATCGTCATGATTGACTTCCCCAAACCTATAATTTCTTTCTATTCAATTGATTGCAATTAATTGCTTTCATGGCCCTCCCACATCAAACATGCCTTTTTCTCATTCACTTTTCCAAATTCCCGGATAGGTAAAGGAGGCTAATATTTCAATGAGGAGCTAGATGATCAAAGAAAGAGGAAAGAAAGTATCGAATTGCCTTAATCATTTCAACAAGAAGTATAGGAACTTATAATGTGATTTCAACTTCAATTTCTCAACATGATTTAGGCAATGTTTTCACATTATAAAACTTGTAAAAGAGGTAGAATTCATTCATTTAAATTCTTTTCGATTTACAATCCTTTTAAGCATGCAATTGTCATCGAACTCAATTCACAAGTAGTGATTATCATGGAAATCATCTCAATTCATTAGAAGCTCAAAATTTTCAAAATTTTTCAATTTTTTATGGGTTTTTCAAGTCACTTTTCATGCAATGTAATAAGGAAACGTGCAACACATAATGAACATGCAATGATAGTCTCAATTGAAGCAAACATAGAGAGTAGAGTTATTACAAACTTTAGTACATCCCACCCCATACTTAGGACGAACATTGTCCCTAATGTTCAAAAGAAAGAACAAAAGAAAGAAAAGAAAAAGAAACTCACAAGTGGTGGCGGGAATGTCTAAATCAAACGGTCATGCATCGATCACTGCGGCGCCGGTGGAGGTGGAAATGGAGAGAAGCTCGGATCATAGATCCGCCCGAACTGCTGGCGGTAGACGTCCCTCATCATGTGGTCAAGGTCGTCTAGGCGTCCGTCTCTAGCATCCGCCCGGATCTCTAGCGCTCCGACTCTCTCTGAAAGTCCGGTAGCCCAATCCGGCATCCTCTCATACCATCCCGGGGCGTGATCATACCATGCGGGGGCATCGGCTGGTGCTGGTGCTGGTGGTGGTGGTGGTGCTGCTGGCTGCGTCGTGGACCAAGGAGGAGGTGTGTCGTACCAAGTGGGAGGTGTAGTCATCCACGTGGGCCTCTCACTCACGCTGGCGCGGCGAGATGACGAGCCTGAAGCTCTAGCTGGACGTGGAGAGCGCCTAGGTACATCCGGGACCGCCTCCGGCTGATCCGGAAACGTGCCGAACTCCTGCTCCGCTCCTCCACCACTCTCGTACTGCTCTCCCATCTCCTCCTCATCCTCAACCAGTGGTGGGACAAAAGGGGGAGCTACAAGCCTGTTCGCATGCATCGCAGCGAACGTCTCCTTCCAATTGTGGCGTCCTGCCACAATGGAATACTCTGGCAGCCACTCAATACCCCTGCCTGTCCTACTCTCCCAAGGCATGCCCGCATAAGGCGGACCTCTATGTGTGGGGAAGATGAGTCCCCTAACCATGAATGCATGTAATCCTAGAGGTACGGCGGGTATGCGGGTGCAAGCTGAAAAATCTACACCAAAGCTCCTAGCTATGTGGGTCACTATCCCACCATATCCAATGTTCCCTCTCGATTTGTTCTTGAGTTTACTCATCGTCGCCGCCAAAAGAGTAGCACAATCTGCGCGGCATCCATAAAGCATGGCGTAAAGAAGGAATAGCTCATCCGTCTTGATCTTTTGGGGCGTCTCCGTCCTAGGAAAGAGACACTCCGAAAGAACACGGTGAGCTATCTTCAAGGCTAGATGGTACATCAATCTAGCCTTGGTATCAGCTGGTTGCCAACGGTCCTCGTCGGCATAAATCATGGCCACTTCCGCCCAAAAATCCTTGGCGGAAACGCCTCTAGGAAGTCGACCATTGTAGGTCTCATGGAACCCGAAAATGGTCCCGAACTCAACAATGCTCAAGTGGTAGTCTCGATCCATAAGACGGAAGGAGACGGTCCTATCTACTGGGCTGTGCTCAAAGGACGTCACAACCTCTCGGGTAATCTCCTCGTAAGCGTCTTCACGAATGTTCGTGAAGACAAGCAATCCGGCTCTATCCAAGAGCCATGTAAGGTCATCAACTATGTTGAGAGGATGTAGATCCTCCAACAACAAGTACCTAGGGCCAATCACTGCCCTCTTCTCTATCCTTTCAAATGCAGCTAGGTGGTTTTCGTGTATGGTTGGGATGCTAGGGTGAGGGGGTGAAGATGGAGGTAAAGGTGAGGATGGTGGTGAGGGAGATGAGGGTGGTGGTGCCCTAGAGGTGGAGGGGTTGCCCTTCCTTTTCTTATTTTGCTCCCCTTTCTTTTCCTTAATCCTTCCCGACACTCTCCTTACGAAATCCATTTTCAGCAAAAATCACGGTCTGTTCTATAGAAACCACGGCCGTGGAACCTCCAGAAACCGTGATTCGTCACAAAATCTCGTGAATCTCAGCAAATTCACCAAATATCACCACAACAAGCAGTCCTAATCTAATTCCTTCCAATCTTTGTCAGTTCTTCCTAAAAATCTATAGCAAAAACGAACCAAATCCGCGAGAATCGAAGAGAAAGAGATAACCTCTTTTTCGGATTGAAAAATCCAAAATGCGCGTTTGTTGATCGATTTCCACTCGATTTGTTGCTTGGATCCTGTTCGTGGTTGGATTTGCTGCAGTTTAGAGCAAAGAATCGTTGAAAACGATTAGAGAATGAAGAATTGGGAGAAGCTGCGGGTTTTCGGTATCTAGGTCGTGGAATTGGGGGAGAATTGTGGTGGTTTTTGTGATGAAGTGTGGCTTTTATACTCGCAGGCAAAATTTCAAAAATCACGGTCTATCGGGGCATTCCACGGCCGTGGAAGTGTACGGACCCGTGGTTTTGGTGATTTTTCACAGGCTTTTGAGAATTACGGCCACTGTAGCTATGACGACCGTAATTTAGACCGTGGAACCTTCTGTAAAGCTTCAAAGTCCAAATTTCGTCACTTCTCTTCGACATTATCCTCCCTTTCTCCCTTTCCATCGATCCTACAACCAAAAACACGAACATACCGGAAGAAATCGAGGAAAAATAAAGCGAAAACGTTTATTCTAAACTAATCTATGAATCGAAGACAAAACGAGAATGCAATACCTTGGGTTGCCTCCCAAGAAGCGCTTTGTTTAAGGTCCGTAGCTAGACCAATTTCGCACTTATTCGAGTGCGGTAGGTGCAAACTCCTCAGCTTGGAGTTCCGGCGAGTACTTCTTGAGTCGTTGGCCGTTCACCTTAAAACTTCCACTAGCTTCACCCCATACTTCAACTGCACCATGGGGGAAAATACGCTTAATTAGAAAAGGTCCAGTCCAACGAGATTTTAACTTACCTGGGAAGAGGCGAAGTCTCGAATTGAAGAGGAGAACTTGATCTCCTTCTTTGAAGTCCTTTGGAATGATATGCTTATCATGCCAACGCTTTGCTCTTTCCTTGTAAATTTTGGCGTTTTCATAGGCGTTCAAGCGAAGTTCATCCAGCTTGTTGATGTCTAGGAGACGCTTCTCTCCCGCTTCCTTCATGCTGAAATTTAGCCATTTGATAGCCCAAAACGCTTTGTGCTCTAGCTCTACCGGCAAATGACAAGACTTCCCATACACAAGGTTGTATGGTGTGGTTCCTATGGGAGTCTTGTATGCAGTCCGGTATGCCCATAATGCGTCATCTAGTTTCAAGGACCAATCCTTCCTAGTCTTTGAAACCGTCTTCTCTAGAATTCCCTTGATCTCCCTGTTTGAGATCTCAACTTGTCCACTCGTTTGTGGATGGTAAGGGGTAGCGATCTTGTGAGTAACCCCATACTTGGCTAGAAGAGCTTCAAAGCGACGGGCTATGAAGTGAGAACCTCCATCACTAATGATTGTCCTTGGTGTCCCGAATCGCGGAAAGATGGTCTTGTTGAAGAACTTGACCACCACCATGGCATCATTTGTGGGAGAGGCAATTGCTTCCACCCATCTAGAAACGTAGTCTACCGCCAATAATATGTATTGGTTTCCACAAGAAGAAGGGAATGGTCCCATGAAATCGACTCCCCAAACGTCGAAAATCTCCACCTCTTGGATGTTGTTGAGGGGCATCTCGTTCCTTCTAGAGATATTGCCTGTTCTTTGACAAGCATCGCAACAAGAAACAAAGGATTGCACATCTTTAAATAAAGTAGGCCAATAGAATCCAGATTGCAATACCTTTGCGCTAGTTTTGTTTGAACTAGCGTGTCCTCCACAAGGTAGTGAATGACAATGGCGGATGACACTTTGCATTTCCTCTTCCGGCACACACCGCCGGATGATGCCATCCGGACCTCTCTTGAAGAGGAGAGGCTCGTTCCAATAATATTCCCGGACGTCCTTGAAGAACTTCTTCTTTTGTGAGTAGGATAGTCCGGGCGGTATCTCCTGGCAAACCAAATAGTTAACGAAGTCAGCAAACCATGGTTCGTTACCTTTGGAGATTACCTTGATGCACTCCTCTATGATATGTAGGTGTTCGTCCGGGAAGGAGTCATCAATGGGCAAATGGTCGTCCTCTAGATGTGTTAGACGACTCAAATGATCCGCAACAGAATTTTCCGAGCCTTTCTTGTCGCGGATCTCAAGATCGAATTCTTGTAGGAGAAGAATCCATCTAATCAGCCTTGGCTTCGCGTCTTTCTTCGCAAGGAGGTACCGGATCGCAGCATGATCCGTGTAGACAATCACCTTTGCACCTACAAGATAAGAGCGAAACTTGTCAATAGTGTAGACAATGGCTAAAAATTCCTTCTCTGTGGTGGCGTAGTTGAGCTGAGCTTCGTCTAGCGTCTTGCTAGCGTAGTATATGGCGTGGGTTCGTCCTTCCTTTCGTTGCCCAAGAACAGCTCCAATGGCTACGTCACTAGCATCACACATAATCTCGAAGGGGAGAGTCCAATCCGGAGGTTGGATAATGGGTGCTGAAATCAGAGCTTGCCGAATGGTGTTGAATGCATCTAGACATTCCTGTGAAAACTCAAAAACCGCATCCTTCATCAATAGATTAGTGAGAGGTTTTGATATTTTAGAAAAGTCCTTAATGAAACGTCTATAGAATCCAGCATGTCCTAGGAAACTTCTTATCCCTTTCACCGAAATTGGGGGAGGAAGTTTCTCTATGGTCTCTATCTTAGCCCTGTCTACCTCTATCCCTCTACTAGAGACTAAGTGACCTAACACGATTCCTTCCTTAACCATGAATTGACACTTCTCCCAATTTAGAACTAGGTTAGTGTCTTCACATCTTTGCAAAACAAGAGAAAGGTTAGAAAGACAATCGTTAAAAGAGGAACCGTAAACGGAGAAGTCGTCCATGAAGACTTCCATGATTTCCTCTACGTATTCGGAGAAGATGGCCATCATGCATCGTTGAAAAGTGGCTGGGGCGTTGCAAAGCCCGAATGGCATTCTCCTATAAGCGAACGTACCCCAAGGGCACGTGAATGTGGTCTTCTCTTGATCATCCGGATGTATCGGAATCTGAAAGAAGCCACTATAACCGTCAAGGTAGCAAAAGTATGAATGTTGTGCTAACCTTTCAAGCATCTGATCGATGAATGGCAATGGAAAGTGATCCTTCCGCGTTGCGTTGTTGAGCTTGCGGTAGTCTATACACATTCGCCATCCAGTTACGGTTCGGGTAGGAATGAGTTCGTTGTTCTTATTGGTGATGACCGTCATTCCTCCCTTCTTCGGAACTACTTGAACTGGGCTCACCCACTTGCTATCGGAGATAGGATAGATGATACCTGCATCAAGAAGTTTAAGAATTTCCTTCTTGACAACCTCCTTCATGGTCGGATTCAACCGCCTTTGAGGTTGTCTTGAAGTTCTAAAGTCCTCCTCCATTAGTATCTTATGCATGCATAGGGAGGGTTTAATTCCTACTAAGTCCTCTATAGTATAGCCTATGGCTTTTCTATGTTTCCTAAGGACAATCATGAGCTGTTCATGTTCATCTATGCTTAATTTGGAACTAACGATAACCGGGAAGGTGGAATTAGATCCAAGAAAAGCGTACCTTAGATGAGTAGGAAGTGGTTTGAGTTCCATTGCTTTCGGAGCCTCCAATGATCCTTGAGGAGCTTCCGATGTTTCCTTAGAAGTTTCTAAGGATGTTGAATGGTTTGGAGAAGAATTAGAAGAAGTTGAAGGAGTATGCCGATCACCCTCTTCCACGGTCAAAATTACGGTCTCCTCTGGCATTCCACGGCCGTAATATCTTCTGGAATGGAGGTCGATTTTGGTCGTGGAATCCACGGTCGTGGAATACAGAGTATGACCGTGGATTCTAGTATTCTCAGCCTCATCGTGGAGTTTCTCAAACTCCACTTCATGCATCTCTTCTTGTGCTTCCAAGGCTTCAATTTCCTCTTTGCACCCTTCTTCTTCTCCTACATTGGTTAGACTCATAGTAATAACCTTTTGTAAAGGATCGTTAAAGAGAATCGCACTTACCTCCTCCCTAGACAAACCTTCTTCGTCTTGGACATTGTAAATATCCTCATCAAAGATTGGCTCCTTCACTAGAGTGGAAAGAACGAACTCTACTTTCTCTTCCCCAATATCAAAAGCGAGTCTCCCATTCTTGCAATCGACCATGCAGCCGGAAGTTGCAAGAAACGGCCTTCCGAGTATGATCGGGACCGGACTATCTGCAGGAATGTCAAGTACGACAAAATCAATGGGGACAAAGAACTTGTCTAGCTTGACCGGGACGTCTTCTACAATGCCGACGGGACGAGTAATGGATCGATCCGCCATGTATAACGTCATCTTCACCGGTTTAGGGTCGCCTAAACCGATCTTCCTGCACAATGCAAGTGGTATGATGCTCACACTTGCTCCCAAGTCACATAAAGCGTCATATGTGACCTCTCCCACTCCAATGGGAATGCAAAATGACCCCGGATCTTTCAGTTTTGGGGGCATTTTCTCCTTCATAGTCTTGATGAGATCCGAGGAATCCGAACTCATCTTGACTTCTCCGAAGTCTTCTAGCTTCCTCTTGTTAGAGAGGAGCTCCTTCAAGAACTTGCCATAAGCCGGCATACCTACAATAGCATCAATGAAAGGTATATTAATATGCAGCTTGCTCATGAGTTCTATAAACTTACCAAATTGTTTATCTAGGCGCGCTCGCGCTCTAGATTGAGGGAACGGTAGGGGAGGTTTGAAAGCTGGAGGAGGAACATAGACGTCTTCCTTCTCCTTCTCCTTTCCTTTGTCCTTCTCTACGAGGACTTCCACGAACGTAGGCTGCGGATCGGTGGTAGTCACTCCGCTCCTAGTCGTAATCGCCATTACCCTTCCCTTAGGGTTGTCCTCCGTCTTTCCTGGAAGTTTCCCTTGATTTCTGGGAACTTCCTCCGCATGGTTGAACATTTGGTTTTCCAAAACCTTTTGAGCTTTGTCAACTTTAGAAATTTGATCATCAACCTTGATGATGCGGTTCTCCAACCCTTGAAGCTTTCCCAAGATTGTCTCCAACATGGGATCGGGCTTCTCCTTTCCCGTATTGTTTCCTCCATTTGATGATTGCCCCTGGCTTTTCAAAGGAGTAGAGGAAGAAGAGGGTGGAGTTAGTGAATTGGAATTGGAAGGATAGGAGTTACCGGAATTTTGTTGATTGGAGCGCCAATTGTTGTTGTTTGAACCCCGATTGTTGTTCCAATTGTTGTTGTTCCGGTTGTCGTTGTTTCCATTCCAATTGTTATTCCGGTTATTGTTCCGGTTATTGTTGTTGCGGTTGGTGTTATCACCGCCGTTGTTGTTGCCCAAATAGCCAACATCCTTCTCTTGTTGCTTTGGGAAGTTGGTCTTGATAGTCTCCTTCAACTCTTTGATCTCATTGTTGAGGGAGAAAATCTGATTTTGAGCTTCATGTGTGAGCTTTGCTCCTTGCTCCACACGATTTCCCTCCACTTTCCGGTGGGAATACTTCTCTATGACTCTTGCTTGCTTCTCAATGAAGTCCCAAGCGTCATCTTCTCTCATGTCCATGAACGTTCCACATGAGAGGGATTGGAGGTTGAATTGCGTTCCCGCATCCAGCCCCTTGTAGTAAATCTCCAGCAAGGCAAGCTTGGATATGCCATGATGAGGGCAATCCAAGAGCAAATCCTGAAACCTTTCCCAAGATTGAAACAAACTTTCGTTAGGTCTCATAGAAAAAGCATTGATCTTACCTCTAAGTTCCGCCGTTTTGGAGGGCGGAAAGAATTTGGTGAGAAACTCTGCGGAAAGGTCTTCCCACGTGTCTAGTTTCCCATTAGGAAGAGCTTGATACCAAGATAACGCTTTCCCCTTCAGGGAGAAGAAGAAAGGCTTGAGCTTATAGCTGTTGGTAGTAGCGTTCTTCGGTCTCATCGTCTCCATCATACACTCAAAGTTTTGTAAGTGTTGGTGTGGAGATTCAGCACTTGTACCGCCGAATTGACTTTGGCGAACAAGAGTGATAACTTGAGGGTTAAAGCTAAACCCTTGCACATCTTCAGCGTCAAATTTCACACCCAAGCGGCGTGGTTGTTGTGTTGGATCCATTCGTTGGCCAAGAGTCCTTGGCTCATTATCCACACGTTCGACTCTCACATTCCTAGGTGGAATGCGGCGATTAGTAGCTCCTTGTGGATGGAAAGGATTCATGTTGATCGTGGGATCAATCTCTTCTAACGGTGGCATGGAAGAATCGCTATCATCAGCGGATGAGTGGCTTTTTCTTCTAGACCTTGATCTCCTTCTCGAGGACTTCTTGCCTACCTTATCTTCAAGGTCGCTCATCTTTATCCTCATTTGGACGATCATGTCTTGTAGACCGTTAACTTGAGATTGATGACGATCCATCTCATCCTGACGGAGAGTCTCATTCCATCGGAGTTGAGCTTCCTTCTCCGCCAACTCCGTTTGAAGATCGCGTTCGTTCTCTTCAGCCATCCTCTTTTCCTTGCGCTTTTGCCTCAAGGTTTTCTCTAGCTCTTGATCAAGAGGTAAGAGATCTTCGGTGTTCCTAGACCTGCGCATGCACTCAAAGGAAATCAAATAACGAGAGCAAGCTCCCAAGCTTGACAACCGGCTACCGGATTCGGACGAAACCAAATCCCCGGCAACGGCGCCAAAAACTTGTTCGCCCCTAGAGGTGTGTGCAAATAAGTTTTAAATTTATAAAACTAGAATCAAGCAAGCGAACCCGCAGTGTACGGATCGACGTAGTTAAGCAAGAATTCCAGAGTATCGAACACAGGGATTTGGGTGGAGCGAATTCAGTTGTAAAGTTGTCAAGCAGGTAAATATGGGAGTTTTGCAGATATTGGGAAAACAACAATCCTAAAGATCCAAGTATCCAGCTGTGGCAATTGATTCAAGATATACTTAATGATATAAAGACAGAGTTGAGATATGCAAAGGTATACTAATGTAAGGTAATCGTACGGTTGAGGTTCCAAAAACCTTATGTAACTCACCTAAAAGACACTCCCTATACAGGTTGTTGAGGCTCAATATAGATAAGGTTCTAAAGACGAGGATTAGTATCAAATACCCAAACTTATAATCTAAAGATCAAGACTAACTTATCCGATTGAGATTGTTGAGGCTCACAATCGAGGTAGAGGTTGTTGAGGCTTCACTACCACCTAGAAAAGACAAGTCTAAACTAAGTTAAAGCAAATCTTTAACTTTAGATTAAAGTAAAAGCAGGTTCGTAGACTTAAGGTAAATCACGGTTAGTTCTTGAGGTTCCACGGCCGTGGACTCAAGAACAGCCCGTAATTTAGGGCTGTCGGCGACAATTCTCTAACTCTCAGGGTCTAATCTGTTTGCGATCGATCTATCATCACCTATGCCACAACTATCAACCCTTCACCTTAGAATTGTTAAGGGTTTTTAGCCAATAATAGTCATATTGATATCAATTCAAGAATTAAAAGATAAAAGATGGGAACTTTCAAGAACTATCAATAATCTTCAAATGAATCTCAGAATCACAGTCAAGAACAAGTGTTTATCAAAAGATTCAAAACGGAGTAAACAATCACAATCTTAGGACAGAAAAGAAACGGGATGTCAATCCGATCCTAAATCAAACCTAAGCAAGAAGAGGGATCTTCTTGCAAAACCCTCCAAGAACTTCGATCTTCCACAAACACGAAGATCACAAACAGCAACTCTCCAATACGAACTTTGATCTTCAATGAGATCTCCAAATTACCTCCAAGATGAGGGTTTGTGCGTTGCTAAACGTGGATTGTAAGCGTGCGTTTGCCGCTAAGCGAGGGTTGAAAAGGTCGTAAGCGAGGTGACGGAATCTTGCTTCGTCCGTCTTTTTATAGTGTATGGTAAAGTGTCGGCCCGGCCCAATCTTTCAAAAGATCATGGCTTCGAAGTGTGGCGAAAAGATTCGCCAAGATCACGGTCGTGGAAGATTCCACGACCGTAATTTAGGGCGTGGAAACAATTACGGTTAGTTCCACGGCCGTAGAATCCCCTGGAATGAACATCGAATTCTGACTCTGAATCCACGGCCGTAATTCTGAACGTGGTTTGTGATACGGCCGTGTTTTAGGGCGTAATTTAGGGCAAGAACGTGATTCTTCCCTGAACTCGTGCATTCTTCAATCTAAGACTCCAAATTGCTTCAAAAAGTGTCCTCGATCTATGGACATATCAACTCAACTCTCCTTTGCTCGATTCCGTTCGGAAATAGCTCCAAATTACCTATAATCAACATAGAACTAGTGTAGACATCCATATCGAAAATATAGGCAATACTAGCTCACATATGTACAAAGATCAATCAAAGACTATCAATATGAATCAAATACATTTAGAAAACGTGCCTAAAATATCACAATATTTCATGCTAACAGGTGACCACATGGTTGCAACCCCACACCATCATCAAGGTAGAGGTCATGAAGAAACTTCACCTAGGGGAAGTAAGGAAACCCTCAAGACTCCGAAAAGTGCAAATGCTTACAATGTCGACCGTGGGATGTCCTATCACTTACCGGTGAAGTTAGGGCTTAGAGTTATTGGGCAATAAAGTGGCTCGTCCTTGTCATTGAAGATGCCGGAAAAAGATGGTTGCTTGGACTCATCAAGCAATCCAGAGTGTTCAAGGTGAATTGAGGCATCCATGGAATTTAGTCTAGCTAACGACCTTAAACAAGCGCCTCTTGGGAGGAAACCCAAGGTGAACTCTTTTCCCTTTTCTTTTTCATTTCTTTTGCTTTTGTTTTTGTTTTGGTGTGTTTGTGTGTTTTTGTCTTTGTGTGCTAGAGTCTAGGTAATAAATAAGGAAAAGCAAGGTGGTTCTGATGATGCTGAATCAACCGTGGATGGAGCGGACGTGGGACTTGGACGGCTTAAGGTGCCTTTGGGGGGTGGAAGAGCTCCCATCTCACATACACCTCGGCGTTGGTCCCGACGCCGGAATGATTATGAAGAGCTCTCTACCCGGTTTGATTGACTATCCATCACCACCACTCCACATGAGTGAGCCGAAATACCAAAACCGATCTCTTACATGGTGAGTATTCTTTTTCACTTCTTTATTTAACTTTCACATTGGGGACAATGTGAGTTTTAAGTATGGGGTGGGGTATTTGCAATACTTTGCATGTTTTATTTCATTGCATTAAATTTAGGATAGTCTAATGTTATTGTCACACGTTTATTTTCGTTTTGCATTGTATATATATCAAAAATCCAAAAAAATTGAAAATTTTTAATTTTTTTATGCGTCAAGGATTGATATGAACCTTATGATGATTTTCTGTGTGAATCGGCTTTGGATGGCCTTTGTGTGTTGAATGAATTTATGCATATGTGAACTTGAATACTTTACTTGTGATCTACATATGAATTGTGATGTTGATTGTTGTCTAAGTTGGATTGAAAATTGATAATCGAAATCGCTTGATAGGTTCTTACACATCATCGAGGAATGATTAAAGCATCCGATTCTCTTTTCTTCTCATCTTGATCATGTTTGTTTAAGCACCTCACTTGATTGAAAAATGTTGTCTCTTTTGACCCATCCGGGAATTAGGAGCATGCTAGTGTGGTTGAGAGTGTAAATAATGTGTGTGATGAAAGAATTGATGTGATTGAAGTTGTTGAAATGTGTTGTGAAAGTGTAGAAAAAATAGGTTTGGGGACGTTGGTTATGAAGATGAGTAACTTGGCACCATTCACATAATCGGGCGTTTGTCTCTTGCCAAAGTCGGATTAACCGATTGTCCTAACGAGTCATGGTATGTGCATCCGGTGTGAGGCACCTCGGTAAAATTCTCAAGGACCGTTAATCAACAATGTTTCGGCTTTTTTGCACCAATGCCATTTTCTCAAGTGAAATAAAAATAAAAGAAAAGAAAAGAAGGAAAAATTACACTTTTGGTGGATGTTGAACATAATGAAGTTGTGGAACTAGTTCCTTTTCCGGATTAGCACCACATGACCTAAAGAATTTCCACCCTAGACACGTTTCATGGCTTCTTCTTTGTTAGGTCCTTAAGATGCATGTGTTATGACTTAGCGATTTAGATTTGATTTCTTCATCATCCATCTAGACAATTCTCGATTTGCTTTGCATGTATGATTCCGAGTAAAGTGTGATTGTCTTTTTGTGCCTTTGTTCTCTATGATTCACAATTGCTCCATACTTTGCCATGAAACGTCAATATGAGGGTGATCTATGATTAGAAGTACATTTACAAATATATTTTGTTTTTCCACATTCATAACTCATGCCATCTTGTAGCTTAGGTTTGAACCTTGCTTGGGGACAAGCAAGAGGCAAATATGGGGTATTTTGACGACATGATTTATGACATTAGTTTAAAAAATCATTTAGGTATATTTTTATCTTTTGTATGCATAAATTGACATTAGTTCGTAACATTTACGCTTAATCGAGTCAGATCGTTAGAAAAAATGTCTACACGAGCTTTTGTCGGTTTTTCAAGTATTTTGGCAGTCTTTTGGACAATATCGACATACTCGATGATCAAGCCTCGTGGTGGTTCGAATTCGAAGTTCCGAAGGAAGCAAACTTAGAGCAAAGAAGAAGACAAGAACCCTAGTTTGTGCAAGTTTTGCACCAACTCGTGTTTCTATTGAAGAAGACAAGCTGAAGTCATGAAATCTCGGTCCACTCAGGAATGTCGGCCGAGATTTTGGCCCGAGATTCCTGTTCTGGAAGCTTCGACACTTGTCACGAGTTATCTATGCTTGACCCTTGCTTTCCTAAGGTGGAGTATAAGGTTGGGATTGCAGGTTGACTTGTAAAACAAAAGAGTTTCCTTCCAGCCCCTTGTTAGGTGTTCTTGGGGACTCCTTAGATTAGATTCAAGAATAGTGAGATTGGAAATATTTGTGAGGAGATTTGATAGGTTTTGAAGAGAAAATTGCTGAAGTGTTGTAAGAGAAAATTGCTGAAGTCTTGGGGACTCCTTAGATTACAACATGTATTTTATCTCAAAATACATGTTGTAGGCTAACTAGTTGTGATTCTAGGGTGATAGATTGATGGTTATGGCTTCGATGATGATAGTATGAACTTGCATGTTAGTTTAGGTTGACTTGATTGTCTGAAACCTAGCTCGATGGAAATCTCAGCCTGTTCTTCATGTAAGTCGGCCGAGATTCTTATGATCCACCCGAGATTTTCCCTCTATTGTCCATAATTGATGAATCTTTATGTTAGGATGTTAGCTTGTTCAAACCCTAGTGTTTGTTGAGTGGAATCTAGCTTAGGGTTACCTAATGTTAGCAAGCTAAGTGAGGAGTGAGACTTACCCGATAATTTCCCCTCTTAGGTATAGATGATGATGAACTCTAGGTAGTAGAGGTGTAAAAACCCCTATTGGATTAAGTGTGCTAGGGCTATGTTTGGTGAAAATGGATAAACACTAGTGTTAGTGTTTGGAAGTGTTTTGTTGTTGTGTTTTGAGGAAATATTAGTGTTAGTGGTTGAAAAACCTTAACGAGTGTTTGGTGTAAACTAGTGTTTATTTAGCCCCTATAGCAGAAGGCACACCACTGAAATCAATTTTTTTTCATCATCCCTAACCAATTCAATCACTTTTCCATCTTCAAAATTTGGCAAAACTTGGTGTAGCCAAGCTCGGCTTCTATGGCTCTTCAACTTTTTTTCCACTTTGCACCAGTAGGCACTTTCTGAGCATTTAAATTTAGATATTTTCAGAAGTTTATGAACACCAGTGAGTGGATCACAAAATAGTCGAAGTCAGCACTTTCATCTCCTCTTATATTATTGCTTGTCTTCTTCCATTCAACTTCAAACTCAATTTATTTCGCCCAATTTGTATATTCGATCTTCAGGTCTATGAACTCGATTCGTTTCAATAGGCGTTTTGAATCCTCCTGATAATTGACTCAAACTAGACTATTTCCTCCAATTTGTATGTCTAATCCCGAGTCAATGTTAGAAGACGATAAAAGAGGGTTTGTTCAGTGCCAGTAGTCGATAATACACACGTTTATTTCAGTGTGACAAGTCTCGTGTCCTCGTCGTCAACCTGTTTGACTATACCTTCTGGTATCATTCCAAATGAACGATTCTTCTAGCAATAGCCGCCTCCGGCTTGTAGCCATCGCCGTCGAGGTAAAAATCTTCTAGCAGTAGCCGTCTTTGTTTACAATGAAGAGAGAGTTTCAAGAGATGATTATCATCCTGTCGGCATGGATGATGAGCAGGTCGTCTGTCTTCTTCTTTCATAACGAGAGTTTTAGAGTCTTTCGACAATGAGATGTGAGAGAGGGTTAATTATATATCAGATATTAGAGTAAATAAGGATAAATGCTAAGGGCAACAGGGTCAATATATATGCCAAAACACTAGTGTTTTGAAGGAAACCCTTGCTTAATCAAGGGTTACAGAAACACTCCGAGAAACACTAATCACTAGTGTTTCTCAGGAGGCCAAACACCCGTTAAAATGAAAAACACTCAGATACACTCGGAAGCACTAGTGTAATACTGCTGCCAAACACACCCTAGGATTGCTTCATAAGACTAACCTATTCCGAGACTTACCTGGTAAGGATTGGTTTGACGCTTAGGAAGTGAACCAGTTAGCGTAGAATTCCCTACCTTAGTTTCTTGAGACTTACCCGATAATAAGAACCTTGGTGCGGGACTAGTGGAATATGAGACCTCCCCCGTAATTACTGCCATAAGAGAAACACCCTTTCCTATAACAACCTCAACCTTGTCCTTATGATTAGAAAACTTGAGTCCAATGCCATAATCGGATATCTTGAACTTTAGAATCCACTTTTCTTATATTGATCACATATCTTGTGTTTGTGTTGCTTGTTTACTTGATAAATTTGCATGACCATGATATTTGATAGATCACCACAAAACCAACCAAAAAAATATCATGATTTTCATTTCTTTATTCCTTTCTCTCTTCTTAGTCTAGTCTAGGTTTGCACTACTCTTGATCACTTGAATGGTTTAACTTCACCTTAGTCTTTTTGTTTGACCTCGAAATACTGACCTTGCTACGAAACGACCATACAATGTGGATTCGCTAGGTAGATTAGGAAATTATAACAAGTTATAAGTTTAAGACTTTTGCGTGCATGTTTTGTGGCAAACAGTATACGGGGACGGATGCGAGAGTCTTAGACTTCTCGTTCCACAAGCATAAATCGGACATAGAAGTTGATGACCTTAATGAAGATAATAAATGAATTTTGTGAGACCGTGCTATGTGTTTTCATTTCCGCATTGTGTGCTTGTTCTTATGTTATTCTTCTTATATGTAGGTTGTTAGTCAACGGTTTATTCCGTGTTGTTAGATGCTTTTTAGGTTAGAGTTGATATCGAGTGATCTAGATGGTGTGGTTGGTTAGGGTTTCCGTACGAGATAGGACGGGTGTGGGATTAATGTTATTGCATTTTAGTACTTGACATTAGTAGATGATTTTATGACTTCAGTGTTATACTCGGATGAGAGTTATTAGATCTTGACATTGCATGTTATTCATTTATTTTTGGTATTTCTACATTTCTGCCTTGTTGTAAGGTCCGATAAAGTTGTTGTTGAGCTAGGGTTGGGACCCATTGTGAGGTCCTAACCCGTAGCACCCCGAGTTTGAGATTTGGGATGTTAAACATGGTATCAGAGCTCTAGGTTGACAACAATGACACTCATAGTCTTCAAAAAGGACGAATGAATAAACAGAACCCGAAAGGGTTATGAGTTTTCAAATGAATTTTGTTTTCAAAATCATGTGCACAGTTTGGATGGGATAGAAGTACGGGGAACCACCACTACCTCCATAGTAGTGGTTATCTTGGCCTTATATTTTAGCTATGGTTCTTATCACAAATGGCACGTACTAGAGCGACATATGTTGTAGGACGAGGTAGAGGTCATCCACCTCTTCCACCTACGGTCTGAGGACGCGGACGAGAAGGTAGACCTCCCGTAGTGAGATGTCGGAGGACGTGTCCCCATTGTTGAGCCACTAGTGGCTGAGGATAGAGCCGGCGAAGATGTTGAGAGTGTATTTTTCAATGTCGGGAATGAGACTATTGCTAGATTAGAGGTACCGAGAGCACAATCAGTTGAGTCAAGTCACACCTGTATGGGAGCAACAAAGTTCCGTGAGTACGTCTAGCGAGTTGAGGAGGCCGTTAGGACAGGGGGACATGCCCTCGATCTACTAGTACCTGCGAGTAGAGGTGTCAAACGGGCGGGTCGGCCGAGTTCGGATCGGGTCAATTTTATTTCGGGTCACTTTGAGCCGGGTCAAAATTGTCTATAATGTTATGTCGGGTTTATTCGGGTCGGGTCGGGTTAAGTCGGTTGCCCTTGCACAAATAATAATCGGGTTCTCGGGCAATCTTGGGTTGTTTTAATCGGTTATTGGGCTAATTCGGGTCGGGCTCATATCGGGTCGGGATCATTTGTACAATTGAAATTCGGGTTCACGGTGTATTTCGGGTCGGGTCGCTTCAATTATCGGGTTATTCCGGGTCAGTCTAGTTTTTGTATTGGGTAAATCCGGGTTGAATTACTTTGGTTATAATCAGGTTTGATTGTTTTCGGGTCAACAATTTTTGGATTTTATTTTTTTATAAGTTGGACTAATCTTTTGTGACAAACCGATTCCGACAGGTTCAAACTTATTATGTTTTTTTCTTCATATTTATAGGTTGGTCTCATTTGTTAAGCCAATTTGATGTATTCATATTTCAAATAAAAAAAAGCACAATAGTCGGGTCTATTAACCTATGATTTTTGACCAAGAGAGTTAAAAATGTAAGTCCGATTCTGAGCATGTGGAGATGAACACGTGATTAAAAATAAAACAAACAAGGTGTTGTTGTTCTATTGGTTTGAGTTTCACTTTTGGTGTAAGAGGTCTTGAATTCGATTCTTAGGACTCTTTTATATGTTTTAGCAATTGGTACTAAAGGTATCCTTTGTATTTTAAAATTTCAACATTAATTATTGTTTGTCAAAGTTAGCGAGAAATTAACAAAAAAGTTGTTTAGTTTAGTCACTTTAGTGGTTTGGTAGTCTCTTTGGTTGCAAGAGGTCCGGAGTTCGATTCTTAGAGTGTCCAGGACCAAACTTATTTTTATATTTTTTAATTTCCAACAATGCCGCAGCTTCAAATTGCGGGTTCCCTCCAAATCCGAACCTAAGAAATAGTTTTTGTTTTTAATTATTATGGAAAAAATCACAATTATGTCTTAGTTATAACTTCGATAAAAAAATACAATTATTATGGTGCTTTGATGTATTTATAATTTAAAGTGATTTTACAAGTTAATTTCATGTTCTTGAGGCTTTTTTTTTTTCAAAAAAGGGCCTTCTCAATTTGATGTAATTAATAATTTTTATTTAATTTTAAATTTATAATTTTAAATTAATATTTAAAATTCATAATTAATTCAAACAAGACCTCCAAAATTAATTGACCGGTCTTTCACAATTTGGTATTTCGAGAAATTCATTATACAAAAGCGATGATATTTTACAAAAGCACTTTGTTGGTTGTAACTTATAAGTATTTAGTATGCTTAAAATCCCGATCAAAAAAATTAGTATGCTTATATTTTTTGTTAATTATAAAGATGTAATTAAGAAAATTAATTTATAAAATTAAGAAAATAAGTTTAAAAGGTAATTGATAAAAATTATAAATGTATTTTTAAATAAATGTTTGATGTATATATTGTGATTTTTGTAATAATATGATATGTGTTAGGTAAAATCGTATATGATCACTAACTATTTTTTTCATCTTTGTTCATTCGCTAACAATTGTATTATATATTATGAAATAACAGTAATTCAAAGTATGAGAATTTATATTATGAAAAATAACATGATAGTAGTATAGTTTGTATGTACATACAAGGTCAAATATGGCTAACATCATCATAGTTATTTTGTAAGTATATAAAAACTCAATCAATTCACGACTATATTATAAATTTACAATCAAAGTGTATGATTATTAATTTCTTATGCTTTTTCATACGTGAAATTATAAACAATTTAACTAATATTTATTTATAATAAATTATGCATCATACTAATATAATATAATATAATATAATATAATATAATTTACATTGAATTCAACAACAAATTTTTTAAAGAGAAATTTGTACTATGTCACTTGCATTAAACTATACTCGACTTGTATGTATGACTCATTATATTATTTTAAACAACTTTAAGTCGTATTAATTTTTAATATATATTTTACATTCAATTTAACTACAATTAAAAAAAACATAAATCATAACAAAATCGATACATAGTCTTATATATGACTCAACCACTAACTATTAATTAGTATTTATATACCTATATGCTAATGCATAATATTAAAGCAAAAACTCTTAATAGTTAACAATAACACCATGTGTCAACTTTTTATTCATTTCACCACGTGTTATTTTTATACGCATTCTTATTTTTACAATTTTTAATTAAAAATATGTGAACTAACTATCTATTTTTAAATACATTCTATATACACATTAACAAACTATTCTATTATCTTTTATTCTCCTAATTAAAATTTCATCTAACACGCTTTATATTTAGAATATATAAAATATAAAATTTATTTTATACTCCCTTCACAAACAATTATTGTTTTACCCCTACACTTTTGTTAAAGAATAATTGTCATTTTAGCTATTTTGACATTTACTTTACACATTTACCCTTTTAATCATTAGTAGTTTGTTAGTTGTAATTTTTTAAAAAAATAAAAAGTAAATGAATGATAAGGGGTAAATTGGTATATTTTTAATAAGTGTGCAAAATTGTAAAACGACAATTATTTGTGAACGGAGAGAGTAATTAGATACATATAATAGTATATAATCACTAAATCATTCATTTTTTCTATAAATTTTTAAATTTGTTAGAATTAGGAATAAAATTCTAAGATTATTACTATACATATTTGTACAAAATTATAATTTTCTTATCTATTTTTAAGTTAAATTTCATTTAAATTGCATATGTGCATACCCAATGTATTAGTTTGTATTAAAGCAAAAGATCTAAATGCCACGTGTGAACTATGTTGATTATAATTTATCATTATATTTTTATATATATTCTACTTTTATAATTTATAATTTTTTTATTTAATAATAAATAGTAACAAAAAAAAATTGATTGTATTTTATTTATATGTATATATATATATATTTGATTCATATTATTTTGTATTTTTGAAATTATTTTATTTCATCAAATTTCTTATTAAAAACTTTATTTATTTATCAAATAACATTTATATCCCCAAAATTAAAGTAATTAAATACAAATTTTAAAAAAGTAAATAAAAGGTGAGGATAGAGGTCCCACTAATTTAGTTTTAAAAATGAAACTATAGAAAGTTGACGCTAAGTTTCGAACACAACCCATATAAAATACAATGTTCACATTCACATTCAACCACTGAGCTAATCGGGTTTTATGTTTATAATTTTTAAAAGTAAAAATATATTATATAATGAAAAATTGAATGGAGGTCCCTCTAAATTCGAGGCCTTGGTTATCATATACGTCATTCTGCTTTGAGTCAACTTACTACTAGTTCTTGGAATAATTCGGGTTACTTATTTTAGGTCGGGTCATTACGGGTTCACAGATCATGCCGGGTCAACAGCTTTCGGGTTTCGGGCATTTTAGGTCGGGTTATTTCGGGAATCGGATCATTTCGGGTCGGATGCTTTCGGTTTCGGGCATTGCCGAGCTGGTTCATTCGGGTATAATCGGGTTACGGTCACTTTTGGGTTTGAGTTATTTTTGGTTTCGGGTTCAATCGGTTAACAGCGGGTCGGTCTCATATGCGTAATTTTTTTCTTTTTAACGGGTGTCGGTCGGGTTCGGGCGGATCGGGCGGGTTTCACGGGTCGGGTCAGATTTTGACCGCTCTACCTGCGAGATCAGCTGAGGTATCGCAGAGAGTGACTCAAGTGCCAACTGCACCCAAGAGAGGAGTTGAGGTTGATAAGGCTCGGAATGAGCCAAGGGCACCGAGGTTAGATTCGTGGTTGAAGACTTTCAACCACATGAGAGTACCCACATTCAATGGGAAGTTAGGGCTAGAGGTAGAGCATTAGTTAAGGAACATTGAGACCGCACTTGAGTCAATACGTTGCCCAGAGGATCGGCGTGCAGAGTTGGTGAAAACCCTGTTCAGGGAACATACACAATATTAGTAAAGGACCGTCCGTACTAGAGTCACGGGGTTTGATCAGATGAGGAGTCTCAAGAGAGAGCATTTATGTCCTACCGCACTAAAGAGGGAGATACTACAAGACTTCGTGGAGGCAAGATTTGAGGACATTCCTATCTCTAGGAGATTAGGAAGTTTCAAGAGGAGTTAACACTGCTTGGTCCGGTTGTACCCCGCCCGACCAGCATGCGTACTTGTTCTTTTGGAGGGTGAGGGAGAGTACCCGTTCGTTCCTTGCAATTTTTCGTTGTGATTCGCTGATGGACTATCAGGACCAAGCTTTAGCATATGAGAGGGATCGATCGGGTCTGAGGAGAGCTTCTCAGTACGGAGGGCCAAAAAAGAGACAAAAGAGTGGGGAAGCTAGTGTTGGTACAAGAGCGTCGGGCTATGGACAAGGTCAGTCACAGGGTAGACCGAGTTATCCGCCTACAACTCCGCCTTTAGATGGGGTTAGACAATGCTTTAACTGTGGGGATCGTGGACACATCAGGACAAAGTGCAAGAGGCCGCTTGTGAATTGTTTCACGTGCGGCAAGACCGGGCATAGAGCTATCTTCGGGCGTCAGGGTAGAGCCCCACCACAACAGGAATCTTCTCCTGTATGAGCTTAGAGGAGTGGGTACATACCGCTATAGTTCCAGGCTTAGAGGCAACAACATCACAAAGCTCTAGGACATCTTCTTCCGCAAAGTTCTGCTCAGGGATCAAGATGGAGTAGGGGACGTGGTGGAGGTACGACATACATGAGAGAAGCTCATACACGAGTGTTTGAGTTGAAGAACACTAATGAGATAGCCGCACTAGCGACTATAGGTACCATTCAGATTAATGGCTTACTTGTTAGAGTGTTATTTGATACAGGTGCTACCCATTCTTTCATTTTGGATACATGTGTAGTGAGGTTTTTCTTAGATAAGTAGAAGGAACACCTTTCATTATAGGGCTAGCCGATGGGGGTAAGGTTAGAGGTACCTAGGAGGTTCCCGATTGTCCCACACGTTTGGGAAATCGTAATTGGTTAGTAGACTTCTTCGCCATGTACTTAGTACGTGTAGAAGTCATCTTGGGGATGGACTGAATGGACCGACATTGTGCAATTCTAAATATCGGTAGGAGGACCATGACGGTCACTACCGAGGTAGGTAACGTGAAGATATTCTGAGGTTGGGATCTTGGAAAGACCAATACCGTCATCAGTGCAGTTCGTGTAGCGACAATGAATAGGCAGGGTTGTGAGGTCTTTTGGTGTTGCACAGTGAAGGAGAGTAAGAGTCTGACAATAGAGGTGATTCCAGTAGTGAGTGAGTTCATGGACGTATTCAGTGAGCCACTAGGTTTGCCGTCACAGAGGGGCGTAGACTTTAGCATCGAGTTGGTTCCTGGTACGAGACCGATTTCGAAGGCACCTTACCGCATGAAGCGTATTGAGGTGTTGAAGTTGAAGAAGAAGTTAGAGGAGTTGGTTGAGAAGGGCCTCATTCGCCCTAGTGTCTCTCCATGGGGCGCACCAATACTTTTTTTGAGGAAGAAAGATGGGACGATGAGGTTGTGCATCAACTATAGGGAGTTGATTAAGGTGAACATCAAGAACAAGTATCCATTTCCCCACTTTAATGACTTGTTAGACCAGCTGCATGGAGCTACAATGCTCTACAAGATTGACCTAAGGTCAAGATATAAAAAAACTGAAGGTGAGAGAGCAGGACGTGCCTAAAACGGCATTTCATACAAAGTATGGCCACTACGAGTTTGTAGTGATGCCATTTGGGCTTACGGATATGTCCGCCATGTTCATGGAGTTGATGAATGGCATCTTCATTGACTTTCTGGATCAGTTTGTGGTGGTCTTCATAGATGACATCCTAGTGTACTCTAGGAGCCGAGAGGAGCATGAATGACACTTGAGGACGGTATTACGAGTCCTACAAGATAGAGAGTTGTATGCTAAGCTCTCTAAGTGTGAGTTTTGGATGCCTGATTTGACCTTCCTTGGTCACGTGGTCTCCACTAAGGGGATCAAGGTCGATCTAACGAAGATCGAGTCGGTATCTTCATGGCTGCCACCGTGGAATGTTAAGGAGGTATACAACTTTTTAGGCTTGGCGGGCTATTACCGCTGGTTTGTGGAAGGGTTTTTAGTGATCGCCCGACCACTCACTTGCCTGTTGAGGAATACTACCCGATTTGTGTGGTCCAAGCCGTGGCATCATTCGAGGAGCTGAAGAGGAGATTGTCTTTTGCTCCGATTCCAAGCTAGGCTTGGAATTTGTGTTGATGTAGAGGTATAGTCATTGCGTATGGGTCTAGACAGTTGAAGACGTATGAGGAGAATTACCCGACTCACGACCTTGAGTTAGCTGCGGTAGTACATGCCCTTAAAATCTAGCGCCACTATCTGTATGGGGAGGGGGGTCGTGTCAGATCTTCAAAGACCATAAGAGTCTGAAGTACATATTCACTCAACGGGATTTGAATAACCGACAGAGGAGATGAATAGAGTTGATCAAGGACTTCAATCTAGAGATTTTGTACCATCCGAGGAAGGCAAATATGGTCACCGATGCCTTTAGCAGGAAGATGCCTCGAGAGAAGGCGATAACTCAACTAACGGCTCAACCTCAATTTCAGAGAGATCTATGTTGGCTAGAGTTGGGCATCTAGTTTCCGGAACAACCACTTGTCCACTTTAGAGATGCTACCTGATTTGTTGTAATAGATCAGATAGAAGCAGGAGAGTTGTCCGACGCTGACTAGGATCTGAGACATGATGTGAGACGAGGCATCGTACTTTACTATAGGTTCTGATGGGGTGATGAGACGCCAAGAGCGTGTATGCGTGCCGTTGGACAAAGAGCCGAGACAGAGGATTTTAGGCGAGGCTCACACTACACCTTACTCAGTACACCCCGGTGCTAGTAAGATGTATCAAGATGTGAGATGCTCTTTTTGGTGGGTAGGATTGAAGTCCGGCGTGGCTAGATATGTAGCTAAGTGTACGACCTGTTAGCAGGTCAAGATTGAGCATCCCATATCAAGAGGATAGTTTCACCCACTGTCAGTGCCACAACGGAAGTGGGAGGATATCTCTATGGATTTTGTCACCGGCTTGAGACCGAGTTAGAGCTTCGATGCGATTTGGGTGGTAGTAGACCGATTGACAAAGACTGAACGTTTCATTCCTATTAAGGAAACTTGGCCGGTGAGTCGGTTAGATGAGGAGTTTACTAGGAAGATAATGAGACTCCATGGGGTACCGAGGACCATTGTCTTCGACAAAGATGAATGGTTTACCTCGATGTTCTGACAGCAGCTGCATGCAGCCTTGGGCACGAGTCTTCACTTTACGACAGCGTATCATCCTTAGACCGACAACTAGTTTGAGAGGACCATACGTACCTTAGAGGACATGTTAAGAGCGTGTGTATTGGATAGGGGACATGTATGGCCAAATCACCTTCCCTTGGTCGAGTTTTTGTATAATAATAGTTGGCATGCGTCAATTGGGATGGATCCTTATGAGGTGTTGCATGGGCGGAGATGTCGTACATCTCTATGGTGGGATGAGCCGAGTAGCGTTGGTAGAGTAGTTCAGCTCTTGAGCAGATACATGACGATATTGCCCGAGTAACGTTGATCCGAGAGTGCATGTTGGCAAAGTCGGCATAAGTCTTACGCCGACAAGAGGGCTCATCCTATAGAGTTTAGAGTGGGTACTCAAGTCTAATTGAGAGTATCACCGACGTGAGGTGTTAGACGTTTCGGCATTAAGGGGAAGTTTAGTCCCCAATATGTCGGACCATTCGAGATCTTGGAGCGAGTCGGAGACGTTGCATACCGACTAGCCTTATAACCGCTACTGGAGGGTGTTCACCTAGTCTTTCACGTGTCTCAACTTTGGGAGTATATACTAGACCCGAGACACGTCATTAGTTACGAGGATTTGGTGGTCGAGCCGGACCACACCTTTGCAGAACATCCGGTAGCCGTCCTAGAGAGGAGCACGAGACGCTTACGGTCTATGTACATACCAATGATGCGGGTCCAATGGTCTAGACGAGGAGCCGATGAGGCTACCTTAGAGACGGAGGATAGTATTAGGAGGAACTATCTGGAGTTCTATGCAGAGCTAATTGTAGTTGTATGAGCGATGGGTTAGTTCTCAGCTTTGTTCTTGTTGTGATTTATGTGTTACTTGTGTGTTTTCCCGATGTGGATAAGATGTTATGATCTTGATAGATATTGATGTGATGGTTTGAGTAGAGTATGTGTGTAGCTTTAGAAGTATTATGCCTTCTTGAGAACATGTTGATATGCCTCAATTTGTAAAACCGAGAAGATCTGCACTTATCCAAGTTTTGGGACGAAACTTGTTTTTAGGGGGAACTGATGTAACAACCGGATTTCTGGACTCTAGTGAATCACCGCGGTTGCGGCAAAGTATTTCCGTGGTCGTTGTACGTTGGTAGATCGTGTTTTATCTTTAGTAACATAGGGATCTCATTTCCTATTTCAATTCTATCCCGATCTTTTTGTTCCTTTGTCCTCTTTCCTTCGGCCTGCCTTCTCTAGAACCCTAGTAGCCCTATCTCCTTCGTTCACATAAGTCTTTCTTACTCTTTCTTCTTTTCTCCTTTCTTCCATACTTCTTTCCTTCATCCTCTTCCGTTAATGCCAACAACAACATCGACTTTCTTTTGACCTTCATCAATTAAGAGAGCGGGGTGTCGTTCTTGCACGTTGGAGAAGCCTCCACTTTCTATCTTGAAGTGGTAGAAGGGTAAGAACCATCCTATCTCTTTTATCACACTCTTATATTGATGCTTTGGATCGATCTATGTTGAAACTTCTCCAACAATATCAGGAAGGGAGCAAAAGAGTATCTTGCATAGTTGGATCGAAGTATAAAATTGGCGGTTGAAAAAGATCGGGTCGGCATCTATCGCCGCGGTCGCCCCTCAATCTTGCTGCGGTCGCGCCTGCCCTCGTGTCACCACAGTTGCGCCTCATCTTCACCGTGGTCGTGCCTTGTCACCGTGGTCACACCTCTTTCCTCCACGGTCGCGGAATCTATATATTAAGTTCCTAAGTTGATCTTTTGACTTGGGAGTTGGATCTAGGTATATGATTCCTCTCTTCTAGTTACCTTATGATTGTATTATAAGTAGGCATAGGAGTATCCTTTAGTAGATGTTGGTTTATTGATCTTGTGATGATCATTGAGAACTAGAAGAGGGAACTTCTAGTAGTTGGGTGGTTAGTGATGTTATTGCCTTGGTTTATATCAGGCGGTTGATGATTCTAGTACGGATCAGGATTCGTGTGTAGCTTCCTATTACAGGTAAGTCCTTTGAGCTTACTTATATATAGTCTTGTATTGGTTGAATGACATGAGTTGTGTTTGTTGTATGTGTTTATATTATGATAACGAGATTAGTATGACTAGTTATTATTGTCCCAAGAGTCAGAGGTATCATCTGTCCAGCTCTTGAGGACCCAGACATGATATACAGGGAGGTGCGCCGAACCACTCCTGTTGGTATACGGGGACGGAGACAAAAGTCTTAAGACTTCTCGTACTGCAAGCATCAATGGATTTAGAAGTGGATGACATTAATGAAGATAATAAATGAATTATGTGAGAGCATGTTATGGGTTTTCGTTTCCGCATTGTGTATTTGTGCTTATGTTATTCTTCTTATATGTAGGTTGTTAGCTAACAGTTATTCCGTTTTGTTAGATGCTTTGCACGATAGAGTAGCTGCCGAGTGATCCGGATGGTGTGGTCAGCTGGGGTATTCGTACGAGATAGGACGGTGTTCGCTCCAAACGGTGTGTGCAAGCTTTAAATTTATAACCCTAGACGTAAGCTTAAAACAAGGATGCGAACCCGCAGTGTATGGGTCAATCGTAGTAAAAAGCAAGGAATTTCAGGGGTCGATCACAGGGACTTAGTGAAACAAAGTCCAATCACGGTAAGCTCTAGTAATTACTAACTACAAAAGCAATTAAAACAATCAAAGATGAATAAGAAGTCAATAAAGGAAATATGCGATTCTAGAGATTAAAGCATCTAGTTGTGGTTCCAACTCAAGATCTAAAGATAAGCGGACAAAGCTGAGGTTTTTGCATGGGGAAGGTGTTACTATGGTGGAATAGATCACCGGGTAAGTCTCACTACTCACTAATCCCAAATCGTAACTCCTATTACCGGGTAAGTCTCAAGGAATAAAGATAAAGAACTATATCCTCAAACTAACACACCATCTAAGGGAATAGAATCAACCTTTACCGGGTAAGTCTCAGGCTAACTCACAAAGATGGGATGGAAGCACACTCAAACCCCAATAAAGGATAAACCTTTATTACCTACACTTATGATCGTTGGTACACAAACAAAGGAATTACCGGGTAAGTCTCATCCTAAGCTTGCATTGAACTAGGAAAGGTGTAATAAGAATAGGATTTGTCAAACTCTAACACTTAACTCTCAGTTTCGGATCAGATAAGTCACCTCGGTCAGCCAAATTCCACCCCGGCCGAGATGTTCATCGACTGAGCGGGATGCTTAGGGTTAAGGTAAAGACTCGAACTTTCAGGGTCCTACTGTGATTAAGATCATTCTATCATTGTTTTTCCCACAACTTTCAGCCAATCACCCTAGAATCACACAAGGAAATTAGCCACTCATCATCATGAAAGTATTAATCAAGTATATGGGAAGAAGGTGAATATTTGAACAAGAAGAATTTAATGAAAAGACTTCAATAACTGAATCAAATATCACAACAAAAGCGTTCCTTGGATATAAATCCAACAAAGGAAGACAACAAGGAAGAGAATCTAAGGTAATCTTACAAGAAAACCTTCAAAAGCTATAAAAGCTATAATCTTCCTTCTTCAACCTTCAAAAAGGTTCTTCAAATCTCCCAACTGGAGTATGGCTGCAGCGGTGTATAAACCCTGATCGGTGGTATAACATGATGTTGGATTTGTGGAAATCCAACCCTTTTTATAGGAAAATAACCCTCCAAAGATAATATATCTTAGAAAGATCTCTTCCCATAAAAATAGGTAAAATATAGGATCTGAATTATCTTCTTCCTTCCAGGAGCCAAGCCCAAAAATATAAGATCTCTTTCTAAAGATAAAAGATCTCAGCCAAGAATAAAATATCCTCGCCGCGTCCTAGGTATTCGCCTCGGTCGAGTCGACTTCCCTGGATCACCTCGGTCGAGATGAATCTGTGGTCAACCGAGGTGAGTCATAACTGAATGTGAAATCTCTCAAAACTGGTCCAAAGTGAATCTTAAATCCATGGCTATGCTTCCTGGATGGTTCCTTATGTTCCTCAATGTAGCTCCAATGACTCCATAGCTCCTTTTGCTCCTTTTTGATGCAAAACGTGCCATTTTACCTACGATTACAACAAAACTAGGTGTAGACCTCGATTCCCGCAAAGGTAGATGAAATGGTAATAAAATCACATATTATACATACAAACATGCAGATTATGAAAGATAAAACGTCTAAACAAACCCCAAAATATAGACTATAATTCATGCTATCAGACGGGTGTGGGTTTATTGTTATTGCATTTTAGTAGTTGGCATTAGTAGATGATTTTATGACTTTATTGTTATACTCGGCTGATAGTCTTTTGTTAGAGCATGACATTGCATGTTTTTTTTTGAAAAGGGATGACATTGCATGTTGTTCATTCAGTTTTGGTATTTCTACATTTGTGTCAACTTACACTAATGTGGTAAATTATATAGAATAAATATAGATTGGGTGAACTTCTTAATTGAAATTTGAGGTAAAGAAGGTGAATAATTCATATTGTACTACTTACAATCCACTCTAGAATTTCCCATGAAATAATTCATACTCTAGAACTTCCCATGAAATAATTCATATTAGATGAGATGCACGTGATAAATGTGTACAAAATACTATGTATAAATATATTGTACATTCATAACAATACATGGGTTATTTGCCGAATGTGGCTCAACCCAACCCTCTTATAAACTCTTTAGAGAAAAACAGTGTTTGTTCGATTCAACTCTTACTTTGTTCAGGCTGAACTTGCCATAAACCCCTCACAAAACCCTACAATAACCCCTCCCAAATGTTTTATTTTAGCGGTTGATATTGTTGAAGTACGTAAGAGTTAATGTTCGAATTTATCGGTCGAAGTTGCTGAAGTCCCACGCTAGATGCAACACCCCACCGTGTAAAAATCTTGAGTAATTGATTTGGTTAACTGGTGTCAAAATATTATGCTAATAAAAAGAGCATAGCTAAATAGCACTGCAAGATTGACTTGATTGATATAAAGTTTTAACATCAAAATCTGTAAACAAGAGGCGTCAAAACCATTCAGAGAGGATTCAACAAAGACAAGTAAATGAAAGAAGAACATAGGTTAGCAACAATCTAGTAACCTCCCTTAAGATCATTCACCACATCATAGGGGATAGGAGTAACAGTTTCGATGGTGGCGCCATCAACCATGAACCCAGGCTTGGGGCCCTCGGGCTGTCTCTTCGTGCTGATGACTTCGCCTTGTGCCTTAACATCTGCCTTCAACTGGTCATTCTTCTTAACCCTAAGGTTGAAGTCCTCAATGCAACGGGAAGGAATCACATGCTTAATACGAACATGATTCCTCTTCCTAATGATCCTCCCATTCACTTGCAAACACCCAAATTTACTTCTATTAATGTAATTTCATCAGAAGCTACAAATGTCCAACACCATACAGTCTAACAAAATCATAGATCAAAACCTAATCTAATTCCCATTCTATCAGAATCCCTCTCAATCCCAAAATTTGTACAAAACCTAATACTATGAATCTACAAGTTCACTTATATTAATTTCAGCAGGAGCTACAAATCTCCAACAACATACAATCTATGATGTCAATCAGGTTAGTGGTGATATTTAAAATACGATTTTCCATGGCGCAATCACATGTTAATAGCATGGCTAACAAAATCATAGATCAAATACTAAATAATTCCCCTCTTTCAAAATAATCCCAATCCATGGATCAAAGCAACATATAAAAGACACATGTCAGGAATTGATTAGAAAAAATAAATGGTGAATAAGAGATCTGAACAAGAAACGAGACTTACTTGTTAATTTGTACACCAACTGCGCGTTTGGTAAAGTTCCAGACACGACCAGTGCGGCCATGGTAAAACTTGTGGGGCATACCCTTGTGGATGGCCCCGTTAACCTTGACGTGGACATAGTCGTCGATGTGGAAGGTGCTGAGATACGTGGTGAGATGGATGTAACCCTTCTTCTTGAAGAGCCTTGAGAAGGAATCCCTGGTTTTAGAACGGAGACCATGTCATGCCGGCATCTTCTTTGCGCCTCCCTCAGCCGCTCTGATAAACCCTAGTAAAGTTGTGACACTGCTGCTTTGTTTGGTTTCGTGTTTATAACTCTAGGTCAAACACTCAATGGAATGGCTTACGTTTGTTTCCCCATTTTGAACCCACACTAACAGGCCCAATAACGATTATTGGCCCAAACTTAACAAACTGGGTTTGGTCCAAGATGACATTCAAACTAGTGCATGCACCATGACCCCAATCATTTTGAAAGAACAGTATGTTTACCCATCTCCTTATGAACAACTATATAAAATTTTAGTGTACTCATTCAAGAGGACCTGCTTACAGTTACCCACCAATAAATAAAACAATCCTCCCTTCCAACTAGAGATGTAGACATTAAGGAAATGACTAAACTCCTCATTTTCACCATTTCCTAAAACATAGACATCCCTAAACTCCCTAGATATTTGGAAGCAAGTTGTAGTCTCGCCACCAAGTCATACATTCCGTATTAGGATATATTGATAGCATGTATTATAGTCTATATTTTAGGACTTGTTTAGACATTTTATCTTCAATAATCTGCATATATGGATGTATATTATGTGATAATATTGTTGTTTCATCTACCTTTACGGGAATCGAGGTCTACACCTAGTTTCGTTGTAATTGTAGGTAAAATGGCACGTTTTGGACTGAAATGGAGCTAAGGAGCTAAGGAGTCATTGAAGCTACATTCTGGAGCTTAAGGAAGAACTCAGGAAGCATGAAAATGATTAAGAAGATTTACTTTGGACTAGATTCGAGAGATTTCACATTCAGTTGAGATTCACCTCGGTCAGCTACAGTGTCACCTCGACCGAGGTGATCTTGAGGAGCGTCCCGACCGAGGCGAATACCCTGCCGCCGGCGAGATATATATTTTTGGCTGAGATCTTTTAATTTTGGAAAGAAGATATCTTATATTTTTGGGCTGGATTTTTGGAAGGAAGATATTATTTTTGGGAGATCTATTTTAGAGATATGAATATATTTTATAAGAAATTTTCTTTTTAAGATATTATTATCTTTGGAAGATAATTCTCCTATATAAAGGGTTGGATTTTCAACAATTCAACGATAATCTTCCACACACCCGAATAGGGAGATTTGTGGAGTATTTTCTGAAGCTTTGAAGGAAGGATTGAAGGATTGAAGATCAAGGAAGGAAGGATTGATAGTTTGGAGTTAGCCTTTGAGGGAGTTTGTAAGACTTTCTTAGATTCCCTTTTGGTTTGTTGTCTTATTCGATTTATGATTTAAGGAACGTTGGTTTGTTGTTATTTGATTCAGTTATTGAGACCTTTTTCTTAAGGTTTTCTTGTTCGAATATTGATTCCTTTTCCATTGAATTGATTATTGTTATCATGATGATTGTTGGCTAAGTTTCTTATGCAATTCTAGGGTGATTGGCTGAAAGTTGTAGGGAAGACGATGATAGAATGATCTTAATCCCAGCAGGACCCTGAAAGCTCGAATCTTTAACCTTAACCCTAGAACACCTCGCTCAGTCGATGAACATCTCGGCCGGGGTGGAACTTGACTGAACGAGGTGAACCTAGGATGAGACCCTGAAAGCTCGAATCTTTAACCTTAAATCCTATCCTTGTTACACCTTTCCTGGTTCAATGCAAGCCTAGGATGAGACTTACCCGGTGATTCCTTTGTTTGTTTACCTAAGATCATAAGTGTAGGTAATAAAGGTTTATCCTTTATTGGGGTTTGAGTGTGCCTTCATCCCATCTTTGTGAGTTAGCCTGAGACTTACTCGGTAAAGGTTGATTCTATTCCCTTAGGTGGTGTGTTGGTTTGGGATTATAGTTCCTTTCCTTAGTACCTTGAGACTTACCCGGTGATAGGAGCTTTGGTTTGGGATAGTGAGTAGTGAGACTTACCCGGTGATCTATTCCCACCTTAGAAACATCTTCCCTTTGCAAACCTCAGCTTTGTCCGCGTTATCCTTTGAGATCTTGAGTCGGAGCCACAACTAGATGCTTTAATCCCTAGAATTCGCATTTCCCCTTACTTAACTTTTACATTATCTTTGATTAATTTAATTGCTCTTGGTTAATTGCAATACTTGACAACCAATTATGTGCTTTGTTTCACCTAAGTCCCTGTGATCGACCCCTGGAATTCTTGCTTTTCATCACAATTGACCCGTACACTGCGGGTTCGTATCTTTGTTCAAGCATACTTCTTGGGTTATAAATTTAAAGCTTGCACACACCGTTTGGAGCGAACAAGTTTTTGGCGCCGTTGCCGGGGACTTGATCTAGACCAAGCCGGTTGCAGTTGTCTTTTGGGGCAATTGCCCTTGTTGCTATTAACCACTCTACTTGAGTGTTTTCGCAGGATCGTTTTCTTCGGTTAATGCGAAGAACCCGTGCTGGGAAGGAAATCGTTCCTTACGATCCCGAACCAGAAAAGACATATAAGCGACGATTGAAAGAAGCTAAGATGGCCAATCAAGACAATCGCGATCTTGAGGCCGAATTGAAGGAGGCGTTGGAACAGCTACGCCTCAATAAGGAAGAACTACAACGAGAGAGAGAGAGCAGACTCGCGCAAGAACTGCAGAGATCGAAGCAGATATGGCCGATCTGAGGGCCCAGTTTCTGCCTCGACCGATCCCAGATCCTCGACCGAGGTAGGATCAAGTCCCAGTTGCCGCGGACGAGATACATCCCCCTCGGATGCCTGTCCGAGATGTTCTTTTTTCTGCAGTTCCACAAACCCTAGGACAGAGGATGGACCCTAATCAGCAAGTAAGGCATCCAAGAGTCAACCTAGGTGATCCAGCTGAGCATAATTACAAACTTCGACCGCAAGTTCTATCAATGATCCGCCAATACCAATTTGGAGGTTTAGAGAGGGAGTCTCCGCATCAGTATTTGCAAAACTACGAGATTCTGATGAAGACCTTGAGACCTTCACGGCTGGAAAACAACAACTACAAGCTAAGGCCTTTCTACTTTTCTTTGAAAGACAGGGCGCTTACTTGGTATCAATCTCTTCCGCCCGGAAATATCAACACTTGGGAAGAGATGACGACAGAGTTTCTAACAAAATTCTTTCCTCCCTCCAAGACCGCTGAAATAAGAGGAAAGATTAATGCATTCATCATGAAGGACAAGGAGAGTTTGTCCAAGTCATGGGAGAGATTCAAAGATGTTCTATTGGATTGCCCACATCATGGGATTCCAAAGATAGAGTTGCTGGAGATATACTTCAAGGGATTGGATGGAGCTACTCAATTCAATCTTCAACTACTCTCCGCCGGCACAATCATGGATATGCCGATAGACGAAGCTTGGGAGTTCATTGAAAAGCAAGCTTTGCATATGGAGAAGTACTTCCATCAAGGAGCCGAAAATGGAGCTAAGAGAGTTAGTTTCCATGACACTTCATCAAATGATAATCAACTCATCTTTCTTAAAAATGATGTGAAGCAATTGAAGGAGCTTTTAGTAGCTCACACGAAGAAGGAAGATGGAGGATATCAAGGAAGAAACAACAACCAAGGGTCACGGAACAACAATTACAACAACAATAGAGGCTCCAACAACAACAATTGGAGATCTAATGAACAAAATCCGGGTGACCCTTATTCTAATTCAAATAATTCTTTTAACCCCTCTTCTTCTTCTACTCCAATGAAGAGCCAGAAGCCTGGATCAAGTTCGTCCCAGCCAGAGAAGAAAGATGCAGTGCTGGAGGCCATCTTGATCAAGCTCAACGCTATGGAGACGTCTATGACTTTATTTTCAACGGCACAAAAAGCCTTAGAGCAACAATTCTTTAATAAGGCGAATGAAGCGCCAAGAGATCCAGGGAAGCTCCCAGCAAGGACAGAGAGCAACCCTAAAGGACAGATTATGGCAATAACGACGAGAAGTGGACTAAAAACTACAGATCCAGTACCTCGATCGGTGCCAGTACAGATGAAGAACACCTCGGTCCAGGACCAGACGAGGAACACTTCGGTCGAGGTACCATCCGAGGTGGAGTCCCAGAAAGCGAAGGACAAATCTGAAGTTTATGTCCCACCTCCTACTTATAAACAACCACTTCCATTCCCTCAGTCAAGGGCCAGAACACATCTAGACAAGCATTTTGGTAAGTTCCTTGACTTGATGAATAAACTACACATTAACATCCCTTTCCTTGATGCTATTCTAGGGATGTCCGCCTATGGGAAGTTCTTAAAAGAGATTCTATCAAGGAAGAGGAAGCTGGAAGACTTTGGAGAAGTAAGGATGACATCTAAGTCCTCGGAGCTCATTCAAATCCGAAGCAAAAGATGCCACCTAAGTTGAGAGATCCCGACTCATTTTTCATTCCCATTCAAGTTGGGAATCTAACTTGTGAGGCGTTATGTGATCTAGGAGCCAGCGTGAGCATCATCCCGCTGGAGCTATGTGAGAGAATCGGACTTGGAGACCCCAATCCGGTGAAGATAAGGTTGTACATGGCGGATCGCTCCATTACCCATCCCGTGGGCATCTTGGAAGACGTTCCCGTCAAGTTAGGTAATTTCTATTTACCTATAGATTTTGTTGTACTTGATATACCCGCAGATGATCCCGTTTCTATCATTCTCGGGAGACCATTTCTAGCAACTTCGGGTTGCAATGTGGATTGTAAGAATGCCAAGTTGAAATTCAACATTGGCGGTGATCAAGTGGAATTTGCATTGCTTTCTGCAATGAAAGGAGAGCCGCTGGAGGATGATATCTTCAACATCTATGATGAAGAAGAATCAAGAGAATTGGTGAGCTCTATCCTTATTAATGACCCTCTTGAAAGAGTTCTTAGTTTTAGCTTAATGGAGGAAGGTATAGATGTTTCTTGTGATGCAGATATACGGAGCTTAAAGGCACTGGAAGCAGATTCAGGAGCAAAAATTGAGAAACTAATCCAAGAGAGGAGAAAATCAAGTTTCGGTCCCAGTCCCAGCACCTCGACCGAGGCACTTTCTGGACCAAGCGAGGTGTTCTAATCTGAAGAACATCTCGGTCACCCACCTTGGACCTCGACTGAGGTCGCAAGCAAAATGATGTCAACTGAGACTTCTGAAAGTCCAGTTCTTCGATCTAAGTCTACTCTATTGGAAGGAGGAAGCAAGGATTCCCCTCAAAAAGCACCCCCAATTGTGGAGCTTAAACCGCTTCAAAGTCCTTGAGGTATGTTTTCCTTGGACCGGATTCTACATATCCCGTTATCGTAAGTGCTTCCCTTTCTGAAACTGAATTGTCTAAACTGATGCATGTCCTGAGAAAAAATCAAAAGGGTTTAGGATATACTATTGCTGATCTTATTGGTATCAAGCCTTCTTTCTGCATGCATAGAATACTAATGGAAGACGATCATAAGACTTCACGGGAACCTCAAAGACGGTTAAATCCGATCATGAAAGAGGTTGTGAAGAAGGAGATTCTTAAGTTGTTGGATGCAGGTGTTAGCATGAAATATGACTGTATTTTAGGCACATGTTTTGATTATTTTTCCCTCTTTTATGTGTATATGGATATGAGTTTGAAGCATTTGTGAGCTCATTCACCCACTTTGTCGATATAGAGATCTACACTAGCTTTGTTTTGTTTATAGGTGAATAAAGGCTTGAATTGGAGAAAAATGTGGAAGGAAAGGAGTATTTGATCATGCTAGATGTCAAGGAGATGCTTTGGATGAGCTAAGGAAGGAGCATGAGTGAAGAACATCACGAAATAAAGGCTTTCATAAAGGATTTGGACTTCCACGCCCTAAATTACGGCCGTGGAATTGACCTTAGATCGTGGAGAGTGAATTTGGAGCACAACAGAAAGTTCCACACCCTAAACCACGGCCGTGGAAACTTGTACTAGACCGTGATTTCCATGACGAAGTGACGTGTCATATTTGCCACGTCAGTGATGGTTATTGGGCTTTTCTCGTAACCCTATTTCGCCCTATAAGAAGGCTTGAGAAGGGAGTTTCGAGGACGGCTGCTTTAGGGTTCATTTTACCTTCGCTTGCAATTTGACGTTCGGGATTGAGACGAAGGATTGGAGATTTCGGATCGTGGCTTGTGAAAGACGTGATATTGAAGATTGCGTACTTTGGAGATTTCTTAGGGTTTTGCTTTCGGAGCCGAATTGACACTCCGTTCTTCATTGTTCCCTGAGATTGTTGTGAGGATTCTTGTTTCATATTCTGAATTCATTAAACATACTACTTTATTGTTCGGATTTGAGATCGACTTTGATTGGTTATTGAGTTTTCGAGGGTTTTTATCTTTCTTTCTTCTTAAATTGATATTTGATTCAATGAATATGATTGTTGGCTAAAATCCTATAGCAATTCTAAGGTGAAGGGTTGATAGTTGTGGTTTAGATGATGATAGATCGATCATAAACAGATTGGACCCTGAGAGTGTGAGAAACCTCGTCGACACCTTAAATTACGGTCTGTTCTTGAGTTCCACAACCGTGGAATCTCAAGATCTAGCCGTGATTTTCTCTGTTTTACGACCTAGCCTTGGCTTGCCTTTTCTAGGTAGTAGTGAGACTCAACATCCTCTATTTCGGTTTTGAGTGTCACAACCTTAACCGTTTTAGTTTATCTTTGATTCCTTGGGTTTGGGCATGAGTATTTAAGATTAATTCTTGCCTTTAGATCCTTTCTATATTGTAGCCTCAACAACCTTTGAAGAGAGAGTCTTTGGGTTAGACATATAAGGTTTTGGAACTTCACCGTACTCAACCTTACCTTAGTTATACCTTTGCAACCTCAACTCTGTCCTTATATCTATATAATATCTTGAATCGATTACCACAATTGGATACCTGGATCTTTAGGATTGCTGTTTTCCCAATTATTTGCAAAGCTTTTACACTTTTGATTGCTCGATTATTCGAAACTGATTTTGTTTTACCAAATCCCTGAGTTCGATGCTCTGGAATTCTTGCTCTATTACGCCGATCCGTACACTGCGGGTTCGCTTGCTTTGATTTCAGTTTTATAATTAAAACTTATTTGCACGCACACTTTGAGGCGAACAAGTTTTTGGCGCCGTTGTCGGGGATTCGGTTCTCGGTTTTCGAGCTTGGGAGCTTTGCTCTTGTTATTTGATATCTCTTTTTGATTGATTTTTTACAGATTCTTTATGTATATGCGAAAGACTAGATCTACCAAAGATCTAGTTCCTTTCGATCCAGAACTTGAGAAAACTTTGCGAAGAAAGTTGAAAGAGAAAAAGATGGCTGAAAACAATGAGAAAAAAATCCAAGCGGAGTTGGATGAAGTTCAACTTCAACTCAAGTTGAGTGAGAAGGCTCGTATAGAAGAATTGCAGCGTCATCAATTCTAAATAGATGAGCTCAAGGCTATGATGCTAGACATGAAGTTGGAGATGAATGATGCTAAGAAGAAGAAGTTCAAGAAACCTAAGTCCATTAGAGCTGAATCATCCGACGATGATGATGAGGATATGCCGCCACTAGAGGACATTGATCCGGTGATCCATCCCGTTCGTAACAACCCTAGACCACCGGTTGTTCCTCGCATTCCCGTTGGAGATGTAAGAGTTGCTCATGAAGGGGATGAACCACGAACTCTTGGGAAAAGGATGGATCCAATTCAGCAACCGCGCCGTGTAGGTGTGAATTTGGGAGCTGAAGATATCCAGGAATTCAGTTTTAGCCCACAAGTTATCACCATGGTTTGCCAAAGTCAATTTGGTGGAACAAGTGCTGAATCTCCACACCAACATTTGCAGAATTTTGAGATTCTCATTGAGACATTGAAGCCGAAGAGGGCTGACAACAATAACTACAAGATCAAACCGTTCTTCTTTTCTTTGAAGGACAAGGCTTTGTCTTGGTATCAAGCTCTTCCAGCCAGAAAACTTAACACATGAGAGGATCTATCTTCGGAGTTCCTCACCAAGTTCTTTCCGCCATCCAAGACGGCGGAGTTGAGAGGTAAGATTAATGCATTTTCTATGAAACCTAACGAAAATTTGTTTCACTCTTGGGAAAGGTTTCAGGATCTCTTATTGGATTGCCCACACTATAGCATTTCAAAGCTGGAATTATTGGAGATCTACTACAAGGGGTTGGATGTGGAAACACAATTCAATCTCCAATCTCTCTCTTGTGGTACATTTATGGACATGAGAGAAGATGACGCTTGGGACTTCATTGAGAAGCAAGCCCAAGTGATTGAGAAGTATTCCCACCGGAAGGTGGATTCTAATAACCGGAATCAAGGGGATCCGGGAGCTAAGATAATACAAGCTGCACAAACTTAAATATTCTCCATCAACAATGAGATCAAAGAGTTGAAGGAAGCCATAAAAACTAGCATTCAAAAGGCAAAGGAGCAAGAGGCCAACTATCTAGGGAGAGACAACCACCAAGGGAATAGGAATGACTACCGGAACAATAACTGGAATGACAACAATAGGAACTCCAACAACAACCATTGGAGATCCAACCAACAAAATCCAAGTAATCCCTATTCACATGCTGAAAATGCTTTAACATCTCCATCTTCTTCTACTCCTTTGAAAAGCCAGGGATAAACATCAAATGGCTCAAACAAGACGGAGAAGGAGAAGCCCGATCCCATGTTGGAGACAATCTTAGAAAAGCTACAAGGTTTGGAGAGCTACATAACTTCGGTTGATAAAGCACACAAAGCTTTGGGAAACCAAGTATCCAGCAAGGCCGGAGAAGTTCCTAGAGATCAAGGGAAACTTCCCGGAAAGACGGAGGACAACCCGAAGGGAAGGGTGATGGCTATCACTACTAGGAGTGTCGTGACAACCACCAATCCGTAGCCCAAGTTTGTAGAAGTCCCAGGTGAGAAGGGAAAAGATAAGGAGAAGGAGAAGGAGGATGTCTATGTTCCTCCTCCAGCTTACAAACCTCCTCTACCAATCCCGCAATCTAGAGCAAGAGCGCGTCTAGACAAGCAATTCGGTAAGTTCATTGAACTCATGAGCAAACTGCATATTAACATACCTTTTATTGATGCAATTGTAGGTATGCCCGCTTATGGGAAGTTCTTGAAAGAGCTCCTCTATAACAAGAGGAAGCTATAAGACTTTGGAGAAGTCAAGGTGAGTTCGGAATCTTCGGAGCTCATCAAAACAATGATAGAAAAGATGTTGCCAAAGCTGAGAGATCCGGGGTCATTTTGCATTCCAATTGGAGTAGGAGAAGTCACATACGACGCTCTTTGTGACTTAGGAGCAAGCGTAAGTATCATCCCGCTTGCTTTGTGTAGGAAGGTCGGTTTAGGTGAACCTAAACCGGTGAAGATGACGTTGTACATGGCAGATCGATCCATAACTCATCCCGTCGGTATCATTGAAGACGTCCCAGTCAAGCTCGATAAGTTCTATATTCCAATAGACTTTGGTGTGCTTGACATTCCTGCAGATTGTCCGGTCCCGATCATACTCGAAAGACCGTTTCTTGTAACCTCCGGTTGTATGGTGGATTGCAAGAACGCTAGGCTAGCATTCGACATAGGAGAAGAGAAGGTTGAGTTTGTTCTCTCAACTTTGGTGAAAGAGCCAACACTTGGAGAGGATATGTTCAACATCTATGACGAAGAAGCGTCTAGAGAGGAAGTGAGCTCGATCTTATTCAAAGATCCATTGTAAAAGGTCATAACCATGAGCATTATGGAAAAGGGAGAGGAAGAGGATTTCAATGTTGAGATTGAAGCCTTGGAAGAGCTAAAGGAAGTACAAGAGGAAGAGTTTGAGAAACTATACGATGGCTCAGAAAATGTGAGAAATCACGGGCAGTCGTGCTATTCCACGGCCGTGGTTTCACCAAAACTGGCCGTAAACTGCTATTTTGAGAACAACAAAGAATTCCACGCCCTAAACCACGGCTGTGGAAGTAACAGTGGTGCCGTAATTTTGGGAAATTCTGAGAACAACTTCGTTCTTTCCACAACTACTCTTGAGTCTTCTTCAATCACTCCTACACCCTTAGAGACTTCTAAGGAAGCGTTGGACACACCTCAAGACTCATCAATAGCTATGGAATTGAAGCCACTTCCCACACATCTTCGGTATACATTTCTTGGAACTAATTCTACTTTTCCCGTTATTGTTAGTTCCGATTTAAATGAAGATGAACATGAGAAACTAATGGTTGTTCTAAGGAAACATAAGAAAGCCTTAGGTTATACCATAGAGGATCTTGTAGGAATTAAACCATCTTCATGCATGCACAAGATTCTAATGGAGGAGGATTTCAAGCCTTCGCGACAACCTCAAAGACGGTTAAATCCGATCATGAAGGAGGTTGTTAAGAAGGAAATTCTTAAGTTACTTGACGCAGGTATCATCTATCCTATCTCCGATAGTAAGTGGGTGAGCCCCGTTCAAGTTGTCCCGAAGAAAGGAGGAATGACGGTTATCACCAACAAGAACAATGTTCCTACAAGAACCGTGACGGGTTGGAGGATGTGCATCGACTACCGCAAGCTGAACAATGCAACTAGGAAGGATCACTCCCCACTATCATTCATAGATCAAATGCTTGAGAGGTTAGCACAACACTCCTATTTCTGTTATCTTGACGGTTATAGTGGTTTCTTCCAGATTCCGATCCACCCGGATAATCAAGAGAAGACCACATTCACGTGCCCATGGGGTATGTTTGCTTATAGGAGGATGCCATTCGGACTTTGCAACGCTCCAGCCACCTTTCAAAGGTGTATGATGGCCATCTTCTCGGAGTATATTGAGGAAATCATGGAGGTTTTTATTGATGACTTTTCAGTTTATGGTTCCTCATTTGACAATTGTCTTTCTAACCTTTCTCTAGTATTGCAAAGGTGTGAAGACACTAACCTAGTTCTTAATTGGGAGAAGTGTCAATTCATGGTTAACGAAGACATTGTACTAGGACACTTGATCTCTAATAGAGGGATCGAAGTTGACAAAGCTAAGATAGAGACTATAAAGAAACTTCCTCCTCCATCTTCGGTGAAGGGGATAAGAAGTTTTCTAGGACATGCTGGATTTTATAGAAGATTCATCAAGGACTTTTCTAAGATTTCGAAACCGCTAACTAATCTATTGATGAAGGATGCAGTTTTTGATTTTTCGAAGGATTGTTTAGACGCCTTCTATAAGATCCGGGAAACTCTCATCTCAGCCCCGATTATCCAACCTCCGGACTGGAATCTCCCGTTCGAGGTTATGTGTGACGCAAGTGACGTAGCTGTTGGAGCGGTGCTGGGGCAAAAGAAGGAAGGCCAGACCCATGCCATCTATTATGCTAGCAAGACGCTAGATGAAGCGCAGCTCAACTATGCCACAACGGAGAAAAAATTTTTAGCCATTGTATATGCATTCGAAAAGTTTCGTTCTTATCTTGTAGGAGTGAAGGTGGTTGTATACACGGACCATTCAGCGATCCGGTATTTGCTCGCCAAGAAGGATGCAAAACCGAGGCTGATTAGATGGATTCTTTTCCTACAAGAATTCGATCTAGAGATCCGCGACAAGAAAGGATTGGAAAATTCTGTTGCGGATCATTTGACTCGTCTACCACACATTGAAGACGACGATCTACCCATTGATGACTCCTTCCCGGATGAGCACTTACACATCATGGAAGAGTGCATCGACAAGATTTCTAGAGGTAACGAACCTTGGTTTGCTGATTTTGTAAATTACTTGGTTTTTCAGAAAATACCTCCCGGACTATCCTATGCACAAAGAAAGAAGTTCTTTAGGGATATCCGGCAATACTTTTGGAATGAACCTCTACTCTTCAAGAGAGGTCCCGACGGCATCATTAGGAGATGTGTGCCGGAAGACGAAATGCAAAGTGTCATTCGTCATTGTCATTCACTTCCTTGTGGAGGACACGCTAGTTCCAATAAAACTAGCGCTAAGGTATTGCAATCCGGATTCTTTTGGCCTACTTTATATAAGGATGTGCAAACCTTTGTTTCTTGTTGCGATGCTTGTCAAAGAACAGGAAATATCAATAGGAGAAATGAGATGCCTCTCAACAACATTCAGGAGGTGGAAATCTTTGACGTTTGGGGAGTTGACTTCATGGGACCTTTCCCATCATCTTGCGGAAACCATTACATACTTCTGGGTGTAGATTATGTTTCGAGATGGGTTGAAGCTATTGCCTCTCCAACTAATGATGTCATGGTTGTTGTCAAGTTCTTTAATAGAACTATTTTCCCAAGGTTTGGAACACCACGGACCATCATTAGTAACGGAGGTTCACACTTTATTTCCCAACAATTCAAATCTCTACTAGCTAAGTATGGGGTGACTCACAAGATCGCCACTCCCGACCATCCACAAACAAGTGGGCAAGTGGAAATTTCGAATAGAGAAATCAAGGGCATCCTTGAGAAGACGGTGCCAAAGACTAGGTAGGATTGGTCTTTGAAACTAGATGATGCGTTATGGGCGTATAGGACTGCATACAAGACTCCCATAGGTAAACACCATACAACCTTGTGTATGAGAAGTCTTGTCATCTCCCGGTGGAGCTAGAACACAAGGCGTACTGGGCTGTGAAGTGGTTGAACTTCGGCATGAAGGAAGCGGGCGAGAAGCGCCTCTTGAACCTTAACGAGCTTGAAGAACTCCGCTTGAACGCCTATGAGAACACAAAGATTTACAAAGAAAGGGCAAAGCGTTGACATGATAAGCATATCAATCCAAAGGATCTCAAGGAAGGAGATCAAGTTCTCCTCTTCAATTCGAGACTTCGGCTCTTTCCAGGTAAGCTTAAATCTCGTTGGACTGGACCTTATTTGATTAAACGTGTTTTTCCCCATGGCACAGTTGAAGTATGGGGTGAAAAGTGCGGAAGTTTCAAGGTGAATGGCCAACGACTTAAGAAGTATTCACCGGAGCTCCCAGTTGAGGAAATCGCTCCGATTGTCCTCGAATAAACTCAGGAACGGTCTAGCTACGGACCCAAAACAAAGCGCTTCTTGGGAGGCAACCCAAGGTATTGTATTCGCATTTTTGTTTTTCTTTCTTAGATTATTTTAGTTTAGTTGTTTTTGTTTTGTTTTCCCTTCGATACCTCCCGGTATGTTATATTTTTGGATGTAGGAATAAGAAATGGGCAAAGGAAGGAAGAAAAAGTTGGAAAGAATGACGAAACTAGAATTTTTGGCACAAATCAGAGAGTTCCACAGTTGGCCGTACAAAACCACGGCCGTGGAACACCCCGACCAGCCGTAATTTCCAAGTTTTGCACAAAACAAATAATTCCACGGCCAAAACCACGGTTGTGGAACGCCTCGAGTGAACGTAATTTTCCAAAAAATTACGGCCACTATATAACCCTCTTTCCTTCTCAAAAACACATTCACCACCACCCACCACGCCCAGAGCCACGCCCAAATCGCTGGCCACCTACCCTCTCCCGTAATTCTTCATCCGGAGTCCGATTCGATCGATTCTTCAACCAAAGGTGGAGAATTTTCAATCATCTACAAGATCCAAGCATCAAACTGAGTGAACAATCCACATTGGAGAAGGAATTTGGATTTTTCAAATCCAAACCTAGGTTTTACTCTCTATTCTCTTCTTGGTCAATTTGGTTCAATTTCCTTGCATGATTTTAGGAGAACTGGACGAAATTGGATTTAGAATTAGTCTAGGACTGTGATTGTTGAATTTGGTGTGAATCTGCTGAATTTTAAGAGAGACAGAGCAAATCCATGGGTCCGTACATTTCCACGGCCGTGGAATTCCAAGAACAGACCGTGGTTTTTTCTGTTGTTGAGAAAAAAATGTTTAGAAGGAAGTCAAGTAGGAAGAAGAAGCAGAAAGGTGATAGTTCCTCTTCCTCCCAACCCCCTCCTAGTGAACCACCATCACCACCACCTCCTAGAATCCCTAAAATCCATGAGGATTATGAAGGAGCCATAAAAAAGATTTCAAAAAGACCGATCATAGGACCTAGGTACCTTGTCCTAGAGGAGCTTGAAGAGCTCAATGTGGTGAATGATTTGACTTGGCTCTTGGATAGAGCCGGATTGATCATCTTCTCCGCCATTAGCGAAGATGCGTATGAGGAGATAACGAGGGAGTTTGTAACTTCCTTTGAGCATAGAAACATTAACCGAACGGTGTCTTTTAGGTTGATGGAGCAAAACTATGAGTTCTCCATAATTCAGTTTGGAACCTTCTTTGGGTTTCATGAGAGTTTTAATGGAAGGTTTCCCGGGGGAGTGAGAGCCGAGGATTTTTGGAGAGATATTGCTATGATCTATGCTAGTGAGGATCGTTGGCAACCGGCCAACACCAAGGCTAAACTCATATACCACTTATCCTTGAAGATAGCCCATAGAGTCCTTTCGGAATGCCTTTTCCCTAGGACCGAAACACCACAAAAGATCAAGACCGATGAGCTTTTCCTCCTCTATTGCATGCTCACCGGTACTTACGCAGATTGTGCCACCCTACTAGCCTCTACCATTAGTAAGTTGAAGAACAAAAGGGTCAGGAATATAGGCTATGGGGGTATGGTGACTCATATCGCCAACCAGCTGGGCATAGACTACTCCGCTTGCACTAGGATAGCGGCGAGACCCTTGGGTCTCAATGGGCTTATGACTAGAGGGATCATCTTTTCCGCCACCGTGCTTCACCCACCGCAGCCATGCCTTGGGAGGAGAGAGGTGGTAGGGCGTTCCATGGCTTCCCGAGTGTTCTATCATGCTAGGCCGTCACAACTGGAAGCAGACTTTCGTACGATGCATACCAATAGACTTGTAGCTCCTCCATATGCGCCAGATGAGGTTCTAGCTGAGGAAGATGATGAGGAGATGGGAGGAGGAGATGACAAGGATTCAGGAGGCGTTGAGCATGACTTTGACACATTCTCGGATCAGCCGGCCGACTTCCCGGAGCCTCCTAGGAGATCTCCCCGTCCATCTAGACCTTCCGGTTCTTCTTCTTCACGCAGGGCTAGTGTGAGTGAGAGGCCGACATGGATGGAGACCCCACCTGCTTGGTATGGAGCGCAACCGCCATGGATGGGAGCTCCTCCTCCATGGTATGATCATCCACCGGTGGCACAAACTCTTCCTCAGGATGCACCTTCATGGTATGGCCAGCCACCACCTTGGTATTCGGAGCTTCCAGATTGGGCGGACGACCTTTCGAGGAGAGTAGGAGACTTAGAGGTCAATCAGCAGGCTCATGACGTGAAGCGCCAGAAGAACGCCCGGATCTTGAGGGACGTCTACCGCCAGCAGTTTGGGCGGCCTTTCAGCTCTGACTTCTATCCCTTCCCGCCACCTCCCTCACAATGATGATGATGAGATGATCCGCCGGTTAGAGCCGCTCCACCGCCATTAGTGAGTTCCCTTTATTTTCTTTTCTTTCTTTATTTCTTTTGAACATTGAGGACAATGTGTATGTCAAGTATGGGGTGGGGTGTGATTCTTGTTTGTAATAACTCGACTCACTTTGTTTGCTTATGTCTATGAACACTTGCTTGTTTCCTTTCATTGTCACACGTTTCATTATTGCATTACATGAAAAAGGCTTTGAAAACCCATAAAAATTTGAAAATTTTTGTGCTTCTAAGATTAGAGATGATTTCTATGATGAATCTACTTGTGGAATGAGTTTTTGATGACAATTGTATGCTTGAATTGAATTATGAATTGTGAAGAGATTGAGTATGTTGTTTATCCTTTCTTGCAAGTTTTATAATGTGAGTTTTTATCTAAATCATATTGAGAAATGAAGGTTGAAATCACAATATAAGTTCTTATACTTCTTTATGAGATGATTAAGGCACATCGATTTTCTTACTTCTTTCTTTGATCATTTAGCCCTTCAATGAAAATATTTGCCTCCTTTACCTATCCGGGATTTAAGAAGAGTTGATTTTGGCATGTTGTTAGCATGAAATATTGTGATATTTTAGGCACGTTTTCTAAACGTATTTGATTCATATTGATAGTCTTTGATTGAACTTTGTGCATATGTGAGCTAGTATTACCTATATTGTCGATATGGATGTCTACACTAGTTCTATGTTGATTATAGGTGATTTGGAGCTATTTCCGAACGGAATCGAGCAAAGGAGAGTTGATTTGATATGTCCATAGATTGAGGACATTCTTTGGAAGCAAATTGGAGTTTTAGCTTGAGGAATGCACGAGGCTAGGGAAGAATCACGTTCTTGCCCTAAACCACGCTCTAAAATACGGCCGTACTACGAACCACGTTCAGTTCCACGGCCGTGGAACCTTGCAAGAGAGGCGTGATGCATTCCAGTAACTATTACGGCCGTGGGATACATGGTACAAACCGTGACCTAATCCACGCCCTAAATTACGGTCGTGAAAACTTCCACGACCGTGATCTTGGCGAATCTTTTCGCCACACTTTGAAGCCACGATCTTTTGAAGATTGGGCCGGGCCAATATTTTATCTTGCCCTATAAAAAGACGGACGAAGCAAGATTTCGTCATCACCGCTTACACCCGCCATCTTCGCTTAGCGGCATTTATTGACGCTTAGGATCGTTCATCTCCGTTTAGGGAATCTCAACGCCGTTTGGCCTTCGCTTGGAAGCATTGATCATCTCATTGGAGATTGAAGTTCGCATCTGGGAATTACCCTAATCTCGCACTTTTGGTGGAGATTGCTGTTGAGATCTCCGGATTGGCGGAAGATCGAAGCTTTTTGGAAGATTTTGCAAGGAGATCTCTCTTCTTGTTTAGGTTTGATTTGGAAAACGGATTGACATCCCGTTTTCCCTTCTTTCCTAAGGTTGTGATTGTTTGTTTTATTCTGAATCCTTTGACAATACTTGTTCTCTTTGTGACTTTGAGATTGGTTTGAAGATTATTGAAAGTTCTTGAAAGTTTTCATCTTTCTATTTTTTAATTCTTGAATTGATATCAACATGACTGTTATTGGCTAAAAACCCTTAACAATTCTAAGGTGAAGGGTTGATAGTTGTGGCTTAGATAATGATAGATCGATCGCAAACAGATTAGACCCTGAGAGTTAGAGAGAATCGCCGACGAACCCTAAATTACGGCCTGTTCTTGAGTCCACGGCCGTGGAACTTCAAGAACTAACCGTGATTTCCCTTAAGTCCACGAACTTGCTTTTACTTTAATCCAAAGTTGAAGATTTGCTTTAACTTAGTTTAGACTTGTCTTTTCTAGGTGGTAGTGAAGCCTCAACAACCTCTACCTCGATTGTGAGTGTCACAACCTCAATCGGTTTAGTTAGTCTTGATCCTTGGGTTACAAGTTCGGGTATTTGACATAAATTCTCATCTTTAGAATCCTTCTATATTGAGCCTCAACAACCTGTATAGAGAGTGCCTTGTAGGTGAGTTACATAAGGTTTTTGGAACTTCACCGTACGATTACCTTACATTAGTATACCTTTGCATATCTCAACTCTGTCTTTATATCATTAAGTATATCTTGAATCGATTGCCACAGCTGGATACTTGGATCTTTAGGATTGTTGCTTTCCCAATATATTTGCAAACTCTCATATTTACTCGCTTGATAATCTGCAATCGAATTTGTTCCCACCCAAATCCCTGTGTTCGATACTCTGGAATTCTTGCTTAGCTACGTCGATCCGTACACTGCGGGTTCGCTGCTTGATTCTAGTTTTATAAATTTAAAACTTATTTGCACACACCTTTAGGGGCGAACACATGTTTGATGTGGGAGGGCCATGAAAGCAATTGTTTGAATTCAAAGTGTAGGAAAATAGGTTTGGGAAAGTCAATCATAATGATGAGTAACTCGACACCATTCACATAGTCAGGTGTTTGTGTCTTGCCAAAGTCGGATTGAGCGATATTCCTAACGGATTATGGTATGTGCATCAAGGGTTTGAGGCATCTCGAAATTGAGAAATGCTAATCTCTTAGGCTTCGGTTTTTGTGCACCTCTGTTCATAACTCCAAAAGTAAAGTCGAAAAATTATGTGCAAAAAGTCTAGAGCAAAGCTCTAAGTTGGTGGTTAGTTCAAATGGTGAAAAGAAAAGAGTTTGTGTTGTTCCTTCTTCCCGGATTTATACACCACATTCCTTTACAAGTTTCCCACCTTTTCCGTATTCTTGGCCTTACTTGAAAGTCCTTGAGATCATAAGAGTGTTATTTGACTTGGTGATCTAAATTGAAGTTTCACATGCTTGATTTTGACAATGCTTGAAGGTTATGATGTTTGTCTTGAAGTTTAGGCAATTTATGACGTTCCTTTGCTTTGCATATTTTGGTTTATGTGTATGAACGTTTTCAAGGACGAATAAAGCAAGATTTGAGGATGATCTATTGATTAGAAGCACATTACCAAAAAGATTGTTTTATTTTGTTTTGCATTCATATTTCATTCTACCTTATGTTCTAAGCTTTTGAAAACCTTGCTTGGGTACAAGCAAGCGACAAGTATGGGGTATTTTGTTTAGCATGAAATATGACTATATTTTAGGCACTTGTTTTGATTGTTTTTCCCTCTTTTATGTGTATATGGATATGAGTTTGAAGCATTTGTGAGCTCATTCACCCACTTTGTCGATATAGAGATCTACACTAGCTTTGTTTTTTTTATAGGTGAACAAAGGCTTGAATTGGAGCAAAATGTGGAAGGAAAGGACTATTTGATCATGCTAGATGTCAAGGAGATGCTTTGGAGGAGCTAAGGAAGAAGCATGAGTGAAGAACATCACGAAATAAAGGCTTTCATAAAGGATTTGGACTTCCACGCCCTAAATTACGGCCGTGGACTTGGCCTTGGATCGTGGAGAGTGAATTTGGAGCACAACAGAATGTTCCACGCCCTAAAACACGGCCGTGTAAACTTGTACTAGACTGTGATTTCCATGACGAAGTGACGTGTCATATTTGCCACGTTAGCGACGGTTATTGGGCTTTTCTCGTAACCCTATTTCGCGCTATAAGAAGGCTTGAGAAGGGAGTTTCGAGGACGGCTGCTTTAGGGTTCATTTTACCTTCGCTTGCAATTTGACATTCGGGATTGAGACGAAGGATTGGAGATTTTGGATCATGGCTTGTGAAAGACGCAATATTGAAGATTGCGTACTTTGGAGATTTTCTTAGGGTTTTGCTTTCGGAGACGGATTGACACTCCGTTCTTCATTGTTCCCTGAGATTGTTGTGAGGATTCTTATTTCATATTCTGAATTCATTAAACATACTACTTTATTGTTCGTATTTGAGATTGACTTTGATTGGTTATTGAGTTTTCGAGGGTTTTTATCTTTCTTTCTTCTTAAATTGATATTTGATTCAATGAATATAATTGTTGGCTAAAATCCTTTAGCAATTCTAAGGTGAAGGGTTGATAGTTGTGGTTTAGATGGTGATAGATCGATCATAAATAGATTGGACCCTGAGAGTGTGAGAAACCTCGTCAACACCTTAAATTTCGGTTTGTTCTTGAGTTCCACGGCCGTGAAATCTCAAGATCTAGCCGTGATTTTCTCTGTTTTACGACCTTTGCTTTTGCTTTAATCCAAAGTTAAAGATTTGCTTTAACCTAGCCTTGGCTTGTCTTTTCTAGGTAGTAGTGAGACTCACCATCCTCTATTTCGGTTTTGAGTGTCACAACCTTAACCGTTTTAGTTTATCTTTGATTCCTTGGGTTTGGGCATGGGTATTTGAGATTAATCTTACCTTTAGATCCTTTCTATATTGTAGCCTCAACAACCTTTATAGAGAGAGTCTTTGGGTTAGACATATAAGGTTTTGGAACTTTACCGTACTCAACCTTACCTTAGTTATACCTTTGCGACCTCAACTCTGTCCTTATATCTATAGAATATCTTGAATCGATTGCCACAATTGGATACCTAGATCTTTAGGATTGCTGTTTTCCCAATTATTTGCAAAGCTTCTACACTTTTGATTGCTCGATTATTCGAAACTGATTTTGTTTCACCAAATCCTTGAGTTCGATACTCTGGAATTCTTGCTCTACTACGCAGATCTGTACACTGTGGGTACGCTTCTTTGATTTCAGTTTTATAATTAAAACTTATTTGCACGCACACTTTGAACGTGGCCACTATATTTTTACATTGTGAGTGAACCAAAATAAGAACAATGAGTTGATTCCAACTAGGACCGTTACGGGCTGGAGGATGTGCATCGATTACGGGAAGCTGAACGTGGCCACTCGAAAGGACCATTTTCCACTTCCCTTCATCGACCAAATGCTCAAATGGTTAGCTCATCATTCCCAATTTTGCTATTTAGATGGTTATAGTGGCTTCTTTCAGATTTCTATCCATCCGGATGATCAAGAGAAGACCACTTTCAGTTGTCCATGGGGGACGTTCGCTTATAGGAGGATGCCATTTGGATTATGTAATGCACCCGCTACCTTCCAGCGCTGTATGATGGCTATCTTTTCTGAGTACATAGAGGAGATCATGGAGGTATTCATGGATGACTTTTCAGTATATGGTTCCTCTTTTGATAATTGCTTATCTAACCTTCCTCTAGTGCTACAACGTTGTGAAGACACTAATCTCGTTTTGAATTGGGAGAAGTGTCACTTTATGGTTAGTGAATGAATTGTGCTAGGACACCTCGTTTCTAACCGAGGTATTGAGGTCGATCGAGCTAAGATCGAGACTATTGAGAAACTTCCTCCACCTTGTTTTGTTAAGGGTGTGCAGAGTTTTCTCGGGCATGTAGGTTTCTACAGGAGGTCCATCAAGGATTTCTCGAAGATTTCTAAACCACTCACTAATCTGTTGAATAAGGATGTTGTTTTTGAGTTTTCGCAGGAATGCCTTGATGCATTTTACAGGATAAAGGAAGCGTTGATTTCCGCTCCCATCATTCAACCTCCCAATTGGACCTTGCCCTTTGAGATCATGTGCGATGCTAGTGATGTGGCCGTCGGAGCAGTACTTGGACAAAAGAAGGATTGCCGGACCAACGCCATTTACTATGCTAGCAAGACGCTAGATGAAGCTCAACTAAACTATGCCACCACCGAAAAGGATCCCTTGGCGGTTGTATATGCTTTTGAGAAATTTCGCTCTTACTTAGTAGGAGTGAAAGTTATTGTTTAGACTGACAATGCAGCTATTCGTTACTTACTTGCTAAGAAGGATACGAAGCCGCGTCTTGTTCGATGGATTCTCTTGCTTCGAGAGTTTGACCTAGAGATTCGCGATAAGAAGGGGTCCGAGAATTCTGTTGCGGATCACCTCAACCGGCTACCTTCCTCCTCACGCGAGAAGGACGACCTACCCATAGATGACTCATTCCCAAACGACCACTTGCATTTGTTGGAACGTTTGATAGACTTCTTTATCTCACCCCATGATGAAGGTGAAGTATGGGGTGAGGATACCTTCCAGCATGCTTAAGGATGCCGTACAGTCCAGCTAGCGACCTTAAATCAAGCGCTTTTTGGGAGGCAACCGAAGGTATTGCTTTCTTATTCCTTTTCTAGCTTAGTTTAGATAAGTTTGCTTTTGTTTTGCTTTGCTTTGTTTTTGGCGTCCTAGACAGAAACCAGGTACTCTCTAAGGAAGGATTACAACTTAGGAGCTACACTGGAAAGACAGAAGTTCGAGAAATTGAGAAGACGGAGTTTGACTGAGACACATCTCGGTTGCTGTCACAGCGCCTCGACCGAGATGTTCTTGGGGAACCGAGGCGACTAGGTTTGACAATCCAGTCAGTCACCTCGGTCCGGTCGGGACCACCTCGACCGAGGTGATATCAGATTCAGCGAGGGGTATAAAAGGCGAAATGGATTTCTCTCTCTTCACTTTTCCCTCTCAAACCTTGTCTCGACCGCGGTTGTTCCTCACCTCGTTTCCTCAACTCTCGCTTGTTTTCCACAATTACTGGACCGATTTCACCAAGAAAAGACAGAGGATCGGATTCCAAGTGACAAACTGCGAGAAAAACGCCCCAAATCTGCGTAATCGGGGTAAATTGGCCAAAAACCCTAACCTCCCTCTCTTTACTGATTTGAGACGGATTTGGCTTTGATTACCATCCATTGTTATTGAAAAAGATATAAGTGCCCCATAGGAAGCAATTGGTAGTGATTTTGGGGGAAAATAACTAGAAAATCAGAGAGTGGAATTGCGCAGCACTTCACCTCGGTCCAATCGAGCTGTGTCTCGGCCGAGGTGTTGTTCAGCTTGTCAAAGCAACCAAAGTGCCACCGTGACAGAATTATGAGTAACAGATGCGATCTTCAGCTTGTTCTTAGAGATGGTCCCAGTGGTTCCTCTCCTTCTTCTGCATCTCGTTCTTCCATACCGGTGATTCATGAGCGTTGCCAGGCTGACTTCGATCGTATTTGTGGGCGTCCCATAGTTGCCCCACGTTTCTTAGATGTTTCAGCCTTCGAGTGCCTCCACGTGGCGGAGGACTTGAGGAAGATGATATCTATGGTAGGGCTGGAGGAGTTTATGGAGATCCGAGCCCCAGCCTACCTAGAGCCAACTATGGAGTTTGTGAGTTCCGTCACTCACATGCCAGAGAGGAACAACATCAAGTACCGGTTGCTGAACCGGAACTACATTGTGCCGATGGATCAGTTCCGAGAGGTGCTTGGCTTCCCGACCCCCACCGTGACTGATTTTCCTTCCCGAGCCATAGCTCGAGAGTTTTGGGGGCAGATAACCCATGTGGTGGAGCATAGTGACAGATAGAGACTTGGGGACTCCAGGGAGCGTATTATCTTTCATTTAGCTTTCCGTCTCGCCCACCGTATGATGAGCGTAGATACACTGATGGTTGGATGCATCAGATTAAAGAGAGCCAGCACTACCAGCAGCGCATGATGGAGATCCAGTTCCAGCATATGATGGGGTATCCATTTGATCCATCTCAGTACCCCTACATCCCGCATCCACCACCACCACCACCACCAGTGGACCATGATTAGAGCTTGCATGGATTTATTTTCTTTATTTATTATGCAGTTCGGCTAGGTCCGATGAGTTTCCTGTTTTCCTTGACTCTTATTTGACCCATTCGGACAATGTCTCCCAAGTATGGGGTATGTGGATGTACTTATTTGACTATGTGTGTATGATTGTATAACTCTATTTGGACATTTATGATCTTATTTATGCTTCATGTGTTTATTTGCCATTACATGCATGCATACAGGTTTTTGTTTGAGAAAAACGTCAAAAACTGGTTCAAGAAAAAAAAAATTTTATGACCTCGACCGGGATGATTCTGGCCAAACGAGATTGAACACCTCGAATGACTTAGAACACCTTGACCGAGGTGGCTTAACTGAGAGATTTTTCGAAACGTTTTGTGCTTCTTCTCTGGATATAACCTCAGTGATGATTCTGTTTGCAGATTGGGTTTGAAATCTTTATATGCTCGAAAGGTTTTATGATATGTTTAAGTTGCAAAATGCTTTGTTTGAAGTTTTTGCATGTTTAATACTTTATTTTTTATCAAAATTATGTTGAATTTGAAGGTTGACACCACATGATGAGTTCTCTCACATTCGTCCTGGGATGATTAAGACAATTCATTCTCTTCTTCTTCTTTACCATGCTTTAGCCCCTCATATACATATTTGCCTCCCTTTACCTATCCGGGAATTTGGAAGCAAGCAAGTGAAAAGCAAGTGAAAATGAAGTTGAGATGTTGGTTGAAAGTATTAGAAAGAAACAAATAGGTTTGAGGAAGTCAATCATGATGATGAGTAACTCGACACCATTCACATAGCCGGGTGTTTGTGTCTTGCCAAAGTCGGATTGAGCGATATTCCTAACGGGTCATGATATGTGCATCAAGGATTTAAAGCATCTCGAGAAATTGATGATTGTTGATCTCCTAGGCTTCGGTTATTGTGCACCTCTGTCCATGCATCCCATAAAGTAAAGTAAATAAGCAAAGCTTATTGGTGGAAGATGTTGCGTTTCAAAGAAAGTGAAGTAAGATCCTTTTCCCGGATTCTAGCACCACATTCTCTATATACATCTCACCCTGACACGTTTCTTGACCTCTTTTGGAAGCCCTTGAGACCTCGAGCTTGTTTATTGACTTGGTGGTTTAAACTGAATTATACATGATTGATTTCGATAAATATGATTTATTATGCACTCTATGATTTTATGCAAAGATGAACAACTTTCTTATATTTATAAAATGTTTTGATCATGTCTTGATTTTATTTGCCATGAAGCATTCTCTCAGAGTGATCTATGAGTGGAGCACACCACAAAAAATATTTATAAAATGTTTTATGACTTATAATCCATTCTATCTTGTACTTAAGATTTGGAACTTGCTTGGGGACAAGAAAGGGACAAGTATGGGGTATTTTGATAGCATGTATTATAGTCTATATTTTGGGACATGTTTAGACGTTTTGTCTTCAATAATCTGCATGTATGGATGTATATTATGTGATTATATTGTTGTTTCATATACCTTTACGGGAATCGAGGTCTACACCTAGTTTCGTTGTAATTGTAGGTAAAATGGCACGTTTTGGACTGAAATGGAGCTAAGGAGCTAAGGAGTCATTAGAGCTACATTCTGGAGCTTAAGGAAGAACTCAGGAAGCATGGAAATGATTAAGAAGATTTACTTTGGACCAGATTCGAGAAATTTCACATTCAGTTGAGATTCACCTCCGTCAGCTACAGTGTCACTTCGACCGATGTGATCTTGAGGAGCGTCCCGACCTAGGTGAATACCCTGCCGCTGGCGAGATATATATTTTTGGCTGAGATCTTTTAATTTTGGAAAGAAGATATCTTATATTTTTGGGCTGGATTTCTGGAAGAAAAATATTATTTTTGGGAGATCTATTTTAGAGATATGGATATATTTTATAAGAAATTATCTTTTTAAGATATTATTATCTTTGGAAGATAATTCTCCTATATAAAGGGTTGGATTTTCCACAATTCAGCGATAATCTTCTACACACTCGAATAGGGAGATTTGTGGAGTATTTTCTGAAGCTTTGAAGGAAGGATTGAAGGATTGAAGATAAAAGAAGGAAGGATTGATAGTTTGGAGTTAGCCTTTGAGGGAGTTTGTAAGACTTTCTTAGATTCCCTTTTGGTTTGTTGTCTTATTCGATTTGGGATTTAAGGAACGCTGGTTTGTTGTTATTTGATTCAGTTATTGAGACCTTTTTCTTAGGGTTTTCTTGTTCGAATATTAATTCCCTTTCCATTGAATTGATTATTGTTGTCATGATGATTGTTGGCTAAGTTTCTTATGTGATTCTAGGGTGACTGGCTGATAGTTGTGGGGAAGACGATGATAGAATGATCTTAATTCCAACAGGACCCTGAAAGCTCGAGTCTTTAACCTTATCCCTAGAACACCTCGCTCAGTCGATGAACATCTCGGCCGGGGTGGAACTTGACTGAACGAGGTGAACCTTTCCTGATCCGAAACTGAAGTTAAGAGTTCTTAGTTTGCCAAATTCTATACTTGTTACACCTTTCCTGGTTCAATGCAAGCCTAGGATGAGACTTACCCGGTGATTCTTTTGTTTGTTTACCTAAGATCATAAGTGTAGGTAATAAAGGTTTATCCTTTATTGGGGTTTCAGTGTGTCTTCATCCCATCTTTGTGAGTTAGCCTGAGACTTACCCGGTAAAGCTTGATTCTATTCCCTTAGGTGGTGTGTTCATTTGAGATTATAGTTCCTTTCCTTAGTACCTTGAGACTTACCCGGTGATTGGAGCTTTGGTTTGGGATAGTGAGTAGTGAGACTTACCCGGTGATCTATTCCCATCTTAGAAACATCTTCCCTTTGCAAACCTCAACTTTGTCCGCATTATCCTTTGAGATCTTGAGTCGGAGCCACAACTAGATGCTTTAATCCCTAAAATCTACATTTCCCCTTACTTGACTTTTACATTATCTTTGATTACTTTAATTGCTCTTGGTTAATTGCAATACTTGACAACCAATTATGTGCTTTGTTTCACTTAAGTCCTTGTGATCGACCCCTGGAATTCTTGCTTTTTATTACAATTGACCCGTACACTGCGGGCTTGCATCTTTGTTCAAGCATACTTCTTGGGTAATAAATTTAATGCTTGCACACACCGTTTGGAGCGAACATATGTCGTTTTGTTTACATGCTCCCCCTTAACCGCTCCGTCATCCACGACACTTTGACCTCTTCACCTTCATGGGTTATTGTAGGGTGATTACGAGCTTTTGGCGTCAAAGATTGGGACATTTTACAACAACCCCGTGTCAATTTGAGTCCTTCATATTCCACTTGCACGCTCGTGCTTTCTAACTAGAATTATTCGCACCAACAATTTTCTCCAACATCGTGCAATTGCACCGACAACTCTACTAATTTGGCTTAAACAAACATTGATCCTAGAGTATCCAATACCAATCAAACTCGGGTGTCCACAGTTTAATAGTGATATAGTATCCTAAGGGTCTCATGGCACATTTGCTAAAGCTCATAAGAATTACGCCTCACGCTAAAAGTGAATGACATACTTGATGTTTGACCAACAATTATTAGTTTTTAAAAGGAATGTTAATCGGTGAATATGTCATTCAAGGTTTAAAACGCAATAGTCTTCGTAAGACCATGATGACGAATGTCGACTGCCATCTTTTTCTAAAGTATCTAATACTTCATGGTCCTTCATTGACGCACTGACGAAAATCTTTAGTAGTAACTAAAACTATGCACTTCACGTGCCTAGTTTAGTCTTTCATCTCCGGATTCCAACTACGCGTTTGGCATGTGTAGTTGAAGCCAGGTGAAGCCGGTAGGAGCCAATGAACTATGCTTATGGGAAGTGTAGTTGTAGATAAATAAAAAAAACTCCAACTACGCTATGAGGTGCGTAGTTGGAGTGCATTTTTAAAAAATACCACTAATACGCACCTCATTTGCGTAGTAGTGCCAACGGTCAGATTTTGAAAATACGCTACAACTACGCATGTCCTAAGCGTAGTTTACAATATGATCGTTAAACATGGTCATATTTGCAATGGTGATACTTTTTTTTTCCTATATATAGCATAATTATCGTTTTTATGTTAATAATTCTCCCATATTCTACAAAAATTAAGAAGAAAAGAAGAATGTTATCTAATAAAGCCGGCAGTATTTCCTCCGCTCTACATCGATCCAATTGAACCTTGTATCATTGGGCACTCTCATTAGACTACAAGACAGGAGACCGTAGAGTAGTTTCTAATGCAAACGGACCTAATCCATGTCTATCGGGATTCGGGTGTGCAACACCTCGTAAAGCCGAGAAATAGCTCCATATCCAACACTACACTCATAAACCAATAAGATTTAATGAAATAAAATAAGATATTCTAATATAAAATAGAAAAAGATGCTTAATATACATGGAGTAAGACAACTATCCATCCAGGTTGTGTACAACCGAAACGAGAGGCCTTACCTAATTTCCTATAAAAGCTAACACAACCGAAACCCAAGATAACACCCTAGTCCTCTCGTGATCCCGCACGACATTTAACAAATGATGCTTCACCCGGTTTGTAAACTTGTCCAAAAATATGGTTGAAGCTACCAATATAAGTAGATATTCACTAGCAATGTGCTATGTAAAGAGGCCATCACGTCTCATACGTGTAATCCTCTCATCTAACAAATTAACTTTGACCCATCCTTCCTTGATTTGTTTTCAAACATCATCACCAACCATATCAAACATACCCTCAAACATAGCTATCAAACTATTTTTTGCACTCTTGTAGTCAACCTCGTGCAGGCTGACGAGTCCAATATGACAAGCAAATCATAACCAAGTCTCTGGCTCATCCGACTGCAGTCTAACTGATGTGGCACCATCCTCGACACCTATCATACAAGGACCCATCACTAGATCAAGGGCTAAAAGGATCCAAGAGAAGATATCATCAAGGAAGATCAAGGAGAGTTGGAGATGAAGAAATCGACCCACACATATGAAGAAAAATGGTCGATGAATCCTATAGGAAAATCGACCTACACATGAAGAAACTCGGTCGATTTTTCCTTGCTGACGCGTCTAGAAGATCCGGTCAAAGATCTTTTAAACTAGACAATTATATCTTTTTATGATTCCTTAAAACTCTCAGATTATCTTAAGGAATTATTTAGTTTAGATTTTATCTTTGTAGTTTTTATATTTTATATATCAAAAAGATATCTTTACAAGATAATCTTTAAGCATATATTTTTCCTAGTTTTCATAGGTAAATATCCCTTATAAATAGCCTTAGTGGAGGAGATTGTTAGTTAGCTGAGTTGTGATTATATTTTCCACATTATTGTGAGATACTTGTGACTTCGCTCACTTGGTTTGCATTTTATCAATTCTATTCAATCAAAAGAAGAGTTTTTGGTTGAAAAGTTGTAAATCTTTTCTAGCTTGTTTTTTGTGTGTCTGTTAATCTTTTTAAAGGTTGGTGCTACAAGTCAAATTAGTCTCTCCTTGTGCTTGCCTTATATAAAAGGCTTGTGTAAGGTTAAAGAAGGAAGGGTGAAAGGTAATTCTTTGTTAAGGGTTTTGATCCAATTGAGTTCAAGGTTCTTTGCAAGTCTTACGATAGTCCTATCTTCCCATATTTATCATCTATCATCCTATATTTATCTTCTTATCTTTCCATATCATCCACTAATCTGTATTCTGAGTTTACAGAAAAATCGACATGTTCTTCAAATAAATAGGCCGATTTTCTTGATAGAACAGGCCGATTTTTATCCTAGTGAAGGACTTTCAATCTAGATTGAGAAATGCGGCTTATCCCCGTATCAAAGTGGTATCAGAGTTAAGCGATTGAAGTCCGAACATTCATAAAAAGGTTTGATTTTTATTTGAGTCTTCTTTGAGTCATAAAAAGTCGAGTCTTGTTCGCCATCTTTGCGAGATTATTTGAGTTTAACGTGCGTTGTTGTTTTGTGTAAGTTTTGGAAGGGAGAAACGCCATCAATCAAACACAAGCCAACCGTTGAACTTGAAACCTCGCCACTATAAAAAAAGGAATGAACATCGAAATCAAAAGTTAATTTTAGCCAAAAAATCGGTCTGTTCTTCAAAAAATCGTCCGATTTTTCATCCGATTTTTGCTACTGTTGTCAATTTTTCGAGAAATTCTTGAGGCTTACTTTGCAGAATCCAAGTGCACCCTATATAAGAGTATTACAAAAGAGGAGTTTCAGTATATACCTTGATCCAATTGAAGAGTTCTAACCATATCCTATATCCAAACCGGCTAACTCTCTTCCTTAACTTCGCAACTCAAGGTACGTTCTTCTTTCTTCCTAATCTCTTGTGTGCATTTCTTTAACCTCCTTCTACTCTAAACTCATTGAGTCAATTCTTTGGGTGTGTTAGTTAGTATCGGTGCTTTCTAACATACTAGTTGTGTCATACTTGCTATATTCTTTCTATCTTGAACCTTTGTGTGAAGAGACCTACGACAAGAATCTTTTCACTATCTTCCAACACAAGAACCTTTCTTTCGAACACAAGTTGACTACTTGAGACATCCAAGGAATTTCTAGTGGACGCTAGTGCATTGATTAGTAAAGGAGCGTTAATCCATCCAAGACAACTACGTCAAACCAGCTTACGATATCACAACAGAGTGTGAAAGCGAGAGAACACAAGTAAGAAACCCTCGTTTCCGCTAACTTCACACGTTTGTTGTTACTTTGTGTGTTTGTGTAGGATCTAAAAGTCCACAAGGATCATCAAGGGGTTACCTAACTAAGCCCGAAACCAATGACCAACTTTCCCAACTCATAAAGATGTTCTCGAGATTAACTGAACGGATGGACCAGCTAGAAACTTGTCCCAGAGAAGAAAAATCGACCCCCATCTGATTTTTCACCCAATTTTCTCCTCTAGAATGGGCAAAATCTCACCACACCCTCCCCTACCTCCAGCCCCGGATCCAAGACGCCATAGAGGATCAGGTACGCATAATCCGAATCCAAATTTACATGCCCCTAACGCTACCAATGTTGTTTATGAATTTAAGGAATTAGAAAAGGAGATTGATGACGAGAGGTGGAGAGTTTACCCTATCCGCAATATGCAACCTAGGAGAAGACAAGACTTGGAACCTTATTGTAACACCCCAAGTTCTCGAAACTCAGGGAGCTACTGGTAGGACCTCACAATGGGTTCCGACCTTAGTTTGACAACAACTTAATTAGATCTTACAACAAGACACAGATAAGGAAAACCAGAAATCATAAAATATGTTTAACGATGTCATGAATGTGACTAGAAACACTAACAGTCGGCAATAAATAATCTCTTACAATCCAAGGACACAGAAAGTAATATTTGAAAGACCAACATAAAGAAAAGACTACAACCTGTCCTATGAAGTACGACATCCCCGCTGACCACTACCATCTGGATCACTCGACATCTGCTCTAACCTATGGCACGTCTAAACAGCAATACAACAGTTAGCTAACTAACCAAATATAAGGAGAATAAAAATAGCAAAAACACACCCAAGATAACATAAACAATCATCATGTTAGCACACAAACTGGATATTATCTAGTAGTTTAAGTGATTCACTTTATTCCATTTTACAGTTGTGGCACGAGAGATCTTTAGAGTTCTCGCCTCCGTTCCTTATCCAACTTGATATAGATCTAGCTTACCTCCGCCGGTAGAATCACTACAAACCAAGTGTGGACTAGTCCCTCAAGAAACCCCCAGCGCCCTCAGGCTAACTAATTAGAATGCCACCGCCCGTTACTCTTAAGCCAATGTATAGGTCGATATATAATTACTACTAAGTACAACTATAATCACATAATTCAAACACAAGTATCATTATCCACACTCATATCTAGAAGCTAGCTAAGTAAGCCCAAAAGACTTACCTGAATCAGTTCTCGACTCTCCTAATCTCAACTCGATCTGTAACGGTCGAAACTCAATAGTCTGTCATACGAGACAAGTGGATCAACACATTTACCATATACTTAGAAGTCTGAGACTTCTAAGATGTAAGATCCTCTCAGAAGGGAAACTATCAAAATACACATCTAAGGTATATTGACCAATTTACCGTTGGTCTCGAATCTTCCAAAAATCTCACAATACATGCTTAAAATCTTACTTGGAACTAAATATCATATTCCTAACTCTTATGAGTGAGTTGAGGTAGAACCTAGAAAACTACACATTTTTCCTACTTTTTAAAAAGTCACTAGGATCCAACTTTGGCTCCAAATATGAAGCTCAAATAAATTTATAAAAATTTTGAAAAAAATCTCTAGGTCTCCTATGATATGCATTCTACTCATAGAAGCAAGAATTTCTTAAGACTGTCCAACCATCACTTCTACAAAATTCTCTACAGTTGAACACAAAACAATAATTCTATACTTAATATTGTCATTTCACAAACAGCCTAACCAGTCCACTTTGAACCTTTACAAATCTAAATCTAACTGTTGGATAAGTCCCAAATTTTGATACATTACAGTATGCATATCACTCTACAACATACTAAAAATTGAACGGTAGATCATGATTCTAAGGGGTCGAAAAAGAGGCCTGAACATGACTGGTTAACACAGTTTCTGAAAATGAAAAACACAAGGACAAGCTATAGGTTCAGGCTTCGAGTCTTACCCACTACGTCACTCGGGATCCAGGCTCAACCTTGGGGTCTCGAGTTTGAGTCCGGTACTTGCTCACTTCGATGGTTGTAGGAGGGAATGTCTACATTGGCTTGATGGCTAGGGGATGCGTGCTTCTTGCTGTTGGTGAGGGGAGAATGTGGTTGGGTGTGAAGACTGTTGACTCTTGATTACTGCAGAAAGGGAAGATCCATTAGAGTCATTGGATCGATGATAGGAGATAGGTAGAGAATGGTGACGCTTCTACCTGTTGTGCTGGAGCGGATGTGCTAAGGAGGAGGCTGCTGCACTTGTCTTCTGTGTGCATATAGACAGGTCTTACGTTGGGTTGGCTCTCGACCAAACGAGGTGTCACTGGCTGGTGCGAGTCAAGGGAAACAGAAGAGGAGTAAAGTTGTGTTGGCTTGAAAGAGGGAGGGAATAAGAGTAAGAGGAACATTGACTCACCTCTGGAGCAGGCGGCGTGCAGAACCAAACTCCCAGGCAATCTGTACGTGTGCAGAGAGTTCCAAATGATGCGATGAAGACTCACTACTGCAATGAAGAGATGGATCGGGATGGTTGCCTTCGGATGGATTCTCTGTGCGCAGCAAGGTAGAAGGAAAGAAGGGGGATCTTCAGTGCGTGAAATCCGGCGGTTATAGCAATCTCCCAACCGTTACGTGGAATAAGGAAGGAGAGAAGAGGGTTGTTGTTACGTGGGGATGGAGAGAAGGCCGGCTGGTGCTATTCCTTCTTCATGGGTTGCGACGTGCAGCTGGGCCAGCACACAAACAAGGAAGAGGAGATGGGCTAAAGCAAAGGCAAAGAGTTGGGCAGAAGCAAGGTAAGAAAGAGTGGGTTGAGGTTGTCAAGGCCTTGTCAAAACTTGTCATGGCCTTGCCAAGTTCATGCATGGCCTTGTCATGATCTCGTTTTGGTCTCGTCAAATCTTGTCATGGTCTCGTCTTGGTCTCGTCAATAGGACGTCATGACTTTGTCACGGAAATGCCATGATATAAAGTAGGTTTAGATATATTAGTGTTTGATGTAAAATTCTATCATTTTATGTGAAGTGAGGTTACATAAAATGATAGAAATTTGAGCTAGTTTGTACGACTAGGTAGAATGAGAAAGATCAACGGATCGAAATCCGGCTTTCTACGGGATTAAACGGTATAAAAATTTCGGATATTACATCAGTACCCCTTTAAATTAAGTTTCGTCCCAAAACATAGAATAAAGCATTAATCCATATCTTCTACAAATAAAAGGATTTAACTTAGTAACTATAAAATCTTCAGTCTCACTTCCTAGCATGCAAGACTACTCAATCATCATAATCAGGCCACACATCAAAACATAATCACTCAATCTAATGTATAATCACAGAAGTCACACAAACAATGTCCAAGTACTAACCCGTTGGTATAGAAGTAGCGGCTAACTCCGCAAAGAACTCGGGATAACTACGTCTAATACTCTCCTCTATCTCCTAGGTGGCCTCCTTAGCTCCTCGTCTAGACCACCGGATCTTCAGCATCGGTATCTCCTTGGAACACAGACGTCTAGTACTGCGCTCTAGGACGTCTACTGGATACACCACAAAAGTGTGGTCGGGCTCAACTATCAGATCCTCATGGTTGATGACGTGTCTCGGATCCGGTATATACTCTCTCAACTGAGATACATGAAAGACCAGATGAACCCCCTCTAATCTCAATGGTAGTGCTAATCGGTAGGCAACCTCTCCGACTCTCTCAAAGATCTCAAAAGGTCCGACATATCGGGGACTCAGCATCCCCTTAATGTTGAAACGCCGGACGCCCCTCGTTAGTGACACTCTCAACCACACCTGTGCACCTACTCTAAACTCCAGAGGTCGACGCCTCTTGTCGGCGTAGGATTTTTGACGACTCTAAGCTGCTAACATCCGCTCTCGGACCAGAGCGATACGAGCGATGTCGTCCTGTATCTGGTCTGAAGCTACTCCATCAGCTCTGCTAGGCTCATCCCAACACAACGGGGTACGACATCTCCGCCCGTACAGAGCCTCATAAGGATCCATCCCAATACACGCGTGCCAACTGTTATTATATGAAAACTCTACAAGGGGAAGGTGATCTGGGCATACCTGTCCCCAATCCAGTACACAAGCCCGCAGCATGTCCTTCAAGGTCTGAATGGTCCTCTCACACTGAGCGTCAGTCTATGGGTGGTAAGTAGTGGTAAAGTGGAGACTCGTCCCCAAAGCAGTTGTTACGCTAGAAATGTATAGCACAAAAGTCTTACAATTTATAACTCGATATAATTTCCTAACAACTAGCGAACCCACAGTGTATGGGTCGTTTTGTAGCAAGGATAGTATTCCGAGGTCGAACACGAAGACTAAGGTGAAATCAAATAAAACAAGTGATCATGGATAGTGCAAATCTAGTCTAAGAAAAGAGAAGGAATTAAAGAAATGAAAATCATGATATTTTTGGGTTTGGTTTTTGTGGTGATCAAGCAAGATCACAAATCATGCAATATTAGAAATCAAACTAACAACTCAAGCTAGCAACACAAACAAGCAACACAAACACAATAAATGTGATCAAAGAGAGAAAAGCAGATTCTAGGGGTTAGGACTTCCGGTTATGGCATTGGACTCAAACTTCTAATCAACATTGGACAAGCTATGGTATGTTGGGAAAAGGGTACTTCTCAAATGGGATCAATCACCTGGTAGGTCTCATGGTCCACTAATCCCTCACCTAAGGTCCTATTACCGGGTAAGTCTCTAGGAGCTTAAGGTTGGGAATTATACACAAACCGGATTGCTATCTAGGGGTCAAACCTCTCCTTACCGGGTAAGTCTCTGGAAGGCAAGTTTAAGCATCAATCCTAGCACACTCAGTCCAATAGCGGCTTGTGAGGCTCACTACTACCTAGAGTTCATAATCTTTAATATCTAAGATCGAGAATTACCGGGTAGGTCTCTTCCCTCACTTAGTTTGCTAGCCTTTGGTCACCCTAGGCTAGATTATGTTTAACAAACACTAGGATTTCAACAATCTAACATCCTAACGTTCAGATTCATCAATACAAGCACAACAGAGAAAACCACGAGTGGATCATCCTAAACATCGGGCATGGAAAGGTATGAACAGACCGTGGTTTCTTTCTAGTGATAGGTTTCGAGCAAGCAAGTCATCAAAAGGTACATTCAAGTCTATTCTATCATAGTCTAAGCCATAACCATCATTCCATTACCCTAGAATCACAACTATTTAGCCAACAACATGCATTATAAGATCCAAACTCAACAAGCAAACATTCATGGCTTCCATAGCAAGTAAATGAAATGAAAGTGAAAAGAAACAAGTAGTCTTAGCTTAATATAAGATAAAACAAGACTTACAACCCTTAAAACTCAGCTCCAAAATGTTACCTTACAATCCTTCCAAATGTTCTCAACAAAGGTCACTCTAAAATCACTCAAAAACTCCAAAAACTCTAAGTTGATGTTGTTCTTCTTCTTCCTAAAATGAGAGAGTTTTCTTCTTCTCCAAGTCCATCCACCAATGGAATGATGTGTGTGAGAGAATGTGGGAGAGGATCCCCTAGCAACAGCCTGCAGGACCACTTATATTCTCCACCAAGAGCAAGGGTCGGGCAAAGGAGATCGTGGGACAGCTGTCACAGTTGTCCAGAGAAAACCACGGCCAAAATTACGGGCGTGGTTCTGGCTTCTAGACCGTGGAAATCCCTGTTCAGCTCCCTTTGGATCATTAAGCCATGAGTTGGTGCAAGGCATGCACCAACAAGGTCCTATGTGTTCTCCTTTGCTCCTAGCTTGCTTCTTAATGAGTCCGGAAGTGTGCCATCACGAGGAATGATCCTCGAATGTATCGATTAAGCTCCAAAAGCTCCTTAAAATACCTACAAAACCGACAAGAGTTCGTGTAGACGCCTATTTTGACAATATGCTTGAATTAAGCGTAAACGTCATGAACTATTGCCAAACCATGCATGAATAACGGGAAAAATTATCTAAATGAATGCCTAAACTAATGTCATAAATCACGTCATCAAAATACCCCATACTTAGTATTTGCTAGTCCCCGAGCAAAGTCATACTATAGGCTACGAGATGGCATGATTTATGAATGCAGAAAAACAGAGAAATATTTTTGGAATTGTGCTTCTAAATTTGGATAACCTTCATAGTCATGTTTCATGGCAATGTACAAGCAATCATGCATTAAATGAATGAAGGCATGGAAAGACAATTATACTTAACTCAAAGGCATGCATGAAAGGTGAAAATGAAGAAGTCAAGATGATCATGAGAATATCCAATCTAGATCACTAAGTCATACACATATGCAAATAGGTCACAAGGACTTAGGAAAGAAAAGGCCGAGAAACGTTGTTATAGGTGAGAACTTTTTAGGTCATGTGATGCTAATTCGGGAAAGGAACTAACTCCACAATTTCATTCTTAATCAACTTCCCCACAAGTGTATATTTTTTTCATCTTTTCTTTCTTTTCTTTTTCATTTCCTTTTTCTTTCACTTATTTTTCAGACAATGGCATTGGTATACAAAAGCCGAAACCTTGGTGATTAGCGGACCCCGGTATTTTTCCGAGGTGCCTCTTACCGGGCACACATACCAAGGCTCGTTAGGACATTCGGTTTATCCGACTTTGACAAGGCACAAACACCCGATTATGTGAATGGTGCCGAGTTACTCGTCATCAAAACCAAAGTCCCCAAACCTATATTTTTTCTACACTTTTCACAACAAATTCATCACTTCATTCACAACATTCATTCATCAACAACTTCACCCCATACTTGCTTTTCACACACTCAACACACTAGCATGCTCCTATTCCCGGATGGGTCAAAAGAGGTCAAATTTTTATATCAAGTGAGGTGCTCAAACAACATGATCAAGATGAGAAGTAGAGGAAGATGAATTGCCTTAATCATTCCTAGATGATGTGCAAGAACTAGCATGTAATTTCGACCATCAATTCTCAATCCAATCAAGGCAAACATCAATCAAAATTCATACATAGGATTTAAGAGAAGTATTTCAAGTCCACATATGCATCAATCCATTCAACACACAAGGCCATCCATAGCCAATTCACAAAACAATCTCATCATAAGGGTCATATCCAAGCTAGGAAGCACTATTTTTTAAATTTTCTGATTTTTTTTGGAATTTTCGAAATATATATGTACATTGTAAAAGCTAATGAAGCATGTGACAATATGAAACTATCTTAGATGCAATCATGCAAATGATTATGAATACCCCGCCCCATACTTAAGAACACATTGTCCCCAATGTGCAAATTAAATAAAGAAGTGAAAGAGAGTCCTCACAATGTAAAAATGGTGTTTTCGGTATTTTGGTTCACTCATGTGAAGTGATGGTGGATGATCAATCAAAGGTGGTAGAGAGCTCTTGATGTTCATTATGGTGTCGGGACCCGCGCTAAGTAACTCAAGCCGTCCAAATCCCACGTCCACTCCATCCACATTTGATGTGGGATCATCATCATCATCCTCATGCCTTGCAAGACTTCCATGTTACCTAGACTCTAGCACACAAACACCACACACAAACACACCAAAACAAAGACAAAAGAAAAAATCGAAAATGAAAAGGAAAACGAAAAGGGAAATGTACCAATGGGTTGCCTCCCATTAAATGCTTCTTTAAGGTCATTAGCTTGACCAAATTCGGGGGCGTTTCATTCAAGGTGAAGTGGGGAAATCATATCCACCGGAGCCTCCGGGATATACTTCTTCAAATGGTGCCCATTCACCTTAAAATCTTCACAATGCTCCCCACCTATCTCAACCGCTCCATGGGGAAAGACCTTCTTCACCACATAAGGAACCCATCCATCTTGACTTTAGCTTTCCGGGGAAGAGCCGCAGCCTTGAATTGAAGAGAAGGACTAAGTCACCTTCACTCAACTCCTGTAAGATGAGATGTTTGTCATGCCAACGCTTGGTCCTTTCCTTGTAAATCCGGGCATTTTCATAAGCATCCAACCGGATCTCCTCAAGAGCATTAATGTCTAGCAACCTCTTCTCACCGGCTTCCTTGAGGTCAAAATTCAGCCACCTTATGGCCCAATATGCCCTATGCTCCATCTCCACTGGAAGGTGGCAAGACTTGCCATAAACTAGCTTGTAGGGAGTGGTGTCAATTGGTGTCTTGAAAGCGGTTCTATATTCCCACAATGCATCATCGAGCTTCATAGCCCAATCTTTTTTTGTCCTAGAAACCGTCTTCTCAAGTATCCCCTTAATCTCCTGGCTGGAAATCTCCACTTGGCCACTAGTTTGGGGATGGTAAGGTGTGGCTACCTTATGAGTCACCCCATACTTAGCCAAAAGTGTCCCAAAGTTCCTATTGGTGAAATGCTTCCCTCCATCACTTATGATCACTCTTGGTGTTCCAAACCTAGGGAAGATGACTCGGTTGAAGAACCGCACCACAACTTTGGCATCATTTGTAGGAGAGGCGGTTGCCTCCACCCATCTCGACACATAATCCCCCGCCAATAGAATGTAGAGGTTGCCACATGAAGCGGGGAATGGCCCCATGAAATCCACACCCCAAACATCAAAGACTTCAACCTCTTGTATGTTGTTCAAGGGAATCTCATTCTTCTTGAGATATTGCCCGTCCTTTGGCAAGCATCACAAGCCACTACAAAATTCTGCACATCCTTAAACAAGTTAGGCCAATAAAAACCGGAATGCAATACCTTTGCACACGTTTTGTGTGAGCTAGCATGGCCTCCACATGGCAAGGAGTGACAATGGCGGATCACACTCTCCACCTCATCCTCCGGAATGCACCTCCTACAGACTCCATCCAGTCCTCTCTTGAACAAGAGAGGCTCGCTTCAATAGTAATGCCTCACATCCTTGAAAAATTTTTTCCTTTGGGCATATGATAAACCGGGTGGTACCTCTTCACACACAAGGTAGTTCACTATATCCACATGCCATGGCTCACTCCCTCTAGACACTTGAAGTAAGCACTCCTCCATCATTTGCAATTTCTCATCCCGGAATGAGTCATCAATCAGGATGTCATCTCTTTAAATCTCCAATGGTGGTAGCATACTAAGATGGTCCGCTATTGAATTTTCGGAACCCTTCTTGTCCCGAATCTCCAAGTCAAATTCTTAAGGATCCACCGAATGAGGCGGGGCTTGGCATCTTTCTTTGTGAGGACATAGCGGATCGCAACATGATCCGTGTACACAATAATCTTTGCTCCAAAAAGATATGACCGGAACATCTCAAAGGCATACACTACCGCAAGCAACTCCTTCTCGGTTGTGGCATAGTTGAGTTGGGCATCGTCTAGCGTCTTGCTAGCATAGTAGATGGAATGTGTAAGCCCATCTTTCTTTTGTCCTAAAACAGCCCCAATAGCCACATCACTCGCATCACACATTATTTCGAACGGTAAGCTCCAATCCGGAGGTTGCATGATAGGGGCGGAGATCAAAGCATCCTTCAACCCACAAAATGCTTCAAGGCAATCCTTGGAGAAAACAAACTCAACATCCTTCATTAGTAGGTTAGTGAGAGGCTTAAAAATTTTAGATAAATCTTTTATAAACCTCCGGTAAAAACCGGCATGCCCTAAGAAACTCCTTACCCCTTTCACCGAGGTAGGTGGTGACAACTTCTCTATCGTTTCTATCTTTGCTCTATCAACATCAATACCACGGTGGGAAACCAAATGTCCCAACACTATGCCTTCACTCACCATGAAGTGGCATTTCTCCCAATTCAAAACAAGATTAGTTTCCTCACATCTCTTCAACACCAAAGATAGATTAGCTAAGCAATTATCAAATGAAGAGCCATACACCGAGAAATCATCCATAAACACTTCCATAATGTTCTCAATATATTCATAAAATATAGCCATCATACACCTTTGAAAGGTGGCGGGTGCATTACACAACCCAAAAGGCATCCTTCTATATGCAAATGTTCCCCAAGGACAAGTAAATATTGTTTTCTCTTGGTCATCCGGGTGAATAGGAATTTGGAAAAACTCACTATAACCATCTAGGTAACAAAAATGCGAATGTTGAGCTAACCTTTCTAACATTTGGTCAATGAAGGGAAGAGGGAAGTGATCTTTCCTAGAGGCCACATTAAGTTTCCTATAGTCAATACACATTCTCCACCCCGTAACCGTCCTAGTTGGGATTAGTTCATTGTTCTCATTAGTTACTACGGTCATACCACCCTTCTTAGGAACAACATGAACGGGACTAACCCATTTACTATCCGAAATCGGGAAAATGATTCCCGCATCTAGCAATTTAAGATCTCTTTCTTGACTACCTCTTTCATAATAGGGTTCAATCTTCTTTGAGGTTCAATTGAAGGTTTGTGGTTGTCTTCCATCAAGATTTTATGCATGCACAAGGAAGGTTTAATGCCAACTAAGTCATCAATGGTGTAACCAATAGCTCTCCTATGCAATTTCAATTCATTCAACTATCTATCAAGCTCATCATCATTCAAAGATGCATTCATAATCACGGGATAAGTAGAATTTGAACCAAGGAAAACATACTTTAAATGAGAAGGGAGAGGTTTGAGATCAAGTTTAGGAGGACCTTTATTGGTTGGATGTGATCCATATAGCTCCACATTAGATGAATCCAAAGCCATTGAAGACTCTCCAAGACTCCTTCAGGCTTGATCAACAACTAAGGGACTTTCTAGAGAAACCACGGGCAAAACCACGACCTCTGGCACAACCACGGGCGTGGAATTGGAGCAACTGGCACAATTGGACATTATAGAAAGTTCCACGGTTGAAACCACGGGCGTGGTTCTTGCCTCCTGGCCGTGGTTCTTACAGTGCTTTAGCACTACTTCGTGCACTTCAAATTCAGCACTTGTCTCCTTTTCTAATGCATCCAAAGCTCGGATTTCTTCATTGCAAACTTCCTCAACTCCTTCCTCCATGATACTCAAGCTAAGAACCTTCTCAAGTGGATCCTTTATCAAGATTGAGCTCACAATTTCTCTAGACTCCTCTTGCTCAACAATGTTGAAGACATCTTCACCAAGGGCTGGCCCCTTCATCATTGTGGACAGCTTGAACTGGATATTCTCTTCTCCTATGTTGAAGAAGAGGATTCCATTTTTGCAATCCACTAAACATCCGGATGTGGCTAAGAATGGCCTTTCCAAAATGATAGGAACCGGGTAGTCCGCCGGGATGTCCAAAACAACGAAATCGATTGGCACATAGAACTTCCCAAGCTGAGCCGGTATGTCCTCTAGGATCCCTACGGGGTGAGTGATGGATCGGTCCGCCATGTAGAGGGTCATCTTGACCGGCTTCGCTTCTCCTAGCCCAACCTTATTACAAAGTGCAAGTGGGATAATGCTTACACTTGCTCCAAGGTCACATAGGGCGTCATATTGCACTTCTCCAACTCCAATTGGCACACAAAAAGATTCTGGATCTCTCAGCTTAGGAGGCATCTCCTCCCTCATGGTTTGTGTCAACTCGGGATATCTCTTTGTCATCCTCACTTCTCCATACTCCTCCAACTTCCTCTTGTTGGAGAGTATCTCCTTCAAAAACTTTCCATAGGCCGGCATACCTAGAATTGCATCCCATGAACGGAATGTTAATATGTAATTTAGACATGAGTTCCAGGAATTTACCGAAATGTTTATCCAAACGAGCTCTTGCTCGTGATTGTGGGAATGGTAGTGGTGGCTTGTATGGAGGAGGTGCCACATATGTTGGCTCATTATCCTTGCTCTTGCCTCCTTCTTCTTGCAATGGTTCTTCCTCCACTACTACTTGATTTCCCTTGTCATTCTCCTTGGGTAAGGGATCTTTTATGTTCAACACACTCCTTGTGGTAATGGTCAACACTTGGCCTCTTGGATTGTCCTCGGTCCTTCCGGGAAGCTTTTCCGGATCCCTTTGTGCTTCACCCGCCTTTTGGAACACTTGTGCTTCTAGCACCTTTGAGCCTTGGAAATGGAAGTCACCGTGCTCTCAAGTCCACTCAACCTTCCAAGTAATTGTTCAAACATCATTTCGGTTCTATCCTTTGGAGGTTGAGCAAAACCGGGTGGAGGCTCTTGTGAAGCCTTAGGTGGTGGTGATGCGCTTGTGGAAGCAGGAGGGTTCAAGGCACCATCCAGGTTAGAATAGGAGAACCCGAGATGGTTGTGATTAGGCCGGTAATTGTTGTATTGCCGGCTGTTGTTGTTGAAGTTCTAGGACCTTGATAATTGTTAAGTTACCCCTTCCCATGTAGTTAATATCCTCCTCTTTGGAAGCCAAGTTGGCTTGGACTTGCACTTGAGGACTTGCTTGATTCTTTAAGGTTGTGGCACACAACTCCCTCAAAGACTTAAGCTCATTGTTGATTGCATCAAGTTTGTAGTTGCTCATGATGACTTCACTTACTTCATATACTCCCGGTTTCCTCCCATCACTCTTCCTATGGGAGTACTTCTCTATCACCAAGACTTGTTTCTCTACAAACTCTCAAGCCTCATCCACATTCTTCTCCATGAATGTTCCTCCGGAAAGTGATTGTAGCTTGAATTGACTATCCTCATCAAGCCCCTTGAAATAAATCTCCAATAGCTCTATCTTCGGTATCCCATGGTGTGGAAAATCTAGGAGGAGGTCTTTGAACCTCTCCCAAGATTTGAATAGGCTCTCCTTATCCTTCATCATGAAGGCATTGATCTTCCCTCTTAGCTTGGTTGTCTTGGAAGGTGCGAAGAACTTTGTTAAGAACTCGGTAGTTATCTCCTCCCAAGTACCCACACGTCCTAGTGGAATGGATTGGTACCAAGCTAAAGCTTTATCCTTAAGTGAGAAGGAAAAACCCCTAAGCTTGTGGTTGTTGTTCTCCAATCTAGGCGGCCTTAGAGTCTCCATCAAGATCTCATAATTCATCAAGTGTTGATGAGGAGACTCTCCATCCATCCCTCCAAATTGATTGTGCCGGATCATTTGTAGCACTTGAGGGCGGAGCTCGTAGTCATGGGTTGTGGGATCTCCTAAGTTTACACCTGGACGGTGCACTCTTTGGGCTGGATCCATACGTTTCCCTAGCGTTTTTGGCTCCTCAATGATGATCGGCTCAACCCGAATATTGACCGCTGGATGCGGTGTTGGTGGTGGTGGAGGTTGTTGACGATTAAGCTCCCTTTGCAAAAGAGCTTGCCTAATCTCTTCAATATCCCTCCTAGTTGCTTCTTGCCTCTCATTTGCAAGTCTCCTCTCATTCTCCAAGAGTTCATCCCTTAGCCTAATTTGCTCTAAGGCATCATCCAACTCAGCTTGAAGATCTCTTTCGGTCATCTCCTGCTTCTTCTTAATGCTCTTGGATCTAGTCTTAAGGGTTTTCTCCCGTTCGGGATTGAATGGAGCTAAATCCTTGCCACGAGATCTTCGCATGCACCTAAAGAGTGAGCGATGTCCTGAAAAATCAAAGACACAAACCAAACAAGATATAAAGCAACAAGAAAGACCTACACTATAAACAATCACACACAATGACTCAATCTAGACCTAGTCCCCGGCAACGGCGCCAAAAACTTGTTACGCTAGAAATGTATAGCACAAAAGTCTTACAATTTATAACTCGATATAATTTCCTAACAACTAGCGAACCCACAGTGTATGGGTCGTTTTGTAGCAAGGATAGTATTCCGAGGTCGAACACGAAGACTAAGGTGAAATCAAATAAAACAAGTGATCATGGATAGTGCAAATTTAGTCTAAGAAAAGAGAAGGAATTAAAGAAATGAAAATCATGATATTTTTGGGTTTGGTTTTTGTGGTGATCAAGCAAGATCACAAATCATGCAATATTAGAAATCAAACTAACAACTCAAGCTAGCAACACAAACACAAGAAATGTGATCAAAGAAAGAAAAACGGATTCTAGGGGTTAGGACTTCCGGTTATGGCATTGGACTCAAGCTTCTAATCAACCTTGGACAAGCTATGGTATGTTGGGAAAAGGGTGTTTCTCAAATGGGATCAATCACCGAGTAGGTCTCATGGTCCACTAATCCCTCACCTAAGGTCCTATTACCGGGTAAGTCTCTAGGAGCTAAGGTTAGGAATTATACACAAACCGGATTGCTATCTAGGGGTCAAATCTCTCCTTACCGGGTAAGTCTCGGGAAGGCAAGTCCTTAGCATCAATCCTAGCACACTCAGTCTAATAGCGGCTTGTGAGGCTCACTACTACCTAGAGTTCATAAATTTTAAAATCTAAGATCGAGAATTACCGGGTAGGTCTCTTCCCTCACTTAGTTTGCTAGCCTTTGGTCACCCTAGGCTAGATTATGCTTAACAAACACTAGGATTTCAACAATCTAACATCCTAACGTTCAGAATCATCAATACAAGCACAACAGAGAAAACCACGGGTGGATCATCCTAAACCACGGGCGTGGAAAGGTATGAACAGACCGTGGTTTCTTTTTGGTGATAGGTTTCGAGCAAGCAAGTCATCAAAAGGTACATTCAAGTCTATTCTATCATAGTCCAAGCCATAACCTTCATTCCATTACCCTAGAATCACAACTATTTAGCCAACAACATGCATTATAAGATTCAAACTCAACAAGTAAACATTCATGGCTTCCATAGCAAGTAAATGAAATGAAAGTGAAAAGAAACAAGTAGTCTTAGCTTAACATAAGATGAAACAAGACTTACAACCCTTAAAACTCAGCTCCAAAACGTTCCTTACAATCCTTCCAAATGTTCTCAACAAAGGTCACTCTAAAATCACTCAAAAACTCCAAAAACTCTAAGTTGATGTTGTTCTTCTTCTTCTTCCTAAAATAAGAGAGTTTTCTTCTTCTCCAAGTCCATCCACCAATGGAATGATGTATGTGAGAGAATCAGGGAGAGAATCCCCTAGCAACAGCCTGCAGGACCACTTATATTCTCCACCAAGAGCAAGGTTCGGGCAAAGGAGATCGTGGGACAGCTGTCACAGCTGTCCAAAGAAAACCACGGCCAAAATTACAAGCGTGGTTCTGGCTTCTGGACCGTGGAATTCCCTGTTCAGCTCTCTTTGGATCATTAAGCCATGAGTTGGTGCAAGGCATGCACCAAAAAGGTCCTAAAAAGCTCCCCAAAAGCTCCAAAATCTCCTTTGCTCCTAGCTTGCTTCTTAATGAGAGTCCGGAAGTGTGCCATCACGAGGAATGATCCTCGAATGTATCGATTAAGCTCCAAAAGCTCCCCAAAATACCAATAAAACCGACAAGAGTTCGTGTAGACGCCTATTTCGACAATATGCATAAATTAAGCGTAAACGTCATGAACTAATGCCAAACCATGTATGAATAACGGGAAAAACTATCTAAAAGAATGCCTAAACTAACGTCATAAATCACGTCATCAATAGTATGTACCTGCTGCCAAAACCTCGAGGTGAAACGTCCATCCCTGTTGGAGACGATAGTCCTCGGTACTCCATGGAGTCTCACAAAGAGTCTGGTGAACTCCTCAACTAGAAGACTTACCGGCCACATTTCCTTAATCGGAATGAAACGTGTGGTCTTTGTCAGACGGTCTACCACCACCCGAATAGCATCAAAACCTCTGCTGAATCTCAATCCCGTGACAAAATCCATAGAGATATCCTCCCACTTACAATGTGGTACTGGCAGTGGGTGGAGCTCTCCTCCTAACCTACGATGCTCAATCTTGACCTGCTAACAAGTTGTACACTGAGCTACATACCGAGCCACGTCAGGCTTCAACCCACCCCACCAAAAGGAACGCCTCACATCCTTGTACATCTTGCTCGCTCCCGGATGTACAGAGTATGGGGTAGCATGGGCCTCACCCAATATCCGTTGTCTCAACTCACTGTCTGATGGTACAGAAATATGGTCCTAGCGTCTCATCACTCCGTCAGTACCAATAGTGAACTGAGGTGCCTCATCTCGAGACATCCTGTCTCGGATCCTGGTCATAGTCGGACAAGTCTCTTGCTTTTGTCGGATCTCACCCAACAGATCAGGAAGTAACTCCAAGGTAGCCAACTGATGAACTGTATCTGGAAACTGAATCTCTACCTATAACCAAGCCAAATCTCCCTGCAATTGTGGCTGTACTGTCAACCGGGCTATTGCCTTCTCCCGAGGCATCTTCCGACTCAAAGCGTCAGCAACTACATTTGCCTTTCCGGGGTGATAGAGAATCTCAAGGTCGAAATCCTTGATCAGCTCTAGCCACCGCCTCTAGCGGTTATTCAACTCCCGCTCAGTGAATATGTATTTCAGACTCTTATGGTCTTTGAAGATCTGACATGTCGCCCCGTAGAGGTAGTGACGCCAGATCTTAAGAGCATGAACTACTACAGCTAACACTAGGTCATGTGTGGGGTAGTTCTCCTCACACGTCTTCAACTGCCAAGACGCATAGGCTATGATCTTACCCCTCTACATCAAGACACACCCCATGCCTAGCTTGGATGTGTCACAGTATACCACAAAGTCATCTGTACCCTCAGGTTGTGCTAAGATCGGAGCAGACGTCAATCTCCTCTTCAGCTCCTCAAAGATCTACTGACACGGCTCAGACCAAACGAACCGAGTGGTCTTCCTCAGAAGGCAGGTAAGTGGTCGGGCAATCAAGGAAAACCCTTCCACAAACCGGCGGTAGTAGCCTGCCAAACCTAGAAAGCTGCGAACCTCCTTAACATTCTTCGGAGGTTGCCAAGAAGACAATGACTCAATCTTCTCCGGATCGACCTTAATCCCTTTATCAGTCACTACATGGCCTAGCAAGGCCACCATTGACATCCGAAACTCGCACTTGGACAGCTTAGCATAAAGCTGGCTATCCTGCAGAATTTGTAACACTATCGTCAAGTGCCCGGCATGCTCCTCTCGACTCCTAGAGTAAACTAGGATGTCGTCAATGAAGACCATTACAAACTGGTCTAAGAAGTTGATGAAAATCCTGTTCATCAACTCCATGAATACCGCTGGCGCATTAGTGAGCCCGAAGGGCATCACTACAAACTCATAGTGGCCATACCTAGTCCGGAAAGCCGTCTTAGGAATGTCTTGGTCTCTCACTCTCAGCTGGTGATAACCTGACCTCAATTCTATCCTCGAAAACACTGACGCTCCATGCAACTGGTCCAGCAGATCATCTATGCGAGGCAATGGATACTTGTTCTTGATGGTGACCTTGTTCAACTCTCTATAGTCGATGCATAGCCTCATCGATCCATCCTTCTTCCTCACGAACAATACCGGTGCTCCCCAGGGAGAAACACTAGGGCATATGAAGCCCTTCTCTGTTGATTCCTCTAACTGCTTCTTCAGCTCAAGCAGCTCTATCGGTGCCATGCGATACGGAGCCTTCGAGATCGGTTTCGTGCCCGGCTCTAACTCAATGTTAAAGTCAACACTCCTCTGTGGGGGTAGCCCTGGCAAGTCATCACTAAATACCTCTGCAAACTCGCGTGCAACTGGTATCTCCTCTACTGTCTGAATCTTGTGTTCCTTTATGGCATAACAATAGAAGGCCTCACATTCTTGTGCTATCAGTCTCGCTGCTCTCACTGTGCTGATAACGTTTCCGGACTTTCTGAGGTCCCAACCTCGAAATATTACTGTATGACCCTCCTTAGTGGTGACAATCACAGTCCTCCTGCCAATATCTAAGACCGCTCCATGTCTCGTCATCCAATATATCCCTAAAATCACGTCCTCATGTGCCAAGAGAATGACTAGGAAATCTACCAGCCAATCCCGATCTCCCTGATGAATGGGGCAGTTATGAATCTCTCGGGATCCTCTAATCTTACCCCCATCAGGTAACCCAACTACAAAAGGTACTCCCTCAACCGTAGCTAAGGACAACCTATCTACGCAAGCATCTGATATAAAGGAGTGCGTAGTACCCGTATCAAACAAAACTCGCACAAGTAAATCATGGATCCAGATAGTTCATGTCGTCGCAGGTGCCGATGGCTGCTTAGTACTCCTCAGCTCAAACACTCTCGACGGGGCTCCTCTGGTGTCAGTAGTATCACTACGTCCTCTGCCACGGCTTGATCCCTATGTAGTACTGTGTGAAGCAGGATGTCTTGGAGTCCGGTACTGCTATTGCTGCTGACTCGGCGCTCGGACTGAGGAGGTCTCTATCCACTCCTCTCAGCACCTGCAAGGGAAGAACCCTGGTGTGACGGAGCTCTACCTTGACGGAAGAAAGTAGTCATCTGTCCCGACTTGCCACAAGTGAAACAGGTAGTAGGTGGCCTCTTGCAGTCTACCTTCAACCGATCGCGACTGCCGCAGTTAAAACACTTTCGATCTCTACCCGGAGTCTGAACTGTAGTGTGATAGCTAGGTCTTCCCTGAGTCTGTCCTCGCCTATAACTAGATACTACTACACTACTAATAGCATACCCTGTCCTCTTCCGCTTATCCAGCCCACCAGACTGAACTGCTTTCCTCGGAACTGGCCTATCTCTCTCATATGCAGAAGCTCTATCTTGATAGTCTGACAGAGACTCGCACGGGAATCCTGCAAGATAAGAACGAGTGCTCTCTCTCAATCTCCGGGAGAAGAGGTACACGTGCTGCTATTCAGGAGGTACAGCTGGTCCATGTAGTGTCAACTCCTTCTAAAACTTCTTGATTGCCTCAGCAACGAGAATATCCGAAAATCCCGCCTCAATGAAGTCTTGAAACTTTTCTCTCCTCAACGAGGCAGAGTAGTACCTCTCTCTAATAATGCTCCTCATATGATCCCAATTGGTAACTCGGCTACGAATGGTCCGCCACCAGTAATGTGTCTGCTCCGTGAACAAGGTTTGTACTAACTCCACATGTCGATCCTCTGGGCAACGTATCGCCTCTAGTGAAGTCTCCAACGTGCCCTATCCAATGCTCCACTTCCAACCCTATCTCTCCATCGTATGAGGGAACTTTCAAGGTTTTGAAAGCCTTCAACCACTCATCCGGGCTCGGTGCTCTAGACCCAACAGGAGCTCTGTCAACCTCAACTTTCCTCTCAGGCACAGCTGGCGCCTGAGTCACTCTCTGTGATACCTAAGCTGACCTAGCCGGTACTGGCGGTACCGGCTAGGTCACAGGGACTTAGTGAAACAAAGCAGGTATAGGTTGTCAATGCAACTACTAATCACAAAAGCGATTAAAACAATCAAAGATGATAAAAAGTCAATTAAGGAAATATGCAATTCTAGGGATTAAAGCATCTAGTTGCGTTCCAACTCAAGATCTAAAGATAAGCGGACAAAGCTGAGATTTTGCAAAGGGAAGGTGTTACTAAAGTGGAATAGATCACCGGGTAAGTCTCACTACTCACTAATCCCAAACCATAACTCCTATTACCGGGTAAGTCTCAATGAATTAAGGAAAAGAACTATAACCTCAAACTAACACACCAACTAAGGGAATAGAATCAACCTTTACCGGGTAAGTCTCAGGCTAACTCACAAAGATGGAATGAAAGCACACTCAAACCCCAATAAAGGATAAACCTTTATTACCTACACTTATGATCTTGGGTAAACAAACTAAGAAATTACCGGGTAAGTCTCATCCTAGGTTTGCATTGAACCAGGAAAGGTGTAATAAGAATAGGATTTGGCAAACTCTAACACTTACCTCTCAGTTTTGGATCAGATAGGTCACCTCGGTCAGACGAATTCCACCACGGCCGAGATGTTCATCGACTGAGCGAGATGTTCTAGGGTTAAGGATAAAGACTCAAGCTTTCAGGGTCCTACTGTGGTTTAAGATTATTCTATCATTGTCTTTCCCACAACCTTCAGCCAATCACCCTAGAATCACACAAGAAAAGTAGTCACTCATCATCATGAAAGCAATAATCAAATATAAGGGAAGAAGGTGAATAATTGAACACAAAAACCTTAAGAACAAGGCTTCAATAACTTAATCAATTATCAAACAAACAAGCGTTCCTTGGATCAAAATCCAACAAGACAATCAACAAGAAGGGAATCTAAGAAAGTCTTACAAAACCCTTCACAAAGCTACAAAAGCTATCAACAATCTTCCTTCCACCTTCAAAAAGGTTCTTCAAATCTCCCAGCTATAGTGCGTATATGCGGGGTGTAGCCGATGTCGAATTTGTGGAAAATCCGACCCTTTTTATAGGAAAATTCCCTCCTAAAGATAAGATATCTTAGAAAGATATTTTCCCATAAAATAGGTAAAATATATGGGCTGAATTATCTTCTTCCTTCCAAGAATCCAGCCTAAAAATATAAGATCCTCTTTCCAAAAATAAAAGATATCAGCCAAGAATAAAATATATCTCGCCGCGTCCAAGGTGTTCGCCTCGGTCGAGCAGCTCCTCTGGATCACCTCGGTCGAGGTGATACTGTAGTTGACCGAGGTGACTCTAAACTGAATGTGAAATCTCTCAAATCTGGTCCAAAGTGAATCTTCAATCCATTTTCATGCTTCTTGGATTCTTCCTTAAGCTCCTGAATGTAGCTCCGATGACTCCTTAGCTTCTTTTTCTCCATTTTGATGCAAAACGTGCCATTTTACCTACGATTACAACGAAACTTGGTGTAGACCTCGATTCCCGCAAAGGTAGATGAAACGACAATATAATCACATAATATACATCCAAACATACAGATTATTGAAGATAAAACGTCTAAAAAGGTCCCAAAATATAGACAATAATTCATGCTATCAAAATACCCCATACTTAGCCCTTGCTTGTCCCTAAGCAAGTTCCGAATATAAAATACAAGATAGAATGGATTATAAGTCCTGAAGATCAATGAAAAAGTCATTCAAAACATTTTAATGGTGTGCCACAATCATAGATCACTCTAAGAGAATGCTTCATGGAATTTAAAATCAAAACATGATCAAAACATTTTATAAATATAAGAAAGTTGTTCATCTTTGCATAAAATCATAGAATGCATAATAAATCATATTTATCGAAATTAATCATGTATAATCTAGTTTAAACCACTAAGTCAATCAACAAGCTCGAGGTCTCAAGGTCTTTTCAAAAGAGAAGGTCAAGAAACGTGTGAGGGTGGGATGTATATAGGGAATGTGGTGCTAGAATCCGGGAAAAGGGATCTTTACTTCACTTCCTTTTGAACCTCAATCTTCCACCAATAAGCTTTACTTATTTACTTTTTACTTTACTTTTTGGGATGCATGGACAGAGGTGCACAATAACCGAAGCCTAAGAAATCAGCAATCATCAATTTCTCGAGATGCCTCAAACCCTTGATGCACATACCATGACCCATTAGGAATATCGCTCAATCCGACTTTGACAAGACACAAACACCCGGCTATGTGAATGGTGCCAAGTTACTCATCATCATGATTGACTTCCCCAAACCTATATGTTTCTTTCTAACTTTCAGCCAACATCTCAACTTTTCTTTCACTTGCTTTTCACTTTTGCTTGCTTCCAAATTCCCGGATAGGTAAAGGGAGGCAAATATGTATTTGAAGGGCTAAGCATGATCAAGAAGAAGAAGAGAAGAGAATGAATTGCGTTAATCATCCCAGGAAGAAAGTGAGAGAACTCATCACGTGGTGTCAACCTTCAAATTCAACATAATTTGGATAAAACAAAGTATTAAACATGCCAAAATTTCAAACAAAGCATTTAGCAACTTAAACATATTATAAAAACCTTTTAAACATATAAAGATTTCAAAACCAGTCAGCAACAAAATCATCACTGAGGTCATATCCAGATAAGAAGCACAAAAATCATTTCGAAATTCTTTTTAGTTAAACCGCCTCGGTCGAGATGTTCTAAGTCAACCGAGGTGAAGTACCTCGTTTGGCCAGAATCACTTCGGTCGAGGTCGTAAAAAAAAATTTTCAAACTAGTTTTTTGACGTTTTTCTCAATCCAATAACCTGTATGCATGCATGTAATCTCAAATAAGCACATACAGCAAAATAAAACATAAATATCCAAATAGAGTCGAGTCATACATCCACATAAAAGTCAAATAATACATCAAATACCCCATACTTGGGACACATTGTCCCAATGGGTCAAAACAAGTCTAGAAAATAAAGTACTCACCGGACATAAGTTGAGCTGCATAATAAATAAAGAAAGAAAATCCTGCAAGCTCTCAATAATCCCGATCCGGTGGTGGTGGTGGTGGTGGTGGTGGCACATACGGGTACTGAGATGGGTCGAATGGATAGCCCATGATATGCTGAAACTGAATCTCAGCCATCACGTGCTGGTAATGTTGTCTCTCCTGCATCTCTCTGATGTCCAAAGACAGTGCAGCGTAGGAATCTATCATCTGATCCGTCAGATCATCGATCCCACGGTGAGCAACTGGATCCCTCTGCCTGCGTACCCTACGCCTAGCGGGACGTGCTGGTGCTGCAGCTGGCTCCTCCTCAATCTCGTCGTCTTCTAAATCAATGACCGGCGCACTAGTCCCAGCTGCATCTGTGCCCGTATCCATGGGAGCACCGCCATCCTCATCATCACCATCATCCTTCTCATCCTCATCCTCCTCAACTGGCCCCTGAGTTGCTGCTGCTGCTGCCTCTCTGGCGTCCTCCATCAGCGGGATCCATGCAGTCTGCTAGTAATGTGGATCATATACGGAGAATTGAGCTGACCACCTATTACCCTGGGGTGCAGTCTGCTCCCAGGGCATTGCCACATATGGCGTAGTAAGACCACGAGGGACCAGTATCCTACTGGTGATCATCTCCTGAAGCCCGAGCGGCTTGACAGCCGCCACCATAGTGCATGCGCTCAGATCCAAGTCCATGTAACTCGCTATATGAGTCACTATCCCTCCGCAGCAAATATCTCCCTTGGCCTTTGCCTTGATCTTATGTAGATCCTCTGCCAGCATCATCCCAAAGTCCGGAACTCCTCCGGTCACCATGCAGTATAGACTCAGAAGCTCACCTTGTCTGATCTTCTGGGGCGTCTCAGTACGCACCAAAAGAGTCTCACTGAAGATCCTGTGAGCTAGTCTAAATGCCAGATGAAATATAATCCGCTCCCTGGAATCTCCAGGTCTCCATCTATCTGCGTGCTCAACCACATGAGCCATCTGTCCCCAGAACTCTCGAGCTATAGCTCGAGAGGGAAAATCAGCAACAGTAGTGGCCGGGAAACCAAAGATATCCCGCCAGTAGTCTAAGGGAACTATATAATTCCAGTTCATCAACCGGTACTTTAAGGCGCGCTCGGTGGGCAAGTAGGTGACGGAGCTAACAAACTCTAGGGTCGGCTCTAGGTAGGCCGGAGCTCGGATATCAGTGAACTGCTCTAAGCCCACCATGGATATCATCCGCCTCAGATCATCATCAACATAAAGGCAGTCGAAGGCGGAGATGTCCAAAAATCGTGGTGCAACCACTGGACGGGCCGCTATGCGGTCATAGTCGACCTGGTGACGCTCGTGTATCACTGGTCTAGTACGGCGTGAAGAAGAAGAAGGAGAGGGAGAAGATCTGTCTCTCAACATAAGCTGCCTGTCAGAACTCATTTTCTGCAATCTGTCAGATCACCTCGGTCTCTCTAACAAGTCTCAAGAACACCTCGGCCGAGGCTCAGGCCGACTGGACCGAGGCGAAGCGTTGTCCGATTTCAACTCTCAAAAATCCAGTTCTTTTCCCCCAAAATCACTACCAAAGGTTCCTATGGGGTACTTAATCCTTTTTCAGCAAAATGCAGGGGCAATCAAAGCCCAAATCAAAAGGAATAAGCGGAAGAAGAGGAGGTTAGGGTTTTCTCGAATTTTACCCAGATTTGCTCGATTCGGTTCGTTTTCTCTGCAGATTGACGGTTGTAAATCGATCCTCTACCCTTTCCTTGCAGTTTGGAAGCGAGAATCGTCGAAAACGAACGAAGAACAAAGGAGCGAGGTGAGGATTGCGCCGCGGTCGAGAAGAAGGTAAAGGGAGGAGAGAGAAATTTCATCCCCCTTTTATACCCTTTTCTAAAACTGTTGTCACCTCGGTCAAGGTGGTCTCGACTGGACCGAGGTGGTACGGACCGAGGTGGATCTTCAGAAACCCTAGTCGCCTCGGTTGCTCAAGAATCATCTCGGTCGAGGTGCTGTGACAGCAACCGAGATGTGTCTCAGTCAAACTTCGTCTTCTCAAATTCTCGAACTTCTGTCCTTCTAGTTGTGCTCCTGGGTTGTATTCCTTCCTTAGATGTCACCTGTTGTCTGTCTAGGACGCCAAAAACAAAACAAAGCAAAGCAAGAGCAAACTATCTAAAGCTAGACTAGAAAAAGGGAAAAGAAAGCAATACCTTGGGTTGCCTCCCAAGAAGCGCTTGATTTAAGGTCGCTAGCTGGACCGTACGGTAACTCTCAAGCAAGGTATAGTGGTGCAACCTCTTCAACCGGAACTTCCGGTTTGTATTTCTTAAGTCTATGACCGTTAACCTTGAAACTTCCACTCATTTCTCCCCAAATCTCAACTGCACCATAAGGGAAAACATGTTTCACAACATAAGGTCCGGTCCATCTAGATTTCAACTTACCTGGAAAGAGGCGGAGGCGGGAGTTGAAGAGTAGGACTAAGTCTCCTTCTTTAAGCTCCTTAGGAATGATACGCTTGTCATGCCATTTCTTTGTCCTTTCTTTATAGATTTTGGGATTCTCATAAGCGTTCAAACGTAGCTCCTCCAGCTCATTGATATCCAATAGCCGCTTCTCACCGGCTTCCTTGATGTCGAAGTTCAACCATTTGATTGCCCAATACGCCTTGTGTTCTAACTCAACGGGCAAATGACAAGACTTCCCATATACCAAATTATAAGGGGTGGTACCAATGGGGGTCTTGAATGCGGTCCTGTAAGCCCAAAGAGTATTGTCTAGCTTCATGGACTAATCTTTCCTAGTCATGGACACAGTCTTCTCCAAGATTGCTTTAATTTCTCTATTCGAGATCTCGACCTGTCCACTAGTTTGAGGATGATAAGGGGTTGCTACCTTGTGGGTCACCCCATACTTCGATAGAAGTGCCTTAAACTTCCGGTTGATGAAATGCGTCTCTCCATCGCTGATGATGATGCGTGGAGTCCCAAAACGTGGGAAGATAGTCTTGTTAAAGAACTTCACAACCACCATGGAGTCATTAGTGGGAGAAGCAATGGCTTCAACCCATCTAGAGACGTAGTCAACTGCTAGAAGAATGTAGAGGTTTCCTTCGGATGATGGGAAAGGTCCCATGAAATCTACTCCTCATACATCAAAGATCTCAACCTCCTGTATGTTATTGAGTGGCATCTCATTCCTTCTAGATAAGTTCCCTGTTCTTTGGCATGCATCACAAGAGACAACAAACATTTGCACATCCTTAAATAATGTAGGCCAAAAGAAACCGGAACGTAATACCTTAGCGCATGTCATGTTGGCGCTAGCATGCCCTCCAAAAGGGAGTGAGTGACAATGCCGTATGACGCTATTAACTTCATCTTCCGGAATGCATCTTCAAAGCATCCCATCCGGCCCTCGCTTGAATAGCAGCGGTTCATCCCAGTAGTAATGGCGTACATCCTTGAAGAATTTCTTCCTTTGAGTGTACGTCAATCCGGGTGGTATTTGCCGGCAAACAAGATAATTAACAATATCAGCATACCAAGGTCCTTTATTATCAGAAATTTGGTGGAGAGAATTTTCCACCAACTGAGGATGAATATCAGAGAGAGGAGTAAGAAGTTTGTTATTTTCACTAGTCTCAGTTGACATCATCTCGCTTTCGACCTCGGTCGAGGTCTAGAGAGGTTGACCGAGATGTTCTTCAGTCACCTCGCTTGGTCCAAGAAGTGCCTTGGTCGAGGTACAGCAACTGAAACCGAAACTGGAGATCTTTTTCTCCTGGATTAGCTTTTCAGTTTTAGCTCCTGGATCCTCTTCCACTGCCTTTAAGCTCCGTATATCTGCATCACAAGAAGCATCTATACCTTCCTCCATTAAGCTAAAGCTAATAACTTTTCCAAGTGGATCTTTAATAAGGATAGAGCTCACCAATTCTCTTGATTCTTCTTCATCATAGATGTTGAAGATATCATCTCCTAGCTACTCTTCCTTCATTGCCGCAAGCAATGCAAACTCCACTTCATCTCCGCCAATGTTGAATCTTAACTTGGCGTTCTTACAATCCACATTGCAACCCGAAGTTGCTAGAAATGGTCTCCCGAGAATGATAGGAACGGGATAATCTGCGGGAATGTCAAGCACAACAAAGTCTATAGGTAAATAGAAGTTACCTAACTTAACCGGAACGTCCTCCAAAATGCCCACGGGATGGTTAATGGAGCGGTCAGCCATGTATAACCGTATTTTCACCGGCTTGGGATCTCCAAGTCCGATCTTAACACATAGCTCCAACGGGATGATGCTCACACTGGCTCCTAGATCACATAAGGCTTCACAAGTAACATCCCCAACTTAAATGGGAATGCAAAATGAGCCGGGATCTCTCAACTTGGGTGGCATCTTCTCCTTCATGATTTGAATAAGCTCCGAGGATTTTGATGTCATCCTTACTTCACCAAAGTCTTCCAACTTTCTCTTCCTTGATAGAATCTCTTTCAAGAACTTCTCATAGGCGGGCATCCCTAGAATAACATCAAGGAAAGGGATATTAATGTGTAGTTTATTCATTAAGTCAAGCAACTTACCAAAATGCTTGTCTAGATGTGCTCTGGCCCTAGACTGGGGGAATGGAAGTGGTGGTTTATATGCAGGAGGCGGAATATAAACTTCAGTTTTCTCCTCCGCTTTCTGTGGCTCCACCTCGGTTGGCATCTCGGCCAAAGTGTTCTTCGATTGTACCTGGACCGAGGTGGTCTTCGTCTGTACTGGCATCGACCGAGGCACTGGATCTGCAGTCTTCAGTCCACTCCTCGTCGTTATTGCCATAATCTGTCCCTTAGGGTTGCTTTCCGTCCTTGCTGGAAGCTTCCCTGGATCTCTTGGCGCTTCATTCGCCTTGTTAAAGAATTGTTGTTCTAAGGCTTTTTATGCCTTCGAAAATAAAGTCATAGATGTCTCCATAGAGTTGAGCTTGATCAAGATGGCCTCCAGCACAACATCTTTCTTTTCCAGCTGGGACGAACTCGATCCTTGCTCCTGGCTCTTCAATGGAGTAGAAGAAGAAAAAGAAGAGAGGAAAGGATTAGAGGAGTCATTCGAATTGGAGTTAGAATAAGGGTTACCCGAATTTTGGTTGTTTGCCATCCAATTATTGCTGTTGGATCCTCTATTGTTGTTGTAGTTGTTGTTCCGGGAACCGTTGTTGTTGTTCCGGTAACTATTGTTGTTCCTTGATCCTTGATCTTCCTTCTTGGTTTGAGCAACTAAGAGTTCCTTCAATTGTTTCACATTATTCTTCAAAGAAGTGAGTTGATCATTGTTAGGTGGAGCATCTTGAAAGTTGACTCTTTTAACTTCACCTTCAGCTCCTTGGTGGGAGTATTTCTCCATGTGCAAAGCTTGCTTCTCTATGAACTCCCAAGCTTCGTCAATTGGCATGTCCATGAACGTGCCGGCGGATAGTAGTTGAAGGTTGAACTGGGTGTTTCCGTCCAGTCCCTTGAAGTATATCTCCAACAACTCTATCTTTGGAATCCCATGATGTGGGCAATCCAAAAGAATGTCTTTAAATCTCTCCCATGACTTGGACAAGCTCTCTTTGTCCTTCATGATGAATGCATTAATATTCCCTCTCATTTCAGCGGTTTTGGAGGGGGGAAAGAATTTAGTCAAGAATTCCGTCGTCATCTCCTCCCAAGTATTGATTTTTCCTAGAGGAAGAGATTGATACCAAGTAAGTGCTCTATCTTTCAAAGAGAAGTAGAAAGGCCTTAGCTTGTAGTTGTTGTTTTCTATTCTTAAAGGTCTCAAGGTCTCCATCAAGATCTCATAGTTTTGTAGATGTTGATGTGGAGATTCCCTCTCTAGCCCTCCAAACTGGCATTGGCGAATCATGGAAAGAACTTGCGGTCGAAGCTCATAATCATGGTCCGCTGGATCACCTAGGTTGACTCCTGGACGCCTCAGTTGTTGATTAGGGTTCATCCTCTGCCCTAGGGTTTGTGGAATACCTGCAAAAAGAACGTCTCGGACTGGCATCCGAGGTGGAAGTATCTCCGCCGAGGCAACAGGTACTAGATTCTGCCTCGGTCGAGGATCTGGGACAGAGTCTTGCCTCGGTCGAGGATCTGGGTTCGGTCGAGGTAGATACTGGTCTCGTAAAGCCTCCATATCTGCTTCGATCGCCTCAGTCCTTGTGCGAGTTTCTTCCTTCTCCAGTCTCAATTCTTCATTGCTGAGGCATAGTTGTTCTAACGCCTCCTTCAATTCGGCCTCAAGATCGCGATTGTCTTGGTTGGCCATCTTCGCTTCTTTCAAGCGTCTTTTGTATGTTTTTTCTCGTTCGGGATCGTAAGGAACGATTTCCTTCCCAGCGCGGGTTCTTCGCATAAACCTAAGAAAAAGAACCTGCGAAAGTCACTCAAGTAGAGTGGTTAGTAGAAACAGGGGCAAGCGCCCCGAAAGCCAACCGCAACCGGCTCGGTCTAGACCAAGTCCCCGGCAACGGCGCCAAAAACTTGTTCGCTCCAAACGGTGTGTGCAAGCTTTAAATTTATAACCCTAGACGTAAGCTTAAAACAAGGATGCGAACCCGCAGTGTACGGGTCAATCGTAGTAAAAAGCAAAAAATTCCAGGGGTCGATCAGGGACTTAGTGAAACAAAGCAGGTATAGGTTGTCAATGCAACTACTAATCACAAAAGCGATTAAAACAATCAAAGATGATAAAAAGTCAATTAAGGAAATATGCAATTCTAGGGATTAAAGCATCTAGTTGTGGTTCCAACTCAAGATCTAAAGATAAACGGACAAAGCTGAGATTTTGCAAAGGGAAGGTGTTACTAAAGTGGAATAGATCACCGGGTAAGTCTCACTACTCACTAATCCCAAACCTTAACTCCTATTACCGGGTAAGTCTCAAGGAATTAAGGAAAAGAACTATAACCTCAAACTAACACACCAACTAAGGGAATAGAATCAACCTTTACCGGGTAAGTCTCAGGCTAACTCACAAAGATGGAATGAAAGCACACTCAAACCCCAATAAAGGATAAACCTTTATTACCTACACTTATGATCTTGGTAAACAAACTAAGGAATTACCGGGTAAGTCTCATCCTAGGCTTGCATTGAACCAGGAAAGGTGTAATAAGAATAGGATTTGGCAAACTCTAACACTTAACTCTCAGTTTCGGATCAGATAGGTCACCTCGGTCAGACGAATTCCACCCCGTCCGAGATGTTCATCGACTGAGTGAGATGTTCTAGGGTTAAGGATAAAGACTCGAGCTTTCAGGGTCCTACTGTGGTTTAAGATTATTCTATCATTGTCTTTCCCACAACCTTCAGCCAATCACCCTAGAATCACACAAGGAAATTAGCCACTCATCATCATGAAAGCAATAATCAAATATAAGGGAAGAAGGTGAATAATTGAACACAAAAACATTAAGAACAAGGCTTCAATAACTGAATTAATTATCAAACAAACAAGCGTTCCTTGGATCAAAATCCAACAAGACAATCAATAAGAAGGGAATCTAAGAAAGTCTTACAAAACCCTTCACAAAGCTATAAAAGCTATCAACAATCTTCCTTCAACCTTCAAAAAGGTTCTTCAAATCTCCCTGCTGTAGTGGGTGTATGCGGGGTGTAGCCGATGTCGAATTTGTGGAAAATCCGACCCTTTTTATAGGAAAATTCCCTCCCAAATATAAGATATCTTAGAAAGATATTTTCCCATAAAATAGGTAAAATATATGGGCTGAATTATCTTCTTCCTTCCAGGAATCCAGCTTAAAAATATAAGATCCTCTTTCCAAAAATAAAAGATCTCAGCCAAGAATAAAATATATCTCGCCGCGTCCAATGTGTTCGCCTCGGTCGAGCAGCTCCTCTGGATCACCTCGGTCGAGGTGATACTGTAGCTGACCGAGGTGACTCTAAACTAAATGTGAAATCTCTCAAATCTGGTCCAAAGTGAATCTTCAATCCATTTCCATGCTTCCTGGATTCTTCCTTAAGCTCCTGAATGTAGCTCCGATGACTCCTTAGCTTCTTTTGCTCCATTTTGATGCAAAACGTGCCGTTTTACCTACGATTACAACAAAACTTGGTGTAGACCTCGATTCTCGCAAAGGGAGATGAAACGACAATATAATCACATAATATACATCCAAACATACAGATTATTGAAGATAAAATGTCTAAAAAGGTCCCAAAATATAGACAATAATTCATGCTATCACCACGTCCTCTAACAACAAAAATCCTATCACCCCAATCTTGTCTAGCTGGAGGAAGAGGTGGACGACTTCTACCTCGACCAGTAGCTGGTGTAGCCCTAGTACGTGCCATCTGCACGAGTGATAACAACTATAGTTATAATCTAGCTAATCGGTCAAAAGTAGTAAAATTCCAAGGTAATCATACTAAGAATGCCGAGATCCGCGGAGGTAGTGGTGGTCGTTCGTACTTTCTATCCCAACCCGACTATGCATGAATTTTGAAAACCAAAAGTTCCTTTGGAAAACACAGACCCCTTTTGGGTTCTGCTTATTTACTTATTTGACCTTTTAGATGATTTCAAGTGTCATTATTGCCAACCTAGAGCTTTGATACCATGTCGTAACAACCCCAAGTTCTCGGAACTCGGGGAGCTAGTGGTTACGACCTCACAATGGGTTCCGACCTTAGTTTGACAACAACTTAACTAGATCTTACAACAAGACACAGATAAGGAAAACCAAAAATCATAAAATATGTTTAACGATGTCATGACTGTGACCAAAAACACTAACAACCGGCAATAAATAATCTTTTACAATCCAAGGACACAGAAAGTAATATCTGAAAGACCAACATAAAGACTGCAACCCGTCCTATGAAGTACGACACCCGGCTGACCACTACCATCCGGATCACTCGGCATTTGCCCTAACCTGTGGCACGTCTAAACAACAATAAAACAGTTAGCTAACTAACCAAATATAAGCAGAATAAGAATAGCACAAACACACCCAAGATAACATAAACAATCATCATGCTGGCACACAAACCGGTTATTATCTGATAGTTTAAGTGATTCACTTTATTCCATTTTACAGTTGTGGCACGAGAGATCTTTACATTTCTCGCCTCCGTTCCTTATCCAACTTGGTATAGGTCTAGCTTACCTCCACCGGTAGCATCACTACAAACCAAGTGTGGACTAATCCCTAAAGAAACCCCCAGCGCCTTCAAGCTAACTGAGTAGAATGCCACCGCCCGTTACTCTTAGGCCAATGTATAGGTCGGTATATAATTACTACTAAGTACAACAATAATAATATAATTCAAACACCACTATCATTATCCACACTCATATCTAGAAGCTAGCTAAGTAAGCCCAAAGGACTTACCTAAATCAGTTCTCGACTCTCCTAATCTCAACTCGATCTGTAACCGTCGAAACTTAATTGCTTGTCATAGGAGAACGTGGATCAACACATTTCCCATATACTTAGAAGTTTGAGACTTCTAAGATGTAAGATCCTATCATAAGGGAAACTATCAAAATACACATCTAAGGTAAAATGACCAATTTACCCTTGGTCTCAAATCTTCTAAAAATCTCACAATACATGCTTAAACTCTTACTTGGGACTAAATATCATATTCCTAACTCTTATGAGTGAGTTGAGGTAGAACCTAATAAACTACACATTTTTCCTTCTTTCTAAAAAGTCACTAGGATTCAACTTTGGCTCCAAATATGAAGCTCAAATAAATTTATAAAAATTATGATAAATGAAGCTCAAATAAATTTATAAAAATTATGATAAAATTCTCTAGGTCTCCTATGATATGCATTCGACTCATAGAAGCAAAAATTTCTTAAAATTGTCCAACCATCACTTCTACAAAATTCTCTAAAGTTGAACACAAAACCAATAATTCTATAGTGTATTTTTCTGGGTCATTTCACAAACAACCTAACCAGTCCACTTTGAACCTTTACAGATCTAAATCTAACCGTTGAATAAGTCCCAAATATTTATACATTACCGTATGCATATCACTCTAAAACATACTAAAAATTGAACGGTAGATCATGCTTCTAAGGGGTCAAAAAAGAGGCCTGAACATGACTGCTTAACACAGTTTCTGGAAATGAAAAACACAAGGGCAAGATATAGGTTCAGGCTTCGAGTCTTACCCACTATGTCACTCTGGATTCAGGCTCAACCTTGGGGTCTCGATTTGAGTCCGGTACTTGCTCACTTCAATGGTTGTAGGAGGGAATGTCGACGCTGGCTTGATGGCTAGGGGAGGCGTGCTTCTTGCTGTTGGTGAGGGGAGAAACTGGCTGAGTGTGAAGACTGGTGACTCTCGATTACTACAGAAAGGGAAGACCCATTGTAGTCATTGGATCGATGATAGGAGATAGGTAGAGAAGGGCGACACTTCTACCTGTTATGCTGGAGCGGATGTGTTAAGGAGGAGGCTGCTGCACTTATCTTCTGTGTGCATATAGACAGGTCTTACGCTGGGTTGGCTCTCGACATAATGAGGTCTCACTGGCTGGTGCAGGTCAAGGGAAACAGAAGAGGAGTAAAGTTGTGTTGGCGTGAAGGAGGGAGAGAATAGGGAGTAAGAGGGACATTGACTCACCTCTGGAGCAGGCGGCGTGCAGAACCAAACTCCTAGGCAATCTATACGTGTGCAGAGAGTTCCAACTGATGCGATGAAGAGATGGATCGGGATGGTTGCCTTCGGATGGATTCTCTGTACGCAGCAAGGTAGAAGGAAAGAAGAGGGATCTTCAGTGCGTGAAATCTGGTGGTTACAGCAATCTCCCAGCGGTTACGTGGAATAAGGAAGGAGAGAAGAGGGTTGTTGTTACGTGGGGATGGAGAAAAGGCCGGCTGCTGCTATTCCAAGGATATGCCCTAGTTTGGTTGGATCACCTACTCAAAGAACAGAGATGAACTTTAGAGCCGGAGATTCACACTTGGGAACACTTGAAGAAATTGATAAGAACAAGATTCATACCTCCATATTATGCTAGGGAAGCAAGGAAAAGGTTGGAGAACTTCAAGCAAGATACCCGTGAAAATTCCACCTTGATTATAAAGGTTTTACAAGTGCTGCTGATGGAAGACTTTAACACAAATGTAGTAGTTTGATACACTAACTAATGAATTATTATATTTCGAGATGCTTGGTTGGTTTGATTTTAAGTGCAGGTTTTATCAAAGAATTCAAAGGCCTTGAAATCAATTTCAAAGGCACAAAGAAGACAAGGACGCACAACGAGCCATCTCAAAAGACTTGAAGTAAACTTCAAAGGAACAAGGAAGACAAGGCTGGACAACGACGCACAATGAACCATCTCAAAAGCCTTGAGGTAAACTTCAAAGGAACAAGGAAGACAAGGCTGGACAACGAACGAAAAGATTTCAAATAACAAAGAAAATCTTTTTCGAGAGATTTGAGAAGATATGAAGATTTGATCAGGAGAAGATCTCAACCGACCAACAAAGAAGATCTTACAAGATCCTTAGAACAAAAAGCACGAAGATTCTCTAATCTGGAATTAACGATTGTTACAACAATCAACGAGAAGATTAAGGAGCCAAGAGATCAACGTGTTCTTAGGAGATCAAGATCTATAACGTCTATCTCATCTCAACCAGGAAGCGATCTTCATGGAGAAGAAGAAACTATCTTCGAACGGTCATCTCTCCAACAGCTAAGCAGACCTCTCCATAGAAGATTATAAAAGAAGATGGCATATGAAGAACGAGAGAAAAGCCTGCACGGAAACGTCTAAAGTCTTCAAGCAAACAAAAGCTATCTTCATTTTCGAAACATAGTTTTCCTTTCTCTCCTTCTAAAAAGCTTTATTCCCTAGAGAGAGATAAAACTCGAGAACTCCATTGGCATATCTAAAGAGTGTTATACTCGAGTGTGTTACTCTGCGAAGTAACTAGGCTATTATAGCAAAGTGATGAGTTGGAGCTAGATCGTAGCATTGGCTACAAGTGAGAGAAGAAGGAGATTTCTTCTAGTTTGTATCTAGGACTCTTTGAAGCTGATAATAGATAGATAGATCCTAAGGCTATACCCTGGGACGGAGAGTAGGCTATTTAGAGCCAAACTTTGTAAACATATCCTCGTGTCGATCTTTTACATTCCACACTATATCTTGTTTTGTGTGACTAACTTTGTTTTGCAGGAATTCAAAGTCAAGGCCCTTGAACGTTGTTTCAAAGCCCTTGAAGTCAAAGCTTCAAAACGAATTGAGATCAACATCAAGACCCTTGAAATTGATTTCAAGGCCTTGAGATTAGTTTTGCGAAAAGTTCTCATACTCTATTCAACCCCCCTTCTAGAGTATCTTTTAACCTTTTATTTCACCTACCGGTTCTTCAATTGGTATCAGATCTAGACTCACGTATATTTATTTAACCATCAGCGAGACTAATCATGAATCCTGTAGGTGATGGTGGATTTGCTCAAGGAAGATCCTCATCTCGACCACCACTCTTCTGTGGCAACAACTTTGCTCATTGTAGAGCACTCACGCGTATGTTCATTATTGATCAGGACATGGAACCTTGGAGCATTGTTCAGAATGGCCCCAAAATACCTACTACAATTATTGAAGGTGTCCAAGTGTCAAAGAAGGAAGTTGACTTCACACAAGTTGACCTGGACAACATGTCAAAAAACTACAAAGCAATGAACCTACTATATTGCGGATTAGATGCAAATGAATTCAACCGCATCTCATAATGCAAGAGTGCTAAAGAAATATGGGACAAGCTTGTTGTCACTTACGAAGGAACAAGTCAAGTCAAGGAAACAAAGATTAGCATCTTCCTCAAACAATACGAGCTATTCAAGATGAATCCAAATGAAACAGTCAAAGGGAATGTTCAGAAGATTCACCGAGATTGTGAACAACTTGGACTCACTAGGAAAGATTTTCACAAATGAAGAAAAAGTTAGGAAGGTTCTAAGGAGCTTACCTAAAGCTAAGTGGGGACCAAAGATGACTGCTATCGAAGATGCTCAAAATCTCTCAACCCTTCCTCTTGATGACCTCCTTAGAAAACTCATTACACATGAAATGGTTCTTGGTGAAGAAGATGGAGAGCTCCCATCCAACTCCAAGAATTTGGCATTAAAATCAAGAAAGGATAAATTATCATCAGACGAGGAAGATAGCGATGATGATGACGAAGATGCAATTGACATGATCTCTAAGGGTCTCGCAAGAATTTTCAAGTTAAAGAAACAATCTGCTAACAATAGAGAATATCCACGAGCATCAAAGCCCCGAGGTAAGTTTTCTAACTCTAATAAGAAAACTAGAGTACTGACTTGTTTTGAATGTGCTGAAACAGATCATCTTGTGAAGGATTGTCCACAAAAGAAGAGGACCAACTTCCAGAAAAATGATCGAAAGAAGAAAGCTATGATAGCTTCATGGAGTGATTCAGAATCATCAAATGAATCAGAAGACGAAAAAGAACAAGCAAACTTATGTCTCATGGCCGATCATGAAGAAGGTTCAAATCTGTATGTTGACAATGTGGTAAGTACAATTATGTCTCAACCTCAATTTGACCTGAAACAATTCCTTAAAGATATTATCATATGTGATAAGGAACATAGAATAAGGATAAATTCTTTAAAAGAAAAGCTACTTGAACAAGAAAACCAACTAAGTAAATGTCTCTGGAGATTGAAAATCTTAACACAGAAAAAGTAGACCTTAATGAAAATATCAAGGCCATGGAATTAGAGAACATGATTCTCAAAGACAACATCTTATCTCTTCATCGAAACTATATCGATCTAGAAAAAGAGAAAGTTGATCTAACTTTGATGTGTCAAGACCAGAAGGCTGCACTTGTTAAGTTTACTCGTTTAAAAACTAATCTTGAGAGAATGATGGGTGAACAACAGTCCTCCCTTAAGAAAAATGGTATAGGTTATCATAGGAGCTTTCCTAGAAAACCTACCACCACTTTTGTCAAAGCCAAAGGAAGTATTCATATGCCTACTTGCTTCTACTGTTGTAAAAAGGGTCATGTTAAATCTACATGTCCTTATAGATGACATGATCCTTATATCATTAGAAACACCTATCCTTTATGTTTAAGGAAACAGGTCAAACAAATCTGGGTTCCTAAAGGTACTAGACCACCAAACATGATTGAACCTGAATATGGACTAAAATATGTCATTTGGTCGACCTGGAAAGGTTGATGTTTGCTGTTTTGCAGGATATCACCAAGGTAAAGGAGCACAAATGGATATTAGATAGTGGTTGCTCAAGACACGTGAGTGGAAAAAGCTCTTTATTCTCAAATTTAAAGAAGCAATCATGTGGAACCATTACTCTTAGTGATAAAGGAAAGTGTTACATTATTGGCATTGGTAAAATTTGTTATAATTCATCTAACTTTATTGATGATGTCTATTTGGTTGACGGTTTGAAGTATAATCTGCTTAGTATTTCTCAAATATGTGATAAAGGCAACAAAGTTTTATTTGGTTCAGAAAAATGTGAGGTTCAAGACAAAAAGACGGGTGAAATTGTGTTTACTGCTCCTAGATGTAGCAATGTTTATTCTATGAGTACTAACCAAGTTTCAGGAACTAAGCTAAAATGTCTAAAGGCTTTGACTGATGATCCAAGGATTTGGCATAGAAGACTTGGTCACGTGAGCGTACACACAATGCAGAAACTACTTACAAAGGATTTGGTACGTGGTTTGCCAAACCTAAATTTCAAGGTAGATGAATTATGTAAGGCTTGCACACAAGGTAAACAAACAAGAGGTTCATTCAAACCTAAGAAAGTTGTAAGTTCTTCTAGACCCATTGAACTGTTACATATGGATCTTTGTGGACCTATGCGTGTCAAATCTCCCAAAGGCAAGCAGTACATCCTTGTTATTGTGGATGATTTTTCTCGTTTTACATGGATTTCGTTTCTACGAGAAAAGTTTGAAGCATTATTTGAGTTTTTAAAATTATGTATGGAGTTACAATCTTTGAAAAACCTACCAATTGTTTCTATAAGAAGTGACCATGGTAGAGAATTTGATCAACTAAAAGTTTGATTTGTTTTGTGCAAAATATGACATTTCACATAACTTTTCAGCTCCTATAACTCCTCAACAAAACAGAGTTGTGGAACGTAAGAACCGCACTACTGAGGATATGTCTAGGACGATGCTTTTAGAAAACAATTTGCCAAAAAAAATCTGGGCTGAAGCAGTGAACACTACAAATTATATTTTGAATAAATGTTTAATTTGCCCTATCTTGAAAACGACTCCTTATGAACTCTTTAAAGCAAGGAAACCAAATATTTCATATTTCAAACCCTTTAGATGTACTTGTTTTGTTCATAAAAATGGCAAAGATAATCTTGGGAAATTTGCTGCACGTAGTGATGAAGCAATATTCATTGGATATGATTCAAATAGCAAAGCTTATCGCGTCCATAACAAACGTACCAAAATTGATGAGGAAAGCATTCATATTATTTTTGATGAAAGCAATGATGGCACTTTGAGTGAGAGTTTTGCAGATCTAAATCTGAATCAACGAGAAGATCATAATTCGGATGAAGAGAAAGATCCTAAAGATCAAGAAAAGAATATGCAGGAAAAGATTCAAGATACCGAAGAAAACCCTCAAGACCTTGAAACACATCTTCAAGACCTTGAAACAGAAAACTGTGATAATAGAACTCCGCTTCAAGGGCTTGAAACCCAACTTCAAGGCCTTGAGATTGGATCAACGGGTAATATATCAACGGTACCTGAATCCAGTCAAACATATGAGGCTCAACCTTCTGGATCTGTTCCATCTGTAAAAAGAAGAAAAGTCCAACACTCCTCATATCATCAACAAGAGAATGTGATCTCTGATCCAAACGCTGGAGTTCAAACTCGTTCTAAAGTAAACAATCTATGTGCCTTCTCCGCTTTTGTGTCTCTTGTGGAGCCAAAGAACTACGTTCAAGCTCTTCAAGAACCTGATTGGATTATTTCCATGCAAAATGAACTAAACAAATTTGAGAGAAACAAAGTCTGGACTCTTACTTCAAGACCAAAACATCAATCCGCCATTGGCAAAAAATGGGTCTTTCGGAATAAGTTGGATGAAAGTGGAAAAGTCATACGAAATAAAGCACGACCTGTAGCACAAGGCTATAACCAAGAGGAAGGTGTTGATTATGAGGAGACTTTTGCTCCAGTTGTCAGGTTAGAAGCCATACGTATGCTACTTGCATTTGCATCTTTTATGAACATAAAACTTTTTCAAATGGATGTAAAATGTGCTTTTCTAAATGGCTTCTTAGAAGAAGAAGTCTACGTTGCTAAACCTCCTGATTTTGAAAATGATGAATTTCCAGATCACGTTTTTAAATTAGACAAAACTCTTTATGGTCTTAAAGAAGCTCCTCGAGCTTGGTATGAAAGGTTGTCTAAATATCTTCTTGAAAACAAATTCAAAAGAGGTTTGATTGATAAAACATTATTTATCAAAACCAGAGGCAACGACATTCTAGTAGTACAAATCTGCGTCGATGATATTTTATTCGGTGCTACTAATGATTCCCTATGCAAGGAATTTTCAAATATTATGTGCAGGGAATTTGAAATGAGCCTAATGGGAGAGCTTAATTTCTTTCCTGGACTTCAAGTTTCACAAGCAAAGAAAGGATTTTCTCAATCAAAGCAAGTATACGAAAGACTTGCTTAAAAAGTACAAAATGGATCAATCTAAGATTGCAAAGACTCCTATGAGTTTAACACTTTCAAAATTGTGTAAGGAGTTACAAAGTTTGAAAAACCTACCAATCGTTTCTATAAGAAGCGATCATGGTAGAGAATTGGATCAACTAAAGTTCGATTTGTTTTGTGCAAAATATGGTATTTCTCATAACTTTTCAGCTCCTAGAACTCCTCAACAAAATGGAGTTGTTGAACGCAAGAACCGCACTCTTGAGGATATGTCTAGGACAATGCTTTTAGAAAGTCATTTGTCAAAAAGTTTTTGGGCTGAAGCAGTAAACCCCGCAAATTATATTTTAAATAGATGTTTAATTCGTCCTATTTTGAAAAAGATTCCTTATTAACTCTTTAAAGGAAGAAAACCAAATATTTCATACTTCAAACCTTTTGGATGTACTTGTTTTGTTCACAACAATAGAAAAGACAATCTCGGGAAATTTGATGCACGTAGTGATGAAGCTATATTCATTGGATATGCTTCCAATAGCAAAGCTTATCGAGTATATAACAAACGTACCAAAGTTGTTGAGGAAAGCATTCATATTATTTTTGATGAAAGAAATGATGATACTTTGAGTGAGAGTTTTGTAGATTTAAATCTGAATCAAAGAGAAGATCACATTTCGGATGAAGAGGAAGATCCTAAAGGTCAAGAAAGGAATATGCAAGAAAAGATTCAAGATACCAAAGAAAATCCTCAAGACCTTGAAACACACCTTCAAGACCTTAAAACTGGAAACTATGACAACAGAACTCTACTTCAAGGGCTTGAAACCCAACTTCAAGACCTTGAGATTGGAACAACAAGTAATGCACAAACGGTACCTGAATCGAGTCAGACATATTCAGCTCAACCTTCTGGATCTACACCATATGTCAAAAGAAGAAAAGTTCAACACTCCTCGTATCATCCACAAGAGAATGTGATCTCAAATCCAAATGATGGAGTTCAAACTAGATCTAAAGTAAATAATATTTGTGCCTTCTCCGCTTTTGTATCACTTGTCGAGCCAACGAACTACATTCAAGCTCTTCAAAAACCAGACAGGATCATTGCCATGCAAAATGAATTAAACGAATTTGAGAGGAACAAGGTATGGACTCTTACTTCAAGACCAAAGCATCAATCAGTTATTGGCACGAAGTGGGTCTTTCGAAACAAATTGGATGAAAGTGGCAAAGTCATACGAAACAAAGCACGACTTGTAACACAAGGATATGACCAAGAAGAAGGTATTGATTATGAGGAGACTTTTGCTTCTGTTGCCAGCTTAGAAGCCATACGTATGTTACTTGCATTTGCATCCTTCATGAGCATAAAAAAATTTCAAATGGATGTAAAATGTGATTTTCTAAACGGCTTCTTAGAAGAAGAAGTCTACATTGCTCAACCTCCTGGTTTTGAAAATAATGAATTTCCAGATGATGTTTTTAAATTAGATAAAGCTCTTTACGGTCTTAAGCAAGCTCCTCGAGCTTGGTATGAAAGATTGTCTAAATATCTTCTTGAAAACAATTTCAAAAGAGGTTTGATTGATAAAACATTGTTTATCAAAACTAGAGGCAACGACATTTTAGTAGTACAAATCTATGTTGATGATATATTATTCGGTGCTACTAATTATTCCCTTTGCAAGGAACTTTCAGATATTATGTGCATGGAATTTGAGATGAGCTTAATGAGAGAGTTAAATTTCTTTCTTGGACTTCAAGTTACACAAGCAAAGAAAGGAATTTTCCTCAATCAAAGCAAGTATACTAAAGACTTGCTTAAAAAGTACAAAATAGATAAATCTAAGGTTGCAAAGACTCCTATGAGTTCAACACTTTCGCTAGATCATGACAAGAACGGTAAAAGTGTAGTACAAAAGGAGTATCGAGGTATGATCGGTTCATTGTTGTATCTAACTGCTAGTCGTCCTGACATTATGTTTAGTGTGTGCATGTGTGCAAGATTTCAAGCTGATCCTAAAGAGTCACACTTGATAGCTGTGAAAAGAATTTTTCGGTATCTCAATGGCACTAAGGAACTAGGGTTATGGTACCCACATCAAAGCTCGTTTCATCTTGTTGGATATTCAGATGCAGACTTTGCAGGTTATAAGGTTGATAGAAAAAGTACCTTTGGATGTTGTCGATTCTTAGGGTCATCCCTAATTAGTTGGCACTCCAAGAAGCAAAATTCGGTGGCCCTATCCACAGCCGGAGCTTAATACATAGCTGCAGGAGCTTGTTGTGCTCAAATTCTTTGGATTGCTCAACAACTTCGTGACCTTGGCTTTGACTTGAGAGGTATTCCTATAAAATGTGATAATACTAGTGCTATTTCTATAACCAAAAATCCTGTGCAGCATTCAAGGACTAAGCATATTGATGTAAGGCATCACTTCATACGTGATCATGTTGAGAAAGGTGATGTTTCGATTTCTTTTATCTCAACTAACTTGCAGCTTGCAGATATCTTTACCAAGCCTCTTCCTGAGAAACAATTTAATTTTATTAGATTGGAACTTGGTATGTTGAATAAGGAAGCATTAACGTAGGGGGAGTAAACGAGTTTTAATCATCCTACGCATGCAGCCCAATTGATGTTTTCAAGGGCCTTGAAATAAAATTCAAGGGGCCTTGAAACATATTTCAAAGGGTACATAAATAAAACGGATCAATTAGAAATTCATATCTTTTAGATATTGAATTATCTAATTTTTATTCTTTTAAAAGGGATTTCAAAAGTTTTTTTTTCAGATTGAAAGGATTTTGAAAAGTGGTTACCTAAATTTATGGAAGGAATTTTTATCACTCAATATATTTAAAATCTTTTGATCTTACGTTGATTAGACTTCTTTCCTTAAATACCTCTTATCTTCCCTCTTTCTTTCTTCCGCTTCCCTTTGCTTTCGAAAGAACGGTGCTTTACACTTCCAAATTTCTAAAACCCTCTTCATCGTTTTTTCAAAATTTCTCAATGGCTCCCAAGAGATCTTCAGTCAACGAAGCAACATCCTCAGCTCCAAAACGACAGAGGGTCGTCCAAGTGTCGTCCGACTCTGATTCAAGTTCTGACTCAAGGTCGAGTTCAAGTTCATCTGGGTTCTCTAGTGATGCGGATATTTTTGCTAGAACAAGGTTACCATCAAGTTGGTTCATCAACCCAACAACAGCTAAAAAGTGGGTCAAGGAGTATGATGACCGCTTTCAGTGCATGTGTGAAGGAGTACACAGCGAACTGTTTACTTGCTCGTCTATGCCATGGCTGGAAGCGCTCCAAGCGAGCTCTATATGGATTATGCTGAATCCAGGGGAATTGTCATATCCTCGCCTGACAAGACTGTTCTATGCCAACTTGATGGCAAGGCGTGAGAGAGGGGAATGGATTTTAAACTCGGTTATCAAAGGTAAGAAAATCACCCTCACTTCTGAAATTATAGCAGATATTTTTGAGATTCCTTTGTATGATGCTTCAGAAGACTCAAACCCTGCTAGAACTTTAAGGCTAGAAAAAGAACAACTTCTACTTCCTAAAGCCTTATCACCTCCAACCATTACATGTTTAACTTTGGAGGCTAGGATAGTCCATTCTATTATAGACAAATGCATTGTTTCTAGAGTTGGCAACAAAGAGATTATAACCAATTTTTTGTTGATATTAACTTACAATGCCTTGAATGGGTTGAAGGTGAATCTGCCTGAAATTCTTCTGTCTCATATGGTGAGTGTGATTAATTCTCCAAGCACCAGTCACCTACCTTATGGGATTTGCTTTCCATAATATTCACACATTTTTCAGTAGATTATTCTGGTGAGGTGTTGAATCTTTACAATGATGGATTAGATGAAACTTTCTTTGAGACAATAGGAATCAAAAAGACTAAAGTGGGATTTAGGGTGCGTTCGGTGAGGCTTTTATATGAGGTTATTGGAGGGATTATTATGCCCAGATTATTTTTGGGATTATTTTGGCCCCAAAAAAGTACCCCCATACACATAGATTATCAAGATTATTGGGAGATTATTAAAAATAATAATCTCCCAAAATAATCTATCATGCATACCAAACGGACCCTTAGTATTGTGTGGGTATTAATGGAGCAACCTGAATGGAATTTTACTACACAACAGAGACTGAATTTTGTGGAAGAATCGTTGAAATCATTAACTTCTGACTTTATAGAGTTTAGAGTGTCAATGACTGATCAGATGGATAAAGCTCAAGATCTTCTAGGAATTCTAAATCAGAAGATTAACCAGTTATTTCATGTGAGTGCTATGACTTTAACAGCTGCAAGTAGTATCAAACCAATATCAGAGGAGGATGGACAGGAAACCCATAAGGATGTTGAGAAGGTTATGGATTAGTGTCATAAAGTTGTCAAAGATAAACCCATCCGACAGCCAATGCTAGAAGATCCAAATATCTTGACAATCGAACAATTTGGGGTCGTCAAGAAGTATGCAAAGGAGTCTACACAAAGAGGAACTGACCTATCTCTTAAAGAACGTGATCTTGCTGATGCAAAGGATCGATGGAGAGATATGTGTCTACGAGACTGTTATGGAAAAGGAAGTTCCACCAAATGGTACAAGGAAGACTGAAGACTCTCGACATTTCATGAGTTTTTGAAAAATATTTTTTGGTTTGGAAATACATTTGGTTTGACTGCTTTTTCTCCAAATGATGCAAAGGATCGATGGAGAGATATGTGTCTACGAGAGATATGTATCTATGAGACTGGTTTGACTGCTTTTTCTCCCTTGTTGAAAGACAAAGGGGGAGAAATATGATCCGACATTTTGATATACTGCATTCTGCATTTTTAGTTTTGAGATTGTTATATGTATTTTTAAACTAACAAATGCAGGTACAAAAATTTGTGTTGTCTTCCATCAAGGGGGAGATTGAAAACTCCACCTTGATTGAAATGGTTTACAAGTGTTGATGATGGAAGACTTTACACAAATATAGCAGTTGGATATACTAACAATGTACTTGATTATATTTATAGATATTTGGTTGGTTTGAATTCAGTGCAGGTTGTATATCTACATGTCAAGGGCCTTGAAGTTGGATTCCAGAACAAGTTCAAAAGGACGAGATCAAGGGCCTTGGAATCTAAGGTGCACGGAACAAGGATTCAAATAAATTGAAGATCTTCGTTGAAGATTCTCTAACAAGAAGATCTCATCAACCAAAGTCATAGCACTCACATGAAATAACTGGTTAACCTTCTCTACAACGGCTAGAAGGATGTTGAGAAGATCAAGGAGTAAAAGACTCAACGTGTTCGCAGAGATCAAAGACGTGCAACGTCTACCTTACGATCTTCATGGAAAAGAAGGTTGATCTTCAAACGGTCATCTCTAAAACGGCTAGAAGATCTTTTCATAGAAGATATAAATGAAGATGATGGTCGAAGAAGAAGAGACACAAGCTTACATCGAAAAACATCTTTGCATCCTCAAGCAACCTAATCATCTTCATTCGTTGTGTTTCTTTCTCACAATCACGTAAAAGTTTTATCCCCTTAGAGAGAGAAAACACAAGAGCTCCATTGGTAGATCTAAAAAGTGTTATACTAGAGTGTGTTACTCTGCGAAGTAACTAGGCTATTATAGCTAGGTTAAGAGTTGGAGCTAGATCGTAGCATTGGCTACAAGTGAGAGAAGAAGGGGATTTCTTCTAGTTTGTATCTAGGACTCTTTGAAGCTGATAATAGATAGTTAGATCCTGCGAATATACCCTGGGACGGAGAGTAGGCTATTTAGAGCTGAACTTCGTAAACATATCCTCGTGTCAATCTTATCAATTCCGCACCATATATACTTTACTGTGACTAACTTTGTTTTGCAGGAGCAAGAAGTCAAGGCCCTTGAAATAGAGTTTCAAAGTCCTTGAAATCAAAGTTTCACTAGTAGCACAGATTGACATCAAGGCCCTTGAAAGGAGTTTCAAGGCCTTGAGATTTGGTTTGCGAAAAGTTCTCATACTCTATTCCACCCCTCCCCCCCTCCCTCTAGAGTATTATCTATCTTATTTATATCACCTATCGGTTCTTCATTTACCAAGCCTCTTCCTGAGGAACAATTTAATTTTATTAGGTTGGAGCTTGATATGTTGAACAAGGAAGCATTAACGTAGGGGGAGTAAACAAGTTTATTTGTTCCTACGCATCCAGCTCAATTAATGTTTTCAAGGGTATATTAATAAAACAGATCAATTAGAAATTCATATCTTTTAGATATGCAATTATCTAATTTTTATTCTTTAAAAGAGATTTCAAAAGACTTTATTATCAGATTCAAAGGATTTTGAAAAGTGGTTACCAAAATTTATGGAAAAAATTTTAATCAACAATGATTTTCCCAAGATCTTGAATATCTTATTGATCTTACGTTGATATGACTTCTTTCCTTAAAAACCTCTTCTCTTCCTTCTTTATTTCTTCCGCTTCCTTTTCCCTTTGAAAGATTAGTGCTTTACTCTTTCATTTTTACAAACCCTCTTCGTCTTCTTCTCAAAAATTTCTTATGGCATGTAAGAGATCTTCAGTGGATGAGGCAACATAATCAGCCTCCAAAAAACAGAGAATAGTTCAGATTTCTTCCGACTCCAACCCAGATTCGAGCTCAGGGTCTGATTCAAGCTCAAGTTCTTCAGATTATCTGACGTAGAGATCTTTGCCAAGACAGGGCTTCCGTCAAACTGGTTTGAGAGTCCAAAGGCCGCCAAGAAATGGTTGACAGAGTTTGACGACCGATATGAATGCATGTGTGAGCCCGTCCATAGTGAACTTTTTACCTGCTTCTCTTTACCAGGGCTCGAAGTTCTTCAGGCAAGTTCTATCTGGATTATGCTCAACCCAGGTAAAGTCTCTTACCCACGATTAAACAAGTTGTTCTACACAAACTTAACTGCAAGAAGAGAAAAAGGAGAATGGATTTTGGACTCAGTTATCAAAGGTAATAAAATCACCATTACTACTGAGATTATTGCTGATATTTTTGTTTTCCTCGACATGACGTATCGGATCATTCTAACCCTACTAGAACTATCCGATTAGCCAGAGAACAGTTTCTTCTTTTCAATGCTTTACCACAACCCACTATCACTTGCTCAACCCTTGAAGCCAGAATTATTTATGTTATTTTAGATAGATGTGCGGTACCAAGGTTTACTAACAAGGATGTGGTAACCAACACATTACTGGCATTAGTCTATCATGTGGTGAATGGGCTTAAAGTAAATCTGCCGGAAATTATTTTGTCTCATATGGTAAATGTCATAAATTCTCCAAGTAATAGTCACATGTCATATGGAAATCTGCTTCCAACAATTTTTAGGCATTTCTCTATTGATTATTCTGATGAGGTGCAACATATTGTTAATGGAGGATTGGATTAAGCATTCTTTGAAACTATAAGAATTCAGAAGACACAGGTTGATTTTAGTACAGTATGGGTGTTAAAGGAGCAACCAGAATGGAATTTCACCACATTGCAGCGCCTAGAAGCTCTAGAGAGGGCAGTGGACTCACTAAGAACCGATCTTGTCTTTTTCTGAGCTTCAATGACCGACAAGATGGATGAAACACAAGATTTACTGGGTATTTTTAACTAAAAAATTAATCAAATGTTTCATGTTAATGCCCTTTCTCTTACAGCTGCCAGTAGCATCAAGCTTCTCTCAGAAGATGATGGACAAGCGACCACGAAGGATGCTGAAAAGGTCATGACATAATGTCATAAGATTATCAAAGATAAACCTATTCGCCAACCTTCATCAGAGGATCCAAACATTCTAACTATTGAAGAATTTGGAGTGGTCAAAAAGTATGATAAGAATTCTGATCAGAGAAGAACATATCTTTCTCGGAAAGAACTTGACCTCATCAATGCTCAGAATCGATGGAGGAATATGTGTTTAAAGGAGCATTATGGGAAAGGAAGTTCATCCAGATGGTACAAAGAAAAGTGAAGCTCTCTGAATGTCATGATTGTCAAGGCCTTGATAGTACTATCAAAGGCTTGTTTTTGAGAAATTCTTTGTGTGGTTTGTGAAAATACTCTTGAGTTTATAATCGTTTTTAAAACTCTCGTGTTTTAACTATTTTTCTCCCTTGTTGAAAGACAAAGGGGGAAATGAATGTGATCCGACATTCAATATTCTGCATTCTGCATTTTAGTTTTTGATTTTCATATGCATTGCTAAACTAACAAAATGCAAGTACGAAAAACATTTGTGTGTTGCCTTCCACCAAGGTGGCGATTGAAAACTCCACCTTGATTATAAAGGTTTTACAGGTGCTACTGATGGAAGACTTAAACACAAATAAAGTAGTTTGATACACTAACAAATGAATTATTATATTTCGAGATGCTTGGTTGGTTTGGTATAGTTTTAAGTGTAGGTTTTATCAAAGAATTCAAAGGCCTTGAAATGAATTTCAAAGGCACAAAGAAGACAAGGACGCACAACGAACCATCTCAAAAGCCTTGAAGTAAACTTCAAAGGAACAAGGAAGACAAGGCTGGACAACGAACGAAAAGATCTCAAATAACAAAGAAAATATTTTTCGAGAGATTTGAGAAGATATGAAGATTTGATCAGGAGAAGATCTCAACTGACCTTAAAGAAGATCTTACAAGATCCTTAAAATAAAAAGCACGAAGATTCTCTAATCTGGAATTAACGATTGTTACAACAATCAACGAGAAGAAGAGATCAACATGTTCTTAGGAGATGAAGATCTACAACGTCTATATCATCTCAACCAGGAAGCGATCATTATGGAGAAGAAGAAATTATCTTCGAACGATCATCTCTCCAACGGCTAGAAGACCTCTCCATAGAAGATTATAAAAGAAGATGGCATCTGAAGAACGAGAGACAAGTCTGCACAGAAACTTCTAAAGTCATTAAGCAAACAAAAGCTATCTTCATGTTCGAAACATAGTTTTTCTTTCTCTCCTTCTCAAAAGCTTTATTCCCTAGAGAGAGATAAAACTCGAGAGCTCCATTGGCATATCTAAAGAGTGTTATACTCGAGTGTGTTACTCTGCGAAGTAACTAGGCTAATATAGCAAAGTGAAGAGTTGGAGCTAGATCGTAGCATTGGCTACAAGTGAGAGAAGAAGGAGATTTCTTCTAGTTTTTATCTAGGACTCTTTGAAGTTGATAATAGATAGTTAGATCTTAAGGCTATACCCTGGGACGGAGAGTAGGCTATTTAGAGCCAAACTTCGTAAACATATCCTCGTGTCGATCTTTTACATTCCGCACTATATCTTGTTTATTGTGACTAACTTTGTTTTGTAGGTTATCAAAGTCAAGGCTCTTGAAAGTTGTTTCAAAGCCCTTGAAGTCAAAGCTTCACAACGAACTCAGATCGACATCAAGACCCTTGAAATTGATTTCAAGGCCTTGAGATTGGTTTTGCGAAAAGTTCCCATATTCTATTCAACCCCCCTTTGAGAGTACATTTTAACCTTTTATTTCACCTACCGGTTCTTCAACCCGCAACTTAGAGTAAACTTACACATTCATGCAAATGGCGATGATCAAGGCTAATGTCCACGAGGATGAGGAGTCTACTTTGGCTCGATTTTTAAAAATTTTGCATCCATCATTAGCTAATGAAATTGATCTATATCCATATGATAAAATGACTAACTTACTGCACTTGACTATTAGGGTGGAAAAGAAGCTCCAAGGTCAGCACCAAGAGACGAACTATTAGAACCAGAACAAAAATCGACCTAGTCAGGATAAAATCGTCCGATCTTTTGACCGGTTTTCTTCCAAGAAAGAGTCTCGAAGTGGGAGCAACAACCAAGAAGTCTTGAAAGCTTCATCATCCAATCCCCAACCTTCTAAACCTTTGAATGAGCCTTCAAAGGATCCTAAAGGGAGTACTTCTAACTCTACTTGACATTCTAGAGGCATTGTGTGTTTTAAATACCAAGGTAGAGGTCATTATAAAAAGGATTGTCCTAACAACAAGGTTTTATTCATTAATCAACACGGGGAATATGAAAGTGAAGAAGATATTAAGAGTGCTAGTGAAGGTGATGAGAGTTGCGAATTTGATCATGGAAAAATCTTTAATTGCTAGAAGAACTTTGCATGTTAATTTTTCTGTTAGTGAAAATACCCAATGAGAAAATCTATTTCATACTAGATGTCTTGTTAAAGGAAATGTATGCAATACGGTCATTGATGGAGGAAGTTGTTGTCATATTGCTAGCATTGAAATGGTTAATAAGTTGCAACTTCCTACTTTTTATCACCCTAAATCCTATAAACTCATATGGATGAATGATTGTGGTACTTTAAAAATCAACAAGCAAGTTAAGGTAACTATCACAATAGGACATTATACTGATGAAATTTTATGTGATGTAATACCTATGCAGGCTTGTCATATTTTATTAGGTCGTCTATGGCAGTATGATCGGAAAGTAGAGCATGATGGCCATACCAACAAGTACATGTTCACTTTCAATGGAAAAGGGGTAAAATTGAAGCCTATGACCCCTCTACAGATCATTGAGACCTATGAGAAGCATAAGAAAGGAGGCAAGGAACGAGCATTGAAAAAAGAAGTGGTTGAAGAGCAATCCAGTGAAGAAAATCGACCTGTTCTTAACAACACACCGGTCGATTTTTCTAGGAATCATTTGATTTTTCCTAAAAGTCGATCCATTATAGCCACCAATGCAACACCTTCAAGGACTCCTCTAGTTGATCTAGAACCACTGCAAATTGACCACAATCCCATGGATTTTCAGGTTATATCATTCATGTCTTTGGATGAATTCATTGAAGGATGTGTGCTTAAGAAACTTAGGAATTATCACTCCTCTATCTTTCCGTTGTCATGACTATTCAATTTAGTTATTTTCCTTAACTTCTTTTGATCTTATACCGTTGTCTTTCGGGAAGCGAGTAAGTGTCTTTGCTAAGTTTAAGAGAGGACAAAAGAGATCAAATGGGCATGACGTTACTGCTTGATTCGGGAGATGTTAAGGAATCACCAATAGGAGAGAATGGAGTTGTAGTTCATTCCCAGTTAGCATCATCAACAACGATAGACGAATACTTAGTAGATGTTTCGGCCAATCTTGACGCAAACTCTCACCCGAGATGTATGTTTGATGACCGAGGTGCATTGATATTGAGTGTTGCACGACTCGTCTTCAAGGCACAAGTTTTACAAACCTCCAGAGATCCTCCAAGATAGAAAAATATGCTACCCCTACCACTACAATACTTGAATTCCAATATGACTAGTGATGATCAAAATGGAGATTCGAGGACAAATCCTTTTCCAGAAGAGGAGTATGATCTGGGACCATCCTCAACACCTATCATACAAGGACCTATCACTAGATCAAAGGCTAAAAGGATCCAAGAGGAGACATCATCAAGGAAGATCAAGGAGAGTTGGAGATGAAGAAATCGACCCACACATATGAAGAAAAACGGTCGATGAATCCTACAAGAAAATTGACCTACACATGAAGAAACTCGGTCGATTTTTCCTTGCTGACGCATCTAGAAGATCCGGTCAAAGATCTTTTAAACTTGACAATTATATCTTTTATGATTCCCTAAAACTCTCAGATAATCTTAAAGAATTATTTAGTTTAGATTTTATCTTTGTAGTTTTTATATTTTATATATCTTAAAGATATCTTTACAAGATAATCTTTAAGCATATTTTCCTAGTTTTCATAGGTAAATCTCCCTTATAAATAGCCTTAGTGGGGGGATTGTTAGTTAGTTGAGTTGTGATTATATTTTCCACATTATTGTGAGATACTTGTGACTTCGCCCACGGGGTTTACATTTTATCATTTCTATTCAATTAAAAGGAGAGTTTTTGGTTGAAAGTTGTGAATCTTTGCTAGGTTGTTCTTGTGTGTGTTAATCTTTTTGAAGGTTGATGCTACAAGTCAAACTAGTCTCTCTTTGTGCTTGTCTTATCTAGAAGGCTTGTGTAAGGATATAGAAGGAAGGGTGAAAAGTAATTCTTTGTTAAGGGTTTTGATCCAATTGAGTTCAAGGATTTTTGCAAGTCTTATGATGGTCATATCTTCCTATATTTATCATTTATCACCCCATATTCATCTTCTTATCTTTCCATATCATCCACTAATCCGTATACTGAGTTTACACAAAAATCGACTTGTTCTTCATATAAATCGGCCGATTTTGTTGATAGATTTACCCGATTTTTATCCCAGTTAAGGGCAATCAATCTAGATCGAAAACTGCGGATTATCCTCGCATCACTAACAACCTTGGCCCACTTAGTAACTATCGGGAGATTTCAATGAACACGCAAAACTCCCCTCTCAATACCCTCGCATGTCGCTAACAACATGTGTGCTATAATGTTTTATGGTGTCAGCAATCAAAGGGCATGAGCTCGGACCTCCTCTTGTGGGACCACCTCTGTGTCATCTAGGACCACCTCATCTAGGATCACCTCAACCTCCTCCCGGACCTCAACCTCCTCATTTGGGATCACCTCTTGCCCCAAGACATCGGCCTCCAGAACGTCCTCCTCTAAATCATCTTCATCTCGTACAACTAGATCCCTGATGACATCATCACCGTGCTCTTGATGTAGATCAATCTTCTCACTTATATGCATCCAAAACTCGTCAACTAAATATGTTCCTAACGTTGACATAGGGGCCATTGAGTAGATTCGCTCTATCACCCCCGATGCAGTCACAGAACTAGAGATGTTCATATCAATCTAAGTAAAACAAGATGCATGTTTCTACCAATCTAATTTAAGCATACAAAAATGACGCATTAATTATGACCAATGGTAACAATAGTGAAATCAACAACAAATCGGAGAATGCCCGTTTAGTGTTCAATGAAAAAAAACTACAAAGGTCCAGTTGGAACAAAGTAAGGACCGTGGGCATTCCTCTACGATCGATAGAGCGACCAATGAATAACATAGAAAAAAGAAGTGGTCATGGATGATAACCTTGCCAACGAGACCGAATAGATCGAGATAGGCGGCTAAAATGAGAACCTTCCATCTCGCTATTCTCTCTTCCATGGGGCATTTATCAATTCAAACAAACAACAAGAATGAGAATTAAACATGAACCACAATAAGCAACGATAAAAAAATTTAATAAAATCGATTCAAACTTACAACAACACCAAACTATCATGACTAACAACAACACCAAACTATCATGACTAACTCAATTTCATTTTCAATACAAGCAAAATTTCGAGTATCCATTTTAATTTTCATTCAATTCAATCAAAATTTCACCTTTGTATTTCAATTTCAATTCAATCAAATTATGAGTTTTAGATTCAATCAAGGTTATAATTTCGGTTTCTAGAGACTCACCTTTCATTTTTCACCTGTCCTTTACCGATTTTCTAACAGTGATTTTCGGATCCGGTTCCGATTTTCTTCTTCACGCTTCACCTTCGAACACTATTGATTTTCGAACATAGAAGAATAGAGAAGAAGATGAGGGTTCCGAAACTAGCGGTTTTTTTAATGGGTTTTTGATTTTTGAGACTAACCTTTCCGGAGATTATGGTTGTTGACCTTCGAATGAACGTTTCTCACCTTTCCAACGATTAGGGTTGTTGACCTTTGAATGAACGTTGCTCACCTTTCCGACGATTAGGGCTGTTGACCAACGATTAGGGTTGTTGACAAGCAATTGGGGTTTCTGGCCTTCTAACGTTGTTGCTCACCTTCGATTTCCCTTTCTCACCTATTGATTCAAGAGAAGACTTGATAACGAAGATTAGATCACAAAGAAGAGAGGAAGTTGCACGCCTTTTGATTTTCAAATTACAGAGAAGAGAGGAAGCTTCTCACCTTTCGATTATAGAGAAGACGAAGATAGATTCTTAGAGAAGCTACTCACCTTTTGAATTTTGAACATAGAAGACGAAGAAGAAAACGTATAGTTCAGATCGGAATGATTTTCAGAGAAGCTATCGAATGAAGAAGACGAAGAGATACGTTGTTGGGACTTAGATCCAAAGTTGTCTTTTAACAAACAACCTACACTTCTGGAAAGTGTAGTTGGAGTTTATTTTTATTTTTATTTTTGTTCAGCTACACTAATGGGAAGCATAGTTTATCGACTTGTGACAGCTTGACATCGGCTCCAACTACTCTCTCATACGCATAATTGGAAACCCTAGTCGAAAATCAAAACTACGCACTTCGCGTGCGTAGTTTTGGTGATAAACAAAGAAAATCACCGGAACATTTAGAAACTACATACTTCATCACCAATGTCCACGACGACTAAAAATTTCTCCCAATTAGGGAAGAATATCCTATATGTTAAGATTCAATTAGGGTGTCATACTTGAAGAGTGCCAAACCACAACTTGTAGACACATGGGACTAAGAGTCCATTTGACAGTTTTTCTAGATTATTTTAGGGGTTATTATTTTCAATAAAATTGATAATCTAAGTGCAACTAGATTAAAAAAAATTGGTCAAATGACCCCAAAATAATCTAGTTTTAAATAATAACGTGATTGTCGAACACGACCTAAGGATGTACAAGGGCCTTACAAAGGCAACCGAAGGAGGGGCTCTGCATGTGGGGCTAGTGAGGGTGATGTGTTGGCAACCATGAGAGGTTATAACTATGATGTATATACCTAAATTTGTTTAGCATGTTTGATAAACAAAAATTCCAACACTTCTCATCCTCCTCGTCTTTCTAGTGCTTTTAGAAAGATGACTAATGAAGGGAAGAGAAAGTCAACCTCTTCAAATGATGTAGAAGATCAAGAAGTGAGTCTTGTCTCAGTTATTACTACTATAGAAGGAGAGATGTATCTCTGGACCAAGTAACTATACCTTAAAGCTGCAAATGAAGAAAGAAAGGCAAGGGAGGCAGAAAGAAAGGCAAGGGACGCTCTTGAAAAGAAAAAGATGCATGGTGAATGCATGATGCGTAAAAAATAAAGGATATCGATCTATAGATTTGGCATGCCTTTTTTGGGACATCAGGTACGTGCAATGATATTAATGTTACAGTTCGTTCTCCTGTATTTGATGACGTTATGAATTGTAGAGCCCCAAAGGTAAATTTTGTAGTAAATGGACGTCAATACAATATGGGATATTACCTTACCGATGACATCTACCTAGATAGGGCAACTTTTATTCAATCAATCCAACATTCTTAAAGGGATAAAGATACGTTGTTTGTTAAACATCAAGAGTCTACTCATAAAGATGTGGAGCGATCTTTTGGTGTTCTTCAAGCTCGTTTTGCTATAAATCATCATCTGACACTTGTGTGAGACATAGATTGATTGGAAAGATTATGAGAACGTGTGTCATGCTTCATAATATAATAGTCAAAGACGAAAGAGATACATATCGTCTTTACTACGATAGTTATGAGTTTGATCAGGTAGAGGAGCATGAAAACCAGCAAACTACTCCACCAATCGAGATGCAAACTTTCATGCAAAACCGATTTCGAATAAGAGGCACAAATATTTATCACCAACTTAAAGCGGACTTAGCTGAGCATATATGACAAAAGTTTGGAACTCTACAGAATTAGTCGTTTGTTACTTGTTCTAATATTTTCAACATTCCATCTAGCGTGTAAGTTTTAAATTATGTAATGTTTGATAGTTTTTGTAGCTGAGTATCATCTACTCGGATATTGTTCTATTTTGTATTGTTGACTATTTAAATACTTGAATATTATTAGTGTAATGTAATTTTATTATAAATTTAGGTAATTTTTTAGTTTTTGTAGTGAAATTTTAAATTTTCATGAATTTTAAATTTGCCTTATTAAAAATTTAATATTTAATCACAAGACATAATATTTAGTTCATATTTATTAATGTGATTCGTTTATGGTTTTATTGATAAAATAAATAAAAGTAGATAATATATAATATGCAAGTAATGTGTTTTATTGAAGAAATTTGGTTGTGTTCTTAAATTGACGTGGCAAAGAGTTAAAGATTAATTTGAAGTGTCCGAATATTCCGATTGTTTATTCTATAATTGAAAACAAGAAAATCTAAAAAATTAAAAAGAAGAAAAAGTAATGGAAGCAGTTGCTAATAGATCGCGAGACCACCAGAAATCCGATGGAGTTATTTAAAATTAGAAGAAAATAGCACAACCATTGAAATCAAGTTTGTCTAACCTCTATAAAACATACACAGACCTTACTCTCTCTTCCACACCAATAAATAAATCTCCCCCTCTTCAATCTCTTTTTATATTCAAATTAAGAAAAAAAGATTGAGGAATAAAAGAGCCTTCAAATTTCCAAACAAAAATAAAAATAAATAAAACAATGGAGGCCAAACTAAACACACAGCTCTTCGCCGTCGTTCTGGTAATGATGTTCGCCGTCCAGATCGCCTATGCCGCTGAAGAAGCAGCTAAGGGTGCCGCCCCCGCAGGTGGTGCAGGTGGACCTACCGCTGCTGCAGGCGAAGCTGCTGGAGCTCCAGGAGAAGCTGCGGGACCAGGAGGAGCTGCTAGCGGCGCAGCCACAATCTCCCCGGCCGCCGCCTACGCCTGCACCTCCGCCGCACTGGCTCTGGGATTCTTCTTCTGAACTGCTTTTGATTCATTCTACTCAATAAATGAATCTTTTTGTAACTAAAAAACTATCACCACTTTGTTATATTTAAAAAAAAAATTATTAAAACTCGATCTGAGTTGTGATTTTTATAGCTGATCTGTATTACTAGTATGCGTATGTAGTTTATCATTATTATTGCCTTAAATGGATCTCCATCGTTTCTTTTATCTTTTTCTTCTTCTCGGATTCTTTTCCTTTCACATTTGATCTCCTACCTCACTGCTACAAATCTCTTATTTGGAGTCGAAGAAGATCAATCATATATATATACTCTATTAGAACAGCGATGGAGCGTTGAAGAGGTATGTGGCAAACCTAGGAAGAAGATCAATCATATATACTCCATGCTCCTCGCTCCTCACTGGGGCGGACCCTTAATAAGAGGCAAACCTAGGAACAAATATTTTTTTTTAGAAGGAGAGTCCCGTCGCATCCAATCGCCCTTATTAGTCAGCAAATGGGAATAGCACCACCCCTAACATCAACGGAAATAATATGCGATATACCCTCGTAAGGGTCAATCAATACATAAAATTCAATGTTATAGTTGAAAGCTAAACTCGCTAAAAAAAATTCACAACATGGTTAGCTTCACTTCACGGTAAAACAAAGTTGATGTACCAGGCTTCACGGTGAGATTTCGGTGCTCAATGCGACATGTAGGCGAATCGAACATGAGCGCGACACGTAAACTTTATTACTTATGCTTTAGTATAGTATATAAATTAGATATTTTTTCAACTTCCGCCCGATTTTAACTAAGGTATACCCCTTTGTATGAAATAATTGTCTATATTCGTTAAAGAATATTTTTCATTTTAGACATTTTGGCATTTCCTATACACATTTACTGTTACAATAATTAGTGCTTATTAGTTGTACTTTTTTATAAAGAAAAAAAAAATAAAGAAATGATTAAAAGTACTAAAACAACAATTTTGATCTTTTATCTTTTTTTTTGTAAGTACGGAATTTTCTAAATATTTTGATCTTTTATCAACTTAGAAAAATCTCAAGTTTAAAACCTTGTGACTATTAGAGCTAGGGCTTTTAATTACTTGATGATTTAAAGAAGTTAAACGTTGGATTCACTTACTTTACTTGTTTAATAAACTAACGTTGATATCAATATGACATATAGGGCTTTACTTGTTTAAAACATCATGTGTTGACACTACTGACTCAAAGGCCGTTGATAAGTTGGAGATCGTATAGCACAATTTGGGTATAACATAATATATTTGTAACAAATTATTTATTATTATGTTTCGCATCCCATCCATCCATTTTAGTGTCTGAATTCTCATGTGGAATTGAAGTTTGATGATGCGGTTAAGACAAAAGATGTCCTTTTAATTGGCTTATTCGTTCATTGGAAAATGTGGGGTTTGTGCCAGATTCAATTCGGATACGTTGCAGCAATTGACTTTACTTGTATCTCGATTCATCCATATGCCATCGATATTAAAATTGAACGTATAGAATATGCATTACAGGGTGTTCTTTGCCAATCCAACAGGGCAACAAGATTGATTAAGAGAGGGGGAAGGAATACATGCCATCTTTCAAAACACGGCGTTATAAATTCCTCATTAATATATAAATCAAGATTATATATATATATATATATATATATGTGCTTCCTTGTCTTGCCTGAAAAGAACCTAGCCTTAGCTTGTATATATACATTCAGCCACTTCTCTTTTGTTGCATGCAATATCAACCTTTCTTAATTGATCATAAAGATATGTCTTCAAGTCGGCCAGCAGCTACGCTGCTTTTGATGATCAATCTCTTCCTCTACATCATCGTCATGATCATCGCATCATGGGCCATCAATCATGGAATCCAAAGATCTCACCAATCAGGTAATTAAACCCGATAAACAAACAAACTCGATTAACCCCTCCAGATCTAACAATAACCGAGATGCAATTAATATTGTGTTTATTTTGCTTAGCATCGGTGTTGTCTCTGCCTGCTCATATATTCCCCATCTACTTCCCAATGGGAAACATGGCCACCGGATTCTTCGTCATACTATCGCTCCTTGCCGGAGTTATCGGGGTCACCACTTCACTCACCGGAGTCTATGATATCATGGCCGGTCGTTATTCCAATCATTTCTCCGCCTCTTTCTCCTCCCTCGTGGCTTGGGCTCTCACCATGCTCGCCATGGGGTAACTATATATATACAGTTTGAATTTCGTTTAAATTATGTATTATGTTATAATTTTGATGGATAATTTGATCACCAGATTTGCATCCAAGGAGATTGATCAAGGATTCACTGATTCCAACTTGGTAAGCCGGATATGTTCGCATTTTATACTTTACTTTGCTAATTTTCTGTAGAATCTTATGCAGTTTGCATGTGTGCAGAGAACAATGGAGGTGTTGATCATAATTCTTAGCGGGACGCAGCTGCTATGCGTGAGCGTTATTCATGTGGGCACCTACTTAATAAGAGCAGCTGGACCAATTGCCTTGTGAATTCTCAAATTGTTTGTGTTTTAAGTAATGTGAACCGGGTTGGCTCCGGTTCAGTATAAGCGTGTGTTTGTACGTACGATGAGTGGTTTTCTCAACATGTATATTGTCCTTTGCTGTTTTCAAGTATATAAATTTAATTTATCGATTTACAAATCGCATCGCATGGCTGAATTTTCAATCTTCTGGGTAAGCTTGGAGTTGTTACAACGAGACGATAGAAAAACAGTTGAATTGTTGGTTGTCATGATTGATTCTAAATGGGAGGATTGATGCGTTGGGGAGATTGTATAATCCATGGGCTTTGTAAGATTGGTGATATAGAAACAGTTGAGGGAGCGCGTCAAACAAATTTTAGGCTCAAAATTTCAGGTGGGTTATGGGCTAACAAAGGATGTTAATGACTTGCTTATTTCTAAATTTTGTATAGACAACCTTAAATTTTAGGCTCAAAATTATACATGTTTTTAACACATGGTGCGTCGGCCACATTTTCGGTGGGCTCCGGCCATTGTCAACACCGAAAAGTGGAAGGTTTGGCTTCGTCTCAGCAAGCTCTTGCTCGCGGTATATTCATACGTTAAATTTGAGTTCCGTTTGAATGAAAAATAGAGACCCGAAGTTGATTGCTTGATATGCAATAACTTCGAAAAATAGTCGAAAATGGGGCAATTTCACGTCGACTATATTGAGGGAAATCCAATAGGATATAGAGGAGTAATGCACTAAAGGTCGTGTTCTTTGGGTCACTACCCATTTTCAATGGGGAACGACATAGGCAAACCACCACACGCGCGCGCCGAACATTGCAGATCCGTAACAAAGCCCCTCCTCAACTCCTATAAATACAGCCCCTCATCATTCATTTTCATCATCTTCAGCTTACTAGCTCACTTTCTTCTCGATTCAAATCGTACAAATTTTCCCTTTTAATACCGTAACGTGTTACAAGGTCCCTATAGGAATCTGGATCCTCTCCAAAGCAAAATCTCCTAATACTTACCTAATAAATCAATCTCAGCCCTTGGATTAAATCAATGGTTCAGATCTATTCTAATAACATTAAAATTAATTATTAATAAAAACAAAATCAATTGCTAACCTTCTATCGCTTTACACCAAATCGTTTAACAGAGGAAGCCGGAAGGTTGTCGAGCGAAGAGCCGCTGGTTCTAGTAGCGGTTATGTCTCCAAGTTCGTTAATCTCAACTTCTTGACTTACTTTACTTTCCGTAATTGGATGTCTCAAGCTCTCAAAATGTCAGAGAATGAACTCGTTGATCATACCGGCTTGGATTCGGCCGTCTTTCTCAAGATTTACACATTTGGGTTAGTCTACTTTTTTGCGCTTTCCACTGAGTCGTTTCGATCTCGAATCCGATTTGGATCATTTCCCTAATTGCTAAAAACTATTCTAAATCTTGATTCTTACACTCTGCCCAAAAAACCGAATAAACTAGAGAAAAATGTAGCTTCATTCAGTTTTGTAGCGAATCACCACAAGTTACCTGCTATAGCCATTTCAACTAATCACTACACAAGCTATCAGAACTAAGATCAATTGTCTAACTACATTCCAATTCAACAAAACCCAACTCATAAACCTACTGAAAAAGCTCTACCCATATGGCAATTCCACTAATAAACCCACAATTTCAAAATTCAAGCCAAAAAAGTAGACTAACCCAAATGTGTAAATCTTGAGAAAGACGGCCGAATCCAAGCCGGTATGATCAACGAGTTCATTCTCTGACATTTTGAGAGCTTGAGGCATCCAATTACGGAAAGTAAAGTAAGTCAAGAAGTTGAGATTAACGAACTTGGAGACATAACCGCTACTAGAACCAGCGGCTCTTCGCTCGACAACCTTCCGGCTTCCTCTGTTAAACGATTCGGTGTAAAGCGATAGAAGGTTAGCAATTGATTTTGTTTTTATTAATAATTAATTTTAATGTTATTAGAATAGATCTGAACCATTGATTTAATCCAAGGGCTGAGATTGATTTATTAGGTAAGTATTAGGAGATTTTGTTTTGGAGAGGATCCAGATTCGTCCCTATAGATACCAATGAAGTCAAGCGTATGAGTACGTGTATTACCTGTACCGGGGATGTTTTTAAAATTAAGAATAGAGATTCAAATCTCGACTTTGCTAACATGTTACAAGGTCCCTACAAATACCATTGAAGCCGAGAATATGAGTATGGGTATTACCCGTACCCATATCCGGTGTTTGATATTTTACATGATATCCCAAATTTCCCTGCAGTATCGGGTCTTTCTTTCTCAACTGTTTCTTTTCCTCTCTCCAGATTTCCCTGCTTCACTTCTTTACTTCTTATTCACACAAATACTCAGGAGAGAGCATCATCCCCATCTCCCGCCTCCTGCAGCCGCCAACCGGGAGAGCCACCGCCGATCATCTATTGCTACTGCCGCCAACCGGAGGAAGGATCCGCTACCATGGTTGCGCTACTCAAATCTAGGGTTTGTGTCGCAAGCAAATTGCTCCTATAAATTGCAGCGGATAGCCATATCGTCCGTTGATTTTGTTTCCATATCTTTGATACTCATACTTGATATTTATATCTGATACCTACCCTTAGATAAGATTTGTGGTAAAAGCTTACCTTTAGAATGTACTGTCTGTCTCTGCATTGTTTTCAGGGGATTTCCGTTTATTCATGCAGTTCCTCCCGGTTGTATAAGATCTAAAGCCCAAATTCTGGCTGCTAAGCCCTGCAAATTGTGTTGATTGTAACTATTTGCAAGAATGTCTCAAGTTATCAATCTCAGTTGCGTTTGTAGCCCTGCAAATTGTCTTTCTTCTTTCAAAATAAATGTCTTATAATTTCTTCTGTTGACCCTTTATTGGAAAGACGAGTACTTGTCCTTCTTTTCCATTTGCTCCTTGAATCTATCTGTTTGATATCTCGCCGAACACATCATTTTCCAAATCCCTAAACTAAAAGATGAACCATTACAAGTAGTGCAGAATGAATCAAGATTCACGTCATTGCTCCATTGGAAAAAGATTGCAGAAAAGTTGAATCAGTAGAAATCTTTTACCACATAAATATATAAAATGAGTAAACCAACTCACGTACATGATTACAATAACAACCCAATGCCTTACCACAAAAATATAAAAATAATGTGAATGACCTAATCAACTATAACCTAACCCATTCCTAACGTGTCACAATAACAAATCTCAATCTATGCAAGGACATATAATACTCCATTCCTGCTTCCTGCTATGGAATTCACATCTGTACATGTTTCCGACCAAGCGTCGGACTCTGAGAATGCACCATTGCAACTGCAATAGAAAAACACTGCAAGATTGGCAGCCTTGATCCAAATGTGATGTAATACAACCCCTCGTGCACGTTCGTCACCTTCACAACCGGTAATCCCTCTTCCGAGCCCTGAAGACATGATGCAACTAGTATGAGTCTATGAGATATGGCAGCTCAACATCTTATATGGTGTTCAGTTATAATGTTTGTTACCTCTGTATATATGTTGAAGGACTTGCAATCCTTTTGTGAGTGCTCGGAATGAGGTAAACTATCATCTATCCTCGGAATGCTCTTGAGGATGGTTAAAGGACATCCGACGTCCCATCCACCACAGTCACAATGTCCACCTGATCTCCACCTTTCAAGGATACTCCAAGGACCACTGTTTGCGGTTGCAGGCCTTCCGTGAAAGCCTGCAGGCAAGATAATGTCAATGCTTGTTGAGCAATCCGAGCAACTTTTGCTCGGGTTTTGCCTTGACCCTGCTTTCTTTAGAAATTTCAAGCCCCAGCCTCCAGTTTCTTCTTGCTTTTGAGTATCATCTTGGATATGGTCTTTGACCACAATGGCACCCAGCTCGAGTTCTGGAAGAAAGCCGCTTTGGAATAAGTCAATCTTGTTCATTGGTTGAGTAATTCCACTTCCTTCTTCAACATTCTCAGATATGGCACTCGCAGGGCTCCTCCTTTTCACAGTCTGGCTTGGTTTCAGCACCTCCATCACTTTTGACAACTTCCTCCTCCTCTTACCAATCCTTGAATTTATTTGAAAATCTCCTCCTTGAGCTTCATTTACACCAAACAAGACGAATTCAGTCTCTGCGACTTTGGAGTTGTTTGGACAAAGTGATAAAGATGTTGAAACTCTCATCTTTCCGATAACGTCAGGTTCTCCATGGAAATCATCATACGGGACATTGAACTTTGAATGGAATGAGTATACATAATCTAGTGACTTGTCATTGGGTACCTCAGCTTTGAAGGCATTGGCGACATAAATCTCCTTTTGATCATCTATAGAGAACTCAAAATACGGAAGACCGCCTTTCCATGTACACTGAAGCATCCCTTGGAAATTAGACGTTGAAGAAGACCATGAAGATTGATCATTGAACACCGAGTGCGTACTTCCTATGGAAACAGGACTTCTCTGTGAAACATCTGATCTATAACCAAGGAAATCATTTTCAAGCTTTTGGGATGGCCTATCATTCAATCCACCTGTTTGTGTCGAATTCGGACAATCAAAGCTCTTCTTATCCAAGATAGAAGATCTAACCTTTGCCTCCTTACTTAAAGGTCCAAGTCTCTGAAATAAAGGGCTATTTAATATGTTCAGCATACTGTTGCTCTCAGTGATCGAACCAACCGGGCTCCAAATCATATTTCCATCGACAGAAGCAACCGGATATCCAATAACAAACTCGTCCAGATCAAGGGAACTCCTCAAGACTTCAGAAGAGCCATAACTGCCTGATATATATTGAATGTAGACGGGATTCGGGTGAACTGATATGCCACATGGGGCAGATTTCAATGCACTAACCTGTATTGCTTCCAAGCAAAACCTCAAATACTTTTCATCTACACTTACCAAGTGTTTTGGGATGCTGCTTCTTTGTAATCCATGAGAGCTGCTAAGGAACAGCCCCTGAACCCAGCTATCCAAACCTTTCATTTGGTTGAAATTGAAGATCAGTTTTCGTCGTGGTTTTGATCCTCTTACCATGCTCCAATGCTTACATCCTGGGATATTCTCAACAAGATTGTGTTGTTCTAACTCATGGTTCTTGCTCAGTGAATCTTCTTCCTTCTGATTTTCTTTTTCCATATCAACAAACACATCATCCATCTCACTCCTCTTATTAATAAAACACCATACTCAAAATATAAACGGTATCTACCCTACAGCAGTGCTCCCAACTCAAGAAAAAACGGGTTATTGACACGCTGTGAATTGATCTTTGCTGCTTCTCTCTAGCTCTCACTTTTGGTAAGGTAACTGCCAATTTGAGAAAAAAAAAAGAACTTAAGAAGATTGATCTTCATTCTAACAGATTACAGATGGTCATAGAAAAACTGATAAGGGACTTTCACATTTACCCAATTCAGTAGAACAAAGTATGATTCAGACAACAACTATTTATAAATAAAACCCCAAAAAATAATGAGCATTGTGAAGAAAACAACAGTCATGGAATGCTCAACCCTTGGTGTAAAAATTCAGCACACAAAAGCAACAGAGTAAAATGGTACAGAACAGCCAACAAACAAGCAAGAAAATAGCAATTGCAACCAATCAATCATTCATGTATCCAAAACAATTAGAATCAAGAAAAAAATGTAAAAATAAAAACCAATTGTACTGCATCTACTACTTTCAACCTCCTCAAATGGCGAATTCATCTGATTTCCTAACTACTTTTAGCTTCTACAGTAGGTTAAACTACTGAACATCCACTACAAAAGGGTAACTGCAAACAGTAAAAGCATCCGAAACAACAGACATAGAAGCACAGATCAAACCATACTTGTTCTACCAAAATAATCAACTAAGCTTAATGAATTCCATGGAAGAGCAATAAACATAACTACAGTGTCATGAAATTCCAAAACAACATACTTGTTCAACATGAAGCTCAAGCTGAGCATGCTATGAGATCCAAGAACATAAACAGCAAAAGAAACCCAAGAAAATTTAATAGAAAATAAAGCCAAATATAAGAAGACAAATGAGGAATAAAAAGGCTCTACCTTTCTAAACCTTGAAGTTCCAAAAAACCTAGTGGGAAGAGTTAGATAGGCGGAAAGGCAAATAGATTATACACCAGTCGCTCAATATGCTTCAACATTCAAAACCCACTACCTAACTGCAGTGTTTGAAGATGCAAATTTGTCAACTCTTGAAAAAAAGGGAGAGAGAAAGCACCCAGAAAATGGAGGAAATGCTTGAAATCGTAAGCCACGATTCTAGATTGGCGTAGTTGGGTAATTTTGAAACTAAAAAAACAAAACTTGAAGAGGGACCCAGGAGGGAAAATAATGTTTTTGTTGGTCTTGGTCTACGATTGATTTTTATAAGACAGTTGATTGTTGGCAGGTTTCGAAGGAGGCAAAGGAGGTCTCTGTGGATAGCATGCTGCTATGCTCGGGATGAAGGAAAAAGAGAGAGGGTATGAGCTGGTATCCACAAAAAGGCTGCTTTCTTCTTTCTTCTCTCCAATATTTTATTCTCTTTAAAACTATATTATTTATTTATTTTCTAATTGGTCCAAACTCCAAACCATGTACTTTTTTTCTTTGTTTTTGGATTCTTGAACTAATAAATACATTATGGAGTATCCTGGTATGAGTAGTATCCTTTAGAATTGTGTAATAAAGTTTTCTACAATTACGTATTTGACCTTTTGAAATGAAAGTTGTCATATATCGATATACGGGTGTGAAAATGAAAGTCGCCAAAATCACGACCAATAATAAATGATTTCGAATGTGGTTTTTAAAAAATATTATTGTGCAGCTTAGTTCTCATCGACTTCTATTTTTAAAAGTCATATTATAAAAAAAAAAACATAACACACCAATATTGCGCAGTTATATTCATTTTTAATATTTTCTATCAATTTGTCTAATATTCTCTTATGAAAAAAATAGATCAACAAAGTATAAAACATGGTAAACTAACTGATTTTAAATAAAGTTTTATTATAAATATTATCTTCAGACTATACTCCTTCCATTAGAGCATAATTGTCTTTTATAATTCTACACATATAAAGTTTAATCATACCAAAATACTCTTATTAACTATCTAGATTTTAATAAAAAAAAAAAAAAAAAGATGTATCTTATTGTTATCACAAAAATCGAATTTGAAATGAACCAACATTATATGAATCAATTATTTACGGGGTGAAATTGCCCCCATTTTATTTTAAATAGCTAAAAGCAATATTTTACCAAAATTGAAGAGACTAAAAAATTACAATTTCATATCAACTTATTTTTATAATATTTTCAAATTAAAAAAACATTTGATAAGATTAAACGTAGTAATTTGTTGCATGACTTCAATTTTGGGAGAAGAAGTTGCAAAACAATACCCATAATTCTTGGATCAATTTTGAAGTATCCTTTAGTTTATTATTTCAATTATTGATAGAAATACCATTATTTCCCAAGATAGAGAGAGATAGAATTAATCACTTTTGAGCTAATAATGTAAGGTTATTCATGAAAGCAATATACATTAATTTGATAAATGCCAAACACACAAAAAAAAAACAAAAATAAATGGTTATTGTGTAATGCAATGATGTAAAGTATAGAAGTTGGAAGTATAGAAAAAATAATTATAAGTTGGAAGTTAATTGGGTCCTAGCTTCACGCTTAATGTAACGTATCCTCAGGAACATATATATTCTAATTAATATTCCTTCTGGATCACCAACTACTACCATATATATATATATATATATATATATATATATATATATATATATATATATATATATATATTTGATTAAGTTATAGTTGATAGGATGATTGATTGTTGTTGCTTCTCCAGTCTTAGTCAGCATCCTGTATTTTTTTTTTTTTATACATAGGTAAGCAGTTAGACGGATCAATTTCTAGAAACCAATCGACATAAAGCATCCTTGCGGATGAGGTCTTGAACATCTTTGGGAATCGCATTGACGTCCAGCTTGGCCAAGTGTCCGTGCATTGCAATCCTGTCCGCAACCGTGTTGACTTCCCTGTAGATATGCTGTAACCTGGAGTATGAGAAACCTGAGAGAAAATATGAAATATCATTAAATATCATGTCAAGCTCCCACGGAGGCTTCCAAATTTGATTAATCGAATTGATTAAAACCAAATTATCTCCTTCAATTTTGATAGATGAAAAACCACATTCTTTGGCCTTTTGTAGGCCCTTTCGAAGCGCAATCGCTTCTGCTTCCAAAACAGAATCCGCGTTACATGTACCGCTTCCTATAGTAATAGGAACGGCACATTGGTCTCTAATGATGAAACCAAAAGAGAATTGATTAGTGCCAATTTGATATGCATCAAAATTAAGTTTTTTGTTTCCTTCTTTGGGTCTTTCCCATTTTAAATTCTTCTTTTTTCTTCTTAACTTTTTAGTCAACAAATTATTATTTTTTTTATTCTTATTAGCTTGTTCCCACATGTCTATTTGATTCGTAGCTTGTGTTTTAAAGCTTTTAGGTATTTTAGTTTTGTGGAACAAGAATTGATTCCTAGCCATCCACATGTTCCACCAGATGATGACTAGAAGCTTAAACTCAAACGCTGACATTTTCTCTTTGAGGTCAAACAGGGCCTCTGTAATGCCCTTATTGTCAATGTCACAATTCTTTAAAATGGTTGAAATGTTACAATCATCAACAACCATTTCCAATGAAGGACATTGAAAAAAGAGGTGCTTCGCGCTTTCTGTGTGGTGGTTACAGAATTCACAATTCATGACAATAGGAATTCTTTATCTATCGAGGTTCTGTTTTGTTGGGAGGCCGTCTAAGGCTAGTTTCCATAAAAAGTTTTTAATTTTCGGCATGACATCCATTTTCCATATCCAAGTTTTATCCGCTGTGACTCCCATTTTCTGTTTTTGAATTTACTCCATAGCTGATTTAGTCGAATACCATCCTTCATCGTTACCAGACCAGTATAATCGATCCTTGATATCGTTAATGGGAAGATTATATTTTTTTATTCTATCTATAATATCATTTGGTAAAATCATGTTTAGTTGGTTTAACATTTGATGATTCCATGTTTTATTAGTAATAAACTTGGACACAAACTCCATAGGATCATCCAAATTTGTAACATTCGCTAACTCTATGAGTGGTTTTTCAATAAGCCATTTATCCTTCCAGAATCTTATCGTATTTCCATCTCCTACTCTCCATCTGAGTCCTTTGTCTAGATCTTTTCTAAGTTTTGTTAGATTCTTCCATTGCCATGAAGCATTCGACCCACATTGGTAATTCCAAAGACAATTTCCTTTAAGATATTTTTCATTGACAACTTTGACCCAAATATTTTCTGGTTCTGCCATGATTTTCCATAAAAGTTTCATTTGTAGAGCTTTATTCATGTCTTCTGATTTTCTAATACCTGTACCACTTAATGATCTTGGTTTACAAATTTTGTCTCAACTAATCAGTGGATGAAAATTGGGTCCTTTATTCCAAAAGAAAAGTCTATTAAGTTTGTCTAGTTCATTATGAATATTTGTAGGTAACATAAATGCTTGCATTAAGTAACTTGGTTTGACATTAAGATTGACTTTGATTAATGCTATTCTTCCTTCCTGAGACAAGTTCGATGCTTTCCACTTGGATAATTGTTGTTTGGTCTTTATAATTACGGAGTTGAAAATATCTTTATTGACCCGTCCATTAATAATAGGACAACCAATGTATTGCTCGAGACTAGTAGTGCCAATGATTCCAAGATGTGTCTGAATGCGTCTTTTAGTACCTTGATCCGTATTAACAGTGGTTTGGAAAGCCGATTTGTTAAAGTTAATAATTTGTCCTGAAATGTCACAATAATCGTGTAAGACTGAAAGAATTTTATTGCTAGCTTGTACAGTAGTTTTAGTGAAAATTATAATGTCATCAGCAAATGCCATGAAAGGTATTCTAGTCCCATTTTATGTTACCGGAAAACCGATCGATTTAGGATTTTCATTAGACACTTTTTGAATGTTTCTAGAAAGGACCTCCGCACCCAAGTTAAATAACAAAGGAGAAAGGGGGTCGCCTTGACGGAGTCCACGTCGTGGATAGAAAATGTTAGTAGGGGAGTCATTGATCAAAATGGAAAAAGAGACCGTAGAAATACATTCATGAATCCAATTTCTGAATTTCCCCCCAAATCCAAATTTTTGTAGTACTGCTCTTACGAATTCCCATTCAACTTTATCATATGCTTTTTCCATATCTAATTTAATAGCCATATACCCCTCCTTTCCTTTTTTTGTTTTAAAACCATGAAAGATTTCATGTGCTATAAGTACATTATCATGAATTGCCCTATTTTTAACGAAAGCGCTTTGTAATGGATGGATCAGCTTTGGAAGGACTACGCTTAGTCTTTTTGCTAGGATTTTAGCTATAATTTTATATACAGTTGATAATAGACTTATAGGTCTGTAGTCTGACGTTGTAGTTGGGTTATCATTTTTCGGAAGTAAGGCGATGAAAGTATGGTTCAATTGCCTAAGAATTTTTCCAGTTCTATAAAAACTTTTGACTGCCATAGTGACCGACGGGCCGACAATGTGCCAATATTTTTGATAAAAACCGGCATTCATCCCATCGGGTCCCGGAGATTTGTCGCTACCTATTGAAAAAAGGGCATCTTTGATTTCACTTGTGGTGAAAGGTAATGCTAGATTGATGTTATCTCTTTCAGTTATTTCTGTTTTAATTACTTGTAATTGACTTTGAAGTTTACTCATATCAATTCTTGATGCTTTGAAACGATGTTTATAGTCGTTAATAAATTCTTCATTGATATCGGCCTCTTTTGCTAATACCAGACCATTTGTCTTCGTAATTGTCGTTATAATTTTTTTGTTTCTTCGGCTAGTAGCTTTCCTATGGTGGAATTTAGTATTCTTATCTCCTAGTTGTAGATTTGTCGTTTTAGCTCGTTGCATCCAAAATTTATTTTGGCACTCAATTAGACATTCTCTTTTCCTATTCAATCTATTAATTTTATCATTCATAGCTTTGTCGAAACTTGTAAAGTTCTTTTTTTTGGAGATCTTCTAGTTCCGTATCTACATTTTGCAATTGTTTATGAATGTTACCGAATTTTTCCCGACACCACTGTTTCAATTTCCGTTTTACTAGATTAGTCTTTTTTGCAAGATTAAACATATGAGTCCCTGGGAAATGGGTCCTCCATGCCTGTTTAATGACATTCTCGCAATCAGGTATTTGCATCCACATTGTTTCAAATCTAAAAGGTTTGTTTTTGACACTGATTTGTGCGTTTTGAAAGAAGAATGAAATCATACAATGGTCAAAATTTGTAAAAGCATGGTTTCTAGTATGAATCCCTGGATATTCCTGGACGATCTCAATTGAGGACATAATTCTGTCTAATTTTTCGTAAGTATTATCATCTCCTTCTTTCTTTCTTTTCCAGGTATAGTTATTTCCTTTTGTTGGAAGATCCTGGAGATTGTGTTGGTTAGAAAATTGAGTTAATCTATCAAACTTACTGTTCGCCAGGTAAACTCCACCCTTTTTATCCGATGGTACCAATAGCTCATTGTAGTCTCCAATAATTAACATTGGAAGATTAATCTTGCTCAGTTCGTCGTTGAGTTGCGACCAGAAGGCGTTTTTTATTTGTTCATTCGGGGGCGCATAAATAAACACTATCATGGATTGGAAATTCGTGTTTTGATTTGTGTGAATGACCATTAAATACCTATCCGATGATTTCAAAATTTCTATTTTTTCGCCCTTAATTTGGTAATCTTTCCAGAGAAGGCAAAGCCCCCCCTGCATATCCCGTCGCCAGAATGAAAAAAATTCTGTCAAATCCCGCGCTCTTCCAAACTCTTTCTTCAGGTTCGTCCTTAGTTTTTGTTTCTGCCAACATGATCATTTGTATGTGTTCGTTTTTACACGTAATATTCATATTAGTCCAAAATTTTTTTTTCTTCATGCATCTACAGTTCCAGAAAGCGATCTTCATTACTTTAAATCTTTGTATAAGGGAAATTACGCCCCATTGTTCCAACTAGCATCCTGTATTTTAAATAACAAGACTTGCTCCCATTATAAACCCCTTTTTTTTACTTAAAGTTTTTTAAATAAATCCTCTTAATTTTTTTTAACCTATCACTTTCATAACAAAATTATACAAAAAACCACACCTTATATGACGTATTTCACTAAATTTAATCGACCTCAATTATTTTAAAAACAAAGTATATGTAATGACTAGAATTGAATATACTTTGTACATTAATTTATTAATTATAGTTATATGTTTATAAAATTATTGATTAATATTAAATCATTATGTTAAATAAATATATTATAATAAGGATTTTAAACATAGTTGCACAAATATATTTAATAGTTTTATCATAAATTATTTCATATTAAACAACAAAAGGTAATAATACAAAAAATACAATTTTAAGTTTAAGTGTATAGACAAATTAACAAATTTTTAAGTAAAAATAAATATAATTATAAAGAGATATTTTTAAAGGAAAAAAAATTAATCTTAATTAATTAATTTATCCTGAACGTATTGGTTACATAGTTTAATACTTTGTACTTTATTAGAAAATATTTACATATGGTTTAACTTCGTAATTTATATAATATAAGATGATTTTAAAATTTAAAAATTTCTAAGAAAATGTTTGTAATAAAAAATGCAAAAATAATATATTTTTTTAAAGCCCACTTTTCCATTTACATTTAATACTCACATAATGTTGTCATTTAAAATTTATCTATATCAACAACGCATGTGAAATATCAATGATAATGAATTTTCACGATTAAAAAAATATTTGGTGATGCTTATAGTAGTATTCATAATAACTCTAGAATTTATATTTATTATAACATTGTTAAAAAATATTTAGAACTTTTAATTTATACATTGTTGTGTTCACTTAGAATACTTAAAAAAAACTTTCTTGTCTATTCTGTGGATCGGTTAGGCTGTGCACTATTATTAATTTATATTTGTGGTGGGAGAAAATATAATATTTAGCTTGTCTTATTTTTATTATTAATTTATATTTTTAGATCATCAAATTCACGGGAAGAGCCATAAAGCGTTTTAATAAAAAAAATGTTTAAACACATCCCAAAGAAAAAAGAGAAGGCACTTAGAACACTCTCACTAATGATAAAAGTAAATATAGATTAAAGCTATCCACGCGAAAAGAACGCCCCTCCACGCGCTTAGGAATGGCAAACCGTTCCGACCATCAAACGAAAACCCTAGGACACATACCTAACCCCTCACAACCATCAGTGGTAACTGAACTTTTTGTGTATGTCTACTATTTGTTTTCAATTCATTGTTTGTTTTGCGTATTGATCTTTACTAAGTTGAATATGAATGAGAGTCACTTAAGACTAATGCAGAGCATGACTCTTACAAGCATGAAAATAGCAATAGTGAAGGTGTTCTACTTTGATGAGGTTTTCTCACACAGGTCGGAATTAAATGGGCCAATGTAGAGACTTTCATTTATTCGGAATATAGCAATCTTTATCACCAATGGTATATCATAAAATGGTTACTTGCAATCAATATAAAAAACCTTGTATTGCTATGTATAGTTTTTTTTTTTGGAAGCTGTATGCTGTGAAAATCTTATTTAATGTGACGTAATTGTGCTTCTTGATCACATGACTAAGGAAAAAAGAGAAAATAGAATGGGAAAGCAAGTTCTATAACAGCCAGATTTACTGCTTTCAGGATATGGGTGACAACGTTTCACTAAAGAATGTCAATGAAGCTGCATACTTCATGCACTGCGTACAGGAACAAGGCAGCAAATTTCCAAGGAAATACTGTAATATCCAGAAATTTAATTTCCGTTTATTTTCGAGACAAACCGGAACTCAAGCGGTTTAGACTCTTCCGTTATTTTTGTCATTTTATGCGACACCAAGTTCTTCGACATTTCTATTATTTTATGTGAGGACTTTACTCACATAAAGTACGCAAATCCAATCTAGGTATTCTTAATCCGTTGTAAAAATTTTATCCAATATGAGAAGCCAAGTTTCACGAGAAACCAACCACGCCTCTCTTACCGTTCGCCTCCTCCTCCACGCCAAGCCGACTCCAGAACCAACGACAACCACCTCCCCGTTGTCACCATGCCAGCAACCTCCAACAGCAGCCCATCCTTTATCTTCATCGACATCACGCATCAATAGGAGTCGCCTTCCCTGCTCCAGTCATGCAGCGCAAAGCAGCAGATCTGCTCAGTCGCGGGTGCACCACCATGGGACGATAGTCGCGCCTCTGGACCCTCTCACCGCAGGTGCGCCACCCTAGTGATGCGGTCTCCTTCCAGCCCACTAGAGTCGTGCACAACAACCTCCTTTTGGACCTCTTCAACTTCAGACAAGGCTATGAACGTGAGAGCCATCCTCGTCCTTCATGCCTTCGAGTTTGGAGTTGGGTAAGATCCACATATACCTCCTTACTTCCCCTCCATGTTTATGTGTCAATGGGTGCCTCTAAACCATCTTTCAACCCATACATTTCAGCCAAAGGAGCAACTTCAGAGAGCTGTTGCTTTTTCCCAGTTTTCCAACTTTGACAACATCCAACTTCGGGTCCAAATTTAGGTATGAAAGACTGTTCCATTTTGGCTGAAATTTTTATATGTTATAGATGGGATATTGTGGTAGAAACATATTAAAATTTGAGAGGAATCCAGTCAGTGGTTTAGGATTTATGATTTTTCAAAGATTGGGTCGTAAGCAGTTTTTTCTGTTGTGTTGAAATTTCTAAGTGTTGGAAAACTACACGTAGATACAGTTTTGTGATCCAGATTTGGGTAAGTTAGACTCCTCCTTTGTTGTTGATTTTTAGATATGATATAGTTGGAATATTTTTGTAGAACATTGAAGTTTGGGAGGAATCCAACTAGTGGTTTAAAAGTTATGATTTTTTGAAGTTGGGACATTAAACAGTTTTTTCTGTTGTGCTGAATATTCTATGTTAAGAAAAAAACTGGATGCAGTTTTGTGAGATATATTTGGATAGGTTATTGACCTCTTTTGGACTTGAATTTTGGATCTGTAATATCTAGGATTACATACTCGAGTATATCAAAATTTGAGAGGATTTCATCAAGAGGTTTATAAGTTATAATTTTTCAAAGTTGGATCAGTAAGCTGTTTTTTTCTAGTGTTGCTGAAATATTCTAAGTGTTGGAGAAAACGTGTGTTGAAACAGTTTTTGGATCTAGATTTGAATGAGTTAGATAATTCTGATGAACATGAAATTTTGAGGGATTAGAGTTCATATACTGTGGTTTATCTTGTAAGGTTTTGAGGATGATCCAAAAGCTAGTTTCGGACTTATGATGTTCCGAAGTAGGGTAGGAACACATTTTTTTTTTGGAAAAAGAAGTGATTATTTTGGCGAAGTATGAATTAATGGATGTTGGAACCAACTTTGGGGATTTATATAGAGAGATTGGTTTAGTGTTTTAGAGAGATCTTTGACCTTATGATTAGTATACATATCATAGATGACTTGGGTAATTTTTTTAGAATTTTTATAAATTTATTTGAGTCTCGTATTATAGGATAATGTTGGACCTTAATGACCTTTTTAAAATTTAAGAAAAATGTGTAATCTATAAGTTATACTTAAACAAACTCTTAAGAGTTAGAGTATGAAATTAAGTCCCAAAGAAAGGTTTGGGCATATATTATAGGACCTTAGGAGGGCATTTCAGTAATTTTTCTTGAAGGGATTGTACATCTTAGAAGTTATAGACTTCTAAGAATATGCGATGTATTTTGATTCACTTGCCCTTATGACAGGCAATTGAGTCCCAACAGTTGCGGACCGAGTTGAGATATCGGGAATCGAGTTTCGATTCAGGTAAGTCCTTTGGGCTCACTTAGCTAGCTTATAGATATGAGTGTGGATAATGATAGTGGTGTTTGAATGATGTGATTATAGTTGTACTTAGTAGTAATTATATACCGACCATACATTGGCCTAAGAGTAACAGACGGTGGCATTCTGCTTAGTTCGCCTGAGGGCGCTGGGGGATTCTTTAGGGACTAGTCCACACTCTATTTGTAGTGATGCTACCGGCGGAGGTAAGCTAGACCTACACCCAGTTGGATAAGGAACGGAGGAGAGAACTCTTAAGATTTCTCGTGCCACAACTTAAAACAGAATAAAGTGAATCACTTAAACTAACACATAATAACCGGATTGTGTGCCAACATGATGATTGTTTTTATTTTGTCTGAGATGTGTTTGTGCTATTTTTATTCTACTTATATTTGGATTGTTAGCTAACGGTTTATCCGTGTTGTAGATTTGTAGAGATAGGCAGTTGCAGAGAGATCCGGAACGGATGGTCAGCCGGGTCCACGTATTCATTAGATGGGGACGGGGAAGTCTTTCGTACGACATGCATGTTATGTATCTATATGTATGTTTTTTTTGTAAGACTGTCACATGTGTACATTCATACAATAAAAATATTATATTTGAAATTATTTTAAATACATTTGTGCCTTGTTGCAAGATTCTAGTAAAGTTGTTGTTAAACCAAGGTCGGGACCCATTGTGAGGTCCTAACCAGTAGCTCCCCGAGTTCCAAGAACTTGGGGTGTTACAACATGGTATCATACACATGTTGGCAACAATGGCACTTGAAATCTTCTGGAAGACCGAATGTATAAAATAACTAGTACCCGAAAGGGGTCTAAGATTTTCAAAACGGATTTCTATTTTTACACACGTGCATAGTCGGGTTGTTGGGTTAGTAGTACGTCGGACCTCCATCGTTCTCCGTGGATCTCTGCAACTTGGAATGTTAGGTGAGTTAGTATATAGACTTATATTGATATGTTTTAGTGTAAGATTATATACATGTGTCTGTGTAGCATGTTAGTATCCTGAAGGATATCTTATATTCTTTAGTTGTGACATCATGAAGCGATTATCGCCTCATGATCAAACGGTAGCGGACTTGTAGAGTTTTCAACACGAGACAATGGATTCAGACCTAGGATTGAGTATTATACTTAGGTGGGCATCCTGGTGACCCAATAAATTATCCGAAGAACGGGTGGGCAAATAAGTAAAGTTGGTAAGATAATTTTCGCCAGAAGTACAACCTGATGAGAAAGAAATTCCCAAGTCAGCTCAGATAGAAGGAATAGGAAGTGATACAAGGGACTTGGTCATATGAAGCCCAGAGATGAATTAGAAGAATCACGCAAGGGACGACAAGAGATTGGAGTAGAGATAACAATAAGGGAACACAAATCATATAGAACAGAGTACAACCAAGATTTGCAGAGTAAAGGATATTACAATCGAGACGGACGCCGCCATATGCAAGCATGGGCATGAGAGTACCAAGAAGATAGAGTGTTGACCCAGTTGTGAGAGATTAAAGGGTACAAAGATAGAGAGTGATTTTAATGACGAGAAATAAATTGTGTAACCAGGGAAGCATGTGGAGTCCTTCAAGGATACGAGAATTTTGAAAGAAACTTCAACATAAGTATCAAAGAAACTAGAATTCTAAAATTGAGACAACGAATTTCTATAAAGGTAGCATGATCTAAACAACACCAATCTAGGGGAAGAATTTGGGAAAGTGATTTTGGTGGACTAGAGAGTCCACAATAACTTCCCATTCACATAAATATTTAAGTTACCAATATTAACGGTCATATCAGAGAACCGCAAATAGACGATGGACAACGTAAGAACAATCGTGAAGACTTGATAAACTCATTGACGACAGAGGAATACTAGGACTGGACTCAGAAGAGTATAGTGATCTCATAAGAGAACAAGAGAAGTGCAGACTGTGGAAGGAGCTAAAGGGGTATTTACAAAGAAACTGGAGGAGATAGATTTTCACCAACTGTATCAAACTTCAAAAGAGATAGAAGAACAATAAGTCTGTGATCTTATAGTGGGTCAAATACAGACTATTTGGTAATAACTGAGACATAAAACGTGTGGGCCAACTAGCGGTAACTGGTTGGCAGATAAGGAGAATAAACATAGACTTATGAAAGAATTTTATAGACATCTAGAGGACCCTTCATGAGATCAATGGTGACAAATGTGAAGCTAAATCGATACACGTGCTAGTACCCTTAATAGTAACCTGGAGTGAGTTCGAGCCAGTAACTCTAATTAAGAACTTAAGAAAAAGGACTAGACGAATAGGAATAACCCCCTTATGTCATTTGACACCAAGGGAATTGTATGAGGAATCTACTACCTACTGGCTAGGAAAAAGGTACATATCACATCTAGTACTGATGGGTTGTAAAATAAAAAATAAAAAGATAAAAAGAAAAAAAGATGAAGAAGAACTAGAGGAGTAAGAAGTATTTTGATAAGGTTCTATGTCAGTCAAGACAGAGTGTGCGTAGCATCCCATACAAGGGAGAACAATGATTATCTTCCGATATTTACGGAAGAAACCCTTGTGACTAAGAGGTGCAAGGAATGAAGACCTACAATTGAGTGTAAGAGCAAAGATAGACCCCACAAGTGTAGAGAAGTTTTGACCTCGTTAGAGATATAAGAAGTTGAAAGGAATCACGACGCCAGTATCAAAAGAGTAGGAGGCCAGTAGCAGAGTCAATGGAGTTCAACAGAGCAATATTATAAACAACATTAATGAAGGAACATGTGAGAATGACCTAGTGGACTCGAGAAAGAGAGTTAGCCCTAAGGAAACGGAAGCGGGGAAGATAGAACGAACTAACAAAGGGGAAAAGGATTAACCGAGTAGTTGATGCTACCAGGAATTTTATGCCAGCAGAGGTATGAGAAGAGTGAGTACGAGATATTGAAGTAAGTCAACTATAGATTAACCAATGTCAACGGAGGATGTGCAAGTGTTGCTGGTATTGATGAGTTATGTGCCGTTAAGAAGAGATATTTGTGAATGTAGATTTATGAGATAGCTTTACCGAAGCCTTGGAGGATTTCCTCCAATAGGCAACAACCACCTTCTTGGATGAACTAAAGGTATAAAGAGAACCATGTTAGAGATTTCGTAATGGCTGGTTAAGATTAAACTCCGGTCGAGTCAAAGAGTTTGGATCCGTGTTATAAGAATTCAAAAAGTGAACGGGAGAGGTTGTCTTCTAACCGTTATCTTATTTCCTTAAGGCAAGTAAGGAAGGTTCTTGATACTTCATCCGGATAGGACTTATGGTGTAATCGGGAGAAAGAGTTTTGGGGACAATCACTTTAGACTCACACAAGATGTCCTTATGATTGATGGATGACAACAGAACTATCAGAGTAGCGTAACGGAAGCGTGGTGGATCCTAACCCACAGAACATGAAGCTCAAAGGTATAGAAAAATAACGTGTCGAGTTTAAAATGATGATATTTGGTGAGATGCATTTGTTTGGAAAGAACGTGAGATAGGTTACGCGGAGTGACTGTAAATACTGTATGGGAATATAGAGGTTGTAGAAAAAGAATGTTACCCTATTATGGATCCGAGTGAAGAATGACGGCTTCGTTACATGTTGCTAGACAAGTGGTTTTTGACTTCTATACTAATGGAGTACTCTAGACAGAGTTTTCTTGATGGATTAGGAGAAGAATTAACGACGTAATAAAAATATTGTGCAGGGTTTACCCTAAGAAGCTCAAAGTGAGTAACTACCCTATTGAGTCAGAAGACACATAAGGAAAGAAGCGGCAGGAGTATACCTGCAACTCAGTAATCGCACATAGGGAAAGCATAATCTTGGGTAGAGATTACGTGTAATGTTATATTGGAATGGAGCCGAATTGCGTTTAGCGTTAAAGGAATATTCTCGGTCCGGTAAACGTGGGGATATAAGAGTGCATTGCTGATGGTGTGCTAGCAGTTATTGAGTAGTTACGATCAAATGATGATGTGAGATCACCTTGTGTCTAGGGTTGTCATTGCGGACACATTTTATGTCACTTAAGATCTTGGATACTGCTTAAGAAGTTTGAGTTGAGCTAGAGATCTATTAAATAATATGATGACGTTGATAGAACACAAAGATTGACCACCGGATTTTGATTGTTAAGTTATATCAAGTTTAAGACCAAAAGTGAGCAGATGATGATTCTTTAATGGAGGAACAATATGACTGAGTGACATTAAGAGACAAGACCAAGTGAGTTGTGATATAACTAGCCTTAAGCACTTGGTAAAGTGCCGGGAGATGTGTAAGGGTGATATCCTAGATCGGATACTCGGAACCTTTTTAGAAAACTAGAAGGAAAGGAATTGTAGTAAATTACACTCAGGAAGGTCATCAAAGAATTTGGAGGTGTGTTGTTTAAGGCTATCATGTGAGACCTTAAAGCGGTTTAGAAGTGTAACCCCATTTTTTACACGGATTATGTTGGAGAGATACCTACCACACACAAGTTAGGTCATCAAATTGGAAGATCAGCATGTTGAGCCGGATGATACCGGTGAAATATCCGGTAAGCACTCTTGAACATGGTAGCAGACACTTGTGATTTGAGTACATGAAAATATTTGAGAGTCGATGGTTTATGAAAAGCCAATGAGGCTATCAAGGATATTGTGGATAGTATGATACGTAACCTTTTAGAGGTCTATGCCAAGATAGTTGCAACCTTAAGAACGACGAGTTAGGACTTGACCCTGTATTTGGGTGATATTGTTTGACTACGGGTTTATTCCGTGCTTGAATGCTTGGTAAGTGATGTGTGTTTTATTGTAACATTTGATATGCGGGGTACTTAGATGGGGAAACGACGAGACTTTTGGTGTAGTGATTAGATACACTGGATTTGTACCTTTGTTGTGCCTTGAAGGCCGACCTTAGAATTGGTGTATTTTAAGTTTCGGGACGAAACTTATTTTAAGGGGGTACTGGTGTAATATCCGTATATTTAAAATCTGTTTATTTTCGAGACAAACCGGAACTCAAGCAGTTTAGACTCTTCCGTTATTTTTGTCATGTTATGCGACACCAAGTTCTTCGACATTTCTATTATTTTATGTGAGAACTTTACTCACATAAAGTACGCAAATCCAATCTAGGTATTCTTAATCCGTTGTAAAAATTTTATCCAATATGAGAAGCCAAGTTTCAGCCCATGAACCATACCATCTGGGCCCGTCATGACATACCAGCCGGGCTCGTCAAGAACCGGCCATCCGGGCCCATTAGGGTTAGAGACATCAGCCTTCCTTCTTTCCTCCTCCTTGCTCTCATGTGAAACCAACCACACCTCTCTTACCGTTCGCCTCCTCCTCCACGCTAAGCCGACGTCAGAACCGACGACAACCACCTCCCCGTTGTCACCATGCCGGCAACCTCCAACAGCAGCCCATCCTTTGTCTTCATCGAGATCACGCATCAATAGGAGTCGCCTTCCCTGCTCCAGTCACGCAGTGGCAAAGCAGCAGATCTCCTCAGTCGCGGGTGCACCACAATGGGACGACAATAGCGCCTCTTGACCCTCTCACCGCAGGTGCGCCACCCTAGTGTTGCAGTCTCCTTCCAGCCCCCTGGATTCGTGCACAATAGCCTCCTTTTAGACCTCTTTAGCTTCAGACAAGGCTCTGAACGTGAGAGCCATCCTCGTCCTTCATGCCTTCGAGTTTGGAGTCGGATAAGACCCACATATACCTCCTTACTTCTCCTCCATGTTTATGTGTCAATGGGTGCCTCTAAAACATCTTTAAACCCATACATTTCAACCAAAGGAGCAACTTCAGAGAGCTGTTGCTTTTTCCCAGTTTTCCAACTTTGACAACATCCAACTTCGGGTCCAAATTTAGGTATGAAAGACTGATCCATTTTGGCTGAAATTTTTATATGTTATAGATGGGATATTGTGGTAGAAACATATTAAAATTTGAGAGGAATCCAGTCAGTGGTTTAGGATTTATGATTTTTCAAAGATTGGGTCGTAAGCAGTTTTTTCTGTTGTGCTGAAATTTCGAAGTGTTGGAAAACTGCATGTAGATACAGTTTTGTGATCCAGATTTGGGTAAGTTAGACTCCTCCTTTGTTTCTGATTTTTGGATATGATATAGTTGGCATATTGTTGTAGAATATATTAAAATTAGGGAGGAATCAAGCTAGTGGTTTAAGAGTTATGATTTTTCGAAGTTGGGACATTAAACAGTTTTTTCTGCTGTGCTGAATATTCTTTGTTAAGAAAAAAAATGGATGCGGTTTTGTGAGATAGATTTGGATAGGTTATTGACCTCTATTGGACTTGAATTTTGGATCTGTAATAGTTAGGATTACATACTAGAGTATATCAAAGTTTGAGAAGATTTCATCAAGAGGTTTAGGAGTTATGATTTTTCAAAGTTGGATCAGTAAGCTGGTTTTTTCCAGTGTTGCTGAAATATTCCAAGTGTTGGAGAAAATGTTTGTTGAAGCAGTTTTTGGATCTAGATTTGAATGAGTTAGATAATTCTGATGAACATGAAATTTTGAGGGATTTGAGTTCATATATTGTGGTTTATATTGTAAGGTTTTGAGGATGATCCAAAAGATAGTTTCGGACTTATGATGTTCCGAAGTAGGGTAGGAACACATTTTTTTTAGAAAAAGAATTGATTATTTTGGCTAAGTATGAATTAATAGATGTTGGAACCAACTTTGGGGATTTATATAGAGATATTGGTTTAGTGTTTTAGAGAGATCTTTGGCCTTATGATTAGTATACATATCATAGATGACTTGCGTAATTTTCTTAGAATTTTTATAAATTTATTTGAGTCTCGTATTATAGGCTAAAGTTGGACCTTAGTGACCTTTTTAAAAGTTAAGAAAAATGTGTAATCTATAAGTTATACTTAAACTAACTCTTAAGAGTTAGATTATAAAATTAAGTCCCAAAGAAAGGTTTGGACATATATTATAGGATCTTTGAGAGTTTCGGGACCAGGGGTAAAATGGTCATTTTATCTTAGGAGGGCATTTTAGTAATTTCTCTTGAAGGGATTGTCCATCTTAGAAGTTATAGACTTCTAAGAATATGCGATGTATTTTGATTCACTTGCCCTTATGACAGGAAATTGAGTCCCAACAATTGCGGACCTAGTTGAGATAACGGAAATCGAGTTTCGATTCAAGTAAGTCCTTTGGCTTACTTAGCTAGCTTCTAGATATGAGTGTGGATAATGATAGTGGTGTTTGAATGATGTGTTTATAGTTGTACTTAGTAGTAATTATATACCGACCATACATTGGCCTAAGAGTAACAGGCGGTGGCATTCTGCTCAGTTAGCCTGAGGGCGTTGGGGGATTCTTTAGGGACTAGTTCACACTCTATTTGTAGTGATGCTACCGGCGGAGGTAAGCTAGACCTACACCCAGTTGGATAAGGAACGGAGGAGAGAACTCTTAAAATTTCTCGTGCCACAACTTAAAACAGAATAAAGTGAATCACTTAAACTAACAGATAATAACCGGATTGTGTGCCAACATGATGATTGTTTTTATTTTGTCTGAGATGTGTTTTTTATATTTTTATTCTACTTATATTTTGATTGTTAGCTAACGGTTTATCCGTGTTGTAGATTTGTAGAGATAGACAATTGCAGAGAGATCCGGAACGGATGGTCAGCTGGGTCCACGTATTCATTAGATGGGGACGGGGAAGTCTTTGATACGGCATGCATGTTATGTATCTATATATATGTTTTTTTGTAAGGCTGTCACATGTGTACATTCATACAATAAAAATATTATATTTTGAAATTGTTTTAAATATATTTGTGCCTTGTTGTAAAATCCTAGTAAAGTTGTTGTTAAACCAAGCTAGGCACCCATTGTGCGGTCCTAACCAGTAGCTCCCGAGTTCCAAGAACTTGGGGTGTTACAAATACAACAGTCAACGTTTAGAACATCAACAGGATGGTCGATATTGGCCAAAGAATAGAGTAAATGTAACTATAAGGAACAATGTTGGAACCAAAAGAATAAAAACTGAGTGTACTAATCTGGATGCGAAATCCGATATGTTTAGTATATGTTTATTGCAGTGCTGCGCACAAATGCTAAATAAATTGAGGAATCAAGATGTTTGGAGTAATGGTAATAACAAGAATGGTTTACAGGAAACATCAACACACAAAATGAACAAGGAGATGGAAATAACCAACATGGCAACTGTGTTAACGCCCCGCCTGGAGCAGAATATTCATGAGTGCTCTCCAATTTGGGAGTTAGGAACTCTGTTAGTGTTTGGAATATATATGTACCAAACTCTCATTGTAAGTATTTATAATAATTGGCGTTTAGTAAAGGACGACATGTGGATTTGTCAAGCATCATGATGGTAAACACTTTGGATAATAAGATGACGAACCAGGTTTGGTTTTGGATGAGATATTATTTTATTTGCATCCCCGGAAACAACAAGAACACCATTAAGGAAGTACACCACAATGATATGTTTAAAAATGAATTGGAATTTCGATCAAAGGAATTGGTTGGTAATATCACAAGGTGTTCGATGTACTATATGAAATGAGGTCTATCAGAATATAGCACCACCCTCGAGGTAAACTACGATTTAATAAAGCATCATAACGTAGTAAGGGGGAACCAACAAGATGTCTTTACAAAAATGATAGTAAGCGAACCCATGTGTGATCTGTGGAGCTTACAAATCTATAACCCAAGCGCATGTAAAAAGGATGACTTGAACAATCTGTATACTCAAGGTGGAAAAAACTTTAAACCGAAATTTTCGTTCGGAGCAAAGGAATTGAACATCCAAATACAATTATTGTTTCCTTGATGAAGATCACCTTTTGGAACTGTCGGGGTATATAAAAAGAATATTTGGACCAATTTGAATCTGACTTGTAAAAACGAGAATATTCAGATGATTATGCTAGCTGAGACAAAAACGAAAGACGAGCCTGAGGAAAGGGTATGGAAAAGTGCAGGTTTTGATAAAATATTTTTTATACCAGCAATGGGCTTTGCCGGGGGGGGGGGGGGGGATGTGCCTACTCAGCCTCACAAAAGTTTCTGCTGGTTAAACATACACCTCTTAATTCACAATTTGAATCTATGATCTTCTTGATATATGCGCCGCCAAATGAGCAATTGAAAAATCCATTTTGGATAGAACTTCATTGTGTTATGGAGAGTATCCAATCACCGGTGATTGTTATTGGTGACTATATTGATCTGATGGAACCATCGGACAAAAAAGGAGGAGCTACAGTCGCGAATAATAGATTCGACCGACTTTTTTAATTGTCTAACCAATTTTTCTTAAGAAACTTAACAACCAAAGGAAATGACTTCACTTGATAGAAAAAGAAAGAAGGAGATAATAAGACGTACGAAAAATTAGATAGAGTGATGATCTCCCTGGAAATCATCCAACAATACCCCAGTTTACATACCCGGAATCATGCTTTCATAAACTTCAATCATTGCATGATTTCCATTAATTTACAAAACAACTAGACAACCATAAAAAACAAACCATTTAGATTCGAATCAATGTGGATGCTAAAACAGGGTTGCGAAAACATTGTGAAACAAGTATGGAGGAACCAATACCAAGGTACAGAAATGTTTAATATAGTCAAGAAGACTAGTCTACTCAAACAAAAATTAAAAAAATGGAGTGGATAAAAGTTTGGTAATATAAACAAACAACTGCTCAAAGTGGACGATGAACTAGAATGACTACAAAAAGTGTCTTTCTCACAATTTCACCAAGACATTAATAATAAGATTAATAGACTGAGAAAGAAAAGAGAGTGTCTAATAGGATACCAACATAAGTATTGGATGCAGCGAGCAAAGACGGCAAATTTGCAATTTGATGATAAGAACACCAACTTTTTTCATAGAAAAGCGACGGGCCGAAGAAATAAAAAGATAATTACAAGGATTACTAAAAATGATGGTGAAATTTTAGCAAAAGATACAGACATCGATGACAAATTTGTAAATGACTACAAAACTCGATTTCAATCCACGGCAATTGATAGGAATAAACTACAAAACCAGTTGCAGGTCATCTTACCAGAAATTAACATTGATGATAACTTGAAATTGGAAATGCCTTTTTCTACAAGTGAAATTAAGGAAGCGATATTCAATATAGGAGCTGAAAAATCGCCAAGCCCAGATGGGTTTCCAGCAGGTTTTTATCAGAAATATTGGCATATCGTAGGACCATTAGTCACTAGAGCTGTCAAGAGTTTTTACAGGAATGGAAAAATTCTTAGACAACTTAATCACACTTTTATAGCACTCCTACCAAAGACTGATAACCCAACAACAACATCTCATTATAGACCTATCAGTTTAGTTTCAACGGTTTATAAAATTATCTCGAAGATATTAGCAAATAGACCGAGTCTAATCCTCCCAAAACTTATCCATTCTTTACAAAGCGCTTTCGTTAAAAATAGAGCAATCCACGACAATGTGCTCATTGCCCATGAAATCTTCCATGGTTTTAAATCAAAAAAAGGGAAGGAAGGATATATGGCTATTAAATTGGACATGGAGAAAGCCTATGACAAAGTTGAATGGGAATTCCTTAAAGCGGTGATGGCCAAATTTAGATTTGGAGAAAAAATCCGAAATTGGATTCATGAGTGTATTTCAATGGTTTCATATTCCTTACTAATCAATGATTCACCCACTAATCTATTTGCTCCACAAAGGGGACTTAGACAAGGCGACCCACTATCTCCTCTCTTGTTCAATCTTTGTTTGGAGGTGTTAGCTAGAAACTTACAAAAAAAATATCAAATGAAAATCCCAAATCTACTGGCTTCCCTATTTCAAAAAATGGGACTAGAATCCCGTTTTTAGCTTTCGCAGAAGATATTATTATTTTTACCAATACCTCAGCGCAAGCTAATGAAATGGTTCGGTTGGTGCTGAAGGACTATTGTGACATATCTGGTCAGATGGTCAATTACCATAAATCCATGTTTCAAACTACCAGCAATGTAGATCAAAGCAATAGGAGAAGAATTCAAGGCCACCTTGAAATAAGTATTTCTACCAATTTAGAACAATACCTAGGATGCCCAATTATCAATGGACGTGTCAACAAAGAGATATTTCATTCCGTCATCACTAAGACTAAACAAAAATTGACTAAATGGAAAGCATCCTCATTGTCTCAAGAAGGAAGAATAACGTTAATAAAAACTAACCTTAATGCAAAACCAAGGCGTTCATGTTACCGGGAAGTATACATAATAAATTGGACAAAATTAATAGAATCTTCTTTTGGAATAAGAGACCTAACCACCATCCTTTGATCAGTTGGGATAAGATCTGTAAACCTCGGAGTCTAGGGGGAACGGGGATAATAAAAGCAGAAGACATGAACAAAGCACTACAAATGAAACTCTTGTGGAAAATAATGGCTGAACCAGATAACGTTTGGGTCAAAATTGTAGAAGAAAAATACCTAAAAGGGACGAGCCTCTAGAATTACGAATGTGGAAAGAATGTGTCTTGGCAATGGAAAAGCTTGTTTAAATTACATAAAGAATTTGATAAAGGGTTGGCCTGGAGAATAGGCGATGGAAATACGGTTAGATTCTGGACGGATAACTGGTTGCATGATAAACCACCTAAATACGTCATGACAAACCAGTGTGGAATCAACCTGTCAGAATTAACTTCCTCGTATATTACTAATAAAAAATGGGACCAACATAGAATAAATCAGTTAAAAACTGTAATACCCGGAAAATTTAATTTCCGTTTAATAACCGATCAAACCAAATTCCAATCCGCTAACCTTTCTTAATTTTAAATAATATTATACAAAATTAGGTTCTATCATTTTATGTGACCTTAATTCACATAAAATGATAAATATGTAAACCGAAGAATAATTCCGCACAATTTAACGACCCACTTTATAGCCCATTACCTAATTAGATGAGCAGGCCCATCGAATTAGGCCCGATTTATACAAACTTCCGACCAGCCCATGACTTAACCCTAAACCCTAATTATTAACCTAATCTGATCTGACTCCCTTAATCCTATTCAGCGTTAAACCACTTCTCTCTCTACCGCATCAACTCCTTCTGTAAACCGATATAGCAGCAGCCTCGCAGCAGTCCGGTGAGATCTCATTTCCCTTCAGCAACCCATAGCAGCAATAAGACGCAACAGCAGCCTCACGTTCTCCTTCAGGACAGTACGTCATCTCGTGTTGTTCCAGCCAACACAACAGCCTTCTGCAACCAGCGATTCAACCGGAACAACAACCCATAGCAGCCTTCTGCTTACGACGCTGGACCCCCTTGCATCTGCGCTCAAGAGACGGCCCTCCTCCAGCGGGAACGAGACCGGAGTGGACGGTTGCTAAGCCACTGCAGACGAGCCTCCGGTAGGTACGACCTGCTGTCAACCTTCTTTTCTGTGATTAAGTTGTAACCTGCCTTACTCCGGTGCAGCCTTGTGACAAGCAGAAGTGACCCTGCAACGACTTGGAAGCCAGCACCGAGTCTGTCCCAATCGACCTATCTTGAGCCGTGAATCTTGGGCTGTGGTGAGTAAGCAGCCCCTTCCTCTACATAAACTGTAATGTATAGGGAGTTACTTGGGTTTATTTGCTGAATGAGAGGGGTGTAGATGCTAGTATTCTAAACTCATTATTTTTGGCTGGTTTTCGGTTATGTCATAGACGGTATTGCATAGTAAAGCATACTAGAATTTTAGAGGAATCGGAGTTACGGTTTGAGAGTTATTGTGTTCCAAAGTTCATGCAGTTTGTATATATGTGCTGAGTGTTGGGGAAAACAGCAAGTGATGCTGTTTTGTGAGATGGTTTTAAATAAGTTCTTGATCTCCGTTGGTCTTGAACTTTGAATATGATATAGTTGACATATTTTTGTAGAATATATTAAAATTTGAGAGGCATCCAGCGAGTGGTTTGGGATTTATGATTTTTCAAAGATTGAGTCGTAAGCAGTTTTTCTGTTGTGCTGAAATTCGGTTTTGGTGAGATAGTTTTAAATAGGATTTTGATCTCCTTTGCGGCTGAATTTTGGATATATTATAGATAAGATTTTCTAGTAGAACGTATCAAAATTTGGGATAAATCCAGCGAGTAATTTAGGAGTTATGATTTTTCAAAGTTAAGACAATGTGCTGTTTGTTAAGTGTTATAACCAACTTTGGAAATTTTTGTAAAAGTGATGGTTGAACAGTTTTAAGAAATTCTTGCTCCTAGGAGTAGATGAGATATCATAGATGATCTAGGGAATTATTTCGGAATTTTTATAAGATTATTCGAATTTTATATTTGAAGGCGAAGTTGGACCTTAACGATCTTTCCGAAAATAGGGAAATGGGTAAATTGCCAGTTTGTAACCAAACTCATCTTTAGGAGTTAGAATATGACTCTTTAGTCTCAAATAAGAGTTTAGACATAAATTATGGAATTTTTAGAAGTTTTGGGACCAAGTATAAAAGAGTCATTTTACCATAAATTAATATTGTAATCAATTTCGTTCTATTAAGACCTACTATCTTAGAAGTCTTAGACTTCTAATCACCTAGAAAGTGTGCTGACACACTTGCCTCCTTTGACAGGCCACTGAATCCCTACTGTACAGATCGATTTGCGAATTAGAAAATCGAGATCTGATTCAGGTAAGTCCACGGACTTACTTAGCTGGCTTCTTGTATGAGTATAATGTGTATGAGTGGTGTTTGTTAGTTATGATAAACAACGAAACCGGATTAGGCCGACTTTATTATTTACGTAATTGACCCAAGTGTATGATAACGGGTCGTGACATCATCTGCCTAGCTCTTGCGAGAGTCTAGGAGGTACCCTGCGACCAGCCCAGTCCGGTAGACGGTCAGATGCATTAGTACCATTCCGCGTTGGTAAATGGGGACAGGGGCGAGGTTTGGGAATCCCTCGTGCACAAAATAAGTATCATTAGTAATAACCTATCACCTAATTAAAGATAATAAAAGGATTGAGTGTTGCATGTTGATTGTGTATGTTGTGTGTTTGTGCTTTTACCTTTTATACTTATGCATAGGATGTTAGCTAACGGTTTTATACCGCTTGTAGATGTCTTGCAGGTTAAGACAGTTGTAGAGAGATCCGGAGGAAATGGTCAGCCGGGTCCACGTACTCATTTAGTTGGGGACGGAGATGTCTTCGGTTCTTTATATGCATCATTTTAGTAGCTTTTCTTGTAAGGCTGATACATATTCTCCATGTATATATTGTTTACAGTTTTCAAATGTTTTAAATACTTTTGTGCCTTGTTGTAAGATCCAAGTAAAATTGTTGTCAAACTATGGTCGGGACCCATTGTGAGGTCCTAACCAGTAGCTCCCCGAGTTCTCAGAATTTGGGGTGTTACAAAAACAATTTTTCCAAGTAACGTACTAGACAAAGTTAAGAATTATAACCTCCCCAAAACTGAAATCCGCAACCGTTTGTATTTGTCAGGAAATGAGGAGAGGTGGTATTCCACGAAATCATCTTTGGAGTTGATACAAAAACTAAAAGTTGGTGTTACTTTGGATAAAACATGGATTTGGAAAATGGACATTATGCCTAAAATTAGGAATTTTTTATGGAAGTTAGCTATGAATGGCCTACCTACAAAACAACATCTTGACAAACAAAGAATCCCGGTAGTCATGAATTGTGAGTTCTGTAACCACCATACTGAAAGTGCTAAAAGCTCCTTTTCTTCCAATGCCCAATCATGATAAAAACTATCGACAATCAAAATGTAAAATCTAGTTTAAAAAATATCGATATAGATAATCAAGGAATCACTGAGTCCCTGTTTGATCTCAAGGAGTCAATTTCGTATAAGAAAATGAAACTTGTAGTGGTTATTTGGTGGAACATGTGGATGGCCAAGAATCAATTCTTTTTTAACAAAACAAAACTTCCACTGAACGTCAAAACCACAACTATTAACCAAATTGCGAGTTGGGATCTAACAAATTCCGACCAAAACAAGATTTCTACATCAACGAAACCACAAAGAAGAAAAAAGAAAAATATTAAATGGCAACGACCAAAGGATGGTTCCTTTAAAATCAATTTTGATTCTTATTTTAATTCAAAAAACAACTACGCGTATGGATTTATCATTCGGAATCAACATGCGATTCCTACGGCCGTAGGATGCGGCAAGCGTAATACTGAGTCCGTGTTGGAAGCAGAAGCACTTGTTTTGAGATTTGGCCTCCAAAAGGCAAAAGAGTGTGGAATTACATGCATCGAGATAGAATGTGATAGCCTTACGCTCATCAACTCGATTAAGCGAATGTGGAAGCCGCCATGGGAACTCGATATGATGATTAACGATATTACGATTATTATGTCTGATTTCCATAACTTCACCGCACAACATGTTTTTAGGGAGATCAACATGGTTGCGGACAAGATTGCTTCACACGGATACAATGGCCAGATGGAAGTGAATGCAATCCCCGAAGATGTTCAAGACCTCATCCGAAAGGATGCTTTAGGATGATCGGTTTCTAGAAATTGATTCTCCTATGTTTTTACCTATGTATAAAAAAAATGATAAAAGTAAATATCTCCGACTCTTTCTCTTAGTTTATATCTCCTCCACATCATCTTTTTTCACAAACAAATTTTTTATTATACCAACAATAAATCAAAAAATTCTCTCGTAACTCTCTCTCTTACTTTTTTTACCTACCTCATCACATTCTTTCTCCTATCTTTTTTTTTACTTTTTGTTTACTACTTAATAAGTAGTAACTAATCAAATAATAATTATTAAGATATTACAAAACTCTTAATTATTATTGTTATTTAAGTTAATTTTAAACTAATTGAATAATAATAATAATAATTAAATTGATACGATTATGAATTAGTGAAAGAATTAAATAAATAACATGATTAACAATAATTATGAGATAAAATAACGGTACATGAAATAAGAACATGATGCATGAAGACTAAAGCGTCATAAAAGCTAAATAAAAAAAAATACAACAATGATAAATAAGTTACGAAACCTAATCACGAAATTATAGAGATGCCGATAGATTTTAAGGATTCTTGTCACCAAACTTTTGCCAAATGTGCTCTATCAAGTCATCTTTAAGGGACTGATGAGTTTGTCTATTACGCATAGCGTCCCTTATTTTCAAGTATTTGTTAATGCGATCGGATGTCCAGTCCGAAACTCGAAAGCTTCATCATTGTTGACAGTAGCACTTGTACTTGCTTCACCTCTACGACGTGAACGATGATTAGGGAGATTATTTTATAATATCTTCTTATGATGTCATGATCCTTATATGTGTCTCGTTAATCATGCACTATCATGTTATGAATAATAATACAAGCCTTCATAATATCAGTTAATATATCTTCATCATAAGCAAGAGCTTCTTATTGTACAATTGTGAACCTCTCCTACAGAACTCCAAATGCAAGTTCAACATCCTTACGTGCACCAATATGTTAACTCATTATAGTGAGGATTCTTGTTTCCTTAGACCCTTCCTCCCATTGCTATACATCCTCGATTGCTCTCTTTGCTCTTTGTCACCATTGCTTGCTTTACTGCTTTCTCTTTTGCTTAAAATATTAACTGTTAGTGTTATCCAATTCAGACACAATCCCTGTGAATTGGTACTCGATTATAGTACATTCGATCCCGTATCGTGGAAAGTCATTGTACTTTGGTAAAACTTCCACGATCAGACACTTCATTTGTAGTACCTGCTTGCTCAAGGGTAGATGTCAATTTATTTATAAAAGAGAAATCATTTTCATTAAATGTAACATTCTTAGAAGTAATCACCTTATACGCACCAGGTTGTATGAGGAGGATTTGATATCCAATAGCATTCTCAGGATAGCCAAGCATGAATCCTTTTAATGCTTTTCGTTGCAACTTATTTTGCAAACCATGTGCATAGGCAATGCATTCAAAGGGCCTAAGGTATGTCAAATTAAGCTTTCTAAAAGTCTGCATCTCTTGTGTTGTTTTGAAGTCAATGACAAAGGAGGTTGACTTGTGTAGGGCCTAAGTTATGTTAAGTTATATCAAGACTTTTCTAGAGTAGTGATTTGTGGAAGAGGTAGAGTACCTCGTCCCTCCTATTATGTCAACGTGTGCAGGACCCCATAGTTTAGAGTGAATGTACTATAAGTATTGATTGGCCTTATAACTGGAGGTAGAGAAGTTGCGTTTCGATTTCTTACCATGACACAAGTTTCACAAAAAAATTTTATGGTAGCATGTTTTGGTCTAACAAGTGTTTTTATGAAGCCTTTGGAGCCATATGTTCCCAATGTGGCCTAGCCTCTTGTGCAAGAGGGTGTTTTCTCTAGGGCCATAGGGTTAATGGGTTTTGCGATGTTGATATCAGATGATGTTAGTAACATAGTACAACCCATATTTCTTCACACTCTTTTGTAACAATATCTCAACCCTATTAACCTCCCTTATCCCATTCCTAGTGTGTATGGTGCAGGCTAATTCATAAAAAAACTGACTCATAGAGCAGGTTGCTCCCAAGTCTAGGCACTCATCTTACACTTTGTAAGATTCTACCTCTACCATCGTGCATGAGCATAGATTTATTACCTATACCTTTGATTGATAAGGAAGAACTATCTTTTAAACATAACATCACCACCATCATACAAATACAATTTATGAAACATAACTTTATGTGGGATAGCATGCATAATACATCCTAAATCTAAGATCCAGGTGTTGCTATCATCAACAACATTCACTGAGTTACACATGAGCAATTCAACATGGTAGGCATGATTATCAAAATAGGCCGGCATCATGCTATTTTTTATATCATTTATAGGAACATTAGAACATTAAGCACTACACAAGGATAATCATGTATAAACACGTAAGCAAAGTGAGTAGGTTTAACTTTGTTATTAGCTACATCCTTCCTTTTCTTCCTACATTATCAATAAAATAACAAGTTTTACTACAATAGACATACTTCTTGTTTGATTTTTCCTTATTATCAAACTTATTCTTGTTGTCACCATTTTTCTTCTTGTCTATATCCTTTTTAGAATTCTTTTTACCTTTAAGCATGATAGCCTCATATTGGATACATGTTTTGTTTTCAAGTTTGCATTTAAGTACTGTCATGCTTTCATTTTTCTAGACAATGAATTCAAGTATTTTGTCTTTAGATATCTCATCTTGACTATATTGAATCACATCTTTAAATTATAAAACTGGCTAGGTAAAGAATTCAATAAAAGAATAACAACATGATCACCAAAAATCTTACATCTCTCTAAATCCCGAGTTAATTTCAAGAAAAAATCCATATTATGTTATAAGGTAACAAGAATGTCCATTTTAAAATTAAACAATCTACACAACAAGGAGATATGACTAGTGAAGAACCGTTAGGTGAATATAAAGGATAAATATACTCTAGAAGGGGGTTGAATAGAGTATGAAAACTTTTCGCAAAAACCTATCTCAAGGCTTTGAAACTGATTTCAAAGGCCTTGATGTCAATCTGAGCTCTTTGTGACACACTTCGATTTCAAGGGCTTTGGAAACTGATTTCAAGGGCCTTGACTTTGTTCACCTGCAAGACAAAGTTAGTCACAATAAAGCAGATAAAGTGTGGAATGTAAAAGATCGACACGAGGATATGTTTACGAAGTTCGGCTATAAATAGTCTACTCTCCGTCCCAGAGTATAGCCGTAGGATCTAACTATCTATTATGAGCTTCAAAGAGTCTTAGATACAAACTAGAAGAAATCCCCTTCTTCTCTCACTGTAGCCAACACTACGATCTAGCTGCAACTCTTCACCTTGCTATAATAGCATAGTTACATCGCAGAGTAACACACACTCTAGTATAACACTCTTTAGATATTCCAATGGAGCTCTCGAGTTTTATCTCTCTCTAGGGGATAACACTTTTTGTAAAAGAGAGAAAGAAAAACTTGTTTGATCGAATGAAGATGTTTTGGATCGGTTGAAGACTTTGTATATTTCCGTGTAAGCTTGTGTCTTTTCTTCTTCAATTGACATCTTCATTTATAGTCTTTGATGGAGATATCTTCTAGCCGTTGGGAAGATGACCGTTGAAGATGATTCTTCTTCTTCATGAAAGCCGCTTCTTGGTTGAGATGAGGTAGACATTGTAGATCTTCTATCGTCTTCATCTCCTTAAAGCACATTGATCTCCCTTGTCCGTTATCTTCTCATACTTGTTGTGAAGATATTCAAAATCTGTTGAGAGAGGATCTTTGCGCTTTTGGTTGAGGATCTTTGCGAGATCCTGTTTCGAATCAAATCTACTTTGTCGGTTGAGATCTTCTTTGAGCGTATCTTCTTGTTGGAAATATCTCCTTAGAAGATATTCTTTAATGCTTGGTAGATTTAGTTTGTTGAAGTTTGAATTCCTTTCAGCCTCTTGCGTTGTTCCGATTTCGATTTCAAGGCCTTGGCTTCTGGTCCCTTGAAATGGCTTTCAAGGCCTCCCTGTTGAATCTCATTAAACTCTTTGTCTGTCCCTTGTATCCGGTTTCAAAGCCTCCGAAGGTCCCTTGAAATGCGTTTCAAGACCTGCATACATTTTAGATAAACCACCAAACCAAGCAACTCGATATACAATCAATAAATTGTTAGTATAAAAAACCACTTCATTTGTGTTAAAGTCTTCCATCGTCATCACCTATACTAATATATATTCAAGGTGGAGTTTTCAATCTCCCCCTTGATGGAAGACACACAAATATCGTACTTGCATTGTAAAGTTAGCGATGCATATATGAATATCAAAACAAACTTAAAATGCAGAATACAGAAATATTGAAAATATCGGGTTATTTATTTCTCCCCCTTTGTCTTTCCACAAGGGAGAAAAATAGTTAAAGCACGGAAGTTTTAAACAACTACAAACCCCAAAAAATATTTCAAAAACCACAATAAACGAAGTTTTTAATGCAACAATCCCACAATCATCTTATGCTCAGTCTGAATCTTATTCATAGAACTTCCTTTTTCCCTTAGATCAAGTTTTCTTGTGACTCCAATCATCCATTTCAGAAGCTAAGCGTCGTCTCTTTTCTTCAGCCCGTCGTTCCTTAGCCATTTCATATTCAAGCACTGGCAGTATAGTTGGTTCAACATGGATAGGATACAGAATAAAGTTATTATGTACCCTATCTTTGCAGTTCATCAAAACATTTTCCACTTTTTCTTGAGTGTGTTGAGTTGCATCTTCAGTCATTGGTAGGATCCTTCCCATGGTGGTAAGAGTAAGAGCATTCATCAGATACATTTTATTCACCTTAGCATTCATGATGGGCAACAGTTCATGATTTGTATCCAATCTTCTCTTGGTGTCAAACTGAAAATCTAAGAGTTCACGATTAAGAGAAACCAATTCTTTTTCACATCCATCTAACCTGATTTCAGGAGTAGGAGGAGAGGATGTTGGAGCTTCTTGGGTTGGAAGTGGAATAGCTCCTTTTCCCTTCAATGTCCATGCTCTTGCAAGAGTCTTCTAAAATCCTAGCCTTTCTAAGCAAGATTCATCAATTTTTCCAGGGATAGGTTGTCGATCTTCAGAGGATGTATCAATTGAAAAATAGTCAAAGATCTTGGGCAAAAGATTTCCATAGGGCAAAGGGATGGCTCGTTTAGAATTAATTGAATGGATCATATGGTTAAGGATGAGATTAGGTATATCAATGTCTAATCTAGACATAATCAGATGAATTAATTCTAAGGATTGATCAGTCAAAAGCTCTCTTGAGTTCGCTCGAGAAATCACACACGAACTAGTATGGTAAACACAATTTTAGCATCTAGAGTTAGGGAAGTATGAGTAAGTTGTCGTGAGGTTGAGTTTGGAACCATAAATTTTTCCTTAGCGAGTCAAACACTCTCCGATCGGGAGGGATGTGTAAAAGAGATATCTGTAGGAATTCCTAAAATCTCACCCAAAACAGTAGAAGTGAGAAGAATTGGGGTACCTTTTACAGATGACGCAAGGGTGATTATTCCTTTGTCCCGTTTTGTGACGAGGTTGACATAGAACATTCTTGTTAGCCTTGGGAAAGCAAAATCTCCAAGATTTAAAATTTTCCAGACTGTAGATCTCTTGAGCTTAGCAATGCAGGGGATTTGGAGGGTTTCTAGAAACGTAGTATCCACCAGATCACACATATAGAGAGGCCGATTGTGAAATCCATCAAGCCAAGATCCCGTAGCTTGAAAATTTATGAACCAAGACGATAGAAGAGCAGTTTTTTGAGAAATTTTCAACTCTTTAGAAGGTTTCTCTTCTTTTTATGACAGAGGGGATCCGAGCTGATTCCTTTTTGGAAGATGAGATTGGATGAGGAGCAGATTTCTTGCTTCTAGGAGCCATATATGATATTGGGAGAGAAGACAAGAGTTTTTAAAAAGGGTTTCTGTAAAGACGGGAAATGAAAAAGATAGAAGCCTTTTCCCTTTTAAAAGGAAGAAATCAATTTAAGTTTAAACAAGATCTTGAGAAAAACAAGCTCTTGAAAAGCCAAATTTGTTTCCAATAAAATCTTCAACATATCTTTTTCAAAACTTTGAACCCAAAACTGAAATTTTGAAATCATTAAAAACAATTTAGAGATTAAAATATCTAAGAGATATTAATCTCCAAATAGATTCGTGATATTCAATTTTTCCCTTGAATCTCGTTTCAAGGCTCTTGAATTGCATTTCAAGGCCCTTGGAAAAGAAAAGTGGGCTGCATACGAAGGAGAAAATAAAACCATTTACTCCCTATACGTTAATGCTTCCTTGTTCAACATATCAAGCTCTAAACGAATAAAATTAAATTGATCTTCAGGTAGAGGCTTGGTAATGATATCTGCAAGCTGCAAGTCACTTGATATAAAAGAAATCGAAACATCACCTTTCTCAACATGATCACGTATGAAGTGATGCCTTACATCGATATGCTTAGTCCTTGAATACTGCACAATATTTTTAGTAATCGAAATAGCACTAGTATTATAACATTTTATTGGGATACCTTTCAAATCAAAGCCAAGATCACGAAGTTGGTGAGCTATCCATAGTATTTGTGCACAAAAGGCTCCCACAGCTATATATTCGGCTTCGGCTATGGATAGGGCGACAAAATTTTGCTTCTTGGAGTGCCAACTAATTAGGGATGCCTCTAAGTGTAACATCCGGAATGCTTATTCTGGATGGTTAGCGGGTTTTCACCTTTCCGCAGGCCCGACTCATTTATCCCCGTAGGCACGGGATGCTGAGTAACGAGTTTTGATCCTTTCCGGCACCTCGTTTTCCGTCATAAGCTTGGACCCCTCTTTGCTTGTGCCTAGGGGACAAGAGGTCAGCTGACCCCTTGGTTTCCTCCCACCTTTTGCAGCCAAAGATTTCCTCTTTTCCCTTTGGCTCTCATTTCACGTTCTTCACTTCTCCCATTTCCCTATCTTCTCTCTCTTTTCTCTCTTTTCTCTTTGGAGGTCTTGCATGTGTGGACTGCAATAGAAGAGGATCCGATCCAATGTGGTAAGCTTCTTCCCCTTCCTCCCTTCTTCATCCTGGTTGTTTACCCTTTCTTTTTCCCTCTTCCGTCCATAACCATGGATGAAGCTTGAGAGAAGCTTGTTCATCAATTCCTTTGTCTGTGCTTGTTCTTAGCTCGATTAGGTCGAGGAGAGGAGCCTAAGAGCAGTGGTTGGTGTTTGGAGAAGGCCCAGCAAGGAGAGAAGGACATTAGAGCCAAGGACACACAATCGAAGACGAAGAAGACGACCCTCTACTGTTTGACCGCGGGGGCGGATCATCACAGCCGCGGGGGCGGATCCAGGCCACCGCAGGGGCTACTCAGAGACCCGCTGAAGACGCTCCAGGACGCCAAGGAACCGTAGGGGTAGCGCCAGGGACCGCAGGGGCGGTGACAAGGGCCACGCAGGGGGCACCAGCTTGTTCCGCGGTTGCGTTTTCTTCACCAGTAGGCTTCCTTCTCCCTTCCTCTTTGTTCCTTCCTTAGCTTTGTAGTTGTATCATGTTAGTATCGTTCCTAGGATGGCCTAGAGTAGCTTGTGAATTCCACCTAGTGGTTGAGAACCTAGGAGCCCTTATGGCTTGATGTAGTTGATTGTTTTGAGTTGTATGATCTTATTGGACCTTCTAAGCTAGATTGTCCTTCCTTGGTTGTGGCTTATGTTCATGAGAGGTTATAGGATGTTATGAGTTATATCATGTGTTGAGAGAGGTTGGGTTGTTGGTAGATCTCCTCATGCGTTGAGTGAGAGGTGAGTGTAGGAATTCTAGGATGCGGTCCTAAAATTGAGAGTCAAATGGTCTTGCGTAGATCATTTGAATAGAAGTCTAAGACTTCTTGTGGAGAGTGTTGTGAGTTGAGTGTGGAGACGAGGTAAGTCTTCGGACTTACTTAGGTTGTATTCTTCATATTAGTTGTGATGTGTGTTGGTGGTGTGTGTTTATTGTTTATATTATAATAACCATGAAACCGGAAATTGGACGACCTTATATTATTTTATTGGCCCAAGTGTATGATAACGGGCGGTGACAACACTGTCTGGCTCTTGCGGAGAGCTGAGGGGGTTCTTGGCGACTAGCCTAGGCAGGTAGACGGCCAGATGCATCAGTGCCATTCCTCAACGGTGAGTAGGGACCGAGCCGAGATCATGCGGTGATTCTCGTGTCACAATCAAAAGTTGAATTAGTAACGGGATATGACTTAATAAATAAAAAGATAATAAACCAGACTTGTGTGTTTTGATCATGTTGAGTGTTTTGTTTTATTTACGTGTGTTTGTGTCATCATCTTGTTCCTAATGCCTTAAATATTAGCTAACGGTTTTAAACCGATTGTGTAGATGCCTTGCAAGTTAGGGATGCCGCCAAGTGAGGTGGAGGAGTGGACAACCGGGGGTCTCCGTACATTATAGGACGGGGACATTTTTGGGGTTATGTCTTTGTTGTGTTAGTTTGTGGTTTATACTTTATGATGTACGTTTCGGAAATTGTTTTGGAATTTTGTTGTTTTGAGGACTCGGCTGAGTTTCCCAGTTGTACCTTTCTTTTCGAATTGTTTGCATTGCATAAAAACGATTTCGATATTTGCCTTTATTGGTTCCAAGTTGGAAAGATCCGGTGATATTGTTGTCAGGCTAAGGGTCGGGACCCATTGTGATGTCTCGCCCGTAGCATCCCGAGTCCCGCGGAATCGGGGTGTTACAAAGTGGAATCAAAGCCTAGGTTGACAACAATGGCACTCACAATCTTCTAAAGGTCGAATAAGGAATAAACAGAACCCCACGGGTTCTGACTTTTCGTTTTTAAAATCATATGCATGAGTCGAGATGGGATAGAATTGTAACACCCCAAATTCTCGGAACTCGGGAAGCTACTGGTTAGGACCTCACAATGGGTCCCGACCTTGGTTTAACAACAACATTACTCGGATCTTACAACAAGGCACAAATGTATTTAAAACAGTTTCTAAAAACATAATATTTTTAATGGTATAAACGTACACATGTGACAGCCTTACAAACATATATAAAGATACATAACATGCATGACGTATGGAAGACTCCCCCGTCCCCATCTAATGAGTACGTGGACCCGGCTGACCATCCGTTCCGGATCTCTCTGCAACTGTCTATCTCTACAGGTCTACAACACGGATAAACCGTTAGCTAACTATCCAAATATAAGCAAAAATGATAACAGCACAAACACAAGCAGAAACAAAAAATAAACAAACATCATGCTGACACTCAACCGTTTATTATCTATTATTTAAGTGATTCACATTATTCAATTTAAGTTGTGGCACGAGAATTATTATTAGTTCTCGCCTCCGTTCCTTATCCAACTGGTGTAGGTCTAGCTGACTTCCATTGGTAGCATCACTACAAACCACGTATGGACTAGTCCCGAAAGAAACCCCCAGCGCCCCGCGAGCTACTGAGCAGAATGCCACCGCCCGTTACTCTTAGGCCAAAATATAGGTCGGTAATTATATATCACAACCTATCTCTCTAACATTTCAATCACACACCACCATCATCATTTATACTCATATTTAGCAGTCAGCTAAGTAAGCCCAAAGGACTTACCTGATATACAGCTCGACTCTTTGTAAACCACTCGTTCTGCAAACTGTAGCAACTCAGTTGCCTGTCAAAGGCGATAAGTGTATTAGCACACTCTCACGTAGTTAGAAGTCTAAAACTTCTAAGATCGAATGATGTATTAAGACATAACTAGTTACAGTGTTAATTTAGGGTAAAATGACCATTTTACCCTTGGTCCCGAAATTCTCGAAAATCTAGAATTCATGTCTAATCTCTTATTTGAGGTTCTAAATTTATTTTCTAACTCCTAAAATTTTATTTGGTTCCAAACTGACATTTTTCCTATGTTTCTATTTTCCGGAAGAATTGTAAAGGTCTAACTTCGGTTCTAAATATAAAATTCTTAACGGCTTATAATAATTCCGAATTAAATCCCTAAATCATCTATGAGGTTCTATCTAACTTTAGGAGAAAGAATTTCTCCAAACTGTTCATTCAACAGTTTTATAAAAATTCCTAAAGTTGACTACTCCCTTTACAAATTCTATACTTAGCCCAAATCTGAGTAGACTTTGAAAAATCATAACTCCTAAACCACTCACTGGATTTATCCCAAATTTTAATATGTTCTACTATAAAATCTTATCTATAATATATCCAAAATTTAGCTGCAAAGGAGATCAAAATCCTATTTAAAACTATCTCCCAAAACCGAATTTCAGCACAACAGAAAAACTGCTTACGACTCAATCTTGGAAAAATCGTAAATCCCAAAGCACTCGCTGGATGCCTCTCAAATTTTTATATGTTCTACAACAGTATGTAAACTATATCATATCCAAAATTCAAGTCCAACGGATATCAAGAGCTTATTCAAAATCATCTCACAAAACAGCATCACTTGCTGTTTTCCCTAATACTCAGCACGTATATAAAAACGTCAACTTTGAAACACAATAACTCTCAACCCGTAACTCCGATTCTTCCCAAATTTTAATATGATCTCCAGCAAGATATCAACTATATCATATCAAAAATTCAAGCCTAACAGAGGTCAAAAGCCTATTCAAAACTATCTCACAAAACAGCATCCCATGCTGTTTTTCTCAACTCAGCACACTTAGAAAACTGCATGAGAAGCCAACTTGATAAACTCATATCTCCTAAACTATAACTCAGAATTGGCTCAAATTTCAGTATGTTCTACACTGCAATACCGACAATAACATATCCAAAATTCAACGGTAGATCTTTATCCAAACGTTTAATAATTGTCCGACAAGATAGGCAGTTTATAGGTCCAAAGCTGAATGAATAAATGAATTTACAGCAGCCCCCTTATTTCTATCATTTTATGTATACATTCAGCAGCTACCTATCTATGTTAACTATGCTCAAGGCCGACTACAGCAGCTCACATACATATTTATGACAGTGAAATCGAAAAGTGGAGGAGCCAGCTTACGGAACTGCAGTCCGGCGGTAAGGGGTTGGCGTTCCGGCGGCAAAGGGCTGGCGTTCCGGCGGCAAAGGGCTAACGTTCCGGCGGCAAAGGGGCTGGCTGCGCAGGAAGACAGTTACTGCCTCGGAATCGAACCAGAAAGCGGAAGGAAAGGAGGGAGGCGGAAGGAAGGAGGCACAACCTTACCGGCGTCACTGCGGCGGGCGTCTGAAGCGGCGCGGCTCGGTGGCTCCAGCGGTCGCACGGTGGTCCACGGCGAGGGAAAGACGGCTGCGTCTTCGGTACTGCAGTGGTCGACGGAAGGTAAGAGGCGGAACCGCAAAGAGTGCGGAGAAGAACGGAAAGAGGAGAAGGGCGGTAGACTTACCGGAGCCGGCGGAAGGTGGCGCAGGACCCGGCGGCGATGGCTCCGGCTGAAGGAGGGCGGCGCCGAGGCTGTTGTCGTCCGTATCGCAAGGGAGCAGAAGTGGGGCTGCAGTTCGATTGTTTGCGAGAGGGAAAAGGCAGGAGCGGCAATCGCGTGAGATAGGTTAGAATTAGGGTTAAATTAGATTAGTTTAATTAGGTTAATTTTAATTAGTTTAGGGTTAATGATGGGCTTAGGAAGTGGGCTGATGGCTTGGGCCTAGGGTTGGCCCAATTGAGCGGTGATCTCATAAAATCGAAAGCGGAACTCGTAACTCGTTAAAAATTTTTTTTTTTTGTGCGAGAGTTTAAATAATACGGAATTAAATTCCGTATTTATAAATTATTATTAAAAACGTAATTTATTTCCGGTCATTTAGTTTATCATTTTATGTGAATCTGGGTCACATAAATTGATAGAACTAACTCGTTTTATTTATTTATTTGTTTATTTACGATTATTTCATCGGACTTTGGTTAATTTCAATTTACCGGAACTTAAAATTTTCGGTTATTACATCAGTGCCCCCTTAAAAGAAGTTTCGTCCCGAAACTTAGAATAATTCTCTAAATCGCGCATTTCCTTTGGTATATTTAATTTTCTAGACATTTTCGTTGGCTACAAGCAACTTCTCAATCATCAACAGCAGACATGTGTCACATAAGACGTAATCACTCAATCAGTATAAAAATCTGAAAGGTCAAACAACACAACATCCGAGTACTAACTCGTCAAAACAGGAGTAACCTCTAACCCCGCAAAGAACTCGGGATAGTTACGTCTAATACTCTCCTCAGTCTCCCAAGTGGCCTCATCAGCTCCCCTCCTAGACCACTGGATCCTCAACATAGGTATCTCCTTGGATCGCAGACGTCTAGTACTGCGCTCCAAGGCAGCTACGGGGCACTCTACAAATGTATGGTCAGGCTCAACTGTCAGATCCTCATGGCTGATGACGTGTCTCGGATCCGGGATGTACTCTCTCAACTGAGATACATGAAAGACCGGATGAACACCCTCTAATCTCGGCGGTAATGCTAGTCTGTAGGCCACCTCTCCAACTCTCTCCAAGATCTCAAAAGGTCCGACATATCGGGGACTCAGCTTCCCCTTAATGCCGAAATGCCTGACTCCTCTCGTAGGTGACACTCTCAGCCACACCTGAGCACCCACTCTAAACTCCAAAGGTCGACGCCTTTTGTCGGCGTGGGGCTTCTGACGACTCTGAGCTGCTAACATCTGCTCTCGGACTAGGGCAATCCGAGCGATGCAATCCTGTACCTGATCTGGAGCTACTCCATCAACTCTGCTGGGCTCTTCCCAACCTAATGGTGTACGACATCTCCGCCCGTACAAAGCCTCATAAGGAGCCATCCCAATAGACGCGTACCAACTGTTATTATATGAAACTCTACAAGGGGAAGGTGATCAGGCCATACATGTCCCCAATCCAGTACACAGGCTCGCAACATGTCCTCTAATACCTGGATGGTCCTCCCAGACTGACCGTCGGTTTGTGGGTGATAAGCAATGGTAAAGTGGAGACTCGTCCCCACTGTAGTGTGTACCTGCTGCCAAAATCTCGCGGTGAAACATCCATCCCTGTCGGAGACGATAGTCCTGTATACTCCATGGAGTCTCACAATATGTCTGGTAACTCCTCAGCTAGACGGCTTACCGGCCACGTTTCCTTAATCAGAATGAAGCGTGCGGTCTTCGTGAGACAATCGACTACCACCCCATTTACAGGGTCAAGCCCTAACTCGTCCTTCTTGAGGTTGAGATTATCTTGGCATAGATCTTTAAAAGGTTACGTCTCATACTATACGCCATATCCCATGTAGCCTCGTTGGCTTTTCATAAGCCACCGACTCTCAAATCTTTTCATGTAATCAGGTTACAAGCGTCTGCTACCATGTTCTAGAGTGGTTACCGGATATTTCACCAGTATCATTCGGCTCAACAGTCTGATCTTCCAATTTGGTGACCTAAATCGTGTATGGTAGGTACCTCTCCACAGAATCCGTGTAAGAATTGGTTACACTTCTAAACCGCTTTAAAGTCTCACATGGTTGTCCTACACCATTCACCTCCAAGTTCCATGTATCCGATCCAGGATATCAGCCTTATACATCTCCCGACACTTTACTAGTGCTTAAAGCTAGTTGTATCACAACTCACTTGGTCTTGTCTCTTAATATGACTCAGTCATATGGTTCCTCTAATGAAGAATCATCATCTGCTCCCCTTTTTTTTTTTTTTTTTTTTTTTTTTTTTTTTTGGTCTTAAACTTGATATAACTTAATAATCAATATCCGGTTGTCTATCTTTGTGTTCTATCGACGTCATCATATTATTTATAAATCTTTATCTTAACCCAAACTGCTTACGCCCTATCCAAGATCTTACGTGACATGGAGTGTGTCCGGAATGACAGCGCTCCACACAAGGTGATCTCACCTCACCATCCTTTGATCATAACTACTCGAGAAATGCTAACACACCATCAACATTGTACTCCTATATCCCCACGTTTACTGGACCTAGAATATTCCTCGGCAAACGCAACTCGGCTCTATTCCGATACTAAATTCTTCCTTCCAACTAAATGTATTCCCATAACCACTATCATCTTAAACTCGACACATTATTTTTCTATACCAATGAACTTCTTACTTCGTGGGTTAGGACCCACCACGCTTCTGCTGCGCTACTCCAATTTATGTTGTTGCCACCCCCTTGTCATACAGGCCTTTCCTACGACTCCAAACTGACTAACCTCAAACTTTTCTCCCAATTACACCATAAGTCCTGACCGGGTGAAGTATCAAATACCTTCCTTACTTGGCTTGAGGGAATAATATAACGGTTGAAAGACGGACTTTTCTGTCTACTTTCTTAATTCTTTTAACCCGTATCCAAACTCCCTGACTCGAGCGGAGTTTGATCTTAACCAGCCAGCAAGAATCTCTAACACGATTCTCTTATTCCTTTAGTTCACGCAAGAAGGTTTCCGGTACCTATTTGAGAAAATCTTCTAAGGGGTCGGTAAAGCTACTCCATAGGTCCACAGTCACAATTATCTCTTCTTTGCGTCACACAACTCGTCAATACCAAACGATGCTTGCACGTCCTCGGTTGATGTCGTTTAGTCTATAATGGACTTGTCTCAATTTCCCGGATTACTTTTCACATACCCATGTTGTCATTGATTTTCCTGATGAGCACTACTTACTCGAGCTCATCTCTTTATACTCCTTTGGCTCGCTCTACATTACAAACTTCCAGTTCTCCCGTGAACTAACTCCATTTCTCGAGTCCAACTGTGTCATCCATCTGATATCAATGGTCCTTTCTAGATCTTCTACTATAGCTTGTCAGCACGTCTACGCGACTCTCATGACCTTAACTTCCCTCTACTGGCGGTTTATCTAGTAGGGAATGCTACACACACCCTGTCTTGATTGACATAGAACTTTATCAAAATCATATACTCCTTACCCCTCTAGTTCTTCTTTTATAATCCATCGGTACTAACTGTGATTTGCACCCTTTTCCTAGCCAGTAGGTAGTAATCCCGTCACACGCTTCCCTTGGTCTTCAATGACATAAAGGGTGTCCTTTCTGGCCGTCTAGTCTTTCTTCTTAAGTTCTTAATTAGGGTTCCTTGCTCGAACTCACTCCATGTTATTATTAAGATACTAGCACGCGGATCGATTTAGCTTCACATTTGTCGTTGTTGATCTCTTGAAGGGTCCTCTAGACGTCTATAAAATTCTTTCATTAGTTTGGTGTTGTGTTGTAATGCCACATTTATAGAATTCCGTTGTCTTAATTTCAGACTTCTACTGTATTTGATACTTACGTCATGATTTCTTGCAACTCTTGCATCTCTGAGTAGGTCAAACCGTCTCTATGATGATGAAATTTATTTCACGTCTTTTAAACTCATTTGTCAATGGTTGTTTTGTACTCCTTTAATTCTTCGCCTCAGGTCAGCACCTTATCTTCTTTGTACTCTCATGCCCATGCTTACATGTGGCGGCGTTTGCTTTGATTGTAACATCTTTTATTCTGCAAATCTTGGTTGTACTCCGTTCTGTATGATTCTTGTTCCCTTATCGTTATCTCTAATCCGACCTTTCGTCGTCTCTTACATGATTCTTCTAATTCATCTCTCAGCCTCATACGACCAAGTCCCTTGTATGACTTCCTGTTCCTTCTGCCTGAGTTGACTCGGGGATTCCTTTCCCATCGGACGGTACTTGTGGTGAAAATTGTCTCCACATTTGTACTTCTTTGCCCACTCGTTCTTCGGATGATTTATAAGGTCACCAAGACGTCCATCAGAGTATCATACTCAATCTTGGTCTGAATCCCTTATCTCGTGTGGAAAACTCTTCAAACTCGTTACCGATTTATCATGAGGCGCTAATCGCTTCATGATATCACAACTAAAGAATACCAGATATCCTTTAGGATACTAGCATACTACACACACACAATTATATAATTTACACTAAAACCTATCAATATAAGTCTCTATACTAACTCACCTATCGTTCCAAGCTGCAGAGATCCACGGAGAACGATGGTGGTCCGACGTACTACTAACCCAACAACCCGACTATGCACGTGTGTAAAAACAGAAATCCGTTTTGAAAATCTTAGACCCCTTTCGGGTTCTAGTTATTTTATACATTCGGTCTTTCAGAAGATTTCAAGTGCCATTGTTGCCAACCCAGAGCTCTGATACCATGTTGTAACACCCCAAATTCTCGGAACTCGGGGAGCTACTGGTTAGGACCTCACAATGGGTCCCGACCTTGGTTTAACAACAACATTACTCGGATCTTACAACAAGGCACAAATGTATTTAAAACAGTTTCTAAAAACATAATATTTTTAATGGTATAAACGTACACATGTGACAGTCTTACAAACATATATAAAGATACATAACATGCATGACGTATGGAAGACTCCCCCGTCCCCATCTAATGAGTACGTGGACCCGGCTGACCATCCGTTCCGGATCTCTCTGCAACTGTCTATCTCTACAGGTCTACAACACGGATAAACCGTTAGCTAACTATCCAAATATAAGCAAAAATGATAACAGCACAAACACAAGCAGAAACAAAAAATAAACAAACATCATGCTGGCACTCAACCGTTTATTATCTATTATTTAAGTGATTCACATTATTCAATTTAAGTTGTGGCACGAGAATTATTATTAGTTCTCGCCTCCGTTCCTTATCCAACTGGTGTAGGTCTAGCTGACTTCCATTGGTAGCATCACTACAAACCACGTATGGACTAGTCCCGAAAGAAACCCCCAGCGCCCCGCGAGCTACTGAGCAGAATGCCACCGCCCGTTACTCTTAGGCCAAAATATAGGTCGGTAATTATATATCACAACCTATCTCTCTAACATTTCAATCACACACCACCATCATCATTTATACTCATATTTAGCAGTCAGCTAAGTAAGCCCAAAGGACTTACCTGATATACAGCTCGACTCTTTGTAAACCACTCGTTCTGCAAACTGTAGCAACTCAGTTGCCTGTCAAAGGCGATAAGTGTATTAGCACACTCTCACGTAGTTAGAAGTCTAAAACTTCTAAGATCGAATGATGTATTAAGACATAACTAGTTACAGTGTTAATTTAGGGTAAAATGACCATTTTACCCTTGGTCCCGAAATTCTCGAAAATCTAGAATTCATGTCTAATCTCTTATTTGAGGTTCTAAATTTATTTTCTAATTCCTAAAATTTTATTTGGTTCCAAACTGACATTTTTCCTATGTTTCTATTTTCCGGAAGAATTGTAAAGGTCTAACTTCGGTTCTAAATATAAAATTCTTAACGGCTTATAATAATTCCGAATTAAATCCCTAAATCATCTATGAGGTTCTATCTAACTTTAAGAGAAAGAATTTCTCCAAACTGTTCATTCAACAGTTTTATAAAAATTCCTAAAGTTGACTACTCCCTTTACAAATTCTATACTTAGCCCAAATCTGAGTAGACTTTGAAAAATCATAACTCCTAAACCACTCACTGGATTTATCCCAAATTTTAATATGTTCTACTATAAAATCTTATCTATAATATATCCAAAATTTAGCTGCAAAGGAGATCAAAATCCTATTTAAAACTATCTCCCAAAACCGAATTTCAGCACAACAGAAAAACTGCTTACGACTCAATCTTGGAAAAATCGTAAATCCCAAAGCACTCGCTGGATGCCTCTCAAATTTTTATATGTTCTACAACAGTATGTAAACTATATCATATCCAAAATTCAAGTCCAACGGATATCAAGAGCTTATTGAAAATCATCTCACAAAACAGCATCACTTGCTGTTTTCCCTAATACTCAGCACGTATATAAAAACGTCAACTTTGAAACACAATAACTCTCAACCCGTAACTCCGATTCTTCCCAAATTTTAATATGATCTACAGCAAGATATCAACTATATCATATCAAAAATTCAAGCCTAACAGAGGTCAAAAGCCTATTCAAAACTATCTCACAAAATAGCATCCCATGCTGTTTTTCTCAACTCAGCACACTTAGAAAACTGCATGAGAAGCCAACTTGATAAACTCATATCTCCTAAACTATAACTCAGAATTGGCTCAAATTTCAGTATGTTCTACACTGCAATACCGACAATAACATATCCAAAATTCAACGGTAGATCTTTATCCAAACGTTTAATAATTGTCCGACAAGACAGGCAGTTTATAGGTCCAAAGCTGAATGAATAAATGAATTTAAAGCAGCCCCCTTATTTCTATCATTTTATGTATACATTCAGCAGCTACCTATCTATGTTAACTATGCTCAAGGCCGACTACAGCAGCTCACATACATATTTATGACAGTGAAATCGAAAAGTGGAGGAGCCAGCTTACGGAACTGCAGTCCGGCGGTAAGGGGTTGGCGTTCCGGCGGCAAAGGGCTGGCGTTCCGGCGGCAAAGGGCTAGCGTTCCGGCGGCAAAGGGGCTGGCTGCGCAGGAAGACAGTTACTGCCTCGGAATCGAACCAGAAAGCGGAAGGAAAGGAGGGAGGCGGAAGGAAGGAGGCACAACCTTACCGGCGTCACTGCGGCGGGCGTTTGAAGCGGCGCGGCTCGGTGGCTCCAGCGGTCGCACGGTGGTCCACGGCGAGGGAAAGACGGCTGCGTCTTCGGTACTGCAGTGGTCGACGGAAGGTAAGAGGCGGAACCGCAAAGAGTGCGGAGAAGAACGGAAAGAGGAGAAGGGCGGTAGACTTACCGGAGCCGGCGGAAGGTGGCGCAGGACCCGGCGGCGATGGCTCCGGCTGAAGGAGGGCGGCGCCGAGGCTGTTGTCGTCCGTATCGCAAGGGAGCAGAAGTGGGGCTGCAGTTCGATTGTTTGCGAGAGGGAAAAGGCAGGAGCGGCAATCGCGTGAGATAGGTTAGAATTAGGGTTAAATTAGATTAGTTTAATTAGGTTAATTTTAATTAGTTTAGGGTTAATGATGGGCTTAGGAAGTGGGCTGATGGCTTGGGCCTAGGGTTGGCCCAATTGAGCGGTGATCTCATAAAATCGAAAGCAGAACTCGTAACTCGTTAAAATTTTTTTTTTTTTGTGCGAGAGTTTAAATAATACGGAATTAAATTCCGTATTTATAAATTATTATTAAAAACGTAATTTATTTCCGGTCATTTAGTTTATCATTTTATGTGAATCTGGGTCACATAAAATGATAGAACTAACTCGTTTTATTTATTTATTTGTTTATTTACGATTATTTCATCGGACTTTGGTTAATTTCAATTTACCGGAACTTAAAATTTTTGGTTATTACAAGAATGTACCGGACCACCACTCCGTCTGTGGACCTCGGCGACGTAGATTTCTGGATTTTGATATGTATATTCTTTGATAGTTATATTTGTATATTTATATATGTATATGGCCTTAGGATGTTTTTGGACTTGTATGTACCTAGTTATGCATGTGACCTTAGGATGAATGGGCTTGTATGCCTTGGATTGTGTGTATGGGATTTTGTTACCTTATGCTTTTGTACGTTTTTATCATATTAAATTCATAAGTATTATATACATTCTTATATTTATATGAATAAACACGAAACGATATCATATGGCACGCACGAGAGCTACCGCTTACGTAGGGCCCGCCAGGGGTAGACCCCCTCTTCCTCCTACCGTCTTGAGGCAAGGACGAGTAGGAAGACCTCCAGGTACGAGAGGTCGGGAACGTATCCCCATTGCGGACCCACCCGTTGTGGATCCACCAGCAGCTGAGGATCCTGTTGAGGATGTGGTAGAGAGCCTCATTCCCGAGGCTAGGGATAGGACCGTTACGAGGTCCGGAGCACAGGGTCCTCCATCTGCCGAGACCGATGGAGCGTTGATAGGGATTTCAGTGTTTTGAGAGTATGTTAGGAAGGTCAAGGTGGCGTTTAGGACGGGAGTACCACCTCCCGCACCGCCGGTACGTGCACCCGCATTTACGAGATCAATTGAGGTATCGTAGAGGGTAACTCAGGTGAGGGCCGCACCAAAGATAGCTACACCAGAGATAGGTCTCACCAGCGGTAGTTGCCCCCGAGCCAGTTATGGATGTTGCTAGGGTTAGAGACGAGCTGAGGTCTCCGAGACCGGATTCATGGTTGAAGGCTTTCAACCAGCAACATGTACCCTACTTCGACGGAAAAGTAGGACTAGAGGTGGAGCATTGGATTGGGCATGTAGAGTCCGCTTTAGAGGTGATCCGTTGCCCGGAGGAGAGGTAAGTTGAGGTAGTCCAGACACTATTCCAGGATCAAGCCCAGTAGTAGTGGAGGACAATTAGAGGAGGTGTGACCAGGATGAACCAGCTGTTGAACCTTGTTAGGGAGACCTTTTGCCCGAATTCATTGAGGAGAGACAAAGTCTAGGACTTCTTGCAAGCGGGATTTGAGGACGTCCCGGTCATTGTGTCCATTAGGCGATTTAGGGCGGAGTTATCCTTGTTGGGTCCCGCCACACCTCCGGCGGACTAGCATGTCTATCTCTTTTCACGGAGATTGAGGGAGCCCACCTGAGCTTACCTTGCGGGATTCCGTTGTGACTTTCTGGTGGAATACCGAGACCGAGTTTCGGCATACAAGAGGGACCACCCGGGTCCTAAGAGAGTTATTCAGTCCGAGGGGCCGGACAAGAGACGGAGGATAGAGCCCGCTAGTTCAAAAGTAGGAGCCTCAGGATGTGAGCGGATCTAGGTGCAGAGCCGTCCTAGTCCTCAGACTACGGCCTCAAGCTCCGATCGGGGGTGTCAGCGTTTCAATTGTGGAGGGTATGGACACATTAGGAATGCATGTAGGAAGCCGTCCGTGGCTTGCTTCACTTGTGGCCAGGTAGGCCACCGAGCAGCTTTTTGCCGTCATGGCAAGGCAAAGTCGTAGCAGGAATCTTCACCTGCTAGTGTGGCGAGAGGGGGGCAGAGGTTACCTCAGTACCAGACGTCGAGCTACCAGTAGAGGTTTCAGGGTCAGGCTCGTACTCAAGATTGACCCCGGGTCAGGGCCTAGGTGGGGGCATGGTGGAGGCACCACGGAGGCCAGAGTTGCTCAAGCCAGGGCTCTTGAGCTTAGGAGCGCCATCGATCCAGCGATGCCGGTGGTCTCAGGTACTTTTTAGTTTTACGACTTCTCGGTTGGGATATTGCTTTATTATACGAGTGCTACACACCGATCTTTTGTCGTTGTTGTATAGTTAGGAATGACCTTAGTTACGGTAGAGTAGACCTGTTCAAGTCCGGGCTCGGGCTGGACTCGGGCCGGGCATTTTCAAAAAAAAACCCGTTTTGGCGGACCCGGGCCGGACTGAGCCTGGCTCACGGGCCTGCCATGGCTGCCGTACCCGCCCGGCCGGGCGGGCCGGGCTGCCCGGCGGGTACCCGTTTTTTTTTTTAAACTGTGACTTTATTTGCAGTGTGCCTGTAAAACTCAGTACTTCAGTAGTCTATACCTGTATAATTTGCAGTGTGCCTGTAAAACTCGAAAAATATGATACAAACATAATCAAAAGATTCAACGAAAACACAAATTCACAATCAAAAACTCAAGAATCAAGATAGAACAATAATACCTACCAAGTACCAAAGTATCAAGTAACAAATAACAATATCGACAGAGGCCCGACCGGACCGCCCGCCCACGAAAACGGGCGGTATGAACATCGACAGAGGCCCGCCCGGCCCGCCAGTCCCGGCGGGCCGGGTACGAACAAGGTACCAGGCCCGGTCGGGCCGCTCGGCCCAGCCCGGAGCCCGGCAAAAAAAAAAAAATTATGAACTTTAGGTTTAGGGTTATACGAAAACTTCTAAATTCTGAACCTTCCCTCTTCCAATTCCAGCCGACAACTCGACAAGCGACAACCCTCGCGACCCCTTTGTCCCTCATCTCTCTTCCCTCTTCTCTTCCAGCCGTTGCGGCGCTGCCGAGTGCCGGCCCTCGTCCAGACTCCCTCGCAACCCCTTTGTCCCTCGCGACCCCTCTGTCCCTCGCGAGTCGCGACCCCTCTAGCCTCTATCCAGACTCCAGTCGCGACCCCTCGCGACCCCTCTGGCCTCTGCCGAGTGCCGGCCCTCTTCCTCGACTCGTCTTGTCCACCGGCCTCTGTCCTCTTCCTCGACTCGTCTTGTCCACCGGAGCCTCCTCTACCTCCGTCTTCTGGTAAGTTTCTTCTCCTTTCTTACATCTTATAAAGACATGTTGACTCGTGTAATCATCTCCAACAATATAAGAAGCTGATGCGAAATTTATGCAATTACAAACGTCTAGTGTGTCTACTGCAGACTGTAGTGTTATGGTCTTCTGATTTTGTGTCATTTGTATTTGTAGACGATGGTTGATCCTGACTCGACAGCTAATGATGATGTTGAGGTTTCAAGCGGAGGTGCAAGAACACAATGCACTGCAAGTGGAAAAAAGCTTACTTCAAATGTATGGGCTGACATGACCGAATCGGTGAATGATAATGGTTCAATTACAGCTACCTGCAACCACTGTAAGAAAGTTTTAAATGGTCATCCAAATAGTGGTACATCGCATCTTAAAAGACATATTTCTTCATGCTCTCTCGTCGTGTCCGTGATGTTAAAAGTTATTGCATTTCTGGTGCTGGTTCTAGTAGTAATGCTATTAATGTGAATCAAGTGTCATTGAGAAGTCATGTTCCTGGTTTTGATGAAATCTGTGATGCTTTGTGTCAGTTTGTCGTAGCAGGGGGTCATTCTTTTAGTATTGTGGAGGAACCTGGTTTCAAAAATTTGATGAGAACTGTTGCACCTGATTTTCAACTTGTTGGTAGACTTACAATTAAGAGAGATGCAATATCTCGTTATACAGAAGCAAAAAAACTGGTTTGTGTTGAGTTACAAGATGCTCCTGGTAGGATTAGTTTTACAACCGATAATTGGAGAAGTGAGAACAGTTCTGAAGAGTTTATGTGCTTGACAAGTCATTGGATTGATCGTGATTGAAAATTACAAAAGCGTATGATTAAGTTTTCAGCTTTAACTCCCCCATTTGATGGTGTTTCACTTGCAGAAGAGGTTTTGTTGTGTTTGGGTGAATGGAAAATTGCGGATAAAGTTTTTACCATCACACTTGATAATGCATCATATAATGATACTATGATTGGATCTCTAAGGAATCATCTCATTAGGAAACACTCTTTGTTATTTAATGGACAATTTTTTCACATGCGGTGTTGTTGTCATATCATTAACTTGGCGGTGCAAGCCGGTTTGAAGCTGTTAGATGTAGTAGTTGTGAATATCCGTAGGATTATTATTCATTTAAGGCATTCAATTCCGAAGAAGAAAAAGTTTTATGAAATTGCTTGCACTAACTTTGGTTTGAGTCCTACCAAGAAGTTGCGTTTGGACATGCCTATTAGGTGGAATTCTACTTTCACCATGCTTGATCGTTTTCTATACTTTCGAGATCCAATTGATAGTTTTATTACCAAAGATTCTGATTTGAAAGCACACCGTTTGACAGTTGAGGATTGGGACAAAGTTGATGAGATTCAACAGTTTTTGCATGTTTTTTGACGTAACAAATCATTTTTCTGCATCAAAGACACCTACTGCCAATGTTTATTTCCATGGAGTGTGGAGTATTCATATGCATTTGCTATCTGTTATGGAAGGTCCTCATTGTGTTGTGTCTGACATGGTTGCTCAAATGCAATTGAAATTTGCAAAGTATTGGGGTGATTACAATTTGCTTTTATCTTGTGCTGCTGTTTTGGACCCTCGTATGAAACTAGAAGGGGTTCATTTTTGTTATGAAAAGTTGTTTGGTTTTGAAAAGGCTAAAGAGATGATGAATAAGGTTAAAGAAACATTGTTGGAACTATTATAGGACTACAAAGACCATGGAGTGAACACAAATAGTGCAGAAAATAGCGAGGCTGAGGCACCGAATGTGATGCTTGATTTTGATGTGAGTGTTAGGAGGAGGTTTGCTTCATCTCCTTATGAGAGTTTGTTTGACCATTTGTCCAAGAAAATGAAGACTAGTAATAAACCAGAGTTGGACCAATATCTTGATGAAAAGAATTATGATTTTAGGAAGGAGTTTGATATTCTTGAGTTTTGGAAGTCTAATGTTGATAGTTTTCCAGCCCTTTCTTATTTGGCCCGGGATATTCTATCCGTCCCTATTTCAAGTGTTCCATCTGAATCGGCTTTTAGCTTAGGAAAGAAGATGATAACTTCAACTAGAAGCTCTCTTGCGGCGGATACTGTTGAAGCACTTGCATGTTATGAAGATTGGTTACGTGTGAAGGGTTTACTTGAAGGTAATTTATCTCTTTATATTTTATTTTCTACTATAATAGTGTTATATTTCAATTTGAAGTTCATTATTTAAGACTTTGCTTTTAACATTTCAAGGTTCATCTAAAATCCTTCGAATTGGAGTACCGGTTGAAGAGGGTGAAGACGAAGAGGGGTCGTGCATTATCTCAAATAGAGAATGAAGAATTGAAGATATTGTTTGGGATAATTATTGTTCTATGTTGTTACTTGTTACTTGGTATTTGGTTATCTTGATTGTTGAGACTTTTGGTTGTTACTTGTTGAGTTGTTGCCTTGTTGCCTTTGTTGGATATGTTGTTATTTGTTACTTGATACTTTGGTACTTGGTAGGTATTATTGCTCTATCTTGATTCTTGAGTTTTTGATTGTGAATTTGTGTTTTCGTTGAATCTTTTGATTATGTTTGTATGATATTTTTCGAGTTTTACAGGCACACTGCAAATTATACAGGTATATACTGCTGAAGTACTGAGTTTTACAGGCACACTGCAAATAAAGTCACAGTTTTAAAAAAAAAAAAAGGGTACCCGCCGGGCGGGTACGGCAGCCATGGCAGGCCCGTGATCTGGGCTCAGCCCGGCCCGGGTCCGCCAAAACGGGCTTTTTTTTGAAAATGTCCGGCCCGAGTCCGGCCCGAGCCCGGACTTGAACAGGTCTAAGGGAGACCCTTCAGTATGAGGTTACCCGATTAGGGTAAGAGTAGTGCCAACCAAGAGATACCAGTTGCCATTTGCGTGGGAAACCATAATTGGTGAGCCGACTCATATATCATGCACTTCGAGTGCATGAAGAAGACATCGTAGAGACGGACAAAGGGGACTTCCATCTACTTCAGGAACATCAATCGAGGGATCGTGATGACCACCACTTCGACGAGATGAAGTGATCTTTCCCAAGTGAAGGCAAGAGGAAGCGGAGCTTCCATCGGGATCAAGAGAAGATGCAGGGTGAATCGGCACTAATGAAAGAGAAGTGACGCTTTTCGGACTCACAGTAGGAGCTATGATAACAATAACTTTCAGCGAGGAACCTAATACTAGTGACAAGGCAAGCTTGGAACTTAAGACATTAACTTGAAGAGGAACGAGCAAGATATTTCCACGGTTCTGAAATGGGGAATTTCGCCTAACGTTCCGACGAAGCATGTCGTACGGTGGCGAAGTTGGTCTTGTAATGCCAAGAGGTGCATAAGGTGACCAACATGATTAAGAAAGAATGCGAGGAACTTCCCCGATGCGTTGGGATGCAGGAAGTTGAGAGGAAGTTTAACCAAAGCCTAAGGCAATGGAGTACAATCAACCTCGTTAAATAAGACGAAGCAAGACAAGTGTGAGAGAGACATCACCCCAACACATAGGGGTAGATCATTGGACCATGACCACCGGCCAAGCTAAGAAAAGACTGTATCGGTGGTTATGTAATTGGATGAGAAGACTAGAGATCATAAAGCCTAGAATGATGGAAGGGGTATTTAACCTTAAGACCGACCTTGGCTTAACTCGGTTCTCCAAGGTGCCGTAACGATGACATGAGGAAGAGCATGAGCCGTGGGAGCATTTGAAGGAAAACAGACTACAAGATCTTGTTGATAAAGGCCCTGAAGAACCGATGCACCAAAGGGGGAAGTTTACATGACAAGTTGTCTAGGAATAGCGACCCCGAAGTACGGATAAAGGTTGCAAGTTTTTCTAAGAAGTGTTGGTTATAAGTAGATCCATAAAGAGATTTCCCAAGTAACACCAGTTAGGAGTAACCAACTCCGGATGACGGCAGAGTGGAGAGTAAGACGGGAATTTCAAAGGACTTCTTGAGAGCTAGGAAAGGACTCATCGGTACGAATTTTACAAGATTACCTTGGGGGACGATATGTTGAAGTGAACAAGTAATTCTTCAGGATAAGGCCAACCTAGGTATGGAGGAACGAGGGAGAAACATTATGAGACGATTGTACTAAGAAAGACCCGGAAAAGAGATTGAGTTCAAGTCATCGGACCCTTATGAGATCCTAGAGTATGTTAAGAGAAATGACTTATAAGTCAGCCTTTCCACCGATAGTGATTTTCGAGCGTAGTATGAGACGATCCTGAGATCCACCCTTGTTTGTGCTTGTGTGCTCTATGTCATGACGTGTTATGGGAGTTCGTATGAGGGTGTGTGTACCTTGCGAGGTTTTGATGTGATGAGCTTCGTATGTATACTTGGATGAGGACCCATAGTTGACGTTTTACGAGTTCCGTGTAGTTACGAGGCATGTTTTGACCGAGAGTATCACGTTAGCAAGTTTCGGGACAAACTTGTTTTTAGGGGGGTTAGTTGTAACATCCGCAAATTTTATTCCGGATGGTTAGCGGGTTTCGACCTTTCCGCAGGCGCGACTCAGTTTTCCCCGCATGCACGGGATGTTGAGTAACGAGTTTTATTCCTTTCTGGCACCTCGTTTTCTCTCATAAGCTTGGACCCCTCGCTGCTTGTGTCTAGGGTACAAGAGGTCAGCTGACCTCTTGGTTCCCTCCCACCTTTTGCAGCCAAAGATTCCCTCTTTTCCCTTTGGCTCTCATTTTACGTTCTTCACTTCTCCCATTTTCCTCTCTTCTCTCTCTTTCCCCTCTTTGCTCTTTGGAGGTCTTGCATGTGTGAACTGTAGTAGAAGAGGATCTGATCCAGTGTGGTAAGCTTCTTCCCCTTCCTCCCTTCTTCATCCTGGTTGTTTACCCTTTCTTTTTCCCTCTTCCATCCATAGCCATGGATGAAGCTTGAGAGAAGCTTGTTCATCAAATCCTTTGAATGCGCTTGTTCTTAGCTCGATTAGGTCGAGGAGAGGAGCCTAAGAGCAGTGGTTGGTGTTTGGAGAAGGCCCAGCAAGGAGAGAAGGACATTTGAGCCAAGGACCCACCGTCGAAGATGACCCTCTACTGTTCGACCGCGGGGGCAGATCATCACAGCCGCGGGGGCGGATCATCACAGCCGCGGGGGCGGATCTAGGCCACCGCAGGGGCGACTCAAAGACCCACTAGGGGCGGCTTCAGGACGCCAGGGAGCCGAAGGGGCGGCACCAGGGACCGCAGGGTCGGTGAAAAGGGACACGCAGGGGGCGCCAACTTGTTCCGCGGCTGCGTATTCTTCACCAGTAGGCTTCCTTCTCCCTTCCTCTTCGTTCCTTCCTTAGCTTTGTAGTTGTATCATGTTAGTATCATGCCTAGGATGGCCTATAGTAGCTTGTGAATGCTACCTAGTGGTTGAGAACCTAGGAGCCCTTATGGCTTGATGTAGTTGATGGCTTTGACTTGGATGATCTTGTTGGACCTTCTAAGCTAGATTGTCCTTCCTTGGTTGTGACTTATGTTCATGAGAGGTTATAGGTTGTCATGAGTTCTATTATGTTTTGAGAGAGGTTGGGCTATGGGTAGATCTCCTGATGCGTTGAGTGAGAGGTGAGTGTAGGAATTCTAGGATGCGGTCCTAGAATTGAGAGTCAAATGGTCTTGCGTAGATCATTTGTATAGAAGTCTAAGACTTCTTGTGTGAGTGGGTTGTTGACATATATCTTCATGTGAGCAGGTTGTGGGCTTCTTCCCAAGGGGAGCGAGAGTGTTGTGAGTTGAGTATGGAGACGAGGTAAGTCTTCGGACTTACTTAGGTTGTATTCTTTGTATTAGTTGCGATGTGTGTTGGTGGTGTGTGTTTATTGTTTATATTATAACAACCATGAAACCGGAAATAGGAAGACCTTATATTATTTTATTGGCCCAAGTGTATGATAACGGGCGGTAACAATACTACCTGGCTCTTGCGGAGAGCTGGGGGGGGGGGGTTCTCGGCGATTAGCCCGGGCAGGTAGACGGCCAGATGCATCAGTGCCATTCCTTGACGGTGAGTAGGGACCGAGGCGAGATCATGTAGTGATTCTCGTGTCACAATTGAAAGTTGAATTAGTAATGGGATATGACTTAATAAATAAAAAGATAATAAACCGGACTTGTGTTTTTTGATCATGTTGAATGTTTTGTTTATTTACGTGTGTTTGTGCCATCACCTTGTTCCTAATGCCTTGAATATTAGTTAACGGTTTTAAACCGATTGTGTAGATGCCTTGCAGGTTAGAGATGCCGCCGAGTGCGGTGGATGAGTTTATAGTCGGGGGTCTCTGTACATTATAGGACAGGGACGTTTTTTGGATTATGTCTTTGTTGTGTTAGTTTGTGGTTTATACTTTACGATGTACGTTTCGGATATCGTTTTGGTATCTCGTTGTTTTGAGGACTTGACTGAGTTTCCCGGTTGTACCTTTCTTTTCGAATTGTTTGCATTGCATTAAAACGATTTCGATATTTTCCTTTATTTGTGCCATGTTGGAAAGATCAAGAGAAATTGTTGTCAGGCTAAGGGTCGGGACCCATTGTGAGGTCTAACCCGTAGCATCCCGAGTCCCGCGGAATCGGGGTGATACACTAAGAATTGGAAACATCGAGAAGTACTCTTTCTATCAACCTTATAACCTGCAAAGTCTGCATCTGAATAGCCAACAAGGTGAAACGAGCTTTGGCGTGGGTACCATAATCCTAAGTCCTTAGTGCCATTGATATACCAAAATATCCTTTTCACAGCTATCAAGGGTGACTCTTTAGGTTCAGCTTGAAGTCCTTCACACATGCACACGCTAAACATAATGTCAGGTCGAATAGCGGTTAGATATAACAATGAACCGATCATACCTCGATACTCCTTTTGTACAACACTTTTTCCATCTTTGTCATGGTCAAGCAAAAGTGTAGAACTCATAGGAGTCTCTACGACCTTAGATTGATCTATCTTATACTTCTTAAGCAAGTCCTTGATATACTTTCTTTGATTGAGAAAATTTTCTTTATTTTCTTGTGTAACTTGAAGTCCAAGAAAGAAATTTATCTCACCCATTAAGCTCATTTCGAATTCCCTGCACATGATATCTGAAAATTCCTTGCATAGGGAATCATTAGTAGCACCTAATAATATATCATCAACATAGATTTGTACTACTAAAATACCGATCCTCTGATTTTGATAAATAAAGTTTTATCAATTAAACCTCTTTTGAAATTGTTTTCAAGAAGATACTTGGACAATCTTTCATGCCAAGATCGAGAAGCTTGCTTAAGACCATAAAGAGCCTTGTTCAGTTTTAAAACATGATCAGGAAATTCATCATTTTCAAAACCAAGTGGTTGAGCAACATAGACTTCTTCTTCTAAGGAGCCGTTTAGAAAAACACATTTTACATCCATTCGAAATAACTTTTTGCTCATGAAAGATGCAAATACAAGTATCATACGTATGGCTTCTAACCTGGCAACCGGAGCAAAAGTCTCCTTATAATTAATACCTTTTTCTAGGTTATAGCCTTGAGCTAAAAGTCGTGCTTTATTTCGAGTGACTTTACCATTTTCATCCAACTTGTTCCGAAAAACCCATTCGTGCCAATGACGGATTGATGCTTTGGTCTTATCGTAAAAGTCCAAACCTTATTCTCTTAAACTCATTTAGTTCGTTTTGCATGGCAATGATTTAGTCGGGTTCTTGAAGAGCTTGAACATAATTCTTTGGGTCAATAAGAGACACGAGCGCAGAGAACGCACATAGGTTGTTTACTTTGGATCGACTTTAAACTCCTGCATTTGGATCTGAGATCACATTCTCTTGTGGATGGTATGAAGAGTGTTGAAACGTCCTTTGTTTGTAAGATGGAACAGATCCTAACGATTGAGGTTCATATGCTTGAGTAGATTCAGGTACCGTTGGAGTGTTGCCCTTGGATCCTATCTCAAGGCCTTGAATTTGGATTTCAAGGCCTTGAAACGGAGTTCTGACATCGCAGTTTTCTGTTTCAAGGTCTTGAAGATGTGTTTCAAGGTCTTGAGAGTTTTCTCCGGTATCTTGAATCTTCTCTTGCATATTCTTTTCTTGATCTTTAGGATATTCTTCTTCATCGGAATTGTGATCTTCTCGTTGATTCAGATTAAGATCTGCAAAACTTTCACTCAAAGTACCATCATTGCTTTCATCAAATATGACATGAATACTTTCCTCGACAATTTTGGTAAACTTGTCATAAACTCGATAAGATTTGCTATTTGAAGCATATCCAATGAATATAGCTTCATCACTACGTGCATCAAATATCCCAAGATTATCTTTGCCATTGTTATGAACAAAGCATGTACATCCAAAGGGTTTAAAATAAGAAATATTAGGTTTTCTACCCTTAAAGAGTTCATAAGGAGTCTTTTTCAAAATAGGGCGAATGAAACATCTATTCAAGATATAATTAGGTTTGTTTACTGCTTCTGCCCAAAAACTTTTTGGCAAACTATTTTCTAAAAGCATAGTTCTAGACATATACTCTAGGGTGCGGTTCTTACGTTCCACAACCCATTTTGTTGAGGAGTTCTAGGACCTGAAAAGTTATGTGAAATACCATATTTTGCACAAAACAAATCAAACTTTAGTTGATAAAATTCTCTACCATGATCACTTCTTATAGAACGATTGGTAGGTTTTTCAAAGTTTGCAAGTCCTTAGATAATTTTGAAAACTCAAACAATGCTTTAGATTTTTCTCGTAGGAAAGATATCCATGTAAAGCGAGAAAAATCATCCACAATAACAAGGATGTACTGCTTACCTTTTGGAGATTTGACACGCATAGGTCCACAAAGATCCATATGTAATCGTTCAATGGGTCAAGAAGAACTTACAACCTTCTTTGGTTTGAATGAACCTCTTGTTTGTTTACCTTGTGTATAAGCTTTACATAGTTCATCTACCTTGAAGTTTAGGTTTGGCAAGCCACGTACCAAATCCTTTGAAAGTAACTTCTACATTATATGCATGCTTACGTGACCAAGTCTTCTATGCCAAAGCCTTGGATCATCAGTCAAGGCTTTGAGACACTTTAGCTTAGTTTCTGCAACTTGGTTAGTACTCATAGAATAAACATTGTTACATCTAGGAGCAATAAGCACAATATCACCCGTCGTCTTGTCTTGAACTTCACATTTTTCTGAATAAAAAATTACCTTGTTGCCTATCACATATTTAAGAGATGCTAAACAAGTTATACTTCAATCAATCTAATATACGGAACACAGCTATTTAAGTCCAAGGGACTTACTACAGTTGAAGATAACTCAAACGTCCGCAAACAAATCAGTTTTCCGCAAGAAAGAAGGACGGAAAGTCTGCTCAACAAGGCATAATGAATCGGGAACCAAACGGTTGCTTGAAGTCCATAACTTCTAGTCTCAATGATCTCTAAGAGATCTCCACAAGCTAAGGTCTCAACCTTAGTCTTACAAATCAAGAAGGGTCAACAACATCAATATAAACCAAGGAAAGGAACGAGGAATCAAGGAAAGGAAGAAACTCACCAAAGACGGGAGCAACTAGAGAGAAACCGCAGGGGCGGCCAAACAGCACCGCATATGCGGAATTGGGCAAGATCCGTAGGGGCGGCTGGGGACGGTTACGGTGCAGAAAGCTCGTCTTCTCCTTCGACATCAAGGAATTCAATAAGGACTCAAAGCTTGCTTCTCTCAACACACACACACATCACAAGTTGACCAAGGAAGCCTGTGAACATCAATGTATCAACGACGGGAACGCCAACAAGAATCAAGACTCGATCTTGATCCTTGAGGAAGAAGAAGAGAATAACGAAAAGGAAGAGAAACTGAAGGAAGGAAAGATGTAGCAAGCACAAGAATGTGATGGAGAAACATAGAGAAGAAGACTTACACGTTCAGTAGGATGCACAAGGAGGAAGGATGCAACTTTCAAGGTTGAAGAAGAACGTAAAGCAAGAAACGGAAAAAAGAAGAGAAGACGGTGTAACACCCGGAATTGTTATTCCGGTTAGTGGGCGGTTTAGCGGCCTTTCCTCAGGCACGACTTAGTCTTTCCGTATACATGATATGCTGAGTGACGGGATTTATCCCAAATCATGTTCCGACCCTTTGTTCCCCACCCTTTTCTTTTGACCCCTCGTTACCTAGCCAAAAAGGAGCCTGTGGGGGCTGCTGACCCTTGGTTCTTCCCCTTGTAGGCAACATTGCTTTCTCTCTCTCCTCACTCTTGCTCATTCACGTGATTCACTCCCTCTCCTTCACCTTGTTTCTCTCTTCTCCTTTGGAACCTCTTGGGTGTGGGTTGTAGTAGAGAAGTTGTAGATCCATCTTGGTAAGTCTCTTACTCTTCCCTTCCTTCTCCTACCTTGCTTCCATAACTCTCCTCTTCTTCTTCTCTTCTTCATTTTCATGGAGGAAGCTATGGTGGAAGGCTCATGAGTAGTCTCCTTTTCATGCATGTGTCCTTAGGCTTGTTTAGGTCTTGGAGGAGGGTTAAGATGGATTAGAAGAAGCTTGGACTCGACCCATTCAAGAAAGGTGGCCATTGGATCCCAGCTCCACCAACGAAGATCAACAAATCACTTTCTGGAGTTCAACCCCAAAGGCGGCTGCACAGTGCCACGGGGGCAGACTGAGACAGCCGCAGAGGCGGCGCCAGGATCCGCAAGGGCGGCGCCAAGATCGCCGGGAGCCGCAAGGGCGGTGACCTTAGCACGCAGTCGGACCTTTTGTTTCGCGGCTGCGTTTCTTCAACAGTAGGCTCTTCTTCTCCCTTCTTCTTCTCTCGTTTCTTCGTTGTGAGGTTGATCCATGCTAGTATCATGCCTAGGATGGACCTAGGATAGTTTCTTCAACAATAGGATCTTCTTCTTCTTTCCTTTCCGTCTTTGGTGAGTTGCTTTCCTTTCTTGCTTTCATCGTTCCTTTCCTTGGATTTTGGGAATGTTGTTGACCATTGGTGATCTATAAGACTAGGGTTTATGACCCTAGCTTGTGGAGATCTCTTAGAGATCATGGAAACTAGAAGTTATAGACTTCTAGCAGTCGTTTCGATTCTTGATTCCGTATGCCTTGTGTGAGTAGGCATTCCTTCTTTCCTATCATTCAGAATTGAGATGTTGTTGAGTTATCCGAGTAAGGTAAGTCCCTTGGACTTACTTAGTTGCGTTCCGTATATTAGATTGATTGTTTTGGCTTGTTTGTGTTGTTGTTATCGTATAACCGATAACCGGAATAGGATTGACCTTGTTATACCGTAATTGGCCCAATTGTATTATAACCGGGCAATTACCGCTTGTCCAGTTTAGAATGGGGAAACAAGGAGGTGCTCTTGCGACCAGTCCAATAGGTGACATAAGGATGCATACTAAATGGGGAAACTGGGAGGTGCTCCTACTGGTGAAAGGGGATACAGGCGAGATTGTAGCGATTCTCGTGTAACAATCTTAAGGTTAATTAGTAAAGAGTTTGACCTTAATGAAAGATAATAACCGGTTGAGTGCGAGCATGCTATATGTTTACTTTACCTTATTTGGTTTGTGCCTTTACTGTCTTTTTGATATTTAGAATGTTAGCTAACGGTTTATACCGATATTATTAGATGTCTTGCAAGATATACGTGCTGCTGAGTGATATGGACGGTGTTCAGCCGAGGTTCTTGTACATTATAGAACGGGATCGGGTTTATATTCCAGTTTTTGTCTTTCCCTTTGTTTTGAACTCGGTTGTGAGTCTTTTACATTTTCCTTGGTTATAACCTTTGATTTTAAATTGAGGTTTGATTTTCATTTATTTGTGCCTGGTTGTAAGATCCGTTGTGTCATCGCTACTTTGAGGGTCGGGACCCATTGTAAGGTCCTAGCCCGTAACGCTTCGAGTTCCCAGAACTTGGGGTGTTACAATATGGTATTAGAGCTCTAGGTTGGCAACAATGGCACTCGAAATCTTCTACAAGTCAAATAGATAAATAAACAGAACCTGCAAGGGGTCTACGTTTTCAAAAGGGGATTTTGATTTTAAACTTGTCGGTTTGGGATAGATGTTCAGGCAACCAACACTACCACCGCGGATCTCAACAGTGTAGTTTTTTTATATGTTGGCCTTTATGTGCTTATCTTGATTTTTTCTTTAGTTGTAGCGTGACCTTATATACCTATATCCCTATCGCAGATGGTGCGTATTAGAGCTACATCTACTATAGGGCAAGGAAGGGGTCGACCACCTCTTCCACCTGCCGTTCGCGGACGAGGACGTGTAGAAAGAACTCCCCTAGCTAGAGGTCGGGCAAAACCCAAGTTGCTGATCCGCCTACCGTTGAGGCGTTCGCCGAGTAAGTTGTTGAGAGTGTTGTTCCCGAGGCTGGGAACGGGACCACTACTAGGTCTGAAGCACAGAGAGCGTAGTCGACCGAGTCCGGTCGATTATCCATCAGATTTTTTGCATACCGCGACTACGTGCAGAGAGTTGAGGAGGATATCAAGACTGAAGGACTTGCACCAGCACCGCAGTACCCACGAGATTGGTTGAGGTTTCGCAAAGAGTTACGCAGGTTGTTGCTGCACCTACTAGAGTTGTTGAGGCTGTTAGAGCACCGGATGAGGCGAGAGAGCCGAGACCCGACTATTGGTTGAAGGCTTTCAACCAGCTGAAGGTTCCTTCTTTCATAGGGAAGATTGGATTGGATGTGGAGTTGTGGCTAGGACAATTGGATTCTGCTATGGAGGCAAACTGTTGCCCAAAGAGACGTCGAGTCGACATAGTGCAGACGTTGTTGAAGGATCAAACTCATTCTTGGTGGAGGATTGCCCGTGGAAATGTCACGAGTTACGAGCAGATGAAGACAATGATCAAGGATCACTATTGCCCTGCAGCTATGAGGAGAGATCGAGTACAGGATTTCCTTGAGGCTGGTTTCAAGGATCTTCATATTGTTGAGGTCGTCAGCAAGTTTATGGAGGAGTTGTCTTTGTTGGGTCCTTCTGCACCGCCTAAGGATCAACATGTTTACCTTTTCTCTCGGATGTTGAGAGAGTCTAAATGCTCTTATCTTGTTGGTTTTCGTTGGGACTCCTTGACGGACTATCAGGATAGAGCATCTGCTTATGAGAGAGACCGACCAGGTCAGCGGAGAACTTCACATGCCGGAGGTACTGAGAAGAGATAGAGGACTAGACTAGCCAGTGCTAGAGTTGAAGCATCGGGATTTGGGCGTAGTCTGACGCCGGGCGTTCTAGTTTCCAACAACTAGTACAGAGTTACGACATAGGACGACAATGCTTTAACTACGGAGGTGTTGGTCATATGAGAGCTGACTGTAAGAAGACTGTAGTGGCTTGCTTTTCCTGTGGTAAGCCATGACACAGAGCTGCATTTTGCCGTCAGGGCAAGGCACTATCTCAGTAGGGATCTTCACCTGCTAGCGTTGTAGGAGGTGGACGGGGACCTCAATACCAACAACAGCCGCAAAGAGCTCTTGGTTTTACCGCTCATTAGGGTTCCGCTCAGGGACAAGGGAGAGGTAGGGGACGAGTTGGTGGTTCTGCAGACACCAGAGATGTATCGGCCAGAGTTTATGAGCTGAGGAGTGTTTTGGAGCCGACAGCACCAGCGCTCACAAGTATCATTCATATTAATGGTTTTCATATTAGAGTTATTTTCGATACCGGTGTTACGCATTCTTTTATATTTGATGCATGTGTAGATAGTTACCGTAGAGGGGAAACCCTTCTTTATAGGATTACCTGATGGGGGTAACATTAGAGGTACATGAGAGGTTCGCGATTGCCGTATTAGATTGGGAGGTCGCGATTGGCCAACTGAATTCTTTGTCATGTACTTAGTACATGAAGAAGTAATTCTAGGCATGGATTGGATGGATCGACATCGAGTATTTCTGGACATCAACAAGAGGACAATGATGGTAACTACAGATGCAGGCCAAGTAGAGATCTTTACAAGATGGGTCTTGGGAAGACCGGTACAATCATCAGTGCAGTCCGAGCTGCGAGACTTATCGGTCAAGGTTGTGAGGCTTTATGGTGTTATGCCATGAAAGATAGCACGAGTCCAGCATTGGAGGAGATTCCAATAGCTTACGAGTTTATAAACGTTTTTAGAGAGCCAAGAGGTTTACCTCCACAAAGGACTGTAGACTTTCATATTGATCTAGAGCCCGGGATGAGACTGATCTCGAAGGCTTCTTACCGTATGACGCCTATCGAGATGCTTGAGCTTAAGAAGCAGCTCGAGGAGTTAGCTGAGAAGGGCTTCATCCGCCCTAGTGTATCTTCTTTGGGCGCACCAGTTCTCTTCGTCAGGAAGAAAGATGAGTCGATGAGGTTATGTATTGATTACTGAGAGCTTAACAAGGTGACCATTAAGAATAAGTACCCATTGCCCCGTATCGACGACCTTTTGGACCAACTGCATGGAGGTTCAGTGTTTTCACGGATCAATCTGAGATCCGGATATCACCAGCTGAAGGTAAGAGAGCAGGACATAGCCAATACCACATTTCGGACCAGGTATGGCCACTACGAGTTTGTAGTGATGCCATTCGGGCTCACGAATGCGCCCGTTGTTTTCATGGAGTTGATAAACAACATCTTCATCGACTTTCTAGACTAGTTTGCAGTTGTCTTCATAGATGACATTCTGGTATACTCTCGTAGCAGAGAAGAGCATTCAAGACACTTAAGGATCGTACTCCAAGTCGTGCAAGATAGAGAGCTTTACACATAGCTCTCTAAGTGTGAGTTTTGGATGTCCGAGGTAGCATTTCTTGGTCACATCTGTAACACCCCAAATCCACAGGACTTGGAGTGTCACATTGGGCTAGGATCTCACAATGGATCTTGAGCCTAGCTTGACAACAAGTTCACTAGATCTTACAACAAGGCACATGTAGATTAAAATCAAATACATAAAAGTTTTATATGATACATCAAAAGAGTTTAAAAACTCCAAGCCAAGTACAAAACAACATCATAAACCATAACCACAAAAGATACCCCATCCCACGCATCCTAATGTACAGAAGTCCTCGGCTGGTCACACCATCTGGCTCACCCTGCAGTCTTCCTAACCTGCAGATCAACTACAACACGGTATACACCGTTAGCTACAGTAATGAAAAGCATGAAGGTAATAGCACAACCACACATCAACATCTCATACATGCAATGCCACACACATTTATTTATTATCTTTGATTACGTTATTCCATTACTAATTCAACTTCATCTGTAATACGAGGAACCTAAAGAACCTTGTCCCTTTCCCTTTAACACAGAGGTTTGCATGGGGGTGATCATCACTCGTCCCACCCTGTGCTACTGGCTTCCAAGCACCTCCTCCTAACCAGCAGGCGGAGACCGGTGGTTACCGCCCGTTATAATACACTTGGGCCAAATAAATGTAATAAATGGTCATCCTAGTCCGGTTTAGGTTATAAATGCACAATCATATGAACACACACAACCATCACAATCATACAATCCAGAACTGCATGCTAAGTAAGTCCTATAGACTTACCTGATATACTCGTAACTTGTACCACGTCACAGCTTCCCCTTGGGGAAGTAATCAACGCCTGCAATAGCAAGGCACACACAATTACATACTGCAAAGGTTAGGAGACTCGTCTCACTAACCACAACAACCTATATCTCAAATCTAAACCTCAGATCCTCAACACATTCATAAATGCCTAAGGCATATCCTCAACATAACATCTCATTATACTCGTACACATACTAAACCTTAAAGCCATAACCGATATCCATAACATCATCATGATCCTCAACTCATTCTGACACCTAGCATGCATCTAATCAGTATTCCTCAATCTCAAATTTAACCCTAATTTAATTAATTAACCTTTAATTAATTAATTAATTAAATTTTGCCAGAAAAACATTTTGCCCGCAGGCCATTTCTAAACCCACTTGTCATCAGATTTCATCAAACAAACAACCCATAACACCAGAATAATATAATGATCATAATGGAATTTCTAGTTATCCATTTTGAAAATCCTAAGGCCAATTTAGGCCAAATTGCAGTACAGAAAACGAATAAATTCATAACTTATTCGTTACTAACCCGATTGACAGTCTGAAAGAAGATTCGGAATCACAACGACGCATGCTACGCATGTACAACATCAAATTCACCGGAATTTGAGCGACGGAACCGTCTTGGTGGCACATATGCTCAACCAGGTCTTCATCTGCTGGGAAATACAAAAACTCGGTACCGATATGAAGAGAATGAGGAGAGGAATCCAAAAACTCAAACGGAATTGAAATCGGATTAGAAACGGAGAGTAGATCTGAGTTTGAATAAAGGAAAGTGTGACATTATTGGCATTGGTAAAATATGGTATAATTCATCTAACTTTATTGATGATGTTTATTTGGTTGACGGTTTGAAGTATAATCTGCTTAGTATTTCTCAAATATGTGATAAAGGCAACAAAGTTTTATTTGATTCAGAAAAATGTGAGGTTCAAGACAAAAAGATGGGTGAAATTGTGTTTACTACTCCTAGAAGTAACAATGTTTATTCCATGACTAACCAAGTTTCAAGAACTAAGCTAAAATGTTTAAAGGCCTTGACTGATGATCCAAGGCTTTGGCATAGAAGACTTGGTCACGTAAGCATACACACAATGCAGAAGCTACTTACAAATAGCAAACATATGAGACTCAATCTTCTGGATCTATTCCATCTGTCAAAAGAAGAAAAGTTCAACACTCTTCATATCATCCACAAGAGAATGTGATCTCGGATCCAAACGCTGGAGTTCAAACTCGATCTAAAGTGAACAATCTATGTATTTTCTCCGCTTTCGTGTCTCTTATCAAGCTCTTCAAGAGCTACGTCCAAGCTCTTCAAGAACCTGATTGGATCATTGCCATGCAAAATAAACTAAACGAATTTGAGAGAAATAAGGTCTGGACTCTTACTTCAAGACCAAAACACCAATCCGTCATTGACACGAAATGGGTTTTTCGAAATAAGTTGGATGAAAGTGGCAAAGTCCTACGAAATAAAGCACGACTTGTAGAACAAGGCTATAACCAAGAAGAAGGTATTGATTATGAGGAGACTTTTGCTCCAGTTGCCAAGTTAGAAGTCATACATATGCTACTTGCATTTGCATCTTTTATGAACATAAAACTTTTTCAAATGGATGTAAAATGTGCTTTTCTAAATGGCTTCTTAGAAGAAGAAGTCTACGTTGCTCAACCTCCTGGTTTTGAAAATGATGAATTTCTAGATCATGTTTTTAAATTAGACAAAGCTCTTTATGGTCTTAACCAAGCTCCTAGAGCTTGGTATGAAAGATTATCTAAATATCTTCTTGAAAACAAATTCAAGAGAGGTTTGATTGACAAAACATTATTTATCAAAACCAGAGGCAAGGACATTCTAGTAGTACAAATCGATGTCGATGATATTTTATTCGGTGCTACTAATGATTCCCTTTGCAAGGAATTTTCAGATATTATGTACAGGGAATTTGAAATGAGCCTAATGGGAGAGCTTAATTTCTTTCTTGGACTTTAAGTTTCACAAGCAAAGAAAGGAATTTTTCTCAATCAAAGCAAGTATACTAAAGACTTGCTTAAAAAGTACAAAATGGGTCAATCTAAGATTGCAAAGACTCCTATGAGTTCAACATTTTCGCTTGACCATGACAAGGATGGTAAAAGTGTAGTACAAACGGAGAATCGAGGTATGATAGGTTCATTGTTGTATCTAACTACTAGTCCTCCTGACATTATGTTTAGCGTGTGCATGTGTGCAAGATTTCAAGTTGATCAATAAGAGTCACACTTGATAGTTGTGAAAAGAATCTTTCGGTATCTCAATGGCGCTAAGGATCTAGGGTTATGGTATCCACGTCGAAACTCGTTTCACCTTGTTGGCTATTCAGATGCAGACTTTGCAGGTTATAAGGTCGATAGAAAAAGCGCTTTTGGATGTTGCCAATTCTTAAGGTCATCCCTAATCAGTTGGCACTCCAAGAAGCAAAATTATGTCGCCCTATCCACAGCCGAAGCTGAATATATGGCTGCAGGAGCCTGTTGTGCACAAATTCTATGGATTGCTCAACAACTTCGTGATCTTGGTTTTGATTTAAAAGGTATTCCTATAAAATGTGATAATACTAGTGCTATTTCGATAACCAAAAATGTTGTGCAGCATTCAAGGACTAAGCATATTGATGTAAGGCATCACTTTATACGTGATCATGTTGAGAAAAATGATGTTTCGATTTCTTTTATATCTACTAACTTGCAGCTTAAAGATATCTTCATCAAACCTCTTCCTGAGGAACAATTTCATTTTATTAGATTGGATCTTGGTATGTTGAACAAGGAAGCATTAACATAGGGGGAGTAAAAGAGTTTATTTGTTCCTACGTATGCAGCCCAATTGTTGTTTTCAAGGGCCTTAAAAGGCAATTCAAGGGCCTTGAAACACATTTCAAAGGGTAAATAATAAAACGGATCAATTAGGAATTCATATCTTTTAGATATGCAATTATCTAATTTTTGTTCTTTAAAAGGAATTTCAAAAGGCTTTATTCTCATATTCAAAGGATTTTGAAAAGTGGTTACCAAAATTTATGGTAAGAATTTTAATCAACAATGATTTTCCCAAGATCTTGAATATCTTAGTGATCTTACGTTGATATGACTTCTTCCCTTAAATACCACTTCTCTTCTTTCTTTATCTCTTCCGCTTCATTTTCCTTTTGAAAGAACGGTGCTTTACTCTTTCGTTTTTCCACAAAACCTCTTCGTCTTTCTGTCAAAATTTCTCATGGCATCTAAGAGATCTTCAGTAGATGAGTCAACATCATCTGCCTTCAAAAGATAGAGAGTAGTTCAGATTTCATCCGACTCGAACTCAGATTCAAGATCAGGTTCCGAATCAAGCTCAAGTTCTCCAGATTATCTGAATGACACAGAAATCTTTGCCAAGACAGGGCTTCCGTCAAACTGGTTTGGGAGTTCAACAACCGCCAAGAAATGGTTAACAGAGTTTGATGACCGACATGAATGCATGTGTGAGCCTGTCCACAATGAACTATTTACATGCTTCTCTTTACCAGGGCTCGAGGTGCTTCAAGCAAGTTCTATCTGGATTATGCTCAACCCAGGCGAAGTCTCTTACCCACGATTAACCAAGTTGTTCTACATGTTAGCATGAAATATTGTGATATTTTAGGCACGTTTTCTAAGTGTATTTCATCCATATTGGTAGTCATTGATAAAGCATTGAAGTATTTGTGTGTTAGTTTATATATTTTGTCGATATAGAGGTCTACATAAGCTTTGTGTTGATTGTAGGCAATTAAGAGCTTATTCCGAATGGATTGAGAGAGAATGGAGTTTGATTGAGCATGTCCAAGGATTGAGGACATCTCTAGGAGCTAAGGATGGTGCTAACTTGAAGAATAGCACGAAGCTAAGGAAAATTACGATCTACCTCTAAACCACGCTCTAAAATACGGCCGTACTAGATTCCACGTTCTAGTCCACGGCCATGGAACTTTGACAAGAGAAGCGTGGTGCATTCCAGCAACTTACACGGCCGTGGAGGGTTGTGACAAACCGTAACCCAAATCCACGCTCTAAATTACGGGCGTGGAACCCTTCCACGACCGTGATCTTGGCGATCATTTACGCAATATTTTAAGCCACGATCTTCTACGCAATGGGCCGGGCTCATATTTTATCTTACACTATAAAAGGACGGAAGAAGAGAGATTCCGTCACCTTCGCTTAGACTTTCCCTACGCTTATTGCACGTACCTAGGGTTTCAAGTTGGACGTGTGGAGATTGCTATTTCGCAACGGAAACCTGCGAAGAGTTGAAGATTTGGAAGATTGTTAGTAAGGAGATTTCATACTTTATTTCTAGGTTTGATTAGAAGACGGATTGACATCCCGTTCTTCGTTCTTATCTAAGATTGTGATTGTTTGTGTTATTCTGAATCTACTTGCATCATTGTTCTTGATTGGTGGATTTGAGATTGGTTTGAAGGTTATTAAAGGTTTTCGGAAGTTTTCATATTTCATTCTTTTAAATCTTGAATTTGATATCAATATGACTGTTGTTGGATAAAACCCTTTAGCAATTCTAAGGTGAAGGGTTGATAGTTGTGGCTTAGATGATGATAGATCGATCGTAAACAGATTGGACCCTGAGAGTTAGAGAGAATCGCCGACGAACCTAATCCACGGTCTGTTCTTGAGCTTCCACGGCCGTGGAACTTAAGAACTACCCGTAATTTTGTGTCAGTTTACGAAATTGCTTTTACTTTAATCCAAAGTTAAGGATTTGCTTTAATTTAGTCTTGGTTTGCCTTTTCTAGGTGGTAGTGAAGCCTCAACAACCTCTACCTCGATTTCGAGTGTCACAACCTTAATCGGTTAAGTTAGTCTTGATTCTTGGATTACAAGTTCGGGTATTTGACGTTAATGTTTACCTTTAGAATCTTTCTATACTGAAGCCTCAACAACCTTTATAGAGAGTGCCTTTAGGTGAATTATATAAGGTTTTGGAACTTCACCGTACATTGCCTTACATTCGTATACCTTTGCATACCTCAACTCTGTCCTTATATCTTTAGTATATCTTGAATCGATTGCCACAGCTGGATTCCTGGATCTTTAGGATTGTTGTTTTCCCAATAATTTGAAAAGCTTCATACATTTACTTGCTTGATAATCTATAATTGAATTTGTTCCCCCCAAATCCCTGTGTTCGATACTCCGGAATTCTTGCTTAACTATATCGATCCGTACACTGCGGGTTTGCTTGCTTGATTTCTAGTTTTATAATTAAAGCTTATTTGCACGCACGCTAAGTGGCGAACAAGTTTTTGGAGCCGTTGCCGGGGATTTGGTCTAGGCCGAATTCGGTTATCGGTTGTCGTGGGAGCTTCTCCCTTGTTATTTGATATCTTTTCGAGTGCATGCGCAGGTCTAGGAATAACGAAGACCTCTTACCTCTTGATCAAGAGCTTGAGAGGACTTTAAGGAGAAAGCGTAAGGAAAAGAAAGTGGCTGAAGAAAGAGAACGTGATCTCCAATCGGAGTTAGCGGAAAAGGAAGCTCAACTTCAATGGAGTGAAGACTCGTAGAGAAGAAACGGATCGTCACCAAATGAAGGTTGATGATCTAACGGACATGATGTTCCAAATGAGGCTGGAAATAAACAACCTTAAGGAGAAAAAGAAAAGGAGTAGACCGGGAAGATCGGTTAGAGCCAACTCATCTAATGAGGATAGCGACTACTCCATGCCACCGCTAGAGGAAATTGATCCCACGATCAATGTGAATCCATTCTTTTCACGGCCAGCTGCAAATCACCGTGTTCCACCTAGGAATGCGAGGATCGAACGTGTAGAAGAGGAGCCAAGAACTCTTGGCCAAAGGATGGATCCAACGAAGCAACCACGCCGTTTAGGTGTGAACTTTGATGCTGACGATGCACAAGGGTTTAGCTTCAACCCTCAAGTTATTACCATTGTTCGCCAAAACCAATTTGGTGGAACAAGTGCTGAATATCCACACCAACATCTATAAAACTTTGAGATTATGATGGAGACAATGAAGTCTAAGAACGTAACTACCAACAGCTACAAACTCAAGCCTTTCTTCTTCTCCTTGAAAGGGAAAGCATTGTCTTGGTATCAAGCTCTTCCAAGTGGAAAGCTTGAGACATGGGAGGATCTTTCCGCGGAGTTCTTCACTAAGTTCTTTCCGCCATCCAAAACGGCGGAGCTAAGAGGTAAAATTAATGCATTTTCTATGAGATCTAACGAAAGTTTGTTTCAATCTTGGGAAAGATTTCAGGATTTGCTATTGGATTGCCCTCATCATGGCATATCCAAGCTTGCACTATTGGAGATATATTATAAGGGGCTGGATGTGGAGACACAATTCAAGCTCCAATCCCTCTCATGTGGTACATTCATGGACATGAGGGAAGATGACGCTTGGGACTTCATTGAGAAGCAAGCGCGAGTCATAGATAAGTATTCTCACCGGAAAGTGGAGGGGAATCGCGTGGATCAAGGAGCAAAACTAACACACGAAGCTCAATCTCAAATCTTTTCTCTCAACAACGAGATTAAAGAGTTGAAGGAAGCTATCAAGACCAACTTTCCAAAGCAACAAGGAAAAGATGTGGGTTATTTAGGCAACAACAATAACCACAACGGTGGTGAGAATACAAACCGCAACAACAACAACAACCGGAATAATTGGAACAACAATAGGGGTTCAAACAACAACAATTGGCACTCCAATCAATAAAACTCCGGTAATTCTTATCCTTCCAATTCAGGAAATTCACTAACTCCACCTTCCTCTTCTTCCACTCCTTTGAAAAGTCAGGGGCAAACATCTAATGGTGGAAGCACTTTGGGGAAGGAGAAGCCCGATCCCATGTTGGAAACGATTTTGGGGAAGCTTCAAGGGTTGGAGACTTGCATCATCAAGGTTGATGATCACATTACTAAGGTTGATAAAGCCCAAAAGGTTTTATAAAATCAAATGTTCAGCCATGTGGAGGAAGTTCCTAGGAATCAAGGGAAACTTCCAGGAAAAACGGAGGACAACCCAAAAGGAAGGGTGATGGCAATCACAACTAGGAGCGGAGTCACAACTACCGACCCGCAGCCCAAGTTTGTAGAAGTCCCCGTTGAGAAAGAGAAAGAAAAGGGGAAGGAGAAGGAAGATGTCTACGTTCCTCCTCCAGCTTACAAACCTCCCCTACCGTTCCCGCAATCTAGAGCAAGAGCGCGTCTAGACAAGCAATTCGGTAAGTTTATAGAACTCATGAGCAAATTACATATTAACATACCTTTCATTGATGCTATTGTAGGTATGTCTGCTTATGGCAAGTTCTTGAAGGAAATCCTCTCTAACAAGAGAAAGCTAGAGGATTTCGGTGAGGTTAAGATGAGTTCGGATTCTTCGGATCTCATCAAGACCATGAAAGAGAAGATGCCCCCAAAGCTAAAGGATCCGGGGTCATTTTGCATTCCCATAGGAGTGGGAGATGTCACATATGATGCATTATGTGACTTGGGAGCAAGTGTGAGCATCATCCCACTTGCATTATGTAGGAAGATCGGTTTAGGCAACCCTAAACCGGTGAAGATGACGTTGTACATGGCGGATCAATCCATAACTCGTCCCGTCGGTATTGTTGAAGACGTCCCGGTCAAGCTAGGTAAATTCTATGTTCCTATAGATTTTGTTGTGCTTGACATTCCTGCAGATAGTCCGGTCCCGATCATTCTCGGAAGACCGTTTCTTGTAACATCCGGCTGCATAGTCGATTGCAAGAATGCTAGACTCGCCTTTGACATAGGAGAAGAGAAGGTAGAGTTCGTTATTTCCACTCTAGTGAAGGAACCAATCTTTGATGAGGATATATTCAATATCCAAGATGAAGAAGGGTTGTCTAGAGAGGAGGTAAGTGATATTCTCTTCAAAGATCCTTTGCAAAAGGTTATTACTATGAGTCTAATGAATGTAGGGGGAAGAAGAGGAGTGCAATGAGGCAATTGAAGCCTTAGAAGCACAAGAAGAAGTGTGTGAAGAGGAGTTTGAAAAACTCCACGATGAGGCAGAGAACGTACGAATCCACGGCCATACACTATATTCCACGGCCGTGGATTTCACCAACAAAAGCGTGGAGCACTCCAGAGGGTTACACGGTCGTGGAGAGAACAGAGCAACCGTATTTACTTTCCATGCCCAAAACCACGGCCGTGGAGGATGCAGAGAGGCCGTAATTTTGGGTGATTCCGAAGGTAATTGTGTCTCTCCCTCAACTTCTTTTGATTCTTCTCCCACACCTTCTACACCCTTAGACACCTCTAAGGAAGCATCGGACGCTCCTCAAAAACCATTGGAAACTCCGATAGTCATGGAACTAAAGTCACTTCCTACTCATCTAAGGTACGCATTTCTTGGACCTAACTCTACCTTTCCGGTTATTGTTAGTTCCGATTTAAGCATAGATGAACATAGTAAGCTCATGGTTGTCCTTAGGAAACATAGAAAAGCTTTAGGGTATACTATAGAGGACTTAGTTGGAATTAAACATTCCCTATGCATGCATAAGATATTAATGGAAGAGGACTTTAGGACTTCGCGACAACCTCAAAGGCGGTTAAATCCGACCATGAAGGAGGTTATCAAGAAGGAAATTCTTAAACTTCTTGATGCAGGTATCATCTACCCTATCTCCGATAGCAAGTGGGTGAGTCCGGTTCAAGTGGTTCCGAAGAAGGGAGGAATGACGGTCATCACCAACAAGAATAACGAACTCATTCCTACCCGAACCGTAACAGGATGGCGGATGTGCATAGACTACCGCAAGCTAAACAACGCGACGAGGAAGGATCACTTCCCACTACACTTCATCGATCAAATGTTTGAAAGGTTAGCACAACATTCGCATTTTTGCTATCTTGACGGTTATAGTGGTTTCTTTCAGATTCCGATACACCCGGACGATCAAGAGAAGACCACATTTACGTGCCCGTGGGGTACGTTTTCTTATAGGAGGATGCCGTTCGGGCTTTGCAACGCCCCAACCACCTTTCAAAGGTGCATGATGGCCATCTTCTCCGAATATATAGAGGAAATCATGGAGGTTTTTATGGATGACTTCTCCGTTTATGGTTCCTCTTTTGACAATTGTCTTTCTAACCTTGCTCTTGTGTTACAAAGGTGTGAAGACACAAACCTAGTTCTTAATTGGGAAAAGTGTCAATTCATGGTGAAGGAAGGCATTGTACTAGGACACTTAATCTCTAGTAGAGGGATTGAAGTAGATAGAGCTAAAATAGAGACTATAGAAAAGCTTCCTCCCCCAACTTCGGTGAAAGGGATATGGAGTTTTTTAGGACATGTTGGATTTTATAGACACTACATAAAAGACTTCTCTAAAATATCAAAACCGCTCACTAATCTATTGATGAAGGATGCAGTTTTTGAGTTTTCGCAGGAATGCTTGGATGCGTTTAACATGATTCGGGAAGCTCTGATTTCAGCCCCTATTATCCAACCTCCGGATTGGAATCTTCCCTTTGAGGTTATGTGCGATGCAAGTGACGTAGCTATAGGAGCTGTTCTTGGACAAAGAAAAGAAGGGCGAACCCATGCCATATACTACGCTAGCAAGACGCTAGATGAAGCGCAACTCAACTACGCCACTACGGAAAAAGAATTTTTAGCCATTGTTTATGCAATTGACAAATTTCGCTCTTATCTTGTAGGTGCAAAGGTGATTGTGTACACGGATCATGCGGCGATCCGGTATCTCCTTATAAAGAAGGATGCGAAGCCAAGGCTAATTAGATGGATTCTCCTCCTACAAGAATTCGATCTAGAGATCCGCGACAAGAAGGGTTCAGAAAATTCTGTTGCGGATCATTTGAGTCGCCTAACACATCTAGAGGACGACCACCTACCTATAGATGACTCCTTCCCGGACGAGCATTTACACATTATAGAGGAGTGCATCGATGTAATCTCCAAAGGTAACGAACCATGGTTTGCTGATTTTGTTAACTATTTGGTTTGTCAGGAAATACCGCCCGGATTATTTTACGCACAAAGAAAGAAGTTCTTTAAGGATGTTCGGGAATACTTTTGGAATGAACCTCTCCTCTTTAAGAGAGGTCCCGATGGCATTATTCGGCGATGTGTGCCGGAAGATGAGATGCAAAGCGTCATCCGCCATTGTCATTCACTACCATGTGGAGGACACGCTAGTTCGAACAAAACTAGCGCTAAGGTATTGCAATCTGGATTCTTTTGGCCTACACTATTTAAAGATGTGCAAACCTTTGTTTCTTGCTGCGATGCTTGTCAAAGGACAAGAAATATCTCTAGGAGGAATGAGATGCCTCTCAACAACATCCAAGAGGTAGAGATCTTTGACGTTTGGGGAGTAGATTTCATGGGACCATTCCCATCATCTTGTGGTAACCAATACATACTTTTAGCGGTTGATTACGTTTCAAGATGGGTTGAAGCGATTGCCTCTCCCACCAATGATGCCATGGTAGTGGTCAAGTTCTTTAACAAGACCATCTTCCCACGATTTGGGACACCACGGACCATCATTAGTGATGGAGGCTCTCACTTCATTGCCCGGCGCTTTGAAGCTCTTTTAGCTAAGTATGGGGTGACTCACAAGATCACCACCCCATATCATCCACAAACTAGTGGACAAGTTGAGATCTCAAACCGGGAGATCAAAGGAATCCTGGAGAAGACGGTTTCAAGGACTAGGAAGGATTGGTCTTTGAAGCTAGATGACGCATTGTGGGCATACCGGACTACATACAATACTCTCATCGGAACCACACCATACAACCTTGTGTATGGGAAGTCTTGTCACTTACCGGTAGAGTTGGAGCACAAGGCGTTTTGGGCAATAAAGTGGTTGAATTTCAGCATGAAGGAAGCGGGAGAGAAGCGTCTCTTGGACCTAAATGAGCTTGAAGAGCTTCGCTTAAACACCTATGAAAACGCCAAGATTTACAAAGAAAGAGCAAAGCGTTGACATGATAAGCATATCATTCCAAAGGACTTCAAAGAAGGAGATCAAGTTCTCCTCTTCAATTCAAGGCTTCGTCTCTTTCCAGGTAAGCTTAAATCTCGTTGGACCGGACCTTTTTTAATCAAACGTATTTTCCCCCATGGTGCAGTTGAAGTATGGGGTGAAAGGGGCGGAAGCTTCAAGGTGAACGGTCAACGACTCAAGAAGTATACTCCGGAACTCCAAGCTGAAGAGTTCGCGCCCACCGCACTCGAATAAGTGCGAATTTGGTCTAGCTATGGACCTTAAACAAAGCGCTTCTTGGGAGGCAACCCAAGGTATTGCATTTACGTTTTTGTTTTTGATTCATAGATTAGCTTAGTTTAGACGTTTTTGGATGTAGGAACAGTGGAAAAGGAAAGGGGAAGAGAAAGTTTGAAGAAAAGTGACGAAACTTGGACTTTGGAGCATTACAGAGAGTTCCACGGCCTAAACCACGGCCGTGACAGCTACAGTGACCGTAATTTCCAAAAGCCTGAGAAAAATCACCAAAACCACGGTTCCGTACATTTCCACGGCCGTGGAACCCCCGACAGACCGTGATTTTCAAAAACTTTTACGGCCACTATATAAACCACTTTCCTTCACAAAACACATCCCACAAACCCAATTCCACGCCCTAAATGCCGATTTGCTTCCCCTAACCTCAAATCTTCATTCGTTAATCGTTTTTAACGATTCTTTGGCCAAAACAGAAGCAAATCCGATCACCAACAAGATCCAAGCAACAATTTGAGCGGCAAATCACCGAGGAAAGCAGAATTCGGATTTAAAAATCCGAAAACCTAGGTTTTTTCGCTCTTCTCTATCTTTGTCGATTCGGACTTGCATTTGCTAGAATTTTTAGGAATAACTGATTGGAATTGGAAGAGAATTAGTCTAGGACTGCTGCTGTGAAATTTGGTGAGATTCTGTTGAGATTTGCAAAATTACGTGCCGAACCACGGTCACTGGCATTTCCACGGCCGTGGAACCCCAAGAACAAACCGTGGTTTCTGCCAGAATATGGATTTTGTGAGGAGAGTGTCCGGTAGGAATAAGGACAAGAACAAGGACAGTGATAAGAACAAAAAGAGGAAGGGCAACCCCTCTTCCTCTTCTAGAGCACCACCTCCTTCATCCCCTTCACCTCCATCCTCACCATCACCACCTCGCCCTAGGATCCCCACCATCCATGAGGATCACCTAGACGCCTTAGAGAGGATAGAGGAGAGGACAGTCATAGGACCACGATACTTGCTGTTGGAGGAGTTAGAGCCTCTACATGTTATAGGGGACCTTACTTGGCTCTTGGATAGAGCCGGCTTAGTCATCTTCTCCGCTATTCGGGAAGATGCATATGAGGAGATTACGAGAGAGTTTGTAGTTTCCTTTGAGTACAACCATGTTGACAGGACAGTTTCTTTCCGGCTGATGGAAAGAAACTATGATTTCTCCATCCGGGAGTTTGGAGCCTTCTTTGGGTTCCACGAGACCTTCAATGGTCGTTTCCCCAGTGGCGTGTACGCCAAGGATTTCTGGGAAGAGATCGCTATGATCTATGGCAGCGAGGACCGCTGACAGCCTGCTGATACCAAGGCTAGATTGATCTACCATCTAGCCTTGAAGATAGCTCATAGAGTGCTTTCTGAGTGTCTCTTCCCTAGGACAGAGACACCTCAGAAGATCAAGATGGATGAGTTATTCCTGCTCTACAACATGTTGTATGGCAGGCCAGCTGACTGCGCCACCCTCTTAGATGCTACCATGAGCAAGCTAAAGAATAAGAGGGCTGGCAACATTGGATATGGTGGGATGGTGACCCACCTTGCTAGACAGTTAGGGGTTGATTTCTCGGCCTATACACGTATTGCTGCTAGACCCCTAGGAATTCAGGCCCTTATGACTAGAGGCATCATCTTCCCCACCCATAGAGGTCCACCATACGCTGCTATGCCATGGGAGAGTAGGACCGGGAGAGGCATTGAGTGGCTCCCTGAGTATTCCATTATGGTTGGACGCCATAACTGGAAGGCGACGTTCGCTGCCATGCATGCGAACAGATTGGTAGCCCCTCCCTACGTTCCACCACCACCAGTTGTAGAGGAGGAGGAGATGAGAGATGATTATGAGGGAGGAGGAGGAGCTGAGCAGGACTTTGGTACATTCCCGCATCAGCCGGACGCAGTTCCCGACATGCCTAGGCATTCACCCCGCCCCACTAGAGCTTCAGGATCATCCTCTCGCCGTGCTAGTGTGAGCGAGAGGCCGACTTGGATGGCAAATCCTCCCGCTTGGTATAGGACTCAGCCAGATTGGATGGGAGCTCCTCCACCATGGTCTACACAGCCGCCACCAGCACCAGCACCTTCCGATGCGCCGGCATGGTACAACCAGCCGCCTGGTTGGTACGAGCAGTTGTCAGAGTGGGCTACCGACCTTTCTAGCCGGGTTGGAGCTTTGGAGATCCGCGCTGACGCTAGGGATGCACGTGTGGATGACCTTGACCACATGATGAGAGATGTATACCGCCAGCAGTTCGGGCGGTACTACGATCCCAGCTTCTCTCCATTTCCACCACCACCTCCACCGCAGTGACGACTTTGATGATCGACAGTTTAGCCGCTCCACCACCGTTTTGTGAGTTCTTTTTCTTTCTTTCTTTTCTTCTTTTTCTTTTCTTTGAACATTAGGGACAATGTTTGTTCCAAATATGGGGTGAGGTGTGACTAATAGTTTGTAATAACTCTTACTCACTTTGTATGCTTTATCGAAACTATCTTGCATGTTTCATTCTATTGCTACAGGTTTCATTATTACATTGCATGAAAAAGAATTTGAAAAACCCACAAAAATTGAAAATTTTTGAAAATTTTGTGCTTCTAAGGATAGAGATGATTTCTATGATAATCACCACTTGTGAATTGGGTTTTGATGACAATCGCATGCTTAAACGAATAGTGAATTGAAAAGAAATTGAATGAGTTGATTATCTCTCTTTTGCAAATTTCATAATATGATGAATGTTACTTAAATCATGTTGAGGAATTAAGGTTGAAATCACATAATAAGTTCTTATGCTTCTTTTTTAGATGATTAAGGCAATTCGAATTTCTTTCTTCTTTCTTTGATCATTTAGCCCCTCATTGAAATAATGGCCTCCTTTACCTATCCGGAAATTTGGAGGAGTTGAATGAAAAAGGCATGTTTGATGTGGGAGGGCCATGAAAGCAATATTTTGCATTCAAAGGAATAGAAAGAAATCATAGGTTTGGGGAAGTCAATCATGACGATGAGTAACTCGGCACCATTCACATAGCCGGGTGTTTGTGTCTTGCCAAAGTCGGATTGAGCGATATTCCTAGCGGATTATGGTATGTGCGCTAAGGGTTTGAGGCATCTCATAAAAATTGAGAAACGCCAATCTCCTAGGCTTCGGTTTTTGTGCACCTTTATCCATAACTCCAAAAGTAAAGTCGAAAAATGAAAAGAAAGAGCGAAGCTCTAAGTTGAAAGTGCTGCGGAAACCGCAAGAGAAGAAGAAAAAAAAAAGTAGTTATCCACATTCCCGGATTCTTGCACCACATTCCTTAAAGTTTTCCTTCCCTCTCCACATTCTAGACCTTGTTTGAAAGTCCCTAAGATCAAAAGAATGTTATATGGCTTGGTGATCTAAATTGAAGTTTCTTATGATTGACTTTGATAATGTTTGAAGGTTATGATGTTTACATGGAAGTTTAATTAATTCATGAGCTTTCTTTACTCTTTACTCTTTGATTATGTATATGAAAGTCTTATAAACGAATGAAGCAAGATTCGATTAGAAGGCACATTCATCCAAAAGAAGTTTTGCTTTGAGAAGGTACACATATTTCATCCTAACTTAAGTTTTAAAGCTTTAGGAGACCTTGCTTAGGGACAAGCAAGTGGCAAGTATGGGGTTATTTGTTAGCATGAAATATTGTGATATTTTAGGCACGTTTTCTAAGTGTATTTCATCCATATTGGTAGTCATTGATAAAGCATTGAAGTATTTTTGAGTTAGTTTATATATTTTGTCGATATAGAGGTCTACATAAGCTTTGTGTTGATTGTAGGCAATTAAGAGCTAATTCCGAATGGATTGAGAGAGAATGGAGTTTGATTGAGCATGTCCAAGGATTGAGGACATCTCTAGCAGCTAAGGATGGTGCTAACTTGAAGAATAGCACAAAGCTAAGGAAAATTACGATCTACCTCTAAACCACGCTCTAAAATACGGCCGTACTAGATTCTACGTTCTAGTCCACGGCCGTGGAACTTTGACAAGAGGAGCGTGGTGCATTCCAGCAACTTACACGGCCGTGGAGGGTTGTGACAAACCGTGACCCAAATCCACGCTCTAAATTACGGGCGTGGAACCCTTCCACGACCGTAATCTTGGCAATCTTTTACGCAATATTTTAAGCCACGATCTTCTACGCAATGGGTCGGGCTCATATTTTATCTTACACTATAAAAGGACGGAAGAAGAGAGATTCCATCACCTTCGCTTAGACTTTGCCTACGCTTATTGCACGTACCTAGGGTTTCAAGTTGGACGTGTGGAGATTGCTATTTCGCAACGGAAACCTGCGAAGAGTTGAAGATTTGGAAGATTGTTAGTAAGGAGATTTCATACTTTATTTCTAGGTTTGATTAGAAGACGGATTGACATCCCGTTCTTTGTTCTTATCTAAGATTGTGATTGTTTGTGTTATTCTGAATCTACTTGCATCATTGTTCTTGATTGGTGGATTTGAGATTGGTTTGAAGGTTATTAAAGGTTTTTGGAAGTTTTCATATTTCATTCTTTTAAATCTTGAATTTGATATCAATATGACTGTTGTTGGATAAAACCCTTTAGCAATTCTAAGGTGAAGGGTTGATAGTTGTGGCTTAGATGATGATAGATCGATCGTAAACAGATTGGACCCTAAGAGCTAGAGAGAATCGCCGACGAACCTAATCCACGGTCTGTTCTTGAGCTTCCACGGCCGTGGAACTCAAGAACTACCCGTAATTTTGTGTCAGTTTACGAAATTGCTTTTACTTTAATCCAAAGTTAAAGATTTGCTTTAATTTAGTCTTGGTTTGCCTTTTCTAGGTGGTAGTGAAGCCTCAACAACCTCTACCTCGATTTCGAGTGTCACAACCTTAATCGGTTAAGTTAGTCTTGATCCTTGGATTACAAGTTTGGGTATTTGACATTAATGTTTACCTTTAGAATCTTTCTATAGTGAAGCCTCAACAACCTTTATAGAGAGTGCCTTTAGGTGAATTATATAAGGTTTTGGAACTTCACCGTACATTGCCTTACATTCGTATACCTTTGCATACCTCAACTCTGTCTTTATATCTTTAGTATATCTTGAATCGATTGCCACAGCTGGATTCCTGGATCTTGAGGATTGTTGTTTTCCCAATAATTTGAAAAGCTTCATACATTTACTTGCTTGATAATCTATAATTGAATTTGTTCCCCCCAAATCCCTGTGTTCGATACTCTGGAATTCTTGCTTAACTATATTGATCCGTACACTGCGGGTTCGCTTGCTTGATTTCTAGTTTTATAGTTAAAGCTTATTTCCACGCACGCTAAGTGGCGAACACTACACAAACTTAATTGCCAGAAGAGAAAGAGGAGAATGGATTTTGGACTCAGTTGTCAAAGGTAAGAAAATCACCATTACTACTGAGGTTATTGCTGATATCTTTGGTTTTCCTCAATATGATGTCTTTGACCATCCTACCCCTGCTAGAACCATTCAATTAGCTAGAGAACAGTTTCTTCTTCCCAATGCTTTACCACAACCCACTATCACTTGTTTAACCCTTGAAGCCAGAATTATTTGTGCTATTTTGGATAGATCTGTGGTACCAAGGTTTACTAACAAGGATGTGGTGACCAACACATTGTTGGCGTTTGTGTATCATGTGATAAATGGTTTAAAGGTTAATCTTCCTGAAATCATTATGTCTCATATGGTCAAATATCATAAATTCTCTAAGTGATAGTCACCTACCATATGGAAATCTGCTTCCAACAATCTTTCGGCATTTCTCTATTGATTATTCTAATGAGGTGCAACATATTGTTTGTGGAGGATTGGATGAAGAATTTTTTGAAACTATAGGAATTAAGAAGACACGGGTTGATTTTAGAACAATATGGGTTTTAAAGGAGCAACCAGCATGGAATTTTACTATTGTTCAGCGTCTAGAAACTGTTGAAAGAGCAATAGACTCTCTGAGATCAGATCTTGTCTTCTTTTGAGCAAATGTAACTGACTGATTGGATGAAACACAGGATTTGCTGGGTATTCTGAACCAGAAAATAAATCATATGTTTCATGTTAATGTCCTTTCTCTTACAAATTCCAGTAGCATCAAGCCTCTTTCAGAAGAAGATGGACAAGCGACCACGAAGGATGCTGAAAAGGTCATGACACAGTGTCATAAGATTATCAAAGATAAATCTATTCGCCAACCTTCATCAGAGGATCTAGACATTCTAACTATTGAAGAATTTAGAGTAGTCAAAAAGTAGGATAAGAATGTTGATCAGAGAAGAACATATCTTTCTCGCAAAGAACTTGACCTTATCAATGCTCATAATTGATGGAGGAATATGTGCTTAAAGGAACATTATGGGAAAGGCAGTTCATCCAGATGGTACAAAGAAAATTGAAGCTCTCAAGATGTCATGACTGTCAAGGCCCTTGATATTAATATCAAAGGCTTATTTTTGAAAAACTTTTTATGAATTTTTGTGGAAATACTCTTCGGTTGTAATCGTTTTAAAAACTCTTGTAATTTAACTATTTTTCTCCCTGGTTGAAAGTCAAAGGGGGAGAAATGAATATGATCCGACATTTGATATTCTGCATTCTGCATTTTAGGTTTTGATATTCATATATATGCATTGCTAAACTAAACAAATGCAGGTATGAAAAACATTTGTGTTGTCTTCAATCAAGGGGGAGATTGAAAACTCCACCTTGATTATAAAGGTTTTACAGGTGATATTGATGGATGACTTAAACACAAATGAAGTAGTTTGATACACTAACCAATGAATTATTATATCGAGATGCTTGGTTGGTTTGGTTTTAGTGCATGTTTTGTCAAAGAATTTAAAGGCCTTGAAATGGATTTCAAGGGCACAAAGAAGATAAGGATGCACAACGAAACGATATCAAAAGCCTTGAAGTAGATTCCAAAGAAACAAGGAAGACAAGGCTGGACAACGAAAAGATTTCAAATCACAAAGAAGATCTTTCACGAGAGATTTGCTCAAAACAAGAAGATTTGAGAAGATATGAAGATTTGAGAAGATATGATTAGGAGAAGATCTCAACCGACCAACAAAGAAGATCTTACAAAGATCCTTAACCGAAAAGCATGAAGATTCTCTCATCTAGATTTGAAGATTGTTACAACAATCAACGAGAAGATTAAGGAGCCAAGAGATCAACGTGTTCTCAGAACTTCGTAAACATATCCTTGTGTTGATCTTTTACATTCCGCACCATATCTTGTTTATTGTGACTAACTTTGTTTTGCAGGAGTTCAAAGTCAAGGCCCTTGAAAGTTGTTTCAAAGTCCTTGGAATAAAAGTTTTACAACTAACTTAGATCGACATCAAGACCCTTGAAATTGATTTCAAGGCCTTGAGATTGGTTTTGCGAAAAGTTCTCATACTCTATTCAACCCCCCTTCTAGAGTGTCTTTTAATCTTTTATTCACCTATCGGTTCTTCAGTCTTGAATGGATTAATGCTCCTTTACCAATCAATGCACTAGCTTCCACTAGAACTTTCTTGGATGGCTCAAGTAATCAACTTGTGTTCAGAAGAAAAGTTCTTTTGTTGGAAGATAGTGAAAGGATTCCTGTTGCAGGTCTCTTCACACAATGGTTCAAGATTGAAAAATTATTGCAAGTATGATACAACTAGTATGATAGAAAGTATAGATACTAACTAACACACCCAAAGAATTGACTCAATGTGTTTAGAGTAGAAAAAGGCTAGAAAGTATAGATTAAGAAGAGAGAAAGAACGTACTTTGAGTTTGCAAAGTTAGAAAGAGAGATAGCCGGGATTATTTTTGGGTATGGCTAGGACTCTTAATTGTTTTAAGGTTGTTACAGGAACTCTTCCTTTGTTGTACTCTTGCACACGGTGCACTTGGATTCTTCAAATTGTGCCTAAAAAATTTCTCAAAATTTGACAACAATAGTAAAATTCGGGTGAAAATTTCGGTCGATTTTCCTGAGGGGGGCAAAATTTTGTTGAAAAATCAACTATTTGATTCGACGTCAATAACCTCTCATGGGGCTGCTACTCCTTGATTGCCTTGTGATCTTTAATTGTTGGAGAAGCGTATGTATTGACAAGGATGGGTAAGATCTTGACTACTAGAAAAGATCTTAACTTTTAAGCACGACTTTGTTCGTACCTTGGGTTGGCGAGGTTTCAAGGTAATGATTGGCTTGTGTTTGGCCGTTGCGTTTCTCTCTTCCAAAAACTTACACAAGTCAACGCACGTTAAACTCAAATAATCTCGCAAAGATGGCGAACAAGAAGAGACTCAATTTTAATATGACTGAAAGAAGACTCAAAATAAAAATAAAACCTTTTGTGGACTTCAACCAATTAGCTATGATACCACTTTGATGAGGGGTGAAAGTCGCAATTTCCCGATCTAGATTGAAAGTTATAAAATCGAACAACAGAAGGAAATTTCAAATGAATTAAGGAAAATCTCGGCCGGGATTTACTCAAGAACAACCCGATATTTCTTGTAAATCAAAATGCAGAATAATGAATTATATGAAAAGATATAAAGATGATAATATGGAATGATAATGACTATTATAGGAGGATAGGACATGTTAAGACTTGCAAAGAACCTTCAACTCAATTGGATCAAAACCCTTAACAAAGAATTACCTTTCACCCTTCCTTCTGTAACCTTACGCAAGCCTTCTAGATAAGATAAACACATGGAGGGACCAATTTTACTTGTAGCACCAACCTTCAAAAAGATTACCACACACAAAGACAACCTAGCAAAGACTCACAACTTTTCAATCAAAAACTCTCCTTTTTATTGAATAGAAATGATAAAATGCAAACCCCGTGAGCGAAGTCACAAATATCTCACAATAATGTGGAATTCAATAATCACAACTAAGTTATCTAACAATCTCCCCCTCTAAGGCTATTTATAAGGGAGATCTAATATGTAAACTAGAAAAGATATCTTTAAAAGATAACCTAGGAAAGATATCTTTAAAAGATAATCACAACTGAGGACTTGTCAGCCAGAGCATGTGAAGGATGCGGCATCTTGTTTTGACGCGGGACTTCGTGGGTCGATTGAGGATATTGTGGTTTGTGGGGGTCCTTTTTTCGGGGATCTTCAATGGCGGTTGGCTTCCTTGCCTATTCGTCGTGGAGGGCTCGGTTTGTACTCTGCTATGGAGGCGTCTTCTTACGCTTTTGTTGCCTCCAGAGCTCAGTCTTGGGTGCTCCAAGACCATATCTTGCGTGACAGTGGGCTATCCGGTATGGATTCAGATTTTTACAAAGCTTTAGATGACCTGCATGTGGCTATCCCGGAGTTCGACCTTTCCAACTTTACTAGTAAGGACACCGTCCCCCCCTAAGCCCCAACATATTTTGGCGGATGCTCTTTTTGGTAAAATTGTTCAGGAGATGGTTGAGAGGTTTGATATGACTAATAGGCAACAAGCAGTTTTCGGATGTCTGCAAGCGCCGCATAGCCAAGATTTTCTTCTTGTCATTCCCATCGATGGACTTGGTCAATGCATGTCCCCTGTGGAGTACCGCTCCATTCTCAAGTACCGACTTATGATTCCGCTTTTCTCAGCTGGTGAGGTTTGCCCCATTCCTAATTGTCGGAGGGTGTTGGATGCTTTTGGGGAGCATGCTGTACATTGTAAGGAACTTCCTGGCTTCAAGTATAGGCATGATCTGGTTCGTGATGTTCTTTGTGATGCCTTTAGACGGGCCGGAATTTCTGTAAAGAAAGAAGCACCTGTGAACTTCTTGACTGATCCGCGGGATGGAAGGTCGACATTGCGGCCGGCGGATGTTTTGGTGTTTGGTTGGAGTGGAGGGAAGCATGCATGTATTGATTTGACGGGGGTTTCACCGCTTGTGGGATTAGGGAACGGACCTTTTGTTGTGGGTCAGGCAGCTTGTAGAGCGGCATCAGCTAAGGTGGCCAAGCATGGAAGGGCATGTGTTGAAAACCAACACGTTTTTCTTCCATTTGCTTTTGACACGTTTGGATTTTTTGCACCCGATGCTGTTGATATTCTCAAGAGGGTGCAAAGAGTTATACATAGTAATATTACGTCCTCTAGATTTGTAGATGTTGTTTTTAAAAGATTAGGTTTTGCCATCCAAAAAGGGGTAGTGGCGCAACTTGTTGCTCGCTTACCTTCTACTTCTATGTAAATAGTAATACCGTATAAATAAAAGAAAGAATTTAAAAAAAAAAAAAAAAGAAGATAGTTTAAAAATAATCTTAAAAGATAGGATCCAATAATAACAATTGTCTTAAGATAGTTTGAGAACTTTAATAAAATAAAATATAAAAGATAATTGCCAAATTTAAAAGATCTTTGGCCGGATCTTCTAGCACGCATCAGAGACAGAAAATCGGATCAAATTTCGGCCAATTTTCTTGAGTGTTGGCCGAGATTTTGCATCTTCCATGCAATCCTCCATTCTTTTGACTCCTCCCATGTTTGTAGCGTTTAAGTGTCCTTTGCTTGAGTTTCTCTTGCTCTTGTATTAGTGAATGGTCCATGAAATGTAGATGTAGATGCTACCAAGGATGGTCCCACATCATAAAGTTGATGTGCGTTTAGCAAATCAGGCTTCTCATGCACAATCATGGATAGTTGATGGAGTAGATGAGGGTGAAGGTGAGGTCACACCCGATTCCGGCCTTACTTGGCTTTGGTGAGTGATGCAACGAGAGCGGATGAAGAATTGCAACCAAGAAGAAGTGGGCGCCATGTAGAGGAAGTGAGAGAGCTTGATGAGGATGATTTTGTGTCCGATGGAACGGAGGATGGAGAAGATGTCGATGAAGGCTTTGACTTGGAGTCGGACAAGGAGATTGAAGTTATTGAGTGTGACGATGAAGATAGTTATGAGTTGACTACAATCTAGTTTATGGCGTGTTTTGTTGTTAAGAATCCCTTTTGACGTGTTTATTTGTCTTGAACGTGTTTATTTGTTTTTAAGGTTAGACAACGTTAAAAACATAAAATTCAACGACAATTATGTTTAATTCAATTGCATTTGCATGACATTTTTTGTATTTAAGATGTTGAAGTTTATGAAAATGAATATTATTTGCATTATATGTAAATTGTACAAAATTTTAGAGGAAAATACATGAAAATAAATCAAAAACGTCTTCGCCATTTAGAATATATCTAGACGGCCGCGTGACCGTCTAGGCGGTAGACAGTGGCTCTACGTTCCATCTCCGTATAACGTCTTCTTGAGCATTGCGTGTAGAACATGACTCAATGTGTCTTATAAGATGAGATATACCACTATGAGAAGCACCGTTAAAACCTTTCTTATAGTGATTGCAAATAGCATTAACGGTCTCATTGTCCAACACTTCTCTTGTCGTATTATCCCAAACAAATGACGTCAGATTTTTCCTCGCTAGGTGTATTGAACTCTAGGTTCTACTTCCACGTAGTCCTCGTTGTTTTGGTCGTCCATACTTACAATTATGTGCAACTAGTTAACGAACTAATTTAAACTTACTAGGTGTATTTAACACTAGGTTGTACTAAGCATGTCCACGGGTCAGACCCGTCGGGTCGACGGTCCGAACTGCCGGGTCGAGGGTCCGAGAAGGGTGACCCGGACCCGTGTAAAAGGCCAACCCGCAGGGTCACGGGTCAGACCCGGCGGGTCGGCGGGTTGGCCATGTTTCTTTAAAACCCGATTTTTTTTAAAAAAAGAAGAAAAGACATGACCTGGCGGGTAGACCTGCCAACGGCTATTTTATCCGTTGGATCCAATTTTTTTCTTCAAAATTGGCCGGTGGCGGGTCCCGCCGGGTCACGGGTAAGGATCACCTCGACCCTTACCCGTACCCGTGACCCGCCGGGTCACTGACGGGTCAAAACCCGCCGGATCACGAGTAACCCGTGACTCGTGGACATGCTTAGGTTGTACTAATGAATGATTCATCTTTAAACAAGAAAACTTTATAACTATAATTTGTTATTTAACTAATAGTATAAAGTATTTAAACTAATATGAACAATCTATATGAGCCAATAACATAAAAGTTTTGAACTGTCAAATACTGTAACAAAAAGATACTACTCCATCCGGTTCTCAATAATTGTCATTAGAGAAAAAATCACACATAATAAGAAAAGTAAAAGTAGAAGGTATAATATTTATTGATGCACTATAATTTAAAAATTTTGTATGAAAACAATGGTAGAATGTAGAGAGTTATATTAGAATAGAAGAAATAGTGTTTTGAAAATACAAATAACAAACGAAAAGGTAGATAGAAATAAATTTATACAAAGTTTAAGCATTAATAACACTTGTAAGACCAAATATTGTGAACCAAAATTTAAAAGTTTTAATGACAAGTATCGAGAACTAGAGGGAGTAACATTTTTTAAATTAATTTTTCTAACAAATACTTTTTTTTGTTAAAAAATTTCTTTACACTTCATTCAAAAAAAATATTAGTTCAAACTATTTGTACAATGATTCATATGGTTTTACAAGAAAAGTTTGTACCTATAACTTTACTCATTAACAAGTAATATAAAGTTTTTGAACCAACAAATATTATAATAAAAATTTTAACTTTCATAATATTTGTTCAAAATTTGGGTGGTAATTCAAACATTATGTTCTATTAGTCAAACAAGTAAAAGTAAAAAAGTGCATAACAATATAATTAATATGTAAAACAAAACAATACAAGAACTTGATTGAAAATATTAGAGTTGATAGTATATAAATTTTGGATGACATGAACTAAACTTTTGAACTAACAAAGTAACTATTACAATCTTTTTTCATAAAAATTACAAAAATGTCACCGCGTCTAACCCTTTTCAGAAGGACTAATTTTCCACCGCACCTTCTAAAAATTACAAAATTACCACCATACCTCTTTAAATAATTGTGTATAATTTATGAAAAGATTTTACCATGGGATCAAGTCAATGAACGATTCAAATTACTCCACTATGCTACAACACAATGAATCTCCTCACTTGAATAACTCCCTTATCCACGAAGCATATTTTTTAATTTACTATAAATTAAATATTAAAACATCTTTTATAATAAATTTACTATTAATATAACTAGTTTAATACCCGCACCTTGTGCGGGTTTACCTAAATAATTATATATATATATATATATATATATATATATATATATATATATATATATATATATTATATATGTAGTGAATATTAATTCATAAAAAAAATAATTATAGGTTAAATTGACTTAAAACGTAATTTTTTTTATATCATCTAAAAAAAGATTGTATAAATATACGTATAATGGTAGTTTTTATAATAAAATATATATGAAAATTTTGTTTAACTAATTAGTAGGTTAGTATGTTTTCACTTTATAAATTTTGTATCGAAAAACTAATTTGATTTATAAGTCTGTTCAAAGGTTAATTAGGTTAGTTAAGTATAATGGTAGTTTTTAATTTATAACTTCGTTAATAGACATAAAAAAAACTACATCTTTGAATTTATCTTGTGAAATTCATCTCAAGTTAAAAATTAATTTATAACTCCGTTAATAGAAATAAATTTATACATTAATTAATAATTAATTAATTGTTTTAACATGTTAAACTAACTATACATCTACTATTTTTAAAAAAAATTTGATTTGATTTATTTTTAATTTATTATTTTTATTAATAAATCATACATCAAAGATTTTATCCTTCAAAATTAAAATATAAAGGAGATTGCTATAATATATTAAACAACCTACACAATCTTCTCCTCTAAAAACATTACATATATATATATATATGAAGTTCAAAATTAATAAATTAATTTAAAAAAAAATCAAAATTTTAAAATAAGAAAAAAAAATATGATATATAAAATTTGAAATTATAAAATAAATTCAAAAATTAATTTTCAAAAATTAAAATGTGCCTAACTTCTTTTTAGAAAATTATAAAAACAAAATTTAGATACTTTTTATTATGTTTTTTATATAAATCTTTTTTTAATTAATATTTGAGTAAAATTAATGCGGCATAATAATTTATTAGATTAAAGATGATTTGGCATGGTGATTGTTTATTAGTTTTAATGATTTTTTTTATATAAAAGTTATTATGGTAAATTCATAAATATCTTGTAGCAATATTGTAAATAAGTAATTAAAAATAAGAAAAAAAAACACTATATATATGTATGAAGTTCAAAATTAAAAAATTAATTAAAACAAAATTTTCAAAATTTAAAATAAGAAAACAAAATATGATATATAAAATTCGAAATTATAAAATAAATTCAAATATTAATTTTTGAAAATTAAAATGTGCCTACATTGTTTTTTTTGAAAATTATAAAAATAAAATCTAGATATTTTTTTATTATATTTTTAATATAAATTTATTTTTATTTAATTAATATTTGAGTAAAATTGATGTGGCATAATAATTTATTAGATTAAAGATGATTTGGCATGGTGATTGTTTATTAGTTTTAATCATTTTTTTTTATTATAAAAGTTATTATGGCAAATCCGTAAATATCTTGTGGCAATCGTAAATAAATAGTTAAAAATAAGAAAACAAAAACATTATATATATATATATATATATATATATATATATATATATATATATGTGAAGTTCAAAATACAAATTAATTAAAAAAAATTTTCAAAATTTTAAAATAAGAAAACAAAATATGATATATAAAATTCAAAGTTATAAAATAAATTCAAAAATTAATTTTCGAAAATTAAAATGTGCTACATTGTTTTTTGAAAATTATAAAAACAAAATCTATATATTTTTTTTATTATATTTTTGATATAAATTTGTTTTTATTTTAATTAATATTGAGTAAAATTGATGTGGCATAATAATTTATTAGATTAAAGATGATTTGGCATGGTGATTGTTTATTAGTTTTAATAATTTTTTTATTATAAAAGATATTATGGCAAATCCGTAAATATCTTGTGGCAATATTGTAAATAAATTGGAAAAAAGCTGATGTGGATAGCCTTAATACGTGACATGTGGACGAAGTGGGTTCTGCTTTAGTAATATATATAGATTTTAAAAATGGCAAAAACTTATTTATTGTTTAAAATTTTGTCCATCCTTAAAAAATCTATGGCTCCGGTCTATACTAAGATTCTTAACGAAAAGGTATATGCACAGTCTTCGTTTTACTAAAGTCGAAAAAACTCGCAATCCACCGGCGCCCTCAATTTTTTCCCCTGACATAAATAAATAAATAAATAAAAGGGCAAATTTGGTTAGTAGGCTATTTAGAGAAATAGTGATAGTAAGTAGGCTTTTTTGTTTTTCAATTAAGTAAATATACCCCTCTTATTTTTTTTTACCATCAAACCTTCTTCATCCTCTTGTTTTATTCTTTCTTCCGAATGCTTTTTAAAAACTGAATTTCTTTTGTTATTTTCTTTTATTAATTTTTTTTGTCTTTTTTATTTTCTTTATTTTTTATTTATTTTCTAGAATGAAGAATTTTTTCACACACCGGAATTATCACATACCGGAATTATCACATACCGGAATTTCCACATATCGGAATTTCACATACCGGAATTTTCACATACCGGACCGGAATTTTACATACCGAAATTATCACATACCGGATTTTCACATACCGGAATTTTCACATACCATAATTTTCACATACCGGAATTTCACATACCGGATTTTCACATACCGGAATTATCACATACCGGATTTTCACATACCAGAATTTCACATACCAGAATTTCACATACCGGACATTTACATACCGGAATGAATTTTTAATTGTCTAATATTTAATTTTGCAAATTTTAGGGGGCACGTTGTAATTTTGCAATTTTTTTATTGTAATTTGCGTATATGATGACGGTTTGCAAAAATGGGTCCATCACCGTCTCTTTTGGTTTCCAAAAGACTTGTTCTTTTTCCCAGTTGACAATAACAAATTGACAAGACGTGGAGGAGTTGAGCATTATTTTAGTGGAGAATTATATGTTAAAATTGTCTCAAAATAAAAGTATTATGTAAACAAAAATAAATAGCAGACGGAAAGCACAAGGATCAAATGCTGATTGTGCCGCTAGTTTTAATTCAGAAATTTCTGGAATTAAATTTCTGGTATGAACTTTTCGTATGAAATTTCTGGTATGAAAAATTCTGGTATGAAAAAATTTTAGTATGAAAAAATCTGGTATGAAAAAAATTCTGGTATGAAATTTCTGGTATGAACTTTTCGTATGATAATTTCTGGTATGAAATTTCTGGTATGAAAATTCTGGTATGAGAATTTCCGGTATGAGAAATTAAGTCTAGAAAATAAAAAATAAATAAAAAAAGGCAAGAAAAATAATAAAAGAAAACAAATTCAGTAATTAAAAATTAAAAATTATACTTATATAACAAATAACAAACATCATTTATTCTTTCTTTCTAATAGAAGGGTTAATAATTTTTACCTACTATTAAATGAAAGTGGTAAAAAATTTGGGGTACATTTTCTTAAACAAAAACTAAAAAAAGCCTAGTATGTCAAATTCTCCCTAAATAAAATGGGCGTCAATGCTAAAAAAACATATCATTAGAAATTTAACGTTATGGTAGCATGATAGTGGTACATGATTGTGTATTAGTGGTATGCGTGTGTTTTAGAGGAATTTGGTCACATACTACCGCTTCAGATCTTGCTCAAATTCAACAATGTTCAACCCACGGACGAGATTTTTGCTTCACCGGTTCCTTTTGCAAAACCCGGACATTTTCCTTTGGCATTCCGAGATGAAATCTCTTGGTCCCCAAGTCATGACGGTGAGTATTATGTGGCTAAAACTTATTCTCTTCGTTTGTCTGATGTAGGTGTCGATCTAGGTGATGGGGATATCTACTGCATTCTTTGGTCGATGAAGTTGCAGGATCGTCCACATCACTTCGTATAGTAGTTGTTGTAGGGAGGAGTTATGTGCAATGTAGAACCGCTGAGGAGACACTTGACGACTAGTGTAGTTTTCCCTTGTTGTTTACTTGAGGAGGAAACATTTGAAGACTTATTCATGGATTGTATCTTTACTCGTCGACTTTGGTGGAGCTCCGTGTGGATTTGTGTATTTCATGAGGTTCCATTTGTTACTTGGATTCGAGGTAATTTTCTCACTTCTCGCGTTGTTATCGGTAATTGTTTGTTGAATGAGGTTTTTGCAATGGATCTTTAGTGAACTTGAAAATGAAGAAATAACTTTTTTTTTTTTTTTTGCGACACACACCTGGGAGCGAGGGAAGCTTTGTTTGGGCTTACTTTGGTTGAGGAGCATGTTGCAGTGTGGAGCAAGCACAATGGTAGCAAAAGATGGGCAGAAGTGTGATTAACATGGCTTGGGATCCACCGCTTGCTGTTTATGTGAAGATCAACACTGATGGGTCAAGGAAACGTGATGACCAAGGTACTGTTACGGGTCTTTGTAGGAATAAGGGGGAGTGGTTGATGGGTTTTGTTGTCAATCTTGGTTGGGAGAATGGTTATCGTCGTGTGATCTTAGAAACATATTCCCAATTTAATAACTCTTTTGACTCGAACCCTTCCCCAGTTCCCCGTCATCACCCTCTCTTCAAACCGGTACATCGTTGCTAATACTTTTTACGAAGGGACTGATCTATCTAGTTCCGGCATTTTACCACACGACGAACAAATTTGCGGACTATTTAGCTAGTTTTTCTTATAACTTGTCTATGGGTTTATGTGTATTGTTCGACCCTCATGATGGTGTAGTTGACCTTTTTATCTAAGGATGTAAGGGGTCGGGTTATCCCCATGTGAGGATCATTTGGCCTATTTTTCTATTTATGATATGCACGACTAGATGCGCGGAGGACACCGAACGTCTTTCTAGAGCAAACTTTGTCAACCATCTTCTTCAGCCACATAAAGTCCATATACCGAATAGGCCTCAAGTCATTTGCATTATTTTGTAGGGGATTAAGTGGTTTTTCAACGCTTTAGAGTGTCCACGTCAGTATATTTTAAATTTGATTTTACTATCACATAGGAAAGAGTGTGCAAAAAAAACATCTTTGGAATTTTATCAACGACAGTCAAATCAAACGCCGTATATACCACGTACATTTCTTAACCTATCTATTAGTGTTAGAAAAAGTTAATCTTAACCTATCTATTAGTGTTAGAAAAAGTTAAAAAGTTGGGATGGAAGCATATATATATATATATATATATATTTAGGGAATGAAAATGTAGTTGAATCTAGAAAATAAAAATATGTGCAAGGTAAGGTAGTCACGGATTCACAATGGCACCTCGGTAACAAAATGCATGTGACTTCATTTCAATCCTTATTTCAACCGGAGTAGTTATTAATGTCATTCAAATCTTGTGCGTTAATTTGTACTTCACTTTCCTTTTTCTCAAATGAATTTGAATATTCTAAACGTGTATAATAACAATACTACTAACAAATTTAGCACTTGCTTTAAACGACACACCAATTTTCATGTGTATATACGTATGTTTCGATGGTAGACGCTTTAATACAGTAGGTTATATACCCTCGACAACTTACTAACATACTTCACTTGTAATTCTATTTACGCTATAAATGTAGGCTTTACAAAGATATCAACATTAATTAAAGGTCTGTTTGATATATTAAAATTTACTCGAACTAAAACTGAATAAAATTAAAACTGAAAAATGTGAATGAAATCGAAGGGAATTAAACAAATTATATTATTTTTATGTACGTTTAAGTGTGAGTAAGCTCCTTCTTCATTCTAGCCACCTTCTATGCTTGTGAGATCTTCTCGGCCCTTGTTTGATTCTTCTATGATAGTCAACAATGTCACTAAAGGAGACCTAAGTGTGAGTAAGGTCTCTTTAAGTGTACATGTTGCTAATAAGCTAGCAACTTCCTCATGGATGGCGTTTGCTCTTATTCTAGTGATGGCTCCTTCCATGGTAGGGTTTGAAGATGATGTGGTTGTCTTGTCCTTTAAAGCCATATCCCTTGATCTAGTAGTTGTTCCTTGAGGTAGTGTTGGGGATGGTCCCTCATCATACTTCCATTCTTGAGAAGGATTCGTCCTCGAACCCACTAACATGTCATCTTTAGACTCAAGTCTCCTACATTGGAGGTCTTGCTTACTCCATACTCACACGAAATGGCTCATCTCCTCTTGGAGGCAACTTAGATTTCCTCTTCTCCGAAAATTGTTCTTTCCTTAGGTGCAACCAAACTAGATCTCCTGGTTTGAACAACACTTCCTTGCGATTCCGATTTGCCTTAAATGCCACGACTTTCCCTTTGTTTTCCAGCCTTATACGTGTCTTCTCTTGCAATCCCTTAGTGAACTCAACCTATTTTTCTATAATGAAATATACTTGCTCCTCGATAAACAACATATAAGATCAAAAGGAGTCAAAGGATTCAATTCAAAGACACATTCAAAAGGCGTTAGATTAGTAGATGGATGCAAGGTATGATTATAAGCAAATTCTACATGTGGTAAAACATCTTCCAAACATTCAAATTGTCCTTCAAAACAATTCTCAAAATAGTGGTGAAAGTCCTATTAGTGACTTCTGTTTGACCATCCGTTTGAGGATGACTAGAGGTTGAAAATAACAACTCTACACCTAGTTTTCCCCAAAGAGTCTTCCAAAAGAAACTAAGGAATTTAGCATCCCTATCGCTCACAATAGTCTGTGGTACCCCATGCAACCTAACAACTTCTCTAAAGAAAAAGTTAGCCACGTTATAAGCATCATCAGTTTTATGGCAAGCAATATAGTGATCCACGTATAGATCCTTAATATAATGGAAACCTAAGACCTTAGAAGCCATAGTGGTGATCAAAGTATACCTCCTAGAAAGGGCATCAACAACAACATTATCTTTTCCCTTTTTATACTTGATGATACACGGAAAGATTTCTATAAACTCCATTCATATACCATGCCTACTATCCAACTTATCTTGACTCCTAAAATGCTTTAGAGACTCATGATCATTTCTAAGGATGAATTCATTAGGCCAAAGATAATGTTGTCATGTCTTGAAAACTCGAGATAAAGCATATAATTCCTTATCATAGGTCGAACATTTCAAGCATGATCCTTTCAACTTTTCACTAAAGTAGGCAAGTGGCTTACCTTCTTGCATGATCAATCCTCCAATACCAATTCCTGATACGTCATACTCAACCTTGGACGTTTTGGTGAAATCCGGAAGTGCTAAAATTGGTGCATGTGATAGTTGCTTCTTAAGCTCATTGAATGCCTTCTCTTGAGCTTCCCCTCACTCGAATTGTACATGCTTCTTTGTGAGATATGTGAGAGGGGATGCAAAAATGCTAAAATCTCGCACAAAACACCTATAAAACGTTGTTAGGACATGAAAGGGTCGAACATGACTGATTGTGGTAGGTGTAGGCCATTCTTGGATGGTTTTGATCTTCTCCTTGTCCACTTCTAGACCTCTTGTACTCATTACAAAGACAAGGAAAACAACTTGATCAATATTAAACTCACATTTCATAATATTAGCATATAAAGATTCAGTTCTAAGAGTTCCGAGTACTTCCCTCAAATGTTCCTCATGTTCCTCAAGGGGCTTGTTGTAGATGAGGATGTCGCCGAAGTAGACAACCACAAACTTTCAATGTAATGACGTAAGACGTGATTCATCAAGCTCATGAAAGTGCTAGGAACGTTAGTTAAACGAAAAGGCATGACCAACAACTCATAAAGACCGTACTTAGTCTTAAACGCCGTCTTCCATTCATCACCTTCCCGCATCCGGATTTGATGATAACCGCTCTTAAGATAAATCTTGGAGAACCATGTTGCTCCGCTAAGCTCATCTAACATGTCATCTAATCTTGGGATGGGGTGATGGTACTAGATAGTGATGTTGTTGATTGCTCTAAAATCAACGCACATCCTCCGAGTATTTTCCTTCTTAGGTACCAATAGAACTGACACCGCACATGGACTCAAGCTTTCTCAAACATAGCCTTTGTTCAAATGCTCTTGCACTTGATCCTGACTTTCCTGCGGACTCATTCTGTATGTTGGACGATTAGGAAGTGTTGAACCTATAATAAAATAAATTTGATGCTCAATGCCTCAAAAAGGTGAAAGACCTACAGGAATCTCATCCGGAAGTACATCACAATACTCATCCAAAGTCCGTAAAATGTTTTTAGGTAAGGAAGCCTTGACTTCGTTACTCAAAGTCATTAGGCTTTCACATAGGCTCAGTAAAATAATATCCAAAGGAACAAAATTATCAAGAAATTCTTGTTTGGGTGTTAAAAGGACTCGATGAGGCTCCAGAGAAGGAATCTCAGAGGAAATCTCGGGCGAGATTTGTCTGTTGGGGCCGAGACTTTTCATTGGAATGAGATTCTTCAGATCTCAGGTGAGATTTCTCTGTTTTTCCAGAGATTGGAAGTTGTTGTAACACTTCAAATTCTCAAAACTCGGGGAGTCAAGGGTTAGGACCTTGATAGCATGAAATATTACGATATTTTAGGCACATGTTTTGGTTATTTTTTCCCCTTATTTTGTGTATATGGATATGAGTTTGAAGCATTTATGAGCACATTCACCTATTATGTTGGTATAGAGATCTACACAAGCTTTGTTGTGTTTTTAGGTGAATAAAGGCTTGGATTGGAGCATAAATGGAGTATGTAGGAGTATTTGATCATTCTAGGCATCAAGAGGATGCATTGAAGTAGCTAAGGAATGAGCATGATTAGGAAGCTTTACAAAACAAAGGCTTTAACGAAGATTTTGGACATTCCACGGCCAAATACAAAGGGACCATGGCCGTGGTTCTGGGAATTAAATTAATTATGGCCGTGGAAAAGTATGTCGAGAGCAAAGAAGTCATTCCACGGTGGTTCCACGGGCGTGGAAATTTGCTCTTGACCGTGGTTCTTCTAACGGTATCCACGTGTCATATTTGCCACGTCAGCAGCGGTTATGTGCTTTTGTAACCCTTTTTTCCTCCTATAAGAAGGCCGAAGAAAGGAGAAATCAGAGGATCCACTATCCCGTGCGACATTTCGCAGTCTTGCTAGAGAGAAGAAGGGTCATTCGGAAGATTCTATTGTGTGAAGGCAAGATTTGGAGAAGTACGCACTTGAAGATTGCGTACTTGGAAAAGATCTTAGGGTTTATTTGAAGGCGGATTGACATCCCGTTCTTCTTTGTTCTTTGAGATTGTGAGAGATTCTTACTCTATTCTACATCCACTAAACGCAAGTTACGATTTTGTGTTTGATTAACATTGGTTTTGTGTTTATTATTGAGATTTCAAGGTTTTACCTTTTCTCCCTTTTATTTTTGATTTTGGATTTGATTATGATGATTGTTGGCTTAAACCCTTAATCGATTCTAAGGTGAAGGGTTGATAGTTGTGGCATAGATGATGATAGATTGAACCAAAATAAACTGGACCCTGAGAGTTGCGAGAAACCTCGTTGTCGAGGTTTTCCACGGCGTGTTCTTGAGTTCCACAGCCGTGGTTCTTCAAGAACTGACCGTGGTTTTCCTCTGTCGTACGTGTTTTGCTTTTGCTTTGATCTAAAGTTAAAGATTTCCTTTAACCTAGCCTTGACTTACCTTTTCTAGGTAGTAGTGAGACTCAACATCCTCTACTTTGATTTCGAGTTTTACAACCTTAACCGTTTTGGCTTAACTTTGATTCCCTTGGGTTTGGGCATGGGGGTTTGAGAGTTTAATCTTATCATTCGATTCTCTTTATAACGAGACTCAACATCCTTTATTGAGAGAGTCTTTGGGTAAGACTTATGGGTTTGGAACTTCACCGTATAATACCGTACCTTAGATATACCTTTGCAATCCCAACTCTGTCCTTATATCTTTAGAATATCTTGAATCGATTGTCACAATTGGATACCTGAATCTTTAGAATCGTTGATTTCCCAATTATCTTTATACATGCTTTTGTTATTTGCCTGACAATTTACGAACTGAATTTGATTCCCCAAATCCCTGAGTTCGATACTCTGGAATTCTTACTTTACTATACCGATCCGTACACTGCGGGTTTGCTTTGCTTGATTTCAGTTTTTATAAATTTAAGACTTAGTGACGCACACTTTCAAGCGAACAAGTTTTTGGCGCCGTTGTCGGGGATTTGGTTTTGGCCGAATTCGGTTTTCGGTTGTTGGGCTTGAGAGCTTTTGCTCTTGTTATTTGATCTATCTGCGTGAGTGATTTTGCAAATTTTTCTTTAGATATATGTGAAGGTCTCGATCTGAGAGAGATCTCGTTCCTTTTGATCCTGAACGGGAGAAGACTCTAAGATCACGGTAAAGGGAGAAAAACATGGCTGCACATAATGAAAGGAACATCCAAGAGGAGTTGGATGAAACTCGAGCTCTTCTTAATACGAGTGAAAGAAGACGTATTGAGGAGCAAGCTGTAGCTCGTGCTGATAGAGAGCGAATGCAAACTCAAATGGATGAAATAAAGGCGATGTTATTACAACAAACACTGGATAAACGCGCCAAGAGTAAGAAGAGTACATCATCCGATGATGATGACATGTCCGAGCTGGAAGATATACCACCTAATCAACCATTTAATCCTCATGTCTATGTTGGTCCTCGCATTCCTGTTAGAGATACGAGAGCTGCTAATGTCGTGGCTGAACCACAAACTCTTGGGCAACGTATGGATCCAATTCAGCAATCGCGTCGTCTAGGTGTGAATCTTGGAGATCCGGATGAGCATGACTTTGGGTTTCGACCTCAAGTCATCACTATGATCCGCCAAAGTAAGTTTGGTGGAATGGAAGCTGAATCTCCGCATCAACATTAGAAAAATTATGAGATTCTTATGGAGACTTTGAAGCCTCCAAGTGTAATATCCGGAATTTTTATTCCGTTTATTTCTGTAACAAACCCGATCTCGATCAGTTGACCCATATCTGTCTACTTAGTTAGACACATTATTATAAAATTTATCATTTTATGTAGCTTCCCTTCACATAAAATGATAGGATCTTTATAAAATTTTATCATTTTATGTAGCTTACCTTCACATAAAATGATAGGATTATTATAACCAATCCTAAACTATAACATGATCCGTATCCGTCTATTCCGTAGCCTACCAGTTCCGATCCCTTGACTTCACATAAAATAATAAGTTTAGCCCCAAACCCTAATTTAGAATATGACTCGTCGTTGACAAGTCTGTGACGAAGCTGTGACAAGGTCTGGACAAGACTGTGACGAAGCTGTGACAAGGTCTGGACAAGTCTGTGACGAAGCTGTGACAAGGCCAGACAAGTCTGTGATGAGTCTGTGACGAGTCTGTGACAAGGCCAGACAAGTCTGTGACGAGTCTGTGACAAGCCCAGCCGGCCACTGCTTGCCTTGTACAGCCCAGTCCGTGATCTCCTTTCAGCTTGCCAGCTTCAGCCCTCTGCAGCCCAGCTGCTGCAGCCCAGTAGCGTTAATGCCTCCACCAGCCCAACAAGAAGAGCCCGCTGCAGCATCCTTGGGAGCTTCCTCTTGCCTACGTGGAGCTGAGCTGGACTAGGGGTACGTTGAATGAAACGACTCCTGAAATCACGCTTCCCTCTTGATCTTCCTTCCTTAATGAAACCGTAGCCTTAACTGCCTAATACAGCAGCGTTCACACGTCCAGAATCGCAGCCCAGATCTCGCTCTCTTCTATGCTGCGTATCTCCCTTCTGTCAATCATTCGGAACTTCTACCCAAGCCGGAACGATACAAATGTACACACAAGCCTCCCCTACAACCAGCGACAAACCTAGACGAAACCCGGACTAAGCACTCCTCTGCACGTCTCCATCTCCCATCTAGCAGCAACGCACCACTCGTCCTCGTCTTTCCTTCTGCAGTCTCGCTCACTTTTGTGTACAATCGACAACGAGAGAATCAACCCTTCTCATTCCGGCACCCGATCTACGGCGTTCATCTCGCGCCATCTTACTTCACGTGCAACGTCTGGAATTTGCTTCAGGCAGGCCGGCACCCGCCTCTCCTTTCAACTACACCCGATCGAAGACAGCAGCAGTCCCTCTCAGCAGCCGCACACACGACAACAGCAGCCTTGCACCCCTTCATTAGTCTCCTCGAGTCGTGTAATCGAGTAAGGCTTGTTCATCTCTCTTTCTTGCACTTCCGCCCATGTAATTCATGCCTAATGAGTGCCCTTTTATGTCTCCTAAATCTACCCAGAACAGCCATAGAGGAGCTGGTACAGATTCATGTTATTTCTTCCGAGTTTCAAGAAGTGTTGAACAACCGATTTTGAGCCTAGATTTTGGTAAGTTAGACTCTTTCTTTGCTCCTGGTTTTTGGATATGTTGTTGTCGGTATTGCAGTGTAGAACATACTGAAATTTGAGCCTATTTTGAGTTATACTTTAGGAGATATGAGTTTATCAAGTTGGCTTCTCATGCAGTTTTCTAAGTGTGCTGAGTTTGAGGAAATTTGCTTGCGATGCAGTTTTGTAGAATAAATTTGGAGGGGTTATTGACTTCTGTTAGACTTGAATTTCGGACAAGTTATAGTTGATATAGTATAGTAGATCATACTAAAATTTCAGAGGAATCCATGTTATGGTTTGAGAGATATGAGGTTTCAAAGTTCAGTTTTATAAATGTGCTGAGTTGAGAAAAACAGCATGGGATGCTGTTTTGTGAGATAGTTTAGAATAGGCTTTTGATCTCTGTTAGGCTTGAATTTTTGATATGATATAGTTGACATCTTGTTGTAAGATCCAAGTAATGTTTTTGTTAAACCAAGGTCGGGACCCATTGTGAGGTCCTAACCAGTAGCTCCCCGAGTTCCGAGAATTTGGGGTGTTACAACATGGTATCAGAGCTCTGGGTTGGCAACAATGGCACTTGAAATCTTCTGAAAGACCGAATGTATAAAATAACTAGAACCCGAAAGGGGTCTAAGATTTTCAAAACGGATTTCTGTATTTACACAAGTGCATAGTCGGGTTGTTGGGTTAGTAGTACGTTGGACCACCATCGTTCTCCGTGGACCTCTGCAACTTGGAATGATAGATGTTAGTATTTTAGAGTTATATCGATATGTCTTAAGGTATGATTATATATATGTATATGTGTAGCACTTTAGTATCCTAAAGGATACTTTAGATCCTTTAGTTATGATATCATGAAGCGATTATCGCCTCATGATAATTCCGTAGCGAACTGGAAGAGTTTTCAACACGAGACAACGGATTCAGACCTAGGATTGAGTATTATACTCTGGTGGGCGTTTTGGCGACCATATGAATCATCCGAAGAACGAGTGGGAAATGAAGTAAAGTTGTTGAGATAATTTTCACCACAAGTACAATCCGATGAAAAAGAAAATCCCGAGTCAGCTCACATAGAAGGAATAAGAAGTCATACAAGGGACTTGATCGGATGAAGCCGAGAGATGAATTAGAATAACCACGCAAGATACGACAAGAGATCAGATTAGAGATAACGATAAGGGAACAAGAATCATACAGAACGGAGTACAACCAAGATTTGCCGAATAAAAGATGTTACAATCAAGGCAGACGCCACCACATGCAAGCATGGGCATGAGAGTACAAAGAAGATAAGGTGCTGACCCGAGGCGAAGAATTAAAGGAGTACAAAGACAACCATTGACAAATGAGTTTAAAGACGTGAAATAAATTTCATCATCATAGAGACGGTTGACTTACTTAGCGATGCAAGAAATTGTAAGAAATCTTGACATAAGTATCAAAGAAACTAGAAGTCTAAAATTGTGACAACGAATTTCCATAAAGGTACCATGATCAAAACACAACTCCAGATAAAGGAAAGAATGTGGGAAAGTGATTCTTGTGGACTAAGGAGTCCACAATAACTTCTCATTCACTTAAAGATCTGAGTTACCCACAGTTACAATCATATTAGATAACCGCAAACAGATGATGAACAAAGTAAGAATAATTGTGAAGACACGCTTACAAGTTATCGTGGAAGACTTAATAAACTCATTGACGGCAGGTGAATGTTAGGACTAGACTCAAAAGAAGATAGTGATCCCATAAGATAATAAGAGAAATGCAACTTTGGAAGGAGCTGAAGGAGTATTAACAAAGAAATTTGGAGAGATAGAGTTCACCAAGCGTATCAAACTTGAAAAGAAATAGAATAACAATAAGTCCGTGATCTTATAGAAGGTCAACTAAAGACTAGTTGGTAATAACTGAGTCAGAACACGTGCAGGTCAACTAGTAGTAACTGGTTGGCAGATAAGGAGACGCGTCAGTAACTCTAATTAAGAACTTAAGAGGAAAGACTAGACGACAGGAATGACCCTTCTGTGTTTTGGGACCGAGAGAATTGTGTAAGTGATTTACTACTTACCGGCTAGGAAAAAGGTACAGATCACAACTAGTACAAACGAATTTTAAGAGGAGAACTAGAGGAGTAAGAAGTATACACCTTGGATAAGGTTCCATGTCAGCCAAGACAGAGTGTGCGTATCATTTCATACAAGGAAGAATGATGATTCTCCTACGATATCTGCGGAAGGAATCTTTGTGACTAAGAGATGCACGGAAAGAAGACCTACAATTAAGTGTAAGAGTGAAGATAGACTCCACAAGTGTAGAGGAGTTTTGACCTCGTCAGAGATATAAGAAGTTGTAAGGAATGACGATACCAGTATCAAAAGGAGTAAGAGGCCGGTAGCAGAGTCAATGGAGTTCAACAGAGCAATATAAACAACGCTAATGAAGGAACATGTGAGAATGACCTAGTGGACTGGTGGAAGAGAATTGGTTTAAGGAAACGGAAGTGAGGAGGATAGAACGAACTAACAAAGGGGAAAAGAGTTAACCGAGTAGGAGATGCGTACCAGAAATTTTACGCCATTAGAAGTATGAGAAGAGTGAGTACGATATGTTGAGGTAAGTCAACTATAGAATAAGCAACGTCAGCGGAGGACGTGCAAGTGTTGTTGGTATTGATGAGCTATGTACAGTTAAGAAGAGATATCTGTGATTGAGGATTATTGAAGTAACTCTACCGATGCTTTGGAGGAGTTCCTCCAGTAGACAACGAAAATCTACTTAGACAACTAAAGGTATAGAGAGAATCGTGTTAGAGGTTATTTCTCGGTTGGTTAAGATCAAACTTCAGTCGAGTCAGGAAGTTTGGATCCGTGTTAGAAGAATTCCAAAAGTAAACGGAAGAGGTCGTCTTCCAACCGTTATCTTAGTCCCTTAAGGCAAGTAAGGAAGGTACTTGGTATTTCATCCGGGTAGGACTTATGGTGTAATGGAGAGGGAGAATTTTGGGTCCATCAATTTGGACTCACGGAAAATGTCCTTACGATTAGCGGGTGACAACATAATTATCAAAGTAGCGCAGCGAAAGCGTGATGAGTCCTAACCCACAGAACCGGAAACTCGAGAGTACAACAAATGACGTGTCGAGTTTAAGACGATGATAATTGGTGAAATGTGTTTTGTTTAGAAGGAACGTGAAATAGGCTACATGGAGTGACAGGAAATTTTGTAGAGGAACTGTATCACCATCTAGGTAGATGAGAAAGTATGTGCACATAGAAGTATAGAAAGAGAGTGGTACCCCATTATAGATACAAGTGAAGCATGCCGACCTCGTCACATGTCGGTAGACAAATAAATTTGGAACTTAATACTTAGCAGGGTACTTTAGAATGAGTTTCTTGATGGAATGAAAAAGGAAGTAAACGATGTAATAAAGGTATTGTGTAGGGCCTGCACTAACAAGCTCAAGGGAGTAACTATCAAGTTGAATCGGAAGACAGATAAGAAAAAGAAGCTATGGGAGTGTACTTACAGACCAGTACTCGTACATATAGAAAACAGAATCTCAAGAGTGAAGTATAAGAAAATTTTTTATCTCGGAACGGAGTCGAGTTGCGTTTTGAGTAAGAGGGATATTATAGGACACAATGCAATGTTAACAACTATTGAGTAGTGTGAGCAAATGACGGTGATGTGAGATCACCTTGTAACTAATACCGTCATTCCAGACATATTGTATGTCACTCAAGACCTTTGGCTTGAGTGTGTAGTCAAGTAAACACAACGAAGGGAAGAAAGTTGACTAGGTTATTTTCTGTACGGTCATCAAAGGACCTGGAGGCGAGTTGCAAAATGTGACCACTTGAGGCTGTAAAGTAGTTTATAAGTGTTTGAGCAACTAGTAACCCTCACCCGATTAGAGGGTGTGACCCTAGTTTTATACGGATTCAGTTTGAGGGATACTTACCAGACAAAGGTTAGGACATCGGCTTAGAGAATCGGGCAATGAAGCCGGATGATACCGGTGAGATATCTAGTTACCACACTAGAACGTGTAGTAGGCACCTGTGAGGTCTGTACTTGAAAAGATTTCAGAGTGAGTGGTTTATAAAAGCCGACGAGGCTACCAAGAATACTATGGATAGTATGAGACATAACCTTTCAGAGACCTTTGTGGAGATAGTTGTAATCTAGGGAACGACGAGCTAGGGCTTGACCCTATATCTGTGTTATGTTGTCTGACTGCTTGTTTAATTCATGCTTGAGTGCTTAGTCAGGATGTGTGTTATTGATGACCTTGATATGCGGGATACTTATATGTAGAAACGATGACTCTTGTGCGATAACAAGTTGATACATTAGATTCGTACCTTGAGAGTTGACCTTCTGACTGGAGTACTTTAAGTTTCGGGGCGAAACTTATTCTAAGGGGGGATTGATGTAATACCCGGGAATATTTCTTCCGGCTATTTCAGAAACAAATCAGAACTCGACCGTTGTGACCTCTTTCCGGCGCTCTAGTTCTTTTGCATGGACTCCGACATTACGAGTCTTCTTTTAAGTTTCGGGACGAAACTTATTTTAAGGGGGTACTGATGTAATATCCGGAATTTTTATTCCGTTTATTTCTGTAACAAACCCGATCTCGATCAGTTGACCCATATCTGTCTACTTAGTTAGACACATTATTATAAAATTTATCATTTTATGTAGCTTCCCTTCACATAAAATGATAAGGATCTTTATAAAATTTTATCATTTTATGTAGCTTACCTTCACATAAAATGATAGGATTATTATAACCAATCCTAAACTATAACATGATCCGTATCCGTCTATTCCGTAGCCTACCAGTTCCGATCCCTTGACTTCACATAAAATAATAAGTTTAGCCCCAAACCCTAATTTAGAATATGACTCGTCGTTGACAAGTCTGTGACGAAGCTGTGACAAGGTCTGGACAAGTCTGTGACGAAGCTGTGACAAGGTCTGGACAAGTCTGTGACGAAGCTGTGACAAGGCCAGACAAGTCTGTGACGAGTCTGTGACAAGGCCAGACAAGTCTGTGACGAGTCTGTGACAAGCCCAGCCGGCCACTGCTTGCCTTGTACAGCCCAGTCCGTGATCTCCTTTCAGCTTGCCAGCTTCAGCCCTCTGCAGCCCAGCTGCTGCAGCCCAGTAGCGTTAATGCCTCCGCCAGCCCAACAAGAAGAGCCCGCTGCAGCATCCTTGGGAGCTTCCTCTTGCCTACGTGGAGCTGAGCTGGACTAGGGGTACGTTGAATGAAACGACTCCTGAAATCACGCTTCCCTCTTGATCTTCCTTCCTTAATGAAACCGTAGCCTTAACTGCCTAATACAGCAGCGTTCACACGTCCAGAATCGCAGCCCAGATCTCGCTCTCTTCTATGCTGCGTATCTCCCTTCTGTCAATCATTCGGAACTTCTACCCAAGCCGGAACGATACAAACGTACACACAAGCCTCCCCTACAACCAGCGACAAACCTAGACGAAACCCGGACTGAGCACTCCTCTGCACGTCTCCATCTCCCATCTAGCAGCAACGCACCACTCGTCCTCGTCTTTCCTTCTGCAGTCTCGCTCACTTTTGTGTACAATCGACAATGAGAGAATCAACCCTTCTCATTCCGGCACCCGATCTACGGCGTTCATCTCGCGCCATCTTACTTCACGTGCAACGTCTGGAATTTGCTTCAGGCAGGCCGGCACCCGCCTCTCCTTTCAACTACACCCGATCGAAGACAGCAGCAATCCCTCTCAGCAGCCGCACACACGACAACAGCAGCCTTGCACCCCTTCATTAGTCTCCTCGAGTCGTGTAATCGAGTAAGGCTTGTTCATCTCTCTTTCTTGCACTTCCGCCCATGTAATTCATGCCTAATGAGTGCCCTTTTATGTCTCCTAAATCTACGCAGAACAGCCATAGAGGAGCTCGTACAGATTCATGCTATTTCTTCCGAGTTTCAAGAAGTGTTGAACAACCGACTTTGAGCCTAGATTTGGGTAAGTTAGACTCTTTCTTTGCTCCTGGTTTTTGGATATGTTGTTGTCGGTATTGCATTGTAGAACATACTGAAATTTGAGCCTATTTTGAGTTATAGTTTAGGAGATATGAGTTTATCAAGTTGGCTTCTCATGCAGTTTTCTAAGTGTGCTGAGTTTGAGGAAATTTGCTTGCGATGCAGTTTTGTAGAATAAATTTGGAGGGGTTATTGACTTCTGTTAGACTTGAATTTCGGACAAGTTATAGTTGATATAGTATAGTAGATCATACTAAAGTTTCAGAGGAATCCATGTTATGGTTTGAGAGATATGAGGTTTCAAAGTTCAGTTTTATAAATGTGCTGAGTTGAGAAAAACAGCATGGGATGCTGTTTTGTGAGATAGTTTAGAATAGGCTTTTGATCTCTGTTAGGCTTGAATTTTTGATATGATATAGTTGACATCTTGTTGAAGATCATATTAAAATTTGGGAAGAATCGGAGTTACGGCTCGAGAGTTATTGTGTTTCAAAGTTGACGTTTTTATATATGTGCTGAGTGTTGGGGGAAAACAGCAAGTGATGCTGTTTTGTGAGATGATTTTGAATAAGCTCTTGATATCCTTTCCGGCTGAATTTTGGATATATTATAGGTAAGATTTTATAGTAGAACATATCAAAATTTGGGCTAATTCCAGTGAGTGGTTTAGGAGTTATGATTTTTCAAAGTGTACTCAGATTTTGGCTAAGTATAGAATTTGTAAAGGGAGTAGTCAACTTTAGGAATTTTTATAAAACTGTTGAATGAACAGTTTGGAGAAATTCTTTCTCCTAAAGTTAGATAGGACATCATAGATAATCTAGGGTTTTAAGTCGGAATTTTTATAAGCAGTTACGAATTTTATATTTGGAATCGAAGTTAGACCTTTACGATTTCCCGGAAAATAGTAACATAGGAAAAATGTTAGCTTGGAACCAAACGAAGCGTTGGGAGTTAGAAATGATTTTAGAATCTCAAATAGGAGTTTAGACATGAATTTTAGAATTTTCGGGAATTTCGGGACCAAGGGTAAAATGGTCATTTTACCCTAAATTAATACTGCAACTAGTTATGTCTTAATATATTATTCTATTTTAGAAGTCTTAGACTTCTAACTACGTAGGAGTGTGCTAATGCACTTATCTCCTTTGACAGGCAACTGAGTTGCTACATTTTACAGAGCGAGTTGGTTTACAGAGAGTCGAGCTTTATATCAGGTAAGTCCTATGGGCTTACTTAGCTGACTTCTAAATATGAGTATAAATGATGATGGTGGTGTGTGATTGAAATGTTTATGGAGATAGGTTGTGATATATAATTACCGACCTATATTTTGGCCTAAGAGTAACGGGCGGTGGCATTCTGCTCAGTAGCTTGCGGGCGCTGGGGTTTCTTTCAGGACTAGTCCATACGTGGTTTGTAGTGATGCTACCAGTGGAAGTCAGCTAGACCTACACCAGTTGGATAAGGAACGGAGGCGAGAACTAATAATAATTCTCGTGCCACAACTTAAATTGAATAATGTGAATCATTTAAAGAATAGATAATAAACGGTTGAGTGCCAGCATGATGTTTGTTTATTTTTGTTTCTGCGTGTGTTTGTGCTATTATCATTTTGCTTATATTTGGATAGTTAGCTAACGGTTTATCCGTGTTGTAGATCTGTAGAGATAGACAGTTGCAGAGAGATCCGGAACGGATGGTCAGCCGGGTCCACGTACTCATTAGATGGGGATGGCGGAGTCTTCCATACGTCATGCATGTTATGTATCTTTATATATGTTTGTAAGGCTGTCACCTGTGTATGTTTATACCATTAAAAATATTATGTTTTCGAAATTGTTTTAAATACATTTGTGTCTTGTTGTAAGATCCAAGTAATGTTGTTGTTAAACCAAGGTCGGGACCCATTGTGAGGTCCTAACCAGTAGCTCCCCGAGTTCCGAGAATTTGGGGTGTTACACCAAGAGCTGTCAACAATAACTACAAGTTGAGATCGTTCTTCTTCTCTTTGAAGGACAAAGCCTTAGCTTGGTATCAAGCTCTTCCATGTGGAAGATTTAATACATGGGAGGAGTTAGCTTCGGAATTCATCACCAAGTTCTTTCCGCCATCCAAAACAGCAGAATTGAGAGGTAAAATAAATGCTTTTTCTATGAAACCTAATGAAAGTTTGTTTAAATCTTGGGAAATGTTTCAATATCTTCTATTGGATTGCCCGCACCATGGCATTTCAAAGTTGGAATTACTGGAGATATACTACAAGGGATTGGATGTGGAAACACAATTCAAACTTCAATCACTTTCTTGTGGAACATTTATGGATATGAGAGAAGTTGATGCTTGGGATTTCATCAAGAAGCAAGCTCTAGTGATTGAGAAGTATTCCCATAGGAAAGTTGATGGTGGGAATCGAGATTCCGGAGAGCCAAGAGCAAGATTAAATCCAACAGCACAAGCTCAAATTTTCTCCCTCAACAATGAAATTAAGGAGCTGAAGGAAGTCATAAATCCAGCCTTCAAAAGACAAAGGAGCAAGATGTTGGCTATCTAGGAAGGGAGAACAATCAAGGAAATAGGAACAACTACCGGAACAACAATTGGAACAACAACAACAACAACAACAGGAACTCCAACAACCATTGGAGATCTAACCAACAAAATCCCGGTAATCCTTACTCCCATGCTGAAAATGCACTAACATCACCATCTTCTTCTATTCTTTGAAAAGTCAGGGGCAAACTTCAAATAGCGTGAACCAGTCGGAAAAGGAGAAGGATAGATTTGATGTTATGATGGAGACAATCTTGGGGAAGATACAAGGAATAAAGAGTCACATTACTTCGATTGATAAAGCACAAAAAGCTTTGGAGAATCAAGTATTCAGCAAGGCCGGAGAAGTCCCTAAAGATCAAGGGAAACTTCCTGGAAAAACGGAGGACAATCCGAAAGGGAGGGTGATGGCAATTACAACTAGAAGTGGTGTAACAACCACCGATCCGCAACCCAAATTCGTTGAAGTTCCCGTTGATAAGGAGAAAGAGAAGGAAAAGGAAAAGGAAGATGCCTATGTTCCTCCTCCAGCTTATAAACCTCCTTTTCCATTCCCTCAATCTAGAGCGAGAGCGCGTCTAGACAAGCATTTCGGTAAGTTTGTTGATCTCATGAGCAAACTGCATATTAACATACCTTTTCTTGATGTAATTTTAGGTATTCCCGCTTATGGGAAGTTCTTTTGAAAGAAATCCTCTCTAACAAGAGGAAGCTGGAAGACTTTGGAGAAGTCAAGATGAGTTCGGAGTCTTCGGAGCTCATTAAAACGATGACAGAAAAGATGCCTCCAAAGCTGCGAGATCCGGGGTCATTTTGCATACCAATAGGAGTAGGAGAAGTCACATATGACGCACTTTGTGACTAGGGAGCAAGTGTCAGCATTATTCCACTTGCGTTGTGTAGGAAAGTTGGTTTAGGTGAACCTAAACCGGTGAAGATGACGTTATATATGGCGGATCAATCCATTAATCGACCCGCCGGTATCATTGAAGATGTCCCGGTTAAGCTCGGTAAATTCTATATCCCTATAGACTTTGTTGTGCTTGACATTCATGCAGATTGTCCGGTCCCGATCATACTCGGGAGACCTTTCCTTGCAACTTCTGGTTGTATGGTTGATTGCAAGAACGCTAGATTAGCCTTCGATATTGGAGAAGAGAAGGTTGAATTTTTTTTCTCAACTTTGACAAAAGAACCAACACTTGGAGAGGATATGTTCAACATTTATGATGAGGAGGTATCTAGAGAGGAAGTGAGTTTGATCTTGTTCAAAGATCCATTGCAAAAGGTTATAACTATGAGCATCATGGAAAAGGGAGAGGAAGAGGATTATAACACTGAGATTGATGCTTTGGAAGATTTAGAAGAAGTGCAAGTTGAAGAATTCGAAAAATTATACGATGGCTCGGAAAACACTAGAAACCACGGCCAATCGTGTTTTTCCACGGGCGTGGTTTCACCCATTCCACCCGTGGAAAAGTATGTCGAGAGCAAAGATTTAATTGACATGCAAAACCACGGCTCAAAGGCACCTTCCACGGTCGTGGAAGTAATAGTGGCACCGTGAAATTGGAAAACTCTGAGGAAAATTCCGTTCTTTCTACAAACATTCTTGATTCTTCTTTCACCACTTTCACACCCTTGGAGACTTCCAAGGAGACATTGGACATCCCTCACAACACTCCAAAGGCATCTACAACCTTGGAATTGAAGCCACTTCCCGCACATCTAAGGTATGCATTTCTTAGAACTAATTCTATGTTTCCCGTCATAGTTAGTTCTAGTTTAAGTGAAAATAAGCATGATAGGCTTATGATTGTTTTGAGGAAACATAGGAAAGCTTTAGGCTACACCATAGAGGATCTTGTAGGAATTAAACCATCTTTATGTATGCACAAGATACTAATGGAAGAGGATTATAAGCCTTCACGTCAACCTCAACGACGGTTAAATCCGATCATGAAAGAGGTCGTGAAGAAGGAGATCCTTAAATTGCTTGATGCAGGTATCATATTCCCTATTTTCGATAGCAAGTGGGTGAGCCCTATTCAATTTGTCCTGAAAAAAGAAGGAATGACCGTTGTGGCCAACAAGAACAATGAACTCATTCCAACAAGAACCGTGACAAGATGGAGGATGTGTATAGGCTACCGCAAGCTGAACAATGCGACGAGGAAGGATCACTTCCCGTTTCCATTCATCGATTAAATGCTTGAGAGGTTAACACAACACTCTTACTTTTGCTATCTTGACGGTTATAGTGGTTTTTTTTCAGATTCCGATTCATCCGGATGACCAATAAAAGACCACATTCACGTGCCCATGGGGTACGTTTGCCTATAGGAGGATGTCATTCGGACTTTGCAACGCTCCAGCCACCTTCCAAAGGTGTATGGTGGCCATCTTCTCGGAATACATTGAGAAAATCATGGAGGTTTTTATGGACGATTTTTCGGTTTATGGTTCCTTATTTAATGATTGTCTTTCTAACCTTTCTCTTGTGTTGCAAAGATGTGAAGACACTAACCTAGTTTTAAATTGGGAGAAGTGTCATTTTATGGTTTAGGAAGGCATTGTTTTAGGACACTTGATCTCCAATAGAGGGATTGAGGTTGACAAGGCTAAGACTGAGACAATAGAGAAGCTTCCTCCTCCATCTTCGGTGAAGGGGATTAGAAGTTTTCTAGGACATGCTGGATTCTATAGGAGATTCATTAAGGGATTTTCGAAAATCTCTAAACTGCTAACTAATCTATTGATGAAGGATGCTGTTTTTGAATTTTCGAAAGAATGTTTGGATGTTTTTTTACAGGATTCGAGAAGCTCTAATCTCAGCCCCAATAATTCAACCTCCGGATTGGAATCTCCCATTTGAGGTCATGTGTGATGCCAGTGACATAGTTGTTCGCTCCAAAAGGTATGTGCAAGCTTTAAAATTTATAACCCAAGAAGTATGCTTGAACAATATGTGAACCCGCAGTATACGGATCAATTGTAATAAAAGCAAGAATTCCAAGGGTCGAACACAGGGACTATGGTGAAACAAAGCACGGAATTAGGTAGTCAAATATTGCAAATAACTACAACTAAAGCAATCAAAGATGATATAAAGTCAAATAAAGGGAATGTGGATTCTAGGGATTAAAGCATCTAGTTGTTGTTCCGACTCAAGATCTCAAAGGATAATGCGGACAAAGTTGAGGTTTGCAAGGGAAGGTGTTTCTAAGGTGGGAATAGATTACCGGATAAGTCTCACTACTCACTATCCCAAACCAAAGCTCCTATTACCGGGTAAGTTTCAAGGTACTAAGGAAAGGAACTATAATCTCAAACCAACACACCACCCAAGGGAATAGAATCAACCTTTAACGGGTAAGTCTCAAGCTAACTAACAAAGATGGGATGAGGGCACACTCAAACCCCAAAAAAGGATAAACCTTTATTACCTACACTCAAGATCTTAGGTAAACAAACTAAAGAATTACCGGGTAAGTCTCATCCTAGGCTTGCATTGAACCAGGAAAGGTGTAATAAGGATAGGATTTGGCAAACTTAAATTCTTAACTCATATAAGGTTCAAGAAAGGTTCACCTCGTTCATGTATTATTTCACCCTGGCCGAGATGTTCAATGACTGAGCGAGGTTTTCTAGGGTTAAGGTAAAGACTCGAGCTTTCAGGGTCCTGTTGGGATTAAGATCATTCTATATATCATCGTCTTTCCCACAACTTTCAGCCAATCACCCTTGAATCGCATAAGAAACTTAGCCAACAATCATCATGATAACAATAATCAAATTAATTGGAAAGAAATCAATATTCGAACTAGAAAACCTTAAGAAAAAGGTCTCAATAACTGAATGAAACAATCAACAAACAAGCGTTTCTCAGTCACAAATCAGCAAAGAGAACAAACTAAAAGAAATCTAAGAAGATCTTACAAACTCCTTCAAAATCCAACTCCGACTATGATTCCTCCCTTTAACTTCAATCCTTCAATACTTCCTTCAACTCTTCCATCAAAACTCCAGAAAATCCCTCAATTGTTGGATGCTCCAAGCATGGTTGTACTTGTGGAAAATCCAACCCTTTATATAGGAGAATTATCTTCCAAAGATAATAATATCTTAAAAAGATAATTTCCTAGAAAATATATCTCTATCTCTTAAAATAAATCAGCCAAAAATAATATCTTCCTTCCAGAAATCCAGGCAAAAATATAAGATATCCTCCTTCCAAAAATAAAAGATCTCAGCCAAAAATAAAGATCTCGCCGGTGACAGGGTGTTCGCCTCTGTCGGAACGCTCCTCAAGATCACCTCGGTCGGGACGCTCCTCAAGATCACCTCGGTCGAGGTGGTACTGTAGCTGACCAAGGTGAATCTCAAATGAATGTGAAATCTCTCGAATCTGGTCAAAATTCAATCTTCTTAATCATTTCCATGCTTCCTGAGATCTTCTCAAAGCTCTAGAATGTAGCTCCAATGACTCCTTAGCTTCCTTAGCTCCATTTCGATGCAAAACGTGTCATTTTACCTACAATTATAACGAAACTAGGTATAGACCTAGATTCCCGTAAAGGTAGACAAAACAACAATATAATCAAAGAATATACATCCATACATGCAGATTTATGAAGATAAAACGTCTAAACTAGACCTAAAATATAGACTATAATACATGCTATCAAAATACCCCATACTTGTCCCTTGCTTGTCCCCAAGCAAGTTCCAAATCTTAGATACAAGATAGAAAGGATTATAAGTCAGAAAGATCGATGAAAAGCATTTCAAAACATTTTTGGTGGTGTGCTCCACTCATAGATCACTCTAAGAGAATGCTTCATGACAAATAAAATCAAGACATGATCAAAACATTTTATAGATATAGGAAAGTTGTTCATCTTTGCATAAAAATCATAGAATGCATAATAAATCATATTTATCGAAACCAATCATGTATAATCCAATTTAAACCACCAAGTCAATCAACAAGCTCGAGGTCTCAAGGGCTTCCAAAAGAGGTCAAGAAACGTGTATGGGTGGGATGTATATAGGGTATGTGGTGCTAGAATCCGGAAAAAGGATCTTACTTCACTTTATTTGAAACTCAACATCATCCACCAATAAGCTTTGCTTATTTTACTTTACTTTTTGGGATGCATGGATAGAGGTGCACAATAACCGAAACTAGGAAATCAACAATCATCAATGTCTCGAGATGCCTGAAACCCTTGATGCAAATACCATGACCCGTTAGGAATATCGCTCAATCCGACTTTGACAAGACACAAACACCCGGCTATGTGAATGGTGCTGAGTTACTCATCATCAAGATTGACTTCCCCAAACCTAATTGTTTCTTTCTAACACTTTCAGCCAACATCTCAACTTCAATTTCACTTGCTTTTCTTTGCTTGCTTCCAATTCCCGGATAGGTAAAGGGAGGCAAATATGTATATGAGGGGCTAAAGCATGATCAAGAAGAAGAAGAGGAGAGAATGAATTGCCTTAGTCATCCCATGAAGAATGTGATAGAACTCATCATGTGGTGTCAACCTTCAAATCCAACATAATTTTGATGAAAACAAAGTATTAAACATGTTATAACTTCAAACAAAGCATTTTGCAACTTAAACATATCATAAAAACTTTCGAGCATATAAAAATTTTAAAACCAATCTGCAAACAATATCATCATTGAGGTCATATCCAGAGAAGAAGCACAAAACGTTTCGAAAAACTCTCAGTTAAGAACCCACCTCGATCGAGGTGTTCTGACGTCATCCGATGTGTCTACCTCGTCCAGTCAAAAACATCCCAGTCGAGGTCATAAAAAAAAATTTTCAAACTAGTTTTTGACGTTTTTCTCAAACAAAAACTTGTATGTAGGCATATAATGGCAGATAAACACATAAAGCCAAGTAAAGCAGAATAAGATCATAATATCCGGGATTCATACAAACATACACACATAAGTCAAATAAATACATCCAAATACCCCATACTTTGGACACATTGTCCCAATGGGTCAAATAAAAGTCTAGAATCAAAAAACTCACTGGACCTAGCTGAACTGCATAATAAATAAAGAAAGAAAATACATGCAGCTCTAATCCTTGTTAGCTGGTGGCGGTGGTGGATGTGGAATGTAGGTGTGCTGGGATGGATCAAAGGGATAGCCCATCATCTGCTGAAACTGAATCTCCATCATGCGATGCTGGTAATGTTGGCTCTCCCCTATCTGATGCATCCAGCCATCGGTGTATTTACGCTCATCCTCAAAACGATGGGACATGTCTACCGTCATAGCTGCATAAGAGTCAATCATTTGATCAGTCAGCTCGTGAATCCGTCGGTGAGCCTCTAGATCTCTGCGTCTCCGGAATCTGCGTTGAGGTGGTGGGTGGTGGGTGGTGGTGTTGTCTCCTCCTATGTCGTCTCGTCATCAAGATCGACAACTGGTTCACTCGGACCGCCGGTATCAGTACCGGTCTCCATAGGAGCTCCTCCATCAAATTCCTCCTCATCATCAGCTGCAGCATCTCTGGCATCCTGCATGTAAGGAAACCAGGCGGCGGACCAATATTGTCGGTCAAAGACTGAAAACTGAGATGACCATAGAATGCCCTGTGGAGCCGTCGTCTCCCATGGCATGGCGACTTAAGGCGTGTTAAGACCACGAGGAACGAGAATACACCTCGTGATCATCTCCTGAAGTCCCAGCGGCTTTGCAGCCGCAATAAGTGTACACGCAGTCAGATCTAGACCCATGGCAGTAGCAATGTGGGTCACCAAGCCTCCACAGCAGATATTGATCTTATGCAAGTCCTCCACTAACATACCAACAAAATCAGGCACTCTCCCTGTAACCATGCAAAACATACTCAGAAGCTCCCCCTGTCGGACCTTCTGGGGCGTCTCAGTACGCGCCAGAAGAGTCTCGGTGAATATCCTATGAGCAAGGCGGAAGGCAAGGTGGAAAATGATGCGCTCCCTGGAATCTCCAGGTCTCCACCTATCACTGTGCTCAACCACATGGGCTATCTCGCCCCATAAATCTCGAGCTACGGCTCGGGAAGGAAAATCAGTAACCTTGGGGGTAGGGAAGCTAAAGATCTCTCTAAACCGATCCATAGGCACGATGTAGTTCCGGTTCAGCAACCGGTACTTGATACTGTTGCGTTCTGGCACGTGAGTGATAGAACTCACAAACTTTATGATCGGCTCTAAGTAAGCCGGCGCTCGAACCTCCATAAACTCCTTTAATCCCACCATCTTCCTCAAGTCCTCCGCCACGAGGAGGCACTCGAAGGCAGCAACATCCAAAAACCGTAGGGCAACAATAGGACACCCGCAAATGCGATCAAAATCAGCCTGGTGACGCTCATGGATCACCGGAAATGCACGCTGAGATGCAGAAGAAGGAGAAGAACTACTGGGTCTATATCTCAAGACCAGCTGGTGATCAGATCTACTGCTCATAATTTTTTACAAAAGAACACCTCGGTTGCTCTAACAATCACCTCGGCCGAGACACAGCCGACTAGACCGAGGCGAAGGGTTGTTCGATCGCAACTCTAAAATTTGTAAGTTATTTCCCCAAATCACTACTAATGGCTTCCTAAGGGGTACTTATATCTTTTCCAACAAGAGATAGTGGCAACCAAAGTCAGATCTGTCCTAAATCAGTAGAAGAAAAAGAGTTAGGGTTTTCGAAAGAAATATCCAGATTCTGCAAATTCGGAGCATTTTTCTCGCTATTTGATGGTTGAAAACCGATCCTCTTTCTTCCTCTGGTGTAATCGAACCAAAAATCGCAAGAAACGAGCGAGAATCAAAGATTTGAGGTTAGAGCACCGCCGCGGTCGAGGTTAGTTGTGGGAGGGAAAATGAAGAGAGAGAGAAAAACCGTCTCGCCTTTTATACCCTTCTCTGATTTTGATTTCACCTCGGTCGAGGTGGTCCCGACCGGACCGAGGTGTTTGACTGGATGTCAAACCTAGTCGCCTCGGTTGCCCCAAGAACATCTCGGTCGAGGTGCTGTGACACCAACTGAAATGTGTCTCAGTCAAACTCCGTCTTCTCAATTTCTCGAACTTCTGTCCTTCCAGTGTAGCTCCTGAGCTGTAATCCTTCCTTAGAGAGTACCTGGTTTCTGTCTAGAGGACTCCAAAAGCAAAGCAAAGAAAACTATCTAAAACTAAGCTAGAAAAAAGGGAAAAAAAAAAAAGCAATACCTTGGGTTGCCTCCCAAGAAGCGCTTGATTTAAGGTCGCTAGCTTGACCGTACATCATCCCTAAATATGCTGGAAGGTGTCCTCACCCCATACTTCACCTTCATCATGGGGTGAGATAAAGAAGTCTATCCAACGTTCCAGCAAATACATGTGCTCATCGGGAAATGAATCATATATGGGTAGGTCATCCTTCTCGAGCGAGGAGGGAGGTAGCTAGCTGAGGTGATCCGCAACAGAATTCTCGGATCCCTTCTTATCGCGAATCTCTAGGTCAAACTCTTGAAGCAAGAGAATCCAACGAATAAGACGCGGTTTCGTATCTTTCTTAGCGAGCAAGTAACGGGTGACTGCGTGGTCGGTGTAAACAATAACTTTCGCTCCCACTAAGTAAGAGCGAAATTTTTCAAAAGCATATACAACCGCCAAGAGCTCCTTTTCGGTGGTGGCGTAGTTCAGTTGAGCTTCATCTAGCGCTTGCTAGCATAGTAAATGGCGTTGGTCCGGCCATCCTTCTTTTGTCCAAGTACCGCTCCTACGGCCACATCACTAGCATCACACATGATCACAAAGGGCAAGGTCCAATCGTGAGGTTGAATGATGGGAGTGGTGATCAACGCTTCCTTTATCCTGTAAAAAGCGTCAAGGCATTCCTGCGAAAACTCAAAAACAACATCCTTATTCAAGAGATTAGTGAGTGGTATAGAGATTTTTGAGAAATCCTTGATGAACCTCCTATAGAAACCTATATGCCTGAGAAAACTCCGCACACCCTTAACAGAACAAGGAGGAGGAAGTTTCTCAATAGTCTCGATCTTAGCTCGATCGACCTCAATACCTCGGTTTGAAACGAGGTGTCCTAGAATAATTCCTTCGCTAACCATAAAGTGACACTTCTCCCAAATCAGAACAAGATTAGTGTCTTCACAACGTTGTAATACTAGAGAAAGGTTAGCCAAACAATTAGCAAAAGAGGAACCATATACCTAAAAGTCATCCATGAATACCTCCATGATCTCCTCAATGTACTCGGAAAAGATAGCCATCATACAACGCTGGAAGGTAGCGGGTGCATTACACAATCCGAATGGCATCCTCCTATAAGCGAATGTTCCCCATAGACAAGTGAAAGTGTTCTTCTCTTGATCATCCGGATGGATAGGAATCTGAAAGAAGCCACTATAACCATCTAGATAGCAAAAATGGGAGTGTTGAGCTAACCGTTCAAGCATTTGGTCGATGAAGGGAAGCGGAAAATGGTCCTTCCGAGTGGCCACTTTCAGCTTCCTGTAATCGATACACATCCTCCAGCACATAACGGTCCTAGATGGAATCAACTCGTTGTTCTTATTCGTCACAACGGTCATCCCTCCTTTCTTCGGAACTACATGCACCGGGCTCACCCACTTGCTATCCGTTATGGGAAATATGATACCTGCATCCAATAACTTAAGAATCTCCTTCTTCACAACCTCTTTCATGATCGGATTTAGCCATCTTTGAGGTTCCCGTGAAGTCTTATGATCGTCCTCCATTAGTATCTTATGCATGCAAAAAGAAGGCTTAATACCAACAAGTTCATCAATAGTATAACCTAAAGCCTTTCGATGTTTCCTTAGGGAATGCATCAGTTTAGATAATTCGGTTTCAGAAAGGGAAGCACTTACGATAACGGGATAAGTAGAATCCGGACCAAGTAAAGCATACCTCAAGTGACTAGGAAGTGGTTTAAGCTCCACGATTGGGGGTGCTTTCTGAGGGGGATCCGAGCCTTCTCCTTCCAGTGAAGTAGATCTAGATCGAAGAATTGGACTTTCAGAAGTCTCAGTTGACATCATCTCGCTTGCGACCTCGGTCGAGGTCCAAGGTGGGTGACCGAGATGTTCTTCATATAAGAACACCTCGCTTGGTCCAAAAAGTGCCTCGGTCGAGGTACTGGAACTGGGACCGAAACCTAAATTGCTTTTCTTCTCCTAGATTAGCCTCTCAATCTTAGCTCCTGGATCTGCTTTCAATGCCTTAAAGCTCCGTATATCTGCATCACAAGAGACATCTATACCTTCCTCCATTAAACTAAAACTAAGAACTCTTTCAAGGGGGTCATTAATAAGGATAGAGCTCACCAATTCTCTTGATTATTCTTCATCATAGATGTTGAAGATGTCATCTTCCAGCGGCTCTCCGTTCATTGCAGCAAGCAATGCAAACTCCACATGATCTCCACCAATGTTGAATTTTAACTTGGCATTCTTACAATCCACATTACAACCAGAAGTTGCTAGAAGTGGTCTCCCGAGGATGATAGGAACGGGATAATCTGCAGGAATTTCAAGTATAACAAAGTCTATAGGTAAGTAGAAATTACCTAAACTGACGGGAACGTCTTCCAAAATGCCCACGGGATGGGTAATGGAGCGATCCGCCATGTATAGCCTTATCTTCACCGGCTTGGGCTCTCCAAGTCCGATTTTCTCACATAGCTCCAGCGGGATGATACTCACGCTGGCTCCTAGATCACACAATGCATCATAAGTCACATCCCCAACTTGAATGGGAATGCAAAATGAACAAGGATCTCTCAATTTGGGTTGCATCTTCTCCTTCATGATTTGAATGAGCTTCGAGGACTTAGATGTCATCCTTACTTCACCAAAATCTTTCAGCTTTCTCTTCCTTGATAGAATTTATTTTAGAAACTTCCCATAGGCGGGCATCCCTAGAATGGCATCAAGGAAAGGGATGTTAATGTGTAGCTTATTCATAAGGTCTAGAAACTTACCATAATGCTTGTCTAGATGTTCTCTCGCCCTTGACTGAGGGAATAGAAGTGGTGGTTTATAAGCAGGAGGTGGAACATAAACTTCAGATTTATCTTTCGCTTTTTGGGGCTCCACCTTGGTTGGCACCTCGACCAAAGTGTTCGTCGGGTCGTGGCTCGACCGAGGTACTGGATCTGTAGTTTTCAGTCCACTTCGTGTCGTTATAGCCATAATCTGTCCCTTAAGGTTGCTCTTTGTCCTTGTTGGGAGCTTTCTTGTATCTCTTGGCGCTTCATTCGCCTCGTTAAAGAATTGTTGCTCTAAGGCTTTTTGTGCCTTTAAAAATGAATTCATTGATGTCTCCATAGCGTTGAGCTTGATCAAAATTGCCTCCAGCACTGCATCCTTCTTTTCTGGCTGGGACGAACTCGATCCAAGCTTTTGGCTTCTCAATGGAGTAGAAGAAGAGGAGGAGGGGGTTAAAAGCACATTAGCATGAGAATAAGGGTTACCGGGATTCTGTTGATTAGATCTCCAATTGTTGTTGTTCGAGTTTCTATTGTTATTGTAATTGTTGTTCCACGGTCATTGATAGTTGTTTCTTCCTTGATATCCTCCATCTTGCTCCTTCTTCGTTTGAGCTACTAAAAGCTCCTTCAACGCTTTTACCTCATTGCTAAGCGAGGTGAGTTGAGCTCCATTTGATGATGTATCCTAGAAGTTAACTCTCCTTGCTCCATTTTCTATCCCTTGATGGGAGTACTTCTCCATATGTAAAGCTTGATTTTCAATGAAATCCCAAGCTTCATCTATCGGCATATCCATGAATGTGCCGGCTGAAAGTAGTTGGAGATTGAATTGAGTCGCTCCATCCAACCCCTTGAAATAAATCTCCAGCAACTCGATCTTTGGAAACCCATGATGTATGCAATCCAATAGAATATCCTTGAATCTTTCTCATGACTTGGACAAACTCTCCTTGTCCTTCATAATAAAAGCATTGATTTTTCCCCTCATTTCAGCGGTCTTAGAGGGAGGAAAGAACTTAGTAAGAAACTCCATCGTCATCTCTTCCCAAGTGTTGATTTTTCGGCCGGAAGAGATTGATACCAAGCAAGCGCCTTGTCTTTGAAAGAGAAATAGAAAGGCATCAACTTGTAGTTGTTGTTCTCCGGTCTTGAAGGTCGCAAGGTCTCCATCAGAATATCATAGTTTTGCAAACGATGATGTGGAGACTCTCTCTCCAAACCTCCAAATTGACATTGTCGGATCATAGTTAGAACTTGCGGTCGAAGTTCGTAGTCATACTCAGCTGGATCACCTAGATTGACTCCTGGACGCCTGACTTGTTGATGAGGGTTCATCCTCTGTCCTAGGGTTTGTGGAACTCCAGCAAAAAGAACATGTCGGATAGACATCCGAGGTGGAAGGTGTACATCGGCCAGGGCAACGTGAATTGGGTCTTGCCTCGGTAGAGGATCTGGGATCGGTCGAGGCAAAAACTGGGCCCTTAGAGCGTCCATATCTCCTTCAATTCCTTCAGTTCTGGCGCGAGTCTCTTCTCTCTCTCTCTCTCTCTCTCTCTCTCTCTCTCTCTCTCTCGCTGCAGTTCTTCTCTGTTGAGGCGTAGCTATTCCAATGCCTCCTTCAATTCGGCTTCAAGATCGCGATCGTCTTGATTGGCCATCTTAGCTTCTCTTAATCTTCGCTTGTAAGTCTTTTCTGGTTCGGGATCGTAGGGAATGATTTCCTTTCCAGCACGAGTTCTTCGCATAAACCTAAGGAAAGATCCTGCGAAAACACTCAAGTAGAGTAGTCAAAAGCAACTAGGGAAATTACCCCGAAAGAAAACCGAAACCGGCTTGGTCTAGATCAAGTCCCCGGCAACGGCGCCAAAAACTTGTTCGCTCCAAAAGGTGTGTGCAAGCTTTAAAATTTATAACCCAAGAAGTATGCTTAAACAATATGTGAACCCGAAGTGTACGGATCAATTGTAATAAAAGCAAGAATTCCAGGGGTCGAACACAAGGACTATAGTGAAACAAAGCACGGAATTAGGTAGTCAAATATTGCAAATAACTACAATTAAAGCAATCAAAGATGATATAAAGTTAGATAAAGGGAATGCGGATTCTAGGGATTAAAGCATCTAGTTGTGGTTTCGACTCAAGATCTCAAAGGATAATGCGGACAAAGCGGAGGTTTGCAAGGAAGGTGTTTCTAAGGTGGGAATAGATTACCGGGTAAGTCTTACTACTCACTATCCCAAACCAACGCTCCTATTACCGGGTAAGTCTCAAGGTACTAAGGAAAGGAACTATAATCTCAAACCAACACACCACCCAAGGGAATAGAATCAACCTTTACCGGGTAAGTCTAAGGCTAACTCACAAAGATGGGATGAAGGCACACTTGTTCACTCCAAACGGTGTGTGCAAACTTTAAATTTATAACCCTAGATGTAAGCTTAAAACAAGGATGCGAACCCGCAGTGTACGGGTCAATCGTAGTAAAAAGCAAGATATTCCAGGGGTCGATCATAGGGAGTGAAAGTGTTAGCATGAAATATTGTGATATTTTAGGCACGTTTTCTAATCGCAATTGATTCATATTGATAGTCTTTGATTGAGCTTTATGCATATATGAGCTAGTATTGCCTATATTGTCGATATGGATGTCTACACGAGTTCTATGTTGATTATAGGTGATTTGGAGCTATTTCCGAACGGAATTGAGCAAAGGAGAGTTGAGTTGATGTGTCCATAGACCAAGGGCACCTTTTGGAAGCAATTTGGAGTATTAGATTGAGGAATGCACGAATGAAGGCAAGAATCACGGTTTTACCCTAAATTACGGCCGTGGATCTTGATGCAGAATTCGATGTTCATTCCAGGGGATATTACGGCCGTGGAAGCTATCCGTGTTTGTTTCCACGCCTCAAAATTACGGTCGTGGAAACTTCCACGACCGTGATCTTGGCGAATCTTTTCGCCACTTTCGAAGCCATAATCTTTTGAAGATTGGGCCGGGCCGACGTTTTGCCCTGCATTATAAAAAGGACGGATGAAGCAAGATTCCGTCACCTCGCTCCCGCACTTACGACCTTTCAACCCTAAGTTTAGCGGCAAAAACGCAAGCTTAGCAACACACAAACCCTCATTCTTGGAGGTGATTTGGAAGAATTCATTGAAGTTCCAAAGTTCGTGTCGGAGAGTCGCTGTTGTGATCTTCGTGTGGAAGATCGAAGTTTCTTGAAGGATTTCGCAAGAAGATTCCTCTTCTTGCTTAGGTTTGATTTAGGATCGGATTGACATCCCGTTTCCTTTCTTTCCTAAGATTGTGATTGTTTATCTCGTTTTACATCTTTTGATAAACACTTGTTCTTGGCTGTGATTCTGAGATTCGATTGAAGATTATTGATAGTTCTTGAAAATTCCCATTTTCTATCCTTTAAATCTTGAATTAATATCAATATGACTGTTATTGGCTAAAAATCCTTAACAATTCTAAGGTGAAGGGTTGATAGTTGTGGCTTAGATGATGATAGATCGATCGTAAACAGATTAGACCCTGAGAGTTAGAGAATTGTCGCCGAAAACCCTAAATCACGGGCTGTTCTTGAGTTCCACGACCGTGGAATCTCAAGATCCAACCGTAATTTCCTTAAAGTTTACGAGCCTGCTTTTATCTTGATCCAAAGTTAAAGATTTGCTTTAGCTTAGTTTAGACTTGTCTTTTCTAGGTGGTAGTGAAGCCTCAACAACCTCTACCTCGATTGTGAGCCTCAACAACCTCAATCGGATAAGTTAGTCTTGATCTTTAGATTATAGATTTGGGTATTTGATGCTAATTCTCGTCTTTAGAATCTTTCTATATTGAGCCTCATCAACCTGTATAGGAAGAGTCTTTTGGGTGAGTTATATAAGGTTTTTGGAACCTCAACCGTACGATTACCTTACATTAGTATACCTTTGCATATCTTAACTCTGTCTTTACATCATTAGTATATCTTGAATCGATTGCCACAGCTGGATACCTGGATCTTTAGGATTGTTGTTTTCCCAATATATTTGCAAAACTCTCATAATAACCGCTTGATAACCTGCAATCGAGTTCGTTCCACCCAAATCCCTGTGTTCGATACTCTGGAATTCTTGCTTAACTATATCGATCCGTACACTGCGGGTTCGCTTGCTTGATTTCAGTTTTATAAATATAAAGCTTATTTGCACACACCTCTAGGGGCGAACAAGTTTTTGGCGCCGTTGCCGGGGACTTGGCTTCGACCGAATCCGGTAGCCGGTTGTCAAGCTTGGGAGCTTGCTCTCGTTATTTGATTTTTCTTTGAGTGTATGCGCAGGTCTAGGAACACCGGAGATCTCTTACCTCTTGATCAAGAGTTAGAGAAAACCTTGAGGCAAAAGCGCAAGGAAAAGAGGATGGCTCAAGAAAACGAAAGCGATCTTCAAACTAAGTTGGCGGAGAAGGAAGCTCAACTCCGATGGAATGAGTCTTTCCTCCAAGACGAAATGGATCGTCATCAAACTCAAGTTAACGGTCTACAAGACGTGATCGCCCAAATGACGATAAAGATGAGCGATCTTGAAAATAAAGTGGTGACGAAGTCCTCGAGAAGAAGGACAAGGTCTAGAAGAAGAAACCACTCATCCACCGATGATAGTGATTCTTCCATGCCTCCTTTAGAAGAAATTGATCCCACGATCAATATAAATCCTTTCAATCAACAAGGAGCTGCTAACCGTCGCATTCCACCTAGAAATGCGAGGGTCGAACGTGTGGATAATGAGCCAAGAACTCTTGGCCAGCGGATGGATCCAACACAACAACCACGCCGTTTAGGTGTGAACTTTGATGCTGAAGATGTACAAGGGTTTAGCTTCAACCCTCAAGTCATCACTCTTGTTCGCCAAAGCCAGTTTGGCGGTACAAGCACCGAATCTCCACACCAACACTTGCAAAACTTTGAGTGTATGATGGAGACGATGAGGCCAAAGAGCGCCACTACCAACAGCTATAAGCTCAAACCTTTCTTTTTCTCTTTGAAAGGGAAAGCGCTATCTTGGTACCAAGCTCTTCCTAGTGGAAAGCTAGAGACGTGGGAAGACCTCTCCGCAGAGTTTCTCACCAAGTTCTTTCCGCACTCCAAAACAGCGGAACTTAGAGGTAAGATTAATGCTTTTTCTATGAGACCTAACGAAAGTTTGTTTCAATCTTGGGAAAGGTTTCAGGATTTGCTCTTGGATTGCCCTCATCATGGCATATCCAAGCTTGCCTTGCTGGAAATTTACTACAAGGGGCTGGATGCGGGAACGCAATTCAACCTTCAATCCCTCTCATGTGGAACGTTCATGGACATGAGAGAAGATGACGCTTGGGACTTCATTGAGAAGCAAGCAAGAGTCATAGAGAAGTATTCCCACCGGAAAGTGGAGGGAAATCGTGTGGAGCAAGGAGCAAAGCTCACACATGAAGCTCAAAATCAAATTTTCTCCCTCAACAATGAGATCAAAGAGTTGAAGGAGACTATCAAGACCAACTTCCCAAAGCAACAAGAGAAGGATGTTGGCTATTTGGGCAACAACAACGGCGGTGATAACACCAACCGCAACAACAACAACCGGAACAATAACCGGAACAACAATTGGAATGGAAACAACAACAACCGGAACAACAACAATTGGAACAACAATCGGGGTTCGAACAACAACAATTGGCGCTCCAATCAGCAAAATTCCGGTAACTCCCATCCTTCCAATTCCAATCCACTAACTCCACCCTCTTCTTCCTCTACTCCTTTGAAAAGCCAGGGGCAATCATCAAATGGAGGAAACAACACGGGAAAAGAGAAGCCGGATCCCATGTTGGAGACGATCTTGGGAAAGCTTCAAGGGTTGGAGAACCGCATCATCAAGGTTGATGATCAAATTTCTAAGGTTGACAAAGCTCAAAAGGTTTTGGAAAATCAAATGTTCAACCATGCGGAGGAAGTTCCTAGAAATCAAGGGAAGCTTCCAGGAAAGACGGAGGACAACCCTAAGGGAAGGGTGATGGCAATTACAACTAGGAGCGGAGTGACTACCACCGATCCGCAGCCTACGTTTGTTGAAGTCCCCGTAGAGAAAAGTAAAGAAAAGGGGAAGGAGAAGGAAGATATCTATGTTCCTCCTCCGGCTTTCAAACCTCCCCTACCATTCCCTCAATCTAGAGCGCGAGCACGCCTAGACAAGCAATTCGGTAAGTTCATAGAACTCATGAGCAAATTGCATATTAACATACCTTTCATTGATGCTATTGTAGGTATGCCGGCTTATGGCAAGTTCTTGAAGGAGCTCCTCTCTAACAAGAGGAAGCTAGAAGATTTTGGAGAAGTCAAGATGAGTTCGGACTCTTCGGACCTCATCAAGACTATGAAGGAGAAAATGCCCCCAAAGCTGAAAGATCCGGGGTCATTTTGTATTCCCATTGGAGTGGGGGAGGTCACATATGACGCTTTATGTGACTTGGGAGCAAGTGTGAGCATCTTACCACTTGCATTGTGCAGGAAGATCGGTTTAGGCGACCCTAAACCGGTGAAGATGACGTTATACATGGCGGATCGATCCATTACTCGTCCCGTCGGTATTGTAGAAGACGTCCCGGTCAAGCTAGGCAAGTTCTTTGTCCCAATTGACTTTGTCGTGCTTGACATTCCTGCGGATAGTCCGGTCCCGATCATACTCGGAAGACCGTTTCTTGCAACTTCCGGCTGCATGGTCGATTGCAAGAATGGGAGACTCGCTTTTGACATTGGGGAAGAGAAAGTAGAATTCGTTCTTTCCACTCTAGTGAAGGAGCCAATCTTTGATGAGGAGATTTACAATTTCCAAGACGAAGAAGGTTTATCTAGGGAGGAGGTAAGTGCGATTCTCTTTAACGATCCTTTGCAAAAGGTTATTACTATGAGTCTAACCGATGTAGGAGGAGAAGAAGAGTGCAAAGAGGAAATTGAAGCCTTAGAGGCACAAGAAGAGATGCATGAAGTGGAGTTTGAGAAACTCCACGATGAGGCAGAAAACACTCGAATCCACGGTCATACTCTGTATTCCACGGCCGTGGATTCCATGACCAAATTCGACCTCCATTCCAGAGGATATTACGGCCGTGGAAAACCAGAGGAAACCGTGATTTTGACCGTGGAAAAGGACGATCGACACACTCCTTCAACTTCCTCTGATTCTTCTCCAATCCACTCAACATCCTTAGAAGCTTCCAAGGAAACATCGGAAGCTCCTCAAGGATCATTAGAAGTTCCGAAAGCAATGGAACTTAAACCACTTCCTACTCATCTAAGGTACGCTTTTCTTGGATCTAATTCTACCTTTCCGGTTATCGTTAGTTCCGAATTAAGCATAAATGAACATGAACAGCTCATGATTGTCCTTAGGAAACATAGAAAAGCCATAGGCTACACTATTGAGGACTTAGTAGGAATCAAACCCTCCCTATGCATGCACAAAATACTAATGGAGGAGGACTTTAGAACTTCAAGACAACCTCAAAGGCGGTTGAATCCGACCATGAAGGAGGTTGTCAAGAAAGAAATTCTTAAACTTCTTGATGCAGGTATCATCTATCCTATCTCCGATAGCAAGTGGGTGAGCCCAGTTCAAGTAGTTCCGAAGAAGGGAGGAATGACAGTCATCACCAATAAGAACAACGAACTCATTCCTACCCGAACTGTAACTGGATGGCGAATGTGCATAGACTACCGCAAGCTCAACAATGCAACGCGGAAGGATCACTTTCCATTGCCATTCATCGATCAAATGCTTGAAAGGTTAGCACAACATTCATACTTTTGCTACCTTGACGGTTATAGTGGTTTCTTTCAGATCCCGATACATCCGGATGATCAAGAGAAGACCACATTCACGTGCCCTTGGGGTACGTTCGCTTATAGGAGAATGCCGTTCGGACTTTGCAACGCCCCAGCCACCTTCCAACGGTGTATGATGGCCATCTTCTCCGAATATGTGGAGGAAATCATGGAAGTCTTCATGGACGACTTCTCCGTTTACGGTTCCTCCTTTAACGATTGTCTTTCCAACCTTTCTCTTGTTTTGCAAAGATGTGAGGACACTAACCTAGTTCTTAATTGGGAGAAATGTCAATTCATGGTTAAGGAAGGAATCGTTTTAGGTCACTTAGTCTCTAGTAGAGGGATAGAGGTAGACAAAGCTAAAATAGAGACCATAGAGAAACTTCCTCCCCCAATTTCGGTGAAGGGAATAAGAAGTTTCCTAGGACATGCTGGATTTTATAGACGTTTCATTCAAGACTTTTCTAAGATATCAAAGCCTCTCACTAATCTATTGATGAAGGATGCGGTTTTTGAGTTTTCACAGGAATGTCTAGATGCGTTCAACACCATTCGGCAAGCTCTAATTTCAGCACCCATTATCCAACCCCCGGATTGGACTCTCCCTTTCGAGATTATGTGTGATGCTAGTGACGTAGCCATTGGAGCTGTTCTTGGGCAACGAAAGGAAGGACGAACCCACGCCATATACTATGCTAGCAAGACGCTAGACGAAGCCCAGCTCAACTACGCCACCACAGAGAAGGAATTTTTAGCCATTGTCTATGCTATTGATAAGTTTCGCTCTTATCTTGTAGGTGCAAAGGTGATTGTCTACACGGATCATGCTGCGATCCGGTACCTCCTTGCGAAGAAAGACGCGAAGCCAAGGCTGATTAGATGGATTCTCCTCCTACAAGAATTCGATCTTGAGATCCGCGACAAGAAAGGGTCGGAAAATTCTGTTGCGGATCATTTGAGTCGTCTAACACATCTAGAGGACGATCATCTACCCATTGATGACTCCTTTCCGGACGAACACCTACACATCATAGAGGAGTGCATCAAGGTAGTCTCCAAAGGTAACGAACCATGGTTTGCTGATTTTGTTAACTATTTGGTTTGCCAGGAGATACCACCCGGACTATCATACGCACAAAGGAAGAAGTTCTTCAAGGATGTCCGGGAATACCATTGGAACGAGCCTCTCCTCTTTAAGAGAGGTCCGGATGGCATCATCCGGCGATGTGTGCCGGAAGATGAGATGCAAAGTGTCATCCGTCATTGTCATTCACTACCTTGTGGAGGACATGCTAGTTCGAACAAAACTAGCGCAAAGGTATTGCAATCTGGATTTTATTGGCCTACTTTATTTAAAGATGTGCAATCCTTTGTTTCTTGTTGCGATGCTTGTCAAAGAACAGGCAATATCTCTAGGAGGAACGAGATGCCCCTCAACAACATCCAAGAGGTGGAGATTTTCGACGTTTGGGGAGTCGACTTCATGGGACCATTCCCTTCTTCTTGTGGAAACCAATACATACTATTGGCGGTAGATTATGTCTCTAGATGGGTCGAAGCAATTGCCTCTCCCACAAATGATGCCATGGTGGTGGTCAAGTTCTTCAACAAGACCATTTTTCCGCGATTCGGGACGCCAAGGACAATCATTAGTGATGGAGGTTCTCACTTCATAGCCCGTCGCTTTGAAGCTCTTCTAGCCAAGTATGGGGTTACTCACAAGATCGCTACCCCTTACCATCCACAAACGAGTGGACAAGTCGAGATCTCAAATAGGGAGATCAAGGGAATTCTAGAGAAGACGGTTTCAAGGACTAGGAAGGATTGGTCCTTGAAGCTAGATGATGCATTGTGGGCATACCGGACTGCATACAAGACTCCCATAGGAACCACACCATACAACCTCGTGTATGGAAAGTCTTGTCATTTGCCGGTAGAGCTAGAGCACAAAGCGTTTTGGGCTATCAAATGGCTGAATTTCGGCATGAAGGAAGCGGGAGAGAAGCGTCTCCTAGACATCAACGAGCTGGATGAACTCCGTTTGAACGCCTATAAAAACGCTAAGATCTACAAGGAAAGAGCAAAGCGTTGGCATGATAAGCATATCATCCCAAAGGACTTGCAAGAAGGAGATCAAGTTCTCCTCTTCAATTCGAGACTTCGCCTCTTTCCAGGTAAGTTAAAATCTCGTTGGACTGGACCTTTTCTAATTAAGCGTATTTTCCCCCATGGTGCAGTTGAAGTATGGGGTGAAGCTAGCGGAAGTTTTAAGGTGAACGGTCAACGACTCAAGAAGTACTCACCGGAACTCCAAGCTGAGGAGTTTGCACCTACCGCACTCGAATAAGTGCGAGATTGGTCTAGCTACGGACCTTAAACAAAGCGCTTCTTGGGAGGCAACCCAAGGTATTGTATTTTCGTTTTTGCTTTCGATTCATAGTTTAGTTTAGAATAGAAGTTTTTGCTTTATTTTTGCCTCGATTTCTTCCGGTATGTTCGTGTTTTTGGTTGTAGGATCGATGGAAAAGAAGAAGGGAGGGATAATGACGAAGAGAAGTGACGAAATTTGGACTTTGAAGCTTTACAGAGAGTTCCACGGTCTAAATTACGGTCGTCATAGCTACAGTGGCCGTAATTCTCAAAAGCCTGTGAAAAATCACAAAAATTACGGGTCCGTACATTTCCACGGCCGTGGAATGCCCCGACAAACCGTGATTTTTGAAATTTTGCCTGCGAGTATAAAAGCCACACTTCACCACAAAAACACCACAAAATCCCCAATTTCCACGCCCTAAATACCGAAAACACGCAGCTCATCCCAAATCTTCATTCTCTAATCGTTTTTAACGATCCTTCTTCCTAAACTGAAGCAAATCCAACCAAGAACAAGATCCAAGCAACGAATCACGCGGAAAACGATCAACAATTCCGCATTTTGGATTTCTCAATCCGAAAAAGAGGTTTTTGCTCTCTTCTTGATTCTAGTCGTTTTTGTTCGTTTTTGTTAGAGATTTTTAGGGAGAACTGATTGAGATTGGAAGAAATTAGATTAGGACTGCCTGTTGTGGAGTTTGATTGCTGATTTGCTGAGGATTGAGAAATTCCGTGTCGAATTACGGTCTACACAGATTCCACGGCCGTGGTTTAGGAAGAACAGACCGTAATTCTCAACAGAATGGATTTCGTGAGGAGAGTTTCGGGGAGGATTAAAGAAAAGAAAAGGGAACAGAATAAGAAGAGAAAGGGTAACCCCTCCACATCTAGGGCACCACCACCACCCTCATCCCCTTCACCTTCACCCCCATCTTCACCTCCATCCTCACCACCTCCATCCAGCATCCCGATCATACACGAAAACCACCAAGCTGCACTTGAGAGGATAGAGAAGAGGGCAGTGATTGGCCCTAGGTACTTGTTGTTGGAGGATCTTCATCCTCTCAACATAGTGGATGACCTTACTTGGCTCTTGGATAGAGCCGGTTTGCTTGTCTTCACGAACATTCGTGAGGACGCTTATGAGGAGATCACCCGAGAGGTTGTGACGTCTTTTGAGCACAGCCATGTCGATAGGACTGTCTCCTTCCGTCTCATGAATAGAGACTACCAGCTTAGCATTGTTGAGTTCGGGACCATCTTTGGGTTCCATGAGACCTACAACGGTCGCCTCCCTAGGAACGTTTCTGCTAAGGAATTTTGGGAGGATGTGGCGATGATCTATGCCGACGAGGACCGTTGGCATCCAGCTGATACCAAGGCCAAATTGATGTACCATTTGGCCTTGAAGATAGCTCACCGTGTTCTTTCGGAGTGTCTCTTTCCTAGGACGGAGACGCCCCAAAAGATCAAGACGGATGAGCTATTCCTTCTCTATGCTATGCTCCACGGATGCCGCGCCGATTGTGCTACTCTTTTGGCGGCGACAATGAGCAAGCTCAAGAACAAGTCGAGAGGGAACATTGGATACGGTGGGATAGTGACCCACATAGCTAGGACTTTTGGAGTGGACTTCTCGGCTTGCACACGTATACCGGCAGTTCCATTAGGGCTACACGCTTTCATGGTTAGGGGACTCATCTTCCCCACACATAGAGGTCCGCCTTATGCGGGCATGCCCTGGGAGAGTAGGACCGGTAGGGGTATTGAGTGGCTGCCGGAGTATTCCATTGTGGCGGGACGCCACAACTGGAAGGAGACGTTCGCTGCGATGCATGCGAACAGGCTTGTAGCTCCCCCTTACATTCCACCGCCGGTAGTAGATGAGGAGGATATGGGAGATCAGTATGAGAGTGGTGGAGGAGCAGAGCAGGAGTTCGGCACGTTTCCGGATCAGCCGGATACGGCCCAGGATGTACCTAGACGCTCTCCGCGTCCGGCTAGAGCTTCAGGCTCGTCATCTCGCCGCGCTAGCGTGAGTGAGAGGCCCACGTGGATGACTACACCTCCCACCTGGTACGAGACACCCCCTCCTTGGTCCACCACGCAGCCAGCAGCACCACCACCACCACCACCGCAGCCAGCACCAGCAGATGCTCCCGGATGGTATGATCACCCCCCTGGGTGGTATGAGAGGATGCCGGATTGGGCTACCGGACTTTCAGAGAGAGTCGGAGCACTAGAGATCCGGGCGGATGATAGAGACAGACGTTTCGACGACCTCGACCACATGATGAGGGACGTCTACCGCCAGCAGTTTGGGCGGTACTATGATCCGAGCTTCTCTCCATTTCCACCTCCACCGGCACCGCAGTAATAGATGACCGGACAGCTCGTTTTAGACATTCCCGCCACCATTTGTGAGTTTTCTTTTTCTTTTCTTTCTTTTGTTCTTTCTTGTGAACATTAGGGACAATGTTCGTCCTAAGTATGGGGTGGGATGTACTAAACGTTTGTAATAACTCTACTCTATATGTTGCTTCTATTCCGAGACTATCCTTGCATGTTCATTGTATGTTACACGTTTTATTCTTGCATTGCATGAAAAAGAACTTTAAAAACTCATAAAAATTGAAAATTTTTTAAAAATTTGATGCTTCTAACGAATCGATATGATTTCCATGATAATCATTACTTGCGAATTGAGTTGATAACAATTGCATGCTTGAAAGGATGGTAATTCGAAAAGGATTTGAATGAATGAATTTTACCTCTTTTGCAAGTTGTATAATGTGAGAATTGTTACCTAAATCATGTAAGAAATTGAAGTTGAAATCACATTATAAGCTCCTATACTTCTTGTTGAAATGATTAAGGCAATTCGATATTTTCTTTCTTCTTCCTTTGAATCATCTAACTCCTCATTGAAATATTAGCCTCCCTTACCCATCCGGGAACTTGGAAAGTAAATGAGAAAAAAAAGGCATGTTTGATGTGGGAGGGCCATGAGAGCAAGTATTTGCAATCAATTGAATAGAAAGAAATTATAGGTTTGGGGAAGTCAATCATGACGATGAGTAACTCGGCACCATTCACATAGCCGGGTGTTTGTGTCTTGCCAAAGTCGGATTGAGCGATATTCCTAGCGGATTATGGTATGTGCGCTAAGGGTTTGAGGCATCTCGCAAAAATGAGAAACGCCAATCTCCTAGGCTTCGGTTTTTGTGCACCTCTATCCATAACTCCAAAAGTAAAGTCGAAAAAGGAGAGAGCGAAGCTCTAAGTGAAGTGTTGCGGAAACCGCAAAAGAAGAAGAAGGTAGATATCCACTTTCCCGGATTTATGCACCACTTTCCCTTAAAGTTTTCCCCACCCTTCCATGCTCTAGACCTTTTCTTTGAAAGTCCTTATGATCAAAAGAATGTTATATGGCTTGGTGATCTAAATTGAAATTCTTATGATTGATTTTGATAATGTTTGAAGGTTATAATGCTTGTTTGGAAGTTAAATTGGTTCATGATTCTTCTTTATCTCTTACTCTCTAATTAAGTGTGTGAAAGTTTGAAACGATTGAAGCAAGGTTTGAGAATGATCTATTCTTTAGAAGTCACTTTCATCCAAAAGAAGGTACACATATTTCATCCTAACTCTTGTTTTAAAGCTTTTTGAAAGACCTTGCTTAGGGACAAGCAAGTGTTAAGTATGGGGTTATTTGTTAGCATGAAATATTGTGATATTTTAGGCACGTTTTCTAATCGCAATTGATTCATATTGATAGTCTTTGATTGAGCTTTATGCATATATGAGCTAGTATTGCCTATATTGTCGATATGGATGTCTACACGAGTTCTATGTTGATTATAGGTGATTTGGAGCTATTTCCGAACGGAATTGAGCAAAGGAGAGTTGAGTTGATGTGTCCATAGACCAAGGGCACCTTTTGGAAGCAATTTGGAGTATTAGATTGAGGAATGCACGAATGAAGGCAAGAATCACGGTTTTACCCTAAATTACGGCCGTGGATCTTGATGCAGAATTCGATGTTCATTCCAGGGGATATTACGGCCGTGGAAGCTATCCGTGTTTGTTTCCACGCCTCAAAATTACGGTCGTGGAAACTTCCACGACCGTGATCTTGGCGAATCTTTTCGCCACTTTCGAAGCCATAATCTTTTGAAGATTGGGCCGGGCCGACGTTTTGCCCTGCATTATAAAAAGGACGGATGAAGCAAGATTCCGTCACCTCGCTCCCGCACTTACGACCTTTCAACCCTAAGTTTAGCGGCAAAAACGCAAGCTTAGCAACACACAAACCCTCATTCTTGGAGGTGATTTGGAAGAATTCATTGAAGTTCCAAAGTTCGTGTCGGAGAGTCGCTGTTGTGATCTTCGTGTGGAAGATCGAAGTTTCTTGAAGGATTTCGCAAGAAGATTCCTCTTCTTGCTTAGGTTTGATTTAGGATCGGATTGACATCCCGTTTCCTTTCTTTCCTAAGATTGTGATTGTTTATCTCGTTTTACATCTTTTGATAAACACTTGTTCTTGGCTGTGATTCTGAGATTCGATTGAAGATTATTGATAGTTCTTGAAAATTCCCATTTTCTATCCTTTAAATCTTGAATTAATATCAATATGACTGTTATTGGCTAAAAATCCTTAACAATTCTAAGGTGAAGGGTTGATAGTTGTGGCTTAGATGATGATAGATCGATCGTAAACAGATTAGACCCTGAGAGTTAGAGAATTGTCGCCGAAAACCCTAAATCACGGGCTGTTCTTGAGTTCCACGACCGTGGAATCTCAAGATCCAACCGTAATTTCCTTAAAGTTTACGAGCCTGCTTTTATCTTGATCCAAAGTTAAAGATTTGCTTTAGCTTAGTTTAGACTTGTCTTTTCTAGGTGGTAGTGAAGCCTCAACAACCTCTACCTCGATTGTGAGCCTCAACAACCTCAATCGGATAAGTTAGTCTTGATCTTTAGATTATAGATTTGGGTATTTGATGCTAATTCTCGTCTTTAGAATCTTTCTATATTGAGCCTCATCAACCTGTATAGGAAGAGTCTTTTGGGTGAGTTATATAAGGTTTTTGGAACCTCAACCGTACGATTACCTTACATTAGTATACCTTTGCATATCTTAACTCTGTCTTTACATCATTAGTATATCTTGAATCGATTGCCACAGCTGGATACCTGGATCTTTAGGATTGTTGTTTTCCCAATATATTTGCAAAACTCTCATAATAACCGCTTGATAACCTGCAATCGAGTTCGTTCCACCCAAATCCCTGTGTTCGATACTCTGGAATTCTTGCTTAACTATATCGATCCGTACACTGCGGGTTCGCTTGCTTGATTTCAGTTTTATAAATATAAAGCTTATTTGCACACACCTCTAGGGGCGAACAGAAAGAAAGCAGGTATAGGTTGTCAATGCAACTACTAACCACAAAAGCGATTAAAACAATCAAAGATGATAAAAAGTCAATTAAAGGAAATATGCAATTCTAGGGATTAAAGCATCTAGTTGTGGTTCCAACTCAAGATCTAAAGAAAAAGCGGACAAAGCTGAGGTTTTTGCAAAGGGAAGGTGTTACTAAAGTGGAATAGATCACCGGGTAAGTCTCACTACTCACTAATCCCAAGCCGTAACTCCTATTACCGGGTAAGTCTCAAGGAATTAAGGAAAAGAACTATAACCTCAAACCAACACACCACCTAAGGGAATAGAATCAAACTTTACCGGGTAAGTCTCAGGCTAACTCACAAAGATGGAATGAAAGCACACTCAAACCCCAATAAAGGATAAACCTTTACTACCTATACTTATGATCTTTGGTAAACAAACAAAGGAATTACCGGGTAAGTCTCATCCTAAGCTTGCATTAAACCAGGAAAGGTGTAATAAGAATAGGATTTGGCAAACTCTAACACTTAACTCTCAGTTTCGGATCAGAAAGGTCACCTCGGTCAGAAGAATTCCACCTCGGCCGAGATGTTCATCGACTGAGCGAGATGTTCTAGGGTTAAGGATAAAGACTCGAGCTTTCAGGGTCCTACTGTGATTAAGATTATTCTATCATTGTTTTTCCCACAACCTTTAGCCAATCACCCTAGAATCACACAAAGAAATTAGCCACTCATCATCATGAATGCAATAATCAAATATAAGGGAAGAAGGTGAATAATTGAACACAAAAACCTTAAGAAAAAGGCTTCAATAACTGAATCAATTATTAAACAAACAAGTATTCCTTGGATCACAATCCAATAAGACAAATCAACAAGAAGGGAATCTAAGAGAATCTTACAAAACCCTTCACAAAAGCTATAAAAGCTATCAACTTCCTTCCTTCAATCTTCCTTCAACCTTCAAAAAGGTTCTTCAAATCTTCCAGCTGTAATGGGTGTTTTCCAGCCGTTAGCGCCCCCCTTGATTTGTGGAAAATCCAACCCTTTTTATAGGAAAATTACCTTCCAAAGATAAAAGATCTTAGAAAGATATTTTCCCATAAAATAGGTAAAATATATGGGCTAAATTATCTTCTTCCTTCTAGTAATCCAGGCTAAAAATATAAGATCCTCTTTCCAAAAATAAAAGATCTCAGCCAAGAATAAAATATATCTCGCCGCATCCAAGGTGTTCGCCGCGTCCAAGGTGTTCGCCTCGGTCGAGCAGCTCCTCTGGATCACCTCGGTCGAGATGGTACTGTAGCTGACCGAGGTGACTCTAAACTGAATGTGAAATCTCTCAAATCTGGTCCAAAGTGAATCTTTAATCCATTTCCATGATTCCTGGATTCTTCCTTAAGCTCCTGAATGTAGCTCCAATGACTCCTTAGCTCCTTTAGCTCCATTTTGATGCAAAACATGCCATTTTACCTACGATTACAACGAAACTTGTTGTAGACCTTGATTCCCGCAATGGTAGATGAAACGACAATATAATCACATAATATACATCCAAACATGCAGATTATTGAAGATAAAACGTCTAAACAGATCCCAAAATATAGACAATAATTCATGCTATCAACACTCAAACCCCAATAAAGGATAAACCTTTATTACCTACACTCATGATCTTAGGTAAACAAACTAAGGAATTACCGGGTAAGTCTCATCATAGGCTTGCATTGAACCAGGAAAGGTGTAATAAGGATATGATTTGGCAAACTTAAATTCTTAACTCAGATAAGGTTCAAAAAAGGCTCACCTCGTTCAATAATATTCCACCCCGGCTGAGATGTTCAATGACTGAGCGAGGTGTTCTAGGGCTAAGGTAAAGACTCGAGCTTTCAGGGTCCTGTTGGGATTAAGATCATTCTATTATCGTCTTTCCCACAACTTTCAGCCAATCACGATAGAATCTCATAAGAAACTTAGCCAACAATCATCATGATAACAATAATCAAATTAATTGGAAAGGAATCAATATTCGAACAAGAAAAAGGTCTCAATAACTGAATCAAATAATCAACAAATAAGTGTTCCTCAGTCACAAATCAGCAAAGACAACAAACCAAAAGAAATCTAAGAAGATCTTACAAACTCCTTCAAAAGTCAACTCCAACTATGATTCCTTCCTTCCTTGAACTTCAATCCTTCAATACTTTCTTCAACTCTTCCTTCAAAACTCCAGAAAATCCCTCAATTGTTGGATGCTCCAAGCGTGGTTGAACTTGTGGAAAATTCAACCCTTTACATAGCAGAATTATCTTCCAAAGATAATAATATCTTAAAAAGATAATTTCCTAAAAAATATATCTCTATCTCTTAAAATAAATCAGCCAAAAATAATATCTTCCTTCCAGAAATCCAGCCAAAAATATAAGATATCCTCCTTCCAAAAATAAAAGATCTCAGCCAAAAATAAAGATCTCACCGGCGACAGGGTGTTCGCCTCGGTCGGGACGCTCCTCAAGATCACCTCGGTCGAGGTGGTACTGTAGCTAACCGAGGTGAATCTCAACTGAATGTGAAATCTCTCGAATCTGGTCTAAAGTCAATCTTCTTAATCATTTTCATGCTTCCTGAGATCTTCTCAAAGCTCCAGAATGTAGCTCCAATGACTCCTTAGATCCCTTAGTTCTATTTCGATGCAAAACATGCCAGTAGATATAGGAGTGGTGCTTGGACAAAAGAAAGATGGACGCACTCATGCCATCTATTATGCTAGCAAGACGCTAGATGAAGCTCAGCTCAACTACGCCACGATGGAAAAGGAATTTCTTGCTCTTGTATATTCATTTGAAAAGTTTCGTTCTTATCTTGTAGGAGCGAAGGTGATTGTATACACGGATCATTTAACAATTTGGTATTTGCTTGCCAAGAAATATGCAAAGCCAAGGCTGATTAGGTGGATTCTCCTCCTTCAAGAGTTCGATCTTGAGATTCGTGACAAGAAAGGATCCGAAAATTCTGTGCCGGATCACTTGAGTCGTCTACCACATGTTACAAGTGACGACTTGCCTATTAATGACTCCTTCCCAAACAAACAATTGCACCTAATGGAAGAGTGCATCGATCATATTTCTAGAGGTAACGAACCTTGGTTTGCTGATTTTGTGAATTATTTGGTTTGTCAGGAAATACCTCCCGGACTATGCTATGCACAAAGAAAGAAGTTCTTTAAGGATGTCCGTCAATACTACTGGAATGAACCTCTACTCTTCAAGAGAGGTCCTTATGGCATCATTAGAAGATGTGTGCCTGAAGACGAAATGCAAAGTGTCGTTCGTCATTGTCATTCGCTTCCTTGTGGAGGACACACTAGCTCTCATAAGACTAGCGCTAAGGTATTACAATCCGGATTCTTTTGGCCTACATTATTTAAGGATGTGCAAACCTTTGTTGCTTGTTACGATGCTTTTCAAAGAAAAGGGAACATATCTAGGAGGAATAAGATGCCCCTCAACAACATCCAAGAAGTGGAAATCTTTGATGTTTGGGGAGTTGACTTCATGGGACGATTCTCATCATCTTGTGGTAATCAATACATACTTCTAGCAGTAGATTATATTTCAGGATGGGTTGAAGCTATTGCCTCTCCAACTAATGATGCAATGGTGGTTGTTAAGTTCTTTAATCGAACTATTTTCCCCTTTGGGACACCCCGAACCATCATTAGTGACGGAGGATCACACTTCATTACCCGTCGATTTGAAGCTCTACTAGCTAAGTATGGGGTGACTCACAAGATCGTCACACCCTACCATCCGCAAACAAGTGGACAAGTGGAGATTTCCAATAGGGAGATCAAAGGAATTATGGAGAATACGGTGTCAAAGACAAGGAAGGATTGGTGGTTAAAGCTGGATGACGCATTGTGGGCATATAGAACGGCATACAAGATTATCATTCGCACAACACCATACAATCTTGTGTATGGGAAGTCTTGTCATCTTCCGGTGGAGCTGGAACATAAGGCGTATCGGGTTGTTAAGTGGATAAACTTTGGCATGAAGGAAGCGGGAGATAAATGTCTCTTGGATCTTAATGAGCTAGAGGAACTCCGCTTGAACGCTTATGAGAACATCAAGATCTACAAGGAGAGAGTGAAGCGTTGGCATGATCAGCATATCATTCCGAAAGACTTCAAAGAAGGAGACCTTGTTCTTCTCTTCAATTCTAGACTTTCACTCTTTCCCGGTAAGCTTAAATCTCGTTGGACAAGACCTTATGTTATTAAACATGTTTTTTCCCATGGTGCAGCTGAAGTATGGGGTGAGAAGTGCGGAAGTTTCAAAGTGAATGGACAACGACTCAAGAAGTACTCACCAGATCTCCAAACTGAGGAAGTCGCACCGATTATCTTCACTTAAGCATAAAGGATTGGTCTAGCTACGGACCTAAAACAAAGCGCCACTTGGGAGGCAACCCAAGATATTGCATTCTTGCTTTTGTTTGTGTTTTTCTTAGATTAGGATAGAGTAGTTGTTTTTGTTTGTTTTTCTTCGATATCTTCCGGTATGTTTTGTGTCTTTGGAAGTCAGGGTTGAGAAACGACCAAAAGAAGTGAAGAAAGCCGAAGAAACAACGAAATTTGGACTTTTGGCTAGAATAGAGCATTCCACGGGTTAAAAGGAAAAACCACGGCCGTGGTTTATTTAAATTGGCCGTGGAAAACTATGTCGAGAGTGTTAGCATGAAATATGACTATATTTTAGGCACTTGTTTTAGTTGTTTTCCCTCTTTTATGTGTACACAGATATGAGTTTGAAGCATTTGTGGGCTCATTCACCCACTTTGTCGATATAGAGATCTACACTAGCTTTGTTTTGTTTATAGGTGAATAAAGGCTTGGATTGGAGCAAAATGTGGAAGGAAAGGAGTATTTGATCATGCTTGATAGCAAAGAGATGCTTTGGAGAAGCTAAGGAAGGAGCATGAGTGAAGAACATCACGAAATAAAGGCTTTCACAAAGAATTGGATTTCCACGCCCTAAATTACGGCCGTGGATTTGACATTGGATCGTGGAAAGTTATGAGACCGTGATTTCCATGACGAAGATGACGTGTCATATTTGCCACGTCAGCAACGGTTATTGGGCTTTCTCGTAACCCTATTTCGCCCTATAAGAAGGCTTGAGAAGGGAGTTTCGAGGATCTTCGCTTAGAGCTTCGGAGACGGCTGCTTAGGGTTCATTTTACGTTGAGGATTGGAGATTTGGATAAAGACGTGATTTTCGGAGATTGTGTACTTTCGGGATATTCTAGGGTTTACATTGGAGAACGGATTGACATCCCGTTCTTTGTTGTTTCTCTAGATCATTGTGAAGATTTCTATTCATTCTTTTTTGAATTCATAAACATACTACTTTTGTTATTCGGATTCGAGATTGACTTTGATTTGTTATTGAGTTTTTGAGGGTTTTCATCTTTCTTTCTTCTTAAATTGATCTTTGATATCAATGACAAATATTGTAGCCTAAAACCCTTTAGCAATTCTAAGGTGAAGGGTTGATAGTTGTGACTTATATGATGATAGATCGATCGTAACTTGATTGGACCATGAGAGTGTGAGAAACCTCGTCGACACCCTAAATCGCGGTCTATTCTTGAGTTCCGCGGCCGTGGAATCTCAAGATCTAGCCGTGATTTTCTCTGTTTTACGACCATTGCTTTTTCTTTAATCCAAAGTTGAAGATTTGCTTTAACCTAGCCTTGGCTTGCCTTTCCTAGGTAATAGTGAGACTCAACATCCTCTATTTCGGTTTCGAGTGTCACAACCTTAACCGTTTTAGTTTATCTTTGATTCCTTGGGTTTGGGCATGGGTATTTGAGATTAATTCTTGTTCTTTGATCCTTTCTATACTACAACCTCAACAACCTTTATAGAGAGAGTCTTTGGGTTAGACGTATAGGGTTTTGGAACTTCACCGTACATTACCTTACTTTAGTATACCTTTGCAATTCTCAACTCTGTCCTTATATATAGTATATCTTGAATCGATTGCCACAATTAGATACCTGGATCTTTAGGGTTGCTATTTTCCCCAATATTTGCAAAGCTTTTATACTTTTACTTGCTCGATTATTCGAACTGAATTTGACTCACCAAATCCCTGAGTTCGATACTTTGGAATACTTGCTAAACTACGCCGATCCGTACACTGCGGGTTCACTTGCTTTTGTTTCAGTTTTATAATTAAAATTTATTTGCACGCACGCTTTTGAGCGAACAGAGAGCAGCCAAATAAAAGGACGCAAAACCACGGCCATTTTGTTACTTCCACGGCCGTGGAACTGCACGACAGACCGTGGTTTTTATAGATTTTACGGGGCTATATAAGTTCTTCTTCTTCACAAATCTCTCAATACTCAACCTCTCTTTCACGCCCTCTTCCACGCCTAAATCCCCAATCCCGCATTCCTTCATTCAGTGATCGTTTTGCACGATTCTTTGCTCCAAGCCGAAGAAAATTTGATTCTACAATGGATTTTGGCAACAAACAGCACAAACATTCAGCGATCGGGCGAGGTTTTGGATTTCTTCAAATCCAAAACCTAGGTTTTCTCTCAGTTCTCTCCTTGGTTGATTTCCTTCATTTTCTTTGAAGATTTTTAGCAGAACTGAACGGAATTGAACCTATAAATAGTTTAGGACTGTTGTGGTTGAGTTTGTTGTGGTGATTTTTAGTTTTTGAGGGAAATCGATCAATTCCACGGGCTGCCGTACTTTTCCACGGGCGTGGAATCTGAAGAACAGGCCGTGGTTTCTTCTGAAAATGTTTGGAACACGCAAATCAACCCGAAACCAAAAACAAAAAGATGCAGGCTCCTCTTCCCAACCACCTCCCATTACTCCACCTATCCCTAGGATCCCTACCATCCATGAGAACCACTTGGGAGCCTTTGAAAAGATCCACAAACGTAAAGTAATAGCTCCTAGGTACATTGTGGTTGAAGAACTTGAGGAATTACATGTTGTTAATGATCTTAGATGGATGCTGGACAGGGTTGGAATGACTACATTTGCTAGCATTAGAGAGGATGCTTATGAGGAGATTACAAGGGAATTCATTACCTCTTTTAAGCATAGTGCCGTTAACCGAACGGTCTCCTTCCGGTTGATGGAACATACTCACCATATGTCCATAGCTCAGTTTGGAGCGTTGTTTGTTGAAGACACATACAATGGTACCTTCCCTAGGAGTTTTAGAGCTAGCTAGAGAGTTTTGGGAAGAGATTGCTATGGTGGTTGGTCATGAGGATCGTTGGCAACCGGCCGACTCGAAAGAAAAGTGGATCTACAACCTCTCCTTTAAGATTGCCCATTGCATCCTCTCCGAGTGCCTTTTCCCGAGGACCGAGACTCCCCAGAAGCTTAAGGCTGATGAGCTTTTTAACCTCTATTGTATGGCGGCCGGTCATTCTCCGGATTGCGCCACTATGCTTGCTTCTACTCTTAGCAACATCAAGAACCAAGCTGCGGGAAATATAGGTTATGGAGGGATAGTGACATACATAGCAAAACAGTTCGGTGTTGATTATTCCGCTTGTGAGATGGTTGCTACTGCAAGGCCTTTCGTGTTCATTATGATGACATAAGGAAATGGGTTGAGGAGATGTCTTGAATCCGGATGCATGATGAAAAAATCTGAAATTTCTTCCGATTCCGAGCATCTTCTCACATTGACGTAATAACGACGTTGCTCTAACATGTGTAGTGCTTGTTGGAGAGGACTTCGTCCTCCGGCTTCTAGCTTCCTAATCTTCAGTCAGCATTGTATATTTGTGCTATTGTGCTGACGTTGTAGGGATCATCTTGTAACACCCAAAATTCGCGGGACTCGGAGTGTCACCGGCTAGGATCTCATAATGGATCCTGACCCTAGACCGACAACAAGTTCACTAGACCTTATAACATGGCACTAACAGATATAAAACAAATACATAAAGCGGTATAAACTGTACAACCAAAAGGTATACAAAACATAGCCGAGTATAAGGTAACATCCTCACACAGGATGTCAACAAAAGATCATCCTCACGCATGAGGGAAACATAAACACTCCACAAACACAACCATCCTATGTACGAGAGTCCTCGGCATGTCACCCTGCTAGATCACTCAGCAGCACGCCTATCCTGCAAGGCATCTACAACATGGTATGAAACCATTAGCTAACCATACAAATATAAGGTAATGCTTAAGCACAAGCATAATCATGAAAGATAAACACATCATCATGCTATCACACATTTACCCATTTTATTATCTTTATATAATAGTCATTCACTCAAATCGTATAGATATAGATAGATGAAACTATGTGACACGAGGAACGTATCATCCTCGCCTTTGGGCCTGCTAGCCATCTGGAAGTAGTGTCGGTCACACAACCCGTGTAACCTATGGGAGTGGATTGCGCCCTTCCTGTATACCAGGTGACCTGACGTCAAGAAACCCCCCAGACTCCACGGCGGGATGAAAGGAAAAGGCTATCACAGCCACACATACGGGGCAATACATAAAACATAGGTCGGTAATAAACGACATCGCATGCTTTCATAGCAAACATATAACACACACACCACTCATGCAAACACCCAATATAAGGATGGTAGCTAAGTAAGTCCTACGGACTTACCTCAACCTCGTACAACACTCAACCATAATCAACCTCAAATCCTGGAAGGCACACTGCCCAATAACAAGGCATAAAGATATATCAATTTTCTATCAATCAAAGGGGTTACACCTAGATCCAAGGGATCTATACGATCATCCTCAATCTAAACTTCACAACCTATAATCCTCAAAAGCCGTATAAGGCATAACATAATCATAACATCATCATATCCTCTCATCTACACCTAGCATGGTACTACACACTCACACTAGGAAAGGAAGAGGCAATGCCATCCATAGGCAAGCCTGGAAGCAAGACACACCTGCAGAACCAAGTGTAAACTCAAGTTGATGCATGTGGCCGTAGGGGTGGCTAGAAGGTGGCGTTGGGGCGGCTGTAAGCCGGCGCTAGGGCGGTCCAAAGTTGTGCAGGGGCAGCTGGTGTGCAGAAGGCACACCTTCAGCTTCTCCTTACTTCTTCACTCGATCTCTTCACTCCTTCTTCAGCCAACACCCATACACATACATATGCATACATATATACATCAAATGAAGCCAATCAAGGATGCCACAAGATCAAACTTGTGGATCCTAAGCTATGGATAAAGGAAAGAAGAAAAGAATGAAGAAAGAAGAAAGATAAGAAGAGATGGGAGATAAACTCACCAAGCTGAACCTATGTAGAGGAAAATCACACTCCACAAGCTCAAGGTCTACTATCAACAAGCACAACAATATTGACTATCATTATCCACAAGCAAAGTCACACCAAAACTCACACAACTCAACAAGGATCCAAGAGGATCAAGAAAGAGATCAAAGGAAGGAAGGAGAGGAAGATGAACGTGAGGGAGAAGATGGAGCTGCAAATGAGGTATCCCTCATCCGGAAGAAAAGAGAAGAAACTTATAGAGGAAGGAAAGAGTAAAGCACGGGTCAACAGTCCACAAAGACGCGATCATGGCGTCTCATCACTCCATCTACTCCAATGGAGAACTGTGGTGCCTCACCACGAGACATCCTCTCTCTGATCCTCATCAAGGTCGGGCAGGTCCCCTGCTTCTGTGGGATCTCATCCAACAAACCAAGTAGAACCTCTAAAGCACAAAACTGGCCATCCTCATCAGGAAACTAGATGTCCAGCTCTAGCCACGCTAGGTCCCTCTAAAGCTGAGGCTAAACTATCAATCTGGCAATCGCCTTCTCTCGAAGCGTCTTCTTGCTCAGGGCGTCGGCGACAACATTCGCCTTCCCTGGATGATACAAAATCTCAAGGTCAAAATCATTGATCAATTTGAGCCATCGACGCTGGCGGTTATTCAACTCCTGCTACGTAAAAATATACTTTAGACTCTTATGGTTTGTGAAGACCTGACAAGTAGCGCCATACAGGTAATGTCTTCAGATCTTCAATGCATGAACTACCGCTGCTAACTCCAAATCATGATTCGGGTAGTTCTCCCCATACGTCTTCAACTATCGAGATGCATATGCAATTACTTTGCCCCTCTGCATCAACACACATCCCAAGCCTAGCTTGGATGCATCACTATAAACTACAAAATCCTTAGAGCCCTCTAGCTGTGCCAAGACAGGAGTAGAAGTCAAACGCCTCTTCAACTCCTCAAAACTCTGGGCACACTGATCAAACCATACAAATCTGGTAGTCTTCCTCAGTAGACTCGCCAGTGGACGGGCAATCACAGAAAATCCCTCCACGAAGTGTCAGTAATAAACGGCTAGGCCAAGAAAGCTACGCACTTCCTTGACGTTCATCGGTGTCGTCCATGCAGCAACAAACTCAATCTTCGCCGGATCACCCATGATCCCACTGGCGGAGACAATATGGCCTAGGAAGGCTACCTCAGACATCTAGAACTCGCACTTAGAGAGCTTGGTATACAGCTCTCTATCCCTCAGAATCTGCAAAACTGTCCTCAGATAACCGACATGCTCCTCTCTGCTACGAGAGTACACTAGAATATCATCAATGAAGACTACCACAAACTGATCAAGGAAATTAATAAAGATGTTGTTCATCAACTCCATGAAGACTGTTGGGGCATTATTCAGCCCAAATGGCATCACTAAAAACTCGTAGTGTCCATAACGGGTACGAAATACCGTCTTGTGCACATCTTGCTCCCTCACCCTCAGGCCTCAACTGGTGATATCCTGAGCGTAAGTCAATCTGGGAGAACACTGTCGCTCCCTAAAGCTGATCAAGCAAATCATCAATACGAGGCAATGGATACTTGTTCTTGATGGTCACCTTGTTCAGCTCTTTGTAATCGATACACAGTCTCAACGATCCGTCCTTCTTCCGCACGAAGAGGACAAGTGCTCCCCATGGGGATACGCTAGGGCGAATGGAGCCCTTCTCAGCCAACTCCTCGAGTTTCTTCTTCAGCTCCAACATCTCCTCAAGCGCCATAAGGTATGGGGCCTTCGATATGGGTCTCCTACCAAGCTCCAACTCGATACTGAAATCCACACTCCTCTAAGGCGGTAAGCTAGACGGTTCAGCAAACACGTCTGCAAACTCACAGACCACTAGAATATCCTCCAATACTGGACTCTCTCGATCCTTCATGGCATAACACTAGAAGACGTCACATCCTTGTGCTATCAGCCTCGTTGCTCGTACAACACTAATGACAGAACCTGTCTTCCCAAGGTCCCAACCTCGGAAGACCTCTATCTGACCTACTTCGGTAGAGACTGTCACAGTCCTCCTACCAACATCCATAATCGCACGGTGTCTACGCATCCAATCCATACCTAATATGACCTCTTCATGCATCAGTGGCATGGCCAAGAAGTCCACAAGCAACACACAAGTCCCTAAACAAAGGGGACAACTACGTATCTCACGGGTACCTCTAACCCTACTACTGTTACACTAGAAATGTATAGCACAAAAGTCTTACAATTTATAACTTGATATAATTTCCTAACTCCTAGCGAACCCACAATGTATGGGTCGTTTTGTAGCAAGAATAGTATTCCGAGGTCGAACACGAAGACTAAAGTGAAATCAAATCAAACAAGTGATCATGGATAGTTCAAATCTAGCCTAAGAAAAGAGATGGAAATAAAGAAATGAAAATCATGATATTTTTAATTTTGGTTTTTGTGGTGATCAAGCAAGATCACAAATCATGCAATATTATAAATCAAACTAACAACTCAAGCTAGCAACTCAAACAAACAACACAAACACAAGAAATGTGATCAAGAGAGAGAAAAGCGGATTCTAGGGGTTAGGACTTCCGGTTATGGCATTGGACTCAAGCTTCTAATCAAACTTGGATAAGCTACGGTATGTTGGGAAAGGGTGTTTCTCAAATGGGATCAATCACCGGGTAGGTCTCATGGTCCACTAATCCCACACCTAAGGTCCTACTACCGGGTAAGTCTCTAGGAGCCTAACATTGGGATTCTATACAGACCGGATTGCTATCTAGGGGTCAAACCTCTCCTTACCGGGTAAGTCTCGGAAAGGCAAGTCCTAAACGTCCATCCTAGCAGACTCAGTCCAATAGCGGCTTGTGAGGCTCACTACTACCTAGAGTTCGTCATCTTTGGTATCTCCGATCGAGAACTACCGGATAGGTCTCTTCCCACACTTAGTGTGCTAGCATTAGGTCACCCTAGGCTAGATTATGCTTAACAAACTCTAGGATTTCAACAATCTAACATCCTAACATTCAGATTCATCAATACAAGCATAACAAAACAAACCACTGGCAGATCATATAGAACCACGGCCCTGGAATCACATGAACATACCGTGGTTTTCATCAGAGGTTAGTTCGAGCAAGCAAATCATCCAAAGGTACATTCAGGTCTATTCTATCATAGTCTAAGCCATAACCATCATTCCATTACCCTAAAATCACAACTATTTAGCCAACAACATGCATTTTAAGATTCAAACTCAACAAGCAAACATTCATGGCTTCCATAGCAAGTGAATGAAATGAAAATGAAAATAAACAAGTAGTCTTAGCTTAATATAACATGAAACAAGACTTACAACCCTTCAAACACAGCTCCAAAACATTCCTTACAATGCTTTCAATTGTTCTCAACAAAAGTCACTCAAAATCACTCAAAAACTTCACTCTAAATCTCTATCTTGGTGTGTTGTTCTTCCTCCAAAATGAGAGTGTTTCTCTTCTCCTCCAAGGATTTCCAATGTGGATGGTGATAATGTGTGAGAGAATGTAGGAGAATCCCCTAGCAACAACTTGTAGGACCACTTATATTCTCCACCAAGAGCAAGGGTCGGACAAGGAGATCGTGGGACAACTGTCACAGCTGTCCAGAGAAAACCACGGCCAAAACCACGGGTGTGGTTCTGGCCTCTGGGCCGTGGAATTGCATGAACAACTCCCTTTGGATCATTAAGCCATGAGTTGGTGCAAGGCATGCACCAACAAGGTCCTATGTGTTCTACTTCGCTCCTAGCTTGCTCCTTAATGAGTCCGGAAGTGTGCCATCACGAGGAATGATCCTCGAATGTATCGATTAAGCTCCAAAAGCTCCCAAAATACCTACAAAACCGACAAGAGTTCGTGTAGACGTCTATTTCGACAATATGCATGAATTAAGTGCAAACGTCTAATGTCAAACCATGCATGAATAACGGGAAAAACTATCTAAATGAATGCATAAACTAACGTCATAAATCACGTCATCAACTACCATCGGGTAACCGTATAGTAAAGGGTATCCCCTCTATAACAGCTAAAATCAAGCGCTCAACACATACATCAGAAATAAAGGAATGCGTGGCACCCATATCAAACAAAACTCTAACAAGTAAACCATGAAGCAGAATGGTACCTGTAGCAGCCGGTGCAGGTGGCTCCTCTACACTCCTCAGCTCAAAGGCTCTACCCTGAGCTCCTCTGGTGTCAGTGGTACTCCCACCACGACCTCTACCTCTACTCGGGCCGGGAACAGATCCTTGAGTAGATGGATGATATGGGACTCTCTGTTGTCTTGTGTCTGCTGCTGAGGTGTCCTCTGACCACCTCTTGCCACACTAGTAGGGGAAGAACCCTGTTGTGATGCAACTCTACTCTGCCTACAGAAGGCAACTCTATGGCCTGGTCTACCGCAGGTATAACACGTCACTGGTGGCCTCATACACACTAGCCACAAATGTCCAAGATCACCATATTTGAAGCACTGCCGTCCCTTCTCTAGAGTCAACGCATATGAGGGGTAACCCGACGTCTTTGGTTCCTCCCACAACCAGAAGCTCCTCTAACACCAATGGTCTGCCTAGTGCGCTGCCTCTTATAAGAACGTCCCGTCTGAGAAGCCCTCCTCTACTGTCTCTCTTTCTCTCTCTCATAAGTAGAAGCCCGGTCCTGGTAGTCGGCCAAGGACTCACAGTGGAATCCCGCCATATATGAACGTGTACTCTCCCTCAGTCGACGGAAGAATAGGTATACATGTTGGTCCTCAGAAGGTGCAGTAGTACCTAGTAAGGCCAACTCTGTCTAGAAGCGGCTAATGGCATCTACAATCGGCACATCCTCCAAGCCTGTCTCCACAAAATCCTGCAGCTTCTCCCTCCTCAGTGAGGCAGGGCAGAACTGCTCTCTAATCATACTCCTCATGCGATCATAGTTGGTGGCTCGCGCTCGTACGGTCCTCCACCACTGATGAGCAAGGTCATAGAATAAACATTGAACTAGCTCTATCCGTCTGTCCTCAGGACAACTGATAGACTCTAAAGCTGAGTCCACATGCCCGATCCAGACCTCCGTCTCTAACCCTACCTTTCTAGAGAAAGGTGGTACACCCAACTGGTGGAATGCCTTCAACCAGGTATCTGGTCAAGGCCCTCTTGACTCCTTTGGAGCTCGAACCGTCTTAGCAACACGTGCCGGCATAGCTGGCACCTGAGTGGCTCCCTGAGACATCTCAAAATATCCCTCATGCACTAGTAGATCTAGGCCCGTCTACCAGCTCTGGAAGCCTCCTCAACACGCCTAATGTACTCACGAAACTCTGGCCTCCTCATGGAGACACGATCAGAGTCATCTGACCGGACTCGATATGAATGTTGTATCCTAGATCCACCACTCCTCGTATATGGGACGACACTCTCAGCGATCTCCTCATGAACCTCCACCACTGGTGGATCAACAGCGGGAACTAGTCCTTGTCCTATCACGCCCGTAGGAAGAGGTGGTCTACCTCTACCCCGGCCTATAACAGGCATTGCTCTAGTCCGAGCCATCTGTGGGGTATGCACACCTAACTTATAAGGCTCTATATAGGCCATATGTATATATATATATATATATATGTATATATATATATATGTATATATATATGTATATATATATATATATGTATATATATATATATGTATATATATATATTTATCTAAGCTATAGAAATCCATTCCAGAGGTGACGACTGCTCGTACATTCTATCCCAAAACCACAGCTCTTAAAACCAAAAACTTTTAAAAAACGTCAGACCCCTTCCGGGTTCTGTTTATTTTACCTATCAAACCTCATTGTAGGTAGCAAGTGTCATTGCTGTCAACCTAAGGCTTTGATACCAACTCTATAACACCCCAAATCCGCGGGATTCGGAGTGTCACATTGGGCTAGAATCTCACAATGGATCCTGACCCTAGCTTGACAACAAGTTCACTGGACCTTACAACATGACATTGACAGATATAAAACAAAGACATAAAGCGGTATAAACTGTACAACCAAAAGGTATACAAAACATAGCCGAGTATAACGTAACATCCTCACACAGGGGGTCAACAAAAGATCATCCTCAGGCAGGAGAGAAACATAAACAACCCACAACCACAACCATCCTATGTAAGAGAATCTTCAGCCTGTCATCCTGCCAGATCACTTAGCAGCACGCCTATCCTGCAAGGCATCTACAACATGGTATGAAACCATTAGCTAACCATACAAATATAAGGTAATGCTTAAGCACAAGCATAATCATGAAAGATAAACACATCATCATGCTATCACACATTTACCTATTTTATTATCTTTATATGATAGTCATTCACTCAAATCGTATATATATAGATAGATGAAACTATGTGACATGAGGAACGCATCATCCTCGCCTCTAGGCCCGCTAGCCATCTGGTAGTGTCGGTCACACAACCCGTGTACCGTATGAGAGTGGATTGTGCCCTTCCTGTATACTAGTTGGCCTGACGTCAAAGAACCTCCCAGACTCCACGGTAGGATGAAAGGGAAAGGCTATCACAACCACGCATAAGGGGTAGTAAATAAAACATCGGTTGGTAATAAACGACATCACATGCTTTCATAACAAACATATAACACACACACCACTCATACAAACACCCAATATAAGGATGGTAGCTAAGTAAGTCCTACGGACTTACCTCAACCTCATATAACACTCAACCACAATCAACCTCCAATCCTGAAAGGCACACTGCCCAATAACAAGGCATAAAGATATATCAATCTCTTGTCAATCAAAGGGGTCACGCCTACACCCAAGGGATCCATAGGACCATCCTCAATCTAAACCTCATAACCTATAATCCTCAAAAGCCGTATAACGCATAATATAATCATAACATCATCATCATATCCTCTCATCTACCCCTATCATGGTACTACACACTCACACTAGGAAAGGAAGAGGCAATGTCATCCATAGGCAAGCTTGTAAGCAAGACACACCTGCAGAACCAAGTGCAAACTCAAGCTGATGTAGGTGGTTGCAGGGGCGGCTGGAAGATGGCTCTGGGGCAGCTGTCAGCCGGTGCTGGGGCGGTCCAAAGTGGCGTAGGGGCGGCTGGTGTGCAGAAGGCACACCTTCAGCTTCTCCTTGCTTCTTCACTCGATCTCTTCACTTCTTCTTCAGCCAACACCCATACACATACATATACATACATATATACATCAAATGAAGGCAGTCAAGGCTATCACAAGATCAAACTTGTGGATCCTAAGCTATGGATGAAGGAAAGAAGAAAAGAATGAAGAAAGAAGAAAGATAAGAAGAGATGGGAGATGAACTCACCAAGTTGTACCTATATAGAGGAAAATCACACTCCACAAGCATAAGGTTGGCTATCAACAAGCACAACAATATCAACCATCATCATCATCCACAAGCAAAGCCACACCAAAACTCACACAACTCAACAAGGATCCAAGAGGATCAAGAAAGAGATCAAAGGAAGGAAGGAGAGGAAGATGAATGTGAGGGAGAAGATGGAGCTGCAAATGAGGTAACCCTCACCAGGAAGGAAAGAGAAGAAACTTATAGAGGAAGGAAAGAGTAAAACATGGGTCAAGAGTCAACAAAGACGGCTACAGCACACCCTAAACCGCAGAGGCGGCTCAGGGAGGCGCAGGTGCGGCCCAAGCAAACCGCAGGGGCGGCCTCTGGGTCACGCAGGGGCGGTTTAGGCACAATTTGTGCCCTCAGCACTCACTCTCAACAACTCAGCAACTAAGGCTCTTACACATCTAACTTTATTGACTTCAAAATATTTCTCGGCTTGAAACCCGACCCAAGCTCACGTCCCACCCTTCGAAACTGTTTCTCCGTCAATCGGCCAACATATGTGTGCCCCTTTAATTGCTCGGGAAGTGTATGATTGTGCACTCCATTTATAACATGCAACATCCATTTCTCAACCTCGCTTTGTACCCCCTCAAGCTTAAAACAACATCCGTCTTTCTACGATTTGTGTGCTCGGCTAGAAGACGACTCGGTATCAGGATCAACGTCTTTCTTCTTACGAGGGGCTTTGAAACGTTCGCATGTAAAACGAAATGTAACGAATCCCCATGAGTTTTTCCACGACCTACTAGTAACCAACATCATGTTCATAATTCCTCCCATGAATCGAGCCCAATCCACCATTGTCTCGCGATCTTGGGAAAAACCGCAAATTTCAAACATTCGCGTATAATCAGTCCATTCGTCACGAGAATAATTCGGAAGACCCTAGTTCACATAGGAAAAAAACTATAATATTTCTTGTTTTCGGTTTAATCCTCAATGATTACTAGTTTTACAAAACAATAATTTCAAATCATAAAACACAAATTATATCAAATGTTTCTAACATAAATTGCAATTATGTCTAATGTTTCTAGCATAAACATACATTATATATAACATTTCTAGTTTTTCGGTTATAAAGTACTTACCTCGAATGTCGAAAAAACTCGTCTAGGTCACTAAATTTTGTATCGTCGAATGAAATCATTATCTCATCATCCTCGTGTGTTGACATTCTCGTAGTTGCTTTTTGGAAGATGTTGTGTAGTTTTTTCGAAGATGTTGTGAGCATTATTCACCTCTTCTATTATTTATAACCGATTGAAAACAATAACGTTCAAATTACAATGGTCACTTTTATTAACGTTACACAACGTTCGAATTACAAATTTCAAATCTCAACGATCACATTTTCCACACTTACGCAATGCGTTACCGTAACGGTCACGCATTGCGTAAGCGTTGTGCATTCACGAAATCTTGAACCGTGCCCATAATACCCCATTAAGATTTGTCCAAAAGTTAAGAGGAAACATGGCAGTGCAAAGCAAGACACTTTTTTGAAGCATGATAGTCTCTACAATTCCCATTTGTCAAGGTTCGATAAATGAAAAGAACATGAAGACAATAATACCCCTCCAACCTCCCATTAATTTCATCACTTATCACACGCCAACCCCGTGCTATCGTGCGCCACCTATTCCATTTGCGAAGCGCCACCAAGAGACAACCTGAGAATTTTACTTCTTCTCACTCCCACCGAATATTTACTCCTCTGCTTCTCCTTCCCTTCTCCCTTGACTAACTTGCGCCGATTTCTATCTCCTCCATCGCCGGAGCTCCCTCGCCGACATGCCTTCTTTCTCCGCCAAGCCAAGAAAACTCTCTTCATCCAACTCCAATTCAAACCACCACCATAGCCACAATAACAGCAGCAACACCAACAGCCACAATCACCATCACCACCACCATCACAATCTCTTCTCATCGCCGCTTCTCTGCCGGCACTTCCCCACTGCAACAGCAACCCTCGATCTCCTCATCCTCATCCTTGTCCTATTCTCAGGAGCCTTCCTTATCATTTCTTACTTCTCCTACATCTTCCACTCCCTCTCCCTCCTTCTTCCCCCGCTCTTGCTTTACCATTCCTCGATCCTCTACGATTCTCCGTTTCTCTATGTCTTTGGATTTGTACTCGCTTCGGTTGTTATCGTTGTTGGATTTTGGATCTGCTGCGGATTCCGATCTCGGAAGTGTGATAACCCTAAGTGCAAGGGTTTGAAGAAGGCTATGGAGTTCGATTTGCAGCTTCAGACTGAGGAGTGCTTGAAATTGGGGCCTAATGATGTTGATAGATTGCCTTGGAAGGGTGGTACTGAGACTAATCCTGATTATGAGTGCCTCAGGGCTGAGCTTAGGAAAATGGCTCCCCCAAATGGACGGGCTGTATTACTGTTTAGGGCTAGGTGTGGATGTCCTGTTTCCAAGCTGGTCGGTTGGGGGCCTAAACGGGGGCGGAAGCATAAAAAGTGAGTTCCTTTGATTTTGAGTTTTTGGATTTAGGTTTAATGAAAATTTTGATTGAACTAATTGATCTTGTCTGGTATGCAAGCATTAGTTCTGCTCTTTATCTGTGTGGTACAATACTAGAATGTAATTTTTTCGATGAGGGATTAGTCGTTCAATGCTTGATTTGATTTGCCCTATAAATTTTTTTCATGCTCTTGCATCTGGCGCCTGTGAATTGGTGTTTGCTTATGTTATTGGATGAAAGTTTCGTAGTTATGCTTAATTATTTAGGTTCATATCCAATTTTGAACTAAGTTAATGAGAAGAGTTGTTAGAACATCTTTCTTTGCAGATTTTAGCATGCTAAATGATTTTGTGCGTTTTGGTATTTCAACCATTTCAAAATAATCTTAAACCAATTTGCCAGTTCAGATTTTACACATATTATTGACTAGCATGAGCCTCATCATCTTGAGCTCACACATGACACATGTTCTTTATAAGAAATTGCGTTTTCGGTTTGTCCGGTTTTTTTGTCCTGCTCAACAAAGACCTTATTGTTCTTACCCAAAGAATGCCCGCTGAAAATGTTATTCGCTATAGAGATATAAATTAACTAATTGCGGTCCGAAAACAGACGTTACTTAATTTGATGTTGCTTAAGTTTCAGAATGTTTGCAATAGTGTCATTCACTTGTATGTGGTGTCTGGTTATTTTGAGAGTGAATGTTGTCTTGGTTAGTGATTCTTCTTTTGAAACTTATTCCCTCCGAAAATGGAAGAGCTTTACAGAGAATCTGACTTGCTAAATTTATGGCTACCCAAAGATTTTTTTCCCTTGGTGGAGTACATTTACAACCATTCGTCATCGGCTGATATTTTTTTCTCATGATTTGGGGTATGTGTTTGTTAGAGTAACTTTTACTTGTAGGTAGTTGTCTACTATCAGGGACAGTTCAGACTTCAGCGTGTTGTTTCTGTTCATCCATATTTTGTCCAGTATGATATACATTCCTCCAGGAAAGTAGATGTGATTGCTTGTTTGACCTTGATTCATTCCATTGATGCGCTAAATGTTAAGAATATGTATTTTATTATGCGATATCATTTCTACATTTAAGAACATCTTCGTGCAATACTGTAATAATAGAGACTTTAATGCCTTGATTCTTGATGATATTCTCGGACCTCGGCGATTAAATTTGCTCTATAGTAGTAATAATAGAGGTATACTCGAATGTTTGTTTTGGTGCTTTCTGATATGTAGTGTGTAGGTTTGGAATTCCCTGCTAACATAGAAATTGTTGGATGCTTGGAACATCATGAGTCACGTAGTAAGAAGTCAGGAGTATACCTGTCCATTATTGGCCATGGTAAACGGTTAAGATCTATTACTGTAGTGTCATAGAACCTCAAAATAATAGTTCAAAACCTTATGTGAAGTTCTATTCTAAGGTTAAGCACATACATTGAAGTTTTTTTTACCTACTTAGATTGATTTCTCCTAGCGAAAGTTGCTGTAAATCTCAAGGCATACTGCTAAAATTGTACTCAAATGTTTTATTTAAACCACGTAAATTATACAGTTCAATACATTTCTGCTATGCCCACTATATGGTGGAAATGATACTATTCCCTTTATAGAAAATACAAAAAAACTATGAACATTGATTAACAAATGTGGTATGCCATATCAATACTCAGTTGGTCTAGTAGTAGTGGTGCTAGACTCCTTAAGTGTTATCCTGGAGATTCGAGTTCGAATCCTCCTGGAGACATGTATGGAAAAATTGGTATTGGGAGGGTATCCTAAAATGGGCCACATTTGAGATGGCTATATGAACCCTTTATAATTATATGCTATACTCTTCTTGTACAAGTGACTGGATTTGATGCAACGAGCAGTTGATTCTGCCATTTTCTGATGATGCTAGTGCTAAGGTCATAGGTGACTTAGCATTAGCATCTATAAATAAGGCAGTAGACCTCATTTCTAGTTATCCAGAATTATATTTGCATTGGCTTTTTCCTTTTTGCTCGTAGGAGATTTCCTCCTTTTGAGATTGGCTCCTTTGGATTTGCTCCTTGAGTGGCTTAGTGGATTTCTTTCGGTTTCCCTAAAATTTTGCGTACTTTGTCTATCTACTACTTGTGTGTTTTGTGTTGATTCCCGATTTTACACTATCCATCACTATCAAGAATGTCATTATGCTAATGGTAGAATTCTTGTATCACGCATTTTGGTTGATATGCTTTGTCTGGGGATGTCACGTAAGAGTTTATTCATTTTTTTTGGTCAGCTAGAGTTTATTCATATTTGTTATTTTCTTTTGCTTGAATTTACATATTTACTTTGTGCATGATGTGTCATTTTCATGAGCAGCTCTTGATGTCTCCCATCTTTGAATGCTGAGATTTAGAACATAGCCACTCAAAATTTATCTCCTCATTATAGATTGCTGCGTTACAGACATTCTTGTGTCATAATGAAAATGATACAAACCGAAGTTATTTACTATAATGATTACCTTTATTTGCCCCTTTCTAATTAAATTATTTAAGTTTCCATCTATTGTGAGCTGAGATTCGGATCACAGCTACTCAGCTTTTGTATTCTCAATATGCATTGTGGATATTTATGTTAAAATGAATTTGATACAAATCCAAGTTAATAATTATAATCATTACTTGTGCTTTCCCAGCTTCTAGTTAATTTCTTAAATTTCCCATGTTCCAACTTCCTAGTCTTTAGGCACTTCTCCATTATGCAGTAGCCTTTCTCGGTGACTTCAATAATCCTGAATTTTATTTAACGAGTCTCTTAATCAATATTAGGTGTTAGTTACTTTTTGTTATCTATTATAAAAGGAGGAGCCACAACTTGTACATGAGCAGACTTGATTAATAAATTAGAATACAAAGAACAAGGGTTCATCATCCCTGCTGTGTGCGAGATTCTTCTTCCAGTTTTTCTCTCTTTTTATTGTCATACGGTACCTAAGTGTCTAACAGAAATCTAACATGATGCTGTATTTAAAAAGAAGGCTATAGTTTTATGCACAACCATATGTTTCCATGTTTCACCTATGCTTCTCTGTGAGACCAGTCTCGTACTTTATCATCCTTCATTTCTTGACTGGCCATAATTCTGGGTGGAGGTAGACAAAGCTAAATAGCAGTGCTGAACCATTTTTCCTTTTAAAATGGTGTAATAACGCAACCCTTTTTTTTTTGCTTTCACAATGGTGTTGTAATGTAAACCATCTTTTCTTTTATAAGAAGGTTCAATGGTGAGCGTTTTTTGTCCTTTTACTACTTTGGTGAGACTATGTAGCAGTGGACTAGCAGATGGGAACTGTCTTACTCTGTTATTGAAAGGGCAGGTGTTCACTGCAGTAATCTTGTTCAATATGACTATCAATTTGTAGTAGAGTTGGTGTTTCATAATTTTTATCAGTCAAATTAATTTCCCAAAATGCATGCCTGGGCCCTTATCTGTGATTCTGTTGTCTCTTTCCCAGTTCCCAGTGGTCAGCTTAAAATGAATTTCCTGTTATGTAAATAGCTTTTCAGTTTTGATCTCATAGAATATCAGAATGAAGGATGACCTCCTGCCTTAAGATTTCAGTTTGGCTCCTTTTGTCCCCTAAATGGTCAACTGTGATTTAGATAGATTTGACTTTTGAGTTTGCCCTCCTAGAGTTGCAATTGTAATGATGCATATAACATGTGAGCGGTCCACTGTAATTTGGATAGATTTGAGTCATAGATTAAGAGTTGCTCAACCCTAACCCTGAAATTCTCAGGATGAGTTTTTGGGTTGGTTCATGTTTTGATGAAGTCTATATGTTAGTACATTTTTGCTGTGTTGGAAGCTGAATTGGAATTTGTTCATTCAGTAATCAGTAGCTGGACTTGTATCATGTAATGCATGTTACAAAAGCGCTTTGAAGTATTTCATTACATAGAGGATAGTTTGCTTGCTTTCATATTATTGGTTGAGAACTTGAAATGAATGAATGCAAACCCAGAGACAAGCATCTTTCAAATGTTCATTATCATAAAGCTGATGCTGGCTGTTCTTGCAGAGGTATATCCAATTCGACAACCAACGGACATGGGGATCACCGCTGATTGCAGCCCGGTGGTTGGTCCTTGGATTTATTCTGGTTCATTTCTTGCCCGCGATACTCACTCGAAAGTGACCATTGTGTTTCACCCTACAATCTGACAACGGCCACCGGTATACATATAAGACCTGAAGCCCATACTCGTCTGATACTTTATTCATAGCAGCGAAGTTGGTCGAAAGATAATACCTTTTGTTACTCTGTTTGGAATAATAAATTTTTCTATGACGAATAAAATTTCACGTTGGGAGTCTGTTTTCTTATGCTCATCTTGGTACTGTGCTTCTCTACATTATTTTATGGAGTTGCGTTGTAGCAGAACTTGGGGTTTGGTAGTTATTATTACAGGAGTCTATGTGTGGGTAATCATCAGATTAGTGGCCTCTAACTGCACTAAGCCATAAGACAAAGCCCAAATCCCGATAATACAACACTTTTAAAACAAGCAAGCTGAGTGTAACTAGCCATGTTTTTCAACTGGGATGGGCGTGCTATTTGTGCGTCACTCGATTTATCGCTTCTCGATGAAAGTCACATCTGATGGCGCAAGATGAGCCGACTCAAAGGCCGCCGGCGTAGGTGGTTGAATGAGTATAGGTGGTTGAATGAGCATACTCGCATGACGTTGGCATTGAGTGTAGACATCATGATGCAATCATCTCAAATCCCAACTCAGATGGCGCTGAATCCCGCTGATGCAGGATCCAACACTCATCAAGTTTGAATGTTTGGCAATGGTCATAAATTTTGAATGTTTGGCAACGGTCATAAATAACACCAACGTCGGAGCCAAACAAATTTTGTATAAGACAATTTGCATATCCTTACTATACTAAAAGTGGGAGTTTTCTAAATGAATAGGAAATTTTCATTTTTACCCTCACATCTTCTATTTTCCTGATTTGTCCATAGTAATCTTCTCATATTACGGCCAGTCGGTAATACTGCAGTAGTGAGCCCATTAACATATGGGCTGCATGGGCTACACACGTCTTCAAACGTGGCATCTCCTGCCGCCCAGCTCTCCCATTCTTCTCTGTACAGACGATGCCCTAATTCTCCACGCGTTTCTTTCTCCAGAAGGGGATGCGCTACTCTTCCACGAAGCACTCTCGCCGACTCACTCTTTCTCTTTCAACGAAATTTTATTCTTCTCCTTCTCTCAGTCTCGATTCTCCATGGCTATAACTTCCCCTTCCTCCTTCACTTTCTGTAGATGGATGATTCAATTTTGTCCATAAAATATAAACAAAAAAGATCCAAAATTCTCTATTCATTTCCCAATTCGAGGCCTGTGGAAAACGATTCTGGCCTCAATGGATTCCATGATCGCTCTCTCGATTCTTCAAACTTCTCGCAAATGGTGGTAAGTTCAATGACTTCAGATTACCATGTTTATGCTTTAATTTGCTAAGGTCCAAAAGGTTCATAATTTAGGGTAAAAATTTGACAATATGTTCTACTTTCTAAAGCTTCACGTTTTTGGGCTAAGATTTATCAAATTGAAACATTGGGTGTTGTAGGTAGGCTTTAAATTGAGTTCTTAGAGCAATCATGTAAGAAGATATGTTTTAATTTGTTTAATTCCCCCTTCGATTTGATTTTAGGAAACAATCTCACGGCCATGCTTCCACATGAGCTCGGGCGGTTATCGGCACTTGAAACCCTAATTTTGGGTTGCAATGAGTTTGAAGATCCCATTCCGTTTGAATTAGGTGAATTGAAGAATCTTCAGTTAATTAATTTGATGTGCAATCAACTTACGGGTTCAATTTAATTCATTTTCTTTTGATTTTTGTTTTAAAATTTGGTGTTGGACGCGTTTCTGGTATGTCATCCCCTTCCATTCTTCTTCTTCGATTGTCAAGGAGAAGATACCGACCCGACCCAATGAACCTGAATGAAAAATGAACCTGAAAAAGCCTGAAACTTGAAACCTGAAACCTGAACTGAAACTTGATGAACACAAACCTGCACCCGAATTCTAAACGAAACCCGAAACTTGAACCCTAAAGCCAGAATCTGAAATCCCCCAACCCTGAATTGAACCTGAAAACCTGTTGGGTTGTTTGGCTTAATCATTGAACTGAGACCACCTCAATGATTGAGAATGAGGTAGCATATCAAAAATCGCTTCTGAGATGGAATTCATATTAGATTTTTTCATTTGATGGCTCAAAACATTTGAAAAAAATGCACATATAGTTCGACTCTCATAAATTTTTCTGCATGCCGAAAGTTGGTATTTTTCAAAACCACTATTCTATCAATCTAAAATTGTTCGGTAAAGATCCTTTTTGAATAGTAGATTTGTTACATTTGCACTTTGATAGCTCCGATCTTGTGTATGGATATATAGTTATTAACCTCTTATTTTCTCATGAGACATGTTGACGTGAGGCTTGTTGCGCTGTGAGCAATACATGCAACCATTGTATTGAGAAAATTTAATCAGTAGCATAGTTTGCAGAATGACTGCTTATATCTTGTTCATTTGTTCACATAGTTCCTTTGCTTTGTTTCTGAATATTGAGGTACACCTGCTTGTTGTGTAGAATCTGGCCGAGTATTTTCAAGTGGTATTTCTTGCTCGTTTATACCCATTAGTTACATATTCAATGTTGGTAAAAGTCTATTAATAAGACTTATACAGATTCTGTATTTAAAGAGAGTAGACAAATTTAAAATAATTTGTGGATGAGATTAAACATTAATATATTTGAAAGATCAATGGTTGTGATCTTTCGCAGGAAGGAATATATAACTGCTCTCCTAACTGCAATCCTAACTGTAAAACTGAATTAACTGTCGCAGACAGTTCAGAGAATTCTCTATAAATAGAGAAAGATTCTTCACTAGAAAAATAAGAAAGAAACTCAGATTTGCTGCCTGATTTCTTTAAGGGCTTTGTTGTATCCTGGGAGGTGAATTTGTCTACAACCCTAACAGCAATTAGAGGGGACAAATATCACTTTAAAGATAGTGATCTTTTCACGCCTCAAAGCATTCTATAAAACTCTAAATTTACCAACAATTTTAAAGTGATATTTGTTATGGAGGCGGGATCACAAGCAGCAGCCCTTACCTTGATGAATCAAGATTTTTTCAAACTCGATCGGTTCGATGGGACCAACTTTAACCGTTGGAAGGACCAAATGATGTTCCTACTGACAGCCTTGAAGATTTCCTATGTGTTGGATGCCAATTTGGAGGCAATTCCAGATTCAACAGATGAAGAGGACCAAGAGATCAAGGACCAAAGGAAGAAAAGAGATGAAGACGAAGTTTTGTGTAGAGGTCATATCCTCAACCGACTCTCTGACAGACTTTACAATCTGTTCACGGCAATCAGATCGCCAAAGGAGATTTGGATCACACTGGAGACGCGATACAACAATGAAAAGCAAGGCGCAGATAAGTTTCTTATCATGAAATACTTTGAATTTGCTATGAGTGCTGATAAACCTGTCATGGATCAAGTTCATGATCTACAGAGTATTGTTAACCGACTCAAGGAGTTGAAAATTGATATTTCCGAGTCATTACAAGTGGGGGAAATCATTGCAAAGTTGCCTACGACTTGGAATGATTATCGGAAGAAACTCTTACATACCACAGAAGAATTGTCCTTTGAACAGATTCAGAAACATTTGCGTATTGAGGAAGAAACGAGATATCAATACAAAAAGCAAGTGGATTCACAATCTAAAAATAAGGTGAATTATGTTGTCGGTGAGAATTCTAATCAGAACAAAAGGAAGAAGCCTGATGGGAATAAAAACTACAACAACTCTAAGAAGCCTAAGAAGGATGATAATGATAATAGGCCAAAATGCCACTTCTGCAAGATACCAGGGCATTTCAAGAGAGAATGCAGAAAATGGCAACGAAAACAACAAGAGATGTCCAACAATCAAGCCAATGTGACTGAAAAAGACAAATCAGATATCATTGCCATGGTATCTGAGATGTTTTCTGAATTACAGATTGGTATGGTTACTGAAGTCTCAATGGCTACAGGAACAAAATCTAAGGATTGGTGGTTCGATTCAGGAGCTACGGTGATGTATGCAATGATTTTTCTCAATTCACAAACTATGAACCCTCCGACAAGGATGATGGAGTTCTTATGGGAAATAACAACGTAGCCAAGGTCCTAGGCAAAGGACGTGTTGAAGTTCAGTTCACTTTGGGAAAGAAGATCATTCTGACCAATGTCCTTCATGTTCCAAAAATCAGAAAAAACTTAGTTTCTGCAAGTCTGTTATGCAAAGCCGGTGTTAAGGCTGTCCTAGAATTTGACAAGTTAATATTAACTAAGAATGGTGCATTTGTAGGAAAGGGATACTCTTGTGATGGAATGTTCAAACTTAGTATCAATATTATCAATAATAATACTAGTACTTCTGCTTATATTGTTGAGTTATCTCCATCATTATGGCATATGCGACTTGCTCATGTGAATTTTGGATCTATAAAGTTTATGTCTAAGCATGGAATGATTACTTGTGATAGTCATGTTTTTGATAAACATTGTGAGATTTGTGTTCAAGCAAAAATGACCAAAAGACCTTTTCCTACAGTAGATAAGACTAATGAAATATTAGAACTTATACACTCAGATACATGTGAATTAAATGGAATACTAATAAGAGGCGGAAATAGGTACTTTATTACTTTCACGGATGATAAATCTAGATATACTCGTGTATATTTGATGAGGAAAAAGGATGAAGCTTTTGAGAAGTTTAAAATATATAAGGCTGAAGTTGAAAATCAGAAAGATAAAAAGATTAAAATTCTGAGAAGTGACAGGGGCGGAGAATATTTCTCTAATGAGTTCAATGAATTCTGTGAAAACAGTGGAACTATTCATCAGCGAACAACCCCTTACACGCCACAACAGAATGGCTTGGCTGAAAGGAAAAATCGAACATTGTGTGATATGGTGAACTCTATGATGTTGAATGCAAAAGTGCCTTCAAATCTGTGGGGAGAAGCTTTGTTGACTGCATGTTATTTGCACAACAGAATTCCTTCAAGAAGGACTAAAGTATCTCCATATGAAGTTTGGAATGGAAGACAACCCAATTTAAACTATATAAAAGTATGGGGCTGCATAGCATATTACAGGATTGCAGATCCTAAGAAAACTAAATTGGGTCCTAAAGCCTTGAAAAGCATTTTCTTGGGGTACGTAGAAAATTCCAAGGCTTACAGATTTTTGGATGTGGATTCAAATCAAATAATTGAATCTAGAGATGCTGAATTTTTTGAGACACAATTCAGTGGGGATGTGACAAGTGAAAATGCTGGAAACACTACTTACACGGCTCCATCGTCTTCTTTGTCAAGGAAAAGACAACTTAATGAACCAATGGAACAAAGAAGAAGTCAACGGGTCAGAATACAACAACAATTTGGTTCTGATTTTTCATTACCGAATGATGTTTTATTCCTAGTTGAAGGAACTAGGAATGAAGTGTTAAACGAAATACCATTTGTGTTTCAAATTGAAGGAGACCCTAAGACATTTAATGAGGCAATGTCTTCTAGAGATGTAGCATTCTGGAAAGAGGCCGTGAATGATGAAATGGACTCGATTATGTCCAACAATACTTGGGTTCTGGTGGATTTACCTAAAGGATCTAAACCAATTTCTAGCAAGTGGGTATTTAGAAGAAAGTATAATACCGATGGTACAATCCAAACCTTCAAGGCAAGATTAGTAGCCAAAGGATTTAAACAAAAGGAAGGTATCGACTATTTCGATACATATGCACCAGTAGCAAGGATTACATCAATAAGAGTGCTCTTGGCACTTGCTTCGTTGTATAAGTTGCAGGTGCATCAGATGGATGTAAAAACAGCATTTTTGAATGGAGATTTGGATGAAGAATTATACATGGAACAACCCGAGGGGTTTGTGGTTCTTGGAAATGAAAATAAAGTGTGCAAATTAACAAAATCTCTATATGGACTGAAGCAAGCACCAAAACAGTGGCATGAGAAGTTTGATTATGCCATACTGTCTTTTGGATTTAAGCATAATGGCGCAGACAGATGTGTGTAGACAAAGTTCAACGACTAATACATTGTTATAATTTGTCTCTACGTTGATGATATGCTAATTACAAGCAATCAGATTGAAGGAGTTACTGAAACTAAGAATTTCTTGAAGTCACAATTCAAGATGAAAGATTTGGGGGAAGTAGACACTATTTTAGGTATTAAAATACTTAAAAATAGTGGGGATTTTACTATGACCCAATCTCATTACATTCAAAAGATGTTAGAAACGTTTAAGCATCTTACGATTAAGGAGACAAATACTCCATATGATCCTTCATGTAAATTATTCAAAAATGAAGGTAGATCTAATTCCCAAAAAGATTATGCAAGTGCAATTGGGAGCTTAATGTATGCAATGCATTGTACAAGACCTGATATTGCATTTGCTGTTTGCAAGTTATCAAGATATACTAGCAATCCTGGAATTGAACATTGGAAGGCTATAAGTCGAGTTCTAGGATACTTAAAGAAAACAGCTGAACTAAAATTATCTTACAGTAGTTTTCCTGCTGTTTTGGAAGGATTTACAGATGCTAGTTGGATATCTAGTGCAGATGAGAACAAATCCACAAGTGGTTGGGTTTTTACTCTAGCGGGAGGAGCAATATACTGGGCTTCAAAGAAACAAACTTGCATAACACATTCTACAATGGAATCAGAGTTTATTGCATTGGCTGCAGCAGGAAAGGAAGCGGAGTGGCTGAGAAATTTTCTTCTGGATATACAGTTATGGCCACAACCAATGCCACCTGTTTCTGTGTTCTATGACAGTGCAACAACATTGTCTAGAGCCTATAATAAAATTTATAATGGAAAGTCTAGACACATTAGTTTAAGACATGCTTATGTTAGATAGTTGATTGAAGAAGGTGTTATTACCATTATTTATGTCAAGTCTTGTAAAAACTTGGCTGACCCATTTACAAAAGCACTCTCGGGAGAAATGGTAAGAAATACCTCAGCTGCAATGGGGTTGAAATTAATTTGAAATCACCACAACAGGAACCCAACCTCTTTCTAGATATTCTAGTTATGAAGTTTAAAGGGTAACAACAAGTTGTTGATAAGTGATTGGGATGCACACTAGTGCAATAAAAGGGAGGTTGAGTACTAAGGCTACTCTTAATAAGATTCTTTAATGATTACGGTGTCATAGGATCTTACCTATATAGATCACATAAGAGTGGAGTTAATCTTAAACAAAACCAATTGTTTTGTAAGTTTTCTATGAATCTAGGTGAACTCAAGTCAAAAGAAGTTTAGTGAAGAAGCTGAAAATGTTATATGTATGCTTTATCCGATGTTGATAAAAGAAAAATGGTTTAAGGAACTAACCACCATTTAATCTGTTGACATTTTGATAAAGTTTTACTAATTGGAAGTTTAAGTTGAAAAACACTTTCATTATGTATGGCATTATTCACAAAGTCTGATTTATAGACTTAGTGGGGATTGTTGGTAAAAGTCTATTAATAAGACTTATACAGATTCTGTATTTAAAGAGAGTAGACAGATTTCAAATAATTTGTGACTGAGAATAAACATTAATATATTTGAAAGATCAATGGTTGTGATCTTTCGCAGGAAGGAATATATAACTGCTCTCCTAACTGCAATCCTAACTGTAAAACTGAATTAACTGTCGCAGACAGTTCAGAGAATTCTCTATAAATAGAGAAAGATTCTTCACTAGAAAAATAAGAAAGAAACTCAGATTTACTGTCTGATTTCTTTAAGGGCTTTGTTGTATCCTGGGAGGTGACCCTAACAGCAATTAGAGGGGACAAATATCACTTTAAAGATAGTGATCTTTTCACGCCTCAAAGCATTCTATAAAACTCTAAATTTACCAACATTCAATCTGATTGATTGCAGGTGGACACCATATGGCACCACAAAGTGCATCATCTGTAAGCGGCAGGTCCATCAAGACGGCAAGTATTGTCATACAAAGTTTCAATTGCAGAGTTTCAGCTGTTTCTTCTTTCTTACTTTTTGTCATTTTCATGTTAGTCAAATTGAAAATGGCAAGTGGGACTTTATTTACTCAATCTTTCTTTGACAGTTTTTTTTCCATTTCTATTGATATTTCATTTTTGCATCATTTTCCCAAGTGGATCTCGCCCCAATGATTTTTTTTTATTTGAATCTAAGCAAACCCGAGAAAATGTATATAGATTGTGCCCTCAATTTTTTTTATTATAATTATTTGTTTACCAAATCCTCTTGTCCTCTTTCAACTGATTTGAATTGCCTTTATTCTTCCTTCTAATAGCTTTGATTGTGCATGGTTTCATCTTACAAAGTTATATGTATTTGAATTGTTACCATCTTAGGATATACATAAGAGGTTCATACAGAATCTCACCGTTAAGCTACATGAATGATGTTGCACCAGCTATTTCCCCATGAAAGATGTACTTGGGAGCCGCCATTCTTTCACCACGCCTACCCAACCTCCTTCACCTGGTGAGTTGCGTCTTTCGTTTTCTTACCCTTCTTTTCAGCCTCCCGCATTCTCTACTACTTATCTTCCTCTTTTTATTAATTCAGCCGTGTTTCATTTTCGTCTATACTGATATATGATGGTTATTTGTTTGTTGTGCTCAAGTTTCACATCTTTTTCTGTCTACTACATTGTCTACTATTTTAGTCTACATTGAATCTAAATTTTACTTCTAATGAGATGTCTAAACTTGGATTTATCTCCTTTTTATCATTTTTTTTGTCTCCCTCATCTTCCTTAATACCCGAATCTACCATGTTGTGAGTTTAGTTGGTTCTTTCTTATCTTCCTCAATACCTGACTCTATTTTAAAGATAAATTGCCAAGAATCAGAATCAGTTTTTTGAAGTTACATCCAAGTGAATAGACTTGAGAACTATAAATAGGAAATCTACAAAAGCAACCGAGTGCTAAAGGAAAACACAAAGCTCGAACCACAAGAATGAATAGCCCAAGTGGTGGATGACTAACCATGGTGCATATATGATACAGAAAAAGAGATGAGATAAAGAGGACCAAATAAAGAGGTTGTATTAAAGTGAAATTAGAACTATCTGAGAGGTTGGAAAGAAGAACCTATAAATAACTTAATTGTCATGCATAAATGATAGCTTGCTTCCTAAATTCTTATTTGACTTTTGTATAGTGATTGCGTTACATGAGTTTTGAATCCATGGAGGATCAGCAAGCAGCTCTGCAAGAATTACCGAGCAAGATCATTCCTTTCTCCGTGCTTGTCAAAGACATCAGGTACTTAACTGCATGTTTATTTACTACAACTAATGAAATTGATATGTTCAGCCGTGTACTTAATTTACAAAGACGTCTTCAAAATGACTGAATTAGGATAAGAGATAATACAAATTGCACTTCCTACATCTTTTGGCTTTAGGTGCTGATCCAATTGCAAGAAGCCAAGAACATTCTGCAAGTAAGGAGAATCAAACATGATCTTCAATTACTTAAGTAGAAACTATTTTCAGAAAATAGTGATTAATAAGATAACTATGACCCTTGATTGGTGCAACTGATAGCATATGACAAGGTTTGTAATTTATTTGATAGTTTAGGCTGTTGAATTTCGGAATGACTTAAATCTTGTCAATTTACTTTGTTGAGATTATGGTATACATGAACTACATCTTATCGTTTGAAGGATATAACTTCATCCAAGTTTCAAAGAAAGTACAAATCTTCAGCAATAATCATGCTATTCAATATTTCGTATTCAATATTTCGTATTTTAGTCATTGCTAACAGTTTTTGCCTCAAAAACTTCCATTTTACAAGATTTAACAAACTGCATTCGTCACTATCTATATTATAGACAACTGTTCCTTCTTTTTTGTAAACAGTTCATGTATAATTGGTAGCTTCAGTGCTAAATACAATACTTTATACATAAAAATTGTTTTTTTCTTGCAGGTCTCGTACCGTAGTTGCTCCACTAACGGATGAAAATCTTGTCGCATGTTGATTTTGCTAACCTTAAACAATATGAATATACGATACCACATTTAGTATTTTTCTCTTTTCAGTCATTATCATGGATAACTAATCACGGATGAAAGAGATTACTTGTCTAAGATGTCTCTAAGCTAAAAGATGTCATTGTTTCATGACTGTAGTTTAACCTTCGCAACTTATATGAATAGTGCTACAATGAATGTCAGGAAACCTAACCATTGGGCTACTGTTTGGTACCAGGTTATGGACAAGTTATTTGGGATATTGGCATCAAATTTGTGCCTTTGCAGCTTCTAAACAAATCAAGTAGAAAGCATGTAATATATTGTTTTATATGCACAATTCATAATCTTGACTTTAGTATTTTTGACACGTTCAAAATGTACAAGTGAATAGAAGCCTGATTTGTGTACTACCTCTCTTTACAGGTGATCGGACATTCATCTGATTTTTTTGTAGTAAGGATAACCGGATGTATAAATAATGGTAATTTTCTCAAATAGTTGAAGGTGAGATTTGGATATGTTTTTACGGAAGGGCAACCTTGATGAGTTTATTTTGGTTGCTAATGTCTCGGAAGCTGGGAGACAAAAGCTGACACTATGATGCTTTCAAGCGAGTCGGTCGTGGGATAGGTACCACAGAAGGCATTGTCCGTCTTGAGAAGTGTGAGTGCTAGAATTGAGCAGTGGTGGAGGGAAAGAGAAGAACTAGGAATCAGTGAACCTTCCTCCTTTGTCATCCTCTTTCACATACAAGGAGCCAACTCCATATTTTTCATTTAATTTTACTATAATTTTGTCACAATTTATCCTTTATTAAGATAAGGTATAGTAGCATAAGATTTAATCCTACATTCCTACAACACCCAAGTCTAGAGAAAGTTTAGAGTACCAATGCCATCATATAATTTTGTCCTCAAATTTATCCTTTATTAAGATAAGGTATGAGGCAAATAGTTATCAGCTCCGAGGCCCATGAAACTAAAGCATTGCAAAAGGCTTGGCCCATGAAACTAAAGCATTGCAAAAGACTTTAGATAAAGGCTAGCGTTCTTCAATAAATAAATGAAGTAAAGGAACTTCTTGTTGCATCAGAGAACTTAGAGGCATTGGCTCTTATTATTGATGAAAAATAGGATTGCTAAGCTGCCTTAATGAGGTATTGGCTCTTATCATTGATGAAAAATGGGATTGTTAAGCTCTTAATGAGGTATTGGCTCTTATCATTGATGGAAAATGGGATTGTTAAGCTCTTTTAATGCTTGATCATGATTGAATTATTTACTTGGATTAACTTAATTATGTAGTACAATCTTCTTGTTCTTGTGTGGGGGGAATAAGACCATGTTGTACATACTACTCCGGATTGATTTCAATGTAATAATATTTTTTTCGATCATTTAATGATAAATTGTACGTTTACAAGTCACGGCGCACGTGCGTCCATACTAGTTAAGCTAAAAATTAAGAACTAAAGTTTATAAATTAAAAAAAATATGTTAAAGTTTTCGTACTATAAATTAGAGTTTCTGTTGTATATGTTTTTTTTATTTAGAGGATTATTAAATTAATTTTATATATTTAGCTTGTTTAATAAATAAACTGTCAAATAAATTAGGTAGTGGTCAATGAATTATTATATTTGAAATTATATTGTATTGATGTAAATTACATTAGATTAACCAAAAGTGAATTTAATAATAAAGTTCACTTAATCTCCATCTAAATATATGTATATTTTTAAAAATGAAAATATACAAAAAGAAGGTTTGTTTTGTATATTAATTTGAAAAATTTTGTTTTATAAATAAATTGTAAAATAAAATTAATTGATAGACAATAAGCTAGTATATTAAAAACTATATTGTGTTGATTGTATTATTTAAGAGTTAATTCAATAATAAAAGGAGATCTTCTTGTGGTAGTACGTAGAAGGGATGGGAAATGCGGGAGAGAAGATGAAGAAGTATGCTCGATATTGGTTTGAAGAGGCAATTGAGGGTTACGGTTTTGGGGGAATGAAAAAGAAGTTTGAAGCATTGTTGTGTTGGTGGCCATGGCTTGACCCCTTGGCCGTGGCTACCGGAATCAGTGGAACGGAGGATACTATGGTGGCTATGACGGGTACTATGCTATGCCTCACCCTCATGACCCGGGCATGTACGCAGCAACTTATGGGGCGTACCCATATGCGAACAACAAGTGGATCTCAATCAAAGGAAAACGCGTCTAGAGAAGAAATGCTGCAAAGGGAAGTTCATGAAGTGATCAAATGGAGAAACGAGAGGTTCGTCACGCCCACCTAGAGCTCAAATTGTAAGGTTCTTTGTATGGAAGAATAGTAATATTCAGTTAACTTATAGACATTGAAGATATTAATTCCCATAAATCACGCAAATATAATGCATATACACTTTACTATAATAATATTTAGTATTAAACCAATTTTAATTTGCACTACACTGCACTAGTATAATTAAACAAATACTAAACAATTGCACTCCTTCCTGCACAATACAATTAAACGAATGCTAAATTATGCACTACTTTTGTTAAGCTAATCCTTAATCCACAATATAATAATATTTACTAAATTAAATCAATACTAAACTATGTTCTACTAATTAAGGTAACTACATTAATGCATTTGCACTTCACTGTGCACGAATCCATCTACATGTGCACGTTACTATGCACTAATAAATCTACACATGCACTACTACATCTATACATGCACATTACTATGCACGGCTACGTCTGCACATGCACATTACTATATTCTTTCCATAATGGTTAAAATAGTTATATTTGCACGAGACTAATTCATCCATCCATGTTATAGTATACAAGAATATATATTACATCTCAAATAATTAAATAAAGAATAAAATAATTGTGCACTTTGGAACAAAATATTTTATTTCCATATTTACAAATACGTGTATATTTTCGTTACCATATGCACGTGTGTATTAAATACCAATAGAAAACCACCTTAATCAAACGATAAATCTCAGCCTTCCGTTTATTGATCTAACGATCTATAGATGTTCTTATTTCTTACCGTAAAATATGTTCTTACTTGATCATAACCATATATATATATATATATATATATATTTATTGTATTTGCTTGAAATAAAATCCATAAGGACTCTTTTTTCCGCTCTTGGAACTCAAACCCCGCACTCTAGACACCTCCTTTCCTCCATCTACTACTGAGGTACACATCAATATGAGTCATATCCACCTAAAGAGATATAATCGCGCTGGAAGTAGGGACACGGTCTCCCTACCCCCTTGTCTCTGCCCTTGAATATCACTATTGAATTTCTAAAATTGCCTACAAATATTAGATGAATCATGTATTTTTTTTATTCCCACATTTCCTAAATCTCATCATACATAACAAATAGTTATTTTCTTCCGCAAAATGTCTTCATACGACAAAGCCCATGTCAACCCCTAAAAGGATATCTGACTGCTCTCGAGGTGTTTGCTCGTCCATAGGTCATTCTCATGATAGAAACGTATCTTGTACCCATATCCTTGTGCAGATCCGGTGTCAATAGTAGGTTTTAGTAGTGGGTGGAGATAGTTTGTACAAACCTGAACTATCAAAGACAACGATCAAACATGTATGACTCCTCTATGTAAGTGATGCATATGATATCTTTCTATCTAGAAAGAACGTACCCCTCCATGAAGTCTAACACAATGTCCTTATAAGGAATGAAGTGTACGTCCTCTACCCTCATCCGATCTAGATGTAGCTAGAGACACTGAACACATTGTATGCTACAACTCGGTGTATGTGGTACAACAAGCATATCAACTACCCCCGACGATCGTGTATGCGGACGTCCTCTGAATCGGCATGTTGAATTGTAAATGAACGTAGATATAAAAAATGATGCAAATGACATACTCAACCATTTACATTATTTGAGAAAATTGATTATGATATAACATTATGTGAACCAACAATAAGGTAGTGCACCCTCCCTTGCGGTGACGAGGACTGAAACGTGAAGCTCATATCTCGCAAATATACAAGATCCATTTGTATTAAAGGTTCAAGATCAAACACTGAGAAAACAGAGTAATTAGATTAAACTTTTCATCCGATGTCTTGCCTTGAAAGAATTTCATCGCAATTTTGCCTTGAAAGTATTTTCATCAAGGTTTTCCTCATATCTCAACAATATAATGTCCATGGAAGAAATAAATTCTAGGGGTTACCCTCTATTGGATGCCTTGCCTTGAAAGAATCAAGATTTTGCTTTCCTCGAACTCATTTTTTTTGTAGTAATAAAAATCCTTATGAACATAAATTTTGTCTTTTGATTCATTAACATATGACTAATTAAATTAGAGTAAATGGTCTTGATATATTATTGTTACTATTTGATTCGTTGTAGAATGAAGTTGAAAAATGAAATAGCTATATAATAATATACGAACTTGTGCCTAGAGTTCTAGGCGCCCGACTTCTTTCGTTTACGAAATATTTCATCATATTTTCTATGCGGTTACTTATCTTGTATTCTTTTAGGGGCCGTTTGGAAGCGCTAGGAATCATTTTCGGTAACGGAATGATTCCGAATCAATCAAAAAATTTGTTTGGTTAGAGGTCTTTTAGCACATGAAACTAATTCCATAATTTCCATTATCTTTCCTAACCCTTATCCGATTCCATTCCGTTTCCATTCCACCGCTCCAACCAAACGGGCACTTATTGTTTCTTATTTGAAGATTTTTGGCACACCAAATGAAAGGATTTGGTCGAACTACTTGATTTGCCTAGGACTAAAGCCAACTTTGTATGCCAACCGTAAGTATTGTCTGTGGGAATATTACTTCACATCACCTTCATTGGATTCTCTCTCTCTATAACTATCATTTATAATTTTTCTGTGTATTTTCTTTCTCAAAGTAATAATACACCATCACAAATTGCTAGAGTCTAACGACAATGTTTTTAACCAAATATTAGTCCCTAACCACAGAACCTTCCATGCTCAAACTTTTTGTAGACATTGATAACTCCACCTTTGATATTAATTGCTTTATTTAAATGATGAAAGACTTAACATATAAATGCGGTTTTATAAACTAACTAATATCGATTATATTTCTAGATTGCTTGTCTTGGTTTGTTTGTTAAAATGTGTGTAGGTCTTGGATAGCGTTACAAGGGAAGATCTTGGCTAAGAGATTCACTATAATAACGGACTTACTACAATCAAAGGAGAATATGTAGGAGAAGATCTTAAATGGCCAACAAACCAACCAATCTAAGAAGACATACGATTAAAGATAAGATCTTAGGAGAAGAACTCGAGATTGGTTGAAGAGAAGATCTTAAAGTGAAGATCCAAACGGATATGAAGAGAAGATCTCGTCTAAAACGAAGTTTGTTGAGGAGAAGGTCATGAAGGAGATTTACTTGAAAACATTGAACGGCTATCGTGAAGAACGTTGAACTATTGAAGAGACGATCTCGGCTACAAGAAGATCTTATTTGCGATGGCTAGTTCTCAAACAACGAGAGAAGATCTCGCTCAAACAAACAATAGATTCTATGGAAGAAAGAAGTGGCAATGGCTGCAAGATACGACTAGAAGAAGATCATCCATAGAAGACTTTAAAAGACATATCGATTGAAGATGAAGACAACCAAGCATTCCAACGATCACACAAGACATCTTCATCGATCCAAAAGTTTGTCTTCCTCTTTGAGCGTTCTTTAGTTTATTCGTTAGAGTGAGATAAACACAAGAGCTCCATTGGAATATCATTTTAGTGTTACACTCAAGAACGTTACTCTACGAAGTTACTAGACTATTATTGCTAGAATAGAGTTGACTAGATCGTAGCATTAAATCTAGGACTCACAAAAAGCAAATAATAGATAGTTAGAATCCTAGGGTCAGATACCCTAGGCGGAGAGTAGGCTGTTAGGGCAGAACTTCGTAAATATATCGTTTGTCGATCTTTTCAATTCCTCACCTTATATCACGTTTTATTATGACTAATAACTTTCTACAGGTTTCAAATTCAAGGCCTTGAGATCTACTTCAAATCCTTGAGAAACAGTTTTGTCACTAAGCGTAGAGATCGACTTCAAGCCCTTGAGATTAGTTTCAAAGCCTTGATATCCGATATTGTAAAAGTTCTCATACATTATTCAACTCCCCTTCTAGAGTATTTATATCCTTACTAATCCCCTACTCAGTTCTTCAATTGGTGTCAGAGCTAGACTCACGTATATTGATTTAACCATCAGTGAGACTAATCATGAACTCTGTAGGTGATGGAGGATTCGCTCAAGGAAGAGCCACATCTCGACCACCTCTCTTCTGCGGTAACAACTTTTCCTATTGGAGAGCACTAATGCAAATGTTTATTATTGACCTGGGCCTGAAACTATGGAGCATTATTCAAACTGGACCAAAAATCCCAACCACCACGGTTGAAGGAGTCCAAGTTGAAAAGAAGGAAACTGACTTCACTCAAACGAATTTGGATAGTGTGTCAAAGAACTACAAAGCCATGAACTTTCTTTATTGTGGACTAGATGCTAACAAATTCAATTGTGTCTCATCATACAAAAGTGCAAAGGAAATATACGACAAGTTAATAGTCATGTATGAAGGAACAAGTCAAGTCAAGGAGACAAAGATAAGCATCTTTCTCAAGCAATATAAATTATTCAAGATGACTTCACATGATACGGTCAAAGATATGTTCACACAATTCACTGAGATTGTGAACAATCTCGACTCACTTGGAAAGGTCTCCACAAATGAAGAAAAAGTAAGGAAAGTACTAAGAAGCTTGCCTAAAGCTAAGTGGGGACCAAAAGTGACCGCCGTTGAAGAAGCTCAAAATCTCACAATGTTACCTCTCGATGACCTACTTGGAAAACTAATCACCCATGAAATGGTTCTTGGTAAAGAAGGTGGAGAGCCATCTTCAAACGCAAAGAACCTTGCCTTAAGATCCTAGAAAGATAACCTTACATCGGATGATAAAGAGAGTGATGATGAGAAGGAAGATCCATTCGCCTTGATTTCAAGAGGTCTTGCAAGAATTCTACAAATGAAGAAGCATTTTGCAAACAAAGAATATCCACAATCATCAAGACTCAAAAGTAAGTTTTCTAACCCTAATAAGAAAACTAAAGTATTAACTTGTTTTGAATTTGGTGAAACAAATCATCTTGTAAAGGAATGTCCACAAAAGAAGAGGAACAATTATAAGAAGAATGATCGAAAGAAGACGGCTATGGTAGCATCATGGAGTGTCTCAGATTCTACAAATGAGTCAGATGATGAAAATGATCAAGCAAACTTGTGGTTAATGGATGACCAAGAAGAGGATCCAAACTTATACGTCGGAGGAGTGGTAAGTGGGGACCAAAAGTGACCGCCGTTGAAGAAGCTCAAAATCTCACAATATTACCTCTCGATGACCTACTTGGAAAACTAATCACCCATGAAATGGTTCTTGGTAAAGAAGGTGGAGAGCCATCTTCAAACGCAAAGAACCTTGCCTTAAGATCCTAGAAGGATAACCTTACATCGGATAATAAAGAGAGTGATGATGAGAAGGAAGATCCATTCGCCTTGATTTCAAGAGGTCTTGCAAGAATTCTACAAATGAAGAAGCATTTTGCAAACAAAGAATATCCACAATCATCAAGACTCAAAAGTAAGTTTTCTAACCCTAATAAGAAAACTAAAGTATTAACTTGTTTTGAATTTGGTGAAACAAATCATCTTGTAAAGGAATGTCCATAAAAGAAGAGGAACAATTATAAGAAGAATGATCGAAAGAAGATGGCTATGGTAGCATCATGGAGTGTCTCAGATTCTACAAATGAGTCAGATGATGAAAATGATCAAGCAAACTTGTGGTTAATGGCTGATCAAGAAGAGGATCCAAACTTCTACGTCGGAGGAGTGGTAAGAACCCTAATGTCTCAATCTAACTAAGAACTTGTTGAATTCCTTAATGATATTATCATAAGTGATAAAGAACATAGAGTTATGATAAGTATCTTGAGAGAAAGGCTAATCAAACAAGAGAAACGAGTAAGTGAATTGTCTTTGGAAGTTGAAAATCTCAATACTGAAAAGTTAGACCTTGATGACAATATCAAGGCCTTGAAGTCGGAAAATGCGGTTCTTAAGGAAAATCTCTCTTCTCTACATCAAGATTATACTAATCTAGAGAAAAAGAAGATTGATCTAACTGTGACGTGTAGAGACCAGGAGACTGCACTTATTCAACTCACTCGTTCTAAATCTAATATCAAAAGAATGATGGGTGAACAAGAATCCTCTCTTAATAACAAGAATTTTCCTAGAAAAACGACTACCACTTTTGTTAAAGCTAAAGGAAGTTCACGTACACCCACATGTTTCTATTGTTGTAAAAAAGGGGACATGCCATATAAAAGAAATGAGCCCTACATCATACAAAACACTTATCCTCTATGTCTAAGGAAACAAGTTAAGCAAATTTGGATTCCTAAAGGTACTAGACCACCAAACATGATTAAAATTGAGTATGAACCAAAATAGGTCATTTGGTCTATCCGGAAAGGTTGAAGCTAGTTTGCTGTTTTGCAGGATATCACCAAGGTTAAGGAGCATAAATGGATATTAGATAGTGGTTGTTCAAGACATATGAGTGGAAAAAGTTCACTGTTTTCAGATTTAAAGAAGCAATCATTTGGAACCATTATTCTTGGTGATAAAGGGAAGTGTAACATCATTAGTATTGTTAAAATAGGTTATAATTCATCTAACTTCATTGATGATGTTTATCTTGTTGGTGGCTTAAATTATAATCTGCTTAACATCTCTCAAATTTGTGACAAAGATAACAAAGTGATCTTTGATTCAGAAAAATGTGAAGTTCAAAATAAATTATCTGGTGATGTCGTGCTTACTACTCCTCGATGCAACAATGTATATTCTATGAGTACTAACCAAGTTTCATGAACAAGATTAACATGTCTCAAGGCCTTGATGGAGGATCCAAGGATTTGGCATAGACGACTTGGTTACGTAAGAATACATACGATGAAGAAACTTATTTCAAAGGATTTGGTACGTGGATTACCAAACCTAAACTTCAAGGTTGATGAACTATGTAAGGCTTGTACACAAGGTAAACAAACAAGAGGTTCATTCAAACCAAATAAGGTTGTAAATTCTTCTCGACCTATTGAACTTTTACATATGGATTTATGTGGTCCTATGCGTGTCAAATTTCCCAAGGAAAAATAGTACATCCTTATCATTGTGGACAATTATTCTCGTTTTATATGGATCTCATTCTTACGAGAAAAATCGGAAGCTTCGTATGAGTTTTCAAGACTTGGTAAAGAGTTGCAAACTTTGAAAAACCTACTTATCGTTTCTATTTGAAGTGATCATGGTAGAGAATTTTACCATCTTAAATTTGATTTGTTTTGTGCAAAATATGGTATTTAACGCAACTTTTCAACTCCTAGAACACCTCAACAAAACGGGATTGTGAAACGTAAGAACCGCACCTTGGAGGACATGTCTAGGACTATGCTTTTAGAAAATAGTTTGCCAAAAAGTTTTTAGGTTGAGGTTGTTAACACGGCTAATTACATCTTAAATAGATGCTTAATACGCCCTATTTTGAAAAAGACTCCTTACGAACTCTTTAAAGAACGAAAACCTAATATATCCTATTTTAAACCCTTTGGATGTACGTGCTTCACTACTTTGTCCATAACAATGGCAAAGATAACCTTGGAAAATTTTATGCACGTAGTGATGAAGCTGCCTTTATAGGATATGCTTCAAATAGTGAAGCTTATCGGGTTTACAATAAACGTACCAAAATTGTCGAGGAAAGTATTCATGTTATTTTTTAAAGCAATGATGGTACTTTGAGTGATAGCTTTACAAATCTTAATCAGAATCGACATGGAGATCAAAATTCTGATGGAGAAGAAGATCCTAAGGCTCAAGATAAGAAAATGCAAGAAAAAATTCCGGACACCGGAGAATAACCTCAAGACCTTAAAACGCATCTTCAAGACCTTGAAATGACAAACAACAACACTGCTGAAAATCAATTTCAACGCCTTGAAACCCAAATCCAAGGCCTTGACATCGGAAACAACGGTGTAACTCCTGTGGTACCCGAATCAAGTAAAGCAACTAAGCCTCAATCATCAGAACACGTTCTACTCTTCAAGAGAAGAAAGTTCAAACATTCTTCATATCATTCACAAGAGAATGTGATCTCCGATCCAAAAGCAGGTGTGCAAACCCGATCTAGGGGTAAACAACTTGTGTGCTTTTTCTACGTTTGTGTCTCTTGTAGAGCCCAAAAACTGTGTCCAAGAACTTCAAGAACCTGATTGGATCATTGCCATGCAAAATGAGCTAAATGAGTTCGAGAGAAACAAAGTCTGAGTTCAAAACTTTTACAGCCCACTTTGCACTTTACTCTTTCGGTTTTCAAACACTCTCACACAAATGCTCATCCATGGGTCCCAAAAGATCCTCAAATCGTGCTGCCTCATCTCCAGCGGCAAAGAAGTCAAGAAATTTCTCCCCAAGGTCATCCAAAGATGCAGTGGTTCACATATCCTCAGACTCGGCTACACCTTCTCCTCCGACAACATTGAGATCTGTGCTCAAACTGGGATGCCGACAAACTGGTTCCATAATTTCAAAGCTATGGGTAATTGGTTGGATGGATTTCACACATACCCACTTTACATGTGCGAATATGTGGATCTGGAGTTTTTAAAGTCTCTCAAACTACCATGCATCACATTATTGCGGGGGTGTTCAATCTGGAAAATGGTGAATCTAGGGGAGGTGGGATTCACACGGCTCACAAGATTATTTTATGTGAATCTCACGGCAAGACAAGACAAGGGAGTGTTAACCCTAGAATCGATCGTAAAAGGTAAATCGATTACTCTTACCACTACACTTATTGCTCAGATTTTAGGGCTTCCCACATCAACCTTCTACCATCACCCTCACAGAGCTGAAAGTGTTCGTGTAGCAAAGGAAAAATTCCTCCTTCCTAACTCCTCATCCCGCCAACTTACACACACATCCGTCACCCTTGAAGCAAAAATTGTGTTTAATTTGCTTGTTAGATGCGTCATACCCATAACTAACTCTAGAGAATTGTCGACTGTCCAAACTCTAGAGTTTATCCATCACGTGCTGAATGGTCTCGATGTTGATATCCCTAACCTCATCCTCAACCACATGCTTCATACAATCAACTCCACCCGATCCATTCCCCTACCTTATGCCAACCTTCTCCCAAAAATTTTCGCATACTTTTCAATTGACACATCAAGTGAGGACAAATAGGAGTCAATTGGGAAGATAAATGAAGAATGTTTTGAACGTCTCGGAATTGAAAAGACGTTGATTGGAGAATGGACATTAAAGGAAATGGACATTGATTAATCATCATCTGGATGATGTGGAATTTGGCTTGGATAATTTGCGAAGAGAGATGATTGATTTGAGGCCTGAGATGACAGACAAACTGGATGCTACACATGAGCTGTTATTGTAATACCCCAAATCTGCGGGACTCGGAGTGCAACATTGGGCTAGGATCTCACAATGGATCCTAACCCTAGCCTGACAACAAGTTCATTGGATCTTACAACAAGGTACACGTAGATTCAAACCAAATACATAAAAGCTGTATAAGATACATCAAAAGGGTTTTACAATAACAAAGTTGAGTACAAAACAACATCCATAAACATCAGATACAAAAGATATCCCATATCCCACGCAACCCTAATGTACAAAAGTCCTCGGCTGGTCACCCCATCTGGCTCACTCTGCAATCTTCCTAACCTGTAGATCATCTACAACACGGTATACACCGTTAGCTACAGTAATGAATAAGCATGAAGGTAATAGCATAAACACACATCAACATCTCATACATGCAATGCCACACACATTCATTTATTATCTTTCAATTACGTTATTCCATTACTAATTCAACTTATTTTGTAACACGAGGATCCTTAAGAACCTCGTCCCTTCCAACGTAACACATGGGTTTTGCATGGGGGTGATCATCACTCGTCCCCCCCCCCTTGTGAGATCATCTTCAAGGCACCTCCTCCTACCAGCAGGCGGAGGCAAGTGGTCACGACTCGTTATAATACACTTGGGCCATTTAATGTAGTAAATGGTCATCCTAGTCCGGTTTAGGTTATAAGTGCACAATCATATGAACACACAGAACCATTACAATCACACAACCCACAACTGAACGCTAAGTAAGTCTTATGGACTTACCTGATATACTCGTAACATGTACCACGTCACAGCTTCCTCTTGGGGAAGTAATCAACTCCTGCAATAGCAAGGCACACATCATCACATACTGTAAGGATTAGGAAACTCGTCTCCATAACCATAACCAACTTACAACCTCAATCTAAACCTCGAGATCATAACATGCTCACAGATGCCTGATGCATAACCTCAATGTAAACACAAGTGCCTAAGGAACATCTCTATTGTGCAACTCACCAAGCTCATCCTAACCAACCTAGCCTAGCCAACATCTAAGCCAAGGCCAAAGGAAAGGAAAGAAGGAATCATACCAACAAGGTATGCCTTGGACGCATCAGCGGAAACAAAGGACGAAGGGGCTGAATTAGTGAGGCGCAAGGGCGGCTCACTCAGGGCACATGGGCGGCTCACAGTAAGGCGCAGGGGCTGCCTGGTGCAGGCACAGGGGCAACCATCTATGCAGAATATTGGCCCCGACTTCTCTTTGATCTTTCTCTTGACTCTCTTCACCTCTTCCTCACACAGCAGCATAACACATACATATGTACACATGTATGAACATCAAAACATCCAAGAAGGGATCCACAAGCTCAGCTTGTGATCCTAAGCTTAAGAAGGAAGAAATAAGCAAGGAAGAAGAAGAAGGAAGGAAGATGAAGACGGAAACCTTACCACAACAGAACCCTAACCAGCAAAGAAGAGCATCCAACACACCTCACCACCTTAGCATATTATCCACAATGCTCAGTCACAAGCTCATCATCAAGAACTCACTCAGCACAAGCCTAAATCAAGATCAACTCTTGATTCTAACAAGAACAAGATCAAAGGGAGAAGGAGAGAAGGAGAAGAGCGTAAGGAGGGAGAAGGAGCTGGAGAGAGATGAAGAACCCTTCATCAGAAGCAAGGATGGCTTATAATGGAAGCCATCCGCAAAGCACGGGTCAGCAAAGGCGGTTGCAACCACACATAGTCGCAGGGGCGGCCAGCCGCAGGTGCGGCCACCTGGGTCCGCTGGGGCGGTCGTCTAGGTCAGCCAAGTCCAGCTAAGGACTCCAAGGCTTCAAGGACTAAGGCTACATCGTGCTTCAGCCCTCCCCAAAACATTTGTACTCACTTTAAAACCAAAACCTTTTTAAAAGTCAGATCCCTTTCGGGTTCTGTTTATTTATGCACTCTACCTTTATTGCATATAGCAAGTGCCATTCTTGTAAACCTAAGGCTCTGATACCAACTCTGTAACACCCCGAATCCGTAGGACTCGGAGTGCCACATTGGCTAGGATCTCACAATGGATCATGACCCTAGCCTGACAACAAGTTCACTGGATCTCATAACATGGCACAGGTAGATTCAAACCAAATACATAAAGCTGTACAAGATACATCAAAAGGGTTTTACAATAACAAAGCCGAGTACAAAACAACATCCATAAACATCAGATACAAAAGATATATCATATCCCATGCAACCCTAATGTACAGAAGTCCTCGGTTGGTCACCCCATCTGGCTCACGATGCAGTCTTCCTCACCTGCAGATCATCTACAACACGGTATACACTGTTAGCTACAGTAATGAATAAGCATGAAGGTAATAGCACAAACAGACATCAACATCTCATACATGCAATGTCACACATATTCATTTATTATCTTTCAATTATGTTATTCCATTACTAATTCAACTTATTTTGGAACACGAGGAGCCTCAAGAACCTCATCCCTTCCAACGTAACACAAGAGTTTTGCATGGGGGTGATCATCACTCGCCCCCCCCTGTGAGATCATCTTCAGGGCACCTCCTCCTACAAGTAGGCGGAGACAAGTGGTCACGACCCGTTATAATACACTTGGGCTATTTAATATAGTAAATGGTCATCCTAGTCCGGTTTAGGTTATAAGTGCACAATCATATGAACACACACAATCATTACAATCACACAACCCACGATTGTACGCTAAGTAAGTCCTATGGACTTACCTGATATACTCGTAACCTGTACAACGTCACAACTTCCCCTTGGGAAAGTAATCAACGCCTGCAATAGCAAGGCACACATCATCACATACTGTAAGGATTAGGAGACTCGTCTCTATAACCATAACCAACTTACAACCTCAATATAAACCTCTAGATCATGACATGCTTACAGATGCCTAATGCATAACCTCAATGTAAACACAAGTGCCTAAGGAACATCTCTATCGTGTAACTAATCAAGCTCATCCTAACCAAGCTAGCCTAGCCAACATCTAAGTCAAGGCCAAAGGAAAGGAAAGAAGGAATCATACCAACAAGGTATGCCCTGGACGCACCAGCAGAAACAAAGGACGTAGGGGCTGAACTAGTGAGGCGTAGGGGCAGCTCACTCAGGGCACAGGGGCGGCTCACAGCAAGGCGCAGGGGCGGCCTGGTAGAGGCGCAGGGGCGGCCATCTGTGCAGAATTTTGGCCCCGACTTCTCTTCGATCTTTCTCTTGACTCTCTTCACCTCTTCCTCACACAACAACATAACACATACATATGTACACATGTATGAACATCGAAACATCCAGGAAGGGATCCACACAAGGTCATCTTGTGATCTTAAGCTAAGGAAGGAATAAAGAAGCAAGGAAGAAGAAGGAAGGAAGATGAAGATAGAAGCCTTACCACAACAGAACCCTAAGCAACAAAGAAGAGCATCCAACACACCTCACCACCTCTGCATATCATCCAAAAAGCTCAGGCACAAGCTCATCATCAAGAACTCACTCAGCACAAGCCTAAATCAAGATCAACTCTTGATTCTAACAAGAATAAGATCAAAGGGAGAAGGAGAGAAGGAGAAGAGCGTATGGAGGGAGAAGGAGCTGGAGAGAGATGAAGAACCCTTCATCAGAAGCAAGGATGGCTTATAAAGGAAGCAAGCCACAAAGCACATGTCAAAGGGTCAGCAAAGGCGGTTTCAACCACACAGAGTCGCAGGGGCGGACTCTGTGAGGCGCAGGGGCGGCCAGCCGCAGGTGCGGCCACCTGGGTCCACTGGGGCGGTCGTCTGGGTAAGCCAAGGTCAGCTAAGGACTCCAAGGCTCCAAGGACTAAGGCTCTTACAGTTATCAATCATGCACCGAAGGTCAATCAAATGTTTCATTTGAATGCCCTTTATTTTACAGCCACAGGGAGTATAATTCCACTATCTGAGGATGATGCTCAACAAACGAGGGAAAAAGCGTCGAATGTGTTGCTTCAGTGATATAAAAATGTTAAGAATCAACCGATTCTTCTACACCTTCTTCAAATTCCATCATAGAAGGAGCAATCACAAGGTCAAGAGCAAAGACCATTCAAGATAAAGTTACAAGCATGCTAACAGCATGTACACTCAAAGAGACCCTACTCACTCTTAGGACTCCTTTGGTGACATTGTTGACCGTTATAGAAGAGCCGAACCATGACCAAGACGGCCCAACAAGAATGGAAGGTGGATAGGACGAGGAAAGAGCCTCAAAGAAGAAATCTCGACCAATCTAAAGGAATCTCGGCCGAGATACTTATCCGAGAATTTATCGTTGACGCGAGCTTGAAGATCCGGCCAAGATCTTTTAATTTTGGCAACTATCTTTTATATTTCTTAAAATTCTTTAAGGTAGTTCTTAGTTTTGATTCTATTTTTGGGATTATGTTATATCTTTCCTAGATTATCTTTTAAAATATTTTTTTTTCTAGTTTACATAGAAAGATCTTCCTTATAAATAGCCTTAGTAGGGGAGATTATCAAATAGATTAGATTTGATATTTTTCCACATATTGTGTGAACTCGCAGCTTCGCTTATGAAGTTTGTGTTTTATTCATTCCTATTCAATCAAAGAGAGAGCCTTGATTGAATGGTTGTGAAGTCCTTGCTAGATTGTGCTTGTGTGTGCTAATCTTTTTGAAGGTTGGTGGTCCTGGTCAATACTAGTCCCTCCTTGTGCTTGTCTTACTTAGAAGGCTTGCGTAAGGTTAAAGAAGTGAGGGTTAAAGTAAGCTCTTTGTTAAGGGATTTTGACACATCATTGGTCAAGGTTCTTTGCGGGAATATCTTGGTTCATATCTTCCTATAATTATCATATTTCATTCCATTATTCATTTTCTTATCTTTCATATCATTCATTATTTTGCATTCTGAAATTTACTAAATCTCGGTTTGTTCTTCCCAAAATCTCGCCCGAGATTTTCATTATCTAACCGAGATTTGCTTCAGTCGAGGACTTCCAATATAGATCGGGAATTGCGACATCAACCCCGTATGAAATATTATCTAACCGAGATTTGCTTCAGTCGAGGACTTTCAATCTAGATCAAAAACTGTGACATCAACCCTGCATCATGCTGAACCGAGATTTGACAAGACTCTATTCTAGAGGTCGTTTTTATCTTATCAAAATTATAATCCCGACTTAGCACTAAAGCGAGTATAGTGGTTAAGTAAGGGTCGAACCCAAGAGAGTTTGATATTTCTATTAAATGCAATTATTGATTATATAAACAAGTAACAAAGGGGGGTTTTGGTTGAACTAATGCGCACAAAACTTATGAAAACAAATAACGCAACAAGTAAGACAATGATGGGTGAATCTACACTAGGTTGATTCTAAGTATGCAATTGTTACTTTGATGAGTTCCTTTTACAAGTTTTTAAGTAATCCCCCGTCTCGATCATATATATGTGTTGAGCCAACCGGCATCAACACAACTTAACAGGTTAGTGTTCCGTAAACCTACAAGAACAAATAACAAGTTAGCTTTCAAACAAAGACTAAAGGATATAAAGAAAAGATTAAAACCGTTAAACTTATCTCTATATTTGTGTTCCTTTTCTTTAAGTAATTACAACCCGTTCTTACTTAAAGTTTACTACTAGATTAAAGACCTGAACCCGGAATCTATTAATCCTAATTCTTTGCATGCACTTTAGGACCTAAGGTGATCAATCTCAAGTAATAGTAAAACATGCAATTAGACAATGAAGGTTAAGGAAACACAAAGAATTACTGAATGAAAACTTATATTAGAAAGAACTTACAACCAAGGTAACAATGCAGCAAGAAAGTTTTTATGGAAAACTGAATTCTAAATTGGATGATAAGTGTCCCTTCTAGCAATCAAATAAGGACTATTTATACTACAAAAGACACAAATTAGGATTAAATGGCCGGCCCAAAAAATCCACCTTTAATGCCATAAAGGTGGTGTAAATAGCCGGACATTGAACCGCAGGGGCGGCCTTCAGCTCCGCAGGGGCGGTGAAGGCAAAAACGCTTGATCTTCTTCATGGCCGCAGGGGCGGATCTTTAATGCTCTTCAAAGGTCTGACTCTTCAACTTCCTGTCGTTTCTGATTCCAAGCCGCCGGGGCGTCTTAGTGTCGACGCAGGGGCGGTGACCCTGACTCTTCATCTTCCAGCTCCCAGGTTGAGGCGCGGGCAGAGGCACAGGGGAAGTCACCGTAGGGGCGCCAAGGGTTGACGCAGGTGCGGTGACAGTCTTCGTGGCTAGCGCTGGCGAAGGCGCAGGGGGCACTCCGGAGTGTGGTGTCACCCGCAGGGGCGGTGACAAGGCTCCGCGGGGGCGGTGAAGCAACAGAAGCTTTGCTTCGTGAACGATCTTCACTCCTAAGTGCTTATAACTCCTTCTTTATCTTCTTTTAGTCTTCTTCTTCTGGACCAAGGAGTTAGTAGCATAAACCGACACTAATGCAATAAAAAGACTCTAAAAACTATCCTAAATGATAGTGATTCCATCACCTATCACTTCGCTTATGAAGTTTGTGTTTATTCATTCCTATTAAATCAAAGAGAGAGCCTTGATTGAACAGTTGTGAAGTCCTTGCTAGATTGTGCTTGTGTGTGCTAATCTTTTTGAAGGTTGGTGGTCCTGGTCAATACTAGTCCCTCCTTGTGCTTGTCTTACTTAGAAGGCTTGCGTAAGGTTAAAGAAGTGAGGGTTAAAGTAAGCTCTTCGTTAAGGGGTTTTGACACATCATTGGTCAAGGTTCTTTGCGGGAATATCTTGGTTCATATCTTCCTATACTTATCATATTTCATTCCATTATTCATTTTCTTATCTTTCATATCATTCATTATTTTGCATTATGAGATTTACTAAATCTCGGTCTGTTCTTCCCAAAATCTCGCCCGAGATTTTCATTATCTAACCGAGATTTGCTTCAGTCGAGGACTTTCAATATAGATCGGGAATTGCGACATCAACCCCGCATGAAAGATTATCTAACCGAGATTTGCTTCAGTCGAGGACTTTCAATCTAGATCAAAAACTGTGACATCAACCCCGCATCATGCTGAACCGAGATTTGACAAGACTCTATTCCAGAGGTCGTTTTTATCTTATGAAAATTATAATCCCGACTTAGCACTAAAGCGAGTATAGTGGTTAAGTAAGGGTCGAACCCAAGAGAGTTTGGTATTTCTATTAAATGCAATTGTTGATTATATAAACAAGTAAAAACGGGGGGGGGGGTTTGGTTGAATTGATGCGCACAAAACTTATGAAAACAAATAATGCAACAAGTAAGACAATGATGGGTGAATCTACACTAGGATGATTCTAAGTATGCGATTGCTACTTTGGTGAGTTCCTTTTACAAGTTTTCAAGTAATCTCCCATCTCGATCATATATATGTGTTGAGCCAACCGGCATCAACACAACTTAACAGGTTAGTGTTCCGTCAACCTATAAGAACAAATAACAAGTTAGCTTTCAAACAAAGACTAAGGGATATAAAGAAAAGATTAAAACCGTTAAACTTATCTCTATATTTGTGTTACTTTTCTTTAAGTAATTACAACCCGTTCTTACTTAAAGTTTACTACTAGATTAAAGACCCGAACCCGGAATCTATTAATCCTAGTTCTTTGCATGCATTTTAGGACCTAAGGTGATCAATCTCAAGTAATAGTAAAACATGCAATTAGACAATGAAGGTTAAGGAAACACAAAGAATTACTGAATGAAAACTTATATTAGAAAGAACTTACAACCAAGGTAACAATGTAGCTTCAAACCAACCCAATGTAGGAAGGGAGTTCGCAACTCATTACAAAGGTAGCAAGAAAGTTTTTATGGAAAAGTGAATTCTAAATTGGATGATAAGTGTCCCTTCTAGCAATCAACCAAGGACTATTTATACTACAAAAGACACAAATTAGGAGTAAATGGCCGGCCCAAAACAACCACCTTTAATGCCATAAAGGTGGTGTACACAGCCGGAGTAAAGCTTCTGTCATTGAACCGCAGGGGCGGCCTTCAACTCCGCAGGGGCGGTGAAGGCAAAAACGCTTGATCTTCTTCATGGCCGCAGGGGCGGCTAGGCAATTCCGTAGGGGCGGATCTTTAATGCTATTCAAACGTCTAACTCTTCAACTTCCTATCGTTTCTGATGCCAAGCCGCCGGGGCGTCTTAGTATCGACGCAGGGGCGGTGACCCTAACTTTTCATCTTCCAGCTCCCAGGTTGAGGTGTAGGCAGAGGCGCAGGGGAAGGCGCAGAGGCGCTGGTCTTCGCTTGTTCAGGGCAAGTCACCGCAGGGGCGTCAAGGGTTGACGCAGGTGCGGTGACAATCTTCGTGGCTGGCGCTGGCGAAGGCGCAGGGGGCGCTCCGGAGTGTGGTGTCACCCGCAAGAGCGGTGACAAGGCTCCGCGGGGGAGGTGAAGCAATAGAAGCTTTGCTTCGTGAACGATCTTCACTCCTAAGTGCTTATAACTCCTTCTTCTTCTTTTAGTCTTCTTCTTCTGGACCAAGGAGTTAGTAGCATAAACCGACACTAATACAATAAAAAGACTCTAAGAGTGACCTACCCGGACAACTTCTTTATGACTCCCCTCCTCATATCGCCAAACGCCGGAAAGGGAACCTACACTCGGTGCCGCTCATTTTGCCAAGGTGCGCTTTCGGGTTTTCACCTTACCACTCTTCTTCAACTCTTTGATGATCTCACTTTAAACTCATATCCCTCAAGTCCAATTGTGCACCAACCTAAGGTTGGTCGGACTACCTTCTTTTTGCCTAAACTGCCCTTTCGGGTTTTCGGTTTATCCAAGGATTTTTCATGCCATTTTTCATTTTCTTTGGCTTTTTTTTATTATTGAATTTCAAACTGAATTTCAAACTACAAAAGACTCAATACAAAACAACTCAAAACAAATCAAAACAACTATACATGTAATTATATGTCCCTCCCCCATACTTGAAGCACACTTTGCCTTCAAAGTGGAAATGAAGCAAAGATAAATGTGGGAAAGGGATGAGAAAATGATACCACTAGTGGGATGGCCCGGCTGGACCACCCGGACCCTCCTCCGGTGGGTATGGAAAGTGGCAGAAAAAGTGCTCCTGCCGGCGGTAGATGTCATCGATGCGGGTTTGTTGCGCCTCCATCCGACGTCCAAAAGAGGTCTCAAAGCTGGTCTGCCAAGCCAACTGCTGAGCCTCCAGCTGCTGCTGCTGGGCCGTATGCCAAGCCTCCTACCTCTTGTCAAAGTGGGAGGTCATGAAGGTGGCAAAACTCGTCTGCTAGCTCTGCTGCTGCTCAAGCATGGTCCGTTGGTACTCGGTCTGCCATGCCTGATGTTGGGTTGTCAGGGCCGCCATCTGAGCCTACAGGCTCGCAAGATCCGGATCCTCCTCCGGTGGTACAGTAGGCATCTCCTCGTCGTCGGGGATGGGCATGTGCTCCTAATGATGGGCCCGGCTGGAGCTCGCAGCATGCCTCTCCACAATGACCACTAGCGGCCTCCTCGGTACGAAGGGATCTGTCGGGATGTAGAGCTCGGAGAGCTCATCTCCGAATGGTAAAGGCCGAGGGAGGTAAGTGAGGTGGCTCCCATCTACAAGGGAGATCCAAAATAGGTTTTCCCCGTCCCGTCGGAGGAACTTGCACCTCCTAAGCATCCCCTCTGTGTACAGGGGAGCCTCCAGCCCATCCTCTACGCCGGAAAGATCCATAACCTGTGAGGCGATCAAGGAGATCACCCCACTACCGACAATGTCCCTCGGTTCGTTCTTCCTAATCCGCTTTAAAGCGGCAAGGAAGAGTGACGGCCAATCCATCACCTTCTCGCTCATCGGAAGGCAAGAGTATAGTAGTGAGAGGTCCTTGAGGGAGACCTTGTTCTCCTCTTTGTGTCCACAGAAGACACTTATAAGGATCTTGGAAAGGAGCCTCAAGCAAGGGTGAGTAAGTTTGTTGGCGTACTCACCCCCTGCATGGAACTCTGACCCGGTAGCTGCCTGCCAAAACTCACACAGGTCCGGGGTCGGGACTGGCTCCCACCAGTTCTCGGAGGGGTTGAGAGTCACCCTGAAAGCCTCCTGTAGCTGGTGGTAATCAAGTGTGTATTTCACCTTGTTGAACTTGAAAGTGAAACCAATACACACGTGATCCTCCTACTCCATGGTGAAGGTGGCTATGAACTGTCCGCTGAGCTCAGGATACGTTGGAGTACTATTCTGTAGGAAGTCTCGGTGCCCAGCATTGGCGAGAAAGGACTGCATGCTCTCCAGCATGCCTAGCTTCTCCAAGGTAGGAACGTGCAAAAACCGAGTTGCGTACACAACCCGATCTTGCACGATCCTATACCTCTCCTTCTCAGCTTCCGACATCTTGTACTTTCTTTGTGGTTCCATTCCTGCAGTTGATTAGACAAGAATTAGCAACTTTCAAAAACAAGAAAGAAAGACGAACCCTCTGTTGTGTTTTCCGCATGTTGCACTTTTTCACCGTCCACCAAGCTTTGTGCTCTAGCTCCACCGGTAGGTGGCAAGCTTTCCCAAAAACGACCCTGAAAGAAGACATCCCGATAGGAGTTTTGTAGGCTGTCCGATATGCCCATAAGGCGTCATTTAGCCTTGCACTCCAATCCTTCCGTCCGGGAGAGACCGTCTTTTCAAAGATGGTCTTTATTTCCCAGTTAGATACCTCAGCTTGGCCATTTGTTTGTGGATGATAAGTTGTTGACACTCGTTGGTGGACGTGATACTTCTTAAGGAGAGATGTGATCGTTTTGTTGCAGAAATGGGTACCCCTATCGCTGATTAAGGCTTTTGGAATTCCAAATTGTGCGAAAATGTTTTCCTTAAGAAAAGCTACAACCACTTTTGAATCATCAGTTTTGGTGGCCTTTGCTTCCACCCACTTGTAAACATAGTCCACCGAAAGCTAAATATATATGTGCCCGAATGAAGTAGGAAACGGCCCCATGAAATCAATCCCCCAAACATCAAATATTTCGCAAAATATAAGAGAGGATTGGGGCATTTCATGTCTCCTTGAAAGATTTCCTACCCTTTGGCATCTATCACACACTTTGCAAAACGCAAAAGCGTCTCGAAAAATGTGTGGCCAAAAGAAACCGGCATCCAAAACTTTTCTTGCAGTTTTGTTTGCCCCAAAGTGCCCCCACATGCTTCAAAATGACAGAAAGTTAGGACGGATTGTACCTCATTATCCAGAATGCAACGTCGGATCACTTGGTCACTACAATGCTTCCAAAGGTAAGGATCGTCCCAAACACAGTGTCGAGCTTCAGCCTTTACCTTCTCTCATTGTGCCTTACTGAAATCTGGAGGGTACTCCTTCCTGATAGTGAAGTTCATGATGTCAGCAAACCAAGACTTGAAAGACTGGAACTTAAGACAAACCTCTGTCGACAATTCCGCAGGGGCGCCTAGACTGAGCCGCAGGGGCGGCAGGTTTGAGGCGCGGGGGCGGTTACACAATAGAGAGTTGTGTAAAATGTATCGTCTGGAAAACTTCCAGCTATCTCTCTTCCTTTTCCTGGATCCTCCTCTTCTTTCACTAGCCTGCTCAAATGATCGGCTACCAGGTTCTCAGCCCCCATCTTGTCCCGTATCTCTAGGTTAAACTCACTTAGAAGGAGCACCCACCGAATCAACCGTGGCTTTGCTTCCTTTTTTGCCATGAGGTACCTAAGAATTGCATGGTCAGTGAAGATAATTACCTTTACCCCAAGTAGGTACTGCCTGAATTTCTCAAGGGCAAAAACCACCGCTAACATTTCCTTCTGGGTGGTAAAGTAATTCCTTTGCGCTCCATTGAGTGTCATAGACGCATAATGGATCACATGGGAAGCCCGTCCGTCTTTCTGTCCTAAGACAGCTCCAATGGCATAATCGCTGGCGTCACACATGATTTCGAAAGGTTTCTCCCAATCCGGAGAACGGATGATTGGTGTGCTGGTGAGACATGCCTTCAAAGTGTCGAAAGCTTTCTTGCAACTCTCATCCACTATGAAGGTGACGTCTTTCTTGAGCAATTCACATAGGGGTGCCAAGATCTTCGAAAAATCTTTGATGAAACGTCGGTAGAAACCTGCATGACCAAGAAAAGATCGGATTTCCCGAACATTAGTAGGATAAGGTAGACTTTGAATTACATCAACCTTTGCCCTATCCACCTCTATCCCTTTGGAGGATATTACATGTCCTAGCACAATTCCTTGTTCGACCATGAAATGGCATTTTTCCGAATTAAGAACTAAATTGGTTTCAACACATTTTTCAAGCACAAGTTTTTAAATGTTCTAAACATGCATCAAAACTGTCTCCATGGACGGTAAAATCGTCCATGAAGACTCCAATGAAATTTTCTATCTATTCGGAGAAAATACTTACCATGCACCGTTGGAAGGTGCCGGGTGCGTTGCAAAGTCCAAATGGCATTATGCGGTACGCAAAAGTGCCAAATGGGCAAGTGAACGTTGTCTTTTCTTGATCTTCCGGTGCGATGGCTATTTGGAAATAGCCCGAATATTCATCAAGGAAGCAGTAGTACGGATTACCTACAAGACGTTCCAACATTTGGTTAATAAAAGGTAATGGAAAATGGTCTTTACGTGTTACCTTGTTGAGCTTGCGGTAGTCAATGCAAACTCTCCATCCGTTTTGTGTTTTGCTCGGGACCATCTCTCCATGTTGATTTTCCACCATTGTGATGCCTCCTTTCTTTGGAAGCACTTGGGTTGGACTAACCCAAGTGCTATCCAAAATAGGGAAGATCATATCCGCTTGGAGGAGCTTCAACACTTCCTTCGTGACCACATCCATTGTTGGCGGATTCAACCTCCGTTGAGGTTGCCTAGAGGGTTTGACTTCATCCTCAAGTAAGATCCTATGCATGCAAGTTGATGGACTTATCCCTTTGATGTCCGCAATATTCCATCCAAGGGCCGTCTTGTGTTCTTTCAACACTTTCACCAACTTGTCTTCTTGACCGGTAGTCAACTTGTTGGAGATGATCACCGGCAAGGTGTTGTTATCTCCAAGCAAAACGTACTTGAGGTGTGACGGAAGGTCCTTCAATTCTATTTCTGGTGTCTGCACTATAGACGGAACAAGCTTCTCGCTTGGGGTTAGTAAAGTGGGCCCAATGGCCAAATTGGAGATATGTAGCCTTTTATGCCCATCTAATTGGGCTAGGACCTCTTTCATGTTGGATGTTAATACATAATCTGATCTGAAACCAACGATGTCATGCTCAATTACGTTTTTCAATTCATCAACATCAGAATTATCAAATACATCTTGCACAAAAGATTCAACAATGTCAATAGTACATAAAGAATGATCATCACTAGGAAATCTCATTGCATCATAGATGTCAAATTCCACTACTTCACCATCAAACTCCATGGTTAGTTTGCCACTAACATAATCAATTTTAGTCCTAGCAGTTTTCAGAAATGGCCTACCTAACAAAATCAGTGCAGCATACGAATCATTTTCCATATCCATTACAAAGAAATCAGCAGGAAATATTAGGTTGTCTACCATTACTAATACATCTTCAATTATCCGTTTCGGGTACACATTAGATCTATCAGCAAGTTGCACTACAATCCTAGTTTCCATTAATTGCCCAAGGCCAAGTGATTTGTAAATCGAATATGGCAAAACATTTATAGAAGCACCAAGATCAAGCATTGCTTTGTCAAAACAGGTTTCCCCTATAACACAAGGAATGCTTACCATGCCCGGATCGCTGCACTTCTTGGGCATTCTCCGTTGGAAAACAGCCGACACATGCTCACTTACTTGCACTTTTTGTTTCCCCTTCAGCTTCTGATTCCTCTTGATAGTGCAAAGTTCCATCAAGAAACGAGCATATTTAGGAATACTCTTCACTAACTTAAGGAGGGGAATGTTTACCTCGCATTTGGCGAAAGTCTCAAAGAGGTCTTTTTCCTCAATGATTCTTCTCTCCTTCAGAGCCTCAGGAAAAGGAGCTGGTGGTTTCTCAGAGTACAGTGGCGGAAAGTTAGACCGGATGTAAGAATCCTTCTCAACAGAACCTTCTATCGTGTTTTCTGCAGGGGCGTCAGCTTGTATGCGTAGGGGCGGCTCAGGGGTTGTCACCGCAGGGGCGGGGACATCCAGCCGCAGAGGCGGCGTCTGCTTGGTGTTGGGCGCAGTTGCAGCCGCGGGGGCGGTTGTGGGTGCGGTAAACTCGACAGAGGGTTTGCTTTGTGATTCTTTTGTTGGTTGTTGTTGGAATTGCGTCCCACTCCTTAATGTTAGAGCACTAACATTCTCCTTGGAGCTTATAAACGTCTGGGAAGGCAATCCTTCGGAAAATCTAGCTTCGGTCCTTGTAATGGCTTCCGCGATTTTCCCAACCTGTTTTTCAAGGTTCTTGATGCTGGATTCTGTTGTTTGGACATGAGTAGCAAAGTGTTTAGTCAAAACCTGCAACATATCTTCAGTTGTTTGATACTTACCTTGTCGGGGCTGTTGTTGTTGGTTTTGTTGATCCCTCCAACGAAAGTTTTGTTGATCACGCCAGTTTGGCATGAAATTTTGTGCATAGGGATCGTTCCTAGGCCTTTGCTGTTGTGGCTGTCCATAGCCCATTGCATTCACCTTAGCATCATCATCCTGGACTTGGGGACACATGTCTGTTGGAAGGTATGGGTCAGCACGCACTCCACATGCCTTCAGCTGCTGTGGGGTTCCCATAAGTGTTAATCTCTTCACCATTTCCTTCAACTCCGCAAGCTCAGTGGAGATCTCACTCTTCTCGGAATTCACAGCATGAACACCTCTCTTGGAAGGAGTCCTTCCAAAGTTCCGGGTCCCTTCACCTAGTTCCTGTATTTATTCAAAAGCACGGTCAGGGGTAGAGTTAAGAATGTTACCTCCACAAGCCGCATCGACAATCCTCCTTTCATTGTCTAGTAAGTCATTGTACAAGTACAAGACTAGATCTTGAGTTGAATATCCGTGGAAAGGACAGCTGGATCGGAGGCGTGCGAATCTTTAGAAGTACTCATAGAGAGTTTCGTCCGCCTCTTGCTCGATGTTGCTTATAGCTTTCTTCAAGCTATTTGTCTTCTTGGCTGGGAAGTATTTCTCTAAAAATGCCTTGTGGAGGTTCTCCCAAGTGTCGATACTCCCGGATGGAAGGTGGTAATACCAAACATCCGCTTAATCTTTGAGTGTGAAACCAAATGGCCTCATCTTGATTTGCTCTTCGGTAATATTGGCCGGCTTCATGCTCATACACACAGTATGGAACTTCCCAAGGTGCTTGATGGGATCTTCACCACTTAGCCCATGGAAAGATGGAAGCAAGTGGATGAGACCCGGCTTGAGCTCAAACTTGATTCCTTCCCCTAATACCGATATAGTAACCGCAAGAGGGTTTTGAGCCAAAGTGGGCTGAGTAAGTTGACGGAGAGTACGATCAGCCATTTCTTGTTGGAGTTGTTGTTGTCTTGGTTGCCGGATGTGCGTCCTCTCAATTTCTGGATCAAAAGAAGCAAAGCCGGAGTTAGTAGCACGGGTTTGAACCATAAAAATGGTTCAAACCGATAATCAATAATAATAAAATAAAAGTACTAAACTCCCCGGCAACGGCGCCAAAATTTGACAAGACTCTATTCTAGAGGTCGTTTTTATCTTATCAAAATTATAATTCCGACTTAGCATTAAAGCGAGTATAGTGGTTAAGTAAGGGTCGAACCCAAGAGAGTTTGGTATTTCTATTAAATGCAATTATTGATTATATAAACAAGTAACAAGGGGGGGGGGGGTTGAATTGATGCGCACAAAACTTATGAAAACAAATAACGCAACAAGTAAGACAATGATGGGTGAATCTACACTAGGTTGATTCTAAGCATGCGATTGCTACTTTGATGAGTTCCTTTTTCAAGTTTTCAAGTAATCTCCCGTCTCGATCATATATATGTGTTGAGCCAACCGGCATCAACACAACTTAACAGGTTAGTGTTCCGTAAACCTCCAAGAACAAATAACAAGTTAGCTTTCAAACAAAGACTAAGGGATATAAAAAAAAAGATTAAAACCGTTAAACTTATCTCTATATTTGTGTTCCTTTTCTTTAAGTAATTACAACCCGTTATTACTTAAAGTTTACTACTAGATTAAAGATCCGAACTCGGAATCTATTAATCCTAGTTCTTTGCATGCACTTTAGGACCTAAGGTGATCAATCTCAAGTAATAGTAAAACATGCAATTAGACAATGAAGTTTAAGGAAACACAAAGAATTATTGAATGAAAACTTATATTAGAAAGAACTTACAATCAAGGTAACAATGCAGCTTCAAACCAACTCAATGTAGCAAGGGAGTTAGCAACTCATTACAAAGGTAACAGAAGCTTTGCTTCGTGAACGATCTTCTGTCGTTGAACCGCAGGGGCGGCCTTCAGCTCCGCAGGGGCGGTGAAGGCAAAAACGCTTGATCTTCTTCATGGCCGCAGGGGCGGCTAGGCAATTCCGCAGGGGCGGCTAGGCAATTCCGCAGGGGCAGATCTTTAATGCTCTTCAAACGTCTGGCTCTTTAACTTCCTGTCGTTTCTGATGCCAAGCCGCCAGGGCGTCTTAGTGTCGATGTAGGGGCGGTGATCCTGACTCTTCATCTTCCAGCTCCCAGGTTGAGGCGCAGGCAGAGGCGCAGGGGAAGGTGCAGGGGCGCTGGTCTTCGCTTCTTTAGGGCAAGTCACCGCAGGGACGCCAAGGGTTGACGCAGGTGCGGTGACAGTCTTTGTGGCTGGCGCTGGCGAAGGCGCAGGGGGTGCTCCGGAATGTGGTGTCACCCCCAGGGGTGGTGACAAGGCTCCGCGGGAGCGGTGAAGCAACATAAGCTTTGCTTCGTGAACGATCTTCACTCCTAAGTGCTTATAACTCCTTCTTTATCTTCTTTTAGTCTTCTTCTTCTGGACCAAGGAGTTAGTAGCATAAACCGACACTAATGCAATAAAAAGATTCTAAAAACTATCCTAAATGGTAGTGATTCCATCACCTATCACTTCGCTTATGAAGTTTGTGTTTTATTCATTCCTATTCAATCAAAGAGAGAGCCTTGATTGAATGATTGTGAAGTTCTTGTTAGATTGTGCTTGTGTGTGCTAATCTTTTTGAAGGTTGGTGGTCCTGGTCAATACTAGTCCCTCCTTGTGCTTGTCTTACTTAGAAGGCTTGCGTAAGGTTAAAGAAGTGAGGGTTAAAGTAAGCTCTTCGTTAAGGGGTTTTGACACATCATAGGTCAAGGTTCTATGCGGGAATATATTGGTTCATATCTTCCTATACTTATCATATTTCATTTCATTATTCATTTTCTTATCTTTCATATCATTCATTATTTTGCATTCTGAGGTTTACTAAATCTCGGTCTGTTCTTCCCAAAATCTCGCCCAAGATTTTCATTATCTAACCGAGATTTGCTTCAGTCGAGGACTTTCAATATAGATCGGGAATTGCGACATCAATCCCGCATGAAAGATTATCTAACCGAGATTTGCTTCAGTCGAGGACTTTCAATCTAGATCAAAAACTGTGATATCAACCCTGCATCATGTTGAACCACCCCTTGAGGGCTACGCAAGTTGGAAAACACGGTCTTCGTTTAAAAAGACTATTTTTAGATGGTTACCTATTTTGTTCACACATCAATATTCATGAATCTCATGTATACAATAGTACTTGAATTCATTATAGTGGGCATTCTTATTTCCTTATATCTTCTCCATCCATTATTTGCATAAAAATACAAATAATGGATGAAATGTAGTATATTCGGGTATCAAACTCGGGTAAGGGATTGAGGGTTACATGTTATGTATAGACCTCAATGTTCACGAGGTTGTTGATTATTTGGTTAAAACTTCTATGATCAATTACGAGAGTGATTATCTCGACTTGTGTGGCCCTTAGTGTTGAGAAATAGTGGATCTACACTGCCTAAACTAACAAGATAGAAAATTTGGACAAATTGTTGTAAATGGGGGTTTTAATGCATTGCCTTTGAAAATACGCAAAATATATGAAGAAGCGTTGATAGAGAAAGGGGATGGGAAATATGATACTAGAGAACCAAGAGGTATCAAGCTTATAGTTAGATTACATTCAACATCGTTTAGCGACTAATACTAAAATATTTGAGGTTAGAAACACTGAACCATATCTCATCTAAGATAATCTCTAACCCATAAACTAATTTGGACTTTCTAATCTGACGTTTTGTATTTTTTTATTACTAAACAAATATATAAATTTGTTTTAATCGAACCCAAAACCCCTTCTACAATCTCCTAAAATTTTTTTACTCAAATTAAATGGTTATTGGTTATAAAGACCCATGTAGAGAAAAGTAAGTCCATTGATTAGATGGAGATAGAAGAACTTGTACGATGTTACTTCTTCCTAGAAAAACTTATTTCCAATTATTTGTTTTGGTTCTTTCACCCTTCTTGACACTTTATTTTATTTTCTAAAGTGGTTAAACAAACTTCTAGTGTCTAGGATTGAGATGCTTTAAGTAGGATTTTTTTTGCAAAAGTGTACCGTTCAAAAACTCCGATAATCGGTAGAAGTAGCGACAGTTTCCCAAAATCAACATAAGATTGCATTTTGGAAAAAACAAATCAATCAAAATAAGTGAGGATTAACCAAACCTATGGAAACTATTTAAATAAAATTTTGATTAGACCTCTCTTTAACTACGTAGATCCGATTGAAGGGGACGCCACGGTGACCACCTTCAACATTGTAAAGACTGTTGACGACTTCATAGATACCGAGCACGTCAACTCCGAGCTTACTCAAAGTAGAAGCTACATTGTTGCCTAAGACTTTTGTAACTTTTATTTTGTTGAAATTCATCTTGGTAGCATTATTAGGAAATGGATGGCAAATGAAGAGATGATGAGATATAAAGAGACAAAAGGTTTAGGGTTTTATTAGTTAAGTTTAGAAATTGACGACACCATTAAAAAATTAAAATCAATAAAAATAAATTTGATTGAAAAAAGAAGTACATCGTACACAACAAAATAAATTGAACATCTTAAATCATTTGGAGTATGATGAAACTAACTAGGAATCAACCTAGATAACTAAAAATAAGAAATGTATAAAACGATTAGAATTTGGGTATGATACACAAAAAGACCAAGAACGCCACAAAAACGAAGAGATACACAAAAAAGTTAATACTTGTAAAAGAACACTATAGGAGGAACAAAAACAAAAATATTAAGAGATAATCAAACATTCAAATTTGAAAAATCAATAAGAATCAAACTACAATGGATTGAATCTAAGATTTACGTTCACGAAGAACTGAGAGATTGAATACTTGTAATAGAATCAAACCACAATAGATTGAATCTAAGATTTACGTTCACGAAGAATTGAGAGATAGAATAGGAGAGGAACATTGTTAATAATTTGAAATAGCGAATGAAGGGCTGGCTGGAGTGGTGTCTTCCTATAACTTTGAAGACGGAGCAACAAAGGCGGTGAAGAGAGTATCATAAATTAAGCGGGACAAACGTTCAATGGCGTACAACGGTGGCAAACGGAGTTGACACGCCACTATACACGTGTAACACACAAATTAATCAGTCCAAAAAGTAAGTTGTCGTTCAAAAGAAAATTTTCCGTACTGATTGATCCAAATACGTCAAAATCCCAAAAAAGAAGCATGAATAGAAACCCAAAATAACGTCAATTGCATACGCGTAACTCAATAAAAATGAAGGTGCAAAATAGTCAGCAATGTTGCACGGAGGGGATCTCCCTTATAATGTAGGGGCAAAATAGTCAGTTTCAGAATAATCATCAATGAGTCCGTTTGGTAAGACAAGATCATGTAGATGAACTTTAAGATGAAGACAAATATTTTAATGAAGAATTGACGGAATAAACCAGTTTAAGGATATTTGTATAAAAATAGGTGACATAAATGTTCGGTAGAATAAATATGGTTGTGGGTAAAATTACAAAATAGTATGCCTTAAAACTTTTTTTTAGATGAAGGAGGGGTAGAGATGATAAAAGGAAGATGAGTAACAATTAGATTTTAGACGCAATGATCCTTACAATACTCATAATCATAGTTCAATAAGATTACACAATTTTCATAATCTAATTCTCTTAGCCCCGTTTGGTAGTAACTCCGGAAACGAAATTGAAATGAATCTAGTCCATATGTGTACTTTGTTCCTGAATATTTTTGGAATCCTTCCTTACCATTCATCCAAAATGAACTTGATTTTTCCAATTTTGTTATATTCAAATTACTTCAAACCACAAGGAATGATTCCAAAAACTTTCATGAACAATGATACAACTAGATTTGTTTTCATTCCGTTTTCGTTTCGACGTTTAAAACAACGGACCTTAATCTGTATAATTTAATTTTAGGGGGATATTAAGGGCACGGCGCTCGATTTCGTATACGCACCACGTAGACGCAATGAGTGACCTTCACGGTCACGCATCGCGTAACCGTGAAAGTGGATTTTTGACCGTTGAGATTCGAACGTTGTAATCCGAACGTTGTAATTTGAACGTTGTAAAAGTGACCGTTGTAATTTAAACGTTATTGATTTCATTTGGTTATATATAGATAATAATAGATGAGGTGAAAAACGCTCACAACATCTTCGAAAAAACAACACAACATTTTCTGGAGAACAGTTGCGAGAATGTCAACACACGAGGATGATGAAGTGATGATTCCGTTCGACGATACAAAATTTAGTGATCCAGACGAGTTTCTTCGGCATTTCGAGGTAAGTACTTTATAACCGAAAATATAGAAAAACTAGAATTGTTGTATATAATGTATGTTTAAGTTAGATATAGTTGAAATTAATGTTATAAACATTTATTATAATTTGTGTTTTTATTATTTGAAAATTAGTAAACCGAAAACTATAAATTTTATAGTTTTTTTTCTATGTGAAGTAGGATCTTCCGAATTATTCTCGTGACGAAGGGAGTGATTATTCGCGAATGTTTGAAATTCGCGGTTTTTCCATGATCGCGAGACGATGGTGGATTGGGCTCGATTCATGGGAGGAACTATGAACATGGTGTTGGTTACTAGTAGGTCATGGAGAAATTCTTGGGGGTTCGTTACATTTCGTTTGTACGTTTTGGAGCCCCTCGTAAGAAGAAAGATGTGGATCCTGATACCGAGTCATCTTCTAGCCGAGCATAGAAATCGAAGAAGGACGGATGTTGTTTTGAGCTTGAGGGCGTACAAAGCGAGGATGAGATGTGGACGTTGCATGTTATAAATGGAGTGCACAATCATACACTTCCCGAGCAGTTGAAGGGACACACATATGTTGGCAGATTGACGGAGAAAACAATTTCGGAAGGTGGGACGTGAGCTTGGGTCGTGTTTCAAGCCGAGAAATATATTGAAATCAATAAAGTTAGATGATCCATACAACGTCAACACAATCGAACAAATATACAATACTGGAATGAAGATTAGGAAGCTACAAGCCGAAGGACGGAGTCCTCTCCAACAAGCACTACATATGTTAGAGGAGCGTCTTTATTACGTAAATGTGAGAAGATGCTCGAAATCGGAAGAAATTTCAGATTTTTTCATCATGCATCCGGATTCAAGACATCTCCTCAACCTATTTCCTTATGTCATCGTAATGGACACGACGTACAAGGCGAACGAGTAAGTTTTAGTATACATGTTATTATGATTTTTTAATTTTTCATGCACTTTTAGTTTAATATAAATGTAAACTCTTAATATATCCTATATAGGTACAAGATGCCGTTGTTAGAGATTGTCGGTATCACTAGCACGAGGTTGACGTTTGCAATAGCATTTGTTTTCATGGCCAAGGAAAACGCCAATCACTATGAGTGGGCATTACGGAGACTCCGACATGTGTGCGGAAATGTTACACCGGGGGTGATTGTGACGGACAGAGAGTTAGGACTCATAAGTGCCCTCGGTGTTGTTTTTCCGGATGTGAAGTACATGATTTGCACCTTTCATATAAAGTTTTTCCGGATGTGAAGCACATGATTTGCACCTTTCATATAAAGTGCAACTTCCAACATAGATCTTGGGCGGTGACACGGTCAAAGGAATTACAAGCTGTTTTTTGCATCACATTATCATGCTCTTATTGAATCTAGATCTCCTAAGAGTTACGAGCGGCGTTTGCGTGAAATGAAAGTGCATTGGCAAGTGTATCCGAGGTTGATGGAGTATTTGGAAACTACATGGCTAATCCCCTACAAGGAAGCAATTGTTCGATATTGGTGCGACTTGCATCTACACTTTGGCACGAGGACAACGAATGCATAAGAACTTATTTTTATATTGTTTGCACTTGTTTTCTAATAATTGTTGTAGGTTAATTTATTGAATTGATATTGGTTGTTAGATGTGAGTCTGCACACTCATTGTTGAAGGGTACATTGCGCTCTACCGTTCAAGGATTTCAGTTGGTGATGGAGAACATTGACTTGATGGTAAAGGATCAGATTGATAAGATTCAAGCGTCAATAGAGATGTCACGTGAGAGGATGTTGTTGGCTGTGCGTGTGCCTATATTTGATTTGCTTCGAAACAAAGTAAGAAACGAGTGCTTCTTGGAGTTGTTGGAGATCCACGAGAAGGCAAAGCAAATTAGGAGCTTGACAACATGTAAGGATTCATATTGGAGGGAAGCTCATGGGTTGCCTTGTGCGCACGAGTTCTATATTGCTATTAGACATCGGGAGCCAATACGGTTGGATCAAATTCACCCTTATTGGAAGCAAGTACGATGGGAAAAATTGAATCCGACGCATGAAGATGAGGTTGTCCATATTGATCGATACATGGAGTCACTCAATGACTTTAGGGAGCGATTGGACAAGAATTTGCTTCCGAGAGATGTGCTTGAGCGCATGGCTTCATCATATGAAGATATTACAAGTCCGGACAATTCAACGTTGAGAGTACCAGAGCAGAAAGTCAGAACTAAAGGAAGACCACCAAAGTACGTCATTCTTTCAACAAGGAGAGAACCAAGTCGGTTTGAACATGGTTCTGGATCGGTACGTCCACGTCCTCGAGGTCGTCCACCTAAAGCAAGACAACATGTGGAAGTTAAAGTGGAGGAGCCCGAGCCTAAAGAGGCCAAAGTTGAAGTTAAAGTTGAGGAGGCTGAGCCACGTGGTAAGAAAAGCAACACCAGACGTTCTAAGAACTATCGGTTCAAGGGTGATCAGATGCAGAAGTTCATGAAACCCTTCATCCTTTCAGCCTATGATGTTAAAGGAGATGGACATTGTGGATTTAGATCTCTTTCCGTGGTTTCGGGATACTCGGAAGAAGATTACTTGATTGTTAGAAGGGAAATGGCTACAGAGTTTTTGAGGAGAAAGGACTTGTACGCACATGTGAGTATTTTTTGTTGATAAACCCTTCATCCTTTTCTTTGATTTACTATATTTTGTTGATAAAATGATAAATTTCACTAATAATTGTTTTTTTTGTCAATAGTCAGCGGTAAAATGGACGGTTGATGAAGTTATCGAGGCCACTTGGTGGACTGATCCTATACCTTGTGGGCCGGAGAATTGGATGAAGTGTCCACTTATTGCAACGGTAGCAGCGACATATTACCGGTGTGCAGTTGTTATACTTGGCTCAACCCCCGAGACATGTTTACCAATTGTTGCAACGGTTGAGAACCAAGAACCCCCAACACAGATTCGTGCAATAGCGTGGGTCAATGGCAATCACTTTGTAGCCGTAAGTTTTCTTTCTTTCTACACTTTTTATATCTCATATATTCTGTTACTTTTATTCAAGAATGACAAAAAAAAGTAATCAATTTTTCATTTGTCAATCATCTTTCGTTAGGTTTGGCTTAAACCAGACTCTCCATTACCACCTTTGACCCTTCCATGGAGGCGTGGACATGATTCTAGCGTTGATGGATGGGATGCACACTTCCGTTATAGATTCAAGATGTTCGACGACCTCCGGTGCAAAGAGTGTCCTAGAGAAGTGATAGTCAATCTCGTATCTTATTCAGAGTGATAGGTTATATGTGTTTCAGGGTTTCATTTGGTTGATGGATGACCAGACTCTCCATTACCACCTTTGACCCTTCCATGGAGGCGTGGACATGATTCTAGCGTTGATGGATGGGATGCACACTTCCGTTATAGATTCAAGATGTTCGACGACCTCCGGTGCAAAGAGTGTCCTAGAGAAGTGATAGTCAATCTCGTATCTTATTCAGAGTGATAGGTTATATGTGTTTCAGGGTTTCATTTGGTTGATGGATGTTTGTTTTATATGTAATTCATGCGGAGTACTATAAAACTTGTGTTTCTTCTTAGGTTAAACAAAGTTTAAGGTTATATGTGGTTCATGGATGTTTGTCTTATTTTATAATAAGCGAGATTAGTGATGAACCTTAAAAACAATGTAAAAGGTAAAGCACATAACTTACAACATATAAAATTTAATATATACAACAAAAGGTAAAGTACATCATATGTATGTCCTCCATACAACAAAAGCTAGCGTGGGTCAACAAAAGTTAAGGTACATCAATCTCGTCTCGGCTGTGTCGCCCTGACTTGAGATGGTGCTATATGAACGTCCTGGCCAACGGACTCGTCGTACATCGCATGTATGTCCTCCATAGTCACTGAGCCACGACTAATAATATCCCGTAGGCGGGCCTGAATAATGTGTAGCCTCTGCATTGGAAAATAAAGTTGTCAGCGGTAAAGGTAAAGTATAAAACTTTAAAACTTTAAAGGTAAATATATCAACACATACCCGAGTATCTGAAACAGGGACCGGAGGAGGACGATCTACCGGTGGAGACTGCATAGCTGAGCCAGGAAGGAGAAATGGATGGCACCGCTCACTAAACCAGGACATGTAGTCCTGAGATACTGTCCATGGTAAACGGGCCCTAGTCTGACCCTGAAGCGCAAATCTGCTCGCCTCCTCGTGTCTAGCAGTTCAACGATCATCTGCGCCATGGAATCTCACCCTATACCCTCTACTGTCAGAAGCGGGGCGCTGCTCCAAATAAAAGACAATCCTCTGAAGTGGGATCGTCTGAATGTACCCAAACTGTCGGAGGACTCGATCCGGCATGTATGCCTCGATGATATCTCCTATCTGGATCGTCCTTCGGTACGTCGACACAGCAAACTCGCCCTCAAAATCTAACTCTATCGCTATATGACATGAACTTGATGTCCTCCACTCTAAATTGATCTAACTGTGAGCACAAGGATCTCAGCCTCTCAAGAGTGGGTGCTGGTGTCCTCGGGACAGAGAGTCTAGAAGCCCATAAGGCCGATTCATGACGTCCTGGATCCTCTGCCGCAGAACAACCCAAGGACGGGAAGTGGGCATAGATCCAGAATTGTAAATATTAAAATAAATTAAAGATATTATTAATAAGAATAACAAATGAAAGTTCTTATCTAAAGTGACTAATTACAATAAATGTTCTTACCTGTAGCAGTGATGTACATCCTCCTATCGTCTTCACCTTCAGTCGTGAGACATCGCCCAACATACTGTAGGTAAAGTCCAGATTTGTCATTTTATCATAACGGTAACAATAAGAAGTTATTAGTTATTGAAATAGGACGCTAACACGCCGGTGCCCCAAGCATAGTCTCCAGTCCGGCCATGGTCACGCACCAAGTCGATCAACCAAGGTCGAATCTTGTTCGTCGATTTATCGACGAACAAGGATGAGCCTAGAAAGAAAAGAAGAAATACAGAAGCCACCTCCTCAGCTGGGGTAGTTGGGTCGCGCCGAATGGCATGATACGCAGTCCTCAGCAAGTCAACTGGTAGAGTTGTCTAGTGACTCCTAGCCTCCACCTCTGATATATGAAATGTATCACTCAACCACCTAACCCTATCTCGTGCCAGCATAGGTGTGACCATGGCCTCTCCATCAATCCTAATGCCTAGGATGACGGCTACATCGTGTAGGGTGATGGTCATCTCACCCCAAGGTAGATGGAAGCTGCTAGTCTTTGGATGCTAGCGCTCCACGAATGCATGTATGAGGGTGTGGTCAACTCCAGCAAACGAGATGTCTAACAAACCCATCAATCCGCTCTAAGACGCAGAAGCAAACCAGAAGTGGGGTCGGCTCTATTAGCGTTTGAAATCCATCTACTAAGCGTTTGAATGTGCTCTATCCGCTGTAAAGCTGTTATCGGCCTCCTGTAATCCTCCTTCATAACATAACGAATATTCAATTAAACATTTTCTTAATTTATTTTTTGTAACATAATGTGTTATAATTGTGATTAGTTATCTACCTCTCTCATCCAGACACCGCGAGCACGGTGTCCGGCGTAGCAAGTGAGCACATCGCTGATCAATGGTGCCCTTGTATCAGCAACTACACGGTCTCGATCAGCCGGTACAAATGGCTCCTGCGGCGGCACTACAGGATCTGCAGCTGGAACATCAAAGTCAAAATCTCGCTGCTCGGTATGATCGTCAACCGGTGGCTCTACCTGCTCCTCAGCAGGAATATCTGTAGCTGTCTCCATGTGCTCGTCAGCAGTAATATTAGTAGGTGGCTCAACCTGCTCGTCAGCAGTAGTATCAACGCGCTCGCCAGCTGCGGGATCTATCTCCCCTGGCTGTACGAAAGGACCGGCCACATCCTAGTCCGAGTCAGATCCGTATGTCGATGGTGGAAGAACCTCCCGAGGAAGAGCCGGAGAAGCATCTGAGATGTATGGTCTCTGTGGCTGCTGTGGTGGTGGTGTGTCGGCAGCCGAACCAGCTACCTGGGACCTCCTCTCCATCGTAGCTCTGGTGGTGGCGAGTTCATCTCTACGAGGCGAGGCCGTGGGACGCCTCCGTCTATGTCTCTGCATGGCCTGTAATATCTATATTTAATATTACAGGTCAATTTAATTAATTTTCCTTTATGAAGTTTCCTTTACTTTCATTTGAATTGAATTTAAAAGAAAATAAAAGAGATTAAATAAATTATAATTACATTAATAAAATTAACTAAATAGTAAAGGTAGAGATTTTAATTTAATATATTTTTTATCCATTTTATTTTATGTATTTTTAATCCAAAGTTTTTTAAATTAAAATAGATAAACTAATTTAATATATTTAATATATTACAGTTAAATTAATTAAATATATTTCTATTCCATTTTATTTGAATTAATATACATTAATTAAAATTATTTAATATTAATATATTTAATTCAATATTTTTAATCCGTTTTATTTTAAATTAAAATGGATAAACTAATTTAATATATTTAATATATTACAATTAAATTAATTAAATATATTTTTATTCCATTTTATTTGTATTTAATATTCTTTAATTAAATTAATTTATTTTAAATTAATTAAATGCATTGGAATGCATTACATGCATTATAATGCATTCCAATGCATTAAACGATGAACAGTGGCTCCACGGTTTCGCAATGCGTGACCGTGGAGCACTGTTCATCGTTTTCGACAGTCCGCGTTCAATGGCGGACTGTCAAAGCAAATCAAAGCCATTTTTTTTGCAACTTTCTCTTCAACCAACCTAAAACTAACTAATTCAACAACAATCTAACCTATTCATGTCCATTTCATGCTCAATTACGAACCGAAAAGTGAAAAACGAAAACCGAGCAAAAACCGAACAAAATCAAACGATACCTCTCTCGGGTCGTGTTTCCGCTTTTGAAATGACCTTCCTTCGTTACCGTCTTTATTCATTGCTTGATTTTGTGTGAAATGATGAGAAATGGAGCTCGATCGTCCTTTCGCCGTCGTCCACTGCTTGCGAATTTTTTTTTTGAATGAAAGGTGCTTACGAGATCTCATTCCGTAAGCGATTTTAGGGCAGAAACGCTCACGCATTCATAATGACGCATTGCGAATGCGTGAGCGTTTCACTCATTCGCAAAGCATGAACGTGACATCACGGTCACGCTTTGCGAATGAGTGGTGCAATAATGAAATCCTGAACCGTGCGGATACGACCTCCGTAATTTTATTACTAACCAATATCTTTATCTTAATTTATTACTAACCAATATCTTTATCTTAATGCGCAAGCAACCTAGAGAGTTTTAATCGAGAAGATTAAGTCAAAATTCGATTGATAGAAATCCGACAGCTAGAGAAATGAAGAGGATACCAGGCAAGTCTTCCTAGACTCCCCGTTGTAAGCACGTTTGCTCTCAGCGCAATTCACTCTCGATTCTAGCTTCCCATTTCCCCATTGAATTTCTGCAGCGATGGGCAATTCAGGGAGTTCTACAGAAAGAAGAAGAACAAATTCCTACTTTCACTACCAACACCCCCAATCTCTCCCCCCACCGCCACCATCTTACTACCACCACCCTCCGCCGCCGTCGGGCCCCAATTACAGCTATTCCAATTCCCAATACCCACCTCCGATTCCCCCAAATTACAGCTTCCCCGGTTGGAATCCTTCCTACGCTCCTGCTACTTCTTCAACAGCTACCGGGGTCCACTATCACCCTTCCGCTGGCTTCTATGGTGGTGGCCAGAGCTATGGTGGGTTGACCCCCCCTGCGCCTTCCCCGGCACCTTATGTTGAGTTTCAGAGCGCGAAGAAGGTAAAGAATGATGTGAATGTTCACAAGGACTCTATTAGGCTTGAGGCTGATCCTTTCAACCCAGATCAGTATTTGGTTTCTTTTGTCCTCGACGCCTCCTTTGATGGCAGGTTATTGCTTCTTCTAGTTCATACTCTCTTTTTCTTTTCGGTGTTTCGCTTAATTTTAGCGGTGGACTACTTTTTATGCGTTTTTCCCTTCATTTGATGATGTTTGGTGTGGGAAATTGGGTTATGATTTGGGGTTTATTGCTGAGTTTTTGGCTGTTGTTAGGCGAATATGTATGCATGCTGCTTCCATACCGGAGATAATTCTACATTATTCGTTTTCTTGAAACCCTAATTGTTTCAGGCATGCTTGAGGGCGTTACTGTTGCTTACTTTTGAATCTGAGACCTTCAGTTTGATCATTAGTTGTTGAGCGACTTGAGTCTACTATGTCTGAGGAGAATGAAGCGGTGTCTGTTCTTGTGGATGTTCAATGTATGTGTCCTTATCAGGTTAATGTTGAGAACCACCCTTATTAAGCACGATCACCGTTGCATTGACGAAATAGTTTACAAATAAATCGTAATTGTTTCAGGCATGCTTGAGGGCGTTACTGTTGCTTACTTTTGAATCTGAGAGCTTCAGTTTGATCATTGGTTGTTATATTGAGCGACTTGAGTCTATTATTATGTCTGAGGAGAATGAAGCAGTGTCTGTTCTTGTGTATGTTCAATGTATATGTCCTTGTCAGGTTATTGTTGAGAACCGCCCGTATTAAGCACGATCACCGTTGCATTGTCCAAATAGTTTACAAATAAATCAGCTTCTATTAACATCAAAGTCTGCACTATGCATGAGGAAATTTTAGCACTCCTTGTCTCCATCTTCATGGATATTGATATTCTAGAGTTCATTTATGGTGATAATGATTGTGATCTTGATTGGAGTGGTTATGTGAAATTGAATTGCTTTCCAATGTTTGCTTCTATTCTCTGTCTGTCATAGATTGTTTTACTTTTTCCAGCCTCAAGATAATTATATTTGTACAAAAATAAAAAGCGTTATGTTTCTTTGGTTTATTTTCATGAAGTCATATATCCTTGGTACATGTTATGATTCCAATAAATGTGTAAACAAGTGAGCACTTTCCTTGAAAAGGTGGGAAATGGAGTATGCACCCTTGTTCCTATTTAAGGTGCTTTTAGGTGGAGTAGAAGAGAGTATATACAATCATAATGCAAAATCTTATTATCCTTTGTGCAGATCTGTTAACTCTTGCTATTTAGGTCCTTAATCAAGGTTCATAGATGATTTTTTTTTACACCTTGATTTAGCGGTGCAATCTAGTAAGCGGCTGTGTAGCACCTTGAAGAAGACAGATGAAACCCAATTAAGGGAAATAAAATAAAACATCTAGAGAATTATTTTTAACATCTGGTGTGAGTTTTTGTGCTTTTATTAGTCAATTTACATGTGGGATGCTGACACTGAAGATCAAACATGGATAGGTTTCTTGTGACAGCTCGTTTATACTATTGTAGAATAGGTCGTGGCACATATCACTGTATACTTAGTTATGCTTGAAATGTCCTGGCTTATCAAAATGCCTATGGAATAGATTGACCTGTAAAACTGGATCCATATTTTTAGTTCAGAATAATAGGATATATGGCCTGAATTCATCCTCAGGATCCTCACTTATTTTACTTGTTGTATTCTCCTCTTCTTAAGTATTGCTTGTATGACTGGATCTTTCTTTTGATATTATAAGTTCTCCTTTGGTGACCATGGGAAGTAGAATTCAAAGGAAGTAACTAGGAAGTAAATTACATAGGTATGAAAATCCATAAAAAGTACTATAACTCGTTTGATTCAGACTAACTTACATAAGAAGTGTAATTCGTTTTGTCACAAAATGATATCTAAAAAATTATCACTATAGAACCATAGGAGGAAAATCTTACCTGCCCCCATCGAGGTAAGTGCACATCCCATGGTTTGTGGTAAGTTGAACCTTTCCGGTAAGTAAATTCCGCGTTTATAAAACGAAACAATCGTGGTCATTGAAGGAACTTGTTGGGAATTGCAACTGTCATGTAAGTACAACCAAAACCATAACAGGAATGACTACTATATTTCTGTTCAGTGCAATTCAGTCAAATCCTTGGCATTTCGATTTTCTGGTGAGAATTAAGTTGTGATATAGGGTGTGTTTGGTAAAAACAAGTTTTTTTTTTCCTCTTTTTTTTGTAGTTCAAGCTTTTTAAGTAGAACAAGATTATTTGATAGCTTAAGCTTTTTGGGTAATTAAGCTCTTTTGGTAGTTTTTTCGGGTAGAGTATTGAGTAGTTTTACAAAACATGAAAATCTATTGGTAAAAACTAAACAGTGTTTGGTAAGTGGAGATTTATGGATATTTGTATGGTGAATTTACCATAAATGACAAGTGTTAAAAATAACAATAAAAACATGTAAATGGATTTTAGAATAATTTGGACCAATATTATGAAAAACTATCCAAAAAGCTAATTGAAAGAGATTACAAAAACCTCCTAGAAAACTCCCAATGATCTAACAAAACTCTAATCTACAAAATAATCTAACATTACCAAACACGAGATAGCTTTCAATTTATTTTAAATTACAAAAAAAGCTCTACCAAACACCCCCTTAGCCTTTTGGGTAGATTATTCGGTAGTCTTTTGAGGAGTTCGGTAAAGAGAGATTTATGGGTAGTTTTTTAGCGTAAAATTACTAAAAAGGACAAAGCGAGGGTAATAATATAATGATTCATTAGGTTAATGATATTATTTTATTAAAATAAAATATATTTTTGTATTGATATTCTGAAGTGTTCAGTTATACTAACCATGCAAGTTTATGATCTGAAGTTCACATTAAAACTAAAATATAGTTATTATAGAAAATAAAATCCTTATCTCTATTCTAATTAGTGTACTAGTAGAGATGAGAAAATGCATAACTGTGATTCAAACTAAACAGTGGATGAACTATTTATGTTAGGAAATTAATCTTCTTCAGCCTTTCTAACACCTTCATTGACACTTTATCTTGCTAACTGAAATTCCAAACTGAACTCTATATACTAGAGTAAAGACCTTAAAGTTCTCTTCATGACGGGTCATAATGGGTCGACCCGTGACCTGACCCGACCCAAAATGTCACGGGTTGAATGGGTCTTGTTTATATTAAGGGTTGTAAAAGTCATGGAGAACCTACTGTCTTGAATCTAACAGTTTGCTGATGGGCCCTCGGGGCAAATCTGGCATTGTGAGGGTGTGTGTGATATATTTGGTGTAGAGGATTCAAGTCAAGGACCCAAGTTGGAGATTTGCTGGGTGTTTACTCTATTTTGGGTCAAAGATTGGACCTTATCTCTAGGTCTAGTTGGGCTTAAGATTAGCAGTCCTCAAGGAGTTACTTACTGCTATAAAAATTCTTGTATCCTTACCATAAGCTGTAATCGGAATTTCAGTTCCCTCAATAAAAAGCGGAACTCTTCTCTGTCGATTTTTGTTTTCCTGTTTATGCTATATTTCTCACATCCATTATAAAAAGAGGACTGCTTTAGTAATGGAGAAATAAACTAGAGAGGTGTTTATATGTTTTGATGTAAATGTTCATTAATGCCTACTTTATCTTTGTCATCTAACCTTGCTTTGGTTACATCCTTTAAAATACTAAAATAGTGTGATCAGAAAATATCAATGATGTTCAGCTCTCTAGAGGACTCGTACGTGTGTGAGTGCGTTATGGCTAATGCTGCTCTATGCTCACGATTCTAGAATCAGATGTGAAATCTGTAAGATTGATACTGTATTTTGCTTGCTTGCTCTTTCAACCAGCCTGGCCTAGTAGTTGCAATCCTAAATCATTCGGTCTAATTCATGAGGCTGAAAGTGCCCTCCATGTTATCTTTGTGATAAACAAAGTAATCAGCTGTAACTTTTGAATGTACTAATCCGGTAATTTCAATATTATTCCACATGCGATAGATTTTCTAGAGCATCATTGTTCACATTTTTCTTTCTATTTCACGTGCAGCATTACTATTTATTACTTTGCAAAAGAAGAAGAAAACTGTAAACTCAAGCCTGTGTTGCCCCAAGCATTTATGCCAGTGAATGTTCCTTTCCAAAAGGGTTTGGGTCAGAAATTTCAGCAGCCTTCCGGGACCGGCATTGACTTGGGATTTTTCATGTTAGATGAGCTTGCAAAACCATCAGATGAAGAAGCATATCCGCTGGTAATATCAGCTCAAGTGGACAAGGCATATGCAGATGATGAGCATCTATCTCCTAGTTTACAGATCACACAAGCTGTGATAGAGAAAAACAACGAGGGGCTATTCCAAGTGAAAGTAATCAAGCAAATATTGTGGATTGATAGCATGCGTTATGAATTACGTGAAATATATGGAATTGCAGAACCATGTCAGCAAGGCTGTCAAGATGATGACTCGGGGAAGGACTGTGTAATCTGCATGACAGAACCCAAGGATACAGCTGTGATCCCTTGCCGGCATATGGTAAGATTTCATCCTTAAAAGAAGATATAGATATCAATATTGATATTCTGAAGTGGATTTATCTGTCAAATGTACTGTTGGTTGTTCCAAATAAACAGTTGGGAACTTCCCGAAATGGCAATACATAGCTTCTATATGGGCTGTAGTGTTTAGACTATTACTGTTATGGAGATGAATTGGTGTATTTGTTAGGAAAGAAATGCATTTTGATTTACTACAATTACGACTACGTAGCTACTGTAACTTGTTGAGTTTTTTTTTCTTCTTTTTTCTTCTTTTCTTTCGTTTTCTTGGTGCTTAATTCAAACTCTTCCTTTGCAGTGTTTGTGCAGCGGGTGTGCCAAAGAGTTAAGGCTTCGATCAAACAAGTGTCCTATTTGTCGCGAGCCAATAACTGAACTCATAGAGATCAAGCTTGATGCTGCTGGTTAGTAACTGCTTGGTTGTACTTGATATGGTAAAGCAAGCGACTTCATATACATCTTCTCTTTTTGTACAAGACCACATAACTTGAACAAAACTTCATATTGCAATTTATTATCCAAAAAGTTTTATTTGACTCTGAAAAGTCTGTCATGTATATGAGTGTCTTAGAGATGTTGTACTACTAGTAGAACATATCACTCTGCCTTCTCCATCTGTAAAATTGTTGTTGTTAGCCGTTCAGCTTTTTTGACAATGTTGATGATCTTTGTAAGAGTAGAAATCGAATATACAGAAAATGAATCGGAAGAAGATTGTATTGTTTCTGTACAATCCAGTGTGTTACATCAGATTTTGCTCTAATAGACCGCTACATACGGCTATATTCCATCTGCACATAATCAGACCGGACCGGAAATTACGGTCTGGTTTGGTCCTGGACCGTAATTGTAATTCGGCCGGACCAGATTTAATACATACAAAAAATATAGTAAATTTTTTTAGAAAAAAACAAAAAATAAAACAGTCCGGACTGGACCGTATTGGACTGGACCGTGATGGACCGGACCGTAACAATCCGGTCCGGTCTGTGAGTTTACGGTCCGATCCAGACCGTTTGAACAACCTTACCTTGATCTGGATAAGATTAAACAAGGCCAAGTTTACAAGAAAGAAACCCATGTTAGATGCTCACCAAGAGCTTTGGAATAGATCCACAGATTATACATAAACTATTGAAATTAATCCGTTTTAAACCTCATCCCTTACATAGTGACAATTAAATCTGAGATGTTTTGTGTGCTCATATAAGATTTGGGAAGATGTCAACATATTAAAGGAGGAGGAGCATTAACATCAACCAATAAACCTTCCAACCATAGGGCATTCACTCTTTATAGAAACCATTGGTGAATTAAGATATTATGATAAACATATTATCATATGAAAGAAGCACATATGTGATACCAATTACTCCCATCAAATATTGTCTCGATCTCTAAATTTTAAGTTCTATGGCTATATATTTGAAGAAATCATAATCAATTAAGTTGAAGATGTTTGGAACAAGACTTAGAAACAAACAAGCGAAGGATATTAAAATTAATATGAAAGGGCTTTCGGACAACAAATTAATATGCATAAGAGTAAGGTCTCCTTCGGTAGGGATATCCCCAATCAACTTGAAGGAGAATTGGCTGCTACCCTTTGTGTGTCTCACTTGTTCCGCATCAAACGAAATATTTGGCTACACTGATTGTTATATCCCGCTCCAAATCCTCCGCTTTTGCTTTTATTATGGAGCGGATCTGGAAGAAGGTGCAAGGATGGAAGGAGAAACTACTTTCTCGTGTTGGAAAGGAAATCATGATTAAATATGTCCTCCATAGTATATTGGTTATATCATTAGTTTATGTCGCCTACCGGAGGGTTTGATCATTGAGTTGCACTCGCTTCTTGCTCGTTTTTGGTGGGGCTCCATGTCCACACGTCGAAAACTAAATTAGAAGGCTTGGGGTGATTTATGTCTACCTAAGACTCATGGGGCTATGAGATACCGAGATATGAGAATCATCGACCAAGCTTTACTCGCAACACAAGGATGGTGTCTTCTTACCTACACGAATACCATCTTCCATGCTACACTTATGACTAGGTATTTTCATAATTCCGACTTCCTCTCTACTGGTCTAGGTTTGCGTCCGAGTCATTCATGGAGTAGTATATAGGGAGAAAAGTCTCTTCTTGTTGAGGGCCTTGGCTGGCGTGTGGGATTTGGAACTAGCATACACCTCCTAGTAATTAGTTAACATCAAGCTCATCTACTCTCCAGTTTTCTCCCCCCGAGTTATTGTCAAGTGTTAGTTCTTATATCATGGTTTCTGAACTACTTGATCCCACTAGGTTGGGACTTAACCGCCTTATTGTCTCTTTTGAGTCTAGTCTCTATCCAATGTCTTGTCTATACCTATTAGTTATAGGTGCCCACTTCCACATGATAATTCGATATGGACTGTTTCTAGAAGTGAATCTTCCACCTACACATCAACATACTAGTTTGGAAAGTTGGGAGTTGATGCGGTTCATCCACATGCTAATTGGTCTCGTTTATGGAGCCAACGCCTCCCTTCCGATGTAATTATTTGGTAGGTTTTTATGCTCTACTTTTCTGAGCGTACCCTCCACGGGAAGCATATTATTGACTTGCTGATGAGTGTCAAATATAACACTTTTTAGACCTTAGATTCATGTATTTCACACCTCTTTCGTTGTCCCATACATCTCTATTTATATGGAAAGCATTCACTTTCTGTATTTCGGTATATACTTTGGTTTGTTTTCGTCTTTCAGGCATTCAAGACAATCTATGGAACATAATGGTATGAAAATACCATAGCACGAAGATTCTATCTTCCCAAGAGTCGGAGAATACATGGAAACATCAAGATCGGCTGAAGATTGAAGAAGTCAAGTGGAAAATTTTATGACAACCTTTCACAGATTCCTGATCTCGACCATCTCCCCTTGGGATTTGTGTAATAACCGGAGTATTTTATTCCAATTATTTCCGATTTAAACCGGACTTATACCGGTTTGGACTTTTCTTCGTTGCCTTAACGTTTTATGGGACTTTGATCTCATGTTCTTCTTCTATATTTCTAGCTTTTCTTAATCCGTTAGTAGAGTTTTATCCGATTTGAGAAGCTAAGTTTTAGCCCATGAAAACCATACCATCTGGGCCAGTCATGGGCAACCAGCTGGGCCAGTTAGCACTCTCCCTTCTCTCCTACGTGTTTACTCCTTCTCTCTCACGCCAGCCACAACAACTGGAACCCTAGCCTCCTCCTCCATTCACGTAACCGCTCAACCTTCTCCTCCTGGTCATCAGCAACGCCGTTCGTCTCTTCTCCCTACACGTAACAGTCCTTCCTCTCTCCCTCCTACGCTTGGCACTACAACAAGCCCTGGGGGATCCTTTCCTTCTCTCCTTGTTTGTTCGAGACAACATGACTCTCCTCAACCCTTCGGCTTGTAGACAACAACAACCAACAACCAACGCCTCTGCACGGAGAGGGCAAACGGAGCAGCTAGAACCTCCCCTCCTTACACCAGAACCGGCAGCCCGGGATGGCTCGCTTCCCTCTTCTGTCGACTCCAGCAGACCGATGACACCGACGAGCCCATATCCACTCAACAGCAGCATTTGTGCCTTCTTCCCCCGTGCCTTCGAGTCTCGGAATCGGGTAAGCTTATACCCCTTTCTCCTTTGCACTTCCGTCCACATAATTCATGCTTACTGAGTGCCTTTAATGTCTCCTAAGCCTACCCGGACCAGCCATAGAAGAGCAGTAAGGATTAATGCTTTTTTTGAGTTTGCAAGAAGTGACGAGTAGTCATCTTTGACTCCAGATTTGGGTAAGTTAGACACCTCCTTTGTTGCTGAATTTCGGATATGTTATAGTTGGTATTGCATAGTAGATCATACTATATTTAGAGAGCAATCTGAGTTATAGTTTAATAGTCATGGTGTCCCAAAGTAGAGACCTTAAGCAGTTTCTAGATTGTGCTTAATTTTGTCTAAGTATTGCAAACGCTGCTTGTGATGCAGTTTTATGGTACAAATTTGATTGAGTTATATTCCCCGGTTAGACTTGAATTTTTGATATGTCATAGTTAGGATTTCATAGTAGAATATGTCAAAATTTGTTAGGATTCCATCGAGAGGTTTAGTAGTTATGATTTTTCAAAGTCAAGGCTGTAAGCAGTTTTCTGAATGGTTGCTGATTTTTTCCAAGTGTTGGAAACATTTCATGTTGATGCAGTTTTTGGATCTAGATATGAATGAGTTAGATCTGTCGGATGAACATGAAATTTTGATGGAACATAGAGTGAGATGCATATTGTGATTTATTAAAAGTTGTGGTCGAGCCAGCAATCGAATCTAGATTTACAATGTTCCAAAGTAGGCTAGTTAGGCAGTTTGGTAAATTGCAGATATTAGTTATTCTGGATTTCAAAAATTGTGTGGTGCAGTCATGTTTGAACTTAATTTTAGATACCTTAGAAACATAATCCACCATTCACGTTTTGTTATCTTATGGAGAGTTATGCATAGATGGTTGTATCAAAAGTTGGGCCGATCCAACGGTCGGATCTAAATCTATAAGGCTCCAAAGTTGGCTGGTAAAGCAATTTGAGAAATTTCAATTTTATTGGCTAAGTATAGAATTCTAGATGGAACCACCTTTGGAGAATCGTGTAGGAGTTGCTGTTGAGTATTTTTGAGAATTCTTTTCTTATATGAGTAGAGTGGATAACATAGAATACCTAGACTTTTTATTGGAATTTTATAATATTATTAGAGCCCCATATCTTAAGTCAAAGTTTGACCCTAGCGACTTTTGCTAAAAGTCAAGAAATTGGTTAACTCATCTAAATCTTTAGCAAACTTTCTTTTGAGTGTTAGAGTGTGGATTTGAGTTTCAAAGAATAAGTGGGAACTTGGTTATAAAATTTTCTAGAGTTTCGAGATCAAGGGAAAAATGGTCATTTACCCTTACAAGGGTATTTTAGTAATTTCTCTTGATTGATTTAAATATCTTATAAGTTAGAGACTTCTAAGAAAGTGAGATACATATTTGATCCACTTGTGTTTTATACAGGCAATTGTATTTCTACAGTTGCAGACCGAGTTGAGATTTCGAGAGTTGGGATTTGATTCAGGTAAGTCATTTGGGCTTACTTAACTAGCTTCTAAGATATTGGTATGAGTAATGATAGTGGTGATTGATTATGTGTTTTATAAGTACATTATTACTTCAAGCATAACCGACTTTTAATTAGCCCAAGAGTAACGGGTGGTGGCATGCTGCCCAATAGCCCGAGGGCAACTGGGAGGATCTTTTGGGACTAGGCCAGACATGGTTTGCAAGGACGCTACCGGAGGAGGTATGCCAAACCATCACCAGCTGGATAAGAAATGGAGATGAGAATCTTTGACTTCTCGTGCCACAACCTTAAGATGTATGGACGTGAATCACCTAAATTACAATATAATAACCGGCTTTGTGTGTCAGCATGATGATTGCTATATTCTTGTCTTATGTGTGATTGTGCTATTATTTCTCTTCTAATATTTGGATAGTTAGCTAACGGTTTATCCGTGTTGTTAGTTCTTCGCAGTTTTAGGTAGTTGATGAGAGATCCGGAGCGGGTGGTCGGCCGGGTCCACGTACTCATCTAGATGGGGACGGGGGCGTCTTCAGTTTCTTCATATGCGTTGTTTTATTTTCCGTCTTGTAAGGCTGGTACATATCATTCATGTAAATCTTATTTAATGTTTTCAAAATGATTTCAATACGTTTGTGCCTTGTTGCAAGATCATAGTAAAGTTGTTGTCAAACTAAGGTTGGGACCCATTGTGAGGTCCTAACCAGTAGCTCCCCGAGTTTTGAGTATTTGGGGTGTTACAATTTGGACAATCATGCCAACTACAAAGTTGTAGATCGTCAAAAGAGCTTCAAAAGTGGTATTCATGGGTCATGTAGTTTCAACCAGATCAACGGAAAAGTCAGTTTTACTGAACTGTTGAAGAAGTTGTCGAATAGTGTTCCTTAGGGCCAACTTACGCCCACCTTACGTCTATGTTACGGTCGTATGGTGCCTGTAAGGAGGTCGTATCACTTTCCACCGATAAGGAAATTAAATATTTTTGATTGTAACTTCGGAAGATTGTATTTTGTGAAACCCTAGACTTTGAGAATTGTCTCTATATATTCTTATGACACCCGTATGGTTAGATACGCTAATTCATCCCAACTTAGATTTTTGGAACTAGACAATTATGAGTTTATGTCTTTCTTGATTCTTGATATTGTTTTTGCTTTATATCTGATCATGATTGGTTAAATTCTCTCATGCTCTAAAGATTGAATGATCTCTATAATGGTTTAATTTATTTTTTTTCAAATATATTTATGAATTGAGATTGCGATATTGCTTTTTTACAAAGAGATTGATTCCGACCTTTATATTTCCCTTTGAAAGAAGTGGTGTTTATAACAGGTTTTGCATAAAACAGCTGAAGAGCCACAAGCGAATGACGTTTATTGGATTTATTCAAAACAACTTGGTTTTGTGAGTACTAGTTAATCAAATCTTCGAGGATCTCTAACTAACGTAGAAAATTCCAGTCTTTGCAACTTTTTCTAACTGATAAGCCAAACGTGAAGGTTGTTCTTGGTATTTTCTGGATTTCGAAGTAATTAACGGGTTTTCCTATACTTTCGGAACCGTTGGATTGAGAGCCATGTGAGTTGGAAAGCACAATCTTTGTTTGTCTATGCCAAATACTTATTCTGATGGCTACCTGCAACTATCATATATCAATTTTCATGAGTTATTTATATGCATCAATATCTTAATCCATTATAGTGGGGATTCATGTTTTCAAAGATCGCCTCCATCATATATTCCCTACAATGGTTATTGCTTTCACTTGTTACAATTGTTGCCTTATTGCCTTACTTTTCACTTAAAATATTTAAGTATCAGTATCTTCCAAATCAAACGCGGTCCTTGTGATTCGATAACCGATTATACTACATCCGATCTTGTATCCTTATGGGGAGGTTGTTGTTACTTTTAGTAAAACTTCCACGATCAAATTTTTGGCGTTGTTGTCGGGGACTATTGATAGAATTGGGTGATACTTGATTCTTGGTTATTTTAAGTTGTTATTTATGATTTTTTTGTTATTGATTTTACAAACAAGATTAGTGAATGCAAAGAGTTTGTGATTCAAGCAAACTTGTCCCTTTATACAATGAATTGAACGCACCCTCCGCAAGAAAAAATCTACCAAGAAAGTTGTTGCAAGTCAAACAATGGAAGACGGAAACAAATAAATCCTTGTTGCTGATCTGCAAGCTGAAATTGCTAGGCTCACTGCCCCACTTGCTGCTGAAAGGGTTTGTTATCCTCAAATGTTGGACGCTAAGATGAATCCTAGATAGAGAATGCTCAACCATGATTTTGTGCTCCGTACACTTGGAGGTCTAGACTTCAACCTCGGGATGGACACCATAAAATTGATCCAAAATGATCAATTTACAGGACTGTTGAGCGAGAACCCTTATCAATATTTATAGAATTTTGAGAATATTATGAACACTCAAAATTATGGGAACTTTTCTCCCAAATGCTTTGAGAATGCAGGCGTTTATTTTTTCTTTGACAAGAAAGACAACAAATTAGATGCAAAATTATTCCCCATGTACTTTTGCTACTTGGGAATTATTAACTACAACTTTTCTGAACAAGTACTTTTCTCCCTACAAGTCTGTTGAGTTTAGGGAAAAGATATCCTACTTTGACATGGACGATAGAGAGAACATTCATTCCGTATGGGAAAGATTCAATGAATTGCTACATTCATGCCCTCATCACGAATTTGAGAAGGGAGCACTTCTCGAGTGTTTTTATAGTGGACTAAATGACACTACAAGGAATTTGATGGACACTGCAAAGTCTCATGAATTCACAAGAATGAATGAAGATGAAGGCTGAGACTACCTTGCAACTGTTGTTCAACATACAAGGAAGTACGCTAATGTGCAAGCCTTGATGAAACTTGTTGATGGTAATTCCACTTTGTCATATGCTAATTTAGATACTAATGTGAACTGTCAATTTTACAAGTGTACATGTCATGAGATAGAAGATTGTTCAAACTTCAATGAACACATGAACTATTGTGAAGCCTTGGAATAAGTCAACTATGTTGGAATATAAAAGAGAATATGAAAGGAACAATACCTAAACAAGACCTCCCTTCCCAGAAAAACATTTCCCACAATTCCAAAGAAGAATTTTCCCGCCCAAAGATCCATCCCTGATCAAGCTCAAGCTCCTGCACAAGCAACCGTACCAACAACGTAGGATAAAATTCTAAAGAGGGTAGTTAGCTTATATGTTTATGACATGATCTTCATTTGTAATAACTCAAGTATGTTTTAGTAATTTCAAGAAACCAACAATTAGAGAGTTTGAGAAGACTGATCTTGGCCTTATGTCTATCATCTTGAAATTGAGATTAAGAAAGAAAAAGATGGGATCTTCATTTTATAATAGAAATTTGCTAGGAAGATTTTGATAAAACTCAAAATGGAAGATTATCAACTTATGAGTACACTAGTTGATTATGGGATAAATCTATGATGACTTGATAAAGGTGAGGTATTTGACTCTATAACTTTCAAGACCTTGGTTGGAAGCTTAAGATAGTTGATATGCACTTATCATATATTCCCTACTAAGTTATACTCGCGATATGGTTTGTGGATGAACTGACTACAAGACATTTCAAAGAAACAAAAATTATTTTCGGCACATGAAAGATACAATTAGATATCTCTTGTGGCTTATAATGGAAGTTATTGGGTTGGAGATGTTGATGATTGAAAGCATATTAGTTTATTTTCTATATGGAAGACATTGGTTTTACGTTGAGTTCAAAGAATTGGTCTATTGTTACCCTTTCATATGTGGAGTTGTGCATGTTGTTGCTGTATCTTATATGTGTCATGTAATTTGGTTGAGAAGATTATAAGCTGATTTGTAGTTGTCATACCAGGAAGCTACAAAAGCCACGTTAATAGTATACTATTGTACTAGCAAAGAACTTAACACCTTAACAAACACAATGACACGATGTATCATTTTCTTGTGTTTCCAAGAAAGACAATACAGATAAATATGTGAGGAATCAAGACCAAGTTGTATATATTTTACGAAGCCTCCAAATCAGAGACCTTTATCAAATTGTGTGCAATGCTTGGTATCATATATGTAGAATTAGGTTTAGAACGTAAAAGTGTGTCTTATTCATGACCCGAAAATAAAAAGATACAAAAGATAAGTATCCTAACAATAGTGATTTAAGGCTAAAAATAAGTATATAAATAATATATGGAAGATACATACAGAAATAATATATACTCTACTAATATATCCAATACACCCCTTTAAGTTGAAGTATAAAGATTTCGAAATACCCAACTTGAAAAGTAACGTGTAAAATTGACATTGACATAATGTCATGAAATATATCCCTCTACCATCTAGAAGTTATCATTTTGGGGGAAAAAATTATTTACTAGATATTATTAATAGTTATTTTGAATGTGTAGATAATTAACTTATTTTATATTATTCCCTTCAAATGTCAACATATGTTAACTTATTGATGATATAAATGTATATTTCACAAAAATTATAAAAGTTTAGGGGCACAATCCAAAATCTTGAAAAAATGTTGTACTTATATAAAAAAAAGTTTAAATTACAAGACACTATCCGTAATTTCTCTAAAATATACTAATTTTATTTTGAGAAAAAATAAATGAAATGCATCTAATGATAAATTTTATTGAAAGAAATTGGCCTAGCCCTTTTTAAGTTTTGTATACCCCATAATTTTTTACCACTTTCATTTAATGATAGTTAAAACTAATTAACCCTTCTATTAAAAAAAAAAGAATATTTGATGTTTGTTATGTCAGTTTTGATTTTAATTACTGAATTTTTTATTTTATTTTATTTTATTTTATTTTTATTTGCCTTTTTATTTTCTGTTTTCATACCGGATTTTCATACCGGACATTTACATACCGGACATTTTACATACTGAAACTACATACCGGAATTACATACCGGAATTTCATGATCATAAGGCAGCAACAGAGCAATGTATATAAATTTGTCCCCACATCTAAACTTTATTGCTGGTTGACATGGTACAACTGACATGTTAAGCTCTCAGCATAGGAGCCATGCTCGGAGCACATTAGCCGCTCTTTCAAGGTACCTTTGCTCTACCTGTCCACAAACATACATTCATTTCACTGTAAGATCATTATCATCCTAAAACAGAGTGGACTTATTGAACATTAACCTATTTTTCATGAATCAACAATGACGTTATTGAGGATATTTGATGAACATCATAAATTCTAAGGAACCTTCACATAATTAAGATGGAAACCATTCAACATGCATTTTGTTATCAAACACTTACGCAGCTGCTTGTATGTGGAAGAATGTGTCTGAGGGGTTATTGTTGTGAGCGAAATCTCTGATGGAATCGATCGATGAGAGGTCGAGTTTTAGGATATCCACTTTAGCTGTTCGATTTCCATTGAGGATTAACTATTTGGCTTCCCCTGCAACATTCCTGTTTCTAGCTACAATTACCACATGTGCTCCTCTAAGTGCCATCACAAGCTCTAATTCATCAGATCTTAAATTCATAATCGAAATTTAGAATTGAAATTTGAAATTCGCACCTCCTGCAACACTCATATTTCTAGTTGCAATTACCACATGTGCTCCTCTGCGTGCCATCACAAGCCCTAATTCATCAGATCGGATTTCCATTGAGGATTAGCTCTAAATTTCAGAATCGAAATTCACACCTCCTGCAATTCGATTTCAAAATCAAAACCAAACAAGCCCTAATTCATCAAATTTGACTACATCCAATTCTTGATGTTATTTGTATCGAAACCAAAGGAAGCGCAGCATTTGAGCAGTTCCAGAAACACTATGCTCGCAGGTCGGCGATGACCTTCTTTGCACAAAGGTGAAGACGAGCTCTCGCTACTTTGATTCGACCTTCTTCGCACAATCAACGCCGTAGAAAGAAAACAAGAGAAGGGAGAAAAGCAGATTGGTTAAGGTTTCACGGTAAAAATATAAAAGAGGGGTATAATTACCTAATTAAAAAATCAAAAGGTCTACTTACTAAATCTAAAACTCAAAAAGGGCTATTAATCAAATTAGCCCAATTTTATTTACTCAGGCCTATAAATTATTAGGTGAATAGCATGATTAGACAAATTAATTAAAAATTTGCCCTTATATATTATAATAAATTTTATCCTAATCAAGACGTTTATCTTGTAACTGTATGTATTTTTTGTAACTTATTCTTGCAAATGAGATGTATTTTCTTGTAATTTATAATTCTTATAAGAAATACGAAAAATTAATGAACGAATGTAGTCCCTCACTCCCACCCTAATACCAACCGGACAAGTTGGATCCTACAATTTATTCTTCTTTTGAAACTTATAAATATACGTTAATTATGATACTTGGATTTTTTTCTTTTACACTAATTTTCTTGTATAAGAATTATTGTAACTAATTTTCATGTACATGATTATTGTATCGTATACAAGTAACACAAAAGTATTATTAGATAAACTTTTTTGTTCACAAATAATTTAATTATTTTTTATACTTGAAATTCATATATATAAGAATTAAATACAAAATGTTGTAACATGTTAATGAAAGTTGAAATATTAAATAAGAACAAACTAGTCACATTATCATCAAAGATGCCATGTACTTATTTATTAATCATTGAAAGATATGCACTAACTAATTATTATGAAATTAGATTACAAAGCAAACTCACCCTTTTAATCATTGAAAGATATCCTCTCGTTTTTTAGGCACTACATCACGCTTCGTCTATGGTCACTTAATCTCAATCTATATTGTGAGAATCTCCATACTATCTTTGCATGGGCTTGGTTGTCGGAACTTTTCATGCAACTTTACGACGACTCTGTGCTCTATGGTTTATCCTCGGCATTATGCACACCCTTGAGAGTCTATCTGAATACACTATATGTTACAATAAGGAAATTTGATAGCGTTTGTGTGGAAATTGAACTCAATAGGCCCTCATTGGACATCTTATTGAGAGATGCCCAAAAAATGTAATGCTTCCGATCAATTGGCGCAAAGAGAAGGAAAAGAAGTTTGCATCTAGCAAAAATGAGCAATCTAAATAGGTTATCTAGAAGTGGAGATGAGTACTGATCCATCACCGGAAGTGCCCTTCCTTGGGTCCTTGGATGACAGTCGTGAGGAAACCACGTCGGAATCAAAGAATGGAAAGAGCTAGATCAATAGAGTTACTTTGAAATTATTTGCGGTTTATAATCCTCCTCTCCGGAGAGACACATGAAGGATGACGTAACCTACTTTGAATCCACCAAAGAGTTATGGGAAGATCTTAAGTAGCGGTTTTCTGTCATCAACGGGCCGTGTGTGCATCAATTGTGCATAGTTCTGGCTTGTTGTGTTCAAGGAGGAAGAAGTGTCACCATTTATTTTGGCACCCTGAAGAAAATTTGGGGCAAATTTCCCAACTATCAAAGCGCACATTGACATACTTGCAAAAATTGCGAGTGCAAATGGGCGGAAAAATTGACAAGGGAGCGTGACGAAGAACAAATTCACCATTTCTAATGGGCTTGGATGACGCGTTTGCAATGATTTGATCTCATTTGTCGCTCAAGACCCTTTGCCAAACATAAACCGCGCCTATGCCCTAGTCTTTCAAGACGAAAGGCAAAGGACGGTGACGACGGGTCGCGAGGCGAGGACCGATGGAGGTGCATTCGCTGCTCAGGCTGGGCGCAACTAGTATGGGCCTGGCAAGCACCTGGATGGAGTCGTCTCTATTGCGGCCTCAGAGAATTGCGATAGTGGGCATGGTCGCAGCCGGCATTCCGATCGGCCGGTCTGCACACATTGCGCACAACCAGGGCACGACGCCCGTTCTTGTTTTCAACTGGTAGGCTATCCCGACTAGTGGTCGGAGGATAGGATTGCTGCACACAAGGCGTGACTCCCCTGTTGGTTTTGATGGCACAGTCAATTGCTCCAAGTCCCGCGGTCGTGGGTCTGACAGCCGCGGTCGCGCCATGTCAATGCTGCGCAGGGCGTAGAACCATCGCCGTCTAGATCGGGAGGCGGGTTTTCAGCAACAGATCGAGTAGGTACCGGGATGTCGAAATCGCACTTTCAGCACCTTGTGAGTATGTTCTAGTCTAATTCCGGTAATGTCGGAAATGCTCAGGGTATGTTTTCTAATTGGATTTTGGATACTAGTGCTTCTATTCATACGACGGGAGACGTGTCATTACTCTCTGATTTGAAGAATGTTGATACATGAACATTTTATTTCCGATGGATCGTCCACTACGGCCTGTCGTGCTGGGATTGTTCACTTCAGTGATCGATTAATTTTATGGGATATTCTGCTTGTACCTCATTTGACTTGCAATTTGATTTCATGTTCTCAATTGCTTAAGTATCAGAATTATAATGTGCCGGTGATTGATATGCAATGTATTGTATAAATTATAGAATCACACTACGATGACTTTGATTGGAGCGGGTGAGGAGCGAAATGGAGTCTACTGGCTGCGTGTGGCACCTACGGTAGCTCTTGCTTCACGGATTGAGGCAAACTCTTCAGCCCTATGGCATTTCCGCATTGGCCATCCTTCTCTTCATTTACTTCAGCAGTTACCTGTTATTCAAATAAATGGTCACTTAGACCCTTTTGATTGTAACACCTAAAGTTGTGGGAACTCGAAGCGTTACGGGTTAGGACCTCACAATAGGTCCCGACCCTCAGAGTAGCAATGACAACATCAGATCTTACAACAAGAAACAAATAAATGAAAACCAAAACTTATAATAAAACCAAAGTTTATAACAAAGGGAAGCGTAAAGACCCGCAACCGAGTTCAAAACAAAGGAAATAACAAAAACTGAAATATAAACCCGATCCCATCCTATAATGTATAGGAACCCCCAGTTGACCATACCGTCCGGATCACTCAGCAACATCTCTACCCTGCGGAACGTCTACAACATCAGTATAAACCGTTAGCTAATATTCTAGATATCAGAAAGACAGTAAAGACATAAACACACATAAGGTATTATAAACATATAGCATGCTCGCACTCAACCGGTTATATCTTTCATCAAGTTATCCATTACTAATTCAACTTCTTTTGTCACACGAGAATCTCCCGAAACTCACCTCTGCTTCCATCAACCGAGAGGAATAGATCAACACTATCCTTTACCTGTGAGCCTAGGTTACAAGAGCACCTCCTAGTCTCCTGTAGAACTAGACAAGTGGTCCGCCTGGTTATCATACACTTGGGTCAATTACGGTTAAAAAGGTCAATCCTAGTCCGGTTATCCGTTGTAACAATAAAGTAAACAAACACAACCAATACGGTCAAACCAATATACGGAATGCAGCTAATTAAGTCCAAGGGACTTACCTAACTCTAAGGTAAATCAAAGGTAACGTAAGGGTCAGCGAACAACTCAGTTCCCCGAAGGAAAGGGAAGAATGCCTACTCAAACAAGGCATAACACATCAAGAACGAAACGATTGTTAGAAGTCTATAATTTCTAGTCTCCATGATCTCTAAGAGATCTCCACAATCTAGGGTCACAAACCCTAGTCTTACAGACTCACAAGGGTCAACAACATCAACACAAGCCAAGGGAAGGAACGAGGGAAACAAGGAAGGAAATCAGCTCACCAAAGACGAGGCTAGTGCAAACAAAACTGCGAGAGATGCCAGACAGTACCGCGGGGGCGGAATTGGGGAAGATCCACGGGGGAGGGAATGTACAGCCGTGGGGGCGGTGCACTGATAGAGGGTGGCATCGGGGTTTTTCTCGACAACAAACTCACAACATGGGATCCAAAGCTTGATTCCTTGATCCAAACACGTCAACACTCAACCAAGGGAGCATGAGAACAACAATGTATCAACAATGGAAAAGTCAACAAGAATCAAGACTCGATCTTGATCCTTGAAGAAGAAGAAGAAGAAAAAGAAGAAGAAGAAGAAAAAGAGAAGAACAAAAAGGAAGAAAAATATAAGGAAGGGAAGATGTAGCAATCTCAAGAACGTGAGGGAGAATCAAGGAGAAGAAGACTTACAGGTTCACTATGGTTCACAAGGAAGAGAAGGCGGGATTTTATAAGGAACGATGGAAAAAGATAGAAGGAAGGACGTCTCTAGGGTTACAAGATCAAAGGAAAGTCGGCGCATAAGATTGAAGATCGAATCTTCTATCTATGGAAAGAAATTAAACGGAATAAAAATCAGATCGTCGCGATCTTGGCCAAAATCGCAGGGGCGGTTGACCCTACCGTAGGGGCGGCTGGCCTCAGGGGCGGCACTCTTCACCGCGGGGAAGGTGAAGGCGAAAACTGAGGCATTACATCAGATCCCCCTAAAAATAAGTTTCGTCCCGAAACTTGCAACAAACCACAATATCACACAACCACAAGGGTGAAGTAGAAACACTGAACTCGACTCATATATTCTCACTTTGGGCACATAATTCAAAACGTCATAAAAGCGTACAAAACTCCACAAAGGAAACCGAAACTCGAACATCTACGCTATATGTACATCTAACTCAACATAAAACTCCGGATAGTTCCTCTTGATACTCTCCTCTGTCTCCCAAGTCACCTCATGAGCTCCTCGTATTGACCATTGAATCTTCATCATCGGTATGTCGTTCGACCCCAAGCGTCTCGTACTACGCTCTAAGACAACTATCGGATGCTCTACGAACGCATGGTCTGGCTCGATCATTAAATCCTCATGACTGGCGATGTGTCTCGGATCTGGTACGTACTCGCGTAACGGAGACACGTGGTAGACGGGGTGAACACCCTCTAGTCTCGGTGGCAATGCAAGTTTGTATGCTTCCTCTCCAACTCGCTCAAGAATCTCGAAAGGTCCGACATATCCGGGACTCAACTTCCCCTTGACACCGAAACGTCTCACACCTTGTGTCGTGGATACTCTGAGCCATACTTGAGCTCCAACTCTGAACTCTAGAGTTCTGCGCCTCTTATCCGCGTTAGGCTTCTGGCGGCTCTGTTCTATTAACACCCGCTCACGGATCATCGCCACTCGAGCCATATCGTCCTGCATCTACTCAGGCTTTACACTTCTAGCATTGCTCGGCTCGTCCTAACACTGCGGGGTACGACATCTCTGTCCGTATAAGGCGTCGTAAGGAGCCATCCTGATCGATGTATTCCAACTGTTGTTATACAAAAACTCTACCAAGGGAAGGTGATCTGGCCACACATTTCCCAGTCTAACATGTAGGCTCTCAACATATCTTCCAGAGTCTAGATGGTCCGCTCTGACTGACCATAGGTCTGGAGATCATAAGTGGTCATGAAATGAAGACTCGTACCTAGGGCGACATGCATTTGCTTCCAAAACCTCGAGGTGAACTGTCCGTCTCTGTTAGAGACTATAGTCCTAGGTACCCCATGAAGTTACACTATCTGTCTAGTTAACTCCTTTGCTAATCGACTTACCGGCCATGATTCCTTGATAGAAATGAAACGTGCGGTCTTTGTCAATCGATCTACTATAACCAATATAGCATCAAAATCTTGACTCGGTCTCAGACTAGTGACAACATCCATCGAGATATCCTCCCACTTCCACTAAGGAATGGGAAGTGGGTGTATCTCTCATCCTGGTCGATGATGCTCGATCTTGACCTACTGACAGGTCGCACACTTAGATATATATCTCACCACATCTGGCTTCAGACCTCCCCACTAGAAAGAGCGTCTGATATCCCAATACATTTTACTCACACCAGGATACACTGAGTAAGGTGTAGCGTGGGCCTCCTGTAGGATCCGCTATTTCAACTCTTGATCTGAGGGCACACACACGCGCTCCTGGCGTCTCAAAACTCCATTAGCACAGACGGAAAACTGAGGTGCCTCTCCTCGAGATATCCGGTCATGGATCCGTGTCAAAGCTGGGCAACCCTCTTGCTTCTATCGGATTTCAACCAACTGATCAAGCAACAACTCTAAGCTAGACAAGTTGCTGTCGGAATCCAGAAAATAGATATCCATTTCTAACCATGCCAAGTCTCGTTGTAATTGAGGTTGAGCTGTCAACCGAGCGATCGCCATCTCCCAGGGAGTCTTCCTACTGAGGGCATCAGCTACCACATTCACTCTCCCCGGGTGGTATAAGATCTCCAGATCAAAGTCCTTGATCAACTCCAACCATCTCCTCTGGTGGTTATTCAACCCCCTCTTTGTGAATATGTACTTCAAACTCTTATGGTTTGTGAATATCTGACACCTAGCTCCGTACAAATAATGGTTCTAGATCTTCAAAGCATGAACAACATCAGCTAACTAAAGATGGTGGGTAGGGTAGTTCTCCTCATACGTCTTCAGCTGTCTAGACGTGTATGCTATAACCTTACCCCTCTGCATCAGAAAACATCCCAAGCCGAGCTTGGATGCATCGTTGTAAACCACAAAGTCCTCAATGCCCTCTAGCTGAGCTAGATAGGAGCGGAGGCCAGCCTCCTCTTCAACTACTCATAGCTTTACAGGCACGACTCAGACCACACGAATCTCTTAGACTTCCTCAACAAGGAAGTGAAAGATCGGGCGATAATTGAAAAGCCCTCCACAAAACGACGGTAGTAGCTTGTCAATCCTAGGAAGTTGCATACTTCTTTGACGTTCCTAGGAGGCGGGCAAGATGCTACAAGCTCGATCTTCGTCGGATCTACCTTGATCCCTTCAGCGGAAACAGTGTGACCAAGGAAGACCACCTCAGACATCCAAAACTCACACTTAGAGAGCTTAGCGTAAATCTCTCTATCTTGCAAGACTTGGAGTACGATCCTTAAGTGTCATGTGTGTTCCTCTCTGTTGTGAGAGTATACCAAAATATCATCGATGAAGATCACCACGAACTAGTATAGGAAGTCGATGAAGATGTTGTTCATCAACTCCATGAACACTACAGACGCATTCGTGAGACCGAATGACATCCCCACAAACTTCTAGTGGCCATACCTGGTCCGAAATGTCATCTTGGCTATGTCCTGCTCTCTCACCCTCAATTGGTGATGTCCGGATCTTAGATCCATCCGAGAAAACACTGAAGCCCTGTGCAGCTGGTCCCAAAGATTGTCAATACAGAGCAATGGGTACTTATTCTTGATTGTCACCTTGTTAAGCTCTTGGTAGTCAATACATAACCTCATCGACTCGTGTTTCTTCCTGACGAAGAGTACTGGTGCGCCCCAAGGAAATACACTAGGGCGGATGAAGCCCTTCTCAAATAACTCCACGAGCTGCTTCTTAAGCTCAAGCATTTAGATAGGCACCATGTGATAAGGAGCCTTCGAGACCGGTCTCGTCCCGGGCTCTGGATCAATGCCAAAGTCTACACTCCTTGGTGGAGGTAAACCTGATGGCTCTCCAAAAACGTTGGTAAACTCGCATGCTACCGGAATATCCTCCAATGCTGGACTCGTACTATCCTTCATAACATATCACTAGAAAGCCTCGCAATGTTGACCAATAAGTCTCGCAGCTCGGACTGCACTGATGACTGTATCGGTCTTTTCGAGATCTCATCCTCGGAAAATCTCTACATGGCATGACTCTGTAGTTACCGTCACCGTCCTCTTGCCGATATCCAGAACTGTCTGATGTCGATCCATCCAATCCATGCCCAAAATGACTTTTTCATGTACTAAGTACATGACAAAGAAGTCAGCTGGCCAATCGCGACCTCCAAATCTAATAGGGCAATCACGAACGTCTCGTGTGCCTCTAATCTTACCCCATCAGGTAATCCTATAAAGAAGGGTCTCCCCTCTACGGTAACTAAGGCCAATCTATCTACACATGCATCAGATATAAAAGAATGCGTAGCACCGGTATCGAAAAGAACTTTGACAAGAAAACCATTAATATGAATGGTACATGTGGTCACTGAAGCTGCCGGCTCCATTGCACTCCTCAACTCATAAACTCTAGTTGAAGAGTCTCTAGTGTCTAACGTACCACCAACTCGTCCTCTACCTCTCCCTTGTCATAGAGCGAAAGCCCGAGGAGTGGTAAAACCAAGATCTCTCTACTGCTGCTGGTGGTGGTATAGAGGCTCTTTCTACCTCCTACAACGCTGGCAGGTGAAGATCACTACTGAGATAGCGCCTTGCCCTGACGGCAAAATGCAGCTCTGTGTCCCGGCTTGCCACAGGAAACACAAGTCAATGCGGTCTTCTTACAATCAGCTCAGATGTGTCTGATACCTCCGTCATTATGACACTGCCGACCTTGGTCAGAACTCTGCATCGTTTGCTGGAAACCAGAGCGTCCCGGCATCTAAATACACCCAAACACATGTGCTCTAGCTCCAATACTAGCTGGTCCAGTCCTATGTCTCTTCTCAAGACCTCCTACCTGAGAAGCTCGCCTGTAAAGGAATGACAACGGAAACCAACAAGATAGGAGCGTGTAAACTCTCTCAACCTTCGACAGAAAAGATAAACATACTAATCCCCCTCGGGTGATGTGGTCGGACCAAACAAAGACAACTCCTCCTAAAACTTTTTGACAATTTCAGTAATAGTGAGATCCTCGAATCCAGCCTTGAGAAAATCTTGAAGTCGATCTCTCCTCATAGCTGCAGGACAATAGCAATCCTTGTCACTGTCTTCATCTACTCATAGGTAGTAACCTCACTGCGCATGGTCCTCCACTAGTGATGAGCCTGATCCTACAACAATGTTTGTGCTATATCGACTCGACGACCATCTAGACAACAGATCGCCTCCATAGCTAGATCCAACTAGCCTAGCCAAAGCTCCACCTCTAATCCGGTCTTCCCTCTGAAAGAAGGAACCTTCAGCTGCTTGAAAGCCTTCAACCAACAGTTGGGCCTCGACTCTCTTGCCTCATCCAGAACTCTAGCAACCTCAGCACCTCTAGCTGGTGCAATAACCTCCTGTATCACTCTCTGCGAAACCTCAACTGATCTCGCAGGTACTGGCGGTGCAGGTGCAGGTTCATCAGTCCTGATAGCCTCCTCGACTCTCTAAACGTAGTCTCAATATGTAGATATTTGATGGACACTCAACCGGACTCGGTCGAGTGTGCTTTCTGTGCTCCGGACGTAGCAGCGGTCCCGTTCCGAACCTCAGGAACAACACTCTCAACAACCTCTTCGGTGAACGCTTCAGCGATAGGCGGATCAACAATTGAGTCTTGGCCCCGACCTCGATCTAGTGAAGGTCTCCCCGTACGCCCTCGTCCACGGAAGGCAGGTGGAAGAGGTGGTCGACCCCTTGTTCGCCCCATTGTAGATGTAGCTCTAGTACGCGCCGTCTATGATAGGAATATATATTGATATATAAGGCCATACTATCACCTATTGTAGAAATCCAAAAAAAGCACATAAAGGCCAACATAAAAGAAAACTAACTGCTGAGATCCGTGGAGGTGATGGTGGTCGTCCGTACATCTATCCCAAACCGACAAGTTTAAAACAAAAACCCCTTTTCAAAACGTAGACCCCTTGCGGGTTCTGTTTATTTATCTATTCGACCTTTAGAAGATTACGAGTGCCATTGTTTAGAGCTTTGATACCATATTGTAACACCTCAAGTTCTGGGAACTCGAAGCGTTACAGGCTAGGACCTCACAATGGGTCCCGACCCCCAAAGTAGCAACGACAACATCGGATCTTACAACAAGTAACGAATAAATGAAAACCAAAACTTATAATAAAACCAAAGGTTATAACAAAGGGAAGCGTAAAGATTCAAAGCCGAGTTCAAAACAAAAGAAAGAACAACAACTGAAAATAAACCCGATCCTGTCCTATAATGTACGGTAACCCCGGCTGACCACACCGTCCAGATTAGTCAACAACATCTCTAACCTGCGGAATGTCTACAACATTGGTATAAACCGTTGGCTAACATACTAGATATCAGAAAAACAGTAAAGGCACAAACATACATAAGGTAACATAAACATATAACATGCTCGCACTCAACCGGTTATTATCTTTCATCAAGTTATCCATTACTAATTTAAGCCTCATGACAGCCCGGATTGAAGGTTCCAATGGAGCAAGCATGAAGAAAAGAAGAAGAAATTGACCTTAGTCGGTTCGAGCCATGCACCGGCTTGTGTTTAGCCATGATTATGGCCATGCAGCCATTGACCTCGGTCCAGCCCTCACCCATCTCGGCCGAGATGATTTCTGGGCCATCTGAGATCGTTCGCTGGTCCCCCACGATACTTGGCACACTGCTCTTCCAGCCAACGATTTTCTCTCCCATGATGGAGGAGTGTCTTGTTGCAGGCTACATATTTGTTGCAGGGATTCTTCCAATCCATTCAATTCTCTAACATTCCTAAGTTTGAAATCAAAAGTTTGGAGAAGAGAAGAAATGAGACTCAATTGAAGTGAAGAGAAAAAACACCATTTTCATAGCTTTTGAATGAGCTTTTGAGAGACTTGTAGTGAGGAAAGTTGTAGAGATTGTTGAGCTTGACTTGAAGCTACTCTTGGATGGTTTTAAGCTTATTCTAAACTTAATATTCAGCTTGTTTCTTATTTTATATTGCTTCCTATCTCTTTATCTAGCTATGACATGCATGTTTGTTGTTTTGACGATGAATGAAGTTGAGATGATTTTTGTTGGATAAGTAGCATGTGATTCTAGGGAGATGGATGAAAGGTTATGGCTAGGATAATGATAGATTGGACTTAGATGTATCTTAGGATAGTTGCTTGCTCGAAATACATAGCTCAACTTACAGTCTCGGTCCGTTCTTAAACCATTTTGGCCAAGGTGTTCTTGATCCACCCGAGATGTGTTAGCTGTTGTTCTTATAGTGTTATATCTTCATGTTAGGGAGTTTGAGAGTTGAAATCCTAGTGTTTGTTGATCCTAATATAGCATTAGGATGACCTATGTTAGTAAACTAGGTGAGTGATGAGACTTACCCGGTATTTCCTGCTCTTACGTATAGAAGATGACAGACATTAGGTAGTAGTGAGCTTCAACAGCCGCTATTGGATTGAGTGTCCTAGGATTGTTGTTTAGGACTTGCCTCTTCGAGACTTACCCGGTAAGGAGAGGTTTGACCCCTAGGTAGTAATCCGGTTTGTGTAGAATCCCCAACCTCAGGTTCCTAGAGACTTACCTGGTAATAGGACCTTGGGTGCGGGATGAGTGGACCATGAGACCTACCCGGTGATTGATCCCATTAGAGAAACATTCCTTCCCAACATACGCAGCTTATCCTAGATTGATTAGAAGCTTCATTCCATGCCATAACCGGACATCCGAATCTCTAGAATCCGCTCTCTATACATTGATCTTATATCTTGTGTTTGTTTTGTTGTTTGGTTGACATTGTCGTTGATTGTGATCTTTCTTTGATCACCATAAACCCATCAAAAACATATGATTTTCACTTCTTTGCTTCCATCTCTTTTCTTATCTTAGGCCTTTACTATCCTTGATCATTGCTTGATTTAATCTCACCTTGGTCTTTGTGTTCGACCTTGGAATGCTTTTCTTTCTACCTTGCAATCCGTACACTGCGGGTTGGTTAGGATTTTTGGATTTTAGTTCGAGTTATAAATATAAGACTTTGTGTGCATGATTTGGGAGAACAAGTTCTTGGCACTCTTGCCTCAGATTTGCTTTCACATCCTAAAAAACACCACAACAAGTTTTTGGCGCCGTTGCTTGGGACTAGTTAAGATTGAATCTTTGTGTGTGATTGTTCATAGTTTAGGTCTTTATTTTGTCCGTGATCTCGTTTGGTTTGTGTTTTGTATTTTTCAGGACGTCTCTCACTCTTTAGGTGCATGCGAAGATCTCGTGGCAAGGATTTAGCTCCATTTGATCCCGGACCGAAGAAGACCCTTAGAACGAGATCTAAAGGTGCTAAGAAGAAGAAAGAGATGGCCGAAGTAAACCTTAGGGCTGAGTTGGATGAAGATTTAGAGCAATTGAGACTTAGTGATGAAACTTTGGAAAATGAGAGGAGACTTGCAAACGAGAGGTAAGAAGCCATTAGGAGGGAGATTGAGGAAATTAGGCAAGCTTTTGAGCAAAGGGAGCTTAATCTTCGTCAACCACCGCCTCAACCGGCGGCACATGTTAGGTTTCAACCAATAATTATTGAGGAGCCACAAACACTTGACCAACGCATGGATTTGGCTCAAAGGGTACCGTCCAGGTGTCTATTTAGGAGATCCCGCAGCTCATGACTATGAGCTCCGCCCTCAAGTGCTACAAATGTTTCGACACAATCAATTTGGAGGGATGGAAGGAGAGTCACCTCAAGTGCTACAAATGAATTACGCAATTTTGATGGAGATTCTAAGACCGCCTAGATTGGAGAACAACAACCATAAGCTTAGGGCTTTTTTCCTTATCACTTAAGGATAAAGCCTTGGCTTGGTACCAATCCATACCACAAGGACGAGTGGCCACTTGGGAGGAGATGACAACCGAGTTCTTGACAAAGTTCTTCCCACCTTCCAAGACAACCGAACTAAGAGGGAAGATAAATGTTCACCATGTAGGATAGAGAGAGCCTATTCAAATTTTGGGAGAGATTCAAGCATCTCCTCCTAGATTGTCCACACTATGGAATTTCGAAGATAGAGTTGTTGGAGATTTATTTCAAGGGGCTTGATGAGGATAGTCAGTTCAAGCTCCAATCACTTTCCTGTGGTACATTTGTGGAGAAGTATGTGGATGAGGCTTGGGAGTTTGTGGAGAAGCAAGCCTTGGTGATAGAGAAATACTCCCATAGGAAGAGTGATGGGAGAAGACCGGGAGCTTATGGAGTGAGTGAAGTGACCATGAGCAATTTCAAGCTTGATGCCATCAACAATGAGTTGAAGTCCTTGAGAGAGTTGTGTGCTACCACTTTGAAGAATCAAGCAACTCCTCAAGTGCAAGTGCAATCTCAAGCAAATTTGGCTTCTAAGGAGGAAGATGTGAATTATATGGGGAGGAACAACTTCAAAGGGGGATACCAAGGCCTTAGGAACTTCAACAATAATAGGAACTTCAGCAACTACCGACCCAACCACGACCATCCTGGGTTCTCATACTCTAACCCGGATGGTGCCTTAAACCCTCCCGCTTCAACAAGCCAAGCACCACCACCGAGGTCTTCACAAGACCCTCCACCCGGTTTTGCTCAACCTCCAAAGGATAGGATGGAAATGATGTTTGAACTTCTTGGGAGGTTGAGTGGTCTTGAGAGCGTGTGACATAAATTACCAAAGCTCAAAAGGTGCTAGAAGCACAGATGCTCCAAAAGGCGGGAGATGCACAAAGGGATCCGAGGACAACCCAAGAGGGCAAGTGTTAGCAATTACCACTAGGATTGGATTGAGCATAAATGATCCCTTGCCCATGGGGAATAAGGTGATGATGGAAGAAGAACCAAAGCAAGATAAAGGTGGAAAAAGCAAGGAGGATGAACCAATCTATGTGCCACCTCCTCCATACAAGTCACCGCTACCATTCCCCCAATCTAGAGCAAGAGCTCGATTGGACAAACACTTTGGTAAATTCCTTGAACTTATGTCTAAATTGCATATTAACATTCCGTTCATGAATGCTATATTAAGTATGTCGGCTTACGGGAAATTCTTGAAAGAGATACTCTCCAACAAGAGGAAGTTGGAGGAGTATGGTGAAGTGACTATGACAAAGAGATCCTCCGAGTTGATTCAAACCATGAGGGAGGAGATGCCCCCTAAGCTGCGTGATCCGGGCTCATTTTGTGTGCCTATTGGTGTTGGTGATGTGCAATATGAAGCTCTTTGTGACCTTGGTGCTAGTGTAAGCATAATCCCGCTTGCACTATGCAAAAAGGTTGGGCTAGGAGAGCCAAATTCGGTCAAGATGAACCTCTACATGGAGGATCGATCCATCACCCATCCGGTAGGAATACTAGAGGACATCCCGGTGCAACTCGGAAAGTGCTATGTGGCAATTGACTTCGTTGTGTATGACATTCCGGCAGATTATCCCGTTCCCATCATCTTGGGAAGGCCATTCTTAGCTACATCCGGATGTCTAGTCGATTACAAGAATGGAACCGTCTCATTCAACATAAGAGAGGACCACATAAAGTTCAATTGTCCACAATGGTGAAGGGGCCAACTCTAGATGAAGATATCTTTGACATTGGTGATGATGAAGAGTCTAGAGAGGTTGTGAGTTCCATCTTGATCAAGGACCCTATGGAGAAATTTCTTAGCATGATCATCATGGAGGAAGGTCTAGGGAGCATTGCAATGAAGAAATCCGAGCCTTGGATGCATTAGAAGAAGAGCCAAATGCTGAATTTGAAGCACTAAAAGAGGAACCAAGTACTGAAATTGAAGAGAGGGGCAAATCTGGTGTTGATTTTGGTTAGAAGCAAGTCATCTCGACTGAGATGAGTTTAGATCCATCCGAGGTGAACACAACAGAACCTCACCTTGGTTCATACCTCGACCGAAACACCACTGAGCCAACCAAAACTCCTGAACTTCAAGAAAGGTTTCCAATTATTGTTGATGAAGCTTCAACGTCTCTTGGGGAGTCTTCCATGGCTTTGGATTCATCTAATGATGAGCTATATGGAGCACATACCATTGAGAAAGGTCCTCCTAAACTTGATCTTAAACCTCTCCCTTCGTATTTAATGTATGCTTTCCTTGGTGATAATTCTACATATCCTGTGATTGTGAATGCATCTTTGAGGGACGATGAACTTGAGAAGCTTTTGACTGAATTGAAATTGCATAGGAAAGCTACAGGTTACAACATTGATGACTTAGTTGATGTTAAACCATCATTTTGCATGCATAAAATCTTAAGGAAGACATTCATAAGCCATCTATTGAACCTCAAAGGAGATTGAACCCTATCATGAAAGAGGTAGTCAAGAAAGAGATCTTGAAATTGCTAGATGCGGGAATCATTTTCCCAATTTCGGATAGTAAGTGGGTTAGTCCCGTTCATGTAGTGCCTAAGAAGGGTTGGATGACCATAGTAACTAATGAGAATAATGAACTTATCCTGACTAGGACGGTTACGGATTGGAGGATGTGTATTGACTATAGGAAACTTAATGTGGCCTCTAGGAAAGATCATTTCCCTCTTCCCTTTATTGACCAAATGCTAAAATGTTAGCTCAACATTCTCATTTTTGTTATCTTGACGGTTATAGTGGATTTTTCCAAATCCTGATTCACCCGAATGACCAAGAAAAAACTACATTCACATGTCCATGGGGAATATTTGCATATAGGAGGATGCCATTTGGGTTGTGTAATGCACCCGCCACCTTTCAAAGGTGTATGATGGCTATTTTTTCTGAATATATTGAGAATATCATAGAAGTGTTCATGGATGATTTCTCGGTGTATGGATCTTCATTTGATGATTGTCTTGCTAATCTATCTTTGGTGTTGAAAAGATGTGAAGAGACTAACCTTGTTTTAAATTGGGAGAAGTGCCATTTCATGGTTAGAGAAGGTATAGGGTTGGGACATTTGGTTTCCCATAGAGGCATGGAGGTTCATCGAGCCAAGATTGAGACAATAGAGAAGTTGCCGCCACTTACCTCGGTGAAGGGGTAAGGAGTTTCTTAGGGCATGCCGGTTTTTACCGGAGGTTCATTACAAATTTCTCTAAAATTTCTAAGCCTCTCACTAACCTACTAATGAAGGATTTTGAGTTTGTGTTTTAAAGGGGTTTTCCTTGAGGCTTTTTGTAGTTTGAAGGATGCTTTGATCACCGCCAACCTTTGGATTGGAGCTTACCATTTGAGGTGATGTGTGATGCGAGTGATGTGGCCGTTGGGGCCGTGCTTGGACAAAGGAAATATGGGCTTACACATTCCATCTACTATGCTAGCAAGACGCTAGACGAGGCCCAACTCAACTATGCCACCACCGAGAAGGAGTTGCTAGCGGTTGTGTACGCTTTTAAGAAGTTCCGGTCATACCTAGTTGCAGCCAAGGTGATCGTGTACACGGATCATGTTGCGATCCGTTATTTACTCAAAAAGAAGGATGCCAAACCTCGTTTGATCCGGTGGATCCTTCTTCTCCAAGAATTTTATTTGCAGATTAGAGATAAGAAGGGGTCCGAAAACTGCATAGCGGACCACCTTAGTAGCCTTCCTCTTTTGGAGATTGAGAGAGATTTGATCCCAATTGATGACTCATTATGGGATGAGCAATTGCAAGTGGTGGAGGAGTGTCTACTTCATGTGTCTAGAGGAAGAGAGCCATGGTTCGTGGATATTGTGAACTACTTGGTTTGTGAAGAAGTGCCGCCGGGGATGCCCTTTGCCCAAAGAAAGAAGTTTTTCAAGGACGTGAGGCACTAATTTTGGAGTGAACTTCTCTTGTTCAAGAGAGGACCGGATGGAGTATTCCGAAGATGCATTTTGGAGGATGAGATGGAGAGCGTGATCCGGCATTGCCACTCTCTACCATGTGGAGGACACACAAGCTCACATAAGACTTGTGCCAAGGTATTGCAATCCGGATTTTATTGGCCTAGTTTGTTTTGTAATGTGTAGAATTTTGTTGTGGCATGTGACGCTTGTCAAAGGACGGGCAACATTTCAAGAAGAAACGAGATGTCATTGACTAACATTCAAGAGGTGGAGATATTTGACGTTTGGGGTGTGGACTTCATGGGTCCATTCCGCTCCTCATGTGGAAATCTCTACATCCTCTTGGCGGTGGGATACGTATCTAGGTGGGTCGAAGCAATCACCTCTCCCACAAATGACCCGAAGTTATTGGTGCGGTTCTTCAATCGAGTGATCTTCCCGAGATTTGGAACACCAAGAGCAATTATAAGTGATGGAGGGAAGCACTTCACCGCTAGAAACTTTTGATCTTTGTTGGCCAAGAATGGGGTGACTCACAAGGCTGCAACAACTTATCACCCTCAAACAAGTGGGCAAGTCGAGATCTCAAACCGGGAGATCAAGGGGATTTTAGAGAAGATGGTATCAAGGGGTAGAAAGGATTGGGCCATGAGTCTAGATGATGTCTTGTGGGCATATAGAACCGCCTTCAAAACACCAATTGGAACAACCCCCTACAAGTTGGTCTATGGCAAGTTTTGTCACCTCCCAGTTGAAATGGAGCATAGAGCGTTTTTGGGACATCAAGTGGTTGAAATTTGATATTAAAGATGCCGGTGAGAGAGGTTGTTTGACATCAACACACTTGAGGAGCTTAGACTTGATGTCTACGAGAACGCCCAAATTTACAAGGAAAGAACCAAGCGTTGGCATGACAAGCGCCTCATTCCGAAGGAGTTGAGTAAAGGAGACTTGGTCCTTCTCATTAACTCAAGGTTGCATCTCTTCCCCGGAAAGCTCAAGTCAAGACGGATTGGCCCATATGTGGTGAGGAAGATCTTTCCTCATCGAGTGGTTGAAATTGGAGGAGATCATTGTGATAAATTTAAGGTGAATGGGCACCGGTTGAAGAAGTACATCCGGGAAGCTCTAGTTGATGTGTTTGCCTCGATTCACCTTGAGTAGACACTCCGTAGTTTGGTCAAGCTAATCACCTTAAAGAAGCGCTTGGTGGGAGGCAACTCATTGGTAGATATTTTTCCCTTTTCGTTTTGCTTTTATTTTTGTTTTTGCTTGTGTGTGTGTTTTCTTTTGTCTTTGATGATAGGTTGTAGGAGTTGTGATGAGTGTTGATGTTTTTGGAGGCCATTGTGGACCTTATGGATTCATTGGAGTAAAGTTCAAGATCCGAACACTTAGGCAAAGGAAGTACGGAAGGTCATCTCGACCGAAGTGGTGCATGCTCCATCCGAGATGCACTCAACAGAACCTCACCTCGATCTGGACCTCGGTCTAGATGCCTTGGTGATGATCCGAGATATTTCTGCTGAGCCATGTTTGCTCTGGTGTGTGCCCGTACTTCATGGATGCAGCTCGCACTTTCATCTCCACATGAGTGAACCGAAATACCGACTTCCTGACTTTTTACATTGTGAGGACTTCTTTCACTCTCTATTTAACTTTCACAATGGGGACATTGTGGTTCTTAAGTATGGGGTGTAGTTTTCATGATCCTTTGCATGATCGCATCTAGGATAGTTTCATTTATTGTCACACGTTTCTTTTCATGCTTTGCATTGTATATACTTATGTCAAAAATCCAAAAAAATCGAAAATTTTTAAAAAACATTTTCGTGCTTCTAAGTTTAGATATGACCCTAATGATGATTTTTCTTTTGTGTATTGGCTATCGATGCCCTTGTGTGTTGAATGGAGTTATGCATATGTGGACTTGAATACTTCTCTTGAATCCTATGTATGAATTGTGATGATGATGATGATGTTTGTTTTGATTGGATTGAGAATTGGTAGTGGAAATTACATGCTAGTTCTTGCAGATCATCTAGGAATGATTAAGTCAATTCATCTCTCTTATTCTTATCTTGATCATGTTGTTTGAGCACCTCACTTGATTAAAAATTTGACCTCTTTTGACCCATCCGGGATAGGAGCATGTTAGTGTGTTTTGTGCAAAAAGCAAGTGTGGGGTGATGTGAAGTGAATGAATGTGGTGAATGAAGAAGTTAAATGTGTTTTGATAAGTGTAGAAAAAATATAGGTTTGGGGACGTTGGTTTTGATGACGAGTAACTCAACACCATTCACATAATCGGGTGTTTGTGTCTTGCCAAAGTCGGATAAACCGAATGTCCTAACGAGCCTTGGTATGTGTGCCCGGTGTGAGGCTCCTCGGAAAAATCCCGAGGACCGCTAACCACCAAGGTTTCGGATTTTGTACACCAATGCCATTGTCTCAAAAATAAGTGAATAAAAATGAAAAGAAAAAGAAAAGAAAGAAAAGGAGAGAAACACACTTTGGTGGATGAAGAACAAAAATGAAGTAGTGTTTAGTCCCTTTCCCGGATTATCAACTCTTAACCTTAGAAATTCCCACCCTATCATCACGTTTCTTGGCCTTTTCTTTCCTAAGTCCTTGTGACCTATTTGTATATGTGTATGACTTAGTGATCTAGATTGGATATCCTCATGATCATCTTGACATTCTCATGTTTGCCTTTCATGCGTATTTTCGACTTAAGTGTGATTGTCTTTCCATGTCTCTATTCTTTTAATGCATGATTGCTCATCCAATGCCATGAAACATAACTATAAAGGTGATCTAGACTTGAAGCACAATTCGAAAAAGATTTTCTGTTTTTTCGCATTCATAACTCACGCCATCTCGTAGCCTAGATTTGAACCTTGCTCAAGGACGAGCAAGCGACAAGTATTTGGTATTTTGATGACGTGATTTATGAAACTAGATTAGGCACTCTTTTAGGTAGTTTTACATTCATTCATGCATGGTTTTCCACATGTTCGGGAAGTTTTATGCTTTATCGAGTCATATTGTCAGAATAGACGTTTACACGAGCATTTGTCGGTTTTGTAGGTATTTTGAGGAGATTTCATACATTATTGCTCATATCCGAGGGTCAAGCCTTATGAAGGCCCGGATTCAAGGTTCCAATGGAGCAAGCATGAAGAAAAGAAGAAGAAATTAACCTTAGTCGGTTCGAGCTATGCACCGCCTTGTGTTTACCCATGATTATGGCCATGCAGCCATTGACCTAGGTCCAGCCCTCACCCATCTCGGCCGAGATGATTTCTGGGCTATCCGAGATCGTTCGCTGGTCCCCCACGACACTTGGCACACTGCTCTTCTGGCCCACGATTTTCTCTCCCATGATGGAGGAAAAGTGTCTTGTTGCAGCCTACATATTTGTTGCAGGGATTCTTCCAATCCATTAAATTCTCTAACATTCCTAAGTTTGAAATCAAAAGTGTGGAGAAGAGAAGAACTCCATTGAAGTGAAGAGAAGAACACCATTTTCATAGCTTTTGAATGAGCTTTTGAGAGACTTGTAGTGAGGAAAGTTGTAGAGATTGTTGACCTTGACTTGAAGCTACTCTTGGATGGTTGTAAGCTTGTTCTAAACTTAATATTCAGCTTATTTCTTATTTTATATTGCTTCATATCTCTTTATCTAGCTATGGCATGCATGTTTGTTGTTTTGATGATGAATGGAGTTAAGATGATTGTTGTTGGCTAAGTAGCATGTGATTCTAGGGAGATGGATGAAAGGTTATGGCTAGGATAATGATAGATTGGACTTAGATGTATCTTGGGATAGTTGCTTGCTCGAAATTAAATATATCAACTTACAGTCACAGCCCGTTCTTCAACTATTTCGGCCGAGGTGTTCTTGATCCACCCGAGGTGTGTGAGTTGTTGTTCCTATAGTGTTATATCTTCATGTTAGTGAGTTTGAGAGTTGAAATCCTAGTGTTTGTTGATCCTAATATAGCATTAGGATAACCTATGTTTGTAAACTAGGTGAGGGATGAGACTTACCCGGTAATTCCCGCTCTTAGGTATAGAAGATGACAAATATTAGGTAGTAGCGAGCTTCAACAACTGCTATTGGATTGAGTGTCCTAGGATTGTTGTTTAGGACTTGCCTCTCCGAGACTTACCGGGCAAGGAGAGGTTTGACCCCTAGGTAGTAATCCGGTTTGTGTAGAATCCCCAACCTTAGGTTCCTAGAGACTTACCCGGTAATAGGACCTTGGGTGCGGGATTAGTTGACCATGAGACCAACCCGGTGATTGATCCCATTAGAGAAACATTCCTTCCCAACATACGCAGCTTGTCCTAGATTGATTAGAAGCTTCATTCCATGCCATAACCGGACATCCGAATCTCTAGAATCCGCTCTCTATACATTGATCTTATATCTTGTGTTTGTTTTGTTGTTTGGTTGACATTGTCGTTGATTGTGATCTTTCTTTGATCACCATAAACCCATCAAAAACATATGATTTTCACTTCTTTCTTTTCATCTCTTTTCTTATCTTACGCTTTTACTATTCATGATCATTGCTTAATTTAATCTCACCTCGGTCTTTGTGTTCGACCTCGGAATGCTTTCCTTTCTACCTTGCGATCCGTACACTGCGTGTTGGTTAGGATTTTAGGATATTAGTTTGAGTTATATATTTAAGACTATGTGTGCATGATTTGGGCAAAAAAGTTCTTGGCACTCTTGCCTCGGATTTGCTTAGCTTTCACATCCTAAAAACACTACAACACAAGGCATAACGCATCAGGAATGAAATAATTACTAGAAGACTATAACTTATAGTCTCCATGATCTCTAAGAGATCTCCACAAGCTAGGGTCACAAACCCTAGTCTTACAAACTCACAAGGGTCAACAACATCAACACAAGCCAAGGGAAGGAATGAGGGAAACAAGGAAGGAAAGAAGCTCACCGAAGATGGGGCTATTGTAGACAAAATCGTGGGTGCGGCCAGACAGTACCGCTGGGGTGGCACTGGGGAAGATCCGCGGGGGCGGGAATGTGTAGCCGTAGGGGTGGTGCATTGACAAAGGGTGGCGTTGGGGTTTTTCTTGACAAGAAACTCACAACAAGGGATCAAAATCTTGATTCCTTGATCCAAACACGTCCACACTCAACCAAGGGAGCTTGAGAACAACAACATATTAACAACGGAAAGACCATCAAGAATCAAGACTCGATCTTGTCCTTGAAGAAGAAGAAGAGAAGAATGAAAAGGAAGAGAAGAAAAGGGGAGGGAAGATGCAACAAGCTCAAGAACGTGACAAAAAAATCAAGGAGAAGAAGACTTACACATTTAGTAGGGTTCACAAGGAAGAAGGATGCAACTTTCACGAGATTGAAGAACGTAAGCAACAAACGGAAAAAGGAAGAGAATGCGGGATTTTATAGGGAACGATGGAAAAAGATAGAAGGAAGGACGTCTTTAGGGTTAGAAGATCAATGGAAAGCCGGCCCATAAGATAGAAGATTGGATTTTCTATCTATGCAAATAAATAAAACAAAACAAAAATCAGATCGGCGCGATATGGGGCAAAACCGTAGGGGCGGTTGACCATGCCACGGGGGCGGCACTCTTCACCGCGGTTGAGATGAAGGCAAAAACTGGGGCATTACAGTGATAATTTTCATAGGGCTAAGCAAACTAGATCTACTTTCCTTTTTCTCAGTCATATTCCAAGGATTGTTTTGATCTTGTACATTGTGATGCTTGGGGCCCTTATCTAACTCCGACTACTACAGGAGCTTGTTATTTTTTGAATCTTGTTGATGATTTTTCTAGCGGAGTTTGGATAGATCTTATGGATAATAAAACTAAAGTTGCCTCTTTGATTACTTATTTTTGCGCCATGACAAGTCGACAATTTGGTAAACAAATTAAAAGTTTCCGTAGGGACATTGTAACTGAATTTACTTGCATGCGATCTTTCTTCCAACAAAATGGTATTGAATTTCAAACTTCTTGTGTTGGTACGCCTCAACAGAATGGTAGGGCTGAAAGAAAGCATAGGCATATTTTTAAAAATTGTAGCTTGGGCACTTCGCTTTCATGCTCATCTCCCGTTGAAATTTTGGGGTAATTGCATTATGACAACTACTTATTTAATTAATCGAACTCGAACTCCTCTTCTTCAAAACAAAACTCCTTTTCAGATTTTACACGGTCATTTACCGGGTTATAGTCGTTTGTGAGTTTTTGGTTTGTGTTTTGCTTCCATTATACCTCGGCAAGGTGATAAATTTGCCTCCAGGGTTCGAAAATGTGTTTTTGTGGGTTATCCTAAAGGTCAAAAAAGTTGGAAAGTCTGTGATCTAGAGACCAATGAACATTTTGTATCTACTTATGTTTTCTTTAATGAAACACATTTCCCTTTTCAGCCCACTTCATCTCAAGTTGCACAATTAAGTGTAGAACCACACCCATTTATTTTTGATGAAACCTGTAACCTTGTATCTCATTTGTAGACGGATGTCAGGGGGAGTGGGGTTCAATCTTCTTCTAATTCCATTCAAGTTCCCGACCCTACCTCCACAGATGCCCCCACGTAGATGGATGTCAGGGGAGTGGGGTTCAATCTTCTTCTGACTCCTTTCAAGCCAACTCTGATCCTATCTCCACATTTCCCTCAAGCAGATAGTTGATAGGGGTGGGGTTCAATCCTCTCCGGTGGCTGTTCAAGATCTAACTCGATCTCTACCCGTGATAAGACTCCTTCTATAAAGGTAAGAGACTATGTTTGTAACACTGTGCGGGGCCGTGTGGCTTCCTCATTTTCTTCACCTCAACCGTCATAATCATCAGGTACATCATATCATATAGCTAATTATGTTAACTATTTACGGTTTTCGTCTTCCCATGTTGCTTTTCTTGCCGCTATTCAATCTATTCTGGAGCCTATAGTTGTTGTTGTTGTTGCTTCTAACCCTTTGTGGAAACCTGGGATGCAAGCCGAGATTGATGCTTTGCAATGGAATGGGACTTAGCTTGGACACTTTATGATCTTTTCCTGACAAGAAACTCATTGGTTGTAAATGGATTTATAGAGTGAAATGCAAGTATGATGGTACTCTTGAGAGATATAAGGCAAGACTTGTGGTTTTGGGGAATAATCAAAAGGCTGACATTGACTACAAGGAGACCTTTTCTCTTGTATCTAAGATGTTTCAGTTCAGACTGTTCTAGTTATTGCAGCTATTCAAAATTGGGATTTTCATCAGATGGATGTCCATAATGCTTTTCTCCATGGTGATTTGCATGAGGACGTAACATGAGACCTCCTCTTGATTTTTCTAGTGCTTTTGGCATATTTTGTCAGCTGAATCGTTCCTTGTACGGCCTTCTTCAGGCGCCTAGGAACTGGTTCGCCAAGCTCACTACTGCACTGCACAAGTTAGGCTTCACTCAGTCTCACACTGATTACTCTTTATTTCCTATACTCGATATGGGATTTGCTTGCACATTTAGTGTATGTTGATGGTCTAATTATTGTTGGGAATGAATCCGCTTCTATTGCCATATTTAAAGCGAAATTAAGCTCATGTTTTCATATGAAGGATCTTGGCCTTCTTAAGTACTTCCTTGGTATTTAGATATCTTGTTCTGCTGAAGGATTATTCTTGTCTCCACGGAAGTACACTCTTGATATTCTATATGAGTATGGTTTGCTTGGCTCTAAGTCGTGTGAGTTCCCAATGGAACAAAATCACAAGCTTGCTCTCCTAATCAGTATCGTTGTTTGGTTGGTCTCTTGATCTATTTGACCATCACTTGTCCTGAGAACTGTTTTTCTATTAATACTCTTGATTAGTTTATGCAAGAGCCTACTATTGATCATTGAGAAGCCGTTGTTCGAGTTCTTCGGTATCTTAAGAGTCATCCTGGTCAGGGTATTTTCTTGTCTTATAGTAGTAGTTTGGAACTTACAACCTTCTGTGATTCTGATTATGTAAGGCGTCCTCTCACGTGTCGTTCTGTAATGGTTACTTTGTTCAACTTGGATCTTCTCTAGTTTCTTGGAAGACTAAGAAACAATACACAGTCTCCAGGTCATTTGCTGAAGCTGAATATAGGGTCATGGCTAGCGCATGTTGTAAGCTTATCTGACCGAAAGAGTTGGTTTGTTCTCTCAGTAGTTCTGATCTAGTTCCCATGTGTTTATTTTGTGATAGAAAGATGCTCTTCATATTGTTGCTAATCCGGTTTTCCATGATCGGACTAAGCACATTGAGGTTAACGTTCACTTTATTCGGGATCTCCACCTTGCTGGCACTATTCGTGTAATATCCGGAATTTTTATTCCGTTTAATTCCAAATCAAATCGGACTTCGAGCCGTTGTCGGTTTCCTATTCTATCGAGTATTTCTTCCTTCACAAATTTTATCATTTTATGTAAAATTTAATTCACATAAAATGATAGAATTATATCAAACCCTAATTCTTATAATTATTTATCATTTTATGTAGAATTTAATTCACATAAAATGATAGAATTATATCAAACCCTAATTCTTATAATTATTTATCATTTTATGTAGAATTTAATTCACATAAAATGATAGATTTATATCAAACCCTAGTTATTATAATTCATTCTTATCGATGACTTTAGACGAGATCATGACAAGCTGTGACGAGATCATGACTAAGCTGAGACGAGGCCATGACAAAGCCCGACAAACCTGTGACAAACTCATTCATGGACCTGACAAGGCCATGGCGAGTTTTGACAGGTTTTTGACAAACTATTCAGCCCATTTTTCTTACCTTAACTCAGCCCACTCTTTCTACATAGTTTCAGCCCAACTTTGCCATTGATCCAGCCAGATGTGTTCTCGTTTGTGTGCTGGCCCAGCGGCACATCCAGCCCAGCCTTGTCCTTGTGGTTGTACTGGCCCAGCGGCACTTCTAGCCCAGGAAGAACAGAAGAGCAGCCGACCTTCACGCTTCCTCTTGACTCTAACGTAACGGCTGCTGAGTAAGTGAAGATCTCCCCCTTAACTGCCGGAAATCACGCTGCCCATATCGCACCTTTCCTTCCGCCTGGCCACAGTTTGCAATCTTCCCCTCTGCGTCGCCTTCTGCATCTCACCCAGCAGGCCCTCCTTTGGTCACTCGCAGCAGACGAAGGACACACCAGAGAGCAGCAGGACGGCCAAAATTCTGCACCAACGCTGTCTGAGCAGGTGAACCTTGGCTTGCTCCCTCCTTCACGTCCCAGCCAGTGCAGACTAGGTGCCAGCAAACGTCCGACCTTCTGCACACGCTCAGCAGCCTCCAGGAATCTCTTCTGCACAGGCTATTCGTCTCAGGACTTGGTTTTGCATACAATCAACCCTAGAATCGAGTAAGATCCATACCCATCCTTTCTTGGTCTTTCTCTGGCTTTAACCTTAATATTTATATGCTGATGTGAACCCCGTTGTGTCTCCAAGCCGTACCCAACAGCCTCGGAAGATAGCTTGAAAAGCTGAGGCATTTTCTGAATTTGCGGAAGTGACAATCAGTCAACGTCGGTCCAGTTTTGGGTAGGTTAGACTCCACCTTTACTTCTGATTTTCGGATATGTTTTAGTCGATATTGTATAGTATAACATACTAAAATTTGAGAGGAATCGGAGCTACGGTTTGAGAGTTAATTTGTTCCAAAGTTGACGCCTCATGCAGTTTGTATATATGTGCTGAGTGTTGAAGAAAACAGCAAGTGATGCTGTTTTGTGAGATGGTTTTGAATAAGATATTGATCTCCGTTGGGCTTGAATTTTGGATATGATATAGTTGACATATTGTTGTAGAACATATTAAAATTTGAGAAGTATCCAGCGAGTGGTTTGGGATTTATGATTTTTCAAGTATTTAGTCATAAGCAGTTTTTCTGTTGTGCTGAAATTCGGTTTTGTGAGATAGTTTTAAATAGGATTTTGATCTCCTTTGCAGCTGAATTTTGGATATATTATAGATAAGATTTTATAGTAGAACGTATCAAAATTTGGGATAAATCCAGCTAGTAGTTTAGGAGTTATGATTTTTCAAAGTTAAGACAATGTGTTGTTTGTTAAGTGTTGTAACCAACTCTGGAAATTTTTGTAGAAGTGATGGTTGAACAGTTTTAAGAAATTCTTGCTCCTAGGAGTAGATGAGATATCATAGATGATCTAGGGAATTATTTTGGAATTTTTATAAGATTATTCGAATTTTATATTTGAAGCCAAAGTTAAACCTTAACGATCTTTCCGAAAATAGGGAAATGGGTAAATTGCCAATTTGTAACCAAACTCATCTTTGGGAGTTAGAATATGACTCTTTAGTCTAAAATAAGAGTTTAGGCATGAATTAGGGAATTTTTGGAAGTTTCGAGACCAAGGGTAAAATAGTCATTTTACCATAAATTAATATTGTAATCAATTCCGTTCTATTAAGACCTACTATCTTAGAAGTCTTAGACTTCTAATCACCTAGAAAGTGTGCTGACACACTTGCCTCCTTTGACAGGCCACTGAATTCCTACTGTACAGATCGATTTGCGAATTAGAAAGTCAAGATCTGATTCAGGTAAGTCCACGGACTTACTTAGCTGGCTTCTTGTATGAGTGTAATGTGTATGAGTGGTGTTTGTTAGTTATGATAAACAACGAAACCGGATTAGACCGACTTTATTATTTACGTAATTGACCCAAGTATATGATAACGGGTCGTGACATCATCTGCCTAGTTCTTGCGAGAGTCTAGGAGGTTCCCTGCGACCAGCCCAGTCCGGTAGACGGTCAAATGCATTAGTACCATTCCGCGTTGGTAAACGGGGACAGGGGCGAGGTTTGGGAATCCCTCGTGTCACAAAATAAGTATCATTAGTAATAACCTATCACCTAATTAAAGATAATAAAAGGATTGAGTGTTGTATGTTGATTGTGTATGTTGTGTGTTTGTGCTTTTACCTTTATACTTATGCATAGAATGTTAGCTAACGGTTTTATACCGCTTGTAGATGTCTTGCAGGTTAAAACAGTTGTAGAGAGATCCGGAGGGAATGGTCAGCCGGGTCCACGTACTCATTTATTTGGGGACGGGAATGTCTTATGTTCTTCATATATGTCGTTTTGGTATCTTTGCTTTGTAAGGCTGATACATATTCTTCATGTATATATTGTTTAAAGTTTTCAAATGTTTTAAATACTTTTGTGCCTTGTTGTAAGATCCAAGTTAAATTGTTGTCAAACTAAGTGTTGTAACCAACTCTGGAAATTTTTGTAGAAGTGATGGTTGAACAGTTTTAAGAAATTCTTGCTCCTAGGAGTAGATGAGATATCATAGATGATCTAGGGAATTATTTTGGAATTTTTATAAGTTATTCGAATTTTATATTTGAAGCCAAAGTTAAACCTTAACGATCTTTCCGAAAATAGGGAAATGGGTAAATTGCCAATTTGTAACCAAACTCATCTTTGGGAGTTAGAATATGACTCTTTAGTCTAAAATAAGAGTTTAGGCATGAATTAGGGAATTTTTGGAAGTTTCGAGACCAAGGGTAAAATAGTCATTTTACCATAAATTAAACTGTAATCAATTCCGTTCTATTAAGACCTACTATCTTAGAAGTCTTAGACTTCTAATCACCTAGAAAGTGTGCTGACACACTTGCCTCCTTTGACAGGCCACTGAATTCCTACTGTACAGATCGATTTGCGAATTAGAAAGTCAAGATTTGATTCAGGTAAGTCCACGGACTTACTTAGCTGGCTTCTTGTATGAGTGTAATGTGTATGAGTGGTGTTTGTTAGTTATGATAAACAACGAAACCGGATTAGACCGACTTTATTATTTACGTAATTGACCCAAGTGTATGATAACGGGTCGTGACATCATCTGCCTAGTTCTTGCGAGAGTCTAGGAGGTTCCCTGCGACCAGCCCAGTCCGGTAGACGGTCAAATGCATTAGTACCATTCCGCGTTGGTAAACGGGGACAGGGGCGAGGTTTGGGAATCCCTCGTGTCACAAAATAAGTATCATTAGTGATAACCTATCACCTAATTAAAGATAATAAAAGGATTGAGTGTTGTATGTTGATTGTGTATGTTGTGTGTTTGTGCTTTTACCTTTATACTTATGCATAGAATGTTAGCTAACGGTTTTATACCGCTTGTAGATGTCTTGCAGGTTAAAACAGTTGTAGAGAGATCCGGAGGGAATGGTCAGCCGGGTCCACGTACTCATTTATTTGGGGACGGGAATGTCTTATGTTCTTCATATATGTCGTTTTGGTATCTTTGCTTTGTAAGGCTGATACATATTCTTCATGTATATATTGTTTAAAGTTTTCAAATGTTTTAAATACTTTTGTGCCTTGTTGTAAGATCCAAGTTAAATTGTTGTCAAACTAAGGTCGGGCCCATTGTGATGTCCTAACCAGTAGCTCCCCGAGTTCTCAGAATTTGGGGTGTTACAATTCGCACTGCTCACATTCAGACTCACTCTCAGCCAGCTGATACTTTACTAAGGCCCTAAGCTCCCAATAGTTTCATTTTCTATTGGGCTAGTTGGACATTCGAGATCTACATGCTCTAACTTGAGGGGGAGTATTAACATATATATACATATATATATATATATATATATATATATATATATATATATATATATATATATATATATATATATATATATATATATATATAGGGTTTGGTTCCGGTGAGGAGGACCCTTGCAGATTGGAATGAGTGGAGCCGGGGTGGTAACATGTGGCATGCCACGTCACTCTTTTTTTTTTTTTTTTTCCAGATTTTCTTTTTGTAAATAAAAATTGGTGTTCATATTTTTATAAGTATGTGTTCATTTTTAAAAGAGTCATTGTTCATATTTTATCAATAAATGTTTATTTTTTTTCCAACACCAACTTTTCATTTTTTAACATTAATTGTTCATTTTTGATTTTTTTTAAAACATTTTTTTCGGATTTTTTTTGTAAATTATACTATTCTTTCAAATTGTGTTAATAAAATATGATGTTCATTTTATTACAAGTATGTATTCATTTTTTTACAGTTATGGTGTTTATAATATGATGTTCATTTTTTTTGAAAATTATAATTTTCTTTAAAATCGTGTTGATAATATTCAGAGATCGATTACATAAAAATTGTGAAATCAAAGAGAATACAAGACGATTCAGGTTTTGTTTCTTCGAATTTCTACTCTCACTGATTAGATTTTCATTCTTAAGGTTTAGGTTTCATTATGATTGATGTTTGTCTTCGAAATCAAATTTGTTTGAATCATTTTGTGTTTGATAAGTTTGATTGAGAAAATACATGTATATACATATGTTGAGTTGGTCTAATAACTCCAATTGAATAATTTATATGCTCCTTTTAGTGTGCACGCAAACTGTTCGGCAAAATGCCTTATAGAAAAATAGTTTATAATCTATTATACTTACTAAAACAGAGCACGGGTCGATGACGTGGCGCGCTGTGAACGCAGGATTTTTGAAATGGAGCTCCCATAATTAAAGTCAATAAATCTTTATTTTTTACACTATTTTTTAGCCATAAAATCTTTTATTATTAAAATAATAATTTTATAGAAACCAAATCAGTATATCTTTATTTTTTACACTATTTTTTAAAGCATAAAATCTTTTATTATTAAAATAGTAATCTATTATACTTACTAAAACAGAGCACGGGTCGATGACGTGGCGCGTTGTGAACGCAGGATTTTTGGAATGGATCTCCCATAATTAAAGCCAATAAATCTTTATTTTTTACACTATTTTTTAGCCATAAAATCTTTTATTATTAAAATAATAGTTTTATAGAAACCAAATCAGTATCTTTATTTTTTACACTATTTTTTAAAGCATAAAATCTTTTATTATTAAAATAGTAATTTTATAAAAACCAAATCAGTTTAAAAGAGCACGGGTTGATGATGTGGCGTGCTATGAAATCAGTATTTTTGAAATGGAACTCCCACAATTAAGCCAATAAATCTTTATTTTTAAACAACTTTTTAAGTTAAAAATCTTTTATTATTAAATTAACAATTTTATAGGAACCAATTAACAAATTTATCTGTAAACAACTTTTTAAAGATAAATGAATGAAAAAAACAGTAATGTATTTTTAGGATAATTTCTTTTAAAATAATTCAAGAAGACCAAATTTCTTGATCTTTGAAAATCTAAGTGAATGAAAAAAACAGTAATGTATTTTTGGGATAATTTCTTTTAAAATAATTGAAGAAGACCAAATTTAATTGAAGAAGACCAAATTTCTTGATCTTTGATAATTTCTTTTAAAACAGTAATGTATTTTGTAACCGATTATATATACTATATTATTTAATGAAAATTTTTTGTACCTGATTATATATATGTATTATATGATTATTTATTTCATTTGTTTGTTAGTTCTCTAGCTATTATCATTTTAGACTTTTAGTATTATTGTTAGAATCAATAATTGTTGATTATGATTATCGTATTTGCCTGTATAATTGTTGATTAGGGTTATCGTCAACAAAATATAATACTACAATTATATCTTTTTTTATGACGATGCTCCAACTAAATATAATTAAGATTTTGTTGATGATTCTCTACCGTCAAATTATTTGTTGTTGTAACCGATTCTATTTTGCGATTTTCTAATTTTTTTGTAATTCTGTTGGCGATTCTCCAATCTTATCGACCCTATCAGTTTAATATATCTGCTTTAAAATAATAATATTTTATTTATCGAATCCTTGAGAATTGTACGATACGCTTCCCATTTTACATTAATTGCTATAAATACCATACACCCTATTATGATGGTGTATGGGCTTCATTGTTCTTCTTCCCTAAATCTACTATCGATTTCTCTTTTTTGTTACGTATTGCTAGAGGTAATTTTATTTCTTTTCTCGATTTAAATAACCAGCTAATATAGTAATGTATAACTATGAATAGCTTAATTAAGTCTGTTTTGTTGTTCTTGCGTTGTTGTTCTTGCGTTGTTGTTCTTTATAGATTGCAGGTTTATGTATTGTTCTTTGTCCGGTCATCTCATTGGTAAGTACTAAGACTTATTGTTTCCTATTATTAGTTATGTTTGATTAATTTATGATTATTAATAGTGATGAGTTAGTCTATTCTAATTTTCGCCTATTTAATTATCAATAATTTTGGGTTCATGTTTTTTTGACCGAACTGTTTATAACAGTGTTTTTAGAATTTTTTTATCTGAATTCGTATTTTTAAAGCAATATATAAACTACAAACTTAAATTATTAGTTTATTCGATTTTTCTCCTGATTAATTACTTTTGAATTCATTTTCTTTTTTTTCCAAATAGATCGATTTGTATATGTTCCTATTTTTCTATAATTTGTCATTTTTTATTATCATTAAATACGATTCTTAATATCTATATTCGTAATTTTATATTTTTCCTTGACATGGCGCTTATTTTCGTAATTATAAAAGGTATAATTGTTTTTATTTAATTCTAAATATTTTCTACGATTTGGATTTTAATACAACAGAATTGTTTTCTAAATTAAGTTTCTATTTAGAAATAATGATTCTTCAAAAATTTTAATTTCGGGATTTTAATCCTAATTCTTATTTTAAAAGCAGTGTATAAACTACAAATGTTTATTTTTAGTTTTTTCTACATTTCTCCTACTTTTGCATTCGTTTTCCTATTTTTTGCCAAATAGATCAATTTATATGTTTCTATTTATCGTAATCATATTTTTTTAATTATTAAATACAAATTTAAAGTTTCAAAGCTTTACAAGTTTATATTTTTACATAAAATGTTAATCTTACTTTCATATTTAAAAGTTTAAAATGATTTGATTTAATTATAAATATTTTTTGATTCGATTCTGATTTTTATAGATCAGATTTGGCTGCCAAAAAAATTTCGAATTTATATGAAGATATTAAGATGTTCCAATAAATTAATTTATGAATCTATATACTTTACTAAAACAGACGACACTAATGTTGACGTGACACCTCCGTAATTTTTCTCGGATTAAATATTTTACTAGATAACAAATTAAGCCAATAAATGTTTTTTTACTAAAGCATATAAATTTTTTAAAACTAACTAGCATCTTTAATGTGAAAGCAAAAATTGGATATAGATTTTAATAAAAAAATATTCTTATTAAATCTTTTATAAGAGTATTTTAATTCTTTTTTTAATGCTAACGAGATCAAGATTTTACTAACTAAATGCACATTCTTTTTTTTTTTCAATACTAATAGATTATTTTGAATATTTGAAACCTTTTTTTAATAATAACAAGATCACAAATTTAAACCTAATATAATTCGAGCAATTGAAACTAATATTTTTTTTAATATCTTTTAAATTCTAAAAAAAATCTATTCTCCTTCCTTTATTTATTTTTTTTATAAAAAAATTCGATTACAATTATTTTTGTAACAAATAAGATTCGATTGATAGCAATTTTAATTTCTTTTTACAAAATATAACAATTTTGGTTACTGTTACTAAAATGTTTTTTTTAAAAAAATATTTTCGACTCGTAACAAGAAAAATGTTAAACAAAAAAGTGTTTGTTTTACTCAAAAATGTTTTTTGGTTTTGATCATTGGGTTTTCAAAAAACTCTTTTTATATCCATTTTGTTATTTTTATTTTCTGGTTTTTATAAAAACAAAGTTCGATTACGATTATTTGTTAACAAAGAATATTCGGTTTTTACACGTTTTGATCTGTTATGCTTTAAAAAAAATAATAATTTGAATATGAATTTTTATTTCTAAAAATGGATTTTTTAAATTCTGTAAAAAGAAATCAAATAACTTTCGGATATTTCGGTTATCGTTACTAAAAATTTTCAAAAAATAAATAAACAAATTCTAAATCATGACTAGAAAATTGTTTTTTTAAAAAAAGTGTTTCTTTTAATAAATATTAAATCTATTTTTTAATTAACATTTAATAAGATTTGTGAACATTTATTATTTTTCACGCAATCTTTTAAACGGTTTTTAAAATTAGATTTAAAAATTAGTTAAAATCTGTTTTACGCAATTTTATTATTTTCAACGCAATTTTAAAATTTGTAACACAATATTTGATAAAAGTAAATATGTTTTTAAAATTAGTGACGACATCTTATTCAAAAAACATCAAATATATAAAAATACCCGCACAAGGTGCGGGATATGAACTAGTATTTACAGAAACAATGACATAAAAGTATGAACACTAACAAATAAAAATATGAACAATGACGTATAAAAGTATGAACACCGATGACTTATCTATAACTTTGACACATACATAACATATTATGATCATCTTTTAACGTTTTGTGAGGAGTTTTTATTTTATTTTTGTGGTTATATACTGGAAATGAACATCTATGCATTATAAAATGAACACAAAAGAATAAATGGACATGACAGTTTGATGAATAAAAATACTATGAACACCGATGACTATTTTGAATGTAATGATATTTTTCTAGATTTTAAGTCAATTTATAAAAATGCAATTAATGATGAGCGTGTGAGAGCCCTTGATTTAAATTCATCCAATGGCTTACATCCCTCCTAATTCCTATCTACAAACTCTCTCCTCATTTGAACTAAAATCTATATATATATATATATATATATATATATATATATATATATATATATATATTAGTGTATATTGTAGTTATGTATATTGTTTTATTTTTCCTTGTTTAGTCTCCTATGAGGTTTGTATATACACCTCTTTTATGTAATACAACAATAAGCTTTTTGAGCTAAATCAATTCTTTAGTGTGGATCTATGTGTTAGAGCAAAGCAGGTAGCAGTGGCTTCCCCACAATGGTGGAGCTTCTTACCGGAGGTTCTATTTGAAGGTGGTTGGTGGCTTAGCTCAGTAGCTAGATCATGGTGGTGAAGGTTTTGATGCGAACGTGGCTCGAGATGGTTTGAGATTCGGGCAATGAACCTTTAATTCGGGAAGGCATATCTAGTTTGAATGGGGAATCCAAGAGTCATATTACCGTTGAAGAATAGTATTGCGGGCAAAGAAGGGGAGATAGAGGAGACTAGGGTTGAGGGAGGAGATTATGAATGGTGAATCAGGAATGTACCCTTTAAATGTAGGGTATGCTCGGAATTTTCTAATAGCGTAAATAAAGTCAAAACTTTGTATCATTATACTACAAAAACTCCAAACAAAACATCTTTATTTTATCGATAAATTTAAACCAACTCGATTAAAACCAAAATTCAATTTACAATGAAAATTCAAAAAAACCGGATATTACATATACTACCACTAAAAATAAGTTTTGTCTCGAAACATGAAAATGAAACAATTAGTCGAATGGTCACCAAGTTACCAACACATTCAAACTATCTCAAGGGTTTTCTCATCACCATTGTAACCAAATCAAGCTTGTCCCCAACATGTTATCCCAAGGATATAGCACAACGTTTATAGGTTGAAACCGTATTGTGCTTGGTGTAGTAACAATCGGTCTCATTTACCCTCTTTGTCTCCAAAAATATATGACGGTTGAATTTTCAACATACCCAACTGATCATGGTTTTCCCAAATCAAACCTCAATATCAAGTTTCATAAATTCTTATTATAGCTTAGGTCGTGTAGTCAATCACGTTATCATCTTTTTTTGTGATGACTTTTTACTAACAACAGCAACAAAATTAGTTTTTTCAAGATGGTATAAAATCTCAATATCATGATCCTACAATAACTCTAGGCATCTTCTCTTTCTCATATTTAATTTATTTTGATTGAAAAAGTACTTAATTTCAACTCTTTTGATTGGTAAGATTTAATAACCCAGTCCATAAATTTAGTGTTGCCAAAACTTGGTGGAAAAACTAGTTCTACAAGTTCCAAGTCATAAGTAAGGTAAATTTACCTCCTACTACTTCAAATGGGGAGACCCATATGTGATTACTTTGTCATTTTGCATCAATACACAACTAATATCATGGTTTGAAGAACCAATGTAACTTACATATTCATTTGTACCTTGAGGCCTTGCCACCACGATTGTGCTAGTGAATCTTCTTTTAAGTTCCTTACAATTAACACTTTTTATCTCACTTAAACTTATTTGTCTTTCAAAGTAAATTTGTCATTGGTTGGGATAATTTAGATTTCCTTCCACAAATCTATGATAATAACCTGCAAAACCAAGAAAACTTCTAACTTCTTTCACATTCTTGGTTGGATTCTATTATGAGACAACTATAACTTCCTGGGGGTCACACTCACACTTCCTGTAAAGATAACATGCCCAAGGAAGGCTACTTATGACCACCAAAGCTCACATTTAAAAAGTTTAACATATAGCTTATTTCTTAGTGTTTCAAGAGCAACTTGAAGATGGCTTACATGCACTTCTCTACTTTGAGAATATATCATAACATCCTCAATAAACACCACAACAAATGGTCTAAGACTCTAAGTACTCTTGGAAGACTCTACTCATCAAGTTCATGAAAACAATTGGAGTATCGAGAGCCCAAATGACATCACCATAATTCATAATTATTGTACCTTGGCTTACACGTTTTTTTCACAAAGCCTTCGTTTTGAATCCCCGACTGATGGCAACCACACCTCATATCATTCTTTGAAACTATTGTTGACCCTTACAGTTGGTCTAGCAAAAAGCTTGTCATAGACAATGAATACTTATTATCCACGGTTATCTCATTTAACTTTGTACAATTTGCACAAAGATAACCACCTTCTTTTGTATAAATAACATTGACACTCTCCATTGTGAGACACTTCGCCTAAAATAATTGTCTTATTAACAAGTCATTTACTTGTTTATTCAATTCATGCATCTTCATAGGTAAAAAAGCGTGAGACTGAAAAGTATTTCATTTCCCTCATTAGTGAATATAAACAATATTCTTCTATAATCTCAAACATGTGTCTAAGAGAAAGGGTCCTAACTAAAGGGTTCAATCATGAATCAGAATAATCAATCTTATCTTCTTTACTTCTCAACATATTTACAACATCAAGAAGTAGTACATTGTAATTAGAACTAGTATGCACACTTACATACTCTCTTCAAGTAGATGTAGAAACTTGTATTTATTCCTTTTAGCAATGTAACCTGGTATAAGTGAGCTTTTATCTTGCTCTCAACTCCTATCACCATTCACAAGTGTTACTATACTCCACCAATTATCAACACACTTTGTCAGATAAAATGTGACATTGACACTCTCTAATCCTTAAGAAATTTTACCCTTGTAAAACACTTTTCCATTTTCTTAACCCAATGTTATACTACGATTATCCTACCCGGAATAAAACTACACTGAAGGAGACTAATGATGTAGCTCATGGTTGGTTAAAGTTTGAGTACCGTCAATTTAATGATGAATTTATAAATCATGTTGCAAAGGCCGAGAGGACAGAATTTTGACATGTGATCTAAATTATCCGTTTTAGGGATCAAAGAAATCAGAACATCATTAAGGCAATTCGGCATAATATCCGTGTTAAAGAAGCTACAAACTTGATGGAGAATATCCAGTCCAACCGAGTTCCATCACTGTTGGAAGAACGCCGCACAAAAGTCATCACTACCAGGTGCTTTCATTGGTTCCATCATAAACAAATATCCTATGAATTCCACATCAGTAAAAATATGCTTTGAGAATCAATGACTTTTATTGTATCATCAAAGAACTTCTGATAATAGCTCAGGCGTTCTATTTTAATTCATAAGGGTCCGAGATCCACACCCACTCATTGATAATTTTATCAACCATGTTAAGTCTTATGCGAATAACAATACTAACATAAAAGAATGTCGTATTTTTGCCCCCTTCTGTATGAATTTGGCTCTCGATTTTTGCATGTAGAGAACTTCCTCCTAATTCATAACATTATCAAACACGCATTGCAGTTGTGAGGGCATCCAATAAGCCATGAGACAAACAAGATTCAAGCTTCTACTGGACCGCATACATTGTATCGAGAAGTTGATTCTTACATAGGTCAATTATGCCAATATTAGAATATATTATTTTATTATTTTATTATTTCCGTGTTTAGTCTCTGAAGAACCGTTAGGTGAATATAAAGGATAAAGATATTCAAGAAGGGGGGTTGAATAGAGTATGAGAACTTTTCTCAAAAACCTATCTCAAAGCTTTGAAACTGATTTTAAAGGTCTTGATGTCGATTTGAGCTCTTTGTGATACACTTTGATCTCAAGGGCTTTGAAACGGATTTCAAGGGCCTTGACTTTTTAAACTTGCAAAACAAAGTTAGCACAATAAAGTAGATATGGTGCGGAATAGAAAAGGTCGACACGAGGATATGTTTAGGAAGTTCGGCTCTAAATAACCTACTCTTCGTCCCAGGATATAGCCATAGGATATAACTATCTATTATCAGCTTCAAAGAGTCCTAGATACAAATTAGAAGAAATCCTCTTCTTCTCTCACTGTAGCCAACGCCACGATCTAGCTCCAACTCTTCACCTTGCTATAATAGCCTTGTTACTTCGCAGAGTAAAACAAACTCTAGTATAACACTCTTTAGATATTCTAATGGAGCTCTCGAGTTTTATCTCTCTCTAGGGGATAAATCTTTTGTGGAAAGAGAGAAAGAAAAACTTGTTTGATCGAATGAAGACGCTTTGAATCGCTTGAAGACTTTGAATGTTTCCGTGTAGGCTTGTGTCTCTTTCTCTTCAATTGACATCTTCATTTATAGTCTTCGATGGAGAGATCTTCTAGTTGTTTGGAAAGATGACCGTTGTTGATGTTTCTTCTTTCCATGGAAAACGCTTCTTGGTTAAGATAAGATAGCCGTTGTAAATCTTCTTTGTCTTCTTCATCTCCTAAAAGCACGTTGATTTTTCTGTTGAAGTTCTTTGTCGTTTGAGCATCGAGATCTTGTTGTGATTTATTGGATGAAGATCTTCGAACTTTGTTAAGAAAGAATCTTGCGCCTTAATCTGATGATCTTTACGAGATCCTGTTGTGAACCGAATCCTCTAGGTATAGATCTTCTTGTTGAGCGTATCTTGTTAGCCAAATCTTCCGGGAAGATCTTCATTGGATTCTTGGTTGATTTGTTTGGTATAGATTTAAATTCTCTTGCCGTTCTGTCCTCTGGCTTTTGATCCCTTGAAATGGCTTTTAAGGCCTTCATGTTAATCTTCTTCAAACGCTACGCTTGTCCCTTGTATCTAGTTTCAAGGCCTCGCTTATCCCTTATTTCTAATTTCAAGGCTTCCGTTTTTCCCTTGAAATGCTTTCCAAGGCCTGCACATATTTAGACAAACAACCAAACAACCAAGCATCTATAAATACAATCGATATTTTTGTTATTATAAAAACCACTTTATTTGTGTTACGTCTTCCATCATCAAATATTCAAATATACTCAAGGTGGAGTTTTCTATCTCCCGCTTGATGGAAGACAACACAAATATCTTACCTGCATTGTAAAGTTAGCGATGCGTGTATGAATATCAAAACAAACTTAAATGCAAAATGCAGAAATATCAAAATTTCAGATAATAAATTTCTCCCCCTTTGTCTTTCAACAAGGGAGAAAAACAGTTAAAGCATGTGAAGAACCGTTAGGTGAATATAAAGGATAAAGATACTCTACAAGGGGGGTTGAATACAGTATGAGAACTTTTCGCAAAAACCTATCTCAAGGCTTTGAAACTGATTTCAAAGGCCTTGATGTCGATCAGAGCTCTTTGTGAAACACTTTGATTTCAAGGGCTTTGAAACTGATTTAAAGGTCCTTGACTTTGTTCATGTGCAAAACAAAGTTAGTCACAATAAAGCAAATAAAGTGCAAAATGTAACAAATCGACACGAGGATATGTTTACAAAGTTCAACTCTAAATAGCCTACTCTCCGTCCCAGGGTATAACCGTAGGATCTAACTATCTATTATCAGCTTCAAAGAGTCCTAGATACAAACTAGAAGAAATTCCCTTCTTCTCTCACTATAGCCAACGCTACGATCTAGCTCCAACTCTTCACCTTGCTATAGTAGCCTAGTTACTTCGCAGAGTAACACACACTCTAGTATAACACTCTTTAGATATTACAATGAATCTCTCGAGTTTAATCTCTCGCTAGGGGATAAAGTTTTTCGTAAAAGAGAGAAAAAAAACTTGTTTGATCGAATGAAGATGTTTTGGATTGCTTGAAAACTTTGAATGTTTCCGTGTAAGCTTGTGTCTTTTCTTCTTCAATCGACATCTTAATTTATAGTCTTCGATGGAGAGGTCTTCTAGCCATTGGAAAAATGACCATTGAAGATGGTTCTTCTTCTCCATGAAAGCCGCTTCTTGGTTGAGATAAGGTAGACATTATAGATCTTCTATCCTCTTCATCTCTTTTAAGCACGTTGATCTCCCTTGTCCGTAATCTTCTCAAACTTGTTGTGAAGATATCCGAAATCCGTTGAGAGGGGATCTTTGAGCTTTTGGTTGAGGATCTTTGCGAGATCCTGTTTTGGAACAAATCCAATTGGTCGGTTAAGATCTTCTTTGAGCATATCTTCTTGTTGAGCATATCTCCTTGAAATATTTTCTTTTGATGCTTGATAGATTTGGTTGTTTAGAGTTTTGAATTCCTTCCAGCCGCTTGGTTCTTTGAAACTGACTTCAAGGCTTGCTTTTGATCCCTTGAAATGGCTTTCAAGGCCTCCGTGTTGAATCTCTTTAAACTCTTCATATGTCCCTTGTATCCGATTCAAGGCCTCATTCAATCATTGGAAATGCGTTTCAAGGCTTGCATACATTCTAGACAAAACACCAAAACAAACGAAGCAACTAGACATACAATCGATAATTTATTAGTAGTAATAACCACTTCATTTGTGTTTAAATCTTCCATCATCACCTATACAAATATATAATCAAGGTGGAGTTTTCAATCTCCCCTTTGATGGAAGACAACACAAATATCGTACCTACATTGTAAAGTATTAAAAACACCAAAACAAAGCAAGCAACTAGACATTCAATTGATAATTTGTTAGTATTAAAAACCACTTCATTTGTGTTTAAGTCTTTCATCATCACCTATACAAATATATAACCAAGGTTGAGTTTTCAATCTCCCCTTTGATGGAAGACAACACAAATATCATACCTGCATTGTAAAGTTAGCGAGCATATATGAAGAATCAAAACCAACTTAAAATGCAGAATGCAGAAATGTCGAAATGTCGGATCATTTAATTTCTCCCCCTTTGTCTTTCAACAATGGAGAAAAATAATTAAAGCACGGAAGTTTTAAACGATTATAACTCCAGAAAAGTATTTCAAAAACCAACACAAGTTTTTAACATAATAATCCCACAATCATCATATGCTCAGTCTGAATCTTCCTCATAAAACTGTCTTTTCCCTTAGATGAAGCTTTCTTGTGACTCAAATCATCCATTTCAGAAGTTAAGCGTCATCTTTTTTCTTCAGCTCGTCGTTCCTTAATCATTTCATATACGAGCACTGGAAGAATAGTTGGCTCAACATGGGTAGGATAAAGAATAAAGTTATTCTGTACGCGACGTTTGTAGTTCATCAGAACATTTTTAACCTTTTCTTGAGTGTGTTGAGCTGCATCTTCAGTCATAAGTAGGATCCTTCCCATTGTCGTAAGGGTAAGAGCATTCATCAGATACATTTCATTTACCTTAGCACTCATGATAGACAACACTTCATTATTTGCATCCAATCTTCTCTTAATTTCAAACTGAAAATCTGAGAGTTCATGATTTAGAGAAACCAATTCTTTTTCACATTCATCCAACATGATTTATGGAGTAGGAGGAGAAGATGTCGGAGCTTCTTGGGATGGAAGTGGAATAGCCTTTTCCCTTCAATGTCCATGCTCATGCAAGAGTCTTCTCAATTTCTAGCCTTTCTAAGCAAGATTCATCAATCTTGCCAGGAATTAGCTGTCGATCTTCAGAGAATGTATCAATTGAAAAATGGTCGAAGAATTGGGCAGAAGATTTCCATAAGGCAAAGGGATGGCTCGCTTAGAGTTAACAGAATGGACCATATGGTTAAGGATGAGAGTAGGTACATTAATGTCCAATCCAGACATAATCACATGAATTAATTCCAAGGATTGATCACTCAAAAGCTCTCTTGATTTTGCTCGAGGAAGAACATACCGAACTAGAATGGTAAACACAATTTTAGCATCTAGGTTTAGGGAAGTATGAGTAAGTTATCGTGAGGTTGAGTTTGGAACCAGAAATTTCTCCTTAGCAAGTAGAACAATCTCTGATTGGGAGGGATGTGTAAAAAAGAGATTTGTAGGAATTCCTAAAATCTCACCCAAAATAGTAGAAGTGAGAAGAATTGGGGTACCTTTTACAGATGATTCAAGGGTGATAATTCCTTTGTCCTGTTTTGTGAAGAGGTTGACATAGAACATTCTTGTGAGCCTTGGGAAAGAATAATCTCCATGGTTTAAGATTTTCTAGACTGTAGAGCTTTTGAGAATAGCAATGCAGGGGATTTGAAGGGTTTTCAAAAACGTAGTATCCACCATATCACACATACAAAGAGGCCGATTGTGAAATCCATCAAGCCAAGACCCCGTAGCTTTAAAATTGATGAACCAGGATGTTGGGAGTCCAGTTGTCTGAGAAATTTTCAATTCTTCCGGAAGTTTCTCTTCTTCTTCTTTGGTGGAGGAGATCTGAGCCGTTTCCTTCTTTGAAGATGAAGTCGGATGAGGAGCAGATTTTTTGCTTCTAGGAGATGTAGATGATTTTGGGAGAGAAAACAAGGGTTATAAAAGGGTTTCTGTAAAGATGGGAAATGAAAGAGATAAGTGTTTAGCCTTTTAAAAAGAAGAAAACAATTTAAGGTTATACAAGATCTTGAGAAAATCAAGCCCTTAAAAAGCCAAATTTGTTTCCAATAAAATCTCAACAACTCTTTTTCAAGGCCTTTGGAAACGAAAAGTGGGCTGCATACGAAGGAGAAAATAAAACGATTTACCCCCTCCCCCCCCCCCCGTACGTTATGCTTCCTTGTTCAACATATCAAGCTCTAAACGAATAAAATTGAATTGATCTTCAGGTAGAGGCTTAGTGAAGATATATGCAAGCTGCACTCAATTGACATAAAAGAAATCGAAACATCACCTTTCTCAACATGATCACGTATGAAGTGATGCCTTACATCGATATGCTTAGTCCTTGAATGTTGCACATGATTTAATTTTTAGTAATCGAAATAACACTAGTATTATCATATTTTATCGGGATACCTTTCAAATCAATTAGGGATGCCCCTAAGAATTGGTGCACAACAAGCTCCCGCGGCTATATATTCGGCTTTAGCTGTGGATAGAGAGATAGAGTTTTGCTTCTTGGAGTACCAACTAATTAGGGATGCCCCTAAGAATTGGCACCATCCAGAAGTGTTTTTTCTATCGACTTTATAACCTGCAAAGTCTGCATCTGAATAGTCAACGAGATTAAACGAGCTTTGACGTGGGTACCATAACCCCAAATCCTTAGTGCCATTGAGATACCAAAATATCCTTTTCATAGCTATCAAGTGTGACTCTTTAGGATTAGCTTGAATTCTTGCACACATGCACACGCTAAACATAATGCCAAGTCGACTAGCGGTTAGATATAACAAAGAACCGATCATACCTCGATACTCCTTTTGTAATAAACTTTTGCCATCTTTGTCATTGTCAAGAGAAAGTGTAGAACTCATAGGAGTCTTTGCGACCTTGGATTGATCCATCTTATACTTCTTAAGCAAGTCCTTGAAATACTTTCTTTGATTGAGAAAATTTTCTTTCTTTGCTTGTGTAACTTGAAGTCCAAGAAAGAAATTTAGCACACTCATTAAGCTCATTTCGAATTTCCTGCACATAATGTCTGAAAATTCCTTGCATAGGGAATCATTAGTAGCACCGAATAATATATCATCAACATAGATTTGTACTACTAAAATATCGTTGTCTGTGGTTTTGATAAATAAAGTTTTATCAATCAAACCTCTTTTGAAATTGTTTTCAAGGAGATACTTGGACAATCTTTCATACCAAGCTCGAGGAGCTTGGTTAAGACCATAAAGAGCCTTGTCCAATTTAAAAGCATGATCAGGAAGTTCATCATTTTCAAAACCAGGTGGTTAAGCAACGTAGACTTTTTCTTCTAAGAAGCCGTTTACAAAAGCACATTTTACATCCATTTGAAATAACTTTATACTCATGACAGATGCAAATGCAAGTAGCATATGTATGGCTTCTAACCTGGCAACCGGAGAAAAAGTCTCCTCATAATCAATACCTTCCTCTTGGTTATAGAATTGAGCTACAAATCATGCTTTATTTCTAATGACTTTACTATTTTCATCTAACTTGTTTCGAAAAACCCGTTTCATGTCAATGACGGATTGATGCTTTGGTCTTGTAGTAAGAGTCCAAACCTTGTTTCTCTCAAACTCATTTATTTCATTTTGCATGGCAATGATCTAGTCGGGTTCTTGAAGAGCTTGAACATAGTTCTTCGGCTCAATAAGAGACACGAACGCAGAGAACGCACATAGTTTGTTCACTTTTGATCGAGTTTGAACTCCTGCGTTTGGATCTGAGATCACATTCTCTTGTGGATGATATGAAGAATGTTGAAACGTCCTTCGTTTTTAAGATGGAAAAGATCTTGACGATTGAGGCTCATATGCTTGACAAGATTCAGGTACCGTTGGAGTGTTGCCCTTGGATCCTATCTCAAGGCCTTGAATTTGGGTTTCAAGGCCTTGAAACGGAGTTCTGACATCGCAGTTTTCTGTTACAAGGTCTTGAAGATGTGTTTCAAGGTCTTGAGAGTTTTCTCCAGTATCTTGAATCTTCTCTTGCATATTATTTTCTTGATCCTTAGGATCTTCTTCTTCATCAGAATTGTGATATTCTCGTTGATTCAGATTAAGATCTTATTTGGTTTGAATGAACCTCTTTTTTGTTTACCTTGTATACAAGCTTTACACAGCTCATCTACCTTGAAGTTTAGGTTTGGCAATCCATGTACCAAATCCTTTGAAAGTAACTTCTGTATTGTATGCATGCTTATGTGACCAAGTCTTCTATGCCAAAGCCTTGGATCATTAGTCAAGACCTTGAGACACTTTAGCTTAGTTCCTGAAACTTGGTTAGTACTCATAGAATAAACATTATTACATCTAGGAGCAGTAAGCACAATGTCACCCGTCGTCTTGTCTTGAACTTCACATTTTTTTGAATCAAGCATTACCTTGTTGCTTTTATCACATATTTGAGAGATGCTAAGCAAGTTATACTTCAAACCGTCAAAACAATATACATCATCAATAAAGTTAGATGAATTATAACATATTTTACCAATGCCAATAATTTCACACTTTCCTTTATCACCAAACGTAATGGTTCCACATGATTGCTTATATAAATATGAGAATAGTGAATGTTTTCCACTCATGTGTCTTGAGCAACCACTATCTAATATATATTTATGCTCCTTTACCTTGGTGATATCTTACAAAACAGCAAATATCATTCTTTCCGGGTCGAGCGGATCTGCTTTTGATATGAGCCGAACGGTATGTTCAAGGAGATAGTGTCTGAGCTTTTTGACCAAATGACATATTTTTGTCCATATTCAGCCTCGATCATGTTTGGTGGTCTAGTACCTTTAGGAACTCACATTTGCTTGACATGTTTCCTTAAACATAGAGGATAAGTGTTTCTAATGATGTAAGGATCATTTCTTCGATATGGACATGTAGATTTTACATTACCCTTTTTACAACAGTAGAAACATGTGGGTATATGAATACTTCCTTTAGCCTTGACAAAAGTGGTAGTCGGTTTTCTAGGAAAACTTCTATAATAACCTATACCATATTTGTTTAGTGAGGACTTTTGTTCACCCTTCTTTCAAGATTGGCTTTTGAACGAGTGAATTTGACAAGTGCGGTCTTGTGGTCTTGACACGTCAAAGTTAGATCAACTTTCTCTTTCTCTAGATCGATATAGTTTCGATGAAGAGAAGAGAGGTTGTCCTTAAGAATCGCATTTTCCGATTCCAAGGCATTCATACATTCATCAAGGTCTACCTTTTCCGTGTTAAGATTTTAAATCTCCAAAGACATCTCACTTAGTCATTTCTCTTGTTCAAGAAGCTTACCACACTGGATTGGATCCTATTCTACTGCAGTCCACACATGCAAGATCTCCAAAGATGGAAGTGTAAGAGCCTTAGTCTTCGAGAGATCCCGTACTTACACTTCAGTTGAGATGCAGCTGCCTTTCTTCTTCGGAGTTGCAGTGGGCCTCCCCTGCTCCCCTGGCTAGCCGCCCCTGCGGTTTTGTGAGCCACCCTAGTGGCCAAGCTAGCCGCCCCTGGCTGGCCGCCCCTGCGGTTTATGGTGGGCTGCAGCCGCCTTCTTTGACTCGAGCCTTGCTTTTTGACCCTCCTTCCTTTATAAGCTTCTTCTTCTATCCTTCTGATAAGGGTTAGGTATCTTCAGCTCCATATCTCTCTCTCCCTACGATCATCCTCTCCTCTTCTCTTCCCTTGGAGCTCTTCTTGATCTTTGTTGGAGTTTTAGTGAGTTTGTTTGTTTGTGAACTTGGCTTGTTGCTGATTGTGTTGGTTGTTGCTGTTGTGCTTGTGATGGAGCCAGCCTTGAGGTGTTGATTGAGATCTGCCCTTGTTTAGGTTCATCTTAGTAAGATCTCTCCTTCTTCCCTTTCTTTCTTCTTTTCTTCCTTTCTATGCTCTTTCCTTTCTCCTTAGCTTAGGATCCACAAGATGAATCTTGTGGCAGCCTTGATTGGCTTCTTCTGATGTATATAAGTATGTATATATGTGTGTGTATGGATGATGGCTGAAAGAGGAGTGAAGAGATCGATTGAAGAAGCAAGGAGGAGCTGAAGGTGTGTCTCTGTACACCAGCCGCCACTGCACCATCTCTGGACCGCCCCAGCACCGGCAATGAGCCGCCCCTGTGCCATCCCCTAGCCGCCGCTACGGCTACCTGCACCAGCTTGGTGTTGCACTTGGTTCTGCAAGTGTGTGTTGCTTATAGGCCTTCCTTAGGATGCCTTTGTTCCCTCCTTTCCTAGTATGAGTGTATAGGTTCATGCTAGATGTGTAAGGTTGTGCTTTGATGAGGTTATGATCGGTATATGCCATATACGGCTTTTGAGGATTATAGGTTGTGAGGTTTAAGTTGAGGATGATCCTATGGATCCCTTGGGTCTAGGTGTGACCCCTTTGATGAATAGAAGTTGATATATCTTTAAGCCTTGTTATTAGGCAGTGCCCCTCTCTCAGGATTGGAGGTTGGTTCTGATTGATCGTGTTTGAGTTGTGTACGAGGTTGAGGTAAGTCCGTAGGACTTACTTAACTACCATCCCTATATTGGGTGTTTGCATGAGTGGTGTGTGCTTATTATGTTTGCTATGATAGCATGAGATGTCGTTTATACCGACTTATGTTTTATTGTTTGCCCCGTATGCGTGATTGTGATAACCTTTCCCTTTCATCCTGCCGTGGAGTCTGGGAGGTTCTCTGATGTCAAGCCAAACTGACTCTTGTGCAGCTGGATAGCAGGCTCAGAGGCGAGGATGATCGGTCCTCGTGTCACATAGTTATATATATATATATATATATATATATATATATATATATATATATATATATATATATATATACACGATTTGAGTGAATGACCATTATATTGAGATGATGAAATGGTTAAATGTATGAAAGCATGTTGATGTGTTTATCTTTCCTTGATTGTATTTGTGCTTATGCATTACTCTATATATGTGCATGGTTAGATAACGGTTTCATACCGTGTTGTAGATGTTTAGATGTTAGGTGCTGCTGAGTGATCTGACAGGGTGACCGGCCGAGGACTCTCGTACATTAGGTGGTTGGTTTGGGGTTGTTGTGTTTCCCTCCTGCGTGAGGATGATCTTTTGTACCTCTTGTGTGAGGATGTTGTTTTATATACTCGGCTATGTTGTTGTTTACCTTTGGTTATACAGTTTCACAGTTTTATGCATTTGTTTTATATCTGTTAGTGCCATGTTGTAAGCTCCAGTGAACTTGTTATCAGGCTAGGGTCAGGATCCACTGTGAGATCCTAGTCCAATGTGACACTCCGAGTCCCGCGGATTCGTGGTGTTACAAAGTTGGTATGAGAGCCCAGGTTGACAACAATGGCACTTGTTACCTGCAATAAGGTCTGATAGGTAAAATAAACGGAACCCGAAAGGGGTCTGATGTTTAAAACATTTTTGGTTTTAAGTGTGGTTTTGGGATAGAATGTACGAGAAGTCGTCACCTCTGTCATGGATCTCTGCAGCGTAGATATGTAGATATATATATGTGTGTATTATGGATTATGTGGATGTAGTATATATATATATCGATACATATGGCATATACATAGTCTTGTAAGTTTAGGTGCGTATATCCTACAGATGGCTCAGGCTAGAGCAATATCTGTAGTGGGACGAGGTAGGAGTACACCCCCTCTTCCTCCAATAATGCCGAGTCAGGGACCAGTTTCCGTTGTTGTTTCGCCTATGGCAGAGAACGAGTTTGAAGAGGCTGATCATGTCTCCATAGGTAGATCCGAGTTTCAAGAATATATGTGCCAAGTATACGAGGCTGTAACAGCGGGTAGACCTACACCGGATCTACCAACATTTGTGGGACCAATTGAAGCTTCCGGATCAGAGAGGAATCAATGGACTGAATCAATTAGTGGAGAAGCCAAGATGATGAATGTTAGACCAAGTCAGATATCAAGACAATCAAGCGGTCCTTTGGCCATGAAGACGACTAGCAAGGAACTACAGTGTTTTAACTGCGAGAAGTTAGGACACCGGCGAGCTGTGTGCCCAAAGATGCTAATAATATGCTTTACATGTGGTAAAGCAGGGCATAGAGCGAAGTTTTGTCGATAGGGCAAGGCGCTACCTCTACTAGTTCCCTCCCGGAGTAAGATCATTAAAGGTGGACGACGAAGATCGAGGTACCCTTTAGTTGCACAGGTTGCAAGAATGGGACGATTATGATTCAACTGTGGCTATCCAGATCTTTTGCATTCTGAGTGCCCCTTGGCACCGATAGCTTGCTTCACCTGCGGTGAATTAGGCCACTTGGCCCCTTTTTGAGTGTTTCTTCTCAGCAAGACTTTCCTATTTCCGGTGCAGAAAGAGTAGAAGTGGAGGCTATGATGATGACCTCAGTGATACCTGAGGAGCATAGGTCTGAGGTTGAGTGATGATATGCAGTGGAGTTTCTAGTGTTGGTTGTTACATGTACCATTCTCATTAATGGTTTACCTAGTCGAGTTTTGTTGGTTGTGAGTGTTATACACTTCTTGTCTTTCGATGCATGCGTTAATAATTGACTGTGGAAACAATAGAAGATAGATTTTCCCTTACATGATTACTAGTTTGGGGTCTGAGGTACCCGCGAGATGTGTGATTGTCCCATTTATTCAAGGACTTGTGTATGGCTTGTAGACTTCTTTGTCATGCCTTAGGTGCATGAGAAGGTTTTTATGTGTATGGTTTGGACGAATTGTTATCATGTTGTGTTAGATATTAGTTGGAAGGTTGTTATAGTCTCCACTGAGATCGATTAGATAGACGTCTTCCGAGGTTACGACCTTCGAGGAGGCGAGTTTGTCATTAGTGATGTTCGAGCAGTGAAGTTGATAGTACAGGGAAGTGACACTTTCTAATGTTATGCCATGAAGGAGAAAGATAGTTCCACGTTGGAAGACATTCTAGTGGTTTATGAGTTTATGGACGTGTTACTTAACCGTCTAGTTTGCCGCTCCAGCGGAGTGTGGATATTAATATCGAGTTGAACTATGATACGAGACTGAGTGGGAAGGCCATAGCATATGGCGCCTGTTAAGATATTGTAATTGATGACTTGAAGAGTTGGCTGAGACGGGCTTCCTTCTCCCTAGTATATTCATTGTTTTGTATTGACGACCTGATGGGTCAGCTTCAAGAAGCAATTGTGTTTTTCAGGATTCCCTTGCGCTCAGGATATCACCAATTGAGGGTGAGAGAGCAGAATGTGCATAGGGTAACATTTCGTACCCATTATGGACACTACGAGTTGTAGTGATGCCATTTGGGCTGACGAATGCCTTAAACAGTCTTCAGAGAGTTAACGGATAGCATCTTCATTGACTTCCTTGAGCTGTTTGTGGTGGTCTTCATTGATGACATTTCAGTATACTCTTGTAGCAGAGAGGAGCAGACCGATCATCTGAGGACAGTTCTGCAGATTTCTAGAGATAGAGGGTTGTATGCGAAGCTCTCTAGATGCGAGTTGAAATGTCAATGGTAGCCTTCTTAGGCCATGTTGTTCCCACCAGTAGGATCATGGTGGATTAGGCAAGGACTAAGTATGTTACAATATGGACGATACTGATGAACATTAAGGGAATACGTAGTTTCTTGGATCAACCGATTACTACCGATGTTTTGAGGAGGGATTTTATATGACTGTGTATCCATGTACGAGTCTTTTGAGGAAAACCACCAGAATTGCGTGGTCAAAGCAGTATGCCAGAGCTTTGAAGAGTTGAAGCGGCACTTGACCTCTGTTTTTATTCTATTATAGTCAGAAGATTCTGGGGATTTCGTAAATTACGTTGAAGACGTATGAGGAGAACTACCCAATTTATGATCTAGAGTTAGCAGTGGCAGTTCAAGCCTTTAAGATTTGAAGACAGTATTTGTATGATATTTCATGTCAGGTTTCTACAGACCATAGGCGTCTGAATTACATTTTTATACCGTGGGAGTTGATTAACCGTCAGCGTTAAGGGCTCGAGTTGATCAAGACTTTAACTTGGAGATTCCATATCATTCAGAGAAGTTAAACGTTGTCGCCGACAACTTTAACGGAAAGACACCTCAAAAGAAGATATTTGCTAGGCTGACATATCAGCCTCAGCTTTAGAGAGATCTAGCTTGGCTAGAGTTGGACAGCCAGTTCCTTGACGAGAATACCTAGTTATATCTTAGAGGTTCTACTTGGTCTGTTGGATGGGGTTCAACAAAAGCAGGGGACCTGACCGACCTTGTTGAAGATGGGAGAGAAGATGTATTGTGATGCGACACTACAGTTCTCCATTAGAACAAATGGAGTAATGAAGCGCCATGACCGCTTTTGTGTACGTGCGGATGCAGAGTGAGACAGAGAATGTAACCGTACACTCACTATACACCCTACTTAGTACATCCAGGTACGAGTAAGATATACCACGAGGTAAGATGATTATATTGATAAAGAAGATTGAAGCCAATGTAACCAGATTTGTAACACAATGTGTGACTTGTCAACAGGTCAAGATAGAGCATTTCCGACCTAGAGATGAGCTCCATCCACTACTAGTGGAGTAGTGGAAGTGGGAGGACACCTCTATGGACTTTTTGATGGGATTAAGGCCCAGTAAGAGTTTTGATGTTACTTGGATTGTTGATGATAGATTGATGGAGCCGGCGCGTTTCATTCCTATCAGAGGGACGTGACAAGTGAATGGATTGGTGGGAGAGTACACTAGGCAGATAGTGAAACTCCATGATATACCGAGGACAATCGTCTCTGATTGAGATGGGCGATTTACCTCGAGGTTTGACAACAGATTTAGACTACTTTGGGGACGAGTCTATACTTTACGACTACGTTTCACCCCCAGACAGATGGTCAGTTATAAAGGACCTTCAAGACCCTTGAGATATGTTATGAGCTTGTATGTTGGTTTGGATACATGAATGGTTAGATTGACTCCTGTAACGCTAAGAACGTGACACGCAAAAGCTTTAAATTTATAACTCGAATTATTTTTCCTAACTCCTAGCGAACCCGCAGTGTACGGGACATTTTGTAGTAGGGATAGTATTCCGAGGTCGAACACAAAGACTGAGGTAAGATTGAATCGATTAGGGACTAAGGATAGTGTTGATCTAGGCTAAGAAAAGAGAAAGAAACAAATAAATGAAAATCTCAATATTTTTTGGTTTGGTCTGTGTGGTGATCAATCAAGAATCACAACGATATAAGAATGCAAAACAAACTAACAATCTAGCAAATAAACACAAACAAGCAAGACAAACACGAAATATGAGATCAAAGAGAGAAAAGCGGATTCTAGGGGTTGGAAATTCTTGTTATGGCATAGGACTCAAGCTATCTAATCATTCCTTGGATCAACTATAGTATGTTGGGAGTGAGTGTTTCTAGATTGGGATCAATCATCGGGTAGGTCTCATGGTCCACTAGTCCGTTCCTAAGGTCTCATCACCGGGTAAGCCTCAAAGAGCCTAAGGGTAGGAATTCTACACAAACCGGATGATTATCTAGGGATCTAACCTCTCCTTACCGGGTAAGTCTCGGGAAGGTAAGTCCTAGACATCAATCCTAGCACACTCAGTCCAATAGCGGCTTATGAGGCTCACTACTACCTAAAGTTCGTCATCTTCGGTATCTAAGAGCAAGAATCACCGGGTAGGTCTCTTCTAACTCTTAGTTGCTAACACTAGGTCACCCTAGGATAGATTTAGCTCAACTAACACTAGGATTTCAACAAATCAACAACCTAACACTTAGATTTATCAATACAAGCAAGTTAATCAAAATTACGGGGTGTTCATCCCTTTCCACGGCCGTGGAAAGGCAAGATCAAACCGTGGTTTTCGACAGTGACTAGGTTCAATCAAGCGAGTCATCCAAGTATATACTTAAGTCTATTCTATCATAGTCCAAGCCATAACCATCTTTTCCTTACCCTAGAATCACATCTACTTAGCCAACAACATGCATCATCACAATCAAGATCATCAAGCATAAAATCATGGAATCCATATCAAGAAGATGAAATGAAAGGAAGATGAAACAAGTGGAATAAGAAATCCAAGCTGAATATGAGTTTAAGAAAGACTCACAACCCTTCAAAAGAAGGTTCAATCGATTCTTACAAAACCTTGCAAAACGTCTTCACAAAACTCACTCAAAACTATGAATTAGACTAACAATGGTGTGTTCTTCTCTTCTTCTCCAATGGAAGCTTTTCTTCTCCTCCAAGAGTAGCTCCAATCCAATCTTCCAATGAGAGAATCTTTGTTGTTGAGAGTGTGGGAGAGAATGAGAGTGATGAGGTCTCCCCTAACAGCCTTGCAGGACCACCTTTTATCCTCCAAATTTGCAAGAGTCGGCCATGAAGATCGTGGGACAGCTGGCACAGCTGTCTGGGAAAACCACGGCCCATTTCCACACCCGTGGAAGTCCCAGTGGCCCTGGTTTTGGTGCCTCGGGTTGTTTTGGATCATCAAGCCTCAATTTGGTTCATGGCATGCACCAACAAGGTCCCATGTGTCCCCCTTAGCTCCTAAGTTGCTTCCAAATGAGTCCGAAGGTGTGTTATGTCGAGGAACGATCCTCGAATGTATCGATTAAGCTCCTAAAGCTCCCAAAATACCCACAAAACATACAAAATTCCGTGTAGATGTCTATCTCGACAAAATACATGAATTGAGTGCAAATCGTCACGAACTAGTGCAAACCATGCATGAATGAGCGAAAAAACTATCTAAATGAGTGCCTAATCCTAAGTCATAAATCGTGTTATCAACTCCCATTAATGAGTTTATTATATTACAATGATTGACGTGCGTCTTTTGGGATGGCCCCTATGTGGCATTATATAGATATAGATGTCGTATATCTTTATGCTATAATTGACCTAGCAGTATTAGTGAAATAAGACTTTCTAAGATTCAGGATTTTATAGTTCAAGTAATGCAGTTTAGAGGAAGAATGTTGGCTGTACAAAGTCGCCAGATATCATATACAGATAAGAGGCATCGACCTCTAAAGTTCAACTGAGAGTTCATGTCCGGCTGATAGTATCTCCGCTATGAGACGTCAGACGTGTTGGCATAAAAGGAAACCGAGTTTCCAATATGTCGGTTTACTTGGAATCTTAACCAGAATTACGAAGACCGCATGACAATTAGCTTTGCCTCTGAGGTCAGAAGGTGTTCACCTAGTATTTCATGTGTCTCAATTGAGAGAGTGTATACTAGACCCGAGATACCTTGTGAGTTATGATGACTTGGTGGTCGAGCCGAACCACACCTTTGTTGAGCCTTCGATTACATTCCTAGAATGGGATATGAGACACTTGCATTCGAAAGACATTTCCATATTGAGGACATAGTGGTCGAGATGAGGACCTGAAGAGGCCATATGAGAGACGGAGGATAGTATCCTGAGGAACTAACCAGAGTTTATGTCGAGACAGATCTATCTGTTGGAGCACGAGTAGACTTTAGTGCTAGCTTGATGAATGTTGTGCTTATGTGCTTATATGCCTTGAGGTGTTTATTCCATGCTATCTATGATGTGATTTATGATCTTAGTAGATCTTGATGTGCTAGCGTGATGTATGTCATAGCTGGAGATGATCATTTCCTCCACGATATCTCAGTATGTTTTATACTTATGGCTGGAGATGGTTCTTTCCTCCATGCTATTTGAGTGTGTTTAGGATATAGCTGGAGATGGTTCTTTCCTCCATGCTACCTTGATGGACATAGTTTCAGTGGAGATGTTATTCCTCCCTTCGTTGTATATGATTATGGTTTGCCTAGAGACATATTTCCTCCATGCATGTGTTATATTTTGGCAAGAGATGGGCTACCTCTATGCCTTGTGATGTGGTATGGTGAGAGATGTGATTCCTCTACGCCTTTGGGTAGCGTTGTGGCCCTGTTTTCTAGAGTTGATGATTCCTCTATGTTGATGTCTGAGGTTATAGATTGTTATAGGTGATGATCTTTGAGCGGAGATGTGATGCCTCCAATAGAGAGAGTGAGAGTTATACCTCGGCGTATGGGTCCAAGAGACTTTTGGATTTTGCAAGTTTTGGGACGAAACTTGTTTTTAGGGAGGTAAGATGTAAGAGCCTTAGTCTTCGAGAGATCCCGCACCTGCGCTTCAGCTGAGACGCAACTGCCTTTCTTCTTCGGAGCTGCAGTGGGCTGCCCCTGCGCCCCTAGCTGGCCGCCCTTGTGGTTCTGTGAGCCGCCCTAGCGGCCAGGCCAGCCGCCCCTGCGGTTTGTGGTGGGCTGCAGCCGCCTTCTTTGACGCGAGCCTTGCTTTTTGACCCTCCTTCCTTTATGAGCTTCTCCTTCTTTCCTTCTGATGAGGGTTAGGTATCTTCAGCTCCATATCTCTCTCTCCCTACGTTCATCCTCTCCTCTTCTCTTCCCTTGGATGTCTTCTTGATCTTTGTTGGAGTTTGAGTGAGTTTGTGTGTTTGTGAACTTGGCTTGTTGCTGATTGTGTTGGTTGTTGTTGTTGTGCTTGTGATGGAGCCAGCCTTGAGGTGTTGATGGAGCTTTGCCCTTGTTTTGGTTCAGCTTGGTGAGATATCTCTCCTTCTTCCTTTTCTTTCTTCTTTTCTTCCTTTCTATGTTATTTCCTTTCTCCTTAGCTTAGGGTCCACAAGATGGATCTTGTAGCAGCCTTGATTGGCTTCTTCTGATGTATATAAGTATGTATATGTGTGTGTGTATGGATGCTGGCCGAAAGAGGAGTGAAGAGATCGATTGAAGAAGCAAGGAGGAGCTGAAGGTGTGTCTCTGCACACCAGCCGCCCCTGCGCCATCTCTGGACCGCCCCAGCGCCAGCAGTGATACGCCCCTGCGCCATTCCCTATCCTCCCCTGCGGCCACCTGCACCAGCTTGGTGTTGCATTTGGTTCTGCAGGTGTGTGTTGCTTCTAGGCCATCCTTAGGATGCCTTTGTTCCCTCCTTTCCTAGTATGAGTGTATAGGTTCATGCTAGATGTGTCAAGTTATGCTTTGATGAGGTTATGATCAGTATATGCCATATACGGATTTTGAGGATTATAGGTTGTGAGGTTTAAGTTGAAGATGATCCTATGGATCCCTTGAGTCTAGGTGTGACCCCTTTGATGAATAGAAGTTGATATATCTTTATGCCTTGTTATGTTCGCTATGATAGCATGAGTGGTGTGTGCTTATTATGTTTGCTATGATAGCATGAGATGTCGTTTATACCACCGTATATTTTATTGATTGCCCCGTATGCGTGGCTGTGATAACCTTTCCCTTACATCCCGCCGTGGAGTCTGGGAGGTTCTCTGATGTCATGCCAGACTTACTTTACAGGAAGGGCACAACCCACTCCCATAGGGTACACGGATTGTGTGACCGATACTTGTGCAGTTGGCTAGCAGGCTCAGAGGCGATGATGTATCGGCCCTCGTGTCACATAGTTTAATATATATACGATTTGAGTGAATGACCATTATAAAGATGATAAAATGGGTAAATACGTGAAAGCATGCTAATGTTGATTGTGTTTGTGCTTATGCATTACTCTATATATGTGTATGGTTAGCTAACGGTTTCATACCGTGTTGTAGATGTTTACAGGTTAGGCGCTACTTAGTGATCTGGAAGGGTGACAGGCCGAGGACTCTCGTACATTAGGTGGTTAGTTTGGGGTTGTTGTGTTTCCCTCCTACGTGAGGATGATCTTTTGTACCTCCTATGTGAGGATGTTGTTTTATATACTCGGGTATGTTGTTGTTTACCTTTGGTTATACAGTTTCACATATTTATGCATTGGTTTTATATCTGTCAATGCCATGTTGTAAGGTCCAGTGAATTTGTTGTCATGCTAGGGTCAGGATCCACTGTGAGATCCTAGCCCAATTTGACACTTCGTGTCCCGCGGATTCGGGGTATTACAGGAAGAGGGAAAAGAGAGAAGAATAGAGGAAATAAGAGAATGAAGAACGTTAAATGAAAGCCAAACCTGAGTCGCGACTTCGGAGAGGTTTAAACCCGCTCACCATCCGGAATAAAATTTTCGGTTGTTACAAATATGCGTGACTCTGGATCTGATACCAATTGAAGAACCGTTAGGTGAATATAAAGGATAAAGATACTCTAGAAGGGGGGTTGAATAGAGTATGAGAACTTTTCGTAAAAACCTATCTCAAGGCTTTGAAATTGATTTCAATGGCCTTAATGTCGTTCGGAGCTCTTTGTGACACACTTTGATTTCAAGGGCTTTGAAACTGATTTGAAGGGCCTTGACTTTGTTCACCTGCAAAACAAAGTTAGTCACAATAATGCAGATAAAGTGCGGAATGTAAAAGATCGACACAATGATATGTTTACGAAGTTCGGCTCTAAATAGCCTACTCTCCGTCCCAGGGTATAGTCGTAGGATCTAACTATGTATTATCAGCTTCAAAAAGTCCTAGATACAAATTAGAAGAAATCCCCTTCTTCTCTCATTGTAGTCAACGCTACGATCTAGCTCCAACTCTTCACCTTGCTATAGTAGCCTAGTTACTCGGCAGAGCAACACACACTCTAGTATAACACTCTTAAGATATTCCCATGAAGTTCTCGAGTTTTATCTCTCTCTATGGGATAAAGCTTTTTGTAAAAGAGAGAAAGAAAAACTTGTTTGATCAAATGAAGATGTTTTGGATTGCTTGAAGACTTTGAATGTTTCCGTGTAAGCTTGTGTCTTTTCTTCTTCAATCGACATCTTCATTTATAGTCTTTGATGGAGAGGTCTTCTAGCCGTTGGGAAGATGACCGTTGAACATGGTTCTTCTTCTACATGAAAGCCGCTTCTTGGTTGAGATGAGGTAGACGTTGTAGATCTTCTATCGTCTTCATCTCCTTAAAGCACATTGATCTCCCTTGTCCGTAATCTTCTCATACTTGTTGTGAAGATATCCGAAATCCGTTGAGAGGGGATCTTTGCGCTTTTGGTTGAAGATCTTTATGAGATCTTGTTTTGAAACAAATCCACTTGGTCGGTTAAGATATTCTTTGAGCATATCTCCTTGAAAGATCTTCTTTTGATGCTTGTTAGATTTGGTTGTTTAGAGTTTTGAATTCCTTCCAGCCGCTTTGTCCTTTGAAACTGACTTCAAGTCTTCGGTTTCTGATCCCTTGAATTGGCTTTCAAGGCCTCCGTCTTGAATCTCTTTAAACTCTTCGTTTGTCCCTTGTATCCGATTTCAAGGCCTCCTTCGGTCCTTTGAAATGCGTTTCAAGGCCTGCATACATTCTAGACAAAACACCAAAACAAACCAAGCAACTAGACATACAATTAATAATTTGTTAGTATTAAAAACCACTTCATTTGTGTTTATGTCTTCCATCATCACCTATAGAAATATATAATCAAGGTGGAGTTTTCAGCACGGGAGTTTAAAAGCAGTCAATTACAGACCCAAAAGTATTTCAAAAACATAAAACAAGTTTAAAAAACAAGATGTCCACAACCATCATATGCTCAGGTTGACTCCTCCTCATAAAACTTGCGTCGTGCCTTGGAGAAAGGAGGCATGTGATTGTCATCCATTTCTGCTGCTAAGCGTCGTCTCTTTTCTTCAGCTCGTCGTTCCTTGACAATCTCGAATGCTTCCACCGTCAGAGTGGTTGGCTCAACATGAGTAGGATACAAGATAAATTTTTTCTATACTCGTCTTTTACAGTTCATCAGAAAATTTTCAACTTTTTCCTAGGTGTGTTGAGTTGCATCTTCAATCATAGGTAATATTCTTCCCATGGTGGTAAGAGTAAGAGCACTCTCAAATACATTTCACTGACTTTGGCATGCATAATAGACAGTGGTTCATGATTGGCATCCATTCTTCTTTTAGTATCAAAATGAAAATCTAAGAGTTCCCGATTCAGAGAAACTAGTTCCTTTTCACATCCATCTAACCTGGTTTCTGGAGTAGGAGGAGAAGATGTTGGAGCTGCTTGGGAAGGAGGTGGAATAGCCCCTTTTTCCCTTTAATGTCCATACCCCTGCAAGAGTCTTCTCAATTTCTAACCTTTCCATGTAGGATTCATCAATTTTGCCAGATGTTATTTGTCGATCTTTAGTGGAGGTATCAATAGAAAAATGTTCGAAGATCTTTGGCAGAAGGTTTCCATAAGGCAAAGGGATGGCTCGCCTAGAGTTGATAGAATGAACCATATGGTTAAGAATGAGGTTAGGTACGTCAATGTCCAATCCAGACATGATCAGATGAATCAATTCCAAAGATTGATCTGTCAATAGTTCTCTTGACTTTGCACGAGGGATGACACACCTAACCAGAATGATACAAACTATTTTGGCATCTGGGGTTAGGGATGTGTGAGTGAGTTGCCATGATGTTGAGTTTGGAACTAGGAATTACTCTTTGGCAAGTCGAACACTTTCTGATCGGGAGGGATGTTTGAATGAACGATCTGTATGGATTCCTAAAATCTCACATAAAACAGTAGAAGTGAGAAGAATTGGGGTACCTTTTACAGATTATTCAAGGGTGAGAATCTCTTTGTCCCGTTTTGTGACGAGGTTGACATAAAACAGTCTTGTTAGCCTTGGAAAGGCAAAGTCTCCATGGTTTAAGATCTTCCAGATTCTGGATCACTTAAGCATTGCAATGCAGGGGATCTGAAGGGTTTCCAGAATTCCGATGTCTACCACATCACACATACAAAGAGGGCGATTGTGAAATCCATCAAGCGAAGATCCCGTAGCTTGAAAATGACAAAATAGGATGTTGGAAGACCAGTCGTTTATGAAATTTCTAAATCTTCAGAAGGTGGCTCTCCATTTGTGGCTGAGGAAGTACGATTTGATTCCTTTTTAGAAGATGAAGCTTGTTGAGGAGCAGATTTCTTGCTTCTAGGAGCCATAGATGATTTTGGGAGAGAAAAACAAGGGTTTTGAAAAGGGTTTCTGTAAAAGAATGTTGAATGTGGAGAAGATAAGTTTTTCACCTTTAAAAGGAAACGAAAAGAAAAAAATTTAAGGTTTAAAACAAGATCTTGAGAGAATCAAGGCCTTGAAAAGCCAAAATTGTTTTCAATTAAATCTAAACAACTCTTTTTCAAAACTTTGAACCCGAAATTAAAGGATTTTGAAATCATTTTAAAAATCCTTTTTAAAAATAATTTAGGAATCAAAAATATCTATAAGATATTAATCCCTAAATAGATCCGTGATATTCAATTTTGCCCTTGTTCTTCGTTTCAAGGCCCTTGAATTGAATTTCAAGGCCATTGAAAATGAAGCGTGGGTTGCATACGAAGGAGAAAATAAAATGATTTACTCCCCCTACGTTAATGCTTCCTTGTTCAACATACCAAGTTCTAAACGAATAAAATTGAATTGTTCTTCAAGTAGAGGCTTAGTAAATATATCTGCAAGCTGCAAGTCAGTTGATATAAAAGAAATCAAAACATCACCTTTCTCAACATGATCACGTACGAAGTGATGTCTTACATCGATATGCTTTCTCGTTGAATGTTGCACAAGATTTTTAGTTATCAAAATAGCACAAGTATGATCACATTTAATCGGGACACCTTTCAAATCAAAGCCAAGATCACGAAGTTGTTGATGTCACGCCCCAGATTTTTAGGCGTGTTTGCAAAATTTATCTTTCCGGCTTTTATCGATATGTTACCAACTTAAATGTTTTAATTCTTCTATTTTAAAAGTATTTTATGACAAAAAATATGTTTTCCGAGCATATTTATATTTTTGGATACATTCCCGCATATTCGTACTATTATTTTGGGAAAAGTCCGGAAGTTTTCCGGTTCGAAAATCCCGTTCCGAACACTTTAAATTGAGTTCACTCCTTAAACCTTTTTCTTTTACTTTTCTTTCTTCTCTCTTTTCTCTCTATCTATCCTTCGCCTGGTGAGCCTCCCGACCCTTCGCCCTAGATGAGTTGTAACCTACAGTGACTCCTCGCTCACCTCACTCCCGACTCCTCGCTCCCCGCCGCCCTGCAGCCCAATCCCTCCTTCCCCTTTGTCTTCTACGACCCAGCCCCAGCCCTCTCTTTCTCCCTTTCTTTCCCAAACAGTGAAAGGTCCCCTTTGTTTCGTCCCTTCTCACTGTCTCTCCTCCCAGTTGTGCAACCGCGGAGGGTCTGTCCCATCAAGGAACCGCCAGGAAGAAGAGAAGCCACCGGAGCCACCAGCTAGCTGAGCTTTTGCTGCCTTCTTCTTTCCCTTTCTCCTCTGTTCTCACTGCCACCAAGGAGCAGCTACTGCCGCCGGATTCGGGCTGCCTCTTTTTCCGCCGACTGGACCGCCTTCTCCTCTCTTCTTCCAACTTCCATCGCGCTAGAGCACTTGGCCGCCTGCACCCTGCCACCCTCGCCGGCCTTCAGACTCTGTCGTGCAGGGAGAAAGCAATCTGCCACTTGCACTTTTGGTCCGCCTTCAACAGAGGCCCAAGAAAACCCTTGGGGTCTCCAAGTTTTGGTATAATTACAATAGTGACCCACTGTTTATATTTGCGGTTTTGAACCCAGATTTTGGAATGTTAACAACATACCCTCTTGCAGAAATTATTTATATAAATGGACCCATATATTATTTGTGGGTTATGACCCAAATTTGGAGATTTAACTAGCATGCCCTTTATTGGATTATTTTCCCAATATGGCCCAAAGATTTACTTGTGGGTTATGACCCAATTTCTAAATCGTTAATTTTGCCCGAAAAATGTATTAGCGGTTTTAATCTTGGTTTAGGAAAAATGAGTTTTACCTTAAGTTTACATTTCCCGTTCAAATTTAGCGTATTAGCTAAATTTTCTTAGCTTTGGTTTTAGGTCCGGAAGCGCACCGATAAAGGCCTAACGAGTCCAAGTTCGACTTCCGTCTTTTGACGTCACGTGAGTACCCTCTCCCTTGAGATTATGATCTTACTCGATTTAGTTATGTTTAGTATTAGTATCATGCTAGGTTGGATCTAGGATAACTTAGAGTGAATACAAGTAGTGGTTTTGGATCTTAGGCGAGTGTGAGGAGCATGTTAGACCTCATAGGTTTTTACGTTGTTCTTAGATGTTGAGTATGATCTTATGAGCGGTAGTATGCTGTTGAGAGATCTCCTCATGCCTTGAGGAATATGTGAGTGTTATAGATTCTAGGATGCGGTCCTAGAATGAGAGTCAAACGATCTTGCGTAGATCGTTTGTGTGAGAAGCCTTAGACTTTTGAGTTGAGCGAGTTGTTGATATATATATCCTCTTGTGAGCAGGTAGTGGGCTCTTCCCAAGAGAAGCGAGAGTGTTGTGAGTTGAGTGTGAAGACGAGGTAAGTCTTCGGACTTACTTAGCTCGTATTCCTTGTATTAGCATCTATGTGTGTTTGCTGGTGTGTGGTTAGTGTTATGTGTGGTGTGTAATTATTATTTATGTTATAACAACGAAATCGGACATAGGACGACTTTATATTTTGATATTGGCCCAAGTGTATGATGACGGGCGGTGACAACACTACTTAGCTCATGCGGAGAGCTAGGTGGTTCTCGGTAACTAGCCCGGGCAGGTAGACGGTCAGATGCATCAGTGTCATTCCTTGATGGTGAGTAGGAACCGAGGCGAGATCATGCGGTGATTCTCATGTCATAAACCGAAGTTGAATTAGTAACGGGATACTTAATAATAATAAAAAGATAATAAATTGAACTTGTGTGTTTTGGAGCATGTTGTGTGTTTATGTTTAATTGTGTGTGGGTGTCATAACCTTGATTCTAATGCTTTGAATATAGCTAACGGTTTTATACAGATTATTGTAAATTGTCCTGCAGGTTAGGAATGCGGCCGAGAGATGCGGAAGAGTGGGCAGCCGGGGTCCGTACAATTTAGGAAGGGTTTTTCTTTGAAGTTGTGTTTGGAGTTTGTATGTTGTATTTTTGTAGGCCGCATGAATGTCTTATGGTCTTTGGAGTTGTGTTTTCGCATGAAGTCCGTTGTTGTTGTCTTTCGGGTTTCTTATCATTGCATCAAAATGTATTTCGTTTTGGACTTTATTTGTGCCATGTTGCAAGATCCGGTGAAATTGTTGTCAAGCTAAGGGTCGGGACCCATTGTGAGGCCCCAACCCGTAGCGCCACGAATCCCGCGGATTTGGGGTGTTATAGTTGAGCTATCCATTGAATTTGTGCACAATAGACTCCTACAGCTATGTATTCGGCTTCAACTGTGGATAGGGTGACAGAGTTTTGCTTCTCGGAGTGCCAACTGATTAGGGAACCCATAAGAAATGACAACATCCATAAGTACTTTTACTATCGACCTTATAACCTACAAAGTATGCATCTGAATAGCCAACGAGGTGAAACGAGCTTTGACGTGGGTAGCATAACCCTAAATCCTTAGTACCATTGAGATATTGAAATATCCTTTTCACAACTATCAAGTGTGACTCTTTAGGATCAGCTTGAAATCTTGCACACATGCACACGCTAAACATAATGTCAGGTCGACTAGCGGTTAGATTTAACAAAGAACCGATCATACCTCGATACTCCTTTTGTACCACTTTTTCCTTCTTTGTCATGGTCAAGCTAAAGTGTAGAACTCATAGGAGTTTTTGTGACCTTAGATTGATCCATCTTATACTTCTTGAGCAAGTCCTTGGTATACTTGCTTTGATTGAGAAAAATTCCTCTCTTTGCTTGTGTAACTTGAAGTCCAAGAAAGAAATTTCACTCACCCATTAGGCTCATTTCGAATTCCCTGCACATAATATGTGAAAATTCCTTACATAGGGAATCATTAGTAGCACCGAATAATATATCATCAACATAAATTTGTACTACTAGAACATCGTTGCCTCTAGTTTTGATAAATAAAGTTTTGTCAATCAAACCTCTTTTGAAATTGTTTTTAAAAAGATACTTGGACAATCTTTCATATCAAGCTCGAGGAGCTTGCTTAAGACCATATAGAGCCTTGTCCAATTTAAAAACAAGATCCGGAAAATCATCATTTTCAAAACCACGTGGTTGAGCAACGTAGACTTCTTCTAAGAAGTCATTTAAAAAAACACATTTTACATCCATTTGAAATAACTTTATGCTCATGAAGGACGCAAATGCAAGTAGCATACGTATGGCTTTTAACCTGGCGACAGGAGCAAAAGTTTCCTCATAGTCAATACCTTCCTCTTGGTTATCGCCTTCAGCTACAAGTCGTGCTTTATTTCAAATGACCTTACCATTTTCATCCAACTTGTTGCAAAAAACCCATTTTGTGCCAATGACGGGTTGATGATTTGGTCTTGTAGTAAGAGTTCAAACCTTGTTTCTTTCAAACTCATTTAGTTCATTTTGCATGGCAATGATCCAATCGGGTTCTTGAAGTGTTTGAACATAATTCTTTGGCTCAATAAGACACACGAACGCCGAGAACACACATAGGTTGTTAACTTTGGATTGAGCTTGAACTCCTGCGTTTGGATTTGAGATCACATTCTCTTGAGGATGGTATGAAGAATGTTAAAACTTTCTTCGTTTGTAAGATGGAGCAGATCCTGACGATTGAGGCTCATATGCTTGATTGGATTCAGGTACCGTTGGAGTTTTTCCCTTGGATCCTAAATCAAGGCCTTGAAGTTGGGTTTCAAGGCCTAGAAATGGAGTTTTGACATCGTAGTCTTCTGTTTCAAGGTCTTAAAGATGCGTTTCAAGGTCTTGAGTGTTTTCCCCGGTATCTTGAATCTTCTCTTGCATATTCTTTTCTTGAGCCTTAGGATCTTCCTCTTCATCAGAAATGTGATCTTCACGTTGATTCAGATTAAGATCTGCAGAACTTTCACTCAAAGTATCATCATTGATTTCATCAAATATGACATGAATGTTTTCCTCAACAATTTTGGTACGCTTATTATAAACACGATAAACTTTGCTATTTGAAGCATATCCAACGAATACTGCTTCGTCACTACGTGCATCAAATTTACCAAGGATATCTTTGTCATTGTTATGGACAAAGCATGCACATCCAAAGTGTTTAAAATAGGAAATATTAGGTTTTCTATCCTTAACGAGTTCATAAGGAGTATTTTTTAAAATATGGCGGATTAAACATCTATTCAAGATGTAGTTAGCAGTGTTTACTACTTTAGCCCAAAAACCTTTTGGCAAACTGTTTTCTAAAAGTATTGTCCTAGACATATTCTCTAGGGTGCGGTTCTTACGTTCCACAACCCCGTTTTGTTGAGGAGTTCTAGGGGCTAAAAAGTTGTGTGAAATACCATACTTTGCACAAAACAAATCAAACTTTAATTGATCAAATTCTTTACCATGATCACTTCTTATTGAAACGATAAGTAGGTTTTTCAAAGTTTGCAACTCCTTACATAATTTTGAAAACTCAAACAATGCTTCAGATTTTTCCCGTAAGAATGATATTCATGTAAAGCGAAAAAAATCATCCATAATAACAAGGATGTACTGTTTACCTTTGGAAGATTTGACACGCATAGGACCACAAAGATCCATATGTAAAAGTTCAATGGATCCAGAAGAACTTACAACCTTCTTTGGTTTGAATAAACCTCTCGTTAGTTTTCCTTGTGGACAAGCTATACATAGTTCATCGACCTTGAAGTTTAGGTTTGACAGTCCACGTACCAAACCCTTTGAAAGTAGCTTCTGCATTGTATGCATGCTTACGTGACCAACTTTTATGCCAAAGCCTTGCACCATCAGTCAAGGTCTTGAGACACTTTAGCTTAGTTCATGAAACTTGGTTAGTACTCATAGAATAAATATTTGAAGAACCGTTAGGTGAATATAAACGATAAAGATATTCTAGAAGGGGGGTTGAATAGAGTATGAGAACTTTTCGCAAAAGCCTATCTCAAGGCTTTGAAACTGATTTCAAAGGTCTTGATGGCGATCTGAGCTCTTTGTGACACACTTTGATTTCAAGGGCTTTGAAACTGATTCAAGGGCCTTGACTTTGTTCACTTGCAAAACAAAGTTAGTCACAATAAAGCAGATAAAGTGCGGAATGGAAAAGATCGACACAAGGATATGTTTACGAAGTTCGGCTCTAAATAGCCTACTCTCCGTCCCAAGGTATAGCCGTATGATCTAACTATCTATTATAAGCTTCAAAGATTCCTAGATAGAAACTAGAAGAAATCCTCTTCTTCTCTCACTATAGTCAACACTACGATCTACCTTCAACTCTTCACCTTGTTATAGTAGCCTAGTTACTTTGTAGAGTAACACACACTCTAGTATAACACTCTTTAGATATTCCAATGAAGCTCTCGAGTTTTATCTCTCTATGGAGGATAAAGCTTTTTGTAAAAGAGAGAAATAAAAACTTGTTTAATCGAATGAAGATGTTTTGGATTGCTTGAAGACTTTGAATGTTTCCGTGTAAGCTTGTGTCTTTTCTTCTTCAATCGACATCTTTATTTATAGTCTTCGATGGGGAGGTCTTCTAGCCGTTGGGAAGATGACCGTTAAAGTTTGTTCTTTTTCTCCATGAAAGCCGCTTCTTGGTTGAGATGAGGTAGACGTTGTAGATCTTCTATCGTCTTCATCTCCTTAAAGCATGTTGAACCTTCTTCTCCGTAATCTTCTCTCGCTTGTTGAAGATTTTTGTCTTTTGATCAAGATCTTCAGATCTTGTCGTGAAGATATCCGAAATCCGTTGAGAAGTGACCTTCCGCTTTTGGTTGAGGATCTTTGTGAGATCCTGTTTTGAATCGAATCCACTTGGTCATCAAGATCTTCTTTGAGCGTATCTTCTTGTTGAGTGTATCTCCTTGGAAGATCTTCTTTTGATTCTTGATTGATTTGGTTGTTAGAGATTTGAATTACTTCCAGCCGCTTTGTCCTTTGAAACTGACTTCAAGGTTGTGGCTTATGATCCCTTAAAATGGCTTTCAAGGCCTCCGTGTTGAACTTCTTCAAACTCTTTGTTTGTCCCTTGAATCTGATTTCAAGGCCTCCGTTTGTCCCTTGAAATGCTTTCCAAGGCTTGCATACATTCTAGAGAAACACCAAAAACACACCAAGCAACTAGAAATACAATCGATATTTTGTTAGTATAAAAACCACTTTATTTGTGTTAAGTCTTCCATCATCACCTATACAAATATATAATAAACGGGGAGATTGAACCGCCTTGATGGAAGACAACACAAATATCGTGCCTAAATTCTAGAGTTAGCGATGGACATATGAATATCAAAACAAACTTAAATGCAGAATGCAGAAATATTGTAATGTCGAATCATTAATTTCTCCCCCTTTGTCTTTTAACAAGGGAGAAATATAGTCAAAGCACGGAAGTTTAAAGCAATTACAAACCCAGAAAAAGTATTTACAAAACCACAAAAATTTGAAACAACAAGCCCATAACCATCACAAGCTCAGTCTGAATCCTCCTCATACAACTGCCTCTTTCCCTTGGATGAAGCAGTCTTGTAACTTGAATCATGCCTTTCAGAAGCTACGCATCGTCTCTTTTCTTCAGCCCATCGATCCTTCACAACATCATATTCTAACACCGGCATAATGGTTGGCTCAACATGGGTAGGATAAAGGATAAAGTTGTTCTGTACTCGAAGTTTGCAGTTCATCACAACATTTTCAACTTTTTCTTGAGTGTGTTGAGCTGCATCTTCAGTCATAGGTGGTATCCTTCCCAAAGTAGTAAGAGTGAGAGCATTCATAAGATACATTTCATTTATCTTGCCGTTCATGATAGACAGCAGTTCATGATTTGCATCCATTCTCCTCTTAGTATCAAACTGAAAATCTGAGAGTTCCATATTCAGAGAAACCAGTTCATTTTCACATTCATCTAAACATATTTCTGGAGGAGGAGGAGGAGAATATGTTGGAGTTGCTTGGGATGGAGGTGGAATAGCTCCTTTTCCCTTCAATGTCCATGCTCCTGCAAGTGTCTTCTCAATACCTAGCCTTTCCAAGCAGGATTCATCAATTTTTCCAGAAGTTATCTGTCGATCTTCAGAGGATGTATCAATTGAAAAATGTTCGAAGATATTGGGCAGAAGGTTTTCATAAGGTAAAGGGATGGCTCGCTAGAGTTGACGGAATGGACCATATGGTTAAGGATGAGGTTAGGTACGTCAATGTCTAATCCAGACATAATCAGATGAATCAATTCCAAAGATTGATCTGTCAAAACTTCTCTTGAGTTTGCACGAGGAATAATACACCGAACCAGAATGGTAAATACTATTTTAGCATCTAGGGTTAGGGAAGTATGAGAGAGTTGGCGTGATGTTAAGTTTGGAACCAGGAATTTCTCTTTAGCAAGTCGAACACTCTTTGATCAGGAGGGGAGTGTAAATGAAAGATCTGTAGGGATTCCTAAAATCTCATATAAACTGTAGATGTGGGAAGAATTTGAGTACCTTTAACAGATGATTCAAAAGTGAGAATCCCTTTGTCCCGTTTGGTGACGATGTTGACATAAAACAACCTTGGAAAGGCAAAATCTCAAGGGTTTAAGATTTTCCAGACTATGAAACTCTTAAGCATAGCAATGCAGGGGAATCGAACGGTTTCCAGAAACGCAGTGTCCACCACATCACACATACAAAGAGGGCGATTGTGAAATCCATCAAGCCAAGATTTTGTAGCTTGAAAATTGATGAACCATGAAGTTGGAAGACCAGTTGTCTGTGAAATTTCCAAATCTTCAGAAAGTTTCTCATCATCTATGGCTGATAAAATATGAGCTGATTCCTTTTTAGACGATGAAGCTGGATGAGGAACATATTTCTTGTTTCTTGGAGCCATAAATGATTTTGGGAGAGAAACCAAAGGTTTTGAAAACGGGGTCTTTAAACCCGTTAAATGGGGAAGAAAGAAGTTTTACGCCTTTAAAAAGAAAAAAGAAGGAAACAATTTTAGGATTTAAACAAGATCTTGGGAAAATCAAGGCCTTGAAAAGCCAAAGTTGTTCCAATTAAATCTCAACAACTCTTTTTCAAAATTTTGAACCTAAAAGGCGTTTGAAATCATTTTAAAAATCCTTCTTTTTGAAAAAAAATTAGGAGTCAATATATATAAAAGATATTAATCCCTAAATAGATCCGTGATATTCAATTTTGCCCTTGAATTTCATTTCAAGCCCTTGATTTGCATTTCAAGGCCCTTGAAAACGAAAAGTGGGCTGCATACGAAGGAGAAAATAAAACAATTTACTCCCCCTACATTAATGCTTCCTTGTTCAACATAACAAGCTCTAATCGTATGAAATTGAATTGATCTTCAGGTAGAGGCTTAGTAAAGATATCTGCAAGCTGCAACTCAGTTGATATAAAAGAAATCAAAACATTATCTTTCTCAACATGATCACGTATGAAGTGATGCCTTACATCAATATGCTTTGTTCTTGAATGTTGCACAAGATTTTTAGTGATCGAAATAGCACTAGTATTATCACATTTTATAGGGATACCTTTCAAATCAAAGCCAAGATCACGAAGTTGTTGAGCTATCCATAGAATTTGGGCATAACAGGCTCCTACAACTATGTATTCGCTTCAGCTATGGATAGGGCGACATAGTTTTTCTTCTTGGAATGCCAACTAATTAGGGATGCCCCTAAGAATTGGAAACATCCATAAGTGCCTTTTCTATAGACCTTATAACCTGCAAAGTCTGCATCTGAATAGCCAACGAGGTAAAACGAGCTTTAACGTGGGTAACAAAACCCTAAATCCTTAGTGCCATTGAGATACCGCAATATCCTTTTCACAGCTATCAAGTGTGACTCAATAGGATCAGCTTGAAATCTTGCACACATGCACACGCTAAACAGAATGTCAGGTCGATTAGCGGTTAGATATAAAAAAGAACCGATCATACCTCAATACTCCTTTTGTACAACACTTTTACCATCTTTGTCATGGTCAAGCGAAAGTGTAGAACTCATAGGAGTCTTTGCGACCTTGGATTGATCCATCTTATACTTCTTAAGCAAGTCTTTGGTATGGTTGCTTTGATTGAGAAAAATTCCTTTCTTTGCTTGTATAACTTAAAGTCCAAGAAAGAAATTTAACTCTCCTATTAGGCTCATTTCGAATTCTCTGCACATAATATCTGAAAATTTCTTGCATAGGGATTCATTAGTAGCACCGAATAATATATCATCAACATAAATTTGTACTACTAGAATATCGTTGCCTTTGGTTTTGATATAAAAAAATTGTCAATCAAACTTCTTTTGAAATTGTTTTCAAGGAGATACTTGGACAATCTTTCATACCAATCTCGAGGAGCTTGCTTAAGACCATATAGAGCCTTGTCCAATTTAAAAACAAGATCCGGAAAATCATCATTTTCAATACCTTCCTCTTGGACAATCTTTCAAAACCAGGTGGTTGAGCAACATAGATTTCTTCTTCTAAGAAGCCATTTAAAAAAGCACATTTTACATCCATTTGAAATAACTTTATGCTCGTGAAGGATGCAAATGCAAGTAGCATACGTATGGCTTCTAATCTGGCGACAGGAGCAAAAGTTTCCTCATAGTCAATACCTTCCTCTTGGTTATAACCTTGAGCTACAAGTCGTGCTTGATTTCGAAAGACATTACCATTTTCATCCAACTTGTTTCGAGAAACCCATTTTGTCCCAATGATGGATTGATGCTTTGGTCTTGTTGTAAGAGTTCAAACCTTCTTTCTCTCAAACTCATTTAGCTCATTTTGCATGGAAATCATCCAATCGGGTTGTTGAAGAGCTTGAACGTAATTCTTGGACTCAATAAGAGACACGAACGCAGAGAATGCACATAGGTTGTTCACTTTGGATCGAGTTTGAACTCCTGTGTTTGGATCAGAGATCACATTTTCTTGTGGATGGTATGAAGAATGTTGAAATTTCCTTTGTTTGTAAGATGGAACAAATCCTGAAGATTGAGGCTCATATGCTTGACTAGATTCAGGTACCGTTCGAGTGTTGGCCTTGGATCCTATCTCAAGGCCTTGAAGTTGGGTTTCAAGGCCTTGGAATAGAGTTCTTGATATCGCAGTTTTCTGTTTCAAGGTTTTGAAGATATGTTTCAAGGTCTTGAGAGTTTTCTCTGGTATCTTGAATCTTCTCTTGCATATTCTTTTTTGGAGCTTTAGGATCTTCCTCTTCATAAGAATTGTGATTTTCACGTTGATTCAGATTAAGATCTGCAAAATTTTCACTCAAAGTACCATCATTGCTTTCATCAAATATGACATGACTACTTGCCTCAACAATTTTGGTACGCTTATTATAAACACGATAAGCTTTGCTAATTGAAGCATATCCAATGAATACTACTTCGTCACTACGTGCATCAAATTTACCAAGGTTATATTTGCCGATGTTATGGACAAAGCATGTACATCCAAAGGGTTTAAAATAGGAAATATTAGGTTTTTTACCCTTAAAGAGTTCATAAGGAGTCTTTTTCAAAATAGGGCGGATTAAACATCTATTCAAACAATTGGTAGGTTTTTCAAAGTTTGCAACTCCTTACACAATTTTGAAAACTCAAACAATGCTTCAGATTTTTCCCGTAAGAATGATATCCATGTAAAACGAGAAAAATCATCCACAAAACACAAGGATGTACTGTTTACCTTTGGGAGATTTGACACGCATATGACCACAAAGATTCATATGTAAAAGTTCAATGGGCCGAGAAGAACTTACAACCTTCTTTGGTTTGAATGAACCTCTTGTTTGTTTACCTTGTGTACATGCTTTGCATAGTTCATCTACCTTGAAGTTTAGGTTTGACAAGCCACGTACCAAATCCTTTGAAAGTAACTTCTGCATTGTATGCATGCTTACGTGACCAAGTTTTCTATGCCAAAGCCTTGGATCATCAGCCAAGGCCTTGAGACACTTTAGCTTAGTTCCTGAAACTTGGTTAGTACTCATAGAATAAACATTGCTACATCTAGAAGCAGTAAGCACAATGTCACCCGACGTCTTGTTTTGGACTTCACATTTTTCTGAATCAAACATTACCTTGTTGCCTTTATCACATATTTGAGAGATGTTAAGCAAGTTAAACTTCAAGCCGTCAACAAGATATACATCATCAATAAAGTTAGATGAAATATAACAAATTTTACCAATTCCAATAATGTCACATTTTTCTTTATCGCCAAGCGTAATGGTTCTAGATGATTGCTTCTTTAGATCTGAGAATAATGAGCTTTTTCCACTCATATGTCTTGAGCAATCACTATCTAATATCTATTTATGCTCCTTTACCTTGGTGATATCTTGCAAAACAGCAAACATCAACCTTTTCGGGTCGACCAAATGGCATATTTTTGTCCATATGCAAGCTCATTCATGTTTGGTGGTCTAGTACCTTGGTGATATCCATATTTTGGTCCATCTTCTTTGTCTTCTTCATCTCCTAAAAGCACGTTGATTCTTCTGTTGAAGATCTTGTTGTGATTTGTTGGATGAAGATCTTCGAACTTTGTTAAGAAAGAATCTTTTTCCTTTATTTGAGAATCTTTACGAGATCTTGTTGTGAACCGAATCCTCTAGGTATAGATCTTCTTGTTGAGCGTGTCTTGTTAGCCAAATCTTCCTGGAAGATCTTCTTTAGATTCTTGGTTGATTTGTTTGGTATAGATTTGAATTCTCTTGCCGTTCTATCCTTTGGCTTTTGATCCCTTGAAATGGCTTTCAAGGCCTTCATGTTAATCTTCTTCAAACTCTGCTCTTGTCCATTGTATATGGTTTCAAGGCCTCGCTTATCCCTTATTTCTGATTTCAAGGCTTTCGTTTGTCCCTTGAAATGCTTTCAAGGCCTGCACATATTTAGACAAACCACCAAACAAACCAAGCATCTAGAAATACAATCGATATTTTTGTTAGTATAAAAACCACTTTATTTGTGTTACGTCTTCCATCATCAAATATTCAAATATACTCAAGGTGGAGTTTTCAGTCTCCTTTGAGGTTTGTATATAAACCTCTTTTACTTAATACAACAGTAAGCTTTTTGAGCCAAATCAATTCTTTACACTCATCGCTACCTCCTTGTCCGTTACTACCTCGCGAAAACCAGAGTCGAACCCACATCCCATCCCGAGCCCTTCTTCCTCGCGTTCTTAAGTTGTTACAGTGTGATAATGTAGATAGTATTCCTCTTAGGGTTTCCATCGAACGATGGCTAATATAAATAGACAAACATGTTTATATAATTACAAAGGGATACCTATCTTTACAATAATTAAATAATCTATCATACGCAAGTAGTCAAAACTGGATGAGGTTGGACAATAAGACTGGATCAAAAATCTTAAAATAACTGTCGCGGTAGGCCCTTTGTGAATATATCTACATACTGGAAAGCTGAAGGAACATGAAGCACCTTGATGTGACAAAGAGCGACCATGTCGCGAAAAAAATAAATGTCAAGTTCAATGTGCTTGGTTCGTTGATGCTAAACGGGATTGTTGGCAAGATATGTAGTAGAGATGTTGTCAGTGTATACAACCGTGACTTTGGATAGAGTACAATGAAGTTCTAGGAAAAGATTTCGTATCACTCAGAGACAACATTAGCAACACCTCGGTATTCGGCCTCGGCACTGGACCTAAACACCACAGACTGACGTTTAGCGGACCAGGAGACGTGAGTGTCATTAAAGAACACGCGGTAGCCTGAAGTAGAACGACGAGTGTCAGGGAACCCTCCCCAATCAAGATATATATAGACAATTAAGTCACATTTGAGTGAGGGAGAGATTGTAATACCGAGAGTTGAAGTGCCAACAATGTATCGGATGATGCGTTTGAGGGCGGGAAAGTGCAGCTTTCGGGGATCATACATGAATAAGCAAATCTATTGTACAACAAAGATAGTATCAAGGCGAGTGAAAGTGAGATACTGAAGCGCACCACCGGGACTTCTGTACATAGTGGGATCGCTGACTGTTGGTCCAGAGGAGGCGCTGAGCTTGACCGATGTCTCAACAGGTGTGGCGACAGGCTTACAGTTTGTCATCTTTGCTCGTTCAACTATATCTCGTTCAACATCTTTGCTCGTGTCATATTTTTGGAGAGCAATGATGGGAGAAATGCAGATTCAGTAGTGGAAGTTGGTTAAATTTATTTATTGTCACTTATGTTGATGAAATTTTATTTTTCATGTAGGAACTTTCACTAAGGGTTTATATTATTTGATGTCATATATTTTAGGGTACAAAAAGTGTTCATCAAAATGAGTCTATTGGAGATGAAGGTCCACGTGATATCGCTAGTAGAGAAATTGTCCTAGAAGAAAATCCAAGTAAAGACTCTTAAATATAATTTAGTTTGTTTAGTATGATGATTTACAAAGTGTTTTTCTAATAGTAGACTATATACGGTTAAACTTACTTGATACAATTTTTTTATCATACTATATAATTGATTGTTTAGGTTGTGATTAATTTTATTGTGCATTATATTGTATTTGGTGAAAATATTTCACGTAGTGTGGGCTCACAACATATATCCGATATCTTGTTGCTCTAATGTCATCATAAACATCACAACGATCAATCAAGATGACCTTAAAATATAACTATTTTGCCGCATTATGCCATTGCAAATGTCAAAATTTTGAAAATGATAGTGGTTTTAATGCCATCACAAATTTAAATAGTAGTTACCAAAAATATATATCGCGACGGTTCTGACGTCACAAATATAAATATCGAAATTTGTAAAAATTCATGGCGGCATGACGTCACAAGTCAAACTGTATCAAGAAAGGTGTATCGTGGCAGTAGTATGCCATCATATAACTTATTTGTGACGGCTATCAACGTCGCAAAATTCATATCTACGGGATGCCGAGGTGGATAATTGGCAAGAGCAACTTGTAGTAACATAGGTTATGTGCAACAGCCTATTACCCTCACAAATAAGAAACTCATGATGTCGAGGTAGACAATTGGCGACTGACCATCATATAAGTTGTTTTTATGTCGAAAATAAGAAACTCGTGATTCCAAGGACGATTAATGGTGTCGGTAGTTCACCGTCAAAAAATCAATGCAACAATATCCTTTTGTGATGTACAATCACTGACAACACTCATTGCGACGACAATGTCCTCATTTGTGACGGCATGACGTCGTCGCAAATCAATTTTTTTTGTAGTGTAAATCGAGTCGATCAATCCCACCAATCGACTCAACCTTTTGTGTTTTTCTTTCTTGTTCTGTTTTGTTATGAATTTTCGCAATCCGTAACTTTTATGTATAGATCGAGTCGATCCCCTTTTTTGTCGACTCGATCTTTTTCTTTTGTTTTGGTTTTTTTTTTATTTAAGAGATGTACTTTTAATCATTTAAATCATTTCAAAATTTTCTCGCGTTCCATGGTGATCTTATACCGCGATTGAATCCAAGAATCCCTTACTAGAATTAACCCTCATTTGAACAAATTTATTTCTCATTATATATACACAGTAGAAGCCAATCTAGCCGTGTTTCAATGAGTTCACACTAAGGGCCCGTTTGGAAGCTCTTGGAATCATTCCCGGTAACGGAATGATTCCGAATCAATCAAAAAATACGTTTGATTAAAGGTCTTTTCTCACATGAAAGTAATCCCATCATTTCCATTTCCATTCCTAACCCTTATCTAATTTCATTCCGTTTCCATTTCCATTCCTAACCCTTATCTAACCAAACGGGCACTAAGTTATTCAACTTATTTCAACTCTTGTATATCTCAAAATCTACCTTGTTTTATTCAAATATTTATGTGATGTTCATCTCGTGAAAATTTATGAGTGTGATTAGGGGCCTGTTTATTAAGGGTTTGAGTTTATTCGGGTTTATAAACTAACGAGTTTAAAAACCCAAATAAAAATAACCTCATCTTGAGAAGGTTATTTTTTACGGGTTTAAAAACCCAAATAAACTATCATTTAGTTTATAAACCCGCAAGGTAAACGGATACACAAAATCAACAAAGGTTTATAAACTATCATTTAGTTTATAAACCCGCATGGTAAACACGCCCTAGGTGATCAACTATCAAATTATTAGTTTTTTCTTGTACTGTGTCTTGATTGCCTCTAAAAACGAATAAAGTAATGAGTTTCTGACCGGCTGTGGCTTCCTATAGACATCCCAGCTTAGTAAAACCCTTTTGAGTTACCGATCTCCTATATATATTACAGATTTACAGTCTTATAGACGCATATGCATATTGATCCCCTACCTCTCAGATGTCTCTCTTCCACAAAGATCGAAGAATACAAATCTCATTCATGGCTGCTTCCAAGAACCCAAACCCTCAGAATCAAAATCACAACTTTCATCATCCATGGCGATCAAGAGGGCTGACGAATTCAGCATCTCTGATCATCGCTTTCTTCTTCCTCTTAATTCTCCCTCTCTTCGTCCTCTTCTTCCTCCCTCCAAATTCAACCACCTTCACTCGAACCTCAAACTCCATCAATGTCCTCCAAATCATCTCCTTCTCTTCTCTCTCCTCCAATCCAGAAAACGACACCGTTTCGCCACCTCTTCCTTCTCCTGCTATCAAGCTCTCAAGAAACGACACCGTTCTAACCAAGAACACTACTGCTGAACGAGCTAATGAGTTTCCAAGAAACAAAACCTTCGGAGGTTTGCGTTCTTGTGACCTCTTCAATGGGTCATGGGTATTATCCCGGGTCGATCCGAATTACCCACCCGGGTCATGTCCCTACATTGACGACGCCTTCAACTGTTTCAACAACGGCCGTCAAGATCGTAACTACCTCCATTACCAGTGGAAGCCACGTGGATGCGAGATTCCAAGGTTCGTTATTCAACTAATTAAAATATATCAAAACGCCGCCGTTTCGAGGCCTAAAAACGCTGCGTTTTGCTTGTGGATGATGAAGGTTTGATGGAAGAAGAATGTTGAGTATGTTGAGGAATAAGAGAGTGGCGTTCGTGGGAGATTCACTTAACAGGAACATGTGGCAGTCTCTGATTTGCTCTCTTAGAGACTCTCTAACAAATAAATCATCTCTCTTGGAAGTCTCTGGTCGTAGAGACTCCAATGTCTTCTACTCTTTCCTTTTCAAGGTAATTAATCCTTAAAATTAATGAATTTCATATATACACAATAAGAATTATTGTTATGCAGGATTACAATTGTACAATAGACTATATAAAGTCACCATTTCTAGTGCAAAGATGGAGAATCAGAGGATTTCAAGGGAACAAAAGGCGGGAAACATTAAGGCTTGATATTATGCAAGACTTTGCTGCTTACCTTTCTGCTCATGTTATAATTTTCAATACAGGCCATTGGTGGACCTATCACAAGACCAGAAATGGGTACTTGCATACATTCAAATCATGCATTTCACATTCTTACGTTATATATACATAACAGTGTTCTCCTACAGCATTAATTACTTCCAAGAAGGAAATCATGTCCATAACAAACTCAAGGTTAACGAAGCATTCAAGAAGGCGCTTCGAACATGGGCTCGTTGGGTTGATACCCATGTCAACAATAAACGCTCTCTCGTCTTCTTTTCCGGCTACTCCGCCTCCCATTTCAGGTTATAACAGATTGATCGATACGAGTATATATATATATATATATATACCAAGACATGTAGTGATTATGTTTGTGTATATTTGAGGTTGCAGAGGTGGGCAATGGAACTCGGGCGGAGGGTGTGAAAGGGTTACGGAGCCAATGAGCGACGAAAACGAGTTATCGCCATACCCGTGGATGATGAGAGACCTGGAAACAGTGATATCGAAGATGAAGACGAAGGTGACGTATCTAAACATTACTAGGATGAGTGATTACAGGAATGACGCGCATCCTTCGGTGTATCGAAGTCCGAGAAGGCGGAGGACAATACCGCCAGTGCCGCAGGATTGTAGTCACTGGTGCCTGCCTGGGGTGCCTGACTCATGGAACCAACTTTTGTATGTCTATCTTCTTATGATGTTACCACAAAGTTGATGATCGACTATATTGTAAATAATAATCCACGACAAAGCAAGTGTAACATCGATCTACATACAAATATGTGTAGTGTATGATTACAAGAAAGGCAAACCGATTTAGCCTATAATTCGATTCATTATTTAGTCAAACAATAGAAGCAACAACTTTAACTTTCCTAGCTTGTAGCCCGTTTGCTACTCCATCAAGCCCCTAGCCTGCCTGCACCATATAGATATATATTTCAAGATCGATCATTTTATATATATCATATATATGTTGATTGATGGACTGAACTTACATGCGTTTCTCGGCCGGAAGAGCAAGTTGGCCTCCGAGGAGGGAGCTGTTGGTGTGGCGTCCGCTGCAGTTTTGGCCGCAGCGACTCCATGGCAATGCTCGAGTCTTCGTCTCCACCGCCTTGCTGCTACAGTATATGCATTAATTTGTTTTTGACATGTACACGTACAGCATACAATTTGAAGAAATGGATCAAAATATCAAGTACCTTATATAGGGCCCAGTCTGCTGAATCAAAGAATGCACGCTGGTGATCCTGTTCATATTTAAGCACATGAATTATACCAAATATTATGGATTAAACGAACTAAAATTAGAATTTACCTTGGAGATAAGGGGCTTCTTTTTTGGAGTAATTCCTCCGTATCTCTTTTGCACCTGTCATTGCAATTTGCAACGTACACTCAATTTACTTGAATAACTTTTGTTGTATATGCGTAATATTGAAGATATTTTTAAAAATAGTTTGATGTTTCAGTTCCGAATAAAAATAAAAATGTCTTTTATTTTGTAAAATTGTTTGACTATTTTAGAGAGGAAAGGTATACCAAGTGAAGGTGGGCCACCTTGCACCTTATTATTCCAATTACACTAAGGAAGAAAGCCAAATATTCCACGTGATTTTGCAACGATGCTCACTCGTCTTTTTTAATCATTTCTTTTATTATTATATCTTATTTTATATATATGATTAAAGTAGGATGTAGAGACACATGTTACAGCAGACTCCAAGATATGTCAACATGAGGACAAATTCTTCATTATGGAAGAGCATCCTCACAAGTTATTGGAGTTTTCATAATTGAACGATTTTTTTTTATTGAATTTATGGCTGTGTAAAACTAAAGTAGGAAGTTTATGCAGCTATAAAATTATCAAAATGAATTTTCTTTTTTATTTAAAATTTACCTTTTGTAGTGTTATCTTTATAATTTATATTGATAATATTTCATAAGTATGATACACTTAACTTCAGAATAGATTTTTTTTTGTGTGCTACTCGTAAAATTAGGCTTCCAAACAAAAAATGAATTGTGAAGCCATGTCATTGTGGCGTGGATAATGCGACTGTTGTCCAAACTTATTTATGTGTAGCACGCATATGCAATATTTATTGCGCGTACACATTTTGGTGTGTTGATATTTTGATGAGAGCATCATATATTATGGACAAAGAAAAATAAAATAATAAAATTGGGCATCCGAAGCAGCGCCGACAGTTTAGAATAGGTGAAATCTGATTGGACTGACAGATGCGTTGGGTCCCACCTTCCCCCTCTCTCCCCCATATTATCACTAAAATTGGAAATTTGAAAATTACATCCACAAAATTGAAATTTGCAGTAAACCACCTCTACTTTTTTCTCAGGAGACTTTTAGATCAAAATATACATGCTACATACGATCTTGATTATATCTATTTTTAAATATTTAAGTGTTGTGGCATATATCATGCTTCCATGCTCTTTCATCCATTTTATAGAGAGTCTAGAGTTAATGCATGTCTGAATACATAAATATAGGCAAATAAATGATATTTCCATTGTTTGCAAAACAGAGCACAGCTGAGACTCTTGGAATATTAATGGAAGAACCCAATTGGGGAAATCAAATTAAATGAAATTGGAGGATGAAACTTAATTACCTCATCATCTTGAGAAGCAAAATAAGAGTCCTGTCTGCTATAATCACCCATATATGACTCCCTGTTTCACCACAATTCAACTTCTCATGAATTACTGTTTTTAAAACTCAAAAAAAATAAATCAGAGTATCGAAAATGAAGAGTATGAACACAGGTCGAATTACAGTAGAATATAGTTTTTGGAACGGCAACGTACTTATGGATTGGCCGAGATAGAGGATGGGAGATGCAAAGCAACCCAGACGAAGAAGAAGAAGACAAGGAAATGCTTGAAGAAAGAGTAAGATTGCTAGATAAGAATATATTTATATATATATGCCAACTGATTTTTGTGTTTCAGTTATATATTTTATTTGTGGTGTTAAGATTCTTTTCGTGTGAAATTGGGGGCATTCAAAGAGGCTCCATTGTTGGTTGTTATATCCGTTTCAAAGTGTTAGTGGGCTGTTTGCCAGATGCCACCCACAAGCTATTAACTTTTATCTACACACCAAAACCAAAATCTACATATATTCGGATTCAAGTTCGGTTTCACAAACAAATAATAATTCGGTTCAAACAATGTTTATGCACCAACTATTATCACTAATTTAGCCGAAAATAGAAATGTTATTGCTATGTTTCCACAAGTTGCGTTGGAGAGCCGGGAAGATAATACGACCGAGGATGAGATTATTCGACCAATTTTAAGGTCTGTTCGGCGGGGATTATTGCGAAAATTATTGTAGAGCTTTGTATTTTGTTAAACTTGTGGTCTTTGATATAATAGGATTTTTTTTGAGTGATTATATCGAAGAGATTTTTGAGAAGCTTTTTTTTTTAGATTTGAAAAAGCTTTTCAGGATAGCTTTTTTTTTTATAGATTATAAATTTTTTTTACAATTTGTACATTTTTGTCATTTTTAGCTTTTTGGTAATCTACCATACAAATCTCTGCACAAATCTACTTTTACCAAAAATCAATTAGGTTATTTGTTAGATTTTCGGAATTTACAAAGTTATTTGAAACTCTACTAACAAATCTACCAAAAACGCTAATGCTACTCAAAAAGGTTAAACTACTCAAAAATCTCGTCTTACTTAACAAGGCCTAAATCTATGGGATCTTGGAAAGTATCAAGGCCTAAATCTATGGGTCCGAGAGGACTTGGGAATTGTTCAAGTTTCGGGACGAAACTTTTTCTTAAGGTATGTGTGATGTAATCGCTAGGATTTTCGAATTCTAATTAATGTTGATTAACTTAATCAGTGATAGTAATTGACATATAACTCGCGAAGATTGCGTAAGTGTTGAGTATAAGACTCACCGTTATGTTCCTGGCGTAATTTTGGGCTTATGGTGAAATTTTCACTTTTTCCCCCGGGTAATTATTTTTACCCTCCGGTATTATTTGAAGCATTTGGGAGCTCCAATTAATAAAAATGCAGTTGAAAGAAATGATCCGGACATCGGACATGTCCTAGATATGAAATAACATGGAAAGGCAAAATGACCAAAATAATCGTTATTTCGTTTCTTAACGGCTAAGAAAAACGGCTTAGGAATACACGTTTTTCGAGGCAATTGTGGAATAATTATCCCTACAATATTCAAGATCTATTATTCCAATTTCGAGAAGTTTGGAGAAGGGGGTTCAACCCACCTTTGGATCGATAAAAGGATAATTATCGACTTCGCTAAAGGATAATTATCGACTTCACTATAAATAGCGGAAAATCGTTTATTAATTCATTTCCTTTAATTTTTCCTCGTAAAATCTCTGATTTCTCTCAAACTTCAAACTCAAATCTACTCTCCGTTTCTAATCCGATTTCAATTCCGTTTGACTTTCTGGATTCCTCTCTTCATTCTCTTCATATCGGTACCGAGTTTTTGTATTTCTGAGCAGATGAAGACCTAGTCGAGCATATATGTCACCAGGATAGTTCCGTCGCTCAGATTCCGATGAATTTGATGTTGTACATGCGTAGCCAGCGTCGTTGTGATTCCGAATCTTCTTTCAGATCGTCAATCGGGTTAGTAACGAATAAGTTATGAATTTATTCGTTTTCCGTACTGCGATTTGGCCTAAATCGACCTTAGGCTTTTCAAAATGGATAATTAGAAATTCCATTATGATTATTATATTATTCTGGTGTTTATGGGTTGTTTGTTTGATGAAATCTGATGACAGGTGGGTTTAGAAATGGCTTGCGGACAAAATGTTATTCTGGTAAAATTTAATTAATTTATTAAAGGTTAATTAATAAAATTAGGATTAAATTTGATATTGAGGAATACTGATTAGATGCATGCTAGGTGTCAGAATGAGTTGAGGATCATGATGATGTTATGGATATCGGTTATGGCTTTAAGGTTTAGTATGTGTACGAGTTTGATGAGATGTTATGTTGAGGATATGCCTTAGGCATTTATGAATGTGCTGAGGATTTGAGGTTTAGATTTGAGATATAGGTTGGTTGTGGTTAGTGAGACGAGTCTCCTAACCTTTGTAGTATGTGATTGTGTGTGCCTTGCTATTACAAGCGTTGATTACTTCCCCAAGGGGAAGGTGTGACGTGGTACAGGTTACGAGTATATCAGGTAAGTCCACATGACTTACTTAGCGTGCAGTTGTGGATTGTATGATTGTGATTGTTGTATGTGTTCATATGATTGTGCATTTATAACCTAAACCGGACTAGGATGACCATTCATTACATTTATTTGGCCCAAGTGTATTATAACGGGCGGTAACCGCCGGTCTCCGCTTGTTAGTTAGGAGGAGGTGCCCTGAAGATGATCTCACAAGAGGGGACGAGTAAAGGTCACCCCCATGCAAAACTCTTGTGTTACGTTGGATGAGACGGGGTTCTTGAGGTTCCTTGTGTTACAAAAGAAGTTCAATTAGTAATGGAATAAAGTAATGAAAGATAATAAATGAATGTGTGTGGCATTGCATGTTTGAGATGTTGATGTGTGGTTGTGCTATTACCTTCATGCATTTCATTGCTGTAGCTAACGGTTTCATACCGTGTTGTAGTGTTCTGCATGTTAGGAATACTGCAGAGTGAGCCAGATGGTGTGACAAGCCGAGGACTTCTGTACATTAGGATGCGTGGGATGTGGGATCTTTTGTAGTTGTGGTTTATGTTGTTGTTTTGTACTCGGCTATGAGTTTGTAAACTCTTTTGATGTATCATACTCAACTTTTATGTATTTGATTTTAATCTACCTGTGCCTTGTTGTAAGATCCAGTGAACTTGTTGTCAGGCTAGGGTCAGGATCCATTGTGAGATCCTAGCCCAATGTGACACTCCAAGTCCCGCGGATTTGGGGTGTTACAGAGTTGGTAACAGAGCCTTAGGTTACCAACAATGACACTTGCTATCTGCAATGAAGGTAGAGTGGATAAATAAACAGAACCCACATGGGGTCTGACTTTTCAAAAGGTTTTGGTTTTAAGCGAGTGCAAATGTTTTGGGATAGTATGTACAGAATTTGTCACCCATCTGAGGATCTCGACAGTATATATATATATATATATATATATATATATATATATATATATATATATATATATATCTTTTATGTGTTGATGTGTATGCATGTAATAATGAGTATTATATATATATCGATACATATGGCATATATATAGCCTTATAAGTTTAGAGGCGTATATTCTACATATGGCTCAGACTAGAGCAGTATCTGTTGTGGGACGAGATAGGGGTACACCCCCTCTTTCTTCAGTAGCGCCAAGTCAGGGACTAGTATCCGCTGTTGTGTTGCCTATGGCAGAGAACGAGTTTGAAGAGGCTGATCGTGTCTCTATGAGTAGATTCGAGTTTCAGGAGTATATGCAGCAAGTATATGTGGCGGTGATAGCAGGTAGATCTACACTGGATTTACCAACATCTGTGAGATCAACTGAAGCTTCTGGATTAGAGAAGAAACAACGGGCTGAATCAGTGAAAGACGGAGTTTGATATCCGGGTTGCAAACCGAACCCGACTTGTGGATGTTTGAGTACTTCTCGTTCATACGGACTTCTGGCGAAACGAGGACTTGTTACAATTATGGGAAGCGTGGACATGTACGACCATAGTGTCCAAGATCGTCAGTGACTTGCTTTACCTGTGGTAGACAGGGTCATAAAGCTGTCTTCTGTAAGCAAACTGGAGTGGCATCGCAACAAGGTTTTATTTCTACTAGTGTGACAAGAGGTGGTCAAAAGACACCTCGGCAGCAGCCGCGGGGCAACAGAGAGTCCCAAATCATTCGCCTACTCAAGAATCCGTTCCCAGGCTGAGTAGAGGTAAGGGTCGTGGTAGGAGTACCACAGATACTAGAAGAGCTCAAGGTAGAGCCTTTGAGCTGGGCAGTGCAGAGGAGCCACTCGTACTAGTGGCAGGGATGAGATGTATATGTCTCAACTGTGGTTATCCAGGTCATGTGCGCTCTGAGTGCCCCATGGCACCCATAGCTTGCTTCAGTTGTGGTGAACTAGGCTGTCTGTCCCCTTTCTGTCAGCAAAGTAGTGTTTCTTCTCATCAAGACCTTCCTCTTTCCGATGCAGAAAGAGTGGAAGTGGAGGCTATGGCGATGACCTCAGTGATACCTGAGGAGCATAGGTCTGAGATTGAGTAATGATATGCAGTAGAGCTTCGGGCGTTAGTTGTTACAGGTACCATTCTTGTTAATGGGTTACCTAGTGGAGTTTTGTTTGTTGTGAGTGCTATGCACCTCTTGTCTTTCGATGCATGTGCTAATAGTTAACTGTGGATACAGTAGAAGATAGATCTTCCTTTATAGGATTACGAGTTACGGGCCTTAGGTACCCGCGAGATATGTGGTTGTTCCCTTTGTTCAGGGACTTGTGTATGGCTTGAAGACTTCTTTGTCATGCCTTAGGTGCATGAGAAGGTCTTTATGTGTGGTGGATGAATAGATATCATGTTGGTTTAGATAGCAGTAGGAGGACTATTATAGGCTCCACTGAGATCGACTAAGTAGAGGTTTTCCGAGGTTATGACATTTGAGGAGGTGAGTTGTCTTTAGTGCCTTATGAGCAGCGAGGTTGATAACACTAGAGGGTGATGTTTTTATTTTATGTTGTGCCATGAAGGAAAGAGATAGTTCCATGCTGAAGAGTCTTCCAGTGGTATATGATCTTATAGACATGTTGCTGAACCGTCTAATCTATCGCCTCAACGGAATGAGGACTTTGATATTGCGTTAAAGTATGGTACGAGACTGGTTGGAAGAAGGCCTATGAGGTACATGGCTTGTTGAGTTGTTAGAAATTGAAGAAGCAATTTGAAGAGTGGATTGAGATGGGCCTCGTTTGCGCTAGTATATTCATCGCTACGTATTGATGACATGTCGGATCAACTAAGAGAAGCAATTGTGTTCTCAAGATTTCCATATGCTTAGGATATCATCAGTTAAGGATGAGAGAGCAACGTGGGCATAGGACAACATTCCATACCTGTTATGGACACTACAAGTTGTAGTGATGTCATCGGAGTTGAAGAGTGCTCTAATGGTTTTTATAAGAGTTGACGAATAATACTCTCACAATGGAGAGGAACGTACCGGTTATTTGAGGACGGTGTTGCAGAACCCGAGAGATAGAAGCCTGTATGCTATGCTCCCTATATGTGAGTTGAAATGCCAAAGTTAGCCTTTTTGGTCATGTTGCCCCTGCCAACGGGATCATAGTTGATGTGACGAGGAGTGAGTATGATGCCTTGTGGATGATGCTGCTGAACATTAAGGGAATGCGTAGTTCTCGGCCTAGCCGATTGCTACCAACGCTTTGAGGAAGGATTTTATGTGATTGTGCATCCAATTACGAGTCTTTTGAGGAAGACCACCATAAGTGTGTGGTTGAAGTAGTATGTCCGAGTTCTGAAGAGTAGAGGAAGCATTTGAACTCTGCTTCTATTCGGTGATAATCAGAAGATTTTGGGAATCACGTGACTACGGTGATGAGAACGTATGAGGAGAACTGCCCGACTCATGATTTTGAGTTAGTAGTGGTAGTTCAAGTGTCCAGATTTGAAGGCAATATCGGTGTGATATTTCATGTTAGATTCCCACCGATCATAAGAGTTTGAAACATATTTTTATGCAACATAAGTTGAATAACCGCGAGCGTCGTTGACTGGAGTTGATCAAGGAGTTTGATCGTGAAGTTTGGTAACATTCTAGCAAGTGGCAAGGAGAATGTGGTAACTGATACCTTGAACTAGAAGACGCCTCGAGAGAAGGCGATTGTTGGAATTGTTGTACAACCTCGGTTTCAGAATGATCTAGCTTGGTTAGAGTTGGACCTACAACTGCTGATAAGGACGTTAGTTTGATGTTTTAGGGGTTCTACCTGATTTGTTGGATGAGGTCTAACTAAAGCAGGGGACTTGTCTGACCCTGAGGGAGTTTGATGGAAGGATGTCTCAGGGCGAGACATCACAGTTCTTTAACGGAGCAGAAGGAGTATGAGGCGTCGCAACTACGTCAGTATAACCGCTTATGCGGAGTCGAGTGGAGAAGATTACAATGCACTCATAGTACACCTTCTTTAGTACATCCATGTACGAATAAGAGGTACCACAAAGTAGTAAATCAGGTTAAAGTGTTACTGACCTGGAGATGAGCTCATCCACTACCAGTGTTGTAGTGGAAGTGAGAGGACTTTTCTGTGGACTTGTGATGGGATTGAGACCCAATAAGAGTTTTGGTGTTATCCAGATTATTAGTAACAGATTTACGAAGGTGAGATGTTCCATCTCTATAGAGAGACGTGACCAGTGAATGAAGTAACAAAGGAGTACACTAGACAGATGGTGGGACTCCATAAGTGTACCGAGAATGATCGACTATGATTGAAGTAGACGGGTTACTTTGACGTTTTGATAGCAGATTCAGACTGCTTGGGGAACGCGTCCACATATCATGATTGAGTTTTACCTCAGACAGACGGTCAGTCTGAGAGAACCCTTCAGATCGTAGAGGACATGTTGTGAGCTTGTGGGATGGATTGGGAACAGGGACGATTTGTTTATCTCCCACTCGTTGAGTTCTTATACCACCGCCGTTGATATGCATCTATAGGGATGGCCCGTTTGAGGCATTGTGTAGACATAGGTGTCATACACCTTTATGCTGGGAGGAGCCTAGCAGTACCAGTGGGATAGCGCTAGAACAAATTCAGGATGATATGGCTCGAGTAACGCTGATCAGAGAGAGGATGCTGGCTGCACAGAGTCGCCAGAAGTTGTATGTAGATAGGAATCGTCGACCTCTAGAGTTCAGGGTAGGAGTTCATGTCTGGTTGAGAGTAACTCTGATGCGAGGCGTCAGACGTGATGGCATAAAGGGGATGTTGAGTCCCCGATAGGTCGATCCTTTCGAGATATCGGATAGAGTTGGAAGAGCAGTGCACAGATTGGCTTTGCCATCGAAGTTAGAGGGTGTTCACCCTATGTTTCATGTGTATCAGCTGAGGAAGTACATACTAGACCTGAGGCACATTGTGAGTTATGATGATCTAGTGGTTGAGCCGGACCACACTTTTGCAGAACAACCTTTTGCAGTTCTAGAAAGAGAGGTGTGAGACACCTGCATTCGAAAGATATTCCTATGATGAGGATACAGTGGTCGAGACGAGGACCGGATGAGGGTACCTGGGAGACAGAGGATAATATCCAGAGGAACTATCCAGAGTTCTATGCGGAGTTATAGGCACCCGTAGGATCCACGAGTAGATCTTAGTGCCTTTTTGGTGAGTGCTTGTATGTTATGTGCTTATGTGATATGCTGTGTTTTCGTTCTAGCTGTGAGTTGTGCATATGATTTGTTAGATCTTGTTTGCTAGTACGAGATAGGTATAGCTGGAGATGGTTCTTTCCTCCATGCTACGGTGTATGTGTTAGGATTAGCAGGAGATGGTTCTTTCCTCCATGCTATCTTTGATGGACATAGTGTGAGTGGAGACGGTTTCCTCCACATAGTTGTGTTACGAGTACGATTGGCTGGAGACGGCTTTCCTCCATGCCTTGTGACGTGGTTAGTAGTTGGCTAGAGATGATTTTTCCTCTATAACTTTGGATAGCGTTATGATCTTGTTGCTGGAGTTGGTGATTCCTCCATGATGTGTTTTGAGGTTATAGAGTGTTATAGGTTGATACGTTTGAACGGAGATGTGATACCTCCGATAGAGAGTGTCTATACCTCGGCGTATGGGTCCGAGAGGATTTGGAAATTGTTTAAGTTTCGGGACGAAACTTTTTCTTAAGGGGTGTGTGATGTAATAGCTAGGATTTCCGAATTCTAATAAATGTTGATTAACTTAATCAGTGATAGTAATTGACATATAACTCGCGAAGATTGCGTAAGTGTTGAGTATAAGTCCCACCGTTATGTTCTTGGCGTAATTTTGGGCTTATGGTGAAATTTTCACTTTTCCCTCCGGGTAATTATTTTTACCCTCCGGTATTATTTGGAGCATTTCGGAGATCTAATTAATAAAAAATGCAGTTGAGAGAAATGATCAGGACATCGGACATGTCCTAGATATGAAATAACATGGAAAGGCAAAACGGCCAAAAGAGTCACTATTTCGTTTCTCAACGGCTAAGAAAGACGGCTTAGGAATACACGTTTTCTGAGGCAATTGTGGAATAATTATCCTACAATATTCAAGATCTATTATTCCAATTTCGAGTAGTTTGGAGAAGGGGGTTCAACCCGCCTTTGGATCGATAAAAGGATAATTATCGACTTCGCTAAAGGATAATTATCGACTTCACTATAAATAGCGGAAAATCGTTTATTAATTCATTTCCTTGCACGTTTCCTCGTAAAAGCTCTCATTTCTCTCAAACTTCAAACTTAGATCTACTCTCCGTTTCTAATCCGATTTCAATTCCGTTTGACTTTCTGGATTCCTCTCTTTATTCTCTTCATATCGGTACCGAGTTTTTGCATTTCCGAGCAGATGAAGACCTGGTCGAGCATATATGTCACCAAGACAGTTCCGTTGCTCAGATTCCGGTGAATTTGATGTTGTACATGCGTAGCCTGCGTCGTTGTGATTCCGCATCTTCTTTTAGATCGTCAATCGGGTTAGTAATGAATAAGTTATGAATTTATTCGTTTTCCGTACTGCGATTTGGCCTAAATCGACCTTAGGCTTTTCAAAATGGATAATTAGAAATTCCATTATGATCATTATATTATTCTGGTGTTTATGGGTTGTTTGTTTGATGAAATCTGAATACAAGTGGGTTTAGAAAATGGCCTGCGGGCAAAATGTTATTCTGGTAAAATTTAATTAATTAATTAGAGGTTAATTAATTAAATTGGGATTAAATTTGAGATTGAGGAATACTGATTAGATGCATGCTAGGTGTTAGAATGAGTTGAGGATCATGATGATGTTATGGATATCGGTTATGGCTGTAAGGTTTAGTATGTGTACGAGTTTGATGAGATGTTATGTTGAGGATATGCCTTAGGGATTTGTGAATGTGTTGAGGATCTGAGGTTTAGATTTGAGATATAGGTTGGTTGTGGTTAGTGAGACGAGTCTCCTAACCTTTGCAGTATGTGATTTTGTGTGCCTTGCTATTGCAGGCGTTGATTACTTCCCCAAGGAGAAGCTGTGACGCGGTACAGGTTACGAGTATATCAGGTAAGTCCATAGGACTTACTTAGCGTGCAGTTGTGGATTGTATGATTGTGATGGTTGTGTGTGTTCATATGATTGTGCATTTATAACCTAAACCGGACTAGGATGACCATTCATTACATTTATTTGGCCCAAGTATATTATAACGGGCGGTAACCGCCGGTCTCCGCCTGTTGGTTAGGAGGAGGTTCCTTGAAGATGATCTCACAGGAGGGGACGAGTGAAGGTCACCCCCATGCAAAACTCCTGTGTTACGTTGGATGGGACGGGGTTCTTGAGGTTCCTTGTGGTACAAAAGAAGTTGAATTAGTAATGAAATAACATAATGAAAGATAATAAATGAATGTGTGTGGCATTGCATGTTTGAGATGTTGATGTGTGGTTGTGCTATTACCTTCATGCTTTTCATTGCTGTAGCTAACGGTTTCATACCGTGTTGTAGTATTCTGCAGGTTAGGAATACTGCAGAGTGAGCCAGATGGTGTGACAAGCCGAGGACTTCTGTACATTAGGATGCGTGGGATATGGGATTTTTTGTGGTTGTGGTTTATGTTGTTGTTTTGTACTCGGCTATGAGTTTGTAAACTCTTTTGATGTATCATACTCAGCTTTTATGTATTTGATTTTAATCTACATGTGCCTTGTTGTAAGATCCAGTGAACTTGTTGTCAGGCTAGGGTCAGGATCCATTGTGAGATCCTAGCTCAATGTGACACTCCAAGTCCCACGGATTTGGGGTGTTACAGTATATGCCATGTATGGCCTTTGATGTTTATTAGGTTGTGAGGTTAGGCTGAGGATGGTCCTATAGATCCCTTTGGTTCTAGGTGTGACCCCTGTGTTGATAGGAGATTGATACATCTCTTTATGCCTTGTTTATAGGTTGTTTTATCCCTCCAGTGTAGAGGTGATCGTGGTTGAGGTTGATCGAGGTTGAGGTAAGTCCGTAGGACTTACTTAGCTACCATCCTTATATTGGGTGTTTGCATGAGTGGTGTGTGCGTTATATATTTGCTATGATATCATGAGATGTCGTTATTACCGACCTATGTTTTATTGATTGCCCTGTATGCGTGGCTATGATAACTTTTCCCTTTCATCCCGCCATGGAGTCTAGGACGTTCTCTAATGTCAAGCCAAACTGACTTTACAGGAAGGGCACAATCCACTCCCTTAGGGTACACGGATTGTGTGACCGATACTAGTACAGCTGGCTATCAGGCTTAGAGGCGAGGATGTATCGGTCCTCGTGTCACATACTTTCATCTATCTATATATACATAATTTGAGTGAATGACTATTATATAAAGATGATAAATGGGTAAATGTGTGATAACATGCTGATGTGTTTATCTTTCCATGATTGTGCTTGTGCTTATGCATTACCTTATATATGTATGGTTAGCTAATGGTTTATTACCATGTTGTAGATGCCCTACAGAATAGGCGTGTTGCTGAGTGATCTAGCAGGGTGGCAGACCGAGGACCTCGCGTACATAGGATGGTTGTGGTCTTTGGGTTGTTTATGTTTCCCTCCTGCGTGAGGATGATCTTTTGTTACCTCTTGTGTGAGGACGTTGTTGTTTATACTCGGCTATGATGTTGTTACCCTTTTGAGTTGTACATTTTATACAGTTTTATGCATTTGTTTTATATCTGTCAACGCCATGTTGTAAGGTCTAGTGAACTTGTTGTCAGGCTAGGGTCAGGATTCATTGTGAGATCCTAGCCTAATGTGGCATCCCGAATTCTGCGGATTCGAGGTGTTATAGATTTGGTATCAGAGCTTAGGTTGACAACAATGACACTTGCTACCTGCAAAAAGGATTGATAGGTAAAATAAACAGAACCCGGAAGAGGTTTGACGTTTTTGTTACGCTAAAAAGTGTGCACGCAATAAGCCTTAAATTTATACTCGTTATATTTATCCTAACTTCTAGCGCACCCGCAGTGTACGGGATGTTTGTAGTATGGATAGTATTCCGAGGTCGAACACAAAGACTAAGGTGAAATTGATTCGGTTTAGTGATTAAGTTTAGTGAAGGTCTAAGGTTAAAAAAGAGGGAAACAAAGAAATGAAAACCTCAATTGTTTTTGGTTGGATTTTTGGTGATCAATCAAAGATCACAATTCATGCAAAGTAAACAATCAAACTAGACTAAAAATCTGCACAAATGAACAAACCAAACAAGATGATGATCAAGGAAAGAGAAGATGGACTCTAGGGGTCGGAAATTCCGGTTATGGCATAAAACTCAAGTCATCTATTCATTCTTTGGATCTCACTATGATATGTTGGGATTTAGTGTTTCTAATTTGGGATCAATTACCGGGTAAGTCTCATGATCCAACTAGTCCACTTCTAAGATCTCATTACCGGGTAAGTCTCTAAGATCTTAAAGATAGGAATTCTACGCAAACCGGATTGTTAATTAGGGATCTACCTATCCTTACCGGGTAAGTCTTGGAAAGGGAAGTCCTAATCAACTATCCTAGCACATCTAATCCAATGACGGCTTATTAGGCTCACCATTACCTAAGGTTTGCTATTTTAGATTCTAAGGGCAAGGATTACCGGGTAAGTCTCTCCTAACTCTTAGCCACTACACTAAGTCACCCTAGAATAGGTTAAACTCAGCAAACACTTAGGGTTTCAACAATTCATAGGTCTTAGGTAAGGTCCGTCGAACCAGGAAAATCACGGTTTGTTCTACAGAAACCACGACCGTGGTTCTTCAAGAACTACCCGTGATTTCTAACAGGAACTACGTTCACAAACAAAAATCATCCAAAGGTAATTCTAAGTTCGTCCTATCATAGTTCTAGCCATAACCTTCCTTTCCTTACCCTAGAACCACATCAATTTAGCCTACAACATTCATAATGGAACTCAAAACAAACAAACATGAAATCAAAACATCCATTGCAAGATAATGAAAGAAAAGGGATGAACAAGTAAACTTAATCCAAAACTAAGCTGAAGATTAGAATTAGAACCACTTACAACCCTTCCAAAAGAAGGTTCAAAGATTCATACAATCTCTAGAAAACGAAATCCGAAATACAAGAAAGCTATGGTGTTTTCTTCTTCTCCTCTTCAATGGAGTTCTTCTCCTTCTCTTTGACACTTTCCTTCCTCGAAAACCTCTTGATTTTTGAGAATATATTTGTTAGAGAAATGGATAATGGATGAGCTGCTCCCAAACTACCCCAGCTGCCTCCAACAATCCATGAAGGACCACTTTTATAACAAATCTCTCATGAGCTGGCCATGAGAGTCGTGGCACAGCTGTCACGAGAATCTGGCAAAATCCACGGTCATTTCCACGGCCGTGGTTCTTCAGAGAACCGTGATTCTATGCAGAAACTTCGCCTTGGATCATTGAGCTGTGGTTTGGTGCATGGTTTGTGTTGGCAAGGTCCCATGAGTCCTTCTTAGTCCTTGGCTTGTGTCCTAATGAGTCCGAGGACGTGTCATCTAAATGAACGATCCTTAAACGCGTCGTTTTAGCTCTAAACTTCCCGAAATACCTACAAAACGCACACAAGTCCGTGTAGACGTCTATCTCGACAAAATACGTGAATTGGTTGCAAAACGTCCTGAACTAATGCTAGATCATGCATGAATGAGCGAGAATTCTATCTAAATGTACACCTAAAACTATGTTATAAATCGTGTTATCAAAATACCCCATACTTAAGGTTTGCTCGTCCCCGAGAAAATTTCCACATATAGACTAGAAGATGACATGATTTATGTATGCAGAAAAATGGCAAAATCTTTTTGGGTTTGTGCTTCTACTATTGGATCACCTTCATAGTCATGATCAATGGCAATTGGATAAGCAATTATGTATCAAACAATAAGGGCATGGAAAGACAATTGTACTTAACTCAAAAGCATGCATGAAATGTGAAGATGAAGAGGTCAAGAAGATCAAGAGTCTATCCAATCTAGATTACTAAGTCTTACAAACATGCAAGTAGGTCATAAGGGCTTGTGACATAAAAGGCCAAGAAACGTTGCAATTGGGCGGGGGATTCTCTAGGTTATGTGATGCTAATCCGGGAATGGAACTAACTCCACATCCTTGTCCTCGATCAACTTCCCCCAAGTGTATATTTTTCCCTATCTTGCTTTCTTTTCTTTTTCTTTAACTCATTTTTGAGACAATGGCATTGGTGTACAATAGCCGAAACCTCGGTGATTAGCCATCCTCGGGCTTTTTCTTAGTTTTCGAGGTGCATCCACACCGGGCACACATACCAAAGCTCGTTAGGGCTATTGGTTTATTTGACTTTGGCAAGGCACCAACACCCGATTATGTGAAGTGTACCGAGTTACTTGTCATTTAAACCAACGCCCCCAAACCTATATTTTGGCTACACTTCCACAATAATTTCAGCATTTCATTCACGACATTCTTTTCATTACATCTTCACCCCGCACTTGCTTTTCGCACATTTCAACACACTAGCATGCTCCTATTCCCGGATGGGTTTAAAGGAGGTCAATTTTATATCAATTGAGGTGCTCAAGCAATCATGATCAAGATGAGAAGTAGAGAAAAATGAAATGCCTCATTCATTCCTAGATGGTATGCAAGAACTATCATGTAATTTCGATTTTCAATACTCAATCCATTCTAGGCAATCATCATGATCACAAGTCATTCATAGAATTTAAGAGAAGTAGTTCAAGTCCACATATGCATTTATCAATTCAACACATAAGGCCATTCATAGCCAATCACAAGACAAGTTTCATCATTAGGATCATATCCAAGCCTAGAAAGCACAAAATTTTTTTAAATTTTCTGATTTTTATGGGATTTTCGTTTTAAGTATGTACAATGCAAGACATGTGCAAAATATTAGCCTATCCTAGATGCTCATCATGCAAAGGATCATGCAAACCCCACCCCATACTTAGAAACACATTGTCCCCAATGTGGTATTCAAGTAAAGAGAGTGAAAGAAGGTTCTCATAATGTAAAATTGTTTGTTATGGTATTTGGGAATTCTCAAGTGAATTGATGTTGGATGATCCTTTCAACCATGGTAGAGAGCTCTAAGCATCCTTCAAAGCTTCGGAACCCACGCTAGGCACCGCTAGCCGTCCAAGTTCCGCGTCCGCTCCACCCATAATTGGTGGGGGTGTCATCATCATCATTTTCATTGCCAAGAGAGGTTTCCAATGCCACTAATGCTCTAGCACACACACGAAGGTAGACAAAACACACACAAAGCACACAAAAACAGAAAAAATCTAAGCAAAAATGAAAAGGGAAAAATGTTACCAATGGGTTGCCTCCCACCAAGCGCTTCTTTAAGGTCATTAGCTTGACCAAACTCGGGAGCGTCTATTCGAGGTGAAGCGGGGCAATCATGTCTACCGGGGCTCCCGTAATATACTTCTTCAAGCGATGCCCATTCACCTTGAAATTTCCACAATGCTCCCCTCCTATTTCAATAGCTCCATGGGGAAAGATCTTCTTCACCACATATGGCCCGGTCCATCTTGACTTGAGCTTTCCGGGAAAGAGCCTTAGCCTTGAGTTGAAGAGAAGGACAAGATCTCCTTCACTCAACTCCTTTGGAATGATCCTCTTGTCATGCCACCTTTTGGTGCTCTCCTTGTAGATACGGGCATTCTCATAAGCTTCCAACCGGAGCTCCTCAAGGGCATTGATATCAAGCAACCTCTTTTCTCCCGCTTCCTTGAGGTCAAAATTTAGCCACTTAATGGTCCAATAAGCTCTATGCTCCATTTCCACCGGAAGATGGCAAGACTTGCCATAGACCAACTTGTAGGGGGTGGTTCCAATTGGTGTCTTGAAGGCGGTTCTATATGCCCATAGTGCGTCATCGAGCTTCATAGCCCAATCCTTCCTTGTCCTAGACACCGTCTTCTCGAGGATGGCTTTGATCTCTCGGTTGGAGATCTCCACTTGACCACTAGTTTGGGGATGGTAGGGTGTTGCCACCTTATGAGTCACCCCATACTTGGCCAAAAGTGCTCCAAAGTTCCTATTTGTGAAGTGCTTCCCTCCATCACTAATGATTACCCTTGGTGTTCCAAACCTAGGGAAGATCACCCGGTTGAAGAATCGCACTACCACCTTGACATCATTCATAGGAGAGCCAATTGCCTCTACCCATCTTGACACATAGTCCACCGCCAATAGGATGTAGAGATTGCCACATGAAGAAGGGAATGGTCCCATGAAGTCTACACCCCACACATCAAAAATCTCACCTTCTTGGATGTTATTCAAGGGCATTTCATTTCTCCTTGAGATGTTGCCCGTCCTTTGGCAAGCATCACATGCCGCTACAAAACCTTGCACATCTCTAAACAAGTTAGGCCAATAAAAACCGGATTGCAATACCTTTGCACACGTCTTGTGTGAGCTAGCATGGCCTTCGCATGGTAAGGAGTGGCAATGCCGGATCACACTCTCCACTTCATCCTCCGGTATGCATCTTCTAAGCACCCCATCCGGGCCTCTCTTGAATAGAAGTGGCTCACTCCAATAGTAATGCCTTACATCGTTGAAGAACTTCTTCCTTTGTGCATATGTAAGTCCGGGAGGCACTTCCTCACACACTAAGTAGTTCACAATGTCGGTGTACCACGGCTCACTTCCTCTAGCCACTTGGAACAAGCATTCCTCCACCATTTGCAATTGTTCATCCCGGAATGAACCATCTATCGGGATGTTGTCTTTCCCAAGCTCCAATGGTGGGAGTCTACTAAGGTGATCCGCCACGGAGTTCTCGGATCCCTTCTTATCTCGTATCTCCAAATCAAACTCTTGAAGAAGAAGGATCCACCGAATCAACCTTGGTTTGGCATCCTTCTTTGTAAGTAGATAACAGATCGCCGCGTGATCCGTATAAACTATGACCTTCGCTCCAACAAGGTATGAGCGGAATTTCTCAAATGCAAACACCACCGCCAATAACTCCTTCTCGGTGGTTGCATAGTTGAGTTGGGCATCATCTAGCGTCTTGCTAGCATAGTAAATAGCATGAGTGCGCCCTTCTTTCCTTTGCCCTAAAACGGCCCCAACGGCCACATCACTTGCATCGCACATGATCTCAAATGGTAGACTCCAATCCGGAGGTTGCATGATAGGTGCGGAGATCAAGGCGTTCTTCAACCTACAAAAAGCTTCAAGACAATCCTTGGAAAAGACAAAATCAACATCTTTCATTAGTAGGTTAGTGAGAGGCTTAGAAATTTTAGAGAAGTCTTGAATGAACCTCCGGTAAAAACCGGCATGCCCTAAGAAACTCCTTACCCCCTTCACCGTGGTAGGTGGTGGCAACTTCTCTATCGTTTCAATCTTAGCCCTATCAACCTCAATGCCGCGGTTAGACACCAAATGTCCTAACACAATCCCTTCACTTACCATGAAGTGGCATTTTTCCCAATTTAAGACAAGATTTGTCTCCTCACATCTTTGCAACACTAATGACAAGTTAGCCAAGCAATCATCGAAAGAAGAACCATAAACAGAGAAATCATCCATGAACACTTCCATGATATTTTCTATGTATTCCGAAAAGATAGCCATCATACACCTTTGAAAGGTGGCGGGTGCATTACACAACCCAAATGGCATTCTCTTATATGCAAAGGTACCCCATGGACATGTAAAAGTCGTTTTCTCTTGGTCATCGGGGTGGATAGGGATTTGGAAGAATCCACTATACCCATCTAAATAGCAAAAATGAGAGTGTTGAGCTAACCTTTCTAGTATTTGGTCAATGAAGGGGAGGGGGAAGTGATCTTTCCTAGAGGCCATGTTTAACTTCCTATAATCAATGCACATTCTCCACCCCGTAACCGTCCTAGTCGGTATTAGTTCATTATTCTCATTAGTTACTACCGTCATTCCACCCTTTTTAAGCACTACATGAACGGAGCTAACCCACTTACTATCCGAGATAGGGTAGATAATTCCCGCATCTAGCAACTTAATGATTTCCTTTTTGACCACCTCTTTCATTATAGGATTCAATCTCCTTTGATGTTCAATAGAGGGTTTGTGGTTATCTTCCATCATTATCTTATGCATGCACAAAGATGGCTTAATGCCAAACAAATCATCAATAGTATAACCAATGGCCTTCCTATGCAATCTTAGTTCATGCAACAACTTAGCAAGTTCATCATCACTCAAGCATGCATTAACAATCACCGGATATGTAGAATTATCACCAAGAAATGCATACTTTAAATGAGAGGGAAGGGGTTTGAGTTCAAGTGAGGGAGGACCTTTTTCGGTTGAAGAAGATCCAAATAAGATTGGATGAGATGAATCCAAAGCAAGGGAAGACTCCCCATGGCTCCTAGAAGCTTGATCATCATGAGCTGATTCAGGAAAAACCACGGTTGGAAACACGGGTTGCTCATCTTCCACGGCCGTGGTTCTTTGCAAGCTTGCTTCTCGGAGTTGTCTAGAAAGTTTGACGGCCGTGGTTTGTAAATCTCGACCGTGGAACTTACAGCTGTTCACCACCTCTTCGTGGCTTTCAAATCCAACTCTTGGCTCCTCTTCCAAAGCTTCCAAAGCTTTGATCTCTTCATTGCAGGCCTCTTCAACACCCTCCTCCATCATGCTTAAGGTGAGAACCTTTTCCAAAGGATCCTTGATCAAGATCGAGCTCACAATCTCTCTAGACTCTTCTTGCTCGACTAAGTTGAAGATATCTTCATCAAGGGTTGGCCCTTTCATCATTGTGGAAAGCTTGAACTTGATGCTCTCTTCCCCTATGTTGAAGGAGAGAGTCCCATTCTTGCAATCCATTAGGCAACCGGAAGTAGCTAGGAAAGGTCTTCCTAAGATGATAGGAACCGGATAATCCGCCGGAATGTCCAACACTACAAAATCAATAGGCACGTAGAATCCTCCTAGTTGCACCGGAATATCCTCTAGAATCCCAACCGGATGAGTGATAGAACGGTCCACCATATAGAGGGTCATTTTGACCGGCTTTGGCTCTCCTAACCCCACCTTGTTGCTAAGTGCAAGCGGTATGATGCTTACACTCGCCCCTAGATCACAAAGGGCCTCGTACTTCACATCTCCCACTCCTATTGGGACGCAAAAGGAACCCGGATCCCTTAGCTTGGGAGGCATTTCTTCCTTCATGGTTTGGATCAATTCCGAGGATCTCTTGGTCATCCTTATCTCCCCATACTCCTCCAACTTCCTCTTGTTGGAGAGTATCTCTTTCAAAAATTTCCCATATGCCGGCATTCCTAAGATAGCATCCATGAACGGAATGTTAATATGTAACTTGGACATTAGTTCAAGGAACTTACCAAAGTGATTGTCCAAACGAGCTCTTGCTCTTGATTTTGGGAATGGTAGTGGCGGCTTGTATGGAGGTGGTGCTACATAAGTTGGCTCTACATCCTTGCTCTTGCCCCCATCTTCTTGCTTTCTTCCCTCTTCTACCACTACTTGCTTTCCCTTAGCTTGATCCTTGGGCAAAGGATCCTTCATATTCAACCCACTCCTTGTTGTGATAGCCAACACTTGGCCTCTTGGGTTGTCTTCGGTTCTTCCGGGAAGCTTCCCCGGATCTCTATGTGCTTCACCTGCCTTTTGAAAAACTTGTGCTTCCAAGACCTTTTGAGCCTTAGAAATTGAAGTCACGGTGCTCTCAAGTCCACTCAACCTTCCTAGTAATTGCTCAAACATGACTTCGGTTCTATCCTTTGAAGGTTGAGGAAAACCGGGTGGAGGCTCTTGTGAAGCTCTTTGTGGTGGAGTTGTGCTTGAGGAGGCGGGAGGGTTTAAGGCTCCATCCGGGTTAGAGTATGAAAAACCGGGATGGTTGTGGTTGGGTCGGTAATTGTTGAATTGCCGGTTGTTGTTGAAATTTCTTGAGCCTTGGTAATTGTTGAAGTTGCTCCTTCCCATATAATTCACATCCTCCTCCTTGGAAGACAAGTTAGCTTGTGGAAGCACTTGAGGAGTTGCTTGGCTCTTCAAGGTTGTAGTACACAACTCTCTCAAGGATTTCAATTCGTTGTTGATGGCGTCAAGCTTGAAATTGCTCATGGTGACTTCGCTCACCTCATATGCTCCCGCCTTTCTTCCTATGAGAGTACTTCTCAATCACTAGAGCTTGCTTCTCCACAAACTCCCAAGCATCATCTACATGCTTCTCCATGAAAGTCCCACCGGAGAGGGATTGAAGCTTGAATTGGCTATCTTCATCAAGTCCCTTGAAGTAGATTTCCAATAGCTCAATTTTTGGTATGCCATGGTGAGGACAATCTAGGAGAAGGTCCTTGAATCTCTCCCAAGACTTGAACAAACTTTCTCTATCCCTCATCACGAAGGCATTGATCTTTCCCCTTAATTCGGTGGTCTTGGAAGGTGGGAAAAACTTGGTTAAGAACTCGGTTGTCATCTCCTCCCAAGTACCAACTCGCCCTTGCGAAATAGATTGATACCAAGCCAAGGCTTTATCCTTAAGAGAGAAGGAAAAAGCCCTAAGCTTATGGTTGTTGCTCTCCAATCTTGGCGGTCTAAGAGTCTCCATCAAAATCTCGTAGTTCATCAAATGTTGGTGAGGAGACTCTCCTTCCATCCCTCCAAATTGATTGTGCCGGATCATTTGTAGAACTTGAGGGCGGAGCTCATAGTTGTGGGTTGCGGGATCTCCTAGATTCACACCCGGTTGGTGTGCTCTTTGCGCCGGATCCATACGTCTCCCTAGGGTTTGTGGCTCCTCAATAGCAATGGGAACAACCCTAACATTGGCCGCCGGCTGCGGTTGTACCATCGGTGGTGGAGGAGGCGGAGGTTGTCGGCGATTAAGCTCTCCTTGAACAAGGGCTTGCCTAATCTCCTCAATCTCCCTCCTAGTTTCCTCTTGCCTCTCATTGGCAAGTCTCCTCTCTTCCTCCAAGAGCTCATCTCTTAGCCTTATTTGCTCTAAGGCTTCATCCAACTCAGCTTGGAGGTTTCTACCGGCCATCTCTCTCTCTTTTCGGATGTTCTTGGATCTAGATCGAAGGGTTTTCTCCGGTTCGGGATCGAATGGAGCTAAATCCTTTCTACGAGATCTTCGCATACACCTAAAGAGAAATGAATGTCCTGAAAAGCAAAGACACCAACCAAAGAGAGATCAAAAGCAACAAGAAAGATCTACACTAGAAACAATCACAAAATAGACTCAATCTAGACCTAGTCCCCGGCAACGGCGCCAAAAACTTTGTTACGCTAAAAAGTGTGCACGCAATAAGCCTTAAATTTATACTCGTTATATTTATCCTAACTTCTAGCGCACCCGCAGTGTACGGGACGTTTGTAGTATGGATAGTATTCCGAGGTCGAACACAAAGACTAAGGTGAAATTGATTCGGTTTAGTGATTAAGTTTAGTGAAGGTCTAAGGTTAGAAAAGAGGGAAACAAAGAAATGAAAACCTCAATTTTTTTTGGTTGGATTTTTGGTGATCAATCAAAGATCACAATTCATGCAAAGTAAACAATCAAACTAGACTAAAAATCTGCACAAATGAACAAACCAAACAAGATGATGATCAAGGAAAGAGAAGATGGATTCTAGGGGTCGGAAATTCCGGTTATGGCATAAAACTCAAGTCATCTATTCATTCTTTGGATCTCACTATGATATGTTGGGATTTAGTGTTTCTAATTTGGGATCAATTACCGGGTAAGTCTCATGATCCAACTAGTCCACTTCTAAGATCTCATTACCGGGTAAGTCTCTAAGATCTTAAAGATAGGAATTCTACGCAAACCGGATTGTTAATTAGGGATCTACCTATCCTTACCGGGTAAGTCTTGGAAAGGGAAGTCCTAATCAACTATCCTAGCACATCTAATCCAATGGCGGCTTATTAGGCTCACCATTACCTAAGGTTTGCTATTTTAGATTCTAAGGGCAAGGATTACCGGGTAAGTCTCTCCTAACTCTTAGCCACTACACTAAGTCACCCTAGAATAGGTTAAACTCAGCAAACACTTAGGGTTTCAACAATTCATAGGTCTTAGGTAAGGTCCGTCGAACCAGGAAAATCACGGTTTGTTCTACAGAAACCACGACCGTGGTTCTTCAAGAACTACCCGTGATTTCTAACAGGAACTACGTTCACAAACAAAAATCATCCAAAGGTAATTCTAAGTTCGTCCTATCATAGTTCTAGCCATAACCTTCCTTTCCTTACCCTAGAACCACATCAATTTAGCCTACAACATTCATAATGGAACTCAAAACAAACAAACATGAAATCAAAACATCCATTGCAAGATAATGAAAGAAAAGGGATGAACAAGTAAACTTAATCCAAAACTAAGCTGAAGATTAGAATTAGAACCACTTACAACCCTTCCAAAAGAAGGTTCAAAGATTCATACAATCTCTAGAAAACGAAATCCGAAATACAAGAAAGCTATGGTGTGTTCTTCTCCTCCTCTTCAATGGAGTTCTTCTCCTTCTCTTTGACACTTTCCTTCCTCGAAAACCTCTTGATTTTTGAGAATATATTTGTTAGAGAAATGGATAATGGATGAGCTGCTCCCAAACTACCCCAGCTGCCTCCAACAATCCATGAAGGACCACTTTTATAACAAATCTCTCATGAGCTGGCCATGAGAGTCGTGGCACAGCTGTCACGAGAATCTGGCAAAATCCACGGTCATTTCCACGGCCGTGGTTCTTCAGAGAACCGTGATTCTATGCAGAAACTTCGCCTTGGATCATTGAGTTGTGGTTTGGTGCATGGTTTGTGTTGGCAAGGTCCCATGAGTCCTTCTTAGTCCTTGGCTTGTGTCCTAATGAGTCCGAGGACGTGTCATCTAAATGAACGATCCTTAAACGCGTCGTTTTAGCTCTAAACTTCCCGAAATACCTACAAAACGCACACAAGTCCGTGTAGACGTCTATCTCGACAAAATACGTGAATTGGTTGCAAAACGTCCTGAACTAATGCTAGATCATGCATGAATGAGCGAGAATTCTATCTAAATGTACACCTAAAACTATGTTATAAATCGTGTTATCAGTTTTCAAAAGATTTTTGGTTTTAAGTGTGGTATTGGGTTAGAATGTACAAGAAGTCGCCACCTCTGCTATGGATCTCTGCAGTATATATATATATATATATATATATATATATATATATATATATATATATATATATATATATATATATATATATATATATATATATATATATATATATATATATATATATATATATGTACATATATATATATATAGGGTGTAGTTCCCATGAGAACAGGCTTATCGTGTAATCATGAGAACAATCTTAGACCGTCGGATGGTAAGTATTAAGGGTCGAGATTTAATGTAGATATCATAATTAATAATAATTACGAATAATAATAATTAGGAATAATCCATTCAACCAACAATAACTACGAATAATCCACTCAACCAACAATAACTACGAATAATACATTAAACGATATGACACCTTCGTAACAAAACTAATAATAATTACGAATTTGTTCGCATGATTACACGATAAGCCTGTTTTCATATGATCTACATGCTATATATATATATATATACATATACATATACATATACATATATATATGTATTGTGAATGATATTTGTATATGTGTTATATATATATACCTATACATATGGCCTATATAGAGCCTTATAAGTTAGGTGTGCATACCCCACAGATGGCTCGGACTAGAGCTACTGCTGCTGTAGGCCGAGGTAGAGGTAGAGGTAGACCACCTCTTCCTCCGGGCGTGATAGGAGAGGGACCAGTTCCCGCTGTTGATCCACCAGTAGTGGAGGAGGTACATGAGGAAGTTGCTGAGAGTGTTGTCCTAGAGACGAGGAGTGGTGGATCGAGCATACATCATTCACATCGAGTCTAGTCTAATGACTCGGATCGTGTCTCCATGAGGGGGCCAGAGTTTAGAGAGTACATCCGACGTGTTGAGGAGGCCGTAAGAGCTGGCAGACGGGCCCCAGATCTACCAGGGCATGAGGAATCTTCTGAGATGTCTCAAAGAGCCACACAGGTGCAAGCTATGCCGGCACATGCTGTTCAGGCTGTTCGAGCTACAGAGGAAACCAAAGGGCCTCGACCAGATACCTGGTTGAAGGCATTCCATCAGATGGGCGTACCACCTTTCTCGGAAAAGATAGGGTTGAAGACCGAGGTCTGGATAACACATGTAGACTCACCTTTAAATTCTATCAGATGTCCTGAGGACAGACGGATAGAGCTAGTTCAGTCTCTATTCCGTGACCTTGCACATCAGTGGTGGAGGACTGTACGAGCCAGAGCCACTAGCTATGATCGCATGAGGAGCATGATTAGAGAGTTCTGCCCTGCCTCACCGAGGAGGGAGAAGTTGCAGGATTTTGTGGAGGCTGGCTTTGAGGATGTACTGATTGCAGACGCCATCAACCGCATCCAGACTGAGTTAGCTTTGCTGGGTCCACCTACACCTTTTGAGGACCAACAAGTGTACTTGTTCTCCCGTCGATTGAGGGAGAGTGCACATTCGTATATGGCGGGATTCTATTGCAAGTTTGTTCGCTCCGAAAGGTGTGTGGAAGCTTTAATATTTATAACCCAAGAAGTATGCTTGAACAATATGCGAACCCACTGTGTACGGATCTATTGTAATAAAAGAAAGAATTCATGGGGTCGAACACAGGGACTATGGTGAAACAAAGATCGGTAATTCAGGTTGTCAAATAACCACAAGCAATTAAAGCAATCAAAGATGATATAAAAGTCACATAAAGGAGAATGCGGATTCTACAGATTAAAGCATCCAATTGTGGTTTCGACTCAAGATCTCAAAAGATAACGTGGACAAATATGAGGTTTTTAATGGGAAGGTGTTTCTAAGGTGGGAATAGATCACCGGGTAAGTCTCACTACTCACTATCCCAAACCAAAGCTCCTTTTACCGGGTAAGTCTCAAGGTACTAAGGAAAGGAACTATAATCTCAAACCAACACACCACCCAAGGGAATAGAATCAACCTTTACCGGGTAATTCTCAAGCTAACTCACAAAGATGGATGAAGGCACACTCAAACCCCAATAAAGGATAAATCTTTATTACCTACACTCATGATCTTGGGTAAACAAACAAAGGAATCACCGGGTAAGTCTCATCCTAGGCTTGCGTTGAACCAGGAAAGGTATAACAAAGATAGGATTTGGTAAACAAAAACTCTTAACTCAGAAAAGGTTCAGGAAAGGTTCACCTCGCTCAGTTAAATTGCATCACGGCCGAGATGTTCAATGAATGACCGAGGTATTCGTCGGTTAAGGTAAAGACTCGAGCTTTCAAGGTCATGCTAGGATTAAGATCATTCTATCATCGTCTTTCCCACAACTTTCAGCCAATCACCCTAGAATCGCATAAAGAACTTAGCTAACAATCATCATGATAACAATAATCAAATTTATAAGAAAGGAATCAATATTCAAACAAGAAAACCTTAACACAAAGGTCTCAATAACTGAATCAAACAAACAACAATCAGCGTTCCTCAATCACAATCAGAAAAGACAACAAAATCAAAAGCCAAACTAAGAAGATCTTACAAACTCCTTAAAAGCTAACTTCAACTTGATTCCTTCCTTCCTTGAACGTCAACCTTCAAAACTTCCTTCAACTCTTCTTTCAAACTCTTCAGAAAATCCTCCAGAAAATCCTTGATTCGAAGATGGCTGAATTGTAGAAAATCAGCCCATATATATAGGAGAATTATCTTCCAAAGATAAAATATCTTAAAAAGATAATTTTCTTCAAATATAACTCCATGTCTTCCAAGATATATCAGCCAAATATAATATCTTCCTTCCAGAAATCCAGCAAAAAATATGTGATATTCTCCTTCCAAAAATAGAAGGTCTCAGCCAAAAATAAAGATCTTGTCGGCGGTAAGGTTTTCGCCTCGGTCTAGACGCTCCTCCAGATCACCTCGGTCGAGGTGATACTGTAGCTGACCGAGGTGAATCTCAACTGAATGTAAATCATCTCGAATCTGGTCCAAAATCAATCCTCTAAATCATTTCCATGCTTCCCGAGATCTTCTCAAAGCTCCAGAATGTAGCTCCATTGACTCCTTAGCTTCCTTAGCTCTATTTGGGTCCAAAACGTGCCATTTTCTCTAAAATTACAACGAAACTAGGTGTAAACCTCGATTCCCTCAAAGGTAGACAAGACAACAATATAATCAAAGAATATACATCCATAGATGCAGATTTATGAAGATAAAACGTCCAAACCAATCCCAAAATATAGACTAGAATACATGCTATGAAAATACCCCATACTTGTCCCTTGGTTGTCCCCAAGCAAGACCCAAATCTTAGATACAAGATATAATGGATTATAAGTCAGAAAAATCAATGAAAAACATCTCAAAACCTTTTGTGGTGTGCTCCACTCATAGATCACCCTAAGATAATGCTTCTTGGCACATAAAATCTAAACATGATCGAAACATTTTATAAATATAAGAAGGTTGTTCATTATTGCATAAAATCATAGAATGCATAATAAATCACGTTTATCGAAATTAATCATGTATAATCCAGTTTAAACCACCAAGTCAATCAACAAGCTCGAGGTCTCAAGGGCTTCCAAAAGAGGTCAAGAAACGTGTCAAGGTGGGATGTATATACGGTATGTGGTGCTAGAATCCGGGAATAGGATCTTACTTCACTTTCTTTGAATCTCAACATCCTCCACCAATAAGATTTCCTTATTTTACTTTACTTTTTGGGATGCATGGACAAATGTGCACAATAACCAAAGCCTAGGAGATCAACAATCATCAATTTTTCGAGATGCCTCAAACCCTTGATGCACATACCATGACCCGTTAGGAATATCGCTCAATCCGACTTTGGCAAGACACAAACACTCGACAATGTTAATGGTGCCGAGTTACTCATCATCATGATTGACTTCCCCAAACCTAATTGTTTCTTTCTAACATTTTCAGCCAACATCTCAACTTCACTTTCACTTGCTTTTCTTTGCTTGCTTCCCAATTCCCAGATAGGTAAAGGGAGGCAAATATGTATATGAGGGGCTAAAGCATGGTCAAGAAGAAGAAGAAGAAGAAGAAGAAGAAGAAGAAGAAGAAGAAGAAGAAGAAGAAGAAGAAGAAGAAGAGAATGAAAGGCCTTAGTCATCCCAGGAAGAATGTGAGAGAACTCATAATGTGGTGTCAACCTTCAAATTCAACATAAGTTTGATAAAAACAAAGTATTAAACATGCTAAAACTTCAAACAAAGCATTTTGCAACTTAAACATATCATAAAACCTTTCGAGCATATAAAGATTTCAAAACCAATCTGCAAACATAATCATCATTGAGGTCATATCTAGAGAAGAAGCACAAAAACGTTTCGAAAACTTCATTTAAGCCATCTCGGTCAAGTTGTTCTGGTGTCATCCGACGTGTCAACCTTGATAGGCCATGAACATCTAGATCGAGGTCATACAATTTTTTTTTCAAACCAGTTTTTGACAGTTTTCTTAAACAAAAACCTGCATGTATGTATGTATGTATGTAACGACAGATAAGCACATAAAGCCAAGTAAAGCAGAATAAGATCATAATATCCACGGGAGTCATACAAACATAAACATAAGTCAAGTAATAAATCCCAATACCCCATACTTGGGACACATTGTCCCAATGGGTCAAATATAAGTCTAAGGTGGTGTCTTCTGCACACCAGCCGCCCCTGCGCCACCTTACAGCTGCCCCTACGCCGGCCAGTGCACCGCCCCTGCGCCACCAGTGAGTCGCCCTTGCGCCCACCTGCACTAGCTTGGTGTTTTCCTGGGTCTTGTAGGTTTCTGTTGCATTTAGGCCTTCCGTAGGGTGACTTTGTTCCCTCCTTTCCTAGTGTGAGTGCTTAGGATCATGCTAGATGTGTGAGGTTGAGTTTGGTTGAGATTATGATCGGTTTATGCCTTGTATGGCTTTTGAGGTTCTTTTGGTTGTGAGTGAGGTTAAGGTTGATCCTTTGGATCCCTTTAGGTCGAGTTGTGACCCTTATGTGGTTAGGAGTCTGATGTATTTCCTTATGCCTTGTTTATATGCTGTGTTGTCCCTCTAGTGTAGAGGTGATCGTTATTGAGTTGTGATCGAGGTTGAGGTAAGTCCATAGGACTTACTTAGCTGCCATCCTTATATTGGGTGTTTGCATGAGTGGTGTGTGCTTTGTATGTTTGCTATGATAGCATGTGATGTCGTATATACCGACCTATGTTTTATTGATTGCCCCGTATGCGTGGCTGTGATAACATTTCCCTTTTATCCCGCCGTGGAGTCTGGGAGGTTCTCTTGGGTCAGGCCAGACCGGTTTACAGGAAGGGCGCAATCCACTCTCACAGGGTACACGGATTGTGTAACCGATACTAGTACGGTTGGCTAGTAGGCTCAGTGGCGAGGATGTATCGGTCCTCGTGTCACATAGTTTCATATATATATATATATATATATATATATATATATATATATGCACATGTGTTACGCTTAGGAATAGCACGCAAAAAGCCTTAAATTTATAACTCGATATATTTTTCCTAACTCCTAACGAACCCACAGTGTATGGGTCGTTTTGTAGTAAGGATAGTATTCCGAGGTTGAACACAAAGAATAAGGTGAAATTGAGTCAATAGTGACTAAGGATAGTGAAGATCTAGGCTAGGAAAAGAGAAAGGAATAAAGAAATGAAAATCTCAATGTTTTTGGTTTAGTTTTGTGGTGATCAATCAAGGATCACAAATTATGCAAGATTAACAAACAACTAAGCTAACAGCACAAATAAACAAGCAAACACGAGATAGGTAATCAAAGAGAGAAGAGAGGATTCTACGGGTTGGAAATTCCGGTTATGGCATAGGACTCAAGCTATCTAGTCATTGCTTGGATCAGCTATGGTATGTTGGGAAAGGGTGTTTCTCGAATGGAACCAATCACCGGGTAGGTCTCATGATCCACTAATTCCGCAACTAAGATCTTAATACCGGGTAAGTCACTAAGAGCCTAGGGTTGGGAAATCTATACAAACCGGATTGCTATCTAGGGATCTAACCTCTCCTTACCGGGTAAGTCTCGGGAAGGTAAGTCCTAAACATCGATCCTAGCACACTCGATCCAATAGCGGCTTATGAGGCTCACTACTACCTAGAGTTCATCATCTTCGGTATCTAAGAGCAAGAATCACCGGGTAGGTCTCTTCTCACACTTAGTTGCTAACACTAGGTCACCCTAGGGTAGATCTAACTCAACAAACACTAGGATTTCAACAATCTAACAACCTAACTAATGCGTCCTTGGAGGTAACCAAGGATAACTCCGGATCTAGATCAAGCAAAACTCCAACTACTCCTTGATTCTTTGTGCGACGTTGTATCGTTTCGGATCCAAAGGGGCGGAAGCGATGAAGAAACAAGGGTTACTTCGATCTAGAGAGATCGAATAAACCTTTTTGTGTGGATCGAAGGTTGATTCTTAAGAAGAATCCTCGAATATGGATTTCTGGGATAAAAGACGAGATCCAAGGAAGAAATTTGAGAGATAAAAGAGAGGTTTTGATGCCCAAGCTAAGTAGGAGGAAATTCTTCTCAAAACTTAGTAATATTGAACATGAAAAATAAGTGAGGCAAGATATCTCTTATATAGAGAGACTTGCCTACCTATGGGCCAACGGGCCAAACAAAATACATGAAGAAAAGCCCAAAAGGGAAAACCTAAAAGGATAATAGCAAACCCTAAAAGGATAAGGTCAAAAAGGGAATATTCCTATACGGAATATCCCTTTATTACATAAAAAGGAAAACATGAAAATATAGTCCGAAAATAAGCTAGCTTCATGCCATGGAGTCGGAAAGACGGGACATGCCGCTAACGGAACCGGTAGCCTATGCCATGGTGGTGTAGAGACAAGGCATGCCGGTAATGGGACCAAGTGAAGAAGTAATGCGGGTGATGATGGAGCCGGTGGCTCGAGCAATGGACTTAGCTCGGGATCGGGTGATCGGTCCATCTGAGCGAACTCTAAGAGCCTCGTCCTCTTCGTCTATGGTCAACGTAAAAGGGGCATCCAAGGGCGCATCAGTCCCCCCATATTGGATGTGAAACGTCCCCGTTTCACCATCGTCAAAGAGGGGCTCAACATAAGGGGCAAGGTCCTTGACGTTGAACGTTGGGTGTACTCCGTAGGAATCCGGAAGCTCTAACTTGTATGCATTTGGACCATGACGGGCTAAGATGCGGAATGGGCCATCACCACGGTCCGAGAGCTTGCTCATGCGGCGAGTAGGAAAACGCTCCTTCCGTAGGTGGAGCCAAACAAGATCACCGGGCTCAAAAGAGACGTCGCGGCGGCCCTTGTTGCGTTGTCCGGCAAGTTGGGTGGCATGACGTTCAAGTTGTGTCCTAGTCCGCTCATGAAGCTCAATGATTTGGGCGGCTCGGTTTCCGGCGATGATGTGTTCTCCATCCTTGAGCGGGCGGGGTGTGAAATCCAATGGTGTGTGTGGATTGAGGCCGTAGACAACTTCAAATGGGGACAATTTAGTTGCCGTGTGCCTAGACCTGTTATACGAAAACTCGACAACAGAAAGTAAGTCCTCCCACCTACGTGGATTGGTCCTAGTGGTGGCTCTAAGTAGAGCACCAAGAGTCCGATTGGTCACCTCCGTTTGACCATCGGTTTGGGGGTGGTAACTACTTGAAAACAACAAGTTGGTTCCAAGTTTTCCCCAAAACGTTCTCCAAAAATGACTTACGAATTTCACGTCCCGATGACTAACGATGGAACGTGGTATCCCATGTAAACGCACCACATTGTCAAAGAACAAGGTGGCAACTTCACTAGTATTTAGGGTGCTTTTACATGCAATGAAATGAGCCATTTTGGAGAAGCGATCGACTACCACGAAAATGGAGTCTTTTCCTCGTTTTGACATAGGCAACCCGACCACAAAGTCCATGGATAGATCCTCCCAAGGTCCCATTGGTATAGGCAAAGGAGAATACATCCCATCCGGACCTTGGCGCGACTTGGCATGATGACATGTGATGCAACCCTTGCAAAACTGTGTCACATGCATACGCATCCGGGGCCAAAAGAAATGCTCTTGGAGAGCGGAAAGGGTCTTGGTAGCACCGAAATGACCACGGCCCTCATGAGCTTCCTTGACCAACAAATGGCGTATAGATGAGCGCGGAATACAATGTTTTCCCGCTCGAAAAAGATAGCCATCGTTAATAAAGAAAGACTCGTGCTCTCGGAGGTCGAGGCATTGTGCCCATATGTCCTTGAAGTCAAGATCCGTGGCATATAACTCTTTGATAAGAGCAAAGCCATGTATCTTGGCATCCATATACACAAGGAGGGCATAGCGGCGAGAAAGGGCATCGGCTACCACATTCTCTTTGCCTTTCTTATGCCGAATGACATAAGGAAAGGTCTCTAAAAACTCTACCCAACTAGCATGGCGCCGACTGAGATTTGTTTGACTCTTGAGATACGAAAGAGCCGCATGATCCGAATGAATCACGAACTCCTTCGGCCACAAGTAATGTTGCCATGTCTTAAGACAACGAACTAGAGCATATAGTTCCTTGTCATATGTAGGGTAGTTGAGCGAAGGACCGGACAGTTTTTCACTGAAGTAGGCAATTGGACGATTCTCTTGTAAGAGAACTCCTCCAATGCCCACATTTGATGCATCACACTCCACCTCGAAGGTTTTCGAAATGTTTGGGAGTTGGAGTAATGGTGCATTACAAAGACGGTCTTTGAGCGCATCAAACGCTCGAGCATGGATATCACGCCACTCAAACGTGACACCCTTGGTAGTGAGCTCATGGAGCGGTGCCGCTACCGTGCTAAAGTCCTTGACAAAGCGTCGGTAGAAACCCGCTAAGCCGAGAAAGGCTCGGACCATGGTGACCGTAGTAGGAGTCGGCCACTCCCGAATAGCACGAACTTTAGATTCGTCTATGTGGAGTCCGTCCTTAGACACGACATAGCCAAGAAAGATAGTGGTGCCCGAGCAAAAGACGCATTTGTCAAAGTTGACATACAATTGCTCTTGTCTAAGGCACTCGAGCACTTGGCGAAGGTGCCCGATGTGATCCTCCAAAGACGTACTAAACACCAAAATATCATCAAAATAAACAACAACGAATGTACCCAAGAATCGGCGCAAGACGTGGTTCATGAGGCGCATGAAGGTGGACGGGGCGTTGGAGAGGCCAAAAGGCATGACAAGCCATTCATAGAGTCCATACTTCGTTTTGAACGCCGTCTTCCATTCGTCACCTTCGGCCATCCGGATTTGGTGGTAACCGCTCCGGAGATCAATTTTGGAGAAGATAGTGGTGCCATGAAGCTCATCCAACATGTCATCAAGGCGCGGGATCGGGTGGCGATATTTGACGGTGATTTGGTTGATGGCACGACAATCAACACACATCCGCCATGATCCATCTTTCTTTGGTACTAAGATTACCGGGACGGCACATGGTGATAAGGATTCACGCACATGTCCCCGGTCTAGGAGCTCTTGCACTTGACGTTGTAGCTCCTTTGTCTCTTCCGGACTAGCTCGGTAAGCGGCACGGTTTGGCAAAGAGGCACCGGGCACAAAGTCAATTTGATGTTCAATCCCTCGGATAGGTGGCAGGCCGGGTGGGAGGTCTTTGGGCATAATATCCTGAAATTCGGACAACAACAAAGACACCTCGTGTGGTACATTACTTGGGTCATGAGAAGTAGATAAACAAAACGGAACAAGTAAAAAGCATGGGAACTTGCCTTCCATGACCGGTTGCAAATCATGCCGGCGAGCTAAGAGTATCCGTGGCTCACACCGTCCTTGAATTACGGGATCCGAAGATGATAAAGGTGCGCCCGAAGAAACGATGCGACCTTTACTACCTTTGGATTCGGTAGCATGGACAAGAGGGGCGGTGTTTCGGGATTTGGAAGTACTAGCACCTACAACATCGGGACTCCGGGGGTCCGATTTTTCCGGTGCTTTAGCGGACTCATCAATAGTTTGTTGCCTCTTCCGTTCCGCATAGTCAACCAAAATTTCGTGCGGAGTCATAGGCAAAAGTGTGACCCGTTTTCCATTATATTGGAACATGTACCGATTAAGATAACCATCATGATATGTGCGGCGATCGAATTGCCATGGTCGTCCTAATAGGACATGTGTGGCGTCCATCTTGATAACATCACAAAGGACCTTATCAACATAGGCGCCAATAGAGAACGGCACCCAAGCTTGTTGTGTGACGGTGTCACATGCCGTATCGGAAATCCATTGGAGTCCGTAAGGCGTTGGGTGGGGGTCGTAGGCAACTTGAAGTGTTTTACCACCCGTTCGTTGACAATATTGCAACAAGAACCCTCGTCAACGATGAGAGAAAGACTCGTATTATTAACCAAGCAACGAGAGCGGAAGAGATTCTCGCGTTGATCAATAGGAATATGCTCTTTAACAGCCAAAATACGACGAGAAACAAGAGCGAATTTACCGGGTTGTGCTGGGCCGCAAGCAAGCTCGTCATCACAAGGTTCCATGCCAAAAGGTGGGTCGGTGTCATGGTCATCCTCAATAATGATATCACCGTCATATTGACCATCGTCGTCCTCGAAATATGTTGGGTCGGCAAACAAGACCCGTTTGGTGTTTGGGCAATCACGTTGTACATGGCCAAAACCGCTACACTTGTAGCACACGGGCTCCCTTGGGCGAGCCGCCGGTGAGGGTCCTTGTTGACCTCGAGAGGGAGGCGCCGGTGCCGGGCCACGGTTTGGTGCCTTCTCGGTACCCGTTTGCCTATTGGAAGGACCCGTCCGTTGGGTCCCTTTGGAAGCGTTGGTATCTGTAGGACTAGGCGCATCTCGAGAACGTGTGTTAGACGGATAAAGATATGGACTCGAGGAAGAGGTATACCTAGAATGCCGCGGTGTTTCAAGTTGTTGCTTATATAGCTTCATGGCGGCATGACATAATGCTCCCAAATCCTTGAATGGGACAATCTCGAGCGGCCGCCGGATGGAAGCATTAAGCCCACTCATGAACTTGGTGCGGAGGGCGGAGGGGGAGGCCGAGACGCCGGCCTTAATGTGCATGTCCTCAAGTTTAGCCAGTAAGCCACCAGAGTGAGGTTTCCTTGCTTGAACTCGGCAATTTGCAACCGCATATCATTCTTAAAGTCCTCGGGCACGTACTTCTTGGTCATGCAATAGATCAATTGTTCAAATGTCTCAATTGGTGCCCATCCTCGCCTCTCTCGGGTGAACTCATACCGGTTCCACCAAGACTTTGCATCTCCTTCAAAGTATAGAGTTGCCGCCTCGATTTTCTCGTATTCCTCCTCATAATGACAATGTTTTAATGCTCGTTTCATATCCTGCGCCCAATCAAGAAAAACACACGGATCATATTCACCATGAAAGGTAGGGAACTTAACCTTACCTTCCCTACGAGCTCGGTAGGGGTCCGGGCGGGGCGGTGGAATGTAGGCATCATCGGCACAGGCTCACCGGTGGCCGCCATGAGGCCGTTGGCGCCCATGAACGGGCGGGGCTTGCCTAGGTGGATTTGGAGGAGGCAACCATTCTTCACCCCGGTCTTGGTTCTCATAAGGGTCTATGACGGGTGGGTGCCACAGACGGTTATGTGCTACCCGTTCTAAATCGGATTCATCACCGGAGAACTCGTTGAAGTTGTGTTGCTCATCGTATCCATCAAAGTCAAGGGTCCTCGGTTGCCGGGTTGACCGTTGGTGACGGTGCTCGGAACGATCATGCTCACGACCATGATTGGTGGTTGAGTTGGGACGGTACCGGGGCTCTTCCCGGGTTTGTCGGTCGGTGCGGGGCACACTAGGTGGAGGTGGAGAAGGAACATACTGTTGATGTTGATGCTCATAATATTGGTGTCGATGTTCCGGATCGACTATGGGCAAGTTATCTTGACGCGGGTCGGGGAATTCCTCCTCTTCTTCATGGGACTCATTTCCGTCAAGAGGTAAAGGATGGGTGCGTTCATTGACAGACGCAAGCCGGGTAACGTTTGATGGTCCGGCTCCCAAAAGTCCCTTGCCTTTCCGTTGTGCATCGGAAGTGGAAGCATTGACCACGATCTCATTCAGATAAGTTGGGGTGGGACGGCGAGCAATCTGAAGGGCCTTAAGAGCTTCTAGCACTTTTTTCAAGGCAATGTTTTCTCGGGTCAAGGCATCAAACTTTTGTTGTGCCTTCAAGGCTTCCAATTATCGCCTTATGGAGTCATTTTCGAGGGACAACGAAGCAGTTTCTTGAGCCAAGGGTTCACTGAATTCTTGCGGACCAGAATCCTGAGAAGTTTCCATTTCAACGTTAGTCATTGCTCCAAATCAGCACACAATTGCAAGCAATCAAGTGAGCAAGGTGACAAGTTAGGTCAACTTTACCCAAGTTCAAGTGCGTTATCGGGTTCTACTTTGGGGAAGGCCGTTTGGCGGTTAGGCAAGGAAGGCAAATCCAACAAAATTGAACCAATTACACACAAATAAACAAGTGATATTTTGCAAACGTATGTAAGAAAATGGAGAGATAGAAGATGGACGGATTGTTCACTCGGCAAGCTTTGCTTGCTTTCGGTCTTTGACCGTTTTGTAAAATCCGATTTTTCGGATGGACCGGTTTGCCGGACGTCTTTTCACTTTGTGTGTTTCGTTTCTTTGAAACGTTTTGAGGAACACTTTCTTTTGTTTTTTTTTTGAACACAAATCCGTATTGATGAAGAGTTTTTTTGCTTTTTTTTTTTTGGAATATCAAATGCGAGATATCCGAATTTTTCGTTAACAAAAGATCCCAAGAGATTTGGTGAAATTAATTAACAAAATTGTCGGATTAGGTCGGTTTAAGAAAAAGACGGGTTTGATAAATGGTTTGAAGGCAAACCAAATATCTCCTATTTTTGTACTTTTTGTTTTGAGTTAAACACGGAAAAGAAAAAAAAATTTCAGGGAAAATGGATGAACATGATGAAGAACATGATGAACAACATGAAGATCATGAAGAACAAATGAAGAACATCATGAACAAACGAAGAACATCATGAACAAAAAAAGGCTAAATAGGTTTAAGATAATAACGCACAAAAACAAGAGTAAAGAGAACTTAGCTTTGATCTTGCTCTGATACCAATTTGATGCGTCCTTGGAGGTAACCAAGGATAACTCCGGATCTAGATCAAGCAAAACTCCAACTACTCCTTGATTCTTTGTACGACATTGTATCGTTTCGGATCCAAAGGGGCGGAAGCGATGAAGAAACAAGGGTTACTTCGATCTAGAGAGATCTAATAAACCTTTTTGTGTGGATCGAAGGTTGATTCTTAAGAAGAATCCTCGAATATGGATTTCTGGGATAAAAGACGAGATCCAAGGAAAAAATTTGAGAGATAGAAGAGAGGTTTTGATGCCCAAGCTAAGTAGGAGGAAATTCTTCTCAAAACTTAGTAATATTGAACATGAAAAATAAGTGAGGCAAGATATCTCTTATATAGAGAGACTTGCCTACCTATGGGCCAACGGGCCAAACAAAATACATGAAGAAAAGCCCAAAAGGGAAAACCTAAAAGGATAATAGCAAACCCTTAAAGGATAAGGTCAAAAAGGGAATATTCCTATACGGAATATCTCTTTATTACATAAAAAGGAAAACATGAAAATATAGTCCGAAAATAAGCTAGCTTCATGCCATGGAGTCGGAAAGACGGGACATGCCGCTAACGGAACCGGTAGCCTATGCCATGGTGGTGTAGAGACAAGGCATGCCGGTAATGGGACCAAGTGAAGAAGTAATGCGGGTGATGATGGAGCCGGTGGCTCGAGCAATGGCCTTAGCTCGGGATCGGGTGATCGGTCCATCTGAGCGAACTCTAAGAGCCTCGTCCTCTTCGTCTATGGTCAACGTAAAAGGGGCATCCAAGGGCGCATCACTAACACTTAGATTTATCAATACAAGCAAGTCAGACAAAATCACGAACAGTTCATCAAGTCCACGGCCGTGGAACCCCTTAGAACAAACCGTGATTTTGAACAAAGGCTAGGTTCGAGCAAACAAAGCATCCAAGGGTACGTTTAAGTCTATCCTATCATAGTCCAAGCCATAACCATCATTTTCTTACCTTAGAATCACATCTACTTAGCCAACAATATGCATCATAACATTCAAACTCATCAAGCATACAATCAAGGTTTCCATGGCAAGTAAATGAAGTGAAATAGAGATGAACAAGTAGAACAAAGAAATCCAAGATGAAAATGAGTTTAAGTAAGACTTACAACCCTTCAAAAGAAGGTTCAAATCGTTCCTTACAAACCCTTGCAAACGTTTCAAACAAGTTGCTCCAAAATCTCTCTAAAAACTATGAAAAACTAAGAATGGTGTGTTCTTCTCTTCTTCTCCAATGGAAGCCTTTCTTCTACTCTAAGAATCTCCAATCCAATCTTCCAATGAGAGAATATGTGTTGTTGAGAGTGTGGGAGAGAATGGAATGATGGGGTCTATCCTCAACAGCCTGCAGGACCACCTTTTATTCTCCACAAATTGCAAGAGTCGGCCATGGAGATCGTGGGACAGCTGTCACAGCTGTGCAGGGAAAACCACGGCCTATTTCCACGCTCGTGGAAGTCCCAGTGGCCGTGGTTTTGGTGATTCATACTTTTATGGATCATCAAGCCACAATTTGGTGCAAGGCATGCACCAACAAGGTCCCATGTGTCCTCCTTAGCTCCTAGCTTGCTTCTCAATGAGCCCGAAGGTGTGTCATCTCGAGGAACGATCCTCAAATGTATCGATTAAACTCCTAAAGCTTCCAAAATACCTACAAAGCATGCAAAAGTCCGTGTAGACGTCTATCTCAACAAAATACATGAATTGAGTGCAAACGTCATGAACTAGTGCTAAACCGTGCATGAATGAGCAGAAAAACTATCTAAATGAGTGCCTAAACCTACGTCATAAATCGTGTTATCAACATGCATTTGGAGTGAATTACCATTATATTGAGATTATTAAATGTGTAAATGAGTGGAAGCATGCTGATGTGTTTATCTTCCCTTACTTGTGATTGTGCTTATGCATTACTCTATATATGTGTTTGAATAGCTAATGGTTTATTACCATGTTGTAGATGTCCCACAGGATAGGCATGCTGCTGGGTGATCTAGCAGAGTGGTAGGCCGAGGACGTCTCGTATATAGGTTTTGTGGGCTTTTGGGTTTGTTATCTTTCCCTCTTGCGTGAGGATGGTCTTTTATTACCTCTTGTGTGAGGGTGTTATGTTTCATACTCGGATATGTTGTCTTACCTTTTGGGTTGTACAGTTTTATGTATTTGTTTTTATATCTGTCAGTGCCATGTTGTAAGGTCCAATGAACTTGTTGTCAGGCTAGGGTCAGGATCCACTGTGAGATCCTAGCCCAATGTGGCACTCTGAGTCCCGCGGATTCGGGGTGTTACAGATTTGGCATCAAAGCCTAGGTTGACAACAATGGCACTTGTTACCTGCAATGAGGTTTGATAGGTAAAATAAATAGAACCCACATGAGATCTGACATTTTTAAAGGTTTTGGTTTTAAATGTGGTTTTGTGTAGATGTACGAGAAGTCGCCACTTCTGTTATGGATCTCTGCAGTATAGATATGATATGTATATATGTATGATGGATTATGTATGTGCTTGTGTTGAGTATATATATCTGTACTTATGGCGTATATAGAGCCTTATAAGTTAGGTGTGTATACCCCGCAGATGGCTCGGACTAGAGCTACTGCCGCTGTAGGCAGAGGTAGAGGTAGGCCACCCCGTCCTCCGGGTGTGGTATGTGAGGGACCAGTTTCCGCTGCGGACCCACCAGTAGTGGAGGAGATACATGAGGAGGTTGCAGAGAGCGTCGTCCCAAAGACGAGGAGCAGTGGATCTGTGAGACATCATTCACATCGAGCTTAGTCTGAGGACGCTGACCGTGTCTCCATGGAAGGACCGGAGTTCAAAGAGTACCTCCGACATTTTGAGGAGGATATTAAGACTGTCAGGCAAGCCCCAAATTTACCAGTACCTGAGGGATCTTCTAAGAGATCTTAGGGAGTGACACGGGTGCCAGTTGCACCTGCACGTGTTTCTGATCCAGTTCGAGTCCCAGTGGAGACTAGAGGGCCTCAACCAGATGCCTGGTTGAAGGCATTTCACCAGCAGGGAGTGCCACACTTCTCAGGAGAGATTGGGTTAGAGACTGAGGCGTGGATTGGACATGTAGACTCAGCTTTGGAGTCTATCAGATGTCATGAGGATAGACGGATAGAGCTAATTTAGTCTCTATTCCGTGACCTTGCACACTAGTGGTGGAGGACTGTCCGGACCAGAGCTACCAGTTATGACCACATGAGGTGCATGATTTGAGAGCAGTTCTGCCCTACCTCATTGAGGAGGGAGAAGCTGTAGGATTTTGTGGAGGCTGGCTTTGAGGATGTGCCTATTACTGATGCCATCCGCCGCTTCCAAACCGAGTTAGCTTTGCTGGGTCCAGCTGCACCATCTAAGGACCAACATGTGTGTCTGTTCTCTCATCGTCTAAAAGAGAGCACATGTTCATACATGGCGGGATTCCATTGTGAGTCCCTAGCTGATTACTAGGACCGGGCTTCTGCTTTTGAGAGGGAGCGAGCGAGTCAGAGGAGAGCTTCTCAGACGGAACGGTCTGAGAAGAGGCAGCGCACTGGGCAGACCAGTGGAGTTGGAGGAGCATCCGGGTCTAGACGAGACCAGAGGCGTCAGAGTTACCCCTCTTCTGCACATACTGCAGATAAGGGGCGTCAGTTTTACAACTGTGGTGACCCTGGTCATCTGAGGCCAGCTTGTCCCAGACCAGTTGTGACTTGTTTTACCTGTGGCCGATAGGGACATCGAGTTGCCTTCTATAGGCAGGGTGGAGTGGCATCTCAACAGGGTTCTTCCCCTGCCAGTGTAGCAGAAGGTGGTCAGAGGACACCTCAGCAGTAGACACAGGGACAACAGAGGGGCCTAGAGCGTCCATCTACTCAGGGTTCTGCTCCAGGACCGAGTAGAGGTAGAGGTAGAGATGTTGGCACCAGTGATGCCAGAGGAGCACGAGGGCGAGCTTTTGAGTTGAGGAGTGCAGAGGATCCACCTGCATCGGCCGCTACAAGTACCATTCTGCTTCATGGTTTACCTATTAGAGTTTTATTTGATATTGGTGCTACGCATTCATTTATTTCTGATACTTGTGTTGAGCGTCTGAGTTTAGCTATCATAGAGGGGATACCCTTTACTATAGGGTTACGTGATGGTAGTCGGGTCAGAGGTACCCATGAGATACGTAGTTGTGCCCTTCGTTTAGGGACTCGTGTTTTACTTGTTGACTTCTTAGTCATGCCATTGATGCATGAAGAAGTCATATTAGGTATGGACTGGATGCGTAGACACGATGCAGGTTTGGATGTTGGTAGACGGACTGTTACAGTGTCTACCGAGGTTGGTCAGATTGACGTCTTCTGGGGTTGGGACCTTTTTGAAGACAAGTTCTAATATCAGTGCCGTACGTGCAGCTAGATTGATTGCACAAGGTTGTGATGCCTTCTGGTGCTACGCCATGAAGGATGGAGAGAGTCCAGCTCTGGAGTATATTCCAGTGGTATGCGAGTTTACAGATGTGTTTGCTGAGCCGTCGAGTTTGCCACCTCAGCGGAGTGTGGACTTCAGCATAGAGTTAGAGCCTGGCACGCGACCCATCTTGAAGGCCCCATACTGTATGGCACGTGTCGAGATGTTGGAGCTCAAGAAGCAACTCGAGGAGTTGGCTGAGAAGGGCTTCATACGCCCTACCGTTTCACCATGGGGTGCACCTATCCTCTTCGGGCGGAAGAAGGACGGATCTTTGAGGTTGCGCATAGATTACAGAGAGCTGAACAAGGTGACCATCAAGAACATGTATCCATTGCCTCGTATTGATGATCTACTTGATCAGCTTCAGGGAGCTACATTTTTCTCCGAGATTGATTTGCGCTCAGGATATCACCTGCTGAGAGTGAGAGAGCAGGACGTACACAGGACGACATTTCATACCCGTTATGGACACTACGAGTTTGTAGTGATGCCATTTCGGTTGACGAATGCCCCAACAGTCTTTATGGAGTTGATGAACAGTATATTCATCGACTTCCTTGATCAGTTTGTTGTGGTCTTTATTGAAAATATTCTGGTATACTCTCGTAGTAGAGAGGAGCATGCCGGTCATTTGAGGACGGTTTTGCAGATTTTGAGGGATAGAGAGTTGTATGCTAAGCTCTCTAAGTGTGAGTTCTGGATGTCTGAGGTTGCTTTCCTTGGACACATCGTCTCCGCCGATGGGGTTATGGTTGACCCGGTTAAGACCGAGTCTGTTGTTGCATGGACGACACCGACGAACGTCAAGAAGTGCGTAGCTTTCTTGGCCTACCCGTTATTACAAACGCTTTGTGATGGGATTTTCTGTGATTGCCCGTCCACTGAAGAGTCTTCTAAGGAAGACTACTCAGTTTGCGTGGACCGACCAGTGTGTTCGGAGCTTTGAGGAGTTGAAGAGGCGTTTGACTTCTGCTCCTTTCTTGGCACATCTAGAGGGTTTAGATGATTTTGTGGTCTACAGTGATGCATCCAAGCTAGGCTTGGGATGTGTATTGATGCAGAGGGGTAGAGTGATTGCTTATGCATCTAGACAGCTGTAGACGTATGAGGAGAACTACCCGACTCATGATCTGGAGTTGGCAGCGGTAGTTCATGCTTTGAAGATCTAGAGACATTACCTGTATGGTGCTACATGTCAGATCTTCACAGACCATAAGATTTTGAAGTATATTTTTACGCAGCGGGAGTTGAACAACCACCAGCGTCGATGGCTTGAGTTGATCAAGGACTTTGATCTTGAGATTTTGTATCATCCTGGAAAGGCGAACGTGGTAGTTGACGCCTTGAGCAGGAAGATGCTTCGAGAGAAGGCGATTGCGAGATTGACTGTACAACCTCAGCTTCAGAGGGATCTAGCTTGGCTAGAGATGGACATCCAGTTTCCTGATGAGGATGCCCAGTTGTATGCTTTAGAGGTTCTACCTGATCTGTTGGATGAGATCCAACAGAAGCAGGGGACCTGCCTGAACTTGATGAGGATCATAGAGAGGATGTCTCGTGGAGAGGCACCACAGTTTTCCATTGGAGCTGATGGAGTGATGAGGCGACATGATCGCATTTGTGTTCCTGCAGATGCAGAGTTGAGACACAGGATCTTAAAGGAGGCTCACTGTACACCTTACTCTATACATCCAAGTACGAGTAAGATGTACCATGATGTGAGACGTTCATATTGGTGGGGAGGGTTGAAGCCCGATGTAGCCAGATTTGTGGCTCAGTGTGCAACTTGTCAGCAGGTCAAGATAGAGCATTGCAGACCTGGAGGTGAGCTCCATCCACTGCCAGTGCCGCAGTGGAAGTGGGAGGATGCCTCGATAGATTTTGTGACTGGTTTGAGACCCAGTAGGAGTTCTGATTCCATCTGGGTTGTTGTTGATAGACTGACGAAGACAACACGTTTCATCCCTATCAGAGAGACGTGGCCAGTGAGTAGGTTGGTTGAGGAGTACACTAGATAGATAGTGAGGCTCCATGGTGTACCGAGGACGATCGTCTCTGATCGAGATGGACGATTCACCTCGAGTTTTTGGCAGCAGATTCAGACTCCTTCGGGGACGAGTCTACACTTCACGACTGCGTTTCACCCTAGACAGACGGACAGTCAGAGAGGACCATCCAAACTTTGGAGGATATGGTACGAGCTTGTGTGTTGGATTGGGCACAGGGATGGTCTGATTACCTCCCACTTTTTGAGTTCTCATACAACAGCTGGCATGCATCTATTGGGATGACTCCTTATGAGGCACTGTATGGATGTAGGTGTCGTACACGTTTATGTTGGGATGAGCCTATCAGTATCAGTGGGATAGCGCTATAGTAGATTCAGGATGATATGTCTCGAGTAGCGCTGATTAGGGAGAGGATGCTGGCTGCACAGAGTCGCCAGAAGTCATATGAAGACAAGAGGCGTCGGCCTCTAGAGTTCAGTGTAGGAGCTCATGTCTGGTTGAGAGTATCTCCGACGCGTGGCGTCAGACGTTTTGGCATAAAGGGGAAGTTGAGTCCCCAATATGTCGGTCCTTTTGAGATACTCGACAGAGTTGGGAGGGCAGCCTACATATTAGCTTTGCCTCCGAGATTAGAGGGTGTTCACCCTGTGTTCCATGTGTCTCAACTGAGAGAGTACATACCAGATCTGAGGCACATCGTGAGTTATGATGATTTGGTGGTAGAGCTGGACCACACCTTTGCTGAGCATCCTATTGTAGTCCTAGAGCGAGGTGTGAGACACCTGCATTCGAAGGACATCCCCATGATGGGGATACAGTGGTCGAGACGTGGACCTGAGGAGGCTACATGGGAGACTGATGATAGTATCCAGAGGAACTATCCAGAGTTTTATGCCGAGATGGATACATCTAGGATCGATGAGTAGATCTTAGTGCTATCTTGGTGAGTATGTGATTATGTGCTTATGTGCTTTCATGCCTTGATGTGTTTATTCCATGCTAGTGATGTTATGCCTTATGATCTTGTTCGATCCTGCTATACTAGCATGACGTATGTTATAGCTGGAGATGGTTATTCCCTCCATGCTATTTGAGTATGACTTGTGTTTATAGTTGAAGATGGTTCTTTCCTCCATGCCATCTGAGTTGATTAGGATTCAGCTGGAGATGGTTCTTTCCTCTATGCTACTTTAATGGACATAGTTTCAGTGGAGATGTGATTCCTCCATGCGATGTATATACTTATGGTTTGGCTAGAGATGTATTTCCTCTATCACTGTGTTTTGTTTCGGCTAGAGATGTGCTTCCTCTATGCCTTGTGTTGTGTTATGGCGAGAGATGTGATTCCTCTATGCCTTTGGGTAGCGTAATGGCCATGTTATCTGGAGTTAATGATTCCTCCATGTTGATGTTTATGGTTATAGATCTGTTATAGGTTATGACCTTCTGAGCAGAGATGTGATACCTCCGATAGAGAGAGTGAGTTATGGGTCCAAGAGGCTTTTGGATCTTGCAAGTTTTGGGACGAAACTTGTTTATAGGGGGGGTGAGATGAAAGAGCCTAGTTGATGAGTTGCTGAGAGAGTGTGCAGAGGGATAGGATTATGCCTGAGTTACCCCTGCGTAACCCAGAGGGCGCCCCTGTGGCTCACAAGGTCCGCCCCCGCGGCTCTGTATGCTGTAACCGTCTTCTTTGACTTCTTTGACCCGTGCTTTACCTTTTACCTCTCTAAATATATATCTGCATCTCTTACCTTGATGAGGGTTTACCTTTCTTAGACTTCTCTCTCTCTCCTTACCCACATCTTCTCTTCTCCTCTTCCTTGGATGATCTTTGATCTCCTTTGAGTTGTGTGTGAGATAGTGAGTTCTTGCTTGGCTTTGATGATGTTTATGGTTGCTGAGCCTTGTGAGACAGCTTGAGGACGTTTGGTGAGGGTGTGAGATTCTTCAGCTTGGCAAGTTTTCATGGCTTCCATCTCCTTCTTCTTCTTCTTACATCTTCTTGTCTCTTTTTCCTTCCTTTCCTTAGTCTAGCATAGACTCCTTAGGATTTGGATCTTGTTTTAGCCAAGTTTGGCTTATGTTGATGTAAATATGTGTATGTTCTGTATATATGTTGTTGTTGGAGTGAAGGAGGGTAAAGAATCGAAGGAAGACGTGAAGGAAGAGCTGAGGTGGTGTCTTCTGCACACCAGCCGCCCCTGCGCCGGCCAGTGCACCGCCCCTGCGCCACCAGTGAGCCTCCCTTACGCCGACCTGCACCAGCTTGGTGTTTTCCTTGGTCTTGTAGGTGTGTGTTGTATTTAGGCCTTCCGTAGGGTGACTTTGTTCCCTCCTTTCCTAGTGTGAGTGCTTAGGATCATGCTAGATGTGTGAGGTTGAGTTTGGTTGAGATTATGATCGGTTTATGCCTTGTATGGCTTTTGAGGTTCTTTAGGTTGTGAGTGAGGTTAAGGTTGATCCTTTGGACCCCTTTAGGTCTAGGTGTGACCCTTATATGGTTAGGAGTCTGATATATTTCCTTATGCCTTGTTTATATGTTGTGTTGTCCCTCCAGTGTAGAGGTGATCGTGGTAGAGTTGTGATCGAGGTTGAGGTAAGTCCGTAAGACTTACTTAGCTGCCATCCTTATATTGGGTGTTTGCATGAGTGGTGTGTGCTTTGTATGTTTGCTATGACAGCATGTGATGTCGTATATACCGACCTATGTTTTATTGATTGCTCTGTATGCGTGGTTGTGATAACATTTCCCTTTCATCCCACCGTGGAGTCTGGGAGGTTCTCTTGGGTCAGGCTAGACCGGTTTACAGGAAGGGCGCAATCCACTCCCACAGGGTACACGGATTGTGTAACCGATACTAGTACGGTTGGCTAGTAGGCTCAGTGGCGAGGATGTATTGGTCCTCGTGTCACATATTTTTATATATATATATATATACATGCGTTTGGAGTGAATGACCATTATATTGAGATGATTAAATGGGTAAATGAGTGGAAGCATGCTGATGTGTTTATCTTCCTTTGTGATTGTGCTTATGCATTACTCTATATATGTGTATGGATAGCTAATGGTTTATTACCATGTTGTAGATGCCCCACAAGATAGGCATGCTGCTGGGTGATCTAGTAGAGTGGCAGGCCGAGGACGTCTCGTACATAGGTTTTGTGGGCTTTTGGGTTTGTTATCTTTCCCTCCTACGTGAGGATGATCTTTTGTTACCTCCTATGTGAGGGTTTTATGTTTCATACTCGGATATGTTGTCTTACCTTTCTGGTTGTACAGTTTTATACAGTTTTATGTATTTGTTTTTATATATGTCAGTGCCATGTTGTAAGGTCCAGTGAACTTGTTGTCAAGCTAGGGTCAGGATCCACTGTGAGATCCTAGCCCAATGTGGCACTCTGAGTCCCGCGGATTAGTGTGTTACATCCATCATCCCCCTTATCATCATCATCATCAACAGCTGCATCTCTAGCATCCTGCATGTAGGGAAACCAAGGAGCAGACCAGAACTGACGATCAAAAATAGAGAACTAAGATGACCACATAATGCCCTGTAGTGCAGTCGTCTCTCATGGCTTGGAAACGTAAGGTGTGCCAAGGCCACGAGGAACGAGAATACGTCTCGTGATCATCTCCTGCAATCCCAGCGGCTTCGTAGCGGCAACCAGTGTACAAGCCAACAGATCCAACCCCATAGAAGTGGCGATGTGGGTCACCAACCCACCACAACAGATATCGCCCTTCAACTTGCCCTTGATCCCGTGCAAGTCCTCTGCCAGCATAGCAGCAAAATCAAGAACTCCTCCCGTCACCATACAGGATAGACTCAACAACTCCCCCTGTCGGACCTTCTGGGGCGTCTCAGTACGCGCTAGAAGTGTCTCACTGAAAATCCTGTGAGCAAGGCGGAAAGCGAGATGGAATATGATACGCTCCCGGGAATCCCCGGGCCTCCACCTGTCACTATGATTAGCCACATGGGCTATCTTGCCCCAGAAACTCCGAGCCACCGCTCGGGAAGGAAAGTTAGTCACTATCGGGGTAGGGAAGCCGAAAATCTCCCTAAACTGGTCAATAGGAACTACATAGTTCTTGTTCAGCAGCCGATACTTGATTCCATTGTGCTCCGGCACATAAGTAACTCAGCTCACAAACTCCATCGTCGGCTCCAGATAAGCCAATGCTCTAATGTCCATAAACTCCTCCATCCCAAGCATGGAGATCATCTTCCTCAAGTCCTCCGTCACATGGAGGCACTCGAAGGCAGAAACATCTAGAAAACGCGGGGAAACGATCGGACGCCCGCAAATACGATCAAAGTCCTTTTGGTGACGCTCATGGATCACCGGAATAGGAAACTGAGAAGCTGAAGAAGGAGAAGATTGATGGGAACTGCTAGGCCTGTCCCTCAAGGCCAACTAACAACCAGGTCTGTTGCTCATATTTTCTGACAAGATCACCTCGGTTGCCCCAAGAACACCTCGGCCGAGACACAGTCGACTGGACCGAGGTCAACTGTTGTTCGATTACAAATCTCAAACTGTAAGGTCTTTTCCCCCAAATCACTACCAAAAGCTTCCTAAGGGGTACTTACACCTTTCTCAGCAACAAATAATGGCAACCAAAGCCAAATCTGCTCGAAATCAGTAAAAGAAGAAGAAGTTAGGGTTTTGGAACAAAGTACCCAGATTTTGTAGATTTGAAGCGTTTTCCTTGCTGTTTGATGCTTGGAAACTGATTCTCTTGCTTCCTCCGGTAAAATCGAGCCAAGAAACGCAAGAAACGAGCAAGAATCGAGGATTTGAGTCTTAGGGGTCGCCGCGGTCGAGGCTTCGCTTGGGAGGGAAAGGTGAAGAGAGAGAAACCGTCTCGCCTTTTATATCCCTCGCTGAATTTGATTCCACCTCGGTTGAGGTGGTCCCGACCGGACCGAGGTGTTTGACTGGATGTTAGACCTAGTCGCCTCGGTTGCCCAAGAACATCTCGGTCAAGGTGCTGTTACAGTAACCGAGATGTGTCTCAGTCAAGCTCCGTCTTCTCAATTTCTCGAACTTTTGTCCTTCCAGTATAGCTCCTGAGTTGTAATCCTTCCTTAGAAAGTACCTGGTTCCTGTCTAGAGGAATCAAAAACAAAATAAAGCAAACTATCTAAAACTAAGCTAGAAAAGAGGAAAAAGAAAGCAATACCTTGGGTTGCCTCCCAAGAAGCGCTTGATTTAAGGTCGCTAGCTGGACCGTACATCATCCTCAGACAAGGTAGAAGGTGTCATCACCCCATACTTCATCTTCATCATGGGGTGAAACAAAGGATTCTATCCAACGAATCATCTATGGGTAGGTCATCCTTCTTGAGCGAGGAGAGAGGTAGCCGGCTGAGGTGATGCGCAACAGAATTCTCTGATCCCTTCTTATCGCGAATTTCTAGGTCAAACTCTTGAAGCAAGAGAATCAAACGAATGAGGCGCGGCTTTGCATCCTTCTTAGCAAGCAAATAACGAATAGCTGCATGGTCAGTGTGAACAATAACTTTCACTCCCACTAAGTAAGAACGAAATTTTTCAAAAGCATATATACAACTGCCAATAGCTTCTTTTCGGTGGTGGCGTAGTTCACTTGATCTTCGTCCAGCGTCTTGCTAGCATAGTAAATAGCGTTGGTCCGGCCATCCTTCTTTTGTCCAAGTACCGCTCCTACGGCCACGTCACTAGCGTCACACATGATCTCAAAGGGTAAGGTCCAATCGGGAGGTTGAATGATGGGAGCGGTAATCAACACTTCCTTTATCTTGTAAAAAGCATCAAGTCATTCCAGCGAAAACTCAAAAACAATATCCTTGTTGAAGAGATTAGTGACCGGTTTAGAGAATTTAGAGAAATCCTTGATGAACCTCCTGTAGAAACCTGCATGCCCGAGAAAACTCCGCACACCCTTAACAAAACAAGGGGATAAAGTTTCTCAATAGTCTCGATCTTAGCTCGATCGACTTCAATTCCTCGGTTGGAAACGAGGTGTCCTAGAACCATTCCTTCGCTAACCATAAAGTGACACTTCTCCCAATTCAGAACAAGATTAGTGTCTTCACAACGTTGTAGGACTAGAGAAAGGTTAGCTAAACAATTATCAAAAGAGGAGCCATATACCGAAAAATCATCCATGAATACCTCCATGATCTCCTCTATTACTCGGAAAAGATAGCCATCATACAACGCTGGAAGGTAGCAGGTGCGTTATACAATCCGAATGGCATACTCCTATAACTGAACGTCCACCATGGACAAGTGAAATTGGTCTTCTCTTGATCATCCGGATAGATAGGAATCTTAAAGAAGCCACTATAACCATCTAGATAGCAAAAATGGGAGTGTTGAGCTAACCGTTCGAGCATTTGGTCGATGAAGGGAAGCGGGAAGTGGTCTTTCCGAGTCGCCATGTTCAGCTTCCTATAATCAATGCACATCCTCCAGCCCGTAACGGTCCTAGTTGGAATCAACTCGTTGTTCTTATTCGTCACAACAGTCATCCCCCTTTCTTCGGAACTACATGCACTGGGCTCACCCACTTGCTATCCGATACCGGAAATGTGATACCTTTATCGAACAACTTAAGAATATCCTTCTTCACAACCTCTTTCATGATCGGATTTAAACTTCTTTTAGGTTCCCGTGAAGTCTTATGATCGTCCTTAATTAGTATCTTATGCATGAAAAAAGAAGGCTTAATACCAAAAATATCATCAATATTATAACCCAAAGCCTTTCGATGTTTCCTCAGAAAATGCATGAGTTTAGACAATTCAGTTTCAGAAAGGGAAGCACTAACGATAACGGGATCAGTAGAATTCGGACCAAGGAAAGCATACCTCAAGTGACTTGGAAGCGGTTTAATCTCCATGACCGGGGGTGCTTTTGGAGGTGGATTTGTGCCTTCTCCTTCCAGTGAAGTGGACTTAGATCAAAGAACTGGACTTTCACAAGTCTAAGTTGACATCATCTCTCTTATGACCTCGGTCGAGGCCCAAGATGGTTGACCGAAATGTTCTTCAAATAAGAACACCTCGCTTGGTTCAAGAAGTGCTTCGGTTGAGGTACTGTAACTGGGACCGAACCTAACGTGCTTTTCTTCTCCTGGATTAGTCTATCAAATCTAGCTCCTGGATCTGCTTCCAATGCCTTTAAGCTCCGTATATCTGCATCACAAAAGACATCAAAACCTTCCTCCATTAAACTAAAACTAAGAACTCTTTCAAGAGGATCGTTAATAAGGATAGAGCTCACCAATTCTCTTGATTCTTCTTCATCATAGATGTTGAAGATGTCATCCTCCAACGGCTCTCCCTTCATTGTAGCAAATAACTCAAATTCCACATGATCTCCACCAATGTTGAGCTTCAACTTGGCGTTTTTACAATCCACATTGCAACCCGAAGTTTCTAGAAATGTCCTACCGAGAATGATAGGAATGGGATAACTTGCGGGAATGTCAAGTACAACAAAGTCTATAGGTATATAGAAATTATATAACTTGATGGGAACGTCTTCCAAAATACCCACGGGACGGGTAATGGAGCGATCCACCATGTATAACGTCATCTTCACCGGATTGGGCTCTCCAAGTCCGACTTTCTCACAAAGCTCTAGTGGGATGATGCTCACGCTGGCTCCTAGATCACAAAATGCATCATAGGTTACATCCCCAACTTGAATGGGAATGCAAAATGAACCGGGATCCCTTAATTTAGGTGGCATCTTCTCCTTCATGATTTGAATGAGCTCCGAAGACTTAGATGTCATCCTTACTTCCCCAAAATCCTCCAACTTCCTCTTCTTTGATAGAATCTCTTTCAGAAACTTCCCATAGGCGGGCATCCTAAAATGCTTGTCTAGATGTGCCCTCGCCCTAGAATTAGGGAATGGAAGTGGTGCTTTATAAGTAGGAGGTGAAACATAAACTTCAGATTTATCTTTTTCTTTCTGGGGCTCCATCTCAGTTGGCACCTAGACTGAAGTGTTCGTTTGGTTGTGGCTCGACCGAGGTACTAGATCTGCAATTTTCAATCCACTCTGTGTTGTTATTGCCATGATCTGTCCTTTAGGGTTGCTCTCTGTCCTTGCTTGGAGTTTCCTTGTATCTCTTGGCGCTTCATTCACCTTGTTGAAAAATTGTTGCTCTAAGGCTTTTTGTGCCTTCAAAAATGAATTCATCGATGTCTCCATAGCATTGAGCTTGATCAGAATTGCCTCCAGCATAACATCTTTCTTTTCTGGCTAAAACGAACTTGATGCAGGCTCTTGGCTTCTCAATGGAGTAGAAGAAGAAGAGGGGGCATTAGGAGCATTATTAGCATGAGGATAAGGGTTACCGGAATTTTGTTGATTAGATCTCCAATTGTTGTTGTTGGAATTTCTGTTGTTTTTGCAGTTGTTGTTCCGCGGCCCTTGATAGTTGTTTCTTCCTTGATATCCTCCATCTTGCTCCTTGTTCGTTTGAGCTACTAAAAGCTCCTTCAATGCTTTTACTTTATTGGTAAGTGAGGTGAGTTGAGCTCCATTTGATGATGTGTCTTGGAAGCTAACTCTCCTTGCTCTATTTTCAGTTCCTTAATGGGAGTACTTCTCCATGTGTAAAGCTTGATTTTCAATGAAATCCCAAGCTTCATCTATTTGCATATCCATGAAGGTGCCAGCGGAAAGTAGTAGGAGCTTAAATTGAGTATCTCCATCCAAACCTTGGAAGTATATTTCTAGAAACTCGATCTTTGGAATCCCATGATGTGGGAATCCAATAGAAGATCCTTGAATCTATTCCATGACTTGGACAAACTATCTTTGTCCTTCATAATAAAAGCACTGATCTTTCTCCTCAATTTAGCGGTCTTAGAGGAAGGAAAGAACTTTGTGAGAAACTCTGTCGTCATCTCTTCCCAAGTGTTGATTTTTCCGACCGGAAGAGATTGATACCAAGCAAGCGCCTTGTCTTTCAAAGAGAAATAGAAAGACCTCTACTTGTAGTTGTTGTTCTTCACTCTTGAAGGTCTCAAAGTCTCCATCAGAATCTCATAATTTTGCAAATGCTAATGCGGAGACTCTATCTCCAAACCTTCAAATTGACATTATCGAATCATGGTTAGAACTTGAGGTCTATGTTCATAATCATTGTCAACTGGATCACGTAGGTTGACTTCTGGACGCCTGACTTGCTGATAGGGGTCCATCCTCTGTCCTAGGGTTTGTGGAACTCCAGCAAAAAGAACATCTCGGATAGGCATCCGAGGTGGTAGGTGTATCTCGGCCGGGGCAACTTTAACTATGTCTTGCCTCGGTCGAGGATCTGAGATCGGTCGAGGAAGAAACTAGGCCCTTAGAGCGGCCATATCTACTTCAATTCCTTCTGTTCTTGCGCAAGTTTCATCTTTCTCTCGCTGTAGTTCTTCTTTACTGAGGCATAGCTGTTCCAATGCCTCCTTCAATTCGGCTTCAAGATCGCGATTGTCTTGATCGGTCATCTTAGCTTCTTTGAATCTTCTCTAGTAAGTCTTTTCTGGTTCGGGATCATAGGGAACGATTTCCTTTGCAGCACGAGTTCTTCGCATAAACCTAAGGAAAGATTCTGCGAAAACACTCAAGCAAAGTAGTCAATAGCAACAAGGGCAATAGCCCCGAAATACATCCGAAACTGAACATGGTCTAGACCAAGTCCTTGGCAACGGCGCCAAAAACTTGTTCGCTCCAAAAGGTGTGTGCAAGCTTTAATATTTATAACCCACGAAGTTTGCTTGAACAATATGCGAACCCGCAGTGTACGGATCAATTGTAATAAAAGCAAGAATTCCAGGGTTCGAACACAAGGACTATGGTGAAACAAAGATCGGTAATTCAGGTTGTCAAATAACCACAGGCAATTAAAGCAATCAAAGATGATATAAAAGTTAGATAAAGGAGAATGCAGATTCTAGAGATTAAAGCATCCAGTTGTGGTTCCGACTCAAGATCTCAAAAGATAACGTGGACAAAGCTGAGGTTTGCAAAGGGAAGGTGTTTCTAAGGTGGGAATAGATCACTGGGTAAGTCTCACTACTCACTATCCCAAACCAAAGCTCCTTTTACCGGGTAAGTCTCAAGGTACTAAAGAAAGGAACTATATTCTCAAACCAACACACCACCCAAGGGAATAGAATCAACCTTTACCGGGTAACTCTCAAGCTAACTCACAAAGATGGGATGAAGGCGCACTCAAACCCCAATAAAGGATAAATCTTTATTACCTACACTCATGATCTTGGGTAAACAAACAAAGGAATCACCGGGTAAGTCTCATACTAGGCTTGCGTTGAACCACGAAAGGTATAACACAGATAGGATTTGGCAAATAGAAACTCTTAACTCAGAAAAGGTTCAGGAAAGGTTCACCTCGCTCAGTTAAATTCCATCCCGGCCGAGATGTTCAATGACTAACCGAGGTGTTCGTCGGTAATAAAGATTTATGCTTTATTGGGGTTAAGATCATTCAATCATCGTCTTTCCCACAACTTTCAGCCAATCACTCAGGATCGCATAAAGAACTTATCCAACAATCATCATGATAACAATAATCAAATTTATAAGAAAGTAATCAATATTCAAACAAGAAAACCTTAACACAATGGCCTCAATAACTGAATCAAACAAACAACAATTAGCGTTCCTCAATCACAATCAGAAAAGACAACAAAACCAAAAGCCAAACTATGAAGATCTTACAAACTCCTTCAAAGCTAACTTCAACTTGATTGCTTCCTTCCTTGAACTTCAACCTTCAAAACTTCCTTCAACACTTCCTTCAAACTCTTCAGAAAATCCTCCAGAAAATCTTTGATCCGAAGATGGCTGAATTGTAGAAATTCAACCCATATATATCGGAGAATTATCTTCCAAATATAATATATCTTAAAAGGATAATTTCCTTAAAATATAACTCCATATCAAGATATATCAGCCAAATATAATATCTTCCTTCTAGAAATCCAGCCAAAAATATGTGATATTCTCTTTCCAAAAATAGAAGATCTCAGCCAAAAATAAAGATCTTTTCGGCGGTAAGGTGTTCACCTCGGTCCAAACGCTCCTCAAGATCACCTCGGTCGAGGTGATACTGTTGCTGACCAAGGTGAATCTCAGCTGAATGTAAATCATCTCGAATCTGGTCAAAACTCAATCCTCTAAATCATTTCCATGCTTCCTGAGATCTTCTCAAAGCTCCAGAATGTAGCTCCATTGACTCCTTAGCTTCTTTAGCTCCATTTCGGTCCAAAACGTGCCATTTTCCCAACAATTACAATGAAACTAGGTGTAGACCTCGATTCCCGCAAAGGTAGATAAAACAACAATATAATCAAAGAATATACATCCATACATGCAGATTTATGAAGATAAAACGTCCAAACCAATCCCCAAATATAGACTATAATACATGCTATCAGAGTCCTTAGGTAATTATCAGGACCAGGCTTCTGCTTATGAGAGGGAGTGAGCCAGTTAGAGCAGGGCTTCTCAGACTGATGGTCTTAGAAGAGGCAGCGCACTGGGCAGACCTGTGGAATTAGAAGAGCAATTGGTTCTAGATGAGACCAGAGACGACAAAGTTACCCCTCGTCTGCACTGATTGCAGATAAGGGACGACAGTGCTTCAACTTTGGTGATCGTGGACACATACGACCAGAGTGTACGAGGCTACTAGTGACTTGTTTTACTAGTGGTAGACCAGGCCACAGAGCCGTCTTTTGTAGGCAAGGAGGAGTTGCATCACAACAGGGTTCTTCCCCTGCCAGTGTAGCAGGAGGTGGTCAAAGGACACCTCAGCAGCAGACACAAGGACAACAGAGAGTCCTAGATCGTCCTTCTACTCAGGGATCTGCTCCCGGGACGAGTAGAGGTAGAGGTTGTAGTGGGAGTACCACTGACACCAAAGGAGCTCAGGGTAGAGCCTTTGAGCTGAGGAGTGTAGAGGAGCCGCCTGCACCGGCTACTACAAGTACCATTCTGCTTCATGGTTTACCTGTTTGAGTTTTGTTTGATATGGGTGCTACGCATTCATTTATTTATGATACATGTGTTAAGCGTCTGGATTTAGCTACTATAGAGGGGATACCCTTTATCCGATGGTAGCCGGGTCAGAGGTACCCGTGAGATACGTAGTTGTCCCCTTCGTTTAGGGACTCGTGTTTTGCTTGTTGACTTTTTAGTCATGCCATTGATGCATGAAGAAGTCATATTAGGTATGAATTGGATGTGTAGACACCGGGTGGTTTTAGATGTTGGTAGGAGGATTGTTACAGTCTCTACTGAGGTAGGTCAGATTGAGGTCTTCCGAGGTTGGGACCTTGGGAAGACATGTTTTGTCATCAGTGCCGTACGAGCAGCTAGACAGATAGCACAGGGATGTGATGCCTTCTGGTTCTATGCCATGAAGGATGGAGAGAGTCCAGCTTTGGAGGACACTAGTGGTGTGTGAGTTTGCAGACGTATTTGCTGAGCCGTTGAGTTTGCCGCCTCAAAGGAGTGTGGACTTCAATATCGAGTTAGAGCCTGTACGAGACCCATCTCGAAGGCTGAATACCGTATGACGCTTGTCGAGATGTTGGAGCTGTGCATTGACTATTGACACCTGAACAAGGTGACCATCAAGAACGGATCATTGAGATTGTGCATTGACTATAGAGAGCTGAACAAGGTGACCATCAAGAACAAGTATCCACTGCCTCGTATTGATGATCTGCTTGATCAGCTTCAGGGAGCGACAATATTCTCCCGGATTAATTTACACTTAGGATATCACAAGTTGAGGGTGAGGGAGCAGGATGTGCACAGGACGGCATTTCATACCCGTTATGGACACTACAAGTTTGTAGTGATGTCATTCAGGCTGACGAATACCCCATCAATCTTTATGGAGTTGATGAACAACATCTTCATTGACTTCCCCGATTAGTTTGTGGTGTTTTTCATTAATGACATTCTGGTATACTCTCGTAGCAGAGAGGAGCATGCTGGTCATCTAAGGACAGTTTTGCAGAATCTGAGGGATAGAGAGTTGTATGCCAAACTCTCTAAGTGTGAGTTTTGGATGTTTGAGGTTGCTTTTCTTGGACACATCATCTCCGCCGACGGGATTATGGTTGATCCGGCGAAGATTGAGTCTGTTGCTGCATGGATGACACAGACGAACGTCAAGGAATTACCTAGCTTTCATGGCCTAGCCGGTTATTACCGATGCTTTGTGGAGGGATTTTCTGTGATTGCCCGTCCACTGACGAGTCTTTTGAGGAAAACTACCAGATTTGTGTGGACTGACCATTGTGCCTAGAGTTTTGAGGGGTTGAAGAGGCGGTTGACTTCTGCTCCTTTCTTGGCACAACCAGAGGGTTCTGATGATTTCATTGTTTACAGTGATGCATCCAAGCTAGGCTTGGGATGTGTACTGATGCAGAGAGGTAGAGTTATCGCATATGCGTCTCGCTAGTTAAAGACGTATGAGGAGAACTACCCGACTCATGATCTGGAGTTTGCAGCGGTAGTTCACGCTTTAAAGATCTGGAGACATTATCTACATGGTGCTACATGTCAGATCTTCACAGACCATAAGAGTCTGAAGTACATTTATACGCAGCGGAATTTGAATAACCGCTAGCGTCGATGGCTTGAGTTTATCTAGGATTTTGACCTTGAGATTCTGTATCATCCGGGGAAGGCGAATGTTATAGATGACGCCTTGAGTAGGAAGACGCCTCGAGAGAAGGCGATTGCGAGAGTGATAGTTCAGCCTTAGCTTAAGAGGGAACTAGCTTGGCTAGAGATGGACATCCAATTTCCTGATGAGGATGCCCAATTATATGCTTTAGAGGTTTTACCTGGTCTGTTGGATGAGATCTAATAGAAGTAGGGTACCTGCCCGACCTTGATGAGGATCAGAGAGAGGATGTCTAGTGGAGAGGCACCACAATTCTCCATTGGAGCAGATGGGATGATGAGGCGCCATGAACGCATCTGTGTACCTACTGATGCAGAGCTGAGACAAAGGATCTTAAAGGAGCCTCACTTTACACTTTACTTAGTACATCCAAGTACGAGTAAGATGTACCATGATATGAGACGTTCATAATTGTGGGGAGGACTGAAGGCCGATGCAGCCAGATTTGTGGCACAATGTGTGACCTGTCAACAGGTCAAGATAGAGCATTTCAGACCTGGAGGTGAGCTCCATCCACTACTAATGCTGCTGTGGAAGTGGGAGGACGTCTTCTTGGATTTTGTGACCGGTTTGAGGCCGAATAGGAGTTTTGACGCTATCTGGGTTGTTGTTGACAAACTGAGGAAGACAACACATTTCATTCCTATAAAAGAGACGTGGCCAGTGAGTAGATTGGCTGATGAGTACACTAGACAGATAGTGAGACTCCATGGTGTACAAAGGACGATCGTCTCTGATTGAGATGGAAGGTTTACCTCGAGATTTTGGCAGCAGATTCAAACTGCATTGGGGACGAGTCTACATTTCACGACTGTGTTTGACCCCCAGACAGATGGTCAGCCAAAGAGGACCATCAAGACCCTAGAGGATATGCTGCGAGCTTGTGTGTTGGATTGGGGGCAAGGATGGTCTGATTACCTCCCACTAGTTGAGTTCTGATACAACAACAACTGGCATGCATCCATAGGGATGACTCCTTATGAGGCACTGTATGGACGTAGGTGCCGTACACCTTTATGCTGGGATAAGCCTAGTAGTATCAGTGGGATAGTGCCAGAGAAGATTCAGGATGATCTGGCTCGAGTAATGCTGATTAGAGAGAGGATCTTGGTTGTACAGAGTCGACAAAAGTCGTATGCAGTGGGAGCTCATGTTTGGTTGAGAGTATCTCTGACGCGTGGCGTCAGACTTTTTTGCATAATGGGGAAGCTGAGTCCCCGATATGTCGGTCCTTTCGAGATACCGGATAGAGTTGGGAGGGCAGCATTTAGATTAGCATTGCCTACGAGGTTAGAGGGTGTTCACCTTGTGTTCAATGTATCTCTGCTGAGGGAGTATATACCAGACCCGAGTCACATTGTGAGTTTTGATGATTTGGTGGTTGAGCCGGACCACACCTTTGCTGAGCATCCTATTGTAGTCTTAGAACGAGGTGTGAGACGCCTGCGTTCGAAGGACATTCCTATGTTGAGGATACAATGGTATAGACGAGGACCCGAGGAGGCTACATGGAAGACTGAGGATATTATCCAAATGAACTCTCCAGAGTTTTATGCTGAGATAGATGCACCTAGGGTCGATGAGTAGATCCTAGTGCTATCTTGGTAAGTATATGATTATATGCTTATGTGCTTATATGCCTTGATGTGTTTACTCCATTCTAGCTATGATGTGATTTATGATCTTATTAGGTCTTGATGTGCTAGCATGATATATGTTTATAGTTGGAGATGTGCTTCCTCTATGCCTTGTGATGTGATATAGCGAGAGATGTTTTGGCTAGAGATGTGCTTCGTCTATGCCTTGTGATGTCATATGGCGAGAGATGTGACTCCTCTACACCTTTGGGTAGCGTTATGGCCCTGTTTTCTAGAGTTGATGATTCCTCCATGTTCATGTTTGACGTCATAGATTGATATATGTTATGATCTTCTGAATGGAGAGGTGATACCTCCGATAGTGAGAGAGAGTTATACCTCGGCTTATGGGTCCGAGAGGATTTGAGGTTTTGCAAGTTTCGGGATGAAACTTGTTTTTAGGGGGTGAGTTGTAAGAGCCTAGTTGCTGAGTTGCTGAGAGTATATGTAGAGGACCCAGATTAGTCCTAGACCGCCCTTGCGTAACCTAGTGGCCGCCCCTACGGTTTGCTTGGGCCGCACCTGCGCCTCACATGGTCCACCCCTGCGGCTCTGTATGGCTGCAGCCGTCTATGTTGACCCTTTGACCCGTGCTTTACCCTTTACCTCCCTTTAAAAGCTTCTTCTTTCTCCCTTCTGATAAGGGTTCTTCATTGTAGCTCCATCTTTCTCCCTACTTTCATATTCTCCTCTCTTCTTCCTTTGGATCTCGACTTGAGTTTCCTTGAGTTTTGATTGAGTTTGAGAGCTTATGAGCTTGGCTTTGTGGCTGATTGTTGATGGTTGATGTTGTTGTGCCTTGTTGAGCCAGCTTTGAGGTGCTTTGGCATAGGTTCATCTTGGTAAGCTTTCATGGCTTCTTCTCTTTCTTTCTTCATTCTTTCATCTTCTCTCCTCTTCTATTCTTCTAGCTTAGATTTCCTTAGGTTTGGATCTTGTTCCAGCCATGATTAGCATACGTTGATGTATATATATGTATGTTTATGTATATATGTGTATTGGATGAAGAAGGAGTGAAGAAATCGAAGGAAGGAGTGAAGAAGGGGCTGACTTGGTGTCCCTGTTGTCCAGCTGCCACTGCACCACTTGCAGCCGCCCCTGCGCCGGCAATGAGCCGCCCCTGCGCAACCTTCTAGCCGCCTCTGCGGCTACCTGCATCAGCTAGGCCTTTCTCTTAGTGTTGCAGGTGTGTGTTGTTCTAGGCTTGCTTTTGGATGCCTTTGGTCCCTCCCTTCCTAGTGTGAGTGTATATGTTCATGCTAGATGTGTGAGGATATGTTTTAATGAGGTTAAGATCGATATATGCCATTTATGGCCTTTGAGGTTTATTAGGTTGTGAGGTTAGGTTGAGGATGGTCCTATGGATCCCTTTGGGTCTAGGTGTGACCCCTGTGTTGATAGGATATTGATACATCTCTTTAGGCCTTATTTATAGGTTGTGTTATCCCTCCGGTGTAGAGGTGATCGTGGTTGAGGTTGAGGTAAGTCCGTAGGACTTACTTAGCTACAATCCTTATATTGGGTGTTTGCATGAGTGGTGTGTGCGTTATATGTTTCCAATGATAGAATGAGATGTCGTTATTACCGACCTATGTTTTATTGATTGCCCCGTATGCGTGGTTGTGATAACCTTTCCCTTTCATCCCGTTGTAGAGTCTGGGAGATTCTCTGATGTCAGGCCAAACAGACTTTACAAGAAGGGCGCAATCCACTCCCATAATGTACACGGATTGTGTGACCGATACTAGTACAGCTGGCTATCAGGCTCAGAGGCGAGGATATATCGGTCCTCGTGTCACAATTTTCATCTATCTATATATACACGATTTGAGTGAATGACTATTATATAAAGATGATAAATGGGTAAATGTGTGATAGCATATTGATGTGTTTATCTTTCCATGATTGTGCTTGTGCTTATGCATTACCTTATATATGTATGGTTAGCTAATGGTTTATTATCATGTTGTAGATGCCCTACAAGATAGGGGTACTGTTGAGTGATCTAGCAAGGTGGCAGGCCGATGACTTCTCGATCATAGGATGGTTCTGGTCTTTTGGGTTGTTTATGTTTCTCTCCTACGTCAGGATGATCTTTTGTTACCTTTTGTTTGAGGACGTTGTTGTTTATACTCGGTTATGATGTTGTTACCCTTTTGGGTTGTACAATTTATACAGTTTTATGCATTTGTTTTATATTTGTCAGTGCCATGTTGTAAGGTCCAGTGAACTTGTTGTCAGGCTAGGGTCAGGATCCATTTTGAGATCCTAGCCCAAAGTGGCATCCCGAGTCCTGCGGATTCAGGGTATTACAGTTTGGGACACATTGAAGCAAGAATACCTAGGAGATAAGAAGGTGATCATAGTGAGACTACAATGTTAGTTTAAACTTGTTTAATGTCATAATTCTGTTTTATTTCTTCCCACTAAAAAAAGCTGTAACTAATTCTTGGGTAAGTGCCATTGTGAGGATTAGTTAAGGTCGTGTAGTTAGGACTTCAAATGAGTTTTTTGGAGCTTATTAATGGTACGTGCATATATTATACTTAGTTAGTGAAGTTTGTTGCCTTGTTTTTAGCTCGTAGTTTATGTTCTTTGATGTATATAAGCAAGAAAGTGGTATGCTGGAATATAGGAAGACAGAAAAATTCAAGAGAAATCTCTCTGTTTTCATTGTTTTTCTGATTCTCTGATTAAACACAAAGAGAGGGTTCAAACCTACATTTAGTATGAGAGGCTTCAAAGAATTTTTTATCCACAAAACATGCCAAACACATAAGTAGAAACTAAAGATGGCGTGCGGTCCAAAGCAGAAATGAATCGATTACCTTGACTTATCCTATGTTGACTAGGAGTAATTATGCAACTTGGGAAGTCAAAATGGAGGTTTTCATGATCACTCAAGGAGTATAGGAGGTTGTTGTGGCAGAGGAGGCTATTGACAACGCCAAAGACAAGATGGAGTTGACAGCCATTTACTAGGGAATTGGTGAAGATACCTTGCTCTAGTTGGGCGCAAAGAAGACAGAGAAAGAAGCATGGAACATGCTGAAGATAGATGAAGAGCAAGTGGTGACTCAAACTTTGTGGAGAGAATTCGAGGCACTGAAGATGAGTGATTAGACTCAATTGATGAGTTTTCTGGGAAACTCACGATCGTGGTGAACAAACTAAGAGGGCTTGGGAACACAATGGATGAAGAGCAAGTGGTGAAGAAACTCCTTCGATCCACTTCATCCAAGTTCCTACAAATTACATCCACCATAGAAGAATTCAGTGATCTGAAGACCAAGACCACTCATGAAGTAATTGGATCACTGAAGGCTCATGAAGAGAGAATCCAAGGCTTAAAAATCAAGTCTAATGACACCTTGATCCTCATGAGTGAAGTGTGGAGGGCAAAGGAAGAAACCAAGTCTACCAACAATAACTCCAAGGACTAATCCTATGAAAGAGGAGACAAGGGACGTGGTCGTAGACGTGGAAGAGGTAGAGAAAATGGTGGTGAATCAAGTCGAGGTGGTGATGATGGCTCACAATCTCAAAAGAGAAAGTTTGACAAGAGAAAGATCAAGTGCTATAAGTGTAGAGTGATGGGGCATTTTGCATCTGAATGCTCATCAAAAGAGAAGGAAGAAAAAGCACACAATGCAACAAAAAAGGAGAAAGAGGAGCCTACTCTACTATTGTTGGAAGCTTGTGAGTTAGACAACTTGCAAGCACGAAAGTCTGACTTGATGCTCCATGAAGAGAAGTTTCAAAAGTCAACTGAAGCTAAGGGATGCAGTGTGTGGTACCTTGATAAAAGAGCAAGCAACCACATATCTAGAGACAGATCATACATTGCAAATCTGGATCAATTTATCCTTGGGAAAGTTAGATTTTGAGATGGTTCATTTGTTGATATTTGTGGGCATGGATCAGTGTTGTTAAAGTGCAGGAATGGAGAGCAATTGACTCTCTCTGGAGTGTACTACAATCCAAGACTCAAGAGCAACATTGTGAGTCTTGGACAACTAGAGGAAGGAGGGAGCAAAATTATCATAGAGTTGGAAGGAATCTTGAAAGTCTATGACAAGTTTAAGAAGTTGATTGTCAAGGTAGAAAGACAGTCAAACAAGTTATATGTATCCAACTTTCAGCTAGCAAGACATGTGTGCCTCATGTCTAAGATCAGTGACGAAGCATGGATGTGGTATGCTAGATATGGCCACCCAAACTTCTATTCTCTAAGGAAGTAGGTAGGTGAGCAATAGCTCAAGGAGTGCCCAAGATTAAGCAGGTGAATCAGCTATGTGATGGGTGCATGGTGGGTAAGCAACACAAATTATATTTCCCTCAGAAAGCAACCTACAGAGCAAAGCAATCACTAGAACTAGTTCATGGTGATTTGTGTGGATCAATCACACCAAAAACTTGTGGAGGTAACAAGTATTTCCTATTGCTTGTTGATGATTTCACACGTTTTATGTGGCTCTATATGTTGAGAAGCAAAGATGAATCTTCGAGTGCTTTTAAGAAGTTTAAGGTAAGTGTTGAGGTTGAGAAGGATAAGAAGTTAAAAGCCTTACGAATTGATCGAGGAGAAGAGTTCACTTTCTTGGCATTCAAAGATTTTTGTGATGCTGAAGGAGTGAAGTGGTTCCTCACAACACTCTACTCCCCTCAGCAGAATGGTGTTGTGGAGAGGAGAAATCAAACAATAATTGAGATGGCCTGAAGCATGATGAAGAGGAAGGAAGTGCCTACACGGTTTTGGGGAGAAGCAATGGAAACTACTGTGTATGTGCTGAATAGAGCTCGTACAAAGAATGTGGAGGGAATGCATCCATACTAGGCATGGGATGAGAGAGTTCCAAAGGTGCATCATTTTCGTGTATGTGGTTGTGTGGAACACATTAAGGTTATGACTCCACACATTCCAAAGCTAGCAAACAAAAGTGTGTAAGCAATTCTATTGGGGTATAAAGAAGGCTCCAAGGCCTATAGGTTGCTTGATCCAAGGAGAAACAAGGTGACGGTGAGCAGGGATGTGATATTTGAAGAGGAGAAGAGTTGATGCTGCAACAAAGATGGAGGGAAAGAGAATGCTCCACGAAATGTGTTCACATTGGACTACGATGAGAGCAACCTACAGTCAAGCGATGATCAAGGAGGAAATGAATCTATTGGTCATAATTTTGGAGGCTCCACACCCTCATCCTCACCACCATCAACACCCTATAACTCTAGCAGCTCAAGTCACCTCTCAGAAATTCGAGTTCAAGCAATAACAACTTAGGGAGCTCAAGTTCAAGCAACTGCCAAAACTATAGATCACTGCAAGAAATTATGGATTATGCTTGAGATGTTGAGGAAGAAGCAAGGTTGTGCTTCCTCTCAGTAGATAACTTCATACGAAGAAGCCTCACTAAATTGAAGCTTGAGACAAGCTATGGATAAAAAAATCACATCCATTAGGAACAATGGTACTTAGGAGCTTGCAGAGCTACCTACGAACCACAAGGCAATTGGTCTCAAGTGGGTGTTCAAGTTGAAGAAAAGCCCAGATGGAGAGATTGTCAAGCAAAAAGCTAGGTTGGTGGAATTGGGGTATGTGCAGAGACATGGTGTAGACTACAATGAAGTCTTTACACCATTAGCAAGGATTGAGACAATCAGAACTCTGTTGGCATATGCAATGGGAAGTGCATCACATGGATGTGAAGACAAATTTTCTGAATATAGAGCTTGAAGAAGAGGTATATGTTGCTCAACCGAAAGGGTTCATTGATAAGAAAATCCACACAAGGTCCTAAGACTTCACAAGGATTTGTATGGATTAAAACAGGCTCATAGAACTTGGAAATCCATCTGGAAAGGTGCTTGCAGTCACTCGACTTCTCGTGGTGTCCACATAAGCATGCTTTGTACAGAAGAGAGAAGAAGGGTAGTGTGATGATTGTGGGAGTATATGTAGATGATCTCATCCTCACTAGAGCAAATATGGAGATCATCCACGATTTCAAGGAGGAAATGAAACAGAAATTTGAGATGAGTGATCTTAGCTTGCATAGCTACTATCTAAGCATTAAAGTAAAGCAAGGTGAACGTTCAATCTCCCTATGTCAGTCAGGCTATGCCAAGACAATTTTGGAGAAGATGGGAATTGAAAACTGCAATCCTTGTCATCTTCCTATGGAGCCATGAACAAGATAAACAAGCATGAAAATGGAGATCCATCACTTGATGACACATTGTTTAGGAGTGTGATTAGGAGCCTAAGATATCTGGTGCATACAAGGTGTGATCTTGCCTACTCAGTTGGAGTAATGAGAAGGTATATGGAGGCTCCTACAACCACACACATGAATGTTGTGAAGCATATATTGAGGTATGTAAAGGGAACTCTGAATCTTGGTTGTGTCTACTTGAAGGTGCAATCAAGGTATGCTGTGAAGCATCCATAACACATAGGATATAAACAATCAAGCATGTTATCACATCGATCTCCTATAAACACATCATATCATATCATATAACGGTACTTGACTCTATAGCATCGAGACATAGGTGGTAACTAACTAACTAGCCCCACTGCTCGTGCAATTCTCTTTCTCAATTTTCTTATCTTTCTTTCTTTTCATTTTTCTTTCGATGGTTGGCCAACCATGTTAGTGTCTTTGTCCTATCTCAATCGGGATCGAACCTCAACTAATTTGTGAACTTCGTAGGTCTCCTCAATCAAAATCACACCTCAGCTGACAGTTTATATAATAGGTATCCTTATTCGGAATTGGACATTCTCCTCAATCGGAATCGGACCCTTTTTCTTTATCTCAAGTCTCCTAAATCGTAATTGTACTCGCTTATTTTAAATCCCTAAAACAAGCGGGACCTAGTTGGGCTAATTAATTTATCAACATCCTATATTATCACTTTCATGTCATTTTCCCTTCCATGATTTCATTCCCTCTTTAATAACTCATTCTCAATTCTCATGCATGCTTTCATCTTATAACATCTCATCACATTTCACATTCACATCATATATAAGCATCACATTTCACATTCAAACCGTCTTTATAATGCACCTAATATTCCGGATTTTGTTGATGATTTTCAGGAATTTAAGGAGACACTATCCTAGACGTAACCATCGCCTTAGGAGAGGTCGAGACTTGGAGCCTTATAGACCTCCCCAAGAGCATGATGGAATTGACAAAGTGAAGGTCAAAATTCCAAGCTTTGAAGGAAAATGATATGTGGACGCCATTATGGAGTGGGAGACCAAGAATGAACAAATTTGGTCTTGTCATAATCTTATTGAAGCAAAGAAAGATACAACTTGTTGCGTCGGAATTTCAAGGTTATGCCTTAGTGTGGTGGGATCACCTTGTCAAAGAAACGAGAAAAGCGCTAAATTAGGACATCAACACTTGAGAGCAAGGGAAGGCCTTGATGAGAGCTAGATTTGTGCCTCAACATCATGTTAGAGAGTTAAGACAACGATTGGAGAACATTAAGCAAGGATCTATGAGTACGGAGGAAATTTTACACTTCCATGCAAATGGTCATGGTTAAGGCCAATATTATATAGATGAGGGGACAACAATGACTCGTTACTTACATATTTTGCTTTCATCTTTAGCCAATGAAATTAACTTATATCCTTATGCTACTATGACAGATTCGTTTCACTTAGCCATCAAAATCAAAAAGAGAACATTGCATAAGAAAGCTCCATGTGATGATAATCAAAGGGAAAACCTTTTTCATACTAGGTAAATTTGAGACCTGTACTATATATGGGGTCCATGTTGCGTCCAAGACGAAGGGTCAATCCGATCCAAAATTCGGGTAAATTTGAACGGTGTTACCAATATCATGATGAATGACCCATCACATTTTGTTGGAATGAAATAAAAGTATCAGGAAAAGAGGCGGAAAGAACACACAACATGAATGAAAGAATAATGTAGAAGACAATGAATTGATGGAAGTTTGGGGTTTGCAACAAGACTACTTCTTGTTCACAGCTCGGCATGATTTCCTGACTTCTCCTTGCTTTCCGGTGAGAACTCCAACCTTGGTGAGCTTGATCATGGCTTTTCCAAATTTGTGTGTGAAAAGGGAATCGCGCGCCAAGGACTTGACGAGGTTTCTGGTTCGGTAATCGAAGGCCAATCTTTGATCGAAATCAACAACACCCTTGTGGGCCAAGATCTGCTTGTAGAAGGCAGTGTCGAAGGTGTCTTCGCTACGGGGAGTCTGATCCAAGAAAGCTTCACTCTGGGTTCCATTGAGATGCTTGGGGCATGTCTTGATTAGTTTCCTGAGTAGTCTCGGGTCCATTGTCGGGTCGGGCTTTCCGGTGTTGCGGTAGTTGTAAAGACGATCCTGGAAGTTGTTACAGTGTGCTACTCCGACGGTGTGTGCACCTACGTAGGTACGTAAAATATATAAGCTAATTAAGCGGAACATATATAAAAGCAGTTGTACACACACGATGACGTTCATAATTAATTCTTGAATTACCTAAAAGGACGACGAGATCATACAAATTCAAGCCGATGGTAGCGAATGCTTTGATGGCATTGGTGATGGACATGTTTGGTCCAGGAACGCTCTCAGCTTCTTTGGCAATGGAGACAAGGCCATCTTTCCTTCCTGTCTTGACGTCGTACCATTTCCCTCCAGCCTAGTAAGCATATATATATATATATATGTTAGTGCAAAAAAACAACATTAGATCATACAAATTCTATCAATTTGTACAAGTTAACTCACCAAATAAGGTAAATGTTCAGGTACGGCCCTTTTGTACGGCCGTACCGCAGGGCGACACGTGTCCCGAAAAAAAAAAAAAAAAAAAAAATTTAATTTTTTTTTTTTTTTCTTTCTCTTTTCTGAAACGATTTTTTTTTTTTTTTTTTTTTTTTTTTTTTTTTTTTTTTTTTTACGGAAAACTAATGAAAATTTATTTGAACTACCATGTTATAATTTATGCACTATTATCCTATAAACTTTGAACTATTCCTATATAATCCATGAACTATTCTATTATAATTCATGAACTATCCCATAATAAGTTTTGAACTATTACTTTCACTCCTTTATAAATTTTTGCACTTTAAACTATTCTATTATAATTCATAAACTATTCTATTATAATTCATGAACTATCTCATAATAAGTTTTGAACTATTACTTTCACTCCTTTATAAATTTTGCACTATGAACTATTCTATTATAATTCATGAACTATCCGTTTAGAAGTTATGAACTATTACTTAATAAGTTTTGAACTATTACTTTCAGTTCTTTATAAATTTTTACACTATGAACTATTCTATTATAATTCATGAACTATCCTTTTATAAGTTATGAACTATTCCATAATAAGTTTTGAACTATTACTTTTACTCGTTTTTTATAATAAAAAATAAAAAAAAAAAATTTTTTTTTTTTTTTTTTTTTTTTCGGGACACGTGTCGCCCTGCGGTACGGCCGCACGGCCGTACCGCAATAATGGGCCTTACTTGAATAATACCCCACCAAATAAACCGTAGATCTAGTTGCAATGACCAATATATCAGCACAAGATACCAAACCCGGACAAGCCTTTTCTACTTGCTCTTTGATTTCGTCGATTTCAACTAAACAGTCGAGATCCAGGTTGGGTGTAGCTGTTTTCTCAGTGTGGTTCCCATCCAATAGAACAGACGCATCACAACCCTTTATGTATACAAACATCATCATCATCATCAAATATAGTATGTTATATATATATATATATATCATTAACATTAAATATTCTCACCCTGATGAAGCAATCGTGGAATGAAAATCGTACTAAGTCACCCACAAGCCCCTTCTCGCCTTCCTCAAACATCATCTTTTTGACGATCTTGAAAATGAGGTGCTCAACGTCAGTTTTGCCGCACTTTCCGTTGTAGTAGCCGCTCTTCAGCTGGGCGCTGCACTGCCCTAAAACAAGGGCAATCATGAGGAACCCTAGGGTTAATGCCACTGATCTTCTTGCCATCTCTTCTCGATCAGCTCACACCTATGTTTGTATCTTCTTTAATTTGGTACTGCTCCAAACTAAAAAAACCGTCGACTACTTATACTATCTACAACATCTCAACTAGGCAATCAAAAAATGATTTTTTGTTGCAGTTACCATCTTAGGAGGGCGATACTATACCAGTATTTGTATTTGTACTCGTCGTGCAGGACACAAAATGATTGTGAGGACCGGGTACTTACCCGTATTTGTACTTATGGGATTTCAACTTTCTTTTTTTGGATTATTTTAATCATATAGTCTTATATTAATAACGAGTTGTATGTATTTCTGACCTATTCATTCATTTGCCTCCCACTCCCACCCAATGGTTTGTGCTTCTTTCGGTCTATTTTAATCTATCCATTGTGGAAAGTTTCTTGAATTGGTTTTGACCTACAAGGGTAAGCATCATGCAATCTCATGTTTAGATATTGGTTGCCATGTAGATTTTAACCTCGTTTTTGTGGAGTTGTAACTCCTCGTATTATTGCTCCGGATTAAAATCCTTGCAACCAATGCTTTTACAAGAACACCACATGAAATCCTTTTGAGGCATATGGAAGGGTTTTAAGGCTTTCTTAGTACTATCAAACTACATGATTTCCTTGTTGATACTAATTTTTTTTTAAAGCGAAAAGCGGTTAGGATGTCCTATCTTATAGAGGTAGTCCATCCTAAAAGCGTCCTTGCGGATCAGAACTCAAAATTCAAGATCGTCAGAATAAGGTGTGTTGGGGTTCGAAATTCCCAAATGGGTCAATCGGTCAGCAACACAGTTGATTTCTCTGAACACATGCTTGACTTGGAGATCCTCAAAGAAGCAACGATCCAGTCGGGAGTCGGATAGCATCATCCCGACCTCCCAGGGACAGCTCCAAAGTACATGGAGTGCCTTGATAACACATAAGTTAGCACCCTCAATTTCGATCTTTTTTATATTGCGCCTTATTGCTTCATTAAGACATGCTTTCAGCGCGTAGCCTTTATCTTAAATGACCGAGTTGAAAATTTCCCCCCCTAGCATCCAAGGTTATTACTTCGCTGTTATGATTTCGAATAACAAAACCAATAGATGTTATTCCCGAATCTAGTTTTGAGCAATCAAAGTTGATTTTGTGGAAACCAGGTTTTGGTTTATTCCATTTGATATAATTTTTCTTTCTTGTGGTCGACGTATTGTTCTTTTAGGTATATATAAATCGTAACTTTGATCATGAATGGAATGATGTTCTAGTTTTTGATTTGTGAAGTTGGTGATTTTTTCATCTGATCCGCAAGCATCATTAGTGAAAATAATTTTGTTTCTGAAGAACCAGTTGCTCCACCATATAGTGGCCAACCGTGAAAAGTTTTTTGTTCCGATCTTATTCATAGTTCCCAAAAGCAGTTCGTGTGGAAAGAAAAATAATATGCACTAGGACCAACAGTATCTGTCCAAGTGTCCGTAGTAGTAGTAGTACCATAAACATTGTTACGCTAAAAAGTGTGCACGCAATAAGCCTTAAATTTATACTCGTTATATTTATCCTAACTTCTAGCGCACCCGCAGTGTACGGGACGTTTGTAGTATGGATAGTATTCCGAGGTCGAACACAAAGACTAAGGTGAAATTGATTCGGTTTTGTGATTAAGTTTAGTGAAGGTCTAAGGTTAGAAAAGAGGGAAACAAAGAAATGAAAACCTCAATTGTCTTTTGGTTGGATTTTTGGTGATCAATCAAAGATCACAATTCATGCAAAGTAAACAATCAAACTAGACTAAAAATCTGCACAAATGAACAAACCAAACAAGATGATGATCAAAGAAAGAGAAGACGGATTCTAGGGGTCGGAAATTCCGGTTATGGCATAAAACTCAAGTCATCTATTCATTCTTTGGATCTCACTATGATATGTTGGGATTTAGTGTTTCTAATTTGGGATCAATTACCGGGTAAGTCTCATGATCCAACTAGTCCACTTCTAAGATCTCATTACCGGGTAAGTCTCTAAGATCTTAAAGATAGGAATTCTACGCAAACCGGATTGTTAATTAGGGATCTACCTATCCTTACCGGGTAAGTCTTGGAAAGGGAAGTCCTAATCAACTATCCTAGCACATCTAATCCAATGGCGGCTTATTAGGCTCACCATTACCTAAGGGTTGCTATTTTAGATTCTAAGGGCAAGGATTACCGGGTAAGTCTCTCCTAACTCTTAGCCACTACACTAAGTCACCCTAGAATAGGTTAAACTCAGCAAACACTTAGGGTTTCAACAATTCATAGGTCTTAGGCAAGGTCCGTCGAACCAGGAAAATCACGGTTTGTTCTACAGAAACCACGACCGTGGTTCTCCAAGAACTACCCGTGATTTCTAACAGGAACTACGTTCACAAACAAAAATCATCCAAAGGTAAATCTAAGTTCGTCCTATCATAGTTCGAGCCATAACCTTCCTTTCCTTACCCTAAAACCACATCAATTTAGCCTACAACATTCATAATGGAACTCAAAACAAACAAACATGAAATCAAAACATCCATTGCAAGATAATGAAAGAAAAGGGATGAACAAGTAAACTTAATCCAAAACTAAGCTGAAGATTAGAATTAGAACCACTTACAACCCTTCCAAAAGAAGGTTCAAAGACTCATACAATCTCTAGAAAACGAAACCCGAAATACAAGAAAGCTATGGTGTGTTCTTCTCCTCCTCTTCAATGGAGTTCTTCTCCTTCTCTTTGACACTTTCCTTCCTAGAAAACCTCTTGATTTTTGAGAATATATTTTGTTAGAGAAATGGATAATGGATGAGCTGCTCCCAAACTACCCCAGCTGCCTCTAACAATCCATGAAGGACCACTTTTATAACAAATCTCTCATGAGCTGGCCATGAGAGTCGTGGCACAGCTGTCACGAGAATCTGGCAAAATCCACGGTCATTTCCACGGCCGTGGTTCTTCAGAGAACCGTGATTCTATGCAGAAACTTCGCCTTGGATCATTGAGCTGTGGTTTGGTGCATGGTTTGTGTTGGCAAGGTCCCATGAGTCCTTCTTAGTCCTTGGCTTGTGTCCTAATGAGTCCGAGGACGTGTCATCTAAATGAACGATCCTTAAACGCGTCGTTTTAGCTCTAAACTTCCCGAAATATCTACAATACGCACACAAGTCCGTGTAGACGTCTATCTCGACAAAATACGTGAATTGGTTGCAAAACGTCCTGAACTAATGCTAGATCATGCATGAATGAGCGAGAATTCTATCTAAATGTACACCTAAAACTATGTTATAAATCGTGTTATCAAACATCCTCTTCATCACTCTCAATTGGCTCATCTTCCGAACCCACATGCATCTCCTCAAAAGTCTTACTCTAGTTTCTCATGTGTTTAATTGTGTATGTGCTCTTCCAAGGGAATCCCCTAGCATTCTTCTTCTCCCAAGACATGGCCACATAAGGAGTGCCATGACCTCAGGGCATCAAAATTCCACCAGATAGGTACTGTTGTAAACCTAGGGGTCGAGCCTCCGCGACCAAGGTGCATGCAAAAAAGTCTAATCCTATGGTCTTAGCAATGTGGGTCACTAAAGCTCCAACCTAAATATCACCTCTAGCCTTACTAGCAATCTTGCCCAAACTATCAGCAAGCAAAGTAGCGGTATTTGGCATGGCATCAGTTGTCATGCACCACATAATAAACAACTCACCAACTTTCATCTTTTGAGGAGTCTCGGTCCTAGCAGGCATGGTTTCACTAAAGATCTTGTGAGGTATCTTAAAGGATAGATTATAGATACTCTTCTCCTTAGAGTCACCAGCATCCCATCTGTCTAAACCACCCTCAATCAAAGAAATATCCTTCCAAAAGAGGCGAGGCTTAATAGTCCTTGGAAAAGTTCCTATATGAGACTCGGGGAAACTAAAAATATCTACAAACAAATCCACAATCATAGCAAAGTTCTTGTTCATTAATCTAAACATAACATAAATAACCTTAGGATCATACACAAATGAACTAAAAAACTCTAAAGTAATTTCCACATAAGCATCCTTTCGAATTCCAACACAAGCACAAATTCTAGCACGTTTAATCATCATATCCAAATCATCTTTCACATTCATATAAGCAAGCTCCTCGATAACTAGATAACGAGGTGCGATAATAGGGTGGTTATGGATTCAATCATACCTCGTTTGGTTCTTTTCTTGTATGATAGGAAGTGTAGGAGGTGTTGGAGGTGGTGGAGCCTGTTGAGAATATGAAGAACCTCTCCTTGGAACAGTTGGTCTCGATGGTCTTTGAACAAAATCCATCTCAGGTAAAATCTTGGGTTATTCTTTAGCAAATCTCGGCCGAGATAAATTTTCAGTACCCAGATTTCTTCGGTATCGGTCGAAGTTGATGAATTTGTAAATATTTTGTCAAATTAAGGCCTCCACTTGCTTCCTATGCCTTTTTCGAGCCTGATTGAACCTTACACTTGAACCAAACAACCATAAATGCTCCCATTTTGAGGAAGGGAGAAAATGTTAGGGTTTGCGGATGAATAATCTGAAATTTGGCTCGATTGAAGAAATTGTGGTGTTGGTGATGAAGAGATCTTCCATTTGGGAGCAAGAATGGATCAAAACGGTTAAGAAATGAGAACGTGAGGGATTTGGTGAGGGTTCACCCGAGAAAAGTTTGGGGGAAAGGGTTTTGTGAAGAAGGTAAAGTCATTTTCAGCTTATATACCCCTTTGAAAATTCAAAAAATCTCGGCCGAGATTTCAGATCACCCGAGGTTTTTTCGGTTGGAGGTTTTTGTCATGATCGTCAATTCTCGAAGAATATCGGGCGAGATTTCTGTGTTGGACGAGATTTCATCCGAGGTTTGCCCTTGCAGTCTTTTTCTCGGGCTGTAGTGGGAAATCGAGACCTGCATTTCTTGGTGTTGGTTTAGATTTCCGTCTATTGGTCTCTACGTCTTTTGCTAACGGTTTTAGCATTTCTTTTTTCTTAGAATCTCGATCTCTTAGCAATCTTAATGCATCTCTTTGATCCATTCTTCTCGAGAATTACCTAGGTTCTATCATCCAAAGACACAAAAACAAACACGCATAAAATCTAACTAATTTTCTAAGAAAACAAAGGAAAGGAATTACCTTGGGTTGCCTCCCAATAAGTGCTTGGTTTAAGGTCGCTAGCTGGACCTAAGTCCTTGATGATCATGTAAGGTGTAGGGGAGTAGTCCACTCTACCGGAGCTTCCTGTGTATACTTCTTCAACCTATGTCCATTGACTTTAAAGCTTCCGCAATGCTCACCCCATACTTCAACTAAACCATGGGGAAAACATGTGTCACAATGTAAGGTCTTGTTCATCTAGATTTAAGCTTACTTGGAAAGAGGCAAAGTCGAGAGTTAAAGAGAAGAACAAGGTCTCCTTCTTCCAACTCTTTCGGAATGATGTGCTTGTCATGCCACTTCTTGGTATCCTCTCCTTATAGATCCGTTCATTCTCCTAAACATTCAAGTATATCTCCTCTAGCTCATTGATGTCCAAGAGCCGTTTCTCTCCATCTTCCTTCATATCAAAGTTGATCCATTTGATTGCCAAATATGGTCTATGCTTTAGCTCCACCGGATGATGACAAGACTTCCCATAGACAAGATTGTATGTTGTAGTACCTATGAGAGTCTTGAAAGATATTCTATAGGCCCATAGTGCGTCATCTAGTTTCATCGACCAATCCTTCCTCGTTCTAGAGACAGTTTTCTCTAGAATCTCCTTGATCTCTCTATTCGATAATTCCACATGTTCACTAGTCTAAGGATGGTAAGGAGTGGATACCTTGTGAGTTACCCCATACTTGGATAAAATAGCTTCAAACATTTAGGCGGTGAAGTGTGTTCCTCCGTCACTAATGATGATGCGGGGAGTCCCAAATCTTGGGAAAATCGTCCTGTTAAAGAATTTCACTAGCAACGTGGCGTCATTAATGGTAGAAGTAGTGGCTTCCATCCATCTCGAAATGTAGTCAACCGCCAAGAGTATGTATAGGTTTCTGCAAGATGATGGAAAATGTCCCATGGAATAAACACCTCAAACGTCAAAGATTTCCACTTCTTGGATGTTGTTTGAAGGCATCTCATTCCTCCTAGATATGTTTCTTGTTCTTTGAAAAGCATCACAAGAAACAAAAAACCTTTGCAGATCTTTAAATAATTTAGGCCAAAAGAAACCGGATTGAAGTATTTTAGCACATGTCTTGTGGGAAATAGCATGTCAACCGCAAGGCAATGAATGACAATGTTTGATGACGCTTTCCAGTTCATCTTCCAGAATGCATCTTCTTAGCATCCCATCCGGACCTATCTTTAAGAGTAGAGGCTCATTCCAATAGTAGTGTCGCACATCCTTAAAGAAGTTCATCTTTTGTGCGTAGAACCACAAAGGTATTTCCTGACAAACCAAATGATTAACAATATCAGCAAACCATGGTTCAATATCTTTTGAGATTTGGAGAAGGCAATCCTCTCTCACATGGAGCTGCTCACCCGGAAATGAGTCATACATAAGCATGCCATCCTTCTCAAGTTCAATAGGAGGTAGCCGACTAAGATGGTCTGCCACCGAGTTCTCAGATCCTTTCTTGTCCCGGATCTCTAAGCTAAACTCTAGTAGAAGGAGGACCCATCTAATGAGCTGGGTTTTGCATCTTTCTTGGTGAGCAAATACTAAATTGTTGTGTGGTCGGTGTAGACGATGACTTTTGCTCTAACAAGGTAGGAAGGAAACTTCTCGAATGCGTAGACCACCGCTAGTAGCTCCTTTTCTGTTGTGGCATAATTTAGTTGAGCTTCATCCAATGTCTTGCTAGTAGAGTAGATGGCATGAGTGCATCAATTCTTCTTCTATCCCAGTACAACTCCCATGGTAACATCACTACCATCACACATGATCTCAAAAGGAAGACTCCAATCCACGGGTTGAGTGATGGGAGCAGATATCAATGCTTCCTTTAACTTATAGAATGCATCTAGATATTCCTTCAAAAACTCAAAAACTACATCCTTCATTAGTAGGTTAGTCAATGGTTTAGAAATCTTCAAAATGTCCTTAATGAATCTTCTATAAAAAGCTACATGTCCTATAAAGCTCCTTACCCCCTTTACATAGGCGGAGATAGCTTCTCGATAGTCTAGTTTTTCGCTCTATCAACCTCAATTCCGTGATTGGAGATCAAATTACCTAAAACAATGCCCTAACTTATCATAAAGTGACATTTCTCGCAATTCAAGACAAGATTGGTGTCCTCACATCTTTGCAACACTAGAGAGAGGTTTGCCCAGCAATCATCAAAAGATGAACTTGATAACTCCACCTTGGTTATTAATTGTTTATTTGAATGATGAAAGACTTCAAATTTATATGCGGTTTTATAAACTAATAAATATCAATTGTAATTCCAGATTGCATGTTTTAGTTTATGTTTGTTAAATGTGTGCAGGCCTTGGAAAGCATTTCAAAGAAAGAACGTAGACCTTGAAACACATTACAAAGGATGGGCACGGAGACCTTGAAAAGTGTTACAAAGGACAAACACGGAAGCCTTGAAAAGCATTTCAAAGGAGGATCTGGATAAGGGTTTTCTAAACAAGATTCAAATATCTCAACAAACCCAAACGAAGAACTCAACCAAAGATAACAAGAAGATTCTCAAGGAGAAGATCTCTGCATGAAAAGATCTTCGAGAAGATCTCGGCCACAACAAAAAGGTCTCACAAAGATCTTAACCGAAGACGCAAGAGGATCAAGGAATATCTTTCAAACGGGTTCCACGCAAGAAGATCTCAGATCTAAGGGAAATCTTCAACGACATATTTAAGAGAGAAGATCTAGGATCTTCAACAAACAAAGATCTTCAATGGCATTTCCAAAGCATGAGAAGATTATGAAGATGTAAATTCTCAATGTTTGTCAAAGAGAGGAAGTAGAAGAGAGAATATATAAGATCTTACAACGGCTATTTCACCCCAACCAAGAACCGTTTTCCATGAGGAAAGAGAATGTTACAACGGCTAAAAATTTCTCCATAGAAGGCTATAAATGAAGATGGCGATTGAAGAGAAGAACAACAAGCACACACGAAAATAATCCAAGTCTTCAAGCGATCAAGACATCTTCATTCGTTCCAAAAGTTTTTCTTCCTCTTAGCTTACAAAAGTTTACATCCTTATAGTGAGAAAAACACTAGAGCTTCATTGACATACCTAGAGAGAGTTATACTCGAGTGTAGGTTACTTTGTGAAGTAACTAGGCTATTATTGTTAGGCTAGAGTTGACTAGATCGTAGCATTGAGGCTACAGTGAGAGAAGAAGGGCATTTCTTCTTGGTTGTATCTAGGACTCTTTAAGCAGATATTAGATAGTTAGATCCTATGGTAATGAAACACTAGGAAAGAGATGTAGGCTGTTAGAGCTGAACTTCATAAGCATATTACCGTGTCGATCTTTTAATTCCGCACTATATATCGTGTAAATTGTGACTAACGTTGTTTTGCAGGTTTCGAAGTCAAGGCCTTGAAATCCCTTTCAAAGCCTTGAAAACAAGTTTTGTGACAAGACGCACATATCGACTTCATGGCCTTGAAATTAGTTTCAAAGCCTTGATATACGATATTGCGAAAAGTTACGATACTCTATTCAACCCCCGTTCTAGAATATTTATATCCTTATTATTCACCTATGCGGTTCTTCAATTGGTATCAGAGATAGATTCATGTATATTGATTTAACCATCAATGCGACTAATGATGAACTCTATAGATGATAGACGATTCGCTCAAGGAAGATCCACATCTCGACCACCACGCTTCTGCGGTAATAACTTTGCCAATTGGAGAGCATTAATGCAAATGTTTCACTAATCAGGACATGGAACAAGTTAGTAGTTCCGTACGAAGGAGCAAGTCAAGTCAAGGAAACCAAGATAAGCATCATCCTCATGTAATACTAGCTATTCAAGATGAACACAAATGAGTCGGTCAAGGAGATGTTCACACGATTCACCGAGATTTTCAACAATCTTGATTCACTTGGAAAGGTCTTCAAAAATGAAGAAAAAGTAAGGAAAGTTCTAAGGAGCTTACCTAAAGCTAAGTGGGGACCAAAAGTGACCGCCGTTGAAGAATCTCGAAATCTCACTACACTACGTCTACACAATCTTCTTGGCAAGTAAATCACCCATGAAATGGTTCTTGGTGAAGAAGATGAAGAGCTCCCATCAAACACGTGTCTCATCATGCAAGAGTGCAAAAAAAATATGGGATAAGTTAGTAGTTACGTACGAAGGAACAAGTCAAGTCAAGGAAACCAAGATAAGCATCTTCCTCAGACAATACGAGCTATTCAAGATGAACTCAAATGAGTCGGTCATGGAGATGTTCACACGATTCACCGAGATTGTCAACAATCTTGATTCACTTGGAAAGGTCTTCACAAGTGAAGAATAAGTAAGGAAAGTTCTAAGGAGTTTACCTAAAGCCAAGTGGGGATCAAAAGTGACCGCCGTTGAATAAGCTCAAAATCTCACTACACTACCTCTAGACGATCTTCTTGGCAAGTTAATCACTCATTAAATGGTTCTTGTTGAAGAAGATGGAGAGATCCCATCAAACACAAAGATTCTTGCCCTAAGATCCAAGAAGGACGAAATGCCATCGGAGGATGAAGAGAGTGATAATGATGAGGAAGATCCATTTGCCTTGATCTCAAGAGGTCTTGCAAGAATTCTTCAAATGAAGAAGCAATTTGCAAACAACATGGAATATCCGCATTTATCAAGACCTCGAGATAAGTTTCTAACCCTAATAAGAAAACTAAAGTATTGACTTGTTTTGAATGTGGTGAAACAGATCATCTCGTAAACGATTGTCCACAAAAAAAGTGGAACAACTTTAGGAAGAATGATCAAAAGAAGAAGGCTATGGTATCATCATGGAGTGACTCAAATTCGACAAATGAGTCAAAAGACGAAAAAGAACAAGCAAACTTATGCTTAATGGCCGATCATGAAGAGGATCCAAAGGAAGCTTACACATGCCCACATGTTCCTATTGTTGTAAAAAGGGTCACGTAAAGTCAACATGTCCATATAGAATAAATGATACCTACATCATTAGAAACACTTATCCTCTATGTCTAAAGGAAACAAGTTAAGCAAATTTGGGTTCCTAAAGGTACTACACCACCAAACATGATTGAATCTGAATATGAGCCAAAATATGCCATTTGGTTTACCAAGAAAGGTTGAAGTTTGCTATTTTTCTGGATATCACCAAGGTTAAGGAGCTAAATGGATATTAGATAGTGGTTGCTCAAGACATATAGTGGAAAAAACTCACGGTTTTCATATTTAAAGAAGCAATCATCTAGAACCATTACGCTTGGTGATAAAGGAAAGTGTAACATCATTGACATTGGTAAAATCGGTTATGTTTATCTTTTTGACGGTTCAAAGTATAATTTGCTTAGTATCTCTCAAATATGTGAGATAGGCAACAAGGTGATTTTTGATTCAGATAAATGTCAAGTTCAAGATAATATATCGGGTGATGTTGTGTTTACAGATCCTAGATGTAACAATGTTTATTCAATGAGCACTAACCAAGTTTCAGGTACAAAGCTAACGTGTATCAAGGCTTGACTGACGATCCAAGGCTTTCGCATAGATGACTTTGGTCACGTAAGAAGGCATACGGTGAATAAACTTCTTTCAAAGGATTTGATACGTGGTTTACGAAACCTAAACTTCAAGGTAGATGAACTGTGTAAGGCTTGTACACAAGGTAAACAAACAAGAGGTTCATTCAAACCAAAGAAGTTGTAAGTTCTTCTCGACCCATTGAACTTTTACATATGGATTTATGTGGTCCTATGGTGTCAAATCTCCCAAGGGAAAACAATACATTCTTGTCATGGTGGATGATTTTTCTAGTTTTACATGGATCTCATTCTTATAGGAAAAATTTGAAGCTTTGTTTGAGTTTTCCAAACTTTGTAAGGAGTTGAAAACTTTGAAAAACATACCTATTGTTTCTATTAGAAGCGATCATCGAGAGAATTTGACCAACTCAAGTTTGATTTCTTTTGTGCAAAATATGGTATTTCACACAACTGTTCAACTCCTAGAACACCTTAACCAAACGGGGTTGTAGAATGTAAGAACTGCACCCTAGAGGACATGTCTAGGACTATACTTTTAGAAAATAGTTTGCCAAATAGTTTTTGGTCTGAAGTTGTTAACACGGGTAATTACATCTTAAATAGATGCTTAATTCACCCTATTTTGAAAAAGACTCCTTACAACTCTTTAAGGGATGAAAATCTAATATTTCCTATTTTAAACCCTTTAGATGTAAGTGCTTTGTCCATAATAAATGCAAAGATAACCTTGGTAAGTTTGATGCACGTAGTGATGAAACTATCTTCATTGGATATGCTTCAAATAGCAAAGCTTATCGTGTTTATAATAGACGTACCAAAATTGTTGAGGAAAGTATTCATGTTATCTTTGATGAAATCAATGATGGTACTTTGAGTGAAAGTTTTGCAGATTTGAATCTTAATCAACATGGAGATCATAATTCTCATGGAGAAGAAGATCCTAAGGCTCAAAAAAAGAACATGCAAGAACAAATTTAGGATACAGGAGAACAATCTCAAGATCTTGAAACGCATCTTCAAGACCTTGAAACGACAAACAACAACACTCTTTGAAACCCAACTTCAAGGCCTTGACATAGGATCCAAAGGCGATAATTCATCGCTACCTAAATCAAGTAGAGAAAACGAGCCTCAATCTTGAGGATTTGTTCCAACCTTCAACAAAAGAAAGTTTCAACATTCTTCATACCATCCATAGGAGAACGTAATCTCAAATCCAAAAGCATGTGTGCAAACCCGATCTGGGGTAAACAACTTGTGTGCTTTTTTTGCATTTGTGTCTCTTATAGAGCCGAAGAACTACGTTCAAGCACTTTAAGAACCTCATTGGATCCTGACCATGGAAAATGAGCTCAATGAATTCGAGATAAACAAAGTTTTGACTCTCACGTCTAGACATAAGCAACGTCATAGGCACAAAATGGGTGTTTCGAAATAAATTGGATGAAAATGGCAAGGACATTCGAAACAAAGAACGACTTGTAGATCTAGGCTATAACCAAGAAGAAGATATTGATTATGAGGAGACTTTTTCTCATGTTGCTAGGTTAGAAGACATATGTTGCTACTTGCTTTTACATCCTTCAAGAACCTACAACTTTTTCAAATGGATGTTAAATGTGCTTCTCTAAATGGCTTCTTAGAAGAAGAAGTCTACGTGTCTCAACCTCCTGGTTTTGAAAATGATGAATTTCCGGATCATGTTTTTAAAATTGGACAAAGCTCTTTATGGTCTTAAGCAAGCTCCTCGAGCTTGGTATGAAAGATTGTCCAAGTATCTCCTTGAAAATGATTTGAAAAGAGGTTTGATTGACAAAACTTTATTTATCAGAACTAGAGGCAATGATTTATTAGTAGCACAAATCTATGTTGATGATATATTATTTGGTGCTACTAACGATTCTCTATGCAAGGAATTTTCAGATATTATGTGTAGGGAATTCGAGATGAGCTTAATGTGAGAGTTATATTTCTTTCTTGGTCGACAATTTCACTTGATCAAGACAAGAATGGTAAAAAAGTTGTACAAAAGGAGTATCGAGGCATGATCGGTTAGGTGTTATATTTAACCACTAGTCGTCCTGACATTATGTTTAGTGTGTGCATGTTTGCAAGATTTCAGGTTGATCCCAAAGAGTCACACTTGATAGTTGTGAAAAGGATATTTCGGTATCTCAATGGCACTAAGGACTTAGGGTTATGGTATCCACGTCAAAACACGTTTCCCCTCATTGGCTATTTAGATGCTGACTTTGTAGGCTATAAGGTCGATAAGAAAGAGCACTTCTGGATGTTTCCAATTCTTAGGGTCATCCTTAATCAGTTGGCACTCCAAGAAGAAAAATTATATCGCCATATTTACAACTGAAACCGAATATATAGATGCGGGAGCCTGTTGTGCACAAATATTGTGGATAGCTCAAAAACTTTGTGATCTTGTTTTTTGTAAATGTTATAATACTAGTGCTATTTCGATTACTAAAAATCTTGTGCAGCATTCAAGAACAAAGCATATTGATGTGAGACATCACTTCATATGTGATCATGTTGAAAAAGGTGATGTTTCGATATCTTTTATCTCGACTAACTTGCAGCTTGTAGATATATTTACGAAGCCTCTACTTGAAGATCGATTCAATTTTATTAGATTGGAGCTTGGTATGTTGAAAAAAGGAAGCATTAATTTAGGGGGAGTAAATCGTTTTATTTTCTCCTTATAATGCAATCCACTTTTCCATATCAAGGCCTTGAAATGCAATTCAAGGTCTTGAAACGGATTTCAAGGACTATATTTCTAATCACGGATCGGATTTATGGTTGATATGTTTTTAGATAATTGATCATTAAATCATTTTAAAGAATAATTTTTAAAATGATTTCAAAAGATTTTCACCAAGATTTTGTTTCGAAATTCAAATTTTTGTTAAAAAATCGGTTGTGATTTATTAAGATAGCATGCAAATCATTTTAGGCTTCAAGGCTTTGATTTTCTCAAGAACTTGATGAGCCATAAATTGATTTGACATGCTCCCTTTTTAAATACATTAATCTCTTCCATCTTTATCTCTTTCCTTCATGGCTCCCAAACGCCCATCCATCAGTTCTACTTCATCTCCACTTTCAAAGCACTCCAGATAATTAACCCCTGGACCATCAATAGATGACGTAGTCCACATAACATTGGATTCGGGCACCCCATCTCCCCCAACAACCATATAAATTTGTGCTCAGACAGGTATGCCTAAAAACTGGTTCAGAAATCACACAACAGTGGGCACCTGGCTCGACGGGTTCAAAGACCGACCACTCTGCATGTGTGAGCCGGTTTATCAAGATTTCCTTCTATCCTCAACTGCCATGCATCACACTGCTCAAGGGATGCTCGATTTGGAAATCTTGAATCCAGGAGAGAAAGGGTTCACAAAACTCACACGGCTTTTCTATGTGAATCTCACCGCCGGGAGAGAAAGGGGGATCTAACCCTAGAATCCGTCATCAAAGGTAAAACTATAAACCTTACCTCGTCGGTTCTTGCTTAAATTTTAGGGCTTCCCTCTTCCAGCTCATATGACCACCCTCCTAGAGCCAAATGTGTCCAATTTTCCAAGGAATAGTTTCTTCTTCCCAACTCCTCAACTCTGTAGCCATCCCAATGATCTCTCACCCTAGAAGCAAGAATAGTGTTCACTATGCTTGTGAGATTTGTTGTGCCTAGATCCAAATGTAGGGATATGTTGATTGCCAAGTCTTTCAAGTTGCTATATCAAGTGATGAACGGTTTAAATGTCAACTTCCCAAACCTCATTCTAAATCATATGCTACACACGATAAATTCCACCAGTGTCACTCCTCTCCCTATGCCAATCTCCTCCAAAAAATCTATAGATACTTCTCAATCTAGACTGTTGATGAGGAGACACAAATTGCACCGGGTAAAATTGATGAGGACAGCTTTGAGAGTCTTGGAATTGAAAAGACTCTAACAGGGGAATGGACTCTAAAGGATCGGGATGTCAGTTCATCTTTTGCGACTCAGTGACTGGATGTAGTAGAGTTTGGCCTGAAAACCTTGCACAAAAACATGGTGGATTTTAGGTCTGAAATCACTGATAAACTGGATGCCTCACATGACCTAATGGCGATTATGCACAATAAGGTAAATCAGATATTTCATGTGAATGCACTCATCTATATAGCTGCAAGAAGCATCAAGCGTTTAACTGAGGAAGATGTTGCGGAAACAAGGAAACAAGCTTCAGAGGTAATGCTTCAGTGTTACAAAACTGTCAAAATTGTCCCATTCGTCAACCAGTTTCTGAGGAACTAGACATTGTGAATATTGAAGTGTATGGAGTGGTGAATAAGTACAAGAACGTCGTGGATGACCGGAGGGTAGATGAGTATAAGAAGATGATTACTCGAGACGAAGCCATGTTAGATGGATCCAAAAATGTTACAATAACATCCGAGGAAAAGGGTACCGGAATCCAAAGTGGTACCAGTAGTGATTTTCAAAGTCTTGAAAATGATTTCAAGGCCTTGAAATGGATTTCAAAGCCCCCTTGGTTTTGATTTCAAGTCCTTGAACAATGTTTGTGGGATTCCATTTTTAAATTGCCTTTTTTTTGGAAATACTTTGTGGGTTTGTAATATTTTTCAAACTCCCGTACATTAATGTTTTTTTATCCCTTTTTGAAAGACAATGGGGGAGAAATTAAATGTGTGTTGATCTGACATTACTTCATTCTGCATTTTCGATATTATTGTTGCATGCATATATTAACATTTAATGTAAGTACGAAATTTGTTTTATCTTCCATCAAAGGGGAGATTAATAACTCCACCTTGATTATTAATTGTTTATGTGAATGATGGAAGACTTAAAATTTATATGCGATTTTATAAACTAACAAATATCGATTTTATTTCTAGATTGCACGTTTTGGTTTGTGTTTGTTAAATGTGTGCATGCCTTGGAAAGCATTTCAAAGGAAGAACGCATACCTTAAAACACGTTACAAAGGACGAGCACGGAGATCTTGAAAGGTGTTGCAAAGGACAAACGCGGAAGCCTTGAAAAACATTACAAAGGAAGATCTTTACCAAAGATAACAAGAAGATTCTCAAGGAGAAGATCTCGGCCACAACAAAAAGATCTCACAAAGATCTTAACCGAAGACCCAAGAGGATAAAGGAAGATCTTTCATCTAGATTCCATGCAAGAAGATCTCAGATTTAAGGGAAATATTCAACGGCATATCCAAGAGAGAAGATCTAGTATCTTCAACACACAAAGATCTTCAACGGCAATTCCGAAGCAAGAGAAGATCACGGAGATGAAGATTCCCAACGTGCGTCAAAGAGAGGAAGTAGAAGAGAGAAGATAAAAGATCTTATAACGGCTACTTCACCTCAACCAAGCACCGTTTTCCATAGAGAAAGAAGAACGTTACAACGGCTATCTTACAACGGCTAAGAAGTTCCTCATAGAAGACTATAAATGAAGATGGCGATTGAAGAGAAGAACAACAAGCATACACGGAAATATTCCAAGTCTTCAAGCGATCAAAACATCTTCATTCGTTCCAAAAGTTTTTCTTCCTCTTAGCTTACAAAAGTCTACATCCTTAGAGTGAGAAAAACACTAGAGCTTCATTGACATACCTCCATAATTTCCTCAATATACTCGGAGAATATAGCCATCATACACCGTTGGCATGTAGCTGGTGCATTGCACATTCGAAAAGGCATTCTCCAATAAGCAAATGTACCCAAGGGCACGTGAAAGTAGTCTTCTCTTGATCATCCGGAAGGATTGGGATTTGGAAAAATCTAATTTATCCATCAAGTAGTAGAAATGGGAATGTTGTTCTAGTCTTTTAAGCATCTAATTTATAAAAGGAATGGGGAAATGATCCTTCCTTGTTGCTATGTTCAATCTCTTGTAATCAATGCACATCCTCTATCCCGTAATAGTCCTTGCAGGAATCAACTCGTTGCTTTTTTTTTTTTGTGACAACGGTCATTCTCCCTTTCTTTGGAACTATGTGAACGGGGATCACCCACTTGCTATTAGAATTTGGAAATATGATACTTGCATCGAGCAACTTAAAAACTTCCTTCTTCACAAACTCTTTCATGATCAAATTTAACCGTCGTTGAGGTTCTCGTGAAAGTTAGTGATGATCTTTCATAAGAATCTTATGCATGCATAACGAAGGCTTAATACCAACAAGATCATCAATAATATAACCCGAAGCTTTTCTATGCAATCTCAACTCATGCGTTAGTTTGCAGAGTTCATCATCATTCAAATTAGCACTCACTATGACAACATAAGTAGAGTTAGGTCCCAAAAAAGCGTAACTTAAGTGTGATGGAAGGGATTCAACTCTAATATAGGAGGTTCCTTAAGTGAAGAATTTGGACCTTCCAAGGCATCTTTGGATGCTTCTGTAGCTGAGTATGAAGTATGTTTGCATCTTACAACACTTCCGTTCGATTCTAGAAAAGGTTCCGTAACATCAGAAACCTTGACCCCGACGTGGGAATCTCGACCGAGATTTAGGTCAAGGTTGGTCCCTGCAGCGGAAATCTCGGTTGAACCAAGAAAAATATCGGCCGGGAAAAGTGCTTGTGAACCGAGATTTTTAGGCTTTTCCGGGCCTTCCTCAAACACTTCAAACACATCCTTTGGATCTTCTCCAAAGGATTCTAGAACTCGTACTTCAGCATCGCAGTCCGCTTCTATTCCTTCCTCCATAATGCTAATACTTAAGACCCTTTCAAGTGGATCCTTATGCGAAATTGAGCTTACTAGTTCCCTTGATTCCCCTTCATCATGAATGCTGAAAATATCTTCTCCAAGAGCTGGCCCTTTGATCATTGTTACGCTAAGATCGTGATGCGCAAATGGGTTTTAAATTTATAACTCGAACTAAATCCTAAACTACCTAGCGAAACCCGCAATGTACGGGACGTTTGTAAAAGGGATAGTATTCCGAGGTCGAACACAAAGACTAAGGTGAAATTGATTCGATTTGTGATTGAGTTTAGTAAAGACCTAGGTTGAAAGAAAAGAAAGAAATAAAGAAATGAAAATCTCAAATGTTTTTGGTTGGTTTTTGGTGATCAATCAAAGATCACAATTCATGCAAAGTAAACAATCGAACTAAACTATGAATCAACACAAATAAACAAACTAAACAAGATAATGATCAAGGAAAGAAAAAACGGATTCTAGGGGTTGGAAGTTCCGGTTATGGCTTAGGACTCAAGCTATCTATTCATTCCCTGGATTAACTATGATATGTTGGGATTTAGCGTTTCTAGATTGGGATCAATTACCGGGTAGGTCTCATGGTCCAACTAGTCCATTCCTAAGGTCTCATCACCGGGTAAGTCTCTAAGAACCTAAGGGTAGGAATTCTACACAAACCGGATTGTTGGCTAGGGGTCTAACCTATCCTTACCGGGTAAGTCTTGGGAAGGGAAGTCCTAAACAACTATCCTAGCACACCTAATCCAATGGCGGCTTATTAGGCTCACCACTACCTAAGGTTTGTTATCTTGGAATCTAAGAGTAAGGATTACCGGGTAAGTCTCTCCTAACACTTAGTTGCTAACACTAGGTCACCCTAGGGTAGATTAAACTCAACAACACTTAAGATTTCAACATCTAACAATCTAAGGCAAGATCCATCGAACCAGGGAAAATCACGGTTTGTTCTACCTAAACCACGGCCGTGATTAGGCAAGAACTACCCGTCATTTCTAACAGGAGCTACGTTCATGCACACAAGTCATCCAAAGATAAATCTAAGTCCGTCCTATCATAGCCCTAGCCATAACCATCCTTTCCTTACCCTAGAACCACATCTATTTAGCCTACAACGTTCATAATAGAAATCGAAACAAACAAACATAAAATTATGACATCCATTTGCAAGATGATGAAGGGAAAGAGATGAACAAGTGAACTAAAACAAAACCAAGCTGAAAATAGAATTAGAGTAACTCACAATCCTTCCAAAAGAAGGTTCAAATGATTCATACAACTCTTAGAAATAGACTCCGGAATTCTTCAATACAAAACTATCAAGTGTGGTAATGGTGTGTGTTCTTCTTCTCTTCCTTAATGGAGCTCTTCTTCTTCCTCTTTGACACTTTCCTTCCTAGAAAGACTTCTTGTTGAGAGAATATTTTTGTTAGAGGATAATGGATAATGGAGAGCTGCTCCAAGATACTCCTCTCAGCCAATGAAGGACCACTTTTATAACAAATTTTGCATGAGCTGGCCATGAGAGTCGTGGCACAGCTGTCACAAGAATCTGGCAAAATCCACGGGTGATTCCACGGCCGTGGAGTGTCAGGGAACCGTGATTTGCTCCTGAAACTTCGCTTTGGATCATTAAGCTGTGATTTGGTGCATGGCTTGTGTTGGCAAGGCTCCATGAATCCTCCTTAGCCTTTAGCTTGTGTCCTAATGAGTCCGAGGGTGTGTCGTCTAGATGAACGGTCCTCAAACGTATCGTTTTAGCTCCTAAATTTCCCGAAATACCTACAAAGCAACGCACAAGTCCGTGTAGACGTCTATCTCGACAAAGTACGTGAATTGAGTGCAAACGTCGTGAACTAGTGCTAAACTATGCATGAATGAGTGAGAAATCTATCTAAATGATTACCTAAAACTAAGCACTAAATCGTGTTATCAAAATACCCCATACTTAAGGTTTGCTCGTCCCCGAGCAAATTCTCAACTATAGACTAAGAGATGACATGATTTATGTATGCAGAAAAATTGCAAAATCTTTTTGGGTTTGTGCTTCTATTATTGGATCACCTTCAAAGTCATGTTTCATGGTAAAGGACAAGCAATCATGCATTCAAACAAATGAAGACATGGAAAGACAATTGTACTTAACTCAAAAGTATGCATGAAATGTAAAGATGAAGAAGTCAAGAAGATCAAGAGTATATCCAATCTAAATCACTAAGTCTTACAAACATGCAAATAGGTCATAAGGTCTTGTGAAATAAAAGGGTCAAGAAATGTAGTGATTGGGTGGGGATTTCTAGGTTATGTGATGCTAATCCGGGAACGGAACTAACTCCACAATCTTGTCCTCGATCAACTTCCCTCAAGTGTATGTTTTCCTCTATCTTTTCTTTCTTTTCTTTTTTTCTTTGACTTATTTTTGAGACAATGGCATTGGTGTACAAAAGCCGAAACCTTGGTGATTAGCCGTCCTCGGGCTTTTTCTAGTTTTCGAGGTGCATCCACACCGGGCACACATACCAAAGCTCGTTAGGACTATTGGTTCATTTGACTTTGGCAAGGCACCAACACCCGATTATGTGAAGTGTACCGAGTTACTTGTCATTTAAGACAATGTCCCCACGCTTATATTTTTGGCTACACTTTTCACAACAAATTCAGCATTTTATGCATGATATTCTTTTCATCAACAACTTCACCTCACACTTGCTTTTCACACACATCAACACACTAGCATGCTCCTATTCCCGGATGGGTTAAAAGAGGTCAAATTTATCTCAATTGAGGTGCTCAAGCAATCATGATTAAGATGAGAAGTAGAGAAAGATGAATTGCCTCATTCATTCCTAGATGGTATGCAAGAACTATCATGTAATATCGATCTTCACTACTCAATCCTTTCTAGGCAAACATCATGGTTACAAATCATTCATAGAATTTCAAGAGAAGTACTTCAAGTCCACATATGCGTTCATTAATCCTAACACATGAGGCCATCCATAGCCAATTCACAAGACAAGATTCATCATTAGGGTCATATCCAAGCCTAGAAAGCACAAAATTTTTTTAAATTTTCTGATTTTTATGGTATTTTCGATTTAAGTATGTACAATGCAAGACATGTGAAGATTTTAAGCTATCCTAGATGCTCATCATGCAAAGGATCATGCAAACCCCACCCCATACTTAGAAACACATTGTCCCCAATGTGGTATACAAGTAAAGAGAGTGAAAGAAGGTTCTCACAATGTAAAAATGGTTTGCTATGGTATTTGGGATTGCTCAATAGTGAATTGATGTTTGATGATCCTATCAACAATGGTAGAGAGCTCTTAAGCATCCATCTAAGCTTTGGAACCCGCGCTAGGCACCGCTAGCCGTCCAAGTTCCGCGTCCGCTCCACCCATAATTGGTTAGGGGTTCATCATCGTCATTCCTATGTCAAGCAAAGCTTCCAACGCCACTAATGTTCTAGCATACACACAAAGTAGACAAAACACACACAAAGATAGAAAAATCTAAAAACGAAAACAAAATGAAAAAGGAAAAATGTTACCAATGGGTTGCCTCCCACCAAGCGCTTCTTTAAGGTCATTAGCTTGACCAAACTCGGGGGCGTCTACTCAAGGTGAAGTGGGGCAATCATGTCCACCGGGGCTCCCGGAATATACTTCTTCAAGCGGTGCCCATTCACTTTGAAATTCCCACAATGTTCCCCTCCTATCTCAATAGCTCCATGGGGAAAAATCTTCTTCACCACATATGGCCCAGTCCATATTGATTTGAGCTTTCCGGGAAAGAGCCTTAGCCTTGAGTTGAAGAGAAGGACAAGATCTCCTTCACTCAACTCCTTGGGGATGATCCTCTTGTCATACCATCTTTTGGTTCTCTCTTTGTAGATCCGGGCATTCTCATAAGCTTCCAACCGGATCTCCTCAAGGGCGTTTATATCAAGCAACCTCTTCTCTCCCGCCTCCTTGAGGTCAAAATTTAGCCACTTAATGGCCCAATAAGCTCTATGCTCCATTTCCACCGGAAGATGGCAAGACTTTCCATAGACCAACTTGTAAGGAGTGGTTCCAATTGGTGTCTTGAAGGCGGTCCTATATGCCCACAATGCGTCATTGAGCTTCATAGCCCAATCCTTTCTAGTCCTAGACACCGTCTTCTCAAGGATGGCCTTGATCTCCCGGTTGGAGATCTCCACTTGGCCACTAGTTTGGGGATGGTAAGGTGTTGCCACCTTGTGAGTCACCCCATACTTAGCCAAAAGCGCCCCAAAATTCCTATTGGTGAAGTGCTTTCCTCCATCACTAATGATCACCCTTGGTGTTCCAAACCTAGGGAAGATCACCCGGTTGAAGAACCACACTACCACCTTGGCATCATTTGTAGGAGAGGCGATTGCCTCCACCCATCTTGACACATAGTCCACCGCCAATAGGATGAAGAGATTTCCACTTGAAGAAGGGAATGGTCCCATGAAGTCCACACCCCACACATCAAATATTTCGACTTCTTGGATGTTGTTCAAGGGCATTTCATTCCTCCTTGAGATGTTGCCCGTCCTTTGGCAAGCATCACATGCCGCTATAAAACCTTGCACATCTCTAAACAAGTTAGGCCAATAGAAACCGGATTGCAACACCTTTGCACACGTTTTGTGTGAGCTAGCATGGCCTCCACATGGTAAGGAGTGACAATGCCGGATCACACTCTCTACTTCATCTTCCGGTATGCATCTTCTAAACATTCCATCTGGGCCTCTTTTAAACAAGAGTGGCTCACTCCAATAGTAATGTCTCACATCGTTGAAGAACTTCTTTCTTTGTGCATACGTCAATCCGGGAGGCACCTCCTCACACACTAAGTAGTTCACAATGTCGGCATACCATGGCTCATTTCCTCTAGACACTTGGAACAAGCATTCCTCCACCATTTGAAATTGCTCATCCCGGAATGAGTCATCAATTGGGATGTCATCTCTTTCAAGCTCTAATGGTGGGAGTCTACTAAGGTGATCCGCCACCGAGTTCTCAGATCCCTTCTTATCCCGTATTTCCAAATCGAACTCTTGAAGAAGAAGGATCCACCGAATCAACCTTGGTTTGGCATCCTTCTTTGTAAGTAGATAATGGATCGCAGCATGATCCGTATAAACTATGACCTTCGCTCCAACAAGGTATGAGCGGAACTTTTCAAATGCATACACCACCGCTAGCAACTCCTTCTCGGTGGTAGCATAATTGAGTTGGGCATCATCTAGCGTCTTGCTAGCATAATAAATGGCATGAGTGCGCCCATCTTTCCTTTGCCCCAAAACAGCCCCAACGGCTACATCGCTTGCATCACACATGATCTCAAACGGTAAACTCCAATCCGGAGGTTGCATGAAAGGTACGGAGATCAAGGCGTTCTTCAACCTACAAAAGGCCTCAAGACAATCTTTGGAAAAGACAAAATCAACATCCTTCATTAGTAGGTTAGTGAGAGGCTTAGAAATTTTAGAGAAATCTTGAATAAACCTCCGGTAAAAACCGGCATGCCCTAAGAAACTCCTTACCCCCTTCACCGAGGTAGGTGGCGGCAACTTCTCTATCATTTCAATTTTGGCCCTATCAACCTCAATGCCACGGTTAGACACCAAGTGTCCTAACACAATGCCTTCACTTACCATGAAGTGGCATTTTTCCCAATTCAAGACAAGATTTGTCTCCTCACATCTTTGCAATACTAATGACAAGTTAGCCAAGCAATTATCAAAGGAAGAACCATAAACAGAGAAATCATCCATAAACACTTCCATGATATTTTCTATGTATTCCGAAAAGATAGCCATCATACACCTTTGGAAGGTGGCGGGTGCATTACACAACCCAAATGGCATTCTCCTATATGCAAAAGTACCCCATGGACATGTAAAGGTTGTTTTCTCTTGGCCATCGGGGTGGATAGGGATTTGGAAGAATCCACTATAGCCATCTAGATAGCAAAAATGAGAGTGTTGAGCTAACCTTTCTAGCATTTGGTCAATGAAGGGGAGAGGGAAGTGATCTTTCCTAGAGGCCATGTTCAATTTCCTATAATCAATGCACATCCTCCACCCTGTAACCGTCCTAGTCAGGATTAGTTCATTGTTCTCATTAGTTACTACGGTCATCCCACCCTTCTTAGGAACTACATGAACGGGACTAACCCACTTACTATCCGAGATAGGGTAGATAATTCCCGCATCTAGCAACTTAATGATTTCTTTTTTGACCACCTCTTTCATTATGGGATTCAATCTCCTTTGATGTTCAATAGAGGGTTTGTGGTTATCTTCCATCATTATCTTATGCATGCACAAAGAAGGCTTAATGCCAACCAAATCATCAATAGTGTAGCCAATGGCTTTCCAATGCAATCTTAGTTCATGCAACAACTTAGCAAGTTCATCATCACTCAAGCATGCATTCACAATTACCGGATATGTAGAATTATCACCAAGAAAAGCATACTTTAAATGAGAGGGGAGGGGTTTGAGTTCAAGTTGAGGAGGACCTTTATTGATTGGAGACGATTCAAACAATGTTGGATGAGATGAATCCAAAGCAAATGAAGACTCCTCATGGCTCCTAAGAGCTTGACCATCATCAAGGACTGGTCCAGGGAAAACCACGGCTGGAAACACGGTTTGCTCAACTTCCACGGCCGTGGTTCTTGCTAAGCTTGCTTCTCGGAGTTGTCCAGAAAGTTTGACGTCCGTGGAAAATAAATCTCGGCCGTGGAACTTGCAGCTGTTCAACATCTCTTCGTGGCCTTCAAATCCAGCTCTTGGCTCCTCTTCCAATACTTCCAATGCCTTGATCTCCTCATTGCAAGCTTCCTCAACACTTTCCTCCATCATACTTAAGGTAAGAACCTTCTCTAAGGGATCCTTGATCAAGATCGAGCTCACAACTTCCCTAGATTTTTCTTGCTCGACTATGTTGAAGACATCTTCATCAAGGGTCGGTCCTTTCATCATTGTGGACAATTTAAATTTGATGTTCTCCTCTCCAATGTTGAAGGAGAGAGTTCCATTCTTGCAATCCACTAGGCATCCGGAGCTGGCTAGGAAAGGTCTTCCCAAGATGATGGGAACCGGATAGTCCGCCGGAATGTCCAAGACTACAAAATCGATTGGCACATAGAATCCTCCTAGTTGCACCGTGATGTCTTCTAGGATCCCAACTGGATGAGTGATAGAGCGATCCGCCATGTAGAGGGTCATCTTGACCGGTTTCGGCTCTCCTAGCCCAACCTTGTTGCAAAGTGCAAGCGGTATGATGCTTACACTCGCTCCAAGATCACAAAGGGCCTCGTACTTCACATCTCCCACTCCAATTGGGACACAAAAAGAGCCCGGATCTCTTAGCTTGGGAGGCATCTCCTCCTTCATTGTTTGGATAAATTCCGAGGATCTCTTGGTCATTCTTATCTCCCCATACTCCTCCAACTTCCTTTTGTTGGAGAGTATTTCCTTCAAAAACTTGCCATATGCCGGCATTCCTAAAATGGCATCCATGAACGGAATGTTAATATGTAATTTGGACATTAGTTCAAGGAACTTACCAAAGTGATTGTCCAAACGAGCTCTTGCTCTTGATTATGGGAACGGTAGTGGTGGCTTGTATGGAGGCGGTGCCACATAGGTTGGCTCTACATCCTTGCTCTTGCCTCCATCTTCTTGCAACCTTCCCTCTTCTACCACTACTTGCTTTCCCTTAGCATTGTCCTTGGGCAAAGGATCTTTCATACTCAACCCACTCCTCGTTGTAATAGCCAACACTTGGCCTCTTGGGTTGTCTTCAGTTTTTCCGGGAAGCTTTCCCGGATCTCTATGGGCTTCACCCGCCTTTTGGAACACTTGTGCTTCCAAAACTTTTTGAGCCTTTGAAATTGAAGTCACCGTGCTCTCAAGACCACTCAACCTTCCAAGCAATTGCTCAAACATTATTTCGGTTCTATCTTTTGGAGGTTGAGTAAATCCGGGTGGAGGTTCTTGTGAAGCTCTTGATGGTGGAGTTGTGCTTGTGGAGGAGGAAGGGTTCAAGGCTCCATCCGGGTTAGAGTAAGAAAATCCGGGATGGTTGTGGTTGGGCCGGTAATTGTTGAATTGCCGGTTGTTGTTAAAACTCCTTGGGCCTTGGTAATTGTTGAAGTTGCCCCTTCCCATATAATTCACATCCTCCTCCTTGGAATACAAGTTGGCTTGTGGAAGCACTTGAGGAGTTGCTTGGTTCCTCAAAGTTGTAGCACACAACTCCCTCAAGGACTTCAACTCGTTGTTGATGGCGTCAAGCTTGAAATTGCTCATGGTGACTTCACTCACCTCATATGCTCCCGCCTTTCTTCCTTCACTCTTCCTATGGGAGTATTTCTCAATCACTAGAGCTTGCTTCTCCACAAACTCCCAAGCTTCATCTACATGCTTCTCCATAAATGTCCCACCGGAAAGAGATTGGAGCTTGAATTGGCTATCTTCATCAAGTCCTTTGAAGTAGATCTCCAATAGCTCAATTTTCGGTATGCCATGGTGTGGACAATCAAGGAGAAGATCTTTGAACCTCTCCCAAGACTTGAATAGACTCTCTCTATCTTTCATCACGAAAGCATTGATCTTCCCTCTTAATTCGGTGGTCTTCGAAGGTGGGAAGAACTTAGTCAAAAACTCGGTTGTCATCTCCTCCCAAGTACCAACTCGCCCTTGTGGAATAGATTGATACCAAGCCAAGGCTTTATCCTTAAGAGAGAAGGAAAAAGCCCTAAGCTTGTGGTTGTTGCTCTCCAATCTTGGCGGTCTAAGAGTCTCCATCAAGATCTCATAATTCATCAAATGTTGATGAGGAGACTCTCCTTCCATCCCTCCAAATTGATTATGCCGGATCATTTGTAGAACTTGAGGGCGGAGCTCATAGTTGTGGGCTGCGGGATCTCCTAAGTTCACACCCGGACGGTGTGCTCTTTGTGCCGGATCCATACGTCTCCCTAGGGTTTGTGGCTCTTCAATGGCAATGGGCACAACCCTAACATTAGCCGCCGGCTGCGGTTGTGGTGGAGGAGGTGGAAGTTGTCGGCGATAAAGCTCTCCTTGAACAAGGGCTTGCCTAATCTCATCAATCTCCCTCCTAGTTGCCTCTTGCCTCTCATTGGCAAGTCTCCTTTCTTCCTCCAAGAGCTCATCTCTTAGCCTTATTTGCTCTAAGGCTTCATCCAATTCAGCTTGGAGGTCTCTTCCGGCCATCTCTTTTCCCTTTTTAATACTCTTGGATCTAGATCGAAGGGTTTTCTCCGGTTCGGGATCGAATGGAGCTAAATCCTTGCCACGAGATCTTCGCATACACCTAAAGAGTAATAGATGTCCTGAAAAGCAAAGACACAAACCAAAAAGAGATCAAAAGCAACAAGAAAGATCTACACTAGAAACAATCACAAAAATGACTCAATCTAGACCTAGTCCCCGGCAACGGCGCCAAAAACTTGTTACGCTAAGATCGTGATGCGCAAATGGGTTTTAAATTTATAACTCGAACTAAATCCTAAACTACCTGGCGAAACCCGCAGTGTACGGGACGTTTGTAGAAGGGATAGTATTCCGAGGTCGAACAGAAAGACTAAGGTGAAATTAATTCGATTTGTGATTGAGTTTAGTAAAGACTGATAACACGATTTATAACATAGTTTTAGGTGTACATTTAGATAGAATTCTCGCTCATTCATGCATGATCTAGCATTAGTTCAAGACGTTTCGCACCCAATTCACATATTTTGTCGAGATAGACGTCTTCACGGACTTGTGCGCGTTTTGTAGGTATTTCGGGAAGTTTAGGAGCTTAAACGATGTGTTTGAGGATCGTTCATTTAGATGGCACACCCTCGGACACACTAGGATACAAGCCAAGGGCTAAGGAGAACTCATGGAGCCTTGCCAACACAAGCCATGCACCAAATCACACCTTGATGATTCAAAGCGGAGTTTCTGCATAGAATCACGGTTCCCTGACGAACCACGGGCGTGGAAATGACCGTGGATTTTGCCAGATTCTCGTGACAGCTGTGCCACGACTCTCATGGCCAGCTCATGAAGGATTTGTTATAAATGTGGTCCTGCATGGGTTGTTGGAGGAGCTGGGGTAGTTTTGGGAGCAGCTCATCCATTATCCATTTTCAAAAAAAATATTCTCAAAAATCAAGAGGTTTTTCTAGGAAGGAATGTGCCAAAGAGAAGGAGAAGAATTCCATTGAAGAGGAGGAGAAGAACACACCATAGCTTTCTTGTATTTCGGATTTCGTTTTCTAGAGATTGTATGAGTCTTTGAACCTTCTTTTGGAAGGGTTGTAAGTGGTTCTAATTCTAATCTTCAGCTTGGTTTTGAATTAAATTCACTTGTTCATCTCTTTTCCTTCATTATCTTGCAATGGATGATTTGATTCTATGTTTGTTTGTCTCGATTTTTGTTATGAATGTTGTAGGCTGAATTGATGTGGTTCTAGGGTAAGGAAGGGATGGTTATGGCTAGAACTATGATAGGATGAACTTAGATTTACCTTTGGATGACTTTTGCTTATGAAGGTATTTTCTGTTAGAAATCACGGGTAGTTCTTGAAGAACCACGGCCGTGGTTTCGGTGGAACAAACCGTGATTTTCCCTGGTTCGAAGGACCTTGCCTTAGACTTATGGATTGTTGAAACCCTAAGTGTTTGCTGAGTTTAACCTATCCTAGGGTGACCTAGTGTAGTGACTAAGTGTTAGGAGAGACTTACCCGGTAATCCTTGCCCTTAGAATCTAAAATAGCAATCCTTAGGTAGTGGTGAGCCTAAAAAGCCGCCGTTGGATTAAATGTGCTAGGATAGTTGTTTAGGACTTCCCCTTCCAAGACTTACCCGGTAAGGATAGGTTAGATCCTTAATCAACAATCCGGTTTGTGTAGAATTCCTATCCTTAGGTTCTTAGAGACTTACCCGGTATTGAGACCTTAGGTGTGGACTAGTTGAACCATGAGACCTACCCGGTAATTGGTCCTCAATTTAGATACACTTAATCCCAACATATCATAGTTAATCCAAATAATGATTAGATAACTTGAGTTTTATGCCATAACCGGAATTTCCGACCTCTAGAATCCGTCTTTTATTCCCTTGATCATTACCTTGTCTCATTTGCTCATTTGTGCTGATTTTTAGTTTAGTTTCATTGGTTACTTTGCATGAATTGTGATCTTTGATTGATCACCAAAAAACGACCAAAAACAAATTGCGATTTTCATTTCTCGTTTCCCCCTTCCTCTAACCTTAGACCTTCACTAAACTTAATCACAAAACCGAATCAATTTCACCTTAGTCTTCGTGTTCGACCTCGGAATACTATCCATACTACAAACGTCCCGTACACTGCGGGTGCGCTAGAAGTTAGGATAAATATAACGAGTATAAATTTAAGGCTTATTGCGTGCACACTTTTTAGCGTAACAAGTTTTTGGCGCCGTTGCCGGGGACCTGGTCTAGATTGAGTCTATTTTGTGATTGTTTCTAGTGTAGATCTTTCTTGTTGCTTTTGATCTCTCTTTGGTTGGTGTCTTTGCTTTTCAGGACATCTATTACTCTTTAGGTGTATGCGAAGATCTCGTGGAAAGGATTTAGCTCCATTCGATCCCGAACCGGAGAAAACCCTTCGATCTAGATCCAAGAACATCCGAAAAGAGAGAGAGATGGCCGGTAGAAACCTCCAAGCTGAGTTGGATGAAGCCTTAGAGCAAATAAGGCTAAGAGATGAACTCTTGGAGGAAGAGAGGAGACTTGCCAATGAGAGGCAAGAGGAAACTAGGAGGGAGATTGAGGAGATTAGGCAAGCCCTTGTTCAAGGAGAGCTCAATCGCCGACAACCTCTGCCTCCTCCACCACCGATGGTACAACCGCAGCCGGCGGCCAATGTTAGGGTTGTTCCCATTGCTATTGAGGAGCCACAAACCCTAGGGAGACGTATGGATCCGGCGCAAAGAGCACACCGACCGGGTGTGAATCTAGGAGATCCCGCAACCCACAACTATGAGCTCCGCCCTCAAGTTCTACACATGATCCGGCACAATCAATTTGGAGGGATGGAAGGAGAGTCTCCTCACCAACATTTGATGAACTACGAGATTTTGATGGAGACTCTTAGACCGCCAAGATTGGAGAGCAACAACCATAAGCTTAGGGCTTTTTCCTTCTCTCTTAAGGATAAAGCCTTGGCTTGGTATCAATCTATTCCGCAAGGGCGAGTTGGTACTTGGGAGGAAATGACAACCGAGTTCTTAACCAAGTTCTTCCCACCTTCCAAGACCACCGAATTAAGGGGAAAGATCAATGCCTTCGTGATGAGGGATAGAGAAAGTTTGTTCAAGTCTTGGGAGAGATTCAAGGACCTTCTCCTAGATTGTCCTCACCATGGCATACCAAAAATTGAGCTATTGGAAATCTACTTCAACGGACATGATGAAGATAGCCAATTCAAGCTTCAATCCCTCTCTGGTGGGACTTTCATGGAGAAGCATGTAGATGATGCTTGGGAGTTTGTGGAGAAGCAAGCTCTAGTGATTGAGAAGTACTCTCATAGGAAGAGTGAAGGAAGAAAGGCGGGAGCATATGAGGTGAGCGAAGTCACCATGAGTAATTTCAAGCTTGACGCCATCAACAACGAATTGAAATCCTTGAGAGAGTTGTGTACTACAACCTTGAAGAGCCAAGCAACTCCTCAAGTACTTCCACAAGCTAACTTGTCTTCCAAGGAGGAGGATGTGAATTATATGGGAAGGGGCAACTTCAACAATTACCAAGGCTCAAGAAATTTCAACAACAACCGGCAATTCAACAATTACCGGCCCAACCACAACCATCCCGGGTTTTCATACTCTAACCCGGATGGAGCCTTGAACCCTCCCGCCTCCTCAAGCACAACCCCACCCCAAAGAGCTTCACAAGAACCTCCACCCGGTTTTCCTCAACCTTCAAAGGATAGAACCGAAGTCATGTTTGAGCAATTACTAGGAAGGTTGAATGGACTTGAGAGCACCGTGAATTCAATTTCTAAAGCTCAAAAGGTCTTGGAAGCACAAGTCTTTCAAAAGGCGGGTGAAGCACATAGAGATCCGGGGAAGCTTCCCGGAAGAACCGAAGATAACCCAAGAGGCCAAGTGTCGGCTATCACAACAAGGAGTGGGTTGAGTATGAAGGATCCTTTGCCCAAGGACCAAGCTAAGGGAAAGCAAGTAGTGGTAGAAGAGGGAAGAAGGCAAGAAGATGGAGGCAAGAGCAAGGATGTAGAGCCAACTTATGTAGCACCGCCTCCATACAAGCCGCCACTACCGTTCCCACAATCAAGAGCAAGAGCTCGTTTGGACAATCACTTTGGTAAGTTCCTTGAACTAATGTCCAAGTTACATATTAACATTCCGTTCATGGATGCTATCTTAGGAATGCCGGCATATGGGAAATTTTTGAAAGAAATACTCTCCAACAAAAGGAAGTTGGAGGAGTATGGGGAGATAAGGATGACCAAGAGATCCTCGGAATTGATCCAAACCATGAAGGAAGAAATGCCTCCCAAGCTAAGGGATCCGGGTTCCTTTTGCGTCCTAATAGGAGTGGGAGATGTGAAGTACGAGGCCCTTTGTGATCTTGGGGTGAGTGTAAGCATCATACCGCTTGCACTTAGCAACAAGGTCGGGTTAGGAGAGCCAAAGCCGGTCAAGATGACCCTCTATATGGCGGACCGCTCCATCACTCATCCGGTTGGGATTCTAGAGGACATTCCGGTGCAACTAGGAGGATTCTACGTGCCTATTGATTTTGTAGTGTTGGACATTCCGGCGGATTATCCGGTTCCTATCATCTTAGGAAGACCTTTCCTAGCTACTTCCGGTTTCCTAGTGGATTGCAAGAATGGGACTCTCTCCTTCAACATAGGGGAAGAGAGCATCAAGTTCAAGCTTTCCACAATGATGAAAGGGCCAACCCTTGATGAAGATATCTTCAACTTAGTCGAGCAAGAAGAGTCTAGAGAGATTGTGAGCTCGATCTTGATCAAGGATCCTTTGGAAAAGGTTCTCACCTTAAGCATGATGGAGGAAGGTGTTGAAGAGGCCTGCAATGAAGAGATCAAAGCTTTGGAAGCTTTGGAAGAGGAACCAAGAGTTGGATTTGAAAGCCACGAAGAGGTAGTAAACAGCTGCAAGTTCCACGGTCGAGATTTACAAACCACGGCCGTCAAACTTTCTGGACAACTCCGAGAAGCAAGCTTGCAAAGAACCACGGCCGTGGAAGATGAGCAACCCGTGTTTCCAACCGTGGTTTTCCCTGAATCAGCTCTTGATGATGAAGCTTTTAGGAGCCATGGGGAGTCTTCCCTTGCTTTGGATTCATCTCATCCAATCTTAGTTGGATCTTCTTCAACCGAAAAAGGTCCTCCCTCACTTGAACTTAAACCCCTTCCCTCTCATTTAAAGTATGCATTTCTTGGTGATAATTCTACATATCCGGTGATTGTTAATGCATGCTTGAGTGATGATGAACTTACTAAGTTGTTGCATGAACTAAGATTGCATAGGAAGGTCATTGGTTATACTATTGATGATTTGGTTGGCATTAAGCCATCTTTGTGCATGCATAAGATAATGATGGAAGATAACCACAAACCCTCTATTGAACATCAAAGGAGATTGAATCCTATAATGAAAGAGGTGGTCAAAAAGGAAATCATTAAGTTGCTAGATGCGGGAATTATCTATCCTATCTCGGATAGTAGGTGGGTTAGCCCCGTTCATGTAGTACCTAAAAAGGGTGGAATGACGGTAGTAACTAATGAGAATAATGAACTAATACCGACTAGGACGGTTACGGGGTGGAGAATGTGCATTGATTATAGGAGATTAAACATGGCCTCTAGGAAAGATCATTTCCCCCTCCCCTTCATTGACCAAATGCTAGAAAGGTTAGCTCAACACTCTCATTTTTGCTATTTAGATGGGTATAGTGGATTCTTCCAAATCCCTATCCACCCCGATGACCAAGAGAAAACCACTTTTACATGTCCATGGGGTACCTTTGCATATAGGAGAATGCCATTTGGGTTGTGTAATGCACCCGCCACCTTCCAAAGGTGTATGATGGCTATCTTTTCGGAATATATAGAAAATATCATGGAAGTGTTCATGGATGATTTCTCTGTTTATGGTTCTTCTTTCGATGATTGCTTGGCTAACTTGTCATTAGTGTTGCAAAGATGTGAGGAGACAAATCTTGTCTTAAATTGGGAAAAATGCCACTTCATGGTAAGTGAAGGGATTGTGTTAGGACACTTGGTGTCTAACCGTGGCATTGAGGTTGATAGGGCTAAGATTGAAACGATAGAGAAGTTGCCACCACCTACCTCGGTGAAGGGGGTAAGGAGTTTCTTAGGGCATGCCGGTTTTTACCGGAGGTTTATTCAAGACTTCTCTAAAATTTCTAAGCCTCTCACTAACCTACTAATGAAAGATATTGATTTTGTTTTTTCCAAGGATTGTCTTGAAGCTTTTTGTAGGTTGAAAAACGCCTTGATCTCCGCACCAATCATGCAGCCTCCGGATTGGAGTCTACCATTTGAGATCATGTGCGATGCAAGTGATGTGGCCGTTGGAGCCGTTTTAGGGCAAAGGAAAGAAGGGCGCACTCATGCTATTTACTATGCTAGCAAGACGCTAGATGATGCCCAACTCAACTATGCTACCACCGAGAAGGAGCTATTGGCAGTGGTGTATGCATTTGAGAAGTTCCGCTCATACCTTGTTGGAGCGAAGTTCATAGTCTATACGGATCATGCGGCGATCCGTTATCTACTTACCAAGAAGGATGCCAAACCAAGGTTGATTCGGTGGATCCTTCTTCTTCAAGAGTTTGATTTGGAAATACGAGATAAGAAGGGATCCGAGAACTCCGTGGCGGATCACCTTAGTAGACTCCCACCATTGGAGCTTGGGAAAGACAACATCCCGATAGATGATTCATTCTGGGATGAACAATTGCAAATGATGGAGGAATGTTTGTTCCAAGTGGCTAGAGGAAGTGAGCCGTGGTACCCCGACATTGTGAACTACTTGGTGTGTGAGGAAGTGCCTCCTGGACTTACATATGCACAAAGGAAGAAGTTCTTCAACGATGTAAGGCATTACTATTGGAGTGAGCCACTTCTATTCAAGAGAGGCCCGGACGGGGTGCTTAGAAGATGCATACCGGAGGATGAAGTGGAGAGTGTGATCCGGCATTGCCACTCCTTACCATGCGGAGGCCATGCTAGCTCACACAAAACATGTGCAAAGGTATTGCAATCCGGTTTTTATTGGCCTAACTTGTTTAGAGATGTGTAAGGTTTTGTAGTGGCATGTGATGCTTGCCAAAGGACGGGCAACATCTCAAGGAGGAATGAAATGCCCTTGAACACATCCAAGAAGTTGAGATTTTTGATGTATGGGGTGTAGATTTCATGGGACCATTCCCTTCTTCATGTGGCAATCTCTACATCCTATTGGCGGTGGACTATGTGTCAAGATGGGTAGAGGCAATCGCCTCTCCTACGAATGATGCCAAGGTGGTAGTGCGATTCTTCAACCGGGTGATCTTCCCTAGGTTTGGAACACCAAGGGTAATCATTAGTGATGGAGGGAAGCACTTCACAAATAGGAACTTTGGAGCACTTTTGGCCAAATATGGGGTGACTCATAAGGTGGCAACACCCTACCATCCCCAAACTAGTGGTCAAGTGGAGATCTCCAACCGAGAGATCAAGGCCATCCTCGAGAAGACGGTGTCTAGGACAAGGAAGGATTGGGCTATGAAGCTCGATGACGCACTATGGGCGTATAGAACCGCCTTCAAGACGCCAATTGGAACCACCCCCTACAAGTTGGTCTATGGCAAGTCTTGCCATCTTCCGGTAGAAATGGAGCATAGAGCTTATTGGGCCATTAAGTGGCTAAATTTTGACCTCAAGGAAGCGGGAGAAAAGAGGTTGCTTGACATCAATGCCCTTGAGGAGCTCCGGTTGGAAGCTTATGAGAATGCCCGGATCTACAAGGAGAGAACCAAAAGGTGGCATGACAAGAGGATCGTTCCAAAGGAGTTAAGTGAAGGAGATCTTGTCCTCCTCTTCAACTCAAGGCTAAGGCTCTTTCCCGGAAAGCTCAAATCAAGATGGACCGGTCCATATATAGTGAAGAAGATCTTTCCCCATGGAGCTATTGAAATAGGAGGGGAGCATTGTGGAAATTTCAAGGTGAATGGGCATCTCTTGAAGAAGTATATTCCGGGAGCCCCGGTAGACATGATTGCCCCGCTTCACCTCGAATAGACGCTCCCGAGTTTGGTCAAGCTAATGACCTTAAAGAAGCGCTTGGTGGGAGGCAACCCATTGGTAATTTTTTTCCTTTTCATTTTTGCTTAGATTTTTCTGTTTTTGTGTGCTTTGTGTGTGTTTTGTCTACCTTCGTGTGTGTGCTAGAGCATTAGTGGCATTGGAAGCCTCTCTTGGCAATGGAAATGATGATGATGACACCCTCACCAATTATGGGTGGAGCGGACGCGGAACTTGGACGGCTAGCGGTGCCTAGCGCGGGTTCCGAAGCTTTGAAGGATGCTTAGAGCTCTCTACCATGGTTGAAAGGATCATCCAACATCAATTCACTTGAGAATTCCCAAATACCAAAGCAAACAATTTTATATTGTGAGAACCTTCTTTCACTCTCTCTACTTCATTTACACATTGGGGACAATGTGTTTCTAAGTATGGGGTGGGGTTTGCATGATGAGCATCTAGGATAGGTTAATATTTGCACATGTCTTGCATTGTACATACACATTCCAAAAAAAAAAAAAAAAAAAGAAAAAAAAATCAGAAAATTTAAATTTTTTTTGTGCTTTCTAGGCTTGGATATGATCCTAATGATGAAACTTGTCTTGTGATTGGCTATGAATGGCCTTATGTGTTAAATTGATAAATGCATATGTAGACTTGAACTACTTCTCTTAAATTATATGAATGACTTGTGATCATGATGATTGCCTAGAATGGATTGAGTATTGAAAGTCGAAATTACATGATAGTTCTTGCATACCATTTAGGAATGAATGAGGCATTTCATCTTTCTCTACCTCTCATCTTGATCATGATTGCTTGAGCACCTCAATTGATATAAAATCGACCTCCTTTAAACCCATCCGGGAATAGGAGCATGCTAGTGTGTTGAAATGTGCGAAAAGCGAGTGCGGGGTGAAGATGTAATGAAAAGAATGTCATGAATGAAATGCTGAAATTATTGTGGAAGTGTAGCCAAAATATAGGTTTGGGGGCGTTGGTTTAAATGACAAGTAACTCGGTACACTTCACATAATCGGGTGTTGGTGCCTTGCCAAAGTCAAATGAACCAATAGCCCTAACGAGCTTTGGTATGTGTGCCCGGTGTGGATGCACCTCGAAAAAGAGAAAAAGCCCGAGGATGGCTAATCACCGAGGTTTCGGCTATTGTACACCAATGCCATTGTCTCAAAAATAAGTTAAAAGAAAAAAAAAGAAAAGAAAGCAAGATAGGGAAAAATATACACTTGGGGGAAGTTGATCGAGGACAAGGATGTGGAGTTAGTTCCATTCCCGGATTAGCATCACATAACCTAGAGAATCCCCCGCCCAATTGCAACGTTTCTTGGCCTTTTATGTCACAAGCCCTTATGACCTACTTGCATGTTTGTAAGACTTAGTAATCTAGATTGGATAGACTCTTGATCTTCTTGACCTCTTCATCTTCACATTTCATGCATGCTTTTGAATTAAGTACAATTGTCTTTCCATGCCCTTATTGTTTGATACATAATTGCTTATCCAATTGCCATTGATCATGACTATGAAGGTGATCCAATAGTAGAAGCACAAACCCAAAGAGATTTTACCATATTTCTGCATACATAAATCATGTCATCTTCTAGTCTATATATGAGAATTTGCTCGGGGACGAGCAAACCTTAAGTATGGGGTATTTTGATAACACGATTTATAACATAGTTTTAGGTGTACATTTAGATAGAATTCTCGCTCATTCATGCATGATCTAGCATTAGTTCAAGACGTTTCGCACCCAATTAACATATTTTGTCGAGATAGACGTCTACACGGACTTGTGCGCGTTTTGTAGGTATTTCGGGAAGTTTAGGAGCTTAAACGATGCGTTTGAGGATCGTTCATTTAGATGGCACACCCTCGGACACACTAGGATACAAGCCAAGGGCTAAGGAGAACTCATGGAGCCTTGCCAACACAAGCCATGCACCAAATCACAGCTTGATGATTCAAAGCGGAGTTTCTACATAGAATCACGGTTCCCTGACGAACCACGGCCGTGGAAATGACCGTGGATTTTGCCAGATTCTCGTGACAGCTGTGCCACGACTCTCATGGCCAGCTCATGAAGGATTTGTTATAAATGTGGTCCTGCATGGGTTGTTGGAGGAGCTGGGGTAGTTTTGGGAGCATCTCATCCATTATCCATTTTCAAAAAAAATATTCTCAAAAATCAAGAGGTTTTTCTAGGAAGGAAAGTGCCAAAGAGAAGGAGAAGAATTCCATTGAAGAGGAGGAGAAGAACACACCATAGCTTTCTTGTATTTCGGATTTTGTTTTCTAGAGATTGTATGAGTCTTTGAACCTTCTTTTGGAAGGGTTGTAAGTGGTTCTAATTCTAATCTTCAGCTTAGTTTTGAATTAAATTCACTTGTTCATCTCTTTTCCTTCATTATCTTGCAATGGATGATTTGATTCTATGTTTGTTTGTCTCGATTTTTGTTATGAATGTTGTAGGCTGAATTGATGTGGTTCTAGGGTAAGGAAGGGATGGTTATGGCTAGAACTATGATAGGATGAACTTAGATTTACCTTTGGATGACTTTTTCTTATGAACGTAGTTTCTGTTAGAAATCACGGGTAGTTCTTGAAGAACCACGGCCGTGGTTTCGGTGGAACAAACCGTGGTTTTCCCTGGTTCGAAGGACCTTGCCTTAGACTTATGGATTGTTGAAACCCTAAGTGTTTGCTGAGTTTAACCTATCCTAGGGTGACCTAGTGTAGTGACTAAGTGTTAGGAGAGACTTACCCGGTAATCCTTGCCCTTAGAATCTAAAATAGCAATCCTTAGGTAGTGGTGAGCCTAAAAAGCTGCCGTTGGATTAAATGTGCTAGGATAGTTGTTTAGGACTTCCCCTTCCAAGACTTACCCGGTAAGGATAGGTTAGATCCTTAATCAACAATCCGGTTTGTGTAGAATTCCTATCCTTAGGTTCTTAGAGACTTACCCGGTAATGATATCTTAGGTGTGGACTAGTTGAACCATGAGACCTACCCGGTAATTGGTCCTCAATTTAGATACACTTAATCCCAACATATCATAGTTAATCCAAAGAATGATTAGATAACTTGAGTTTTATGCCATAACCGGAATTTCCGACCTCTAGAATCCGTCTTTTATTCCCTTGATCATTACCTTGTCTCATTTGCTCATTTGTGCTGATTTGTAGTTTAGTTTCATTGGTTACTTTGCATGAATTGTGATCTTTGATTGATCACCAAAAAACGACCAAAAACAAATTGCGATTTTCATTTCTCGTTTCCCCCTTCCTCTAACCATAGTCCTTCACTAAACTTAATCACAAAACCGAATCAATTTCACCTTAGTCTTTGTGTTCGACCTCGGAATACTATCCATACTACAAACGTCCCGTACACTACGGGTGCGCTAGAAGTTAGGATAAATATAACGAGTATAAATTTAAGGCTTATTGCGTGCACACTTTTTAGCGTAACAAAGACCTAGGTTGAAAGAAAAGAAAGAAATAAAGAAATGAAAATCTCAAATGTTTTTGGTTGGTTTTTGGTGATCAATCAAAGATCACAATTCATGCAAAGTAAACAATCGAACTAAACTATGAATCAACACAAATAAACAAACTAAACAAGATAATGATCAAGGAAAGAAAAAACGGATTCTAGGGGTTGGAAGTTCCGGTTATGGCTTTGGACTCAAGCTATCTAATCATTCCCTGGATTAACTATGATATGTTGGGATTTAGCGTTTCTAGATTTGGATCAATTACCGGGTAGGTCTCATGGTCCAACTAGTCCATTCCTAAGGTCTCATCACCGGGTAAGTCTCTAAGAACCTAAGGGTAGGAATTCTACACAAACCGGATTGTTGGCTAGGGGTCTAACCTATCCTTACCGGGTAAGTCTTGGGAAGGGAAGTCCTAAACAACTATCCAAGCACACCTAATCCAATGACGGCTTATTAGGCTCACCACTACCTAAGGTTTGTTATCTTGGAATCTAAGAGTAAGGATTACCGGGTAAGTCTCTCCTAACACTTAGTTGCTAACACTAGGTCACCCTAGGGTAGATTAAACTCAACAACACTTAGGATTTCAACATCTAACAATCTAAGGCAAGATCCATCGAACCAGGGAAAATCACGGTTTGTTCTACCTAAACCACGGTCGTGATTAGGCAAGAACTACCCGTGATTTCTAACAGGAGCTACGTTCATGCACACAAGTCATCCAAAGATAAATCTAAGTCCGTCCTATCATAGCCCTAGCCATAACCATCCTTTCCTTACCCTAGAACCACATCTATTTAGCCTACAACGTTCATAATAGAAATCGAAACAAACAAACATAAAATTATGACATCCATTTGCAAGATGATGAAGGGAAAGAGATGAACAAGTGAACTAAAACAAAACCAAGCTGAAAATAGAATTAGAGTAACTCACAATCCTTCCAAAAGAAGGTTCAAATGATTCATACAACTCTTAGAAATAGACTCCGGAATTCTTCAATACAAAACTATCAAGTGTGGTAATGGTGTGTGTTCTTCTTCTCTTCCTCAATGGAGCTCTTCTTCTTCCTCTTTGACACTTTCCTTCCTAGAAAGACTTCTTGTTGAGAGAATATTTTTGTTAGAGGATAATGGATAATGGAGAGCTGCTCCAAGATACTCCTCTCAGCCAATGAAGGACCACTTTTATAACAAATTTTGCATGAACTGGCCATGAGAGTCGTGGCACAGCTGTCACAAGAATCTGGCAAAATCCACGGGTGATTCCACGGCCGTGGAGTGTCAGGGAACCGTGATTTGCTCCTGAAACTTCGCTTTGGATCATTAAGCTATGATTTGGTGCATGGCTTGTGTTGGCAAGGCTCCATGAGTCCTCCTTAGCCTTTAGCTTGTGTCCTAATGAGTCCGAGGGTGTGTCGTCTAGATGAACGATCCTCAAACGTATCGTTTTAGCTCCTAAATTTCCCGAAATACCTACAAAGCAACGCACAAGTCCGTGTAGACGTCTATCTCGACAAAGTACGTGAATTGAGTGCAAACGTCATGAACTAGTGCTAAACTATGCATTAATGAGTGAGAAATCTATCTAAATGATTACCTAAAACTAAGCACTAAATCGTGTTATCAATCATAGCGGACAACGTGAATTCAATGTTCTCGTCACCAATATCGAAGGAGAGTCTGACGTTCAACCATACTTCTGGAAGTTGCAGGCAATAGTCTTCGAAGGATAATTGGAACCGGATAATCTACAAGAATGTATAACAACACAAAGTCTATAGGAACATAGAACTTACCGAGTTGTACGGTAATATCTTCAAGGATTCCCATCAGATGCGTTATCGACCTATCCACCATGTACAATGTCATCTTGACGGGTCTTGGCTTTCCAAGTCCAATTTTCTTACACAATGCAAGTGGAACAATGCTCACACTTGCTCCAACATCACACAAGGCTTCATAAGTCACCTCTCCAAGGCCAATAGCTAGGAACACAAAAAGATCCTGGATCCCTTAATTTTGGCGGCATCTCTTCGTTCATAGTTTGGATGAGTTCCGATGACCTTTTAGTCATCCTCACTTCTCCAATATCTTCTACCTTCCTCTTTTTAGAGAGGATGTCTTTCAAGAATTTCCCATAAGCGGGCATACCTACAATGGAATCCATGAACGGAATATTAATATGCAATTACTCATGAGTTCAAGAAACTTACCAAAGTGCTTGTCAAGGCACGCTCTTGCACGAGATTGTGGGAATGGAAGTGGTGGTTTGTATACCGGAGGAGGTACATAGACTGGTTCTTGATCCTTATCCTTCTCAACTAGTTTCAGATCTTCCTCAAGTATCAATTGCTTTCCTTTATCAATATTATTGGCAATGGCTCATTGGTCTTCAATCCGCTTCTAGTGGCAATAGCCATCACTAGCCCCTTAGTATTATTCGTAGTCTTTCCGCGAAGCTTCCCTGGATCTCTAGGAGCGTCTCCCGCTTTGCTGAACACCTGATTTTCAAAGCTTTTTGAGACTTATAAATAGAAGTAATGGTGCTCTCCAATCCGCTCAACCTCCCCATCAACTGATCAAACATTGCCTCTGTGAAATCCTTTGGAGGTTGATTGAATCCCGGTGGAGCTTCTTGAGCTTTTGGTGGTGGAGTTTTGACTAGTAGATGAGGGTGGATTTATTTCTCCATCCGGATTCGAGTAAGAGAATCCCAAATTATTGTGATTAGGGTGCCAGTTATTTCATCCATGAAAATTCCTGTTGTTGTTGAAATTCCTTGGCCCTTGATAGTTTCCTCTACCCATGTAGTTAACATCTTGCTCCTTAGCCGACAATCTAGCTTGTGCTGGTCCTTGTGTTTGCGATTTCAACAACTCTTTGAAGCTATAACCTTATTGTTAAGAATATCAAGCTGAATACTATTAGTAGTTGTTGGACTTACCTCATAGACTCCGCGTCTCCGGAGTCTCTCATCCACTCTCCTATGGGAATACTTCTCAATGAATAATGCTTGCTTCTACACGAATTCCCACGCTTCATCATTCGGCTTCTCCATGAAAGTCCCTCCAATAAGGGACTGAATCTTGAAATGAGTTTCCTCATCCAAACCCATAAAAATTAAGTCTCCAAAAGCTCGATCTTTGGTATCCCATGATGAGGACAATCTAGCAAAAGGTCTTTGACCTTTCCGTTGACTTGAACAGGGTTTCCTTATCCTTCATCACAAAAGCGTTGATTTTACTTCTTAGTTTTGTAATCTTCGATGATGGAAAAAAATTTGGTGAGGAAATCAGTAGTCATCTCCTCCCAAGTGCTAACTCTCCCAAAAGGTAATGGTTGATACCATGCAAGAGCCTTCTCCTTCAAAGAAAAGGAAAATCCTCTCAACTTGTGATTGTTGTTCTCTAGTTTTGGAGGCCTCAATGTATCCATCAGTATCTCATAATTCTACAAGTGCTAGTGTGCAGACTCTCCCTCTAATCCTCCAAATTGATTCTAATGGATCATTTAAAGAACTCGTGGACGGAGCTCATAATCATGTGCGTCTGGATCTCCAAGGTTTATGCCCAGACGGCGTACTCGTTCAGCTTGATCTATCCTTTTCCCAAGCATTTGCGGCTCTCCCACAAATGGATCAACTCGAACATTCCTCACCGGATTGTGAGGTATAGTTGTTGGTGCAACGGGTGGTGGTGCATCTACTCAAGCGTTTCCCCTTCTTTCTAGGAGCAATTGCCTCACATTAGCTTGCACCTCACCAAATTCTGCTCTAATGGCATTTTCTCTTTCTCGTGTAGCTGCTCCTTCTACAACTAAGGCTTCATCTCTAATCCTTACTTGCTCCAAAGCATTTTCTAATTCAACTTGAAGGTCTCTATAAACCAAAGTAATCTTAGCTTCCCTTAGTCTCGTTTTGTAAGTATTCTCCAGTTTAGGGTCGTGTGGAAATACTTTCTTGCCGGAACGAGAAGTTAACATAAACCTAAATAGAAGGGAACTCCTCCAAGAACAACTCAAACATAAAGATCAATAGCAAAAGCAAAACTCTAACCTAGACAACCAAAATAACAGCTTGGTCTAATCCAATTCCCTAACAACGGTGGCAAAAGCTTGTTCACTCTCAAACGTGTGTGAATATGAATGAAAATAAGCTCTAAATTTATACCAGAAATAAAATCCAAGCAAATAAGCGAAACCGCAATGTATAGATCAATTGCAACAAATAGCAAAAATTCTAGGGTCGATCACATGGACTATGGTGAAATCAATCAGTATCAAATCAAATCTAGGAAAGATCTTGCAAATATCAATAAACAAAAGAAATGAAAACAACGAATGTATGATAATCAAGAAAGAATGCAGATCCTAGAGATCAAGGTATCCTGTTGTGGTTTTCGATTTAAGACTTCTAAAGATCTATGGACAAGGATGGAATTTCTAAGGAAAGGTGTTTCTAAGGTGTGATAGATTATGGGGGAGGTCTCACTATCCACTATTCCCAAACCAAAGGTCCTATTACCGGGTAAGTCTCAAGGATCTAAGGAACAGAAGTGTAATCTCAAACCAACAACTCAACCTAAGGGAATAGAACTAACCTTTACCGGGTAAGTCTCAGGCTAGCTCACAAAGGCTAGATAAAGGCACACTCAATCCTAATAAAGGATAAACCTTTATTAGATAGAACTCATCATCGTTGGCAACTAACAAAGGGGATCACCTGGTAAGACTCTTACCAAGCTTACATATAAGCTTGAAAAGCTGAAAAGGCTAATTTTTGGGAAATATATAACCTAAGCTTAAGGATATATCATGAACGGATAAAAAGGGAAAATGTCAGGTTGTTCTTGCCCAAATCTCGGCCGAGATTCCTGAGAACAGACCGAGATTCGGTAACTACGTAGGTCAAAACCACCCTTCAGGTTCCAATCTAACTTAAAGGTTCATTCTATCATCATCCATACGACAATCATCTACTAATCACCCTAGAATCGCAAGGATTCTAGCCAACAACACACGTATTCATATCAACAAGGGTATAAGATAACAAACAAGTCATAAAACCAAAATAACCAAGAACTAAGTATCTCCCTTCAAAATTGTAGTCAAACAGCAATAAAGGTTCAATCTTGTGTTCAAAAAATGAAATCTAGCAACTAAGTATCTCCCTTCAAAAATCCTCTTCAATCTTCTCCCCAAAGTGTTGTAGCTAACAATTAAATCTTGTATTACTTGATTGTTGTAATCTTCTCTCGAACTATTGTGGAATGCTTCTCTCTAGCATGTGACGTCTTTTCTCTGTGTTTCGGACATGTCTCTAGCTGCACCATCCTCTCCTTTTAATAATAAAAATTAGGGTTTAACCTCCTGGCCATGGGCCATTTTTTCAACATATCTTGGGCGACAATAATCTCGGCCGAGATTTATCTTGTTTCAATTGAGATTATTCTCTGTTACGTGTTCTCCCTTAGCTCTTTGCTTTCAATCCTTTTGTATCTTCCATTTGATGATCTTTTGATATCCTTTTAAGCTCCAATGTGCTCCATTGTGATCTCCTTATGATGCCTTGTACTTCCATGCTCTCTTTTGATCTAAAATCCATAGTAATGCCTATAATTGCAACAAATCTATGTGTAACACCCCAAATTCTGAGAACTCGGGGAGCTACTGGTTAGGACCTCACAACGGGTCCCGACCATAGTTTGACAACAAATTTACATGGATCTTACAACAAGACACAAAAGTATTTAAAACATTTGAAAACTGTAAACAATATATACATGGAGAATATGTACCAGCCTTACAAGAAAAGCTACTAAAATGATGCATATGAAGAACAGAAGACATCCCCGTCCCCAACTAAATGAGTACGTGGACCCGGCTGACCATTTCCTCCGGATCTCTCTACAACTGTCTTAAACTGCAAGGCATCTACAAGCGGTATAAAACCGTTAGCTAACATTCTATGCATAAGTATAAAGGTAAAAGCACAAACACACAACATACACAATCAACATGCAACACTCAATCCTTTTATTATCTTTAATTAGGTGATAGGTTATTACTAATGATACTTATTTTGTGACACGAGGGATTCCCAAACCTCGCCCTGTCCCCGTTTACCAACGCGGAATGGTGCTAATGCATCTGACCGTCTACCGGACTGGGCTGGTCGCAGGGAACCTCCTAGACTCTCGGAAGAGCTAGGCAGATGATGTCATGACCCGTTATCATACACTTGGGTCAATTACGTAAATAATAAAGTCGGCCTAATCCGGTTTCGTTGTTTATCATAACTAACAAACACCACTCATACACATTACACTCATACAAGAAGCCAGTTAAGTAAGTCCGTGGACTTACCTGAATCAGATCTCGACTCCCAATTCGCAAATCGATCTGTATAGTAGGAATTCAGTGGCCTATCAAAGGAGGCAAGTGTATCAGCAAACTTTCTGGGTGGTTAGAAGTCTAAGACTTCTAAGATAGTAAGTCTTAATAGAACGGACTTGATTACAGTATTAATTTATGGTAAAATGACTATTTTACCCTTGGTCTCGAAACTTCCAAAAATTCCCTAATTCATGCCTAAACTCTTATTTGAGACTAAAGAGTCATATTCTAACTCCTAAAGATGAGTTTGGTTACAAACTGACAATTTACCCATTTCCTTATTTTCGAAAACATCGTTAAGGTCCAACTTCGGCTTCAAATATAAAATTCGAATAATCTTATAAAATTCCGAAATAATTTCCTAGATCATCTATGATATCTCATCTACTCCTAGGAGCAAGAATTTCTTAAAACTGTTCAACCATCACTTCTACAAAAATTTCCAAAGTTGGTTACAACACTTAACAAACAACACATTGTCTTAATCTTGAAAAATCATAACTCCTAAACTACTCGCTGGATTTATCCCAAATTTTGATATATTCTACTATAAAATCTTATCTCTAATATATTCAAAAGTCAGCCACAAAGGAGATCAAAATCCTATTTAAAACTATCTCACAAAACCGAATTTCAGCACAACAGAAAACTGCTTACGACTCAATCTTTGAAAAATCATAAATCCCAAACCACTAGCTGGATGCCTCTCAAATTTTAATATGTTCTACAACAATATGTCAACTATATCATATCCAAAATTCAAGCCCAATAGAGATCAAGAGCTTATTCAAAACCATCTCACAAAACATCATCACTTGCTGTTTTCCCCAACACTCAGCACATATATACAAAACACAATAACTCTCAAACCGTAACCCCAATTCCTCTAAAATTTTAGTATGCTCTACTATGCAATACCGTCTATTAAATATCCGAAAACAAACAAAAAATAATCAGTTTAGCATACCTAACTCTGGCCCAGAAGTTGGATCCTCGACACAGTTTCGAAAATTCCGAAAAAGGCTGAAACTTCACAGATCTACAGATAGTAACTCCAAGTCAGGTTAAGGGAGGTTTAAATCTCGATCAGGATCTGAGGAAGAAGGGAAGTAGGAGAGGAGAAGGAAGTCTAGACTCACCTTGGTCCGTAAGCAGTCGAGGTCGAAGGAGTAGCTGCTTTGGCCGGGCTCTTCGAGTGCGCTGCTGTTGCAAGTTGTGTAGCCAGATGGGAGATTGTCGACTATAGCTGTTGAACGTCTCCTCCCCTGCTGCTTCCTTTCCTCGAAATTTTCTGCGTCTGGGATTGTTGAAGAATGTGTGCCGAAGTGAAGATCTGGCGAGAAGGCAAGGAATCAGAAGAAGGAGCAAGAAGGCAGAGGGTCTCGTTTAGATGGCAGGAGAGGCGATATGGCCTTGCTGTTGAAGGAAGGGAATAAACTTCAGCATGATTTCCGGTAGTTACTGCATACCTCTCAGCCGTTACGTGAAGCATAAGGAGGAGAAGAGAAGCGGTTGTACGTGGGATGGACGTCTCACTGGGCCGCTTGGCTAGCTCCCGGTTGGGCTGAAACAAAGAGTGTGGGCTGAGGTAAGGCAAGGCTGGCTGAAAACAAGAGAGAAAGTGGGCTGAGGTAAGGCAAGAAAGGTGGGCTGAATAGTTTGTCAAAAACCTGTCAAAACTCGTCATGGCCTTGTCAGGTCCATGAATGAGTTTGTCACAGGTTTGTCGGGCTTTGTCATGGTCTCGTCTCAGCTTAGTCGTGATCTCGTCACAGCTTTTCATGATCTCGTCTAAAGTCATCGATAAGAATGAATTATAATAACTAGGGTTTGATATAAATATATCATTTTATGTGAATTTAATTCTACATAAAATGATAAATAATTATAAGAATTAGAGCTTGATATAATTTTATCATTTTATGTGAATTAAATTCTACATAAAATGATAAAATTCGTGGAGAAAGAAATTCTAGATAGAATGGAAAACCGTCAACGGCTCGAAGTCCGATTTGCTTCGGAATTAAACGGAACGAAAATTCCGGATATTACATCAGTACCCCTTAAAATAAGTTTCGTCCCGAAACTTAGAACATGGTATTTAATCAGACGACTTCCCTACATAAACTTGTTTATCCTAGTTTCACTAAATTTTAATTTCGTTTTCTAAACCCCTCTAACCCTATTAAAGCGTAACGAAAAATCCGGTCGTTACATCAGATCACCCTAAAAATAAGTTTCGTCCCGAAACTTAGGGTAAGACAATCCTGATCGGCCTTTAAGGCACCAACTTGGTGTGTTTGATCACTATGCAAAAGTCTCGTCGTTTCCACATCTAAGTATCCCGCACATCAAGGTTACCAAAAGAACACATCACTAACTAACACTCAATCATGAAATAAACAAGCAGTCAAACAATATCGCACATACAAGGTCAAGCCCTAACTCGTCACTCCCGAGGTTACAACTATCGCTACATGGATCTTTGAAAGGTTACGTCTCTTACTATCTCCAATCTTAGGTAGCCTTATCGGAGTTTCATAAAACCACTAAATCTTAAATCTTTTCAGGTACTTAGATCACAAGCGTATGTTACCACGTTCTAGAGTGGTTACTGGATATCTCACCGGTATTATCAGGCTCAACTGTCTAATCCTCTAATCTAATGACCTAACTCGTGTCTGGTAGGTATCTCTCCAACTGAAATTCTCAAACTCAGTTCCCAAACTTAGTCTCCGTGGAAAACTGAAGTTCTAGATCCTTTGATGACCCTACGGAAAATGATCTATTCAACTTTCTTCCCTTCGTTATGACCACTTACTTCGGGCCTTCTGAAAATGTTTTGTCTACACAATCACGTCAAAGGTCTTGGACATCCACCAACACTTACCAAGTGCTCAATGCTCTTCGTATCACAAACCACTTGGTCTTGTCTTTTAATATTACTCAGTCATCTTATTCCTCAGGTAAGGAATTGTCACCTTTACCCTTTTCAGGTCTAACACTCGAGACAACAAAAAAATCAAATCTAGTGGTCATCTTCTCTGTTCACTTGGCATTATTATATTATTTAAAGATCTCTAATATATCGTTAACTCAAACCTAGGCTTCTCACGCATTTTCCAAGATCTTAAGTGGCGTAGAATATGTCCGAAATGACGGTATTAGACACAAAGTGATCTCATATCACCGTTATTTGATCATAACTACTCGATTAATGCTAGAACACCATCAACATTGCACTCTTATATCCTCCCCTTTTATCCGACTAGTAGTATCTCTCTAACTTAAAATGCAACTAGGCTCTGTTTCGACATAACATTACACATAAAATCTACTCCGAGATTATGCTTTCTTTAAGCACGGTTACTAGGTTGCAAGTATGCTTTTGTCGCTTCTCTTTCTTATGTATCTTCGACTCAGGACGGTAGTTACTCACTTTGAGCTTTCTAGTGCAGGCCATGCGCAATACTTTTATTGCATCATTAATTCTTTCCTAATCCATCCGGAAAACTCACTCTAGAGTATTTCATTAGTATAGAATTCAAAAACTACTTGTCTGGCAACATGTAACAAAGTCATCACTCTTCACTCGGATCCATAATAGGGTACCAATCTACTTCTATTACCTCTACATGCACATAAATTCCCGTACAACATTTCCAGTTACTCACATAGCCTAACCCACGTTTCTTTCAACTAGAATGCATTTCACCAACTATCACCATCTTAAACTCGACACGACATCCATCAGTACCCTTGAGCTTCTTGCTTTGTGGGTTAGGTCCCACCACGCTTCTGCTGCGCTACTCTGATAATTCTGTTGTCACTCATTAATCCTAAGGACCTTTTTTGTAAGTATAAAGTGATTGACCCCAAAACTCTTTCTTCCAATTACACCACGAGTCTTATACGGATGAAGTACCAAGTACCTCCTTTACTTGCATTAAGAAAATAAAACAACGATTGAAAAACAACTTCTTCCGCTTACTTTCTTAATTCTTCAACCACGGATCCAAACTCCCTGACTTGACCGGAGTTTGATCTTAACTAGCCAAGAAGTAACCCTTAAAACGTTTCTCTTTGTACCTTTAATTCATCCAAGAAGGTTGTCGTTGTCTACTTGAGGAAATCCTCTAAGCCGTCGGTAAAGCTACTCCATAGATTCACATTCACAATTATCTCTTCTTAACGACAGATAACTCGTCAATACCAAACCAAACTTGCACGTCCTTGGTTGACATAAGTCAGTCTATAATTAACTTATCTCAATTTCATACCTCTACTGGTATTAAACTTTTTGGTGCACATCACCTACTACATTAATCCTTTTATCCTTCTTTAGTTCGTCTTATCTTTCACTCTTCTGCTTCCTTTGGGACAACTCTCTTTCTCTAGTCCGATTGTGTCATTCATTTGGCACAAATAGTCGTTTCAAGTTTCCACGATAGCTTGCAAGCGTCTTTGAAATTCTTATGGCCGTAATGATCATCCACTTGCAGTTCCTTTTGCATGGACCATCTATGTTGATGGCTTAGGACCCGTGATAATTCGGGTTACCCTGGACTCTCGAATCTAGCAAGGCCGTTCTCTCATACAGATTTCTTTACTGGTGTTGGTGGTAATATCGCCTTCCTGCAACTCCGTTGACCCTGCTACAGGCTTCCATTCTTTGGATATTGGCATCGCGGTTTCTTTCAAACTTCTTATATCTCTGAGATCAAAACCTCTCCACACTTGTGGGGTCTACCTTTTCGCTTTTACACTCAATTGTAGGTCTTTATTTTGTGTACCTTAGATCCACATATCCGGGTTGACACCCTAACTCTTCTGGTCTCTCATGCCCATAATTGCCTATGGGCATCCGCCTCGATTGTAACGCCTTTTATTCCGCAAATCTTGGTTGTACTCCGTTCCTCTTGGTACTTGCTCCAATATTGTTATCTCTAATCTGTGCTCTTGTCGTCTCTTGCATGGTTCTTCTAATTCATCTCTCGGCTTCATACAACAAAGTCTCTTGTATTACTTTCTATTCCTTCTATCTAAGTTGACTCAGGAATTTCTTACTCATTTGATTATGCTTGTGGTAAAAATGATCTTCATAACTTTACTTTCTTGCTCACCTGATCTTTGGATGATTTGTAAGGGTCACCAAGCAGCCAACCCGAGTATAATACTCAATTCAAGGTCCGATTCCACTGCCTCGTATTGAAAACTCTTCAAGTCCGCTACCGATTTATAATGAGGCGATAATCGATTCATTATATCACAACTAAAGGATACAAAATATCCTTTAGGATACTAACATGATGTACATATACATATATAATAATACATTAGAAGATATCGATATAAGTCTATATACTAACTAACACACCTATCATTCTAAGTTGCAGAGGTCCACGGAGAGCGATGGTAGTCCGACGTACTACTAATCCACAACCCGACTATGCTCGTGTACAAAAAAAATAAATCCATTTTGAAAATTTTAGACCCCTTTCGGGTTCTAGTTATTTTACACAATCGGTCTTTCAGAAGATTTTAAGTGCCATTGTTGCCAACCCAGAGCTCTGATACCATATTGTGACACCCCAAATTCTGAGAACTCGGGGAGCTACTGGTTAGGACCTCACAATGGGTCCCGACCATAGTTTGACAACAATTTTACATGGATCTTACAACAAGGCACAAAAGTATTTAAAACATTTGAAAACTGTAAACAATATATACATGGAGAATATGTATCAGCCTTACAAGAAAAGCTACTAAAATGATGCATATGAAGAACAAAAGACATCCCCGTCCCCAACTAAATGAGTCATGGACCCGGCTGACCATTTCCTCCGGAACTCTCTACAACTGTCTTAACCTACAAGGCATCTACAAGCGGTATAAAACCGTTAGCTAACATTCTATGCATAAGTATAAAGGTAAAAGCACAAACACACAACATACACAATCAACATGCAACACTCAATCCTTTTGTTATCTTTAATTAGGTGATAGGTTATTACTAATGATACTTATTTTGTGACACGAGGGATTCCCAAACCTCGCCCCTGTCCCCGTTTACCAACGCGGAATGATACTAATGTATCTGACCGTCTACCGGACTGGGTTGGTCGCAGGGAACCTCCTAGACTCTCGCAAGAGCTAGGAAGATGATGTCACGACCCGTTATCATACACTTGGGTCAATTACGTAAATAATAATGTCGGCCTAATCTGGTTTCGTTGTTTATCATAACTAACAAACACCACTCATACACATTACACTCATACAAGAAGCCAATTAAGTAAGTCCGTGGACTTACCTGAATCAAATCTCGACTCCTAATTCGCAAATTGATCTGTACAGTAGGAATTCAGTGGCCTATCAAAGGAGGCAAGTGTGTCAGCACACTTTCTGGGTGGTTAGAAGTCTAAGACTTCTAAGATAGTAGGTCTTAATATAACGGAATTGATTACAGTATTAATTTATGGTAAAATGACTATTTTACCCTTGGTCTCGAAACTTCCAAAAATTCCCTAATTCATGCACAAACTCTTATTTGAGACTAAAGAGTCATATTCTAACTCCTAAAGATGAGTTTGGTTACAAACAGGCAATTTACCCATTTCCCTATTTTCGGAAAGATCGTTAAGGTCCAACTTCGGCTTCAAATATAAAATTCGAATAATCATATAAAAATTCCGAAATAATTCCCTAGATCGTCTATGATATCTCATCTACTCCTAGGAGCAAGAATTTTTTAAAACTGTTCAACCACCACTTCTACAAAAATTTCCAAAGTTGGTTACAACACTTAATAAACAACACATTGTCTTAACTTTGAAAAATCATAACTCCTAAACTACTCGCTGGATTTATCCCAAATTTTGATACGTTCTACTATAAAATCTTATCTCTAATATATCCAAAAGTCAGCCACAAAGGAGATCAAAATCCTATTTAAAACTATCTCACAAAACCGAATTTCAGCACAACAGAAAACTGCTTACGACTCAATCTTTGAAAAATCATAAATCCCAAACCACTAGCTGGATGCCTCTCAAATTTTAATATGTTCTATAAAAATATGTCAACAATATCATATCCAAAATTCAAGCCCAACGGAGATCAAGATCTTATTCAAAACTATCTCACAAAACAGCATCACTTGCTGTTTTCCCCAACACTCAGCACATATATACAAAACAAAATAACTCTCAAACCGTAACTCCGATTCCTCTAAAATTTTAGTATGCTTTACTATGCAATACCGTCTATGACATATCCGAAAACAGCCAAAAATAATGAGTTTAGCATACCTAACTCTGGCCCAGAAGTTGGATCCTCGACACAGTTTCGAAAATTCAGAAAAAGGCTGAAACTTCACAGATCTACAGATAGTAACTCCAAGTCAGGTTAAGGGAGGTTTAAATCTCGATCAGGACCTGAGGAAGAAGGGAAGTAGGAGAGGAGAATGAAGTCTGGACTCACCTTGGTCCGGAAGCAGTCGGGGTCGAAGGAGTAGCAGCTTTGGCCGGGCTCTTCGAGTGCGCTGTTGTTGCAAGTTGTGCAGCCAGATGGGAGATTGTCGACTATAGCTGTTGAACGTCTCCTCCCCTGCTGGTTCCTTTCCTCAAAATTTTCTGCGTCTGGGATTGTTGAAGAATGTGTGCCGAAGTGAAGATCTAGCGTGAAGGCAAGGAATCAGAAGAAGGAGCAAGAAGGCGGAGGGTCTCGTTCAGATGGAAGGAGAGGCGGTATGGCCTTGCTGTTGAAGGAAGGGAATAAACTTCAGCTTGATTTCCGGTAGTTACTGCATACCTCTAAGCCGTTACGTGAAGCATAAGGAGGAGAAGAGAAGCGGGTGTACGTGGGATGGACGTCTCACTGGGCCGCTTGGCTAGCTCCTGGTTGGGCTGAAACAAAGAGTGTGGGTTGAGGTAAGGCAAGGCTGGCTGAAAACAAGAGAGAAAGTGGGCTGAGGTAAGGCAAGAAAGGTGGGCTGAATAGTTTGTCAAAAACCTGTCAAAACTCGTCATGGCCTTGTCAGGTCCATGAATGAGTTTGTCACAAGTTTGTCGGGCTTTGTCATGGTCTCGTCTCAGCTTAGTCGTGATCTCGTCACAGCTTGTCATGATCTCGTCTAAAGTCATCGATAAGAATGAATTATAATAACTAGGGTTTGATATAAATCTATCATTTTATGTGAATTAAATTCTACATAAAATGATAAATAATTATAAGAATTAGAGCTTGATATAATTTTATCATTTTATGTGAATTAAATTCTACGTAAAATGATAAAATTCGTGGAGAAAGAAATACTTGATAGAATGGAAAACTGTCAACGGCTCGAAGTCCGATTTGCTTCGGAATGAAACGGAACGAAAATTCCGGATATTACACTATGTGTAGACACCCTTTCTAACACAATAGCCAAATATAAACTAAAATGTCATGAATGTTTTTCTAAGCATGCAAAACAAAGGGAAAAACTATCTATATGTATGTCTATACTAAGGTCATAATTCATGTCATCATATATCCATGTGAATCCATGCAAAAGGTTTATTAGAATATGATACGCTAGGAGAGAAAGGTTCAAGATGTTGTTTAGCTAGAATACATATATCATAGTGAATGTCAACATTGTGAGGAATATTACAACTAGACACGTGTTGTAATTTAGAAATGGATGTATGGACTAATATTTCAGGAAAGAGATTTACATTCTTATTGGTGATAGACAACATAGAGTGCATATGAGCATGAGCATGCATACTAGAGACTAGAGCATAAATAAGCTTGCAAAGGCCCCCTTCCTTCTGACCCGAGGCAATGAGTTTATTACTAGTATGTTCCTGAAAGGTGCAGACATATGACTTAAACATAGCTCGAATATCAATATTGTGAATAAGCTTGGCAATTGATAATTAATTGTACTTGAAATCAGGCATATATAACATTTTTGACAAACTCAGAGAGGGAGAAATATGTAGATTACCTACAATTTTGATGGAAGTAACTTGTTTGACTGAACCATAAGCCAATAAGAATAGGATGAACTATTGGTTCTAGTTCAGAGAATAGCAAGGCTCGTTTATAACAAATGTGATATGTGGCTCCAGTGTCAATGATCAAAGTGTGAGCATCACTCTTGGAATTAGATGAAGAAATATGTAGATTACCTACAAATTTGATGGATTTTGAAGGAGAAATAGGTGATGACTAATTATTCTTCATTAATCTCATAACTTTTGCCATCTTTGTCATAGTCAAGTGAAAGTGTCGAACTCATAGGAGTCTTTGCGACCTTAGATTGAACCATCTTATACTTCTTAAGCAAGTCCTTAGTATACTTGCTTTGATTGAGAAAAATTCCTTTCTTTGCTGGTGGAACTTGAAGTCCAAGAAAGATATTTAGTTCACCCATTAAGCTCATTTCAAATTCCTTGCACATAATATCTGAAAATTCCTTGCTAAGGGAATCATTAGTAGCACCGAATAATATATCATCAACATAGATTTGTACTACTAATATATCATGGCCTCTGGTTTTGATAAATAAAGTTTTATCAATCAAACCTCTTTTGAATTTGTTTTCAAGAAGATACTTGGACAATCTTTCATACCAAGCTCGAGAAGCTTGTTTAAGACCATAAAGAGCTTTTTTCAGTTTAAAAATGTGATTAGGAAATTCATCATTTTCAAAACGAGGGGGTTGAGCAACATAGACTTTTTCTTCTAAGAAGCCTTTTAGGAAAGCACATTTTACATCCATTAGAAACAATTTTATACTCATGAAAGATGCAAATGCGAGTAGCATACGTATGGCTTCTAACCTGGCAACCGGAGCAAAAGTCTCCTCATAATCAATACCTTCTTCTTGGTTATAGCATTGTGCTACAAGTCGTGCTTTATTTCGTATGACTTTTCCACTTTCATCTAACTTATTTTGAAAGACCCATTTTGTGCTGGTGACGGATTGATGCTTTAGTCTTGTAGTAAGAGTCCAAACCTTGTTTCTCTCAAACTCATTTAGTTCATTTTGCATGGCAATGATCCAGTCGGGTTTTTGAAGAGCTTGAACATAATTCTTTGGCTCAACAAGAGACACAAACGAAGAGAATGCACATAGATTATTTACTTTAGATCGACTTTGAACTCCTGCGTTTGGATCTAAGATCACATTCTCTTGTGGATGGTATGAAGAGTGTTGAAATTTTCTTCGTTTGTAAGATGGAGCAGATACGGAAGGTTGAGCCTCATATGCTTGACTAGATTCAGGTACCATTGATGTATTTCCCTTGGATTCTATCTCAAGGCCTTGAAGTTGGGTTTCAAGCCCTTGAAACGGAGTTCTAACATCGCAATTTTCTGTTTCAAGGTCTTGAAGATGTGTTTCCAGGTCTTAAGGGTTTTCTTTGGTATCTTGAATCTTTTCTTGCATATTCTTTTCTTGATATTTAGGATCTTCATCTTCATCCGAATTGTGATCTTCTGGTTGATTCAGATTTAGATCTGCAAAACTTTCACTCAAAGTACCATCATTGCTTTCATAAAAAATAACATGGATACTTTCCTCAACAATTTTGGTACGTTTGTTATAAACACGATAAGCTTTGCTATTTGGAGCATATCCAATGAATATAGCTTCATTACTACGTGCATCAAATTTCCCAAGGCTATCTTTTCCATTGTTATGAACAAAAGAAGTACATCCAAAGGGTTTGAAATATGAAATATTTCGTTTCTTTCCTTTTAAGAGTTCATAAGGAGTCTTTTTCAAAATAGGGCGAATTAAACATCTTTTCAAAATGTAATTAGCAGTATTTACTGCTTCAGCCCAAAAACGTTTTGGCAAATTGTTTTCTAAAAGCATAGTCCTAGAAATATCCTTAAGAGTGCGGTTCTTACGTTCCACAACTCGAATCTGTTGAGGAATTCTAGGAGCTGAAAAGTTATTTGAAATACCATATGTTGCACAAAAAAATTAAACTTTAGCTGATCAAATTCTCTACCATGATCATTTCTTATAGAAATGATTGGTAGGTTTTTCAAAGTTTGCAACAACTTACATACTTTTGAAAATTCAAACAATGCTTTAGATTTTTCTCGTAGGAAAGAAATCCATTTGACACGCATAGTTCCAAAAAGATCCATATGTAAGAGTTCAATGGGTCGAGAAGAACTTACAACTTTCTTAGGTTTGAATGAACCTCTTGTTTGTTTACCTTGTGTACAAGATTTATATAGTTCATCTACCTTGAAATTTAGGTTTGGCAAGCCTCGTACAAAATCTTCTGAAAGTAGCTTTTGCATTGTGTGCATACTTACGTGACCAAGTCTTCTATGCCAAAGCCTTGGATCATCAGTCAAGGCCTTGAGACCTTTTAGCTTAGTTCCTGAAACTTGGTTAGTACTCATAGAATAGACATTGTTACATCTAGGATCAGTAAGCACAATGTCACTAGTCGTTTTGTCTTGAACTACACATTTTTTAGAATCAAACAATACTTTGTTGCCCTTATCACATATTTGAGAGATACTAAGCAGATTATACTTTAAACTGTCAACCAAATATACATCATCAATGAAGTTAGATGAATTATAACATATTTTACCAATGCCAATAATGTCACACTTTGCTTTATCACCAAGCGTAATGGTTCTAGATGATTGCTTCTTGAAATCTTAGAATAGTGAACTTTTTCCACTCATGTGTCTTTAGCAACCACTGTCTAATATCCATTTATGCCCCTTTACCTTGGTGATATCCTGCAAAATAGCAAACATCAACCTTTCCGGATCGACCAAACGGCATATTTTGGTCCATATTCATGTTTGATCATGTTTGGTGGTCTAGTACCTTTAAGAAACCAGATTTGTTTGACCTGTTTTTTTAAGCATAGAGGATAGGTGTTTCTAATAATATAAGGGTCATTTCTTCTATATGAACATGTAGATTTAACATGACCCTTTTTACAACAGTAAAGGCAAGTAGGCATATGAATACTTCCTTTAGCTTTGACAAAATTGGTAGTTGGTTTTCTAGGAAAGCTTCTATGATGGTCTATACCATTTTTATTAAGTGAGGACTGTTGTTCACCCATCATTCTTTCAAGATTAGCTTTTGAACGAGTAAATTTTAACAAGTGCAACCTTCTGGTCTTGACACGTCAAAGTTAGATCAACTTTCTCTTTCTCAAGATCGATATAGTTTCGATGAAGAGAGGAGAGGTTGTCCTTTAGAATCGCATTTTCCGATTCCAAGGCCTTGATATTGTCATAAAGGTTTATATTTTCCGTGTTAAGATTTTCAATCCTCAAAGACATCTCAGTTAGTTGTTTTTCTTGTTCAAGAAGCTTTTCTTTTAGAGAATTTATACTTATTCTATGTTCCTTGTCACATATAATAATGTCTTTAAGGAATTGTTTCAGGTAAGATTCAGGTTGAGACAAAATAGTACTTACCACATTGTCAACATAGAGATTTGAATCTTCTTCATGATCAGCCATGGGACACAAGTTTGCTTGTTCTTTTTTGTCTTCTGATTCATTTGACGATTTTGAATCACTCCATGAAGCTACCATAGCTTTCTTCTTCCGATCATTTATCCTTAAAGTTGGTTCTCTTCTTTTGTGGATAATCCTTAACAAAATGATCTATTTCACCACATTCAAAACAAGTCGGCACTCTAGTTTTCTTGTTAGAGTTAGAAAACTTACCTCGGGGTTTTGATGTTCGTGGAAATTCTCTATTGTTTGTAGATTGTTTCTTTATCTTGAAAATTCTCGCGAGACCCTTAGAGATCATGGATATTGCATCTTCTTCATCATCATCATCACTATCTTCCTCTTCTGATGGTAATTCATCATTTCTTGATTTTAATGCCAGATTCTTAGTGTTGGATGGGAGCTCTCCATCTTCTTCACCAAGAACCATTTCGTGAGTGATGAGTTTTCCAAGGAGGTCATCAAGAGGAAGAGTTGAGAGATTCTGAGCTTCTTCGATGACATTCATCTTTGGTCCCCACTTGACTTTAGGTAAGCTCCTTAGAACCTTCCTAATCTTTTCTTCATTTGTGAAGACCTTTCCTAGTGAGTCGAAGTTGTTCACGATCTCAGTGAATCTTGTGAACATTTCTTTGATTGGCTCATTTGGATTCATCTTGAATAGCTCGTATTGTCTAAGGAAGATGTTAATTTTTGTTTCCTTAACTTGACTTGTTCCTTCGTATGTGACAACTAGTTTGTCCCATATTTCCTTAGCACTCTTGCATGATGAGATGCGGTTGAATTCGTTGGCATCTAATCCGTAGTAGAGTAAATTCATAGCTTTGTAGTTCTTTTACACACTGTCCAAGTCAGCTTGTGTGAAGTCAACTTCCTTCTTTAGGAGTTGGACAACTTCAACTGTCGTAGTTGGGACTTTGGGGCCATTCTGAATGATGCTCCATAGTTCCATGTCTTGATCAATAATGAACATACGCATGAGTGCTCTCCAATGGGCAAAGTTGTTGCCACAAAAAAGTGGTGGTAAAGATGAGGATCTTCCTTGAGCAAATCCTCCATCACCTACAGGATTCATGATTAGTTTCACTGATGGTTAAATCAATATACGTGAGTCTAGCTCTGATACCAATTGAAGAACCGGTAGGTGAATAAAAAGGATAAAAGATACTCTAGAGTGGGGGGGGGGTTGAATAGAGTATGAGAACTTTTTGCAAAACCAATCTCAAGGCCTTGAAATCAATTTCAAGGGCCTTGATCTCGATTTGAGTCCTTTGTGATATACTTTGATTTCAAGGACTTTGAAACTAGTGGTGGTTCGCAAACCTAAACCGTCAAAATCCAAACCGGCGGTTTAAGTTTAACCTAAACCGCCGGTTTGGTCGGCGGTTTAGCCGGTTTATTAAAAAAAAAAAATTGAAAAACTGGACCAAACCGGACCAAACCGGCAGTTTGCGGTTAACCGCCGGTTTAGGGGACCAAACCGGCTGTTAACCGACGGTTTGATCTCCAAACCGCCGGTTTGGTCCATTTTTTACAAAAAAATTAAAAAAATAACCAAACCAGACCGTAAACCCACGGTTTGGGCAGGTTCACAAACCGCCGGTTTGGCGGTTTGGTTCAAACAGGACCCATGTCTATTTGAAACAACTTTCAAGGGCCTTGACTTTGTAATCCTGCAAAACAAAGTTAGTCACAATAAAGCAAGATAAAATGCGTGATAGCATGAATTATAGTCTATATTTTGGGACCTGTTTAGACGTTTTATCTTCAATAATCTGCATGTTCGGATGTATATTATGAGATTGTGTTGTCGTTTCATCTACTTTTGCGGGAATCGAGGTCTACACCATGTTTCGTTGTAATCATAGGTAAAATGGCACGTTTTGCATCGAAATGGAGCTAAGGAGTCATAGGAGCTACATTCAGGAGCTTAAGGAAGAATCCAGGAAGCATGAAAATGGATTAGAGATTCACTTTGGAACGATTTAAGAGATTTCACTTTCAGTTGAGAGTCACCTCGGTCACCTACAGTACCATCTCGATCGAGGTGATCTAAGGGAGTGTCTCGACCGAGGCGAATACCCTGACGCGGCGAGATCGTTTATTCTTGGCTGAGATCTTTTATTTTTGGAAGGAAAAATATTATATTTTCGGGTTGGATTTCTGGAAGGAAGATTATATATTTTGGAGATCTATTTTAGAGATTAAGATATATTTAATTAGGATAATATCTTTTCAAGATATTTTATCTTTGGAGGATAGTTTTCCTATATAAAGGGCTGGATTTTCCACAATTCAGCATCGGCTCATCACCGAAAAACCCGCTACCGTCGCAGCATTGGAAGATTGAAGGGAGATTGAAGGAAGGATTGATAGCTTGTTATAGCTTTTGTGAAGGGTTTTGTAAGACTTTCTTAGATTCCCTTCTTGTTGATTTGGATTGTTGGATTTGTGATCCAAGGAACGCTTATTTGTTTGAAATTTGATTAAGTTATTGAAGCCTTGTTCTTAAGGTTTTTGTGTTCAAATATTCATTCTCTTCCCATATATTTGATTATTGCTTTCATGATGATGAGTGGCTAATTTCTTTGTGCAATTCTAGGGTGATTGGCTGAAGGTTGTGGGAAAAACAATGATAGAATAATCTTAAATCCAGTAGGACCCTGAAAGCTCGAGTCTTTGTCCTTAACCCTAGAACATCTCGTTCAGTCGATGAACATCTCGGCCGGGGTGGAGTTCGTCTGACCGAGGTGACTTATCTAATCCGTAAATGAGAGTTAAGTGTTAGAGTTTGCCAAATCCCATTCTTATTACACCTTTCCTGGTTCAATGCAAGCCTAGCTAGGATGAGACTTACCCGGTAATTCCTTTGTTTGTTTGCCCAAGATCATAAGTGTAGGAAATAAAAATTTATCCTTTATTGGGGTTTGAGTGTGCCTTCATCCCATCTTTGTGAGTTAGCCTAAGACATAACCGGTAAAGGTTGATTCTATTCCCTTAGGTGGTGTGTTGGTTTGAGGTTATAGTTCTTTTCCTTAATTCCTCGAGACTTACCCGGTAATAGGAGTTACGGCTTGGTATTGTGAGTAGTGAGACTTACCCGGTGATCTATTCCACTTTGGTAACACCTTCCCTTTGCAAAAATCTCAGCTTTGTCTGCTTATTTTGAGATCTTGAGTTGGAACCACAACTAGATGCTTTAATCCCTATAATTTTCTTATTTCCTTAATTGACTATATTTTCATCTTTGATTGCTTTAATTGTTTTTGTGGTTACTTGCAATATAGACAACCTATACTTGCTTTGTTTCACCTAAGTCCCTGTGATCGACCCCTGGAATTTTTGCTTTTATTAGAATTGACCCGTACACTGCGGTTTTGCATCCTTGTATAAGCATATTTCCGCGATTATAAATTTAAAGCTTGCACACACCGTTTGGAGCGAACAAATTTTTGGCACCGTTGCCGGGGACCTGGTCTAGACCAAGCCGGTTGCGGTTATCTTTTGGGGCTATTGCCCTTGTTGCTATTAACTACTCTTTTTATGAGTTTTGTAGTTTTCAGGATTTCCGATGACTACATTTGGTCCAGCCTGGATAGCAAGACAAAATGCTAGGGCGGACCATTATGAATACTTGGAGGAGAAATACTCCTTCTATTGGTTCAACAATGAAAGGGAAAGAGAAGAGGCCATTAAGGAGGAGCTTGCGATATGGGATGAGTTGAATGTCCCTAGAAAAATATATGAGCAACCTCTTGAAGATTCGTTTGAATCGAAATGAGAGGAGTTGATCAAGAAGGTGGAGGAGCTCAAAGAAAGCTCCCTATCCTATGTTAAGCCGGAAGAGGAGCATAAGGAAGTACAACAAGTCTCAAGCATTCCTCCAATCGAACCGGAAGTTTCTCCTGAAGCTTTCGAGGAAGAGGAAGAAGTAAAAGATCTCGACTCAACTGCTGAAACATCGGCAGAGGTTGAAGTAAGATCGGCCGAGGTTGAAATCAAATCGGCCGAGGTTGAAGAGATTCCAGCTGAGTTGGGAAAGATTTCATGTGTGGATTATCACCCTAACATGAAACTTGTCCCACTATTTGAAGAAATTTATAAGGTACTTTCTCCTACTCCCTTTAAAGTTCTAGATTTCTTCAGGGATGCACCGAAGAGTTGGAGGTCTCTTCCGAAATAACCTCCTAAGATCAAGATGAAACCTCCATTGAATTTGCTGAAAGTAAATGCTCCTCGGAGTAAGAGAAGTGGAGCTAGCAAGCACTTCACCGCTAAGGCAATGAAGTGTTATTTGTTCAAGTACGGGGTCACTCACGTGACAAAGACCTTGTACTGTCCCCAAGCTTAAGATGGGGAAGCTACTAGAATCCTCGAGAAGCTGTTTTCTCGATCCAGGAAAGGATGGGACGCAAGGCTAGATTATGTCCCATTGAAGTGCAGGAAAGCTAGAAGGATTCCGGTGAGAATCAAACCGTACAAGCTTGTACGTGGGAGATCTTACCATTTGCCGGTGAAATTAGGAACCGAAACCTTCTTGGAAGAATTTTATGATGAATGTGATGAGCACTCCAAGTTATTTGAGGTACATTGAGTAAACTCATGAGGAACGGTCCAGCTAGCGACCTTAAATCAAGCTCTTCTTGGGAGGCAACCCAAGGTATTGTTTTCATTCCATTTTCTAGTCTAGCTTTAGATAGTTTGCTTTTGATTTGCTTTGCTTTGTTTTTGGCGTCCTAGACAAACAACAGATAATCTCTAAGGAAGGAATACAACCCAGGAGCAACACAGGAAGGACAGAAGTTCGAGAATTTGAGAAGACGGAGTTTGACTGAGACACATCTCGGTTGCTGTCACAGCACCTCGACCGAGATGATTCTTGAGCAACCGAGGCGACTAGGGTTACTGAAGACCCACCTCGGTCAGCACCACCTTGGACTAGTCGAGACCATCTCGACCGAGGTAACAACAGTTCCAAAAAAGGGTATAAAAGGGGGTTCGAATTCTCTCTCTTCCCTCTCTCACCTTCTCGACCGCGGCGCATCAATCCATCTCGTTCTTTGATTTTTGCCCGTTTTCGACGATTCTTGCTTCCAAACTGCAAGGAAAGAGTAGAGGATCAATTTGCAAGCAACAAACTGCAACAAAACCGCTCCGAATCGACCGAATCTGGGGTAAATCGGAAAAACCCTAACTCCCTCTTTTCTCCACTGTTTCGATCAAATTGGGCTTTGGTTGCCCCTACATTGTGTTGAAAAAGGCTTAAGTACCCCATAGGAACAATAGGTAGTGATATTGGGGGAAAAGAACTGGATTTCTGAGAGTTTCGATCGAACAGCCATCTACCTCGGTCTAGTCGACCTGCGTCTCGATCGAGGTGTTCTTGGGATCTGACAGCCGACCGAGGTGGTCTGACAGAGAGTGAAAAATGAGTTCTTACAGGCAGATTATTCTGAGGGATAGATCCTCCCCTTCTCCTTCTTCTTCTCATCGATCCATACCGGTGATCCATGAGCGTCACCAGGTAGATTATGACCGCATATTTGCGTGTTCCGTGGTTGCACCGTGATTCCTTGATATCGGTGCTTTTGATTGCCTCTACGTGGATGATGATTTGAGGCGGATGATTTCGATGGTAGGGCTAGAGCAGTTTACTGATATCAGAGCTCCAACCTACCTTGAGCCGACTTTGGAGTTTTTTAGCTCCGTGACTTACTTGCCTACAAAGCGTGCCATCAAGTACCGGTTGCTGAACCGGAACTACTTAGTTCCGATGGACCATTGGAGGGATATCTTCGGCTCTCCGACCCCCACAGTTGTTGATTTTCCTTATCGAGCCGTGGCTCGAGAGTTTTGGGGCCAAATAGCTCACGTAGTTGAGCACGCTGATAGGTGGAGACCTGGAGACTCCAGGGAGCGTATTATCTTCCACCTCGCCTTCAGATTAGCCCACCGGATCTTTAGCGAGACACTTCTGGCGCGTACTGAGACGCCCCAGAAGATTAGACAAGGGGAGTTGCTGAGTCTATACTGTATGGTGACCGGAGGAGTTCCGGACTTTGGAATGATGCTGACAGAGGATTTGCACAAGATAAAGGCGAAAGCGAAGGGAGATATCTGCTGCGGAGGTCTAGTGACTCACATCGCGAGTTACATGGACCTTGATTTGAGTGCTTGTACTATGGTGGTGGCTGCCAAGCCGCTTGGGCTGCAGGAGATGATTACGAGGAGGATCTTCGTTCCTCGCGGACTTACTATGCCATATGTGGCGATGCCCTGGGAGCAGACTGCACCTCATGGTATTAGATGGTCATCTCAGTTCTTAGTATTTGACCCCAGTACTGGTACACGGTGTGGATTCCTCTTATTGAGGACGCTCGAGACGCAGTAGCAGCAACCCAAGAGCAGGATGATGAGGAGGCTGATGAGGATGAGGATGGCGGAGCTGCCATGGACACAGGGACAAATACAGCTGGTCCCAGTATACTAGTCGTCGATCTAGACGACAAGGAGACAGAGGACGAGCCAGCTGCAACACCAGCACGTCTTGCCAGGCGTAGAGTACGCAGGCAGAGGGATCCAGTCGTGCACCGCCGGATTGATGATCTGACGGATCATATGATAGACTCCTACGCCGCCTTATCCCTAGAGATGATGGAGATACGGGAGAGCCAGCACTACCAGCACAAGATGGCTGAGATTCAGTTTCAGCAGGTCATGGGCTACCCGTTTGACCCATCTCAGCATCCGTACATACCATATCCTACACCACCACCAACAAAACAAGACTAGAGCTTGTAGGATTTTCATTTCTTTATTTATTATGCACCTCATCTTTGTCCGGTGAGTACACTTCTTTCGGACTTATTTGACCCATTGGGACAAGTTGTCCCAAGTATGGGGTATTTGGATGTATTTATTTGACTTATGTGTATGCTTGTATGACTCTACCGGATATTATTGTTTTATCTTGCTCTATATGCTTATCTGAGACTACATGCATGCATACAGGTTATTTGATTGAGAAAAACGTCAAAAATTGGTTAAGAAAAAAAAATTTTATGACCTAGACCGAAGTGACTCTGACCAATCGAGGTACAGTACCTCGGTTGACTTAGAACATCTCGACCGAGGTGATTTAACTGAGACAGTTTTCGAAACGATTTTTGTGCTTCTTTTCTGGATATGACCTCAGTGAAGATTTTGTTTGCAGATTGGTTTTGAAATCTTTATATGCTTGAAAGGTTTTATAATATGTTTAAGTTGCTAATGCTTTGTTTGAAATTTTGGCATGTTTAATACTTTGTTTTTATCAAAATTTTGTTGAATTTGAAGGTTGACACCACATGATGAGTTCTATCACTTTCTTCCTGGGATGATTAAGGCAATTCATTCTCCTCTCTTCTTCTTCTTGATCATGCTTAGCCCCTCATATACATATTTGTCTCCCTCTACCTATCCGGGAATTTGGAAGCAAGCAAATGAAAAGCCAGTGAAAGTAAAGTTGAGATGTTGGCTGGAAGTTTAGAAAGAAACAAATAGTTTGGGGAAGTTAATCATGATGATGAGTAACTCGGCACCATTCACATAGCCGGGTGTTTGTGTCTTGCCAAAGTCGGATTGAGCGATATTCCTAACGGGTCATGCTATGTGCATCAAGGGTTTGAGGCATCTCGAGAAATTGATGATTGCTGATCTCCTAGGCTTCGGATATTGTGCATCTCTGTCCATGCATCCCAAAAAGTAAAAAAATAAAAATAAGCAAAGCTTATTGGTGGAAGATGTTGAAGTTCAAAGCAAGTGAAGTAAAGATCCTTTTCCCGGATTCTAGCACCACATTCCCTATATACATCCCACCCTCACACGTTTCTTGACTTTCTTTTGAAAAGCCCTTAAGACCTCAAGCTTGTTGATTGACTTGGTGGTTTAAACTGGATTATACATGATTAATTTTGATAATTATGACTTATTATGCATTCTATGATTTTATGCAAAGATGAACAACTTTCTTATATTTATAAAATGTTTTGATCATATTTTGATTTTAATTACCATGAAGCATTCTCATAGAGTGATCTATGAGTAGAGGACACCTCCAAAAATGTTTTGAAATACTTTTCATTGGTCTTTATGACTTATAATCCATTCTATCTTGTACACAATATTTGGAACTTGCTTGGGGACAAGCAAGGGACAAGTATGGGGTATTTTAATAGCATGAGTTATAGTCTATATTTTGGGACATGTTTAGACGTTTTATCTAAATATTCTGCATGTTTGGATTTATATTATGAGATTATGTTGTCGTTTCATCTACTTTTGCGGGAATCGAGGTCTATACCAAGTTTCGTTGTAATCGTAGGTAAAATGGCACGTTTTGCATCGAAATGGAGCTAAGGAGTCATAGGAGCTACATTCAGGAGCTTAAGGAAGAATCCAAGAAGCAAGGAAATGGATTACAGATTCACTTTGGACCAGATTTAAGAGATTTCACTTTCAGCTGAGAGTCACCTCGGTCAGCTACAATACCATCTCGACCGAGGTGATCTAAGGGAGTGTCTCGACCGAGGCGAATACCCTGACGCGGCGAGATCGTTTATTCTTGGCTGAGATCTTTTATTTTTGGAAGGAGAAATCTTATATTTTTGGGCTGGATTTCTGGAAGGAAGATTATATATTTTGGAGATCTATTTTAGAGATTAAGATACATTTAATTAGGATAACATCTTTTCAAGATATTATATTTGGAGGATAGTTTTCCTATATAAAGGGCTGAATTTTTCATAATTCAGCATCGGCGCATCACCGAAAAACCCGCTACTATCGCAGCATTGGAAGATTGAAGGGAGATTGAAGGAAGGATTGATAGCTTGTTATAGCTTTTGTGAAGGGCTTTGTAAGACTTTCTTAGATTCCCTTCTTGTTGATTTGGATTGTTGGATTTGTGATCCAAGGAACGCTTATTTGTGTGATATTTGATTCAGTTATTGAAGCCTTGTTCTTAAGGTTTTTGTGTTCAAATATTCATTCTCTTCCCAGATATTTGATTATTGCTTTCACGATGATGAGTGGATAATTTCTTTGTGCGATTCTAGGGTGATTGGCTGAAGGTTGTGGGAAAAACAATGATAGAATAATCTTAAATCCAGTAGGACCCTGAAAGCTCGAGTCTTTATCCTTAACCCTAGAACATCTCGTTCAGTCGATGAACATCTCGACCGGGGTGGAATTCGTCTGACCGAGGTGACTTATCTGATTCGTAACTGAGAGTTAAGTGTTAGAGTTTGCCAAATCCTATTCTTATTACACCTTTCCTGGTTCAATGCAAGCCTAGGATGAGACTTACCCGGTAATTCCTTTGTTTGTTTACCCAAGATCATAACTGTAGGAAATAAAGGTTTATCCTTTATTGGGGTTTTAGTGTGCCTTCATCCCATCTTTGTGAGTTAGCCTAAGACTTACCCGGTAAAGGTTGATTCTATTCCCTTAGGTGGTGTGTTGGTTTGAGGTTATAGTTCTTTTCCTTAATTCCTTGAGACTTACCCGGTAATAGGAGATTTTAGTTTGGAGTTAGTGAGTAGTGAGACTTACCCGGTGATCTATTCCACTTTAGAAACACCTTCCCTTTGCAAAATCTCAGCTTTGTCCGCTTTATCTTGAGATCTTGAGTTGGAACCACAACTAGATGCTTTAATCCCTAGAATTTGCATATTTCCTTTAATTGACCTTGTTATCATCTCTTTGATTGCTTTAATCGCTTTTGTGGTTATTAGTTGCATAGACGACCTATACTTGCTTAGTTTGACCTAATTCCCTGTGATCGACCCCTGAAATTCTTGCTTTTATTACAATTGACCCGTACACTGCGGGTTCGCATCCTTGTACAAGCATATTTCCTCGGTTATAACTTTAAAGCTTGCACACACCGTTTGGAGCGAACAATGCGGAATGTAAAAGATCGACACAAGGATTTGTTTACGAAGTTCGGCTCTGAATAGCCTACTCTCCGTCCCAAGGTATAGCCTTAGGATCTAACTATCTATTATCATCTTCAAAGAGTCCTAGATACAAACTAGAAGAAATCCCCTTCTTCTCTCACTGTATCCAAAGCTACGATCTAGCTCCAACTCTTCACCTTGATATAATAGCGTAGTTACTTCGCAGAGTAACACGCACTCGAGTATAACACTCTTTAGATATAGCAATGGAGCTCTCGAGTTTTATCTCTCTCTACGGGATCTTTTAGTGAAAGAGAGAAAGAAAATATTTGATCGAATGAAGATATTTTGGATTGCTTGAAGACTATTGATGTTTCCATGTAAGCTTCTGTACTTGTTCTTCAATCGCTATCTTCATTTACAGCCTTTTATGGGGAGGTCTTCTAGCCGTTGGAAAGATGACCGTTTGAAGATGATTCTTCTTCTCCATGAAGATCGCTTCTTCGTTGAGATGAGGTAGACGTTGTGAATCTTCATCTCTTGGAAACACGTTGATCTCCCCGTCTCTTAACCTCTCGTAATGGGAGAGGATCTTCGTGCTTTTCGGTTTAGAGGATCTTGGTTGAAGATCATTGCAAGATCCATCATTGGTTGGTTGAGGTCTTCGTTCAATCATATCTTGGTTGTTGAGCAAATCTTTCTTAGAAGATCTTCTTTAGTGATTTGAATTCCTTTAGCATGCAGCCTTGACATCTTTGTTCCCTCGAAATGAATTTCAAGGCCTTCGTCTTTTAATCACTCTAAACTCTTTGTTTTTCCTTGCACCCGATTTCAAGGTCTTCCAAGGTCCTTTTAAGTGTCTTTCAAAACCTGCACTTATTCAAAACCACCAAACCAAACCAAGCAACTCGATATATAATCAATAAATTATTAGTGTATTAAACTACTTCATTTCTGTTTAAGTCTTCCATCATCATCACCTGTGCAATTGTATAATCAAGGTGGAGTTTCACCCATTAACGAGGTTGCAAATAAGGGAGGAATGACCTAGAGTCGAAACAATAACGATGCTAGTGGAAGCAATTTCTGGGCAAGATCGTTACAAAATCGACGGATTGATCGAAAAAGTGAAAAATTTGACCGAAACCAGAAAAATCGAACGATTTTCTTTCAAGAACATCCCAATGTTTTGCTTCTGGAATGGAATCCCTTCGTAGGTCTTCACGATCTTTGTTTCCAAGGAGAGGTTCTTCCTCTCAACCTTCTCAGCCTTCTCCACCAACTCCTCCTAGACTTCCCCTCATCCAAGAGAAACACAAAAAGAGGTACGACCATCTTTCGACTCACCCCATTATTCCTCCTAGATATTTAGTGATTGATGAAATAGATGTGCTGAATGTTAGAGAATATTTAGAATGGATGATAAAAAGGACTAGTTTAACTGATTTTGTGCGGATTAGAGAGCATGCCTATGAGGAAATTACTTTAGAATTCCTAAGTTCATTCAAGCATGATCCTATGGAGAGGAAGGTGAGATTTAGAATGCTGAATAAGAATTGTGAGTTTCCTATTGCTGCTTTCGGAATATGTTTGGCTTTGCAGCATCATCTGTAGGTCATTCCCTAGGAAGGTCAGTCCTAGAGAATTCTGGGATAGTAGCTCTTGGAAAAGGAGGAAATGACAGGTGGAGGGCCGGAAACGCGAAGTAGAAAAGTATCTACAATCTCTCGTTCAAGTTAGCTCACCGGATCCTTAGGGAGACGATGTTCACAAGAATAGAGACTCCATAGAAAGTTAAGACAGATGAGATGTACATTCTATATTGCATGACAACGGGAACCATTCCCGATACTGCTACCATGCTCGCTGATTGTGTGGAGAAGATCTGTAACAAGTCTGGTGGAGACATTTGTCCTGGAGGTCTAGTTACTCACATAGCTAGAGTCATGAGTCTAGACTTCTTAGCTTGTATCCTAGCTGCTTAGGCTCGTCCTTTGGGGTTACATTAGTTTGTTTCTTGAAGGATTCTGGTTCCCTTAGGGCGAGGCACTCCTCATGTCGCTATCCTGTAGGAGTGACAACCGAGAGAGATAGATTTGAAGAGAGGGTACACGATCAAAAATCAAAACTACTGGAAGGAGGGGTTCGAGGAAACAAATAGTTGAGAGGAGTATACTAAAGATGATGTTGATGCTGATGATGAGGTTGTAGCGACATATGCTACAGTAGAGGTTGATAGTGATGTATATGGTCTTCATGAGACTAATTTCATGGGCACCAATGCACATAAGGCTGTTCCGAGTAGAGTTACTACTGAGGAGGATGAGCATCTAGCTCAGAGGAGTGACAAGTTTCTTGAACGGCATGAGGTGCCGATAAGACCACTGAGACATTCGGTGTCACAACCACCTCGGCGCGGGATCCAGCGCAGATTTGATTATTCTGAGATCTCTACAGAACTAGCAGCTTTGACCACCACTGCTATTGACATGTGGTACAAGCTAGGAGTTGAGTGCTATAAATCCAAGGCAAAAGTTCCAAGAACTTGTTCATCCAATCATGCACACCCAAAATCTTAAATTGATACTCGATATATCTCCTAAATTACCTAGCAAAACCTGTAGTGTATGGGTCATAAAAATAAAGGGAAGCATTCTGAGGCCGAACACAAAGAACAAAGTGAGAATAAACCACACAATGATCAAAGATAGATCAAATATAGACCAAGAAAAGAGATGGAAACAAAGAAATGAAACTCATATGTTTTTGAAGGGGTTTTTGGTGATCATGCAAAGATCACAATCAAGCAACAATGTCAACTAAACAACAAACAAACACAATATATAATATCAAGGTATTAAAAGCGGATTCTAGAGATTCGAATGTCCGGTTATGGCATGGACTCAAGCTTCTAATTAACCTAGGAACAAGCTGCGGTATGTTGGGAAAGAATGTTTCTCTAATGGGATCAATTTCCGTGTAGGTCTCATGGTCCACTAGTCTCGCACCTAAATTCCAATTACCGGGTAAGTCTCTAAGAATCTAAGGTTGAGAATTCTACACAAACCGGGTCACTACTTAAGGGTCAAACCTCTCCTTAGCGGGTAAGTCTCGGAAAAGAAAGTCCTAAGCAACAACCCTAGCACACTCAATCCAATAGCGGTTGTTGAGGCTCACTATTACCTAATGTTTGTCATCTTCTATACCTAAGAGTGGGAATTACCGGATAAGTCTCATCACTCACCTAGTTTATTAACATAGGTCACCCTAATGCTCGATTAGGCTCAACAAAAACTAGGATTTCAACTCTCAAACTCCTTAAAATGAACACATAACCCTATAGGAACAACAACTCACACACCTCGGGTGGATCAAGAACATCTCCGCCGAAATGGCTGAAGAACAGGCCGAGATTGTAAACTGAGCTTGGGATTTCAAGCATACAACTATCCTAAGATACATTTAAGTCCAATCTATCATTATCCTAGCCATAACCTTTCATCAATCTCCCTAGAATCACATGCTACTTAGCCAACAACTATCATCTTAAGTTCATCCATCATCATATCTTCAAACATGAATGCCATATCTAGATGAAGAGTAAGGAAGCAATATAAAACAAGAACAAGTTGAATAATAAGTTTAGAATAAGATTACAACCATCCAAGAGTAGCTTCAAAACGAGGTCAACAATCTCTACTCTAAAACTGAATTGGGATCCCTTGCAAACGTGTCTCTGCAGCCATACAACCCCTCACTCTACCCAGGAAATCAAGGGTCGGAAGTTAGAAGATGTATGCGAAGTGTCTTGGTTGTCCAAAGGGAGATCACGGTCGTCCCAGAAAGCATCTCGGCCGAGATGGGTTGGCGTTGGACCGAGGTGAAGGGATGCATGGCTTGGATCATGGCTAAACACAGAGCCGGTGCATGGCTCGCACTAATTTAGGTCCATTTCTTCTTCTTTTCTCCATGCTTGCTCCATTGGGACTTTAAATTCGTGCCGCCACGAGGCTTGAACCTCCGATAAGATCATTAATGCATGGAAGTTCCCCAAAATACCTACAAAACTGACATATGCTCGTGTAGACGTCTATTCCAAAGATATGACTCGATAAAGCATAAAACGTCCCGACCACGTGCAAAACCATGCATGAAAGTGAAAACTATTTAAATGAGTGCCTAAACTACTGTCATAAATCACGTCATCAAAATACCCCATACTTATCGCTTGCTCGTCCCCGAGAAAGGTCCAAATTTAAACTACAAGATTGCGTGAGTTATGAATGCGGAAAAACAGAAAATCTTTTTGGAATTGTGCTTCAAGTCTAGATCACTTTCATAGTTATGTTTCAGGGCTAATATTCGGGCGGACTCCGCCTCTATCCGCCCGCGCGAAAAAGGAGACGGAGGCGGACTCCGCCTCTGCCCCAGTCCACGCACATGCGCAGTCCGCCTCCGCCTCCTTCTGCCCGTTGTAGCTTTAAAAAAATGCACCGTTGGATTATATCCGTTGGAGAATATAGCCGTTGTAGATTTTTCAATCCCATTTAATAACATGTGAAGTCATTGTATCATCCATTTACATCCAAACCTCAACAACGTAAATAAAGATATCCGTTAAAATGTCGTCGTTTTCCGAAGAAGTAGGTGTAGAATCCGATGGTGAAAGCTCTATTAGACCGTTCAATATTGAAATATACAGTGATCCGGAAGAAATTTTTGCACAACTTGAAGTAAGTGTACAGACTCATTTATATTTTACTTTATGTCGTTTTATGTAGTCGGAATTGTAGAATTAGCAATGTTAGAATAGAGAATCGAAATTATAGAATTAGCAATGTTAGAATAGAGAATCAAAATTATAGAATTAGAAATTTCAGAATAGAGAATTGGAATTGTGGTTTTAGACGTTTAAGAATAGAGAATCGGAATTGTAGTTTAGACATTTCAGAATAGAGAATCGGAATTGTAGTTTAGACATTTTAGAATAGAGAATTGGAATTGTAGTTTACACATTTAAGAATAAAATGATGTGTATTTTAAAAATAATAGTCTATGTTATTTTTATTTAGGGTCTTATGGAATATTCTCGTGTTCTCGGTACCGATTATTCATCAAAATTTGAGCTTTATGTATATTTTGCGGATGGAGAGAACTTATTGGGGTTGACTCGGTATGTGGCAAACGCAATGAATATGGTGTTGGTCATTAAAAAATCATGGTTGGATAGAAGGGATTTTCGTATCCTACAATTGGGTTGTGATAGACACGGAGGACCTAGGAAAGAAAAAGACGTAGATCCCGATCATGTTCCAAGTTCTAGCCGGAAAAAAAACTCGAAGAAGTGTGTGTGTTTTTTTTGATGTTGTAGGAACCCAAATTGAAGAGGGGAAGTGGACGGGGAGGGTTGTCTATGGAATCCACAACCATATAATTATTTCGGTGTTAAGAGGTCATGCATATGTTGGACGTATGACTCCCAAGTAGAGCCGAAAGGTGCAGCGTGAATTGAATTCTTGCTTAAAACCGAGACGTTTATTAAAATCCGTGCAATTAGAGGATCCCGACAATGTGACCTCCATCCGTCAAGTTTACAACACCGGTTTGAAGATTTGAATGGAACAAGCCGAAGGAAGAGGTTCATTACAACAATCACTTCACACGTTGAGGGAACGTGGATATTATGTAAACACTCAGAGAAGTCAAGATTCCAATGAGGTGATTAATTTCTTTATCTCACATCCCGACTCGAGGCATTTTCTCAACATGTTTCCCAATGTTATTGTTATGGACTCGACATATAAGACCAACAAGTAAGTTTCAATTGAAGAAACATTTTTACTTTATTTCATACATTCAATCATCTTTTACTTAGAAATTATAATTCAATCGTTGTTTTGTGTTACTTTTAGATACAATATGTCATTGTTGGAGATCGTAGGCATCACTAGTACCAAGAAGACATTCGCAATTAATTTTGTGTTCATCGCACACGAGAATACAAATCGTTACGAGTGGGCTTTGAGGAGGGTCCGTTATTTATTATACGGAAAGACGCCGGAGGTGATTGTCAGTGATCGTGAGCTTGGTCTTATAAGCGCCATGGGTGTAGTATTTCCCGATGTGAAGCATATATTGTGCACATTTCACATAAAGTGCAACATAGTTAACAGAGCGGCCCTTGTTTTGCGGAATAAGGATGCGGAAGCCGTCTTCATATCCCATTGTCATCCCTTGTTCGAGTCGAGATCCAATGGAAGCTATCAACGCCATTTGTTGGACCTGAGAGACTATTGGCAATCATCTCCGGGGTTAATGACCTATCTCGAGACGACTTGGCTTGACCCGTACAAGGAGGCAATCGTTCGAGCATGGACTGACCTACATCATCATTTCGGCACACGAACGACAAATGCGTTTGTTATTTCAAAATTCACTACATTGTAAAACATTTCTTCGTTTTCTGTAATAAACCATTCTCTGTAGGTGTGAGTCCGCGCACAAGTTGTTGAAGCAAAAACTAGATTCTAGTGTTGGAGGATTTCAGCTGGTTTGTGATAGCATACATTTGATGGTCACAGACCTAGTCCAGAAGTTACAAGCTTCTCTAGTGATGTCACGGGAGAGGATTCCACAAGAGGTGGGTATACCAAAATTTAAGTTGTTGTAAACATTATTAAACATTTATTTGTTATGTAATAAACCTTTTTTTGTAGGTGCGTATACCGATATTTGGCTTCCTCCGCGACTACGTAACAAATGAGTGTTTCACGCTCTTGTGGAATAATAACACCAAGGCTTCACATACAAGAGATGATGAAGGCTGTCAGGATAGTTATTGGAGAGATGTTCATTGAGTGCCATGTGTGCATGACTTTAGGCTAGCAATCCGGGCTCGTAGACCTATCTATTTGTCTTAGATACACCCATTTTGGAAGCAAGTTCACTAGATTCCGGTTGATTTTTCTGATGGTGATATTGGTGAAGATGATGATGATGATCGTTCGAACCCGAGTCAAGCAACGCTGAACAAGTTTAGAGAAATAATGGATTCAAATATGTTAAGCCGGGATGAGTAAGATAAGATTGCATCTTTTCTAGAGGAAATGGAAAACCCTAGGGGTACGACGATGAAGGAGCCGGCACAGAAGGTCAAAGCAAAGGGAGGACCTCCAACTCCGAGATCAACAAGAAGAGAGCTTATTTCTTTTGAGCATTCTGCTACACGTGGTCCTTGGCGGCGGAAAGGGAAGAAAGCTAAAGATGTAGATTCTACACCGGAGTTGAATCCTATGATTAGGGTGCGTCGTAAGGGAAAACAAACCGCACAAGCCGGATTTTGTTTGAGAGAAGAAGATTTTCCAAAGTTCATGGAGCCTTATGTATCGAGAGTAAGGGGTGTACTAGGAGACGTCCATTGTGGATATATAGCAATTTCTGCGATTTTGGGATTCTCGGATGAAGATTACTTGATAATATGGCGGGATATGATTATAGAGTTAAATTCGAGAAGAGCATTGTATTCGAAGGTAGTTATTATTCCGGTTATATTTAAGTTTTAATTATAATCCATGATTTAACGTAATCTTACTTGTCAATCTTTGTAGTGTATCATCCTCAATAAGTTAGACCACGTCATTCAAGACGTTTATTGGACGAGTAAGCCTCAATGTCCAGAACAAAATTGGATGGAAATACCGATGATCGCATGTGCAACAACCACCTATTATAAGATTGCATTGGTTGTCCTAGGGAACATTCCGGCGACATTCCTACCTATGACTACCACCACTCCCAGCCAAGAGCCCCCTACTGTTATTTGTTTAATAGCGTTTATATATAACAATACACACTTTATGCCGATAGGTTGACAATTTACTTTCATTCAATTTATTGTATTTAAACTCAATATTCACTAACCATTTTCTGTAATTTCATATTTGTAGGTATGGTTAAAAGATGATGCCCCGTCACCGTTGTTGAGTAGATATTGGCCACAATACCAGACCCAAGTGTTGATGGATGGGATGCGCCGTTCATTGCAAGGATAGCATGTTATGAGGAGTTTCGTCGGACATCGAGAGTTATAGATACTACTGAAGGATATCTTTAGCCATTTTCAGAAATTGGCTTGTAATCATGTGTTAGACGTTATCATATGTTGTTGACATCATGTTTTAGCCGTTTTGATGTATTGGTTGTCATCATGTTTTAGTCATTTTATATAATTGATTGAAACTTAGGTGTAATAAAAACAAAATAAACATACTCTAAAGTGTAATAAAAACAAAATAAACACAACCTATGATTTAACGTAATATTCATAAAAAATAAACATATAAACATCAAACTACAACTACAAATGTCCTGGAGGATGCTGTGAAGCCCGGACCTGAAATGGGGCCACAGGAGGCCTAGGTCTAATTACCTACTATATCGTTGAATCTACCTCCTCAGCAGAATACGGAATACCGCGAGCCTACATCTCTCGTAGACGACCTACAAGAATGTGAAGACACTACAATACATAAAATAAAATGTTCAAATAATTGAAAATTAAAATAAAGAGTAAATTAAGGGTTACAAACAAACGTACTCTAGCATATGAAACCGGAACAGGTGGGGGACGGTCTAAAGGTAACTGGGGTGCAATGGACGTCGGTAAGATGTACGGATGAGAATGGACCGTATACCAAGACATGTACGCATCATCGACGAGCCACAGAGAGGTAGTTGGGATGCGCTGTTCATTGCAAGGATAGCATGTTATGAGGAGTTTCGTCGGACACCGAGAGTTGAAGACACTACTGAAGGATATCTTTAGCCGTTTTCAGAAATTGGCTTGTAATCATGTTTTAGACGTTATCATATGTTGTTGACATCATGTTTTAGCCATTTTTAAATATATTGGTTGTCGTCATGTTTTATTAATTTTATATAGTTGATTGAAACTTAGGTGTAATAAAAACAAAATAAACATACTCTCAAGTGTAAATCCAAAACAAAATAAACACAACCCATGATTTAATGTAATATCCATAAAAGATAAACATAAAAACATCAAACTACAACTACAAATGTCCTAGAGGATGCTATGAAGCCCGGCCCTGAAATGGAGCGATAGGAGGCCTAGGTCTAACTACCTCTTCTATCATGGAATCTACCTCCTCAGCAGAATACGGAAGACCGGGAGTCTGCATCTCTCGTAGACGACCTACAAGAATGTGAGGACGCTGCAATACCGAAAATAAAATGTTAAAATAATTGAAAATTAAATTAAAGAGTAAATTAAGGGTTGCAAATAAACGTACTCTAGCATATGAAACCGGAACAAGTGGGGGACGGTCTATAGGTAAATGGAGTGCAGTGGACGTCAGTATGATGTACGGATGAGAATCGACCGTATACCAAGACATGTACGCATCATCGACGAGCCACAGAGAGGTAGCTTGTATCAATCCAACTAGTGAAAATCGGGTGTCCTCCAAATGGCGGGCTTCCCAACGATCGTATGTGAGAGGATATGAAAGCCAAAATCAACATCCGTTCGCCGGACGTACCTCATGAAGGGGTGGGTTCCGGGGTAGAGGCACGGTCTGTACGTACCCAAACTGTCGCAAGAACCGGTCCAGCATGTACGCCTCCTTTATGTTGGATATCCGTATGATACCTCGATACCGAGACACTCAAAACTCTACCCCAAAATCAAGCACACGATCATTATACGGGGTAAAACACACATCCTCCGCCCTCATCTGGTCCAACTTAGCTGGTAATGAGTGTAGCCTCTCTACGCTAATAGACGGAGTCTTTGGGACAGAAAGTCTCGAAGACCACCGTACAAGACCTAGCAAATCCGGATCCTCCACAACTGCACATCCTAATGATGGGAAATGTGCGTAAATCCAAAATTGTACAAAAAGTTTTATTAATTTTAATCATAACAATAAAGTTACGTTATGTATAGAAAAATATTTATAACACCACACTTGTAAAAGTTTAGTACATTGTGCCATCGTCGTCACCTTCATCCTGGTGGCGTCCCCATCACATCTATAAAGAAAAGCAAGGCTCCCAGTGCCCCAAGCATACGCCTCTGTCCTCACATGATCTCGTACTAGATGAATAAGCGATCCTCGCATCCTATTGGTAGACTTGTCGAGAACTAAAGTCGACGATATGAACAATAACATATATGCATATGCAATAGCGTCATGTGGAGGCTCTGGAAGGTCTAACAGTCTCGCAGAATTGTTGTCTAGTCTGACGTCTAGCCTCTACTGGTAATAACCCAAGACGATGAAACAGCCAATCATGTCGGACACTATCATCGACGGAAGTTACTAATGCATCTCCATCAACTAGTAGTCTCATAATGATTTGAACATCGTGCAGCGCTATACCCATCTCCCCCCCATGGCATTTGAAATGTGTTTGTCTCTGGATGTCACCTCTAGACAAACGCCGTAATCAAACAATGATTGACGCCGCCAAACTGTACGTCCTTCAAATCCGTGAGTCCGCTGCTTCTAGCTAAGCCAAACCATGAAAATGGGTCATCTACATCTCGTCGCCACTCACGTAATCTACTAAATGCGTCAAGTCTCCTAACAACTCTAATCACGGAGGAATTCATACTGGCCCATATAGCGTTAGCTCTGTGGTCAGCATAGCAAGTCATTAAAGGAGGTACGTCATCCTCTACCTGCTCCTCATCAGGTACATGCTCATGCTTCCTCTCAAAAGGTCCCTGCTCCTGTTGTGGTATGTCCTGCTGCTACTACTCTACCTCAACTGGTATCTCCTCGCGCTCATCCTCCAGTATATCATCCAAATGAGACATACCGTGCGCCGACTCCTCCGTGTCGTAATCAGCAGTAAGTGAAACAGGTACGACATCTCCTCGCTATAAGCCTCTGTGGGTGAATGAACTGATGCCTCTATAGGTGCATCTACAGGTGCCTGAATTGATGCCTTTATAGCTGCATTTACAGTTGCCTGAACGAATGCTGAGGCAAGTCTAACTCGTTGAGTTGTAGGCTCTCGACGGGCGGATGTTGTGACTAGTCTCGTCGTCCTCTTCCTCTTCTCTTCAATGTTCCTCATCACAAGCTGAATATTTTTTAAACTCACTTTTTTCTTTCAATTATAATATATATATATATATATATATATATATATATATATATATATATATATATATATATATATATATATATATATATATATTTTAAATTGGGCTATTATTACAATCATAAAATCGATAATAAACCTAGTAACTCTCGGAATAATCAAATTTTAAGTATTCCTAACTAACCGAACCTAACTAAACTAACTATTTTCAAGTCTAATGCAAAAAATAAAAAAACGATAAAAAAACAAAGCCTTAAATCGATCAAAAAGTGGTCTACTCCTAGAACTCCCGATATCAGAATCTCTCTTCATTTTTGGACATATCTAAGAAGAGAAGAAATGGGTCGAAGAAGACAAGAAACTCGAGGGGAAAGGAACGGCGCAACGGCTGCGAAAAAAACAAGGGCAAGGGAAGGGTGCAGCTCGCCTCTATGCACCTTGTCCTTATATAGGGCTGGCGCACAGGCGGGCTCCGCATGCGCAGTGGGCCTCGCGCAGGCCCACTGCGCGGCGAGCCCTGCGCAGGCGTGCTGCACCTGCGCTCCCTCCTGCGCGCATGCGCCTTGCGAGTGCGCGAGGCCCATGCGCACTCGCAAGGTGCCTCCGCTGCCCTCGATTGATGGTCTTGATTAACATCACTCTTATGTTTCATAGCAATGGATGAACAATCGTGTATTAAATGAATGAAGGCACGGAAAGACAATCATAGTTAACTCGAAAACATGCATGAAAGGCAAAAATGACAAAGTCAAGATGATCATGAGAAAATTAAGTCTAGATCACTAAGTCATACACATAAGCAAATAGGTCACATGGACTTAGGAAAGAAGAGGCCAAGAAACGTGATGATGAAGTGGGAATTTTTCAAGTCAAGTGGTGAAAATCCGGGACAGGAACTATGCCACAAAATTTTTGTTCTTCATGCACCAAACTGTATTTTTTTTCTCCTTCTTTTCTTTCTTTTCTTCTCTTTTTCTCTTTTTCATTTTCTTTTACTTATTTTTGAGACAATGACATTGGTGTACAAAAGCCGAGACCTTGGTGATTAGCGTACCTCGGGATTTTTCCGAGGTGCCTCACAACAGGAACACATACCAAGGCTCGTTAGGACATTCGGTTTATCCGACTTTCGCAAGACACAAACACCAGATTATGTGAATTGTGCCGAGTTACTTGTCATCAAAACCAAAGTCGCCAAACCTATACTTTTCTAAACTTTTTTTACAACACTTTCAACTACTTCATTCACCACATTGATTCCCTTCACATTACCCCACACTTTCTTTTTGCACACTACACACTAACATGCTCCTATTCCCAGATGAGTCAAAAGAAGTCATATTTTATTTTCAAGTGTGGTGCTCAAACAACATCATCAAGATCAGAAGAAAAGAGATGAATTGCCTTGATCATTCCTAGATGATGTGCAAGAACTAGCACATAATTTCGACTATCAATTCTCAATCCAATCAAAACAAACATCATCATCACAGTTCATACATGGGATACAAGAGAAGTATTCAAGTCAACATATGCATGAAATTCATTCAACACACAATTCATACATGAGATTCAAGAGAACTATTCAAGTCATCATGAAATCATGAATGTAACACCCCAAATCCATAGGACTTGGAATGCTACATTGGGCTAGGATCTCACAATGGATCCTGACCCTAGCTTGACAACAAGTTCACTGGATCTTACAACAAGGCACAAGTAGAGTAAAACCAAATACATAAAAGCTGTATATGATACTTTAAAAGTGTTTACAAACACAAAGCCGAGTACAAAACATCAAACATAAACATTTGATACAAAAGATCCCAACCCGTGGATCCTAATGTATAGAAGTTCTCGGTTGGTCACACCATCTGGCTCACTCTACAGTGTTCCTAACCTGCAGATCATCTACAACACGGTATACACCATTAGCTACAGCAATAGATAAGCATGAAGGTAATAGCACAAACACACATCAACATCTCATACATGCAATGCCACACACATTCATTTATTATCTTTCATTACGTTATTCCATTACTAATTCAACTTCTTTTGTGACACGAGGAGCCTCAAGAACCTCGTCCCTTTCCCTGTTAACACAGGGGTTTGCATGGGGGTGATCATCACTCGTCCCCCCTGTGCTACTGGCTTCCAAGCACCTCCTCCTAACCAGCAGGCGGAGACCATCGCCAACCAAAACGTACACATAACACTACTATCAAAACTCACACACACAAGATCAAGAAGAGGTCAAGGAAGAAGAGAGAAGAAGAATAGCATGAGGAGGCAGAGAGAAGCTGGAGAGATGAAGAAACCCTTCATCTGAAGTTACGGAGGCTTATATAAGAATCCAACCCAAAAGCAAGTCAAGAGGTCAACAAAGGTGGCTGCAACCGCACAAAACCGCAAGGGCGGATCAACTAAGGCGAAGGGGCGGCTCACCTGTGGCGCAGGTGCGGCTCACATGGTCCGCTGGGGTTGCTGGCAATGTCAAAGCTTACTCAGCTAAGGCTCAGCAAGGCTTCCTAGGCTCCAAAGACTCAGGCTCTTACATCTCAACCCCCTTAAAACAAGTTTCGTCCTGAAAATTGCAAGATCCCAAACCTCTCGAACCCATAAGCCGATGTACACTCTCTCCTCAAGAACATCAAGTCATAACCTATAACATTCTATATCCTTAACACAACATGTAGGAATCACAACTCCATCATAACAACTCTATACAAGGCCTAGAGGAAGATCATCTCTAGCCAAACACTAACCACATCACACTGGCATGGAGGAAAACCATCTCCAACCAAAATGTACACATAACAGTATATGTGGAGGAAAGCCATCTCCACTCACACTATGTCCATCAAAGGTCACATGGAGGAAAGAACCATCTCCGGCTAATTTTAACACACATACCATAGCATGGAGGAAAGAACCATCTCTAGCTACACCTATATCGTACTAGCAAACAAGATCTAACAGATCATATGCACATATCACCGCTAGCATGAAAACACGGCATATCACATAAGCACATAACATGCATTCACCAAGAAGGCACTAAGATCTACTCGTGGATCCTACTGGTGCATCTATCTCTACGTAGAACTCCGGATAGTTCCTCTGGATACTATCTTCTGTCTCCCAGATAGCCTCATCAGGTCCTCGTCTAGACCACTGTATCCTCAGCATAGGAATGTCCTTCATATGTAGGTGTCTCACACCTCGTTCTAGGACTGGAATGGGGTGCTCAATAAACATGTGGTCTGGCTCAACCACCAAATCATCATAATTCATGATGTGCCTCGGATCTGGTATGTACTCCCTCAACTAAGACACATGAAACACAAGGTGAACACCTTGTAACCTCGGAGGCAATGCTAATCTGTAGGCTGCCCTCCCGACTCTATCCAGTATCTTGAAAGGACCGACATATCGGGGACTCAACTTCCCCTTTATGGCAAAACGTCTAACGCCTCGCGTCGGAGATACTCTCAACCAGACATGAGCTCCTACCCTAAACTCTAGAGGTCGACGCCTCTTGTCTGCATACGACTTCTGTCGACTGTTTGCAGCCAATATCCTCTCACCGATCAGCACTACTTGAACTCATAGAGCCATTTCAAATATGCACGTCAAACATTGTCATATAATAAACTCGTTGAATGGAGGTAATCTAACCATCCGTACTACTGCACTGGTAATGGATGGGGCTTATCTCTATATCATAAATGCTCTTTCTGGACCTGTTGACAGGTCACACCCTGTATCACAAATGTGGTCACATCTACTTCAATCTTCTACATCCCTATAGTTATGTCACCCCCATGGTACATCTGATTCCTTCATGGATGTACTAAGGAAGGTGTACCGTAAGTGTACGGTAAGATTTTGTGTCTCTACTCCGCATCAGTAGGTACACAGAAGTGATCATGACGCTTCATCACTCCATCTATTCTAATGGAGAACTATGGTGCCTCATTGCGAGACATCCTCTCTTAATCTTCATCAAGGTTAGGCAGGTCCCCTGCTTCTGTTGGATCTCATCCAACAGACCAGGTAGAAGCTCTAAAGCATATAGATGGCATCCTTATAGAGAGACTGTAACTCCCACTCTAGCGAAGCTAGATCTTCCCGAAGTTGACGTTGAACTATCAGTCTCGCAATGATCTTCTCCTGGAACGTCATTCTATTCAAGTTGTCAACGACATTGTTCAACCCCTGTTGCATAAAATATATTTCAGATTTCTATGTTCTATAGGAATCTAACATGAAGATCACACCGGTACGGTCTTCAAAACTTAGAGGTTTGTACTACCACTACTAACTCTAAATCATGAGTCGGGTAGTTCTCATCATACGTTCTCTGCGGTAAACACACATATTAGTAACTCTCTTCCTTTGTAGTAACACACGTCTCAAACAACATGGCCTAAGAAAGTTACCACTGGCATCTCAACTCACATTTAGAGAGCGTAGCATACAACTCCCTACCTCTCAAAATCTGTAGAACAGTCTTTAGACGATCGGTCTATCACTCTCAGTTATGAGAGTATACTGATATTTATCAATGAAGATCACCACAACAAGATCAAGGAAAAAGATGCTATTCATTAACTCTCTGAAGACTTGTCAAGACATCCATTAGTCTAAATAACATCACTACAACTCGTAGTGTCCACAACATGTACTAAAGGCTATCCTATGCACATTCTGTTCTCTCACCCTCAATTGCTGAAATCCTATGTGCAAGGGAATCCTGAAACATAATTGCTTCCTTAAGCTAACTCATCAGATCGTCAATACGGAACATGGAACACACTAGGGCAAAAGAAGTTCGTCTTAGTCAATTGATCAAGTTGTCAGTTAAAATATCTCAACAAGCACCATATAGTATAAGCCTTCCTAATCAGTGTCGTATCATACTTCAACTCGAAAACAATGTCCACACTCTGCGGAGGTGGCCACTAGATGATTCAGTAACACGTCTATAAACTCATAAGCCACTGGAATATCTTCCAACGTGGAACTTTCTTCTTTATGGCATAACATCAGAAAACATCACCTCTTGTGTTGTCATCTTCACTGCTCATATGGCACTAATAACAAAACTCATCTCTCCAAAGGTCGTAGCCTCAGAAAACCTCTATCAAATCGATCTCAGTAGAAATTGTAACAACCTTCTAGTTGATGTCTAGCATGACATAATATCTATTCATCCAGACCATACACATACTGAATCTACTCATGGAGACCCGATCAACCTCTTCAAACTCGCTCTCTGCCATAGGCAACACAGCAGCGGAAATTGGTCCCTGACTTGGCGCTACTGGAAGAAGAGGCGGTGCACCCCTATCTTGTCCCGCTAAAGATACTGCTCTAGTTTGTACCATCTGTAGAATATACGCACCTAAACTTATAAGGCTATATATATGCCATATGTATCGATATATATAATACTCATTATTACATGCATACACATCAGCATATAAAAGATATCTATATCTATATATCTATATATATATATATATATATATATATATATATATATATATATATATATATATATATATATACACTGTCGAGATCCTCAGACGGGCGCCATTGTTGTCAACATAAGGCTCTAATACCAACTCTGTAACACCCCAAATACACAAGACTTGGAATGCTACACTAGGTTAGGATCTCACAATGGATCCTGACCCTAGCTTGACAACAAGTTCACTGGATCTTACAACAAGGCACAAGTAGAGTAAAACAAAATACATAAAAGTTGTATATGATACATTAAAAGTGTTTACAAACACAATGCCGAGTACAAAACATCAAACATAAACATCCGAGTCCTTGACATATTACCAAGACCGGGCCTCTGCTTATGAGCGCGAGAGAGCCAGTCGGAGGAGGGCTTCTCAGACGGGACGGTTTGAGAAGAGGCAGCATATTGGACAGACCAGTGGCGTTGGAGGAGCTTCTCGATCTGGGTGGAGCCAGAGACGCTAGAGTTACCCCTCATCTGCACTAGTTGTAGATAAGGGACGATAGTGCTTCAATTGTGGTGATCCTAGACATATACGAGCAAGTGTATGAGACCGCAAGTGACTTGCTACACATGTGGTAGACCATGCCACAAAGTTGCCTTCTATAGGTAGGGTGGAGTTGTATAACAGCAGCATTCTTCTCTTGCTAGTGTGACAGGAGGTGGTCAGAGGACACCTCAGCAACAGACACAGGGACAATAGAGAGTCCTAGATCGTCCTTCTACTGAGGGATCTGCTCCTGGGCCAAGTAGAGGTAGAGGTTGTGGTGGGAGTACCACTTACACCAAAGGAGCTTAGGGTAGTGTCTTTGAGCTAAGGAGTGTAGAGGAGCAGCCTGCACTAGCTGCTACAAGTACCATTCTGCTTCATAGTTTACTTGTTAGAGTTTTCTTTCATACGGGTGCTACGCATTCCTTTATTACTGATGTATGTGTTGAGTGCCTGAGTTTAGCTACTATAGAGGGGATACCCTTGACTATAGGGTTACCTAATGGTAGTAGGATCAGAGGTTCCCGCGAGATACGTAGTTGTCCTCTTCGTTTAGGGACTCGTGTGTTGCTTGTGGACTTCTTATTCATGCCTTTGATGCATGAAGAGGTCATTTTAGGTATGGATTGGATGCGTAGACATCGTGCAGTGTTGGATGTAGGTAGGAGGACCGTGATAGCTAGTCTCTACCAAGGTAGGTCAGATAGAGGTCTTCCGAGGTTAGGACCTTGGGAAGACGGGCTCTGTCATAATTGTTGTACGAGCAGCGAGGTTGATAGCACAGGGTTGTGATGCCTTTTGGTGTTATGCCAAGAAGAATGGAGAAAGTCCAGCATTGGAGGATATTCAAGTGGTCTGTGAGTTTGCAGACGTATTTGCTGATCCGTCAAGCTTGCCGCCTCAGAGGAGTGTGGAATTCAGTATCGAGTTGGAGCCTGGCACGAGACCGATCTCGAAGGCCCCATATCGCATGGCGCCTGTCGAGATGTTGGAGTTAAAGAAGCAACTCGAGGAGTTGGTTGAGAAGGGCTTCATGTCCTCTCCGTGCGGAAGAAGGACGGATCGTTAAGACTATGCATTGACTACAAAGAGCTGAACAATGTGACCATCAATAACAAGTATCCACTGTCTCGTATTGATGATCTTCTTGATCAGCTTCAGGGAGCGATATTGTTCTCCCGGATCGACTTACATTCAGGAGATCACCAACTGAGGGTGAGGGAGCACGATGTGCAGATGACAACATTTTGTGCCCATTATGGACACTACGAGTTTGTAGTGATGCCATTTGGTGTTACGAATGCCCCAACAATTTTCATGGAGTGGATGAATAGTATTTTCATCGACTTCCTTGATCAGTTTGTGGTGGTCTTCATTAATGACATTCTGGTGTACTCTCGTAGCAAAGAGGATCATGCCGGTCATATGAGCACGGTTTTGCAGATTTTGAGGGATAGAGAGATGTATTCCAAGCTCTCTAAGTGCGAGTTCGGGATGTTAGAGGTAGCCTTTTTAGGCCATATTGTCTCCACCAATGGGATCATGGTTTATCCGGCGAAGCTTGAGTATGTTGTTGCATAGACGACATCGACGAACGTCAAGGAAGTGCATAGCTTTCTAGGCCTAGCCGGCTATTACCGACGCTTCATGGAGGGATTTTCTGTGATTGCCCGTCCACTGACGAGTCTGTTGAGGAAGACTACCAGATTTGTGTTGTCTGAGTAGTCTACCCAAAGTTTTGAGGAGTTGAAGAGGCGGTTGACTTATGCTCCTATCTTGGCACAAAAGAGGGTTCAGAAGATTGTGGTATACATTGATGCATCCAAGCTAGGCTTGGGATGTGTGTTGATGCAGAGGGGCAGAGTGATTGCATATGCGTCTCGATAGTTGAAGACGTATGAGGAGAACTACTCGACTCATGTTCTGGAGTTAGCAGCGGTAGTTCAGGCTTTGAAGATCTGGAGACATTACCTATATGGTGCTACATGTCAGATCTTCACAGACCATAAGAGTTTGAAGTACATTTTCACGCAGCGGGAGTTGAATAATCGCCAGCGTCGATGGCTCGAGTTGATCATGGAATTTCACCTTGAGATTTTGTATGATCTAGGCAAGACGAATGTTGTTGCGACGCCATGAGTAGGAAGACGCCTCGAGAGAAGGCGATTGCCAGATTTATAATTCAGCATCAGCTTCAGAGGGATCTAGCTTGGCTAGAGATGGACATACAGTTTCCTAATGAAGATGCCAAGTTGTACGCTTTAGAGGTTCTACCTGGTCTGTTGGATGAGATCCAACACAAGAAGGGGACTTGCCCGACCTTGATGAGGATTCGAAAAAGGATGTCTCGTGGAGAGGAACCACAGTTCTCCATAGGAGTAGATGGAGTGATAAGACGCCATGACCACGTTTGTGTACTTGCTGATGTAGAGCTGAGACAAAGGATTTTACATGAGGTTGACTGTACACCTTACTCAGTACATCCAGGTACGAGTAAGATGTACCATGATGTGAGACGATTATATTGGTGGGAAGGGCTGAAGCCCGATGTACCCAGATTTGTGCCACAGTGCACGACCTGTCAACCGGTCAAGATATAGCATTGCAGACCTAGAGGTCAGCACCATCCACTACCAGTGTTGTAGTGGAAGTGGGAGGACGTCTCCATGGAATTTATGACTGGATTGAGGCCTAGTTGGAGTTTTGATGCTATCTAGTTTGTTGTGGATAGACTGACGGAGACTGCACGGTTCATTCCTATCAGATAGACATGGCCAGTGAGTAGATTAGTTAAGGAGTACACTAGGCAGATAGTGAGACTCCATGATGTACCAAGGACAATCATCTCTAATCGAGATGGGAGATTTGCGTCGAGGTTTTGGCAGCAGATTCAGACTGTTTTGGGGACGAGTCTATACTTCACGACTGCGCTTCACCCCCAGACCGATGGTCAGTCAAAGAGGAACATCCAGACCCTTGAGGACATGTTGCGAGCTTGTGTGTCGGATTGGGGACAAGGATGGTCAAATTACCTCTCATTGGTTGAGTTCTCATACAAAAACAACTGGCATGCATCGATTGGGATGGCTCTATATGAGGCACTATGTGGGCGTAGATGCGTACACCTTTATGTTGGGATGTGCCTAGCAGTATCAGTGGTATAGCGCCAAAGCAGATTCAAGATGATATGGCCCGAGTAACACAAATCAGAGAGAGGATGTTGGCTGCATAGAGTCGCTAAAAACCGTATGCAGACAAGAGGTGTCACCCTCTAGAGTTCAGAGTGGGAGCTCATGTCTGGATGAGAGTATCTCCGACGCGAGGCGTCCGACACTTTGGCATAAAGGGGAAGATGGGTACCCGATATGTCGGTCCTTTTGAGATATTGAATAGAGTTGGGAGGGCAACCTACAGATTAGCATTGCCTCTGATGTTAGAGGGTGTTCATCTTGTATTTCACGTGTCTCAGCTGAGAGAGTATATGCCAGATCAGAGACACATTGTGAGTTATGATGATTTGCTGGTTGAGCCGGACCACACTTTTGCTGAGCATCCGATTGCAGTCCTAGAGCGAGGTATAAGACGCTTGCGTTCGAAGGAAATTCCCATGTTGAGGATACAGTGGTCGAGACGAGGACCTGAGGAGGCTACATGGGAGACTGAGTATAGTATCTAGAGGAACTATCTGGAGTTTTATGTTAAGATAGATGCACCTGTAGGATCACTGAGTAGATCTTAGTGCTATCTTGGTGAGTATGTGATTATGTGCTTGCATGCCTTGATATGTTTATTCCATGCTAGCTATGATGTGACGTATGATTTTATTAGATCTTGATGTGCTAGCGTGATTTATGATTATAGCTGGAGATGGTTGTTTCCTCCATACTATCTGAGTGCGATTAGGATTCAGTTGGAGATGGTTCTTTCCTCCACGCTACTTTGATGGACATAGTATCGTTTGAGATGTTATTCCTCCATGCGTTGTGTATGCGTATGATTTGGCTAGAGATGTGATTCCTCTATGCCCTGTGATGTGGATATGGCGAGAGATGTGATTCCTCTATGCCTTTAGGGTAGCGTTATGGCCCTGATTTCTGGAGTTGATGATTCCTCCATGTTTGCGTTTGAGGTTATAGAGTGTTATAGGTTGTGACCTTTTGAACTGAGTTGTGATACCTGTAATATCCGGAATTTTTATTCCATTTATTTCCGAATCAATTCGGACTTCGAGTCGTTGACGGTTCCCATTTTATCTAGTATTTCTTTCTTCACAAATTGTATCATTTTATGTAGAATATAATTCACATAAAATGATAGAATTATATCAAACCCTAATTCTTATAATTATTTATCATTTTATGTAGAATTTAATTCAGATAAAATGATATAATTATATCAAACCCTAATTCTTATAATTAATACTTAATGACGACTTTTGACGAGATCATGACAAAGCTGAGACGAGGTCATGATAAATTCCTACAAGCAGTTGACAAGGCCGAGACAAGCTGCTGTCAAGGCCGAGACAAGCAGTTGACCAGGCCCAGACAAGCAGTTGACAAGGCCCAGACAAGCAGTTGACAAGGCCGAAACAAACAGTTGACAAGAAAAGCAGTTGACAAGGCGCAGACAAGCTATTGACAGCCCACACCCTACCTACTGCTGATGAACTCTTCAAGACAGCCCAGGAACGCCAGCCCAGTTCAGCAGCCTACTTCCAATAACGAGATTGCTTCACTCCAGCCCTACAGCTTCAAGTAGCCCAGCAGTGAAGCCCAACCCTCACGCCTGTTAGGATGCCAGCGGGAGGAACGTTTCTCTCCTTCCAAATTGTAACGTACAGGATCTTGAAGATCTTCAGTTACGTTGATTCATCCGGATTGTAGCCTCCTTCCAATATTCACGCATGGCCGCCCATATGTCCAGATTCATTCTCTTCTTCCCTACACGGATCTGCCTATTGTAGCCTTCTGCACACAGACGTTGGGTAAGTTCAACAGCTTTCTCTCCCTCTCCTTGCTCCTCACGTAAAGCAACCAGTGGATTACTTCCTGCACGCTTGGGCTCGCAACAACAAGGCAGCCGGCGCTCCTCTCCTCTTCTGCACACCCAGCCGGCGGCCCCTCCTTCTGGCAACCTCAAACGCAGCACCAGCGGGCTGCTTCTCTTCTATCGATCCAGCAGCCCTTGGATACCGAGCAGCCCAGATCCGATTCGCAGCAGCCTTGGTGTTGTCTTTCCCGTGCTTTCGAGTCTCAGAATCGGGTAAGGCTTGTACCCCTTGCTACACTATACTTTAGTCCACCTTTCCTTGCCTAACATGGACCAGTTTTCGTCTTTAAACATACTCAGAACAACTATAGGAGAGCTGTACAGATTCATGCATTTTTCTGAGTTTTCGGAAGTGAAAAACATTCACCTTCGGGTAAAGATTTGAGTAAGTTATACTCCTCCTTTTTGGCTGGTTGTCGGATATGTCATAGACAGTAGTACATAGTATAACATACCAAAATTTGGGAAGAATCGGAGTTACGGTTTGATAGTTATTGTGTTCCAAAGTTGACGCCTCATGCAGTTTTAATATATGTGCTGAGTGTTGGGGAAAACAACAAGTGATGCTGTTTTGTGAGATGGTTTTCAATAAGCTCTTGATCTCCGTTGGGCTTGAATTTTGAATATGATATGGTTGACATATTGTTGTAGAACATATTAAAAATTTGAGAGGAATCCAGCGAGTGGTTTCGGATTTATGATTTTTCAAACATTGAGTCGTAAGCATTTTTTCTGTTGTGCTGAAATTCGGTTTTGTGAGATAGTTTTAAATAGGATTTTGATCTCCTTTGCGGCTGAATTTTGAATATATTATAGATAATATTTTATAGTAGAACATATCAAAATTTGGGATAAATCCAGCGAGTAGTTTAGGAGTTATGATTTTTTCAAAGTTAAGACAGTGTGCTGTTTGTTAAGTGTTGTAACCAACTTTAAAAATTTTTGTAGAAGTGATGGTTGAACAGTTTTAAGAAATTCTTGCTCCTAGAAGTATATGAGATATCATAGATGATCTAGGGAATTATTTCGGAATTTTTATAAGATTATTCGAATTTTATATTTGAAGCCGAAGTTGGACCTTAACGATCTTTCCGAAAATAAGGAAATGGGTAAATTGTCAGTTTGTAACCAAACTCATCTTTAGGAGTTAGAATATGACTCTTTAGTCTCAAATAAGAGTTTAGGCATGAATTACGGAATTTTTGGAAGTTTCGAGACCAAGGGTAAAATAGTCATTTTACCATAAATTAATATTGTAATCAATTCCGTTCTATTAAGACCTACTATCTTAGAAGTCTTAGACTTCTAATCACCTAGAAAGTGTGCTGACACACTTGCCTACTTTGACAGGCCACTGAATTCCTACTGTACAGATCGATTTGCGAATTAGAAAGTCGAGATCTGATTCAGGTAAGTCCACGGACTTACTTAGCTGGCTTCTTGTATGAGTGTAATGTGTACGAGTGGTGTTTGTTAGTTATGATAAACAACGAAACCGGATTAGGCCGACTTTATTATTTACGTAATTGACCCAAGTGTATGATAACGGGTCGTGACATCATCTGCCTAGCTCTTGCGAGAGTCTAGGAGGTTCCCTGCGACCAGCCCAGTCCGGTAGACGGTCAAATGGATTAGTATCATTCCGCATTGGTAAACGGGGACAGGGGCGAGGTTTGGGAATCCCTCGTGTCACAAAATAAGTATCATTAGTAATGACCTATCACCTAATTAAAGATAATAAAAGGATTGAGTGTTGCATGTTGATTGTGTATGATGTGTAATTGTGCTTTTACCTTTATACTTATGCATAGAATGTTAGCTAACGGTTTTATACCGCTTGTAGATGCCTTGCAGGTTAAGACAGTTGTAGAGAGATCCGAAGGGAATGGTCAGCCGGGTCCACGTACTCATTTAGTTGGGGACGAGGTTGTCTTATATATTTCATATGCGTCGTTTTAGTACCTTTGATTTGTAAGGCTAATACATATTTTTCATGTATATATTGTTTAAAGTTTTCAAATGTTTTTAATACTTTTGTGCCTTGTTGTAAGATCCAAGTAAAATTGTTGTCAAACTATGGTTGGGACCCATTGTGAGGTCCTAACCAGTAGCTCCCCGAGTTCTCAGAATTTGGGTTGTTACATAACCTCCGATAAAGAGAGTTATAACTCGGCATATGGCTCCGAGAGGATTTGGGATTTTGCAAGTTTCGGGACGAAACTTGTTTTAAGGGGTGAGATGTAAGAGCCTTAGTCTTGAGGTGCTGTAAGAGAGTGTTGAGGGTGCAGGATTGGCCTAAACCGCCCCTGCGTGTGGCAGAGGCCGCCCCTACGGCCACCATCATCCACCCCTGTGATTTATGGTGTGATGCAGCCGCTTTTATTGACCTTGACCCGTGCTTTTGGATGGCTTCCTATATAAGCCTCTTCTTTGCTTCATGTGGAGGATTTCTCATCCCTCTATAGCTTCATCTCTTCTCCCTCACGTTCTTCTTCTTCCCTTCTTCTCCTTTGAATCTTCATCTTGTTTTCTTGATCTTGTTAAAGTTTTGATGAGAGTTTGTGGTTTTGGATGTTGATGATGATGATTGAGGACGTTGTTGTGCTTGTGTTGAGCCATTCTTGAGCTTTTGGAGTGTGATATCCCTCTATTAGATTACAGCTTGGTGAGTTCCACCTCCATCTCTTTCTATCTTTCTTCCTTCTTCATTCTTTCTTCTTTTCTTCCTTCCTAGCTTAGGATTCCACAAGATTGATCTTGTGGCAGCCTTCATAGGATTTGTTTGATGTATATATGTATGTATATGTATGTTTTGGGTTGCTAGCTGAAGTAAGTGTGAAGAGGATCGAGTGAAGAAGTAAAGAGAAGCCGGAAGTGTGCATTCTACACACCAACCGCCCCTGCGCCACCTTGGATCGCCCCAGCGCCGGCCAGTCGCCGCCCTTGCACCACCTCAGGGCCGCCCCTGCGCCTCCCAATACCAGGCCTTGCTTTGATCTTGGTTTGCAACTGTGTCTCGATTCCGGGCTTGGCTATGGATGGCATTGCCCCTTCCTTTCCTAGTATGAGTGTGCAATATTATGCTAGGTATAGTTGAGAGTGTGTTGGTGATATTATGATCATGTTATGCCTTGTACGGCTTTTAGGATTAATAGGTTGTGAGGCTTAGGTTGAGAATGATCCTATGGATCCCTTGGGTCTAGGTGTGACCCCTTTGAATGATAGGAGATTGATATATCTCTATGCATTGTTATTTGGCAGTGTCCCTCTCAGGATTGGAAGTTGATCGTGGTTTTGTGTTTGTATGAGGTTGAGGTAAGTCCGTAGGACTTACTTAGCTGTCATCCTTATATTGGGTGCTTGAATGAGTGGTGTGTGTATTATATGCTTGATATGATAGCATATGATGTCGAGTATTACCGACCAATGTTTTATTGATAGCCTAGTGTGTGGCAGTGATAACCCTTCCCTTCATCTTGTAAGGAGCAGGAGGGGGGGTTCTTTGTGCTCATGCCATCTAGTATATAGGAAGGGTGCAATCCACTCCCATAGGGTACATGGGTCGTGTGACCGACACTAGTTCCAGATGAACATCAGCCCAAAGGTGGGGATGTATCAGTCCTCGTGTCCAATAGTTTATCTATCTATATATATATATATATATATATATATATATATATATATATATATATATATATATATATATATATATATACGATTTGAGTGAATGACTACTATATTAAGTTGATATAATGGGTAAATGTGTGATAACATGATTATGTGTTTACCTTCCATGACTTGTGTTTGTGCTTATGCATTACCTTATATACGTATGGTTAGCTAATGGTTTCATAACATGTTGTAGATGCCTTGCAGGATAGGCGAGTTGTTGAGTGATCTGGCAGGGTGATAGGTCGAGGACTCTCGTACATTAGGGGGTTATGGTTTTGGAGATATTTATGTTTCCCTCCTGCGTGAGGATGATGTTTTGTATACCTCTTGTGTGGGGATGACGTTTTATACTCGGCTATGATCTTGTATACTTTTGGATGTACAGTTTTATATAGTTTTATGTATTTGTTTTATATCTATCAGTGCCATGTTGTAAGGTCCAGTGAACTTGTTGTCAGGCTAGGGTCAAGATCCACTATGAGATCCTAGCCTAATGTGGCACCACGAGTCCCGCGGATTTTAAGTGTTACATGTTGCCCGTTCTTTGGCAAGCGTCACAAGCTACTACAAAATTTTGCACATCCTTAAACAAGTTAGGCCAATAAAAACCGGATTGCAATACCTTTGCACACGTTTTGTGTGAGCTAGTGTGGCCTTCACAAGGCAAGGAGTGGCAATGACGGATCACACTCTTCATATCATCCTCTAGAATACACCTTCTAAAGACTCCATCCGGTCCTCTCTTGAACAAGAGAGGCTGACTACAAGAAAAATGCCTCACATCCTTGAAAAACTTTTTCCTATGGAAATATGACAAACCGGGCGGCACCTCTTCACACACAAGGTAATTCACTATATCCGCATACCAGGGCTCACTCCCTCTAGACACTTGAAGTAAGCACTTCTCCATCACTTGCAATTGCTTATCCCGAAATGAGTCGTCAATTGCGATCTCATCTCTCTCAATCTCCAATGGTGGTAGCCTACTAAGGTGGTCTGCTATTGAATTTTCGGAACCTTTCTTGTCTCGAATCTCCAAGTCGAATTCTTGGAGGAGGAGGATCCACCAAATCAAGTGAAGCTTGGAATCATTCATTGTGAGGAGATAACGGATCGCAGTATGATCCGTGTACACAACAACCTTTACTCCAACAAGATATGAGCGTAACTTCTCAAAGGCGTACACCACTGCTAGCAACTCCTTCTTGGTTGTGGCATAGTTTAGGTGGGCATCATCTAGCTTCTTGCTAGCGTAGAAGATGGCATGTGTAAGCCCATCCTTCTGTTTTCCTGAAACAGCCCCACCCACCACATCGCTCGCATCACACATCACGTCAAATGGTAGGCTCCAATCCGGAGGTTGCATAATCGGGGCGGAGATCAAAGCATCTTTGAACCTACCAAACGCTCCAAGACAATCCTTGGAGAAAACAAACTTTACATCCTTCATTAGTAGGTTAGTGAGAGGCTTAGAAATTTTAGAGAAATCCTTTATAAAACTCCGGTAAAAACCGGCATGCCCTAAGAAACTCCTTACTGCTTTCACCGAGGTAGGTGGTGGCAACTTCTTTATCACTCTATCTTGGCTCTATCAACCTCGATTCCACGGTGGGAAACCAAGTTTTCCAACACTATGCCTTCACTCACCATGAAGTGGCATTTCTCCCAATTCAACACAAGATTAGTTTCCTCACATCTCTTGAATACCAAAGATAGATTAGCCAAACAATTATCAAATGAAGAGCCATACACCGAGAAATCATCAATAAACACTTTCATAATATTCTCAATATATTCAGAAAAAATAGCCATTATACACCTTTGAAAGGTGGCGGGTGCATTACACAACCCAAATGGCATTCTCTTATATGCAAATGTTCCCCATGGACATGTGAATGTAGTTTTTTCTTGGTCATCTGGGTGAACGGGATTTTGAAAAAACCACTATAACCATCAAGATAACAAAAATGAGAATGTTGAATTAACCTTTCTAGAATTTGGTCAATAAAGGGGAGAGGAAGTGATCTTTCCTAGAGGCCACATTAAGTTTCCTATAGTCAATACACATTCTCTAACCCGTAACCGTCCTAGTCGCTATAAGTTCATTATTATCATTAGTCACCATGGTCATCCACCCTTTTTTAGGCACAACATGCACGGGACTAACCCACTTACTATCCGAAATTGGGAAAATGATTCATGCATCTAACAATTTCAAGATCTCTTTCTTAACCACTTCTTCATTAATGGGTTCAATCTCCTTTGAGGTTCTATAGATGGCTTATGATTGTCTTCCATTAAGATTTTATACATGCATAATGATGGTTTAATGCCAACTAAGTCATCAATGGTGTAACCTATAGCTCTCCTATTCAATTTCAATTCAGTAAAAAGCTTCTCAAGCTCATTATCATTCAAAGATGCATTCACAATCACAAGATATGTAGAATTAGAACCAAGAAATGCATACTTTATATTGATATGGGAGAGGTTCAATATCAAGTTTAGGAGGACCTTTCTCAATGGGATGTGCTCCATATAGCTCAACATTAGATGAATCCAAAGCCATTGAAGACTCTCCAAGGCACCTTGAAGCTTCATCAACAACAATTGGAAGCCTTTCTTGAAATTCAGAAGCTTCAGTTGGTTCAGGGGCATTTCGGTCGAGGTATGAACCGAGGTGAGGTTAAGTTGTGTTCACCTCGGATGGCCCTAAACTCATCTCGGTAGAGATGACCTGCTTCCAACCGAAATCAGGCTCAGCTTTGCTCAAAATCACAATTTCAGCACTTGTTTCCTCCTCTAGTGCTTCAAATTCAGCATTTGACTCTTCATCTAATGCATCCAAGGCTCAGATTTTATCATTGCATTGCTCATCTAGACCTTCCTCCATGATGCTCATGCTAATAACCTTCTCCAAATGGTCCTTGATCAAGATGGATCTCACCACCTCTCTAGATTCTTCATCATCACAAATGTCAAATATATCTTCATCTAGAGCTGGCCCCTTCACAATTGTGGAAAATTTGAACTTTATGTACTCCTCTCCTATGTAGAATGAGAGGGTTCCATTCGTGCATACAACTAGACATCCGGATGTAGCAAAGAATTGTCTTCCTAAGATGATGGGAATGGGATAATCTGCCGGAATGTCTAGCACTACGAAGTCTATTGGCACATAGAACATTCAGAGTTGCATCGGGATGTCTTCCAGTATTCCTACCGGATGTGTGATGGATCGGTCCGCCATATAAAGGGTCATCTTGACCGGATTTGGCTCTCCTAGCCCAACCTTTTTGCATGGTGCAAGCGGGATTATGCTTACACTAGCACAAAGGTCACATAGAGCTTCATATTGCACATCACCAACACCAATCGGCACACCAAATGAACCCGGATCACGGAGCTTAAGAGGCATCTCCTCCATCATAGTTTGTATCAACTCGGAAGATCTCTTTGTCATCCTTACTTCTTCATACTCCTCCAACTTCCTCTTGTTGGAGAGTATCTCTTTCAAATATTTCCCATAAGCTGGCATATCTAATATAGCATCCATGAACGGAATGTTAATATGCAATTTAGACATAAGTTCAAGGAATTTACCAAAGTGTTTGTCCAACCAAGCTCTTGCTCGAGATTGGGTAAATGGTAGCGGGTTTTTGTATGGGGGAGATGGCATATAGATTGGCTCATCTTCCTTGCTCTTGCACCTTCGTCTTGCCTTGGTTCTTCTTCCACCATCACCTTCTTCCCCTTTTCAACACCCTTGGGCAAGGGATCATTTGTGCTCAATCCACTCCTAGTGGTAATTGCTAACACTTGTCCTCTAGGGTTATCTTCAGTTCTTCCGGGAAGCTTCCCCGGATCTCTTTGTGTCTCTCCCGCTTTTTGGAACATTTGTGCTTCTAGCACCTTTTGAGCCTTGAAAAATGAAGTCACGGTACCCTCAAGACCGTTCACCTTTCCAATCAATTGTTCAAGGAACATCACAGTTCTATCCTTTGGTGGTTGAGTAAAACCGGGTGGAGGCTCTTGTGAAGCCCTTGGTGGTGGGGCTGCGCTTGTTGAAGCGGGAGGGTTTAAGGCACCATCCGGGTTTGAGTATGAGAACCCGGAATGGTTGTGGTTGGGGCGGTAGTTGTTGAAGTTCCTAGGGCCTTGGTACCCTCCATTTAAGTTGTTCCTCCCCGGTCATATAATTCCCATCTTTTTCCTTAGAAGCCAAATTCGCTTGACCTTGCACTTGTACTTTAGGAGTTGCTTGGTTCTTCAAAGTAGTAGCACACAACTCTCTCAAGGACTTTAAATCATTGTTGATTGCATCAAGCTTGAAGTTACTCATGGTCACTTCATAAGCTCCCGATTTTCTATCATCACTCTTTCTATAGGAGTATTTCTCTATAACCAATGGTTGCTTCTCTATAAACTCCCAAGCCTCATCCATATTCTTCTCCATAAATGTACCTCTGGAAAGTGATTGGAGCTTGAATTGACTCTCCACATCAAGCCCCTCGAAGTATATTTCCAACAACTCTATCTTCGGGATTTTGTGGTGTTGACAATCTAGGAGGAGATCCTTGAATCTCTCCCAAGATTTGAATAAGCTCTCTCTATTCTTCCTGATGAAGGCATTTATCTTCCCTCTTAGTTCGGTTATCTTGGAAGGTGGGAATAATTTTGTCAAGAACTCGGTTTTCATCTCCTCCCAAGTGGTCACTCGTCCTTGTGGTATCGATGGGTACCAAGCCAAGGCCTTATCCTTAAGTGAGAAGGAAAAAGCCCTAAGCTTATGGTTGTTGTTCTCCAATCTAGGTGGTCTTAGAGTCTCCATCAAAATCTTGTAATTCATCATGTGCTGATGAGGTGACTCTCCTTCCATCCCTCCAAATTGATTGTGTCGAATCATTTGTAGCACTTGAGGGCGGATTAGCTCATAGTCATGAGATGCGGGATCTCCTAAATTTACACCCGGACGGTGTACCCTTTGAGCTGGATCCATGCGTTGGCCAAGTTTTTGTGGCTCCTCAATAATAATCGGCTCAAACCGAGTATGTGTCACCGGTTGAGGTGGTGGTGGAGGCGGTAGTTGACGAAGATTAAGGTCCCCTTGATCTAAAGCTTGCCGAATTTCCTCAATGTCCCTCCTAAAAGCTTCTTTCCTCTCGTTTGGAAGTCTCCTCTCATTTTCAAAAGCTTCTTCCCTAAGCCTCATTTCCTCTCTCGTTGCATCCAATTCAGCCCTAAGGTTTGCTTCGGCCATCCCATTCTTCTTCTTAGCACCTTTGGATCTAGTGTTAAGGGTTTTCCGGTTCGGGGTCGAATGACGCTAAATCCTTGCCATGAGATCTTCGCATGCACCTACAGAATGGTTGATGTCCTGAAAAGTCAAAGGCACAAAACAAACAAGATCACAAGCAAGAGAAAGACCTAAACTATAAACAATCACACATAATGATTCAATCTTAACCTAGTCCCCGGCAACGACGCCAAAAACTTGTTACGAGCTAGGAGTTGAGTGATACAAATCCAAGGCAAGAGTTCCAAGAACTTGTTCATCCAATCATGTACACACAAAGTCTTAAAGTTATACTCGATATACCTCCTAAACTACAAAGCATAACCCGCAGTGTACGGGTCATATAGTAGAAAGGGAAGCATTCCGAGTTAGAACACAAAGACCGAGGTGAGATTAAACCATGCAATGATCAAAGGTAGATCAAATGTAGACCAAGAAAAGAGATGGAAACAAAGAAATGAAAATCATATGTTTTCCTAATGGGATCAATCACCAGGCATGTCTCATGGTCCACTAGTCCCGCACCTAAGGTCCTATTACTGGGTAATTCTCTAGGAACCTAAGGTTGAGAATTCTACACAAACCGGGTCACTACTTAGGGGTCAAACCTCTCCTTACCGCGTAAGTCTCGGAAAATCAAGTCTTAAGCAACAATCCTAGCAAACTCAATCCAATAGCGATTGTTGAGGCTGACTACTACCTAATGTTTGTCATCTTCTATACCTAAGAGCGGGAATTACCAGGTAAGTGTCATCCCTCACCTAGTTTACAAACATAGGTCACCGTAATGCTAGATTAGGCTCAACAAACACTAGTATTTCAACTCTCAAACTCCCTAACATGAAGATATAACACCATAGGAACAACAGCTCACACACCTCCGGTGGATCAAGAACATCTCGGCCAAAATGGTTGAAGAACAAGCCGAGATTGTGAACTGGGCTAGAGATTTCGAGCATACAACTATCCTAAGATACATTTAAGTCCAATCTATCATTGATATATGTTATGATCTTCTGAATGGAGAGGTGATACCTCCGATAGTGAGAGAGAGTTATACCTCGGCTTATGAGTCCGAGAGGATTTGAGGTTTTGCAAGTTTCGGGATAAAACTTGTTTTTAGGGGGTGAGTTGTAAGAGCCTAGTTGTTGAGTTGCTGAGAGTATATGCAGAGGACCCAGATTAGTCCTAGACCACCCTTGTGTAACCTAGTGGCGGCCCCTACGGTTTGCCTGGGCCGCACCTGCGCCTCACAGGGTCCACCCCTGCGGCTCTATGTGGCTGCAACCGTCTATGTTGACCCTTTGACCCGTGCTTTACCCTTTACCTCTCTTTAAAAGCTTCTTCTCTCTCCCTTCTGATGAGGGTTCTTCATTGTAGCTCCATCTCTCTCCCTACTTTCATCTTCTCCTCTCTTCTTCCTTTGGATCTCGTCTTGAGTTTCCTTGAGTTTTGATTGAGTTTGAGAGCTTATGAGCTTGGCTTTGTGGATGATTGTTGATGGTTGATGTTGTTGTGCCTTGTTGAGCCAGCTTGGAGGTGCTTTGGCATAGGTTCATCTTGGTAAGCTTTCATGGCTTTTTCTCCTTCTTTCTTCATTCTTTCATCTTCTCTCCTCTTCTATTCTTCTAGCTTAGATTTCCTTAGGTTTGGATCTTGTTCCAGCCATGATTAGCATACGTTGATGTATATATATGTATGTTTATGTATATATGTGTATTGGATGAAGAAGGAGTGAAGAAATCGAAGGAAGGAGTGAAGAAGGGGCTGACTTGGTGTCCCTGTTGTCCAGCTGCCACTGCACCACTTGCAGCCGCCCCTGCGCAACCTTTTAGCCGCCTCTGCGGCCACCTGCATCAGCTAGGCCTTTCTCTTGGTGTTGCAGGTGTGTGTTGTTCTAGGCTTGCTTTTGGATGCCTTTGGTCCCTCCCTTCCTAGTGTGAGTGTATAGGTTCATGCTAGATGTGTGAGGATATGTTTTAATGAGGTTAAGATCGATATATGCCATTTATGGCCTTTGAGGTTTATTAGGTTGTGAGGTTAGGTTGAGGATGGTCCTATGGATCCCTTTGGGTCTAGGTGTGACCCCTGTGTTGATAGGATATTGATACATCTCTTTAGGCCTTATTTATAGGTTGTGTTATCCCTCCGGTGTAGAGGTGATCGTGGTTGAGGTTGATCGAGGTTGAGGTAAGTCCGTAGGACTTACTTAGCTACAATCCTTATATTAGGTGTTTGCATGAGTGGTGTGTGCATTATATGTTTCCAATGATAGAATGAGATGTCGTTATTATAGACCTATGTTTTATTGATTGCCCCGTATGCGTGGTTGTGATAACCTTTCTCTTTCATCCCGCTGTAGAGTCTGGGAGGTTCTCTGATGTCAGGCCAAACAGACTTTACAAGAAGGGCGCAATCCACTCCCATAATGTACACGGATTGTGTGACCGATACTAGTACAGCTGGCTATCAGGCTCAGAGGCGAGGATATATCGGTCCTCGTGTCACATACTTTCATCTATCTGTATATACACGATTTGAGTGAATGACTATTATATAAAGATGATAAATGGGTAAATGTGTGATAGCATGCTGACGTGTTTATCTTTCCATGATTGTGCTTGTGCTTATGCATTACCTTATATATGTATGGTTAGCTAATGGTTTATTATCATGTTGTAGATGCCCTACAATATAGGGGTGCTGCTGAGTGATCTAGCAAGGTGGCAGGCCGATGACTTCTCGATCATAGGATGGTTGTGGTCTTTTGGGTTGTTTATGTTTCTCTCCTACGTGAGGATGATCTTTTGTTACCTTTTGTGTGAGGACGTTGCTGTTTATACTCGGTTATGATGTTGTTACCCTTTTGGGTTGTACAATTTATACAGTTTTATGCATTTGTTTTATATTTGTCAGTGCCATGTTGTAAGGTCCAGTGAACTTGTTGTCAGGTTAGGGTCAGGATCCATTTTGAGATCCTAGCCCAATGTGGCATCCCGAGTCCTGCGGATTCAGGGTATTACGGTTTGGGAAACATTGAAGCAAGAATACCTAGGAGATAAGAGGGTGATCATAGTGAGACTACAATGTTAGTTTAAACTTGTTTAATGTCATAATTCTGTTTTATTTCTTCCCACTAAAAAAAGCTGTAACTAATTCTTGGGTAAGTGCCATTGTGAGGATTAGTTAAGGTCGTGTAGTTAGGACTTCAAATGAGTTTTTTGGAGCTTATTAATGGTACGTGCATATATTAAACTTAGTTAGTGAAGTTTGTTGCCTTGTTTTTAGCTCGTAGTTTATGTTCTTTGATGTATATAAGCAAGAAAGTGGTATGCTGGAATATAGGAAGACAGAAAAATTCAAGAGGAATCTCTCTGTTTTCATTGTTTTTCTGATTCTCTGATTAAACACAAAGAGAGGGTTCAAACCTACATTTAGTATGAGAGGCTTCAAAGAATTTTTGATCCACAAAACATGCCAAACACATAAGTAGAAACTAAAGATGGCGTGCGGGTCCAAAGCAGAAATGAATCGATTACCTTGACTTATCCTATGTTGACTAGGAGTAATTATGCAACTTGGGAAGTCAAAATGGAGGTTTTCATGATCGCTCAAGGAGTATAGGAGGTTGTGGTGGCAGAGGAGACTATTGACAACGCCAAAGACAAGATGTAGTTGACAGCCATTTACTAGGGAATTGGTGAAGATACCTTGCTCTAGTTGGGCGCAAAGAAGACAGAGAAAGAAGCATGGAACATGCTGAAGACAATGGAATTAGATGCAGACAAGGTGAAGGAGGTGATGACTCAAACTTTGTGGAGAGAATTTGAGGCACTGAAGATGAGTGATTAGACTCAATTGATGAGTTTTCTGGGAAACTCACGATCGTGGTGAACAAACTAAGAGGGCTTGGGAACACAATGGATGAAGAGCAAGTGGTGAAGAAACTCCTTCGATCCACTTCATCCAAGTTCCTACAATTTACATCCACCATAGAAGAATTCAGTGATCTGAAGACCAAGACCACTCATGAAGTAATTGGATCACTGAAGGCTCATGAAGAGAGAATCCAAGGCTTAAAAATCAAGTCTAATGACACCTTGCTCCTCACGCGTGAAGTGTGGAGGGCAAAGGAAGAAACCAAGTCTACCAACAATAACTCCAAGGACTAGTCCTATGAAAGAGGAGATAGGGGACGTGGTCATAGACATGGAAGAGGTAGAGAAAATGGTGGTGAATCAAGTCGAGGTGGTGATGATGGCTCACAATCTCAAAAAAGAAAGTTTGACAAGAGAAAGATCAAGTGCTATAAGTGTGGAGTGATGGGGCATTTTGCATCTGAATGCTCATCAAAAGAGAAGGAAGAAAAAGCACACAATGCAACAAAAAAGGAGGAAGAGGAGCCTACTCTACTGTTGTTGGAAGCTTGTGAGTTAGACAACTTGCAAGCACGAAAGTCTGACTTGATGCTCCATGAAGAGAAGTTTCAAAAGTCAATTGAAGCTAAGGGATGCAGTGTGTGGTACCTTGATACAAGAGCAAGCAACCACATGTCTAGAGACAGATCATACATTGCAAATCTGGATCAATTTATCCTTGGGAAAGTTAGATTTTGAGATGGTTCATTTGTTGATATTTGTGGGCATGGATCAGTGTTGTTAAAGTGCAAGAATGGAGAGCAATTGACTCTCTCTGGAGTGTACTACAATCCAAGACTCAAGAGCAACATTGTGAGTCTTGGACAACTAGAGGAAGGAGGGAGCAAAATTATCATAGAGGAAGGATTCTTGAAAGTCTATGACAAGTTTAAGAAGTTGATTGTCAAGGTAGAAAGACAATCAAACAAGTTGTATGTATCCAACTTTCAGCAAGCAAGACATGTGTGCCTCATGTCTAAGATCAGTGACGAAGCATGGATGTGGTATGCTAGATATGGCCACCCAAACTTCTATTCTCTAAGGAAGTAGGTAGGCGAGCAATAGCTCAAGGAGTGCCCAAGATCAAGCAGGTGAATCAGCTATGTGATGGGTGCATGGTGGGTAAGCAACACAAATTATATTTCCCTCACAAAGCAACCTACAGAGCAAAGCAATCACTAGAACTAGTTCATGGTGATTTGTGTGGATCAATCACACCAAAAACTTGTGGAGGTAACAAGTATTTCCTATTGCTTGTTGATGATTTCACACGTTTTATGTGGCTCTATATGTTGAGAAGCAAAGATGAATCTTCGAGTGCTTTTAAGAAGTTTAAGGTAAGTGTTGAGGTTGAGAAGGATAAGAAGTTAAAAGCCTTACGGATTGATCGAGGAGAAGAGTTCACTTTCTTGGCATTCAAAGATTTTTGTGATGCTGAAGGAGTGAAGTGGTTCCTCACAGCACTCTACTCCCCTCAGCAGAATGGTGTTGTGGAGAGGAGAAATCAAACAATAATTGAGATGGCCTGAAGCATGATGAAGAGGAAGGAAGTGCCTACACGGTTTTGAGGAGAAGCAATGGAAACTACTGTGTATGTGCTGAATAGAGCTCGTACAAAGAATGTGGAGGGAATGAATCCGTACTAGGCATGGCATGAGAGAGTTCCAAAGGTGCATCATTTTCGTGTATGTGGTTGTGTGGCACACATTAAGGTTATGACTCCACACATTCCAAAGCTAGCAAACAAAAGTGTGTAAGCAATTCTATTGGGGTATAAAGAAGGCTCCAAGGCCTATAGGTTGCTTGATCCAAGGAGAAACAAGGTGATGGTGAGCAGGGATGTGATATTTGAAGAGGAGAAGAGTTGATGTTGCAACAAAGATGGAGGGAAAGAGAATGCTCCACGAAATGTGTTCACATTGGACTACGATGAGAGCAACCTACAGTCAAGCGATGATCAAGGAGGAAATGAATCTATTGGTCATAATTTTGGAGGCTCCACACCCTCATCCTCACCACCATCAACACCCTATAACTCTAGCAGCTCAAGTCACCTCTCAGAAATTCGAGTTCAAGCAATAACAACTCAGGGAGCTCAAGTTCAAGTAACTGCCAAAACTATAGATCACTGCAAGAAATTATGGATTATGCTTGAGATGTAGAGGAAGAAGCAAGGTTGTGCTTCCTCTCAGTAGATAACTTCATACGAAGAAGCCTTAGTAAATTGAAGCTTGAGACAAGCTATGGATAAAAAAATCACATCCATTAGGAACAATGGTACTTAGGAGCTTGCAGAGCTACCTACGAACCACAAGGCAGTTGGTCTCAAGTGGGTGTTCAAGTTGAAGAAAAGCCCAGATGGAGAGATTGTCACGCAAAAAGCTAGGTTGGTGGAATTGAGGTATGTGCAGAGACATGGTGTAGACTACAATGAAGTCTTTACACCATTAGCAAGGGGATTGAGACAATCAGAACTCTCTTGGCATATGCACTGGGAAGTGCATCACATGGATGTGAAGACAAATTTTCTGAATATAGAGCTTGAAGAAGAGGTATATGTTGCTCAGCCGAAAGGGTTCATTGATAAAAAAATCCACACAAGGTCCTAAGACTTCACAAGGCTTTGTATGGATTAAAACAAGCTCCTAGAACCTGGAAATCCATCTGGATAGGTGCCTGCAGTCACTCGACTTCTCGTGGTGTCCACATAAGCATGCTTTGTATAGAAGAGAGAAGAAGGGTAGTGTGATGATTGTGGGAGTATATGTAGACGATCTCATCCTCACTAGAGCAAATATGGAGATCATCCACGATTTCAAGGAGGAAATGAAACAGAAATTTGAGATGAGTGATCTTGGCTTGCATAGCTACTATCTAAGCATTAAAGTAAAGCAAGGTGAACGTTCAATCTCCCTATGTCAGTCAGGCTATGCCAAGACAATTTTGGAGAAGATGGGAATTGAAAATTGCAATCCTTGTCATCTTCCTATGGAGCCATGAACAAGATAAACAAGCATGAAAATGGAGATCCATCACTTGATGACACATTGTTTAGGAGTGTGATTAGGAGCCTAAGATATCTGGTGCATACAAGGCGTGATCTTGCCTACTCAGTTGGAGTAATGAGAAGGTATATGGAGGCTCCTACAACCACACACATGAATGTTGTGAAGCATATATTAACACATGAATGTTGTGAAGCATATATTAAGGTATGTAAAGGGAACTCTGAATCTTGGTTGTGTCTACTTGAAGGTGCAATCAAGGTATGCTGTGAAGCATCCATAACACATAGGATATAAACAATCAAGCATGTTATCACATCGATCTCATATAAACATATCATATCATATCATATAACGGTACTTGACTCAATAGCATCGAGACATAGGTGATAACTAACTAACTAGCCCCACTGCTCGTGCAATTCTCTTTCTCAATTTTTTTATCTTTCTTTCTTTTCATTTTTCTTTCGATGGTTGGCCAACCATGTTAGTGTCTTTGGCCTATCTCAATCGGGATCGAACCTCAACTAATTTGTGAACTTCGTAGGTCTCCTCAATCAAAATCACACCTCAGCTGACAGTTTATATAATAGGTATCCTTATTCGGAATTGGACATTCTCCTCAATCGGAATCGGACCCTTTTTCTTTATCTCAAGTCTCCTAAATCGTAATTGTACTCGCTTATTTTAAATCCCTAAAACAAGCGGGACCTAGTTGGGCTAATTAATTTATCAACATCCTATATTATCACTTTCATGTCATTTTCCCTTCCATGATTTCATTCCCTCTTTAATAACTCATTCTCACTTCTCATGCATGCTTTCATCTTATAACATCTCATCACATTTCACATTCACATCATATATAAGCATCACATTTCACATTCAAACCGTCTTTATAATGCACCTAATATTCCGGATTTTGTTGATGATTTTCAGGAATTTAAGGAGACACTATCCTAGACGTAACCATCGTCTTAGGAGAGGTCGAGACTTGGAGCCTTATAGACCTCCCCAAGAGCATGATGGAATTGACAAAGTGAAGGTTAAAATTCCAAGCTTTGAAGGAAAATGATATGTGGACGCCATTATGGAGTGGGAGACCAAGAATGAACAAATTTGGTCTTGCCATAATCTTAGTGAAGCAAAGAAAGATACAACTTGTTGCGTCGGAATTTCAAGGATATGCCTTAGTGTGGTGGGATAACCTTGTCAAAGAAACGAGAAAAGCGCTAAATCAGGACATCAACACTTGAGAGCAAGGGAAGGCCTTGATGAGAGCTAGATTTGTGCCTCAATATCATGTTAGAGAGTTAAGACAACGATTGGAGAACATTAAGCAAGGATCTATGAGTACGGAGGAAATTTTACACTTCCATGCAAATGGTCATGGTTAAGGCCAATATTATAGAGATGAGGAGACAACAATGACTCGTTACTTACATATTTTGCTTTCATCTTTAGCCAATGAAATTAACTTATATCTTTATGCTACTATGACAGATTTGTTTCACTTAGCCATCAAAATCAAAAAGAGAACATTGCATAAGATAGCTCCATGTGATGATAATCAAAGGGAAAACCTTTTTCATACTAGGTAAATTTGAGACCTGTACCATATATGGGGTCCATGTTGCGTCTAAGACGAAGGGTCAATCCGATCCAAAATTCGGGTAAATTTGAACGGTGTTACCAATATCATGATGAATGACCCATCACATTTTGTTGGAATGAAATAAAAGTATCAGGAAAAGAGGCGGAAAGAACACACAACATGAATGAAAGAATAATGTAAAAGACAATGAGTTGATGGAAGTTTGGGGTTTGCAACAGGACTACTTCTTGTTCACAGCTCGGCATGATTTCCTGACTTCTCCTTGCTTTCCGGTGAGAACTCCAACCTTGGTGAGCTTGATCATGGCTTTTCCAAATTTGTGTGTGAAAAGGGAATCGCGCGCCAAGGACTTGACGAGGTTTCTGGTTCGGTAATCGAAGGCCAATCTTTGATCGAAATCAACAACACCCTTGTGGGCCAAGATCTGCTTGTAGAAGGCAGTGTCGAAGGTGTCTTCGCTACGGGGAGTCTGATCCAAGAAAGCTTCACTCTGGGTTCCATTGAGATGCTTGGGGCATATCTTGATTAGTTTCCTGAGTAGTCTCGGGTCCATTGTCGGGTCGGGCTTTCCGGTGTTGCGGTAGTTGTAAAGACGATCCTGGAAGTTGTTACAGTGTGCTACTCCGACGGTGTGTGCACCTACGTAGGTACGTAAAATATATAAGCTAATTAAGCGGAACATATATAAAAGCAGTTGTACACACACGATGACGTTCATAATTAATTCTTGAATTACCTAAAAGGACGACGAGATCATACAAATTCAAGCCGATGGTAGCGAATGCTTTGATGGCATTGGTGATGGATATGTTTGGTCCAGGAACGCTCTCAGCTTCTTTGGCAATGGAGACAAGGCCATCTTTCCTTCCTGTCTTGACGTCGTACCATTTCCCTCCAGCCTAGTAAGCATATATATATATATATATATGTTAGTGCAAAAAAACAACATTAGATCATACAAATTCTATCAATTTGTACAAGTTAACTCACCAAATAAACCGTAGATCTAGTTGCAATGACCAATATATCAGCACAAGATACCAAACCCGGACAAGCCTTTTCTACTTGCTCTTTGATTTCGTCGATTTCAATAAACCGTCGAGATCCAGGTTGGGTGTAGCTGTTTTCTCAGTGTGGTTCCCATCCAATAGAACAGACGCATCACAACCCTTTATGTATACAAACATCATCATCATCATCATCAAATATAGTATGTTATATATATATATATATATCATTAACATTAAATATTCTCACCCTGATGAAGCAATCGTGGAATGACAATCGTACTAAGTCACCCACAAGCCCCTTCTCGCCTTCCTCAAACATCATCTTTTTGACGATCTTGAAAATGAGGTGCTCAACGTCAGTTTTGCCGCACTTTCCGTTGTAGTAGCCGCTCTTCAGCTGGGCGCTGCACTGCCCTAAAACAAGGGCAATCATGAGGAACCCTAGGGTTAATGCCACTGATCTTCTTGCCATCTCTTCTCGATCAGCTCACACCTATGTTTGTATCTTCTTTAATTTGGTACTGCTCCAAACTAAAAAAACCGTCGACTACTTATACTATCTACAACATCTCAACTAGGCAATCAAAAAATGATTTTTTGTTGCAGTTACCATCTTAGGAGGGCGATACTATACCAGTATTTGTATTTGTACTCGTCGTGCAGGACACAAAATGATTGTGAGGACCGGGTACTTACCCGTATTTGTACTTATGGGATTTCAACTTTCTTTTTTTGGATTATTTTAATCATATAGTCTTATATTAATAACGAGTTGTATGTATTTCTGACCTATTCATTCATTTGCCTCCCACTCCCACCCAATGGTCTGTGCTTCTTTCGGTCTATTTTAATCTATCCATTGTGGAAAGTTTCTTGAATTGGTTTTGACCTACAAGGGTAAGCATCATGCAATCTCATGTTTAGATATTGGTTGCCATGTACATTTTAACCTCGTTTTTGTGGAGTTGTAACTCCTCGTATTATTGCTCCGGATTAAAATCCTTGCAACCAATGCTTTTACAAGAACACCACATGAAATCCTTTTGAGGCATATGGAAGGGTTTTAAGCCTTTCTTAGTACTATCAAACTACATGATTTCCTTGTTGATACTAATTTTTTTTTAAAGCGAAAAGCGGTTAGGATGTCCTATCTTATAGAGGTAGTCCATCCTAAAAGCGTCCTTGCGGATCAGAACTCAAAATTCAAGATCGTCAGAATAAGGTGTGTTGGGGTTCGAAATTCCCAAATGGGTCAATCGGTCAGCAACACAGTTGATTTCTCTGAACACATGCTTGACTTGGAGATCCTCAAAGAAGCAACGATCCAGTCGGGAGTCGGATAGTATCATCCCGACCTCCCAGGGACAGCTCCAAAGTACATGGAGTGCCTTGATAACACATAAGTTAGCACCCTCAATTTCGATCTTTTTTATATTGCGCCTTATTGCTTCATTAAGACATGCTTTCAGCGCGTAGCCTTTATCTTAAATGACCGAGTTGAAAATTTCCCCCCCTAGCATCCAAGGTTATTACTTCGCTGTTATGATTTCGAATAACAAAACCAATAGATGTTATTCCCGAATCTAGTTTTGAGCAATCAAAGTTGATTTTGTGGAAACCAGGTTTTGGTTTATTCCATTTGATATAATTTTTCTTTCTTGTGGTCGACGTATTGTTCTTTTAGGTATATATAAATCGTAACTTTGATCATGAATGGAATGATGTTCTAGTTTTTGATTTGTGAAGTTGGTGATTTTTTCATCTGATCCGCAAGCATCATTAGTGAAAATAATTTTGTTTCTGAAGAACCAGTTGCTCCACCATATAGTGGCCAACCGTGAAAAGTTTTTTGTTCCAATCTTATTCATAGTTCCCAAAAGCAGTTCGTGTGGAAAGAAAAATAATATGCACTAGGACCAATAGTATCTGTCCAAGTGTCCGTAGTAGTAGTAGTACCATAAACATCCTCTTCATCACTCTCAGTTGGCTCATCTTCCGAACCCACATGCATCTCCTCAAAAGTCTTACTCTAGTTTCTCATGTGTTTAATTGTGTATGTGCTCTTCCAAGGGAATCCCCTAGCATTCTTCTTCTCCCAAGACATGGCCACATAAGGAGTGCCATGACCTCAGGGCATCAAAATATCACCAGATAGGTACTGTTGTAAACCTAGGGGTCGAGCCTCCGCGACCAAGGTGCATGCAAAAAAGTCTAATCCTATGGTCTTAGCAATGTGGGTCACTAAAGCTCCAACCTAAATATCACCTCTAGCCTTACTAGCAATCTTGCCCAAACTATCAGCAAGCAAAGTAGCGGTATTTGGCATGGCATCAATTGTCATGCACCACATAATAAACAACTCACCAACTTTCATCTTTTGAGGAGTCTCGGTCCTAGCAGGCATGGTTTCACTAAAGATCTTGTGAGGTATCTTAAAGGATAGATTATAGATACTCTTCTCCTTAGAGTCACCAGCATCCCATCTGTCTAAACCACCCTCAATCAAAGAAATATCCTCCCAAAAGAGGCGAGGCTTAATAGTCCTTGGAAAAGTTCCTATATGAGACTCGGGAAAACTAAAAATATATACAAACAAATCCACAATCATAGCAAAGTTCTTGTTCATTAATCTAAACATAACATAAATAACCTTAGGATCATACACAAATGAACTAAAAAACTCTAAAGTAATTTCCACATAAGCATCCTCTCGAATTCCAACACAAGCACAAATTCTAGCACGTTTAATCATCATATCCAAATCATCTTTCACATTCATATAAGCAAGCTCCTCGATAACTAGATAACGAGGTGCGATAATAGGGTGGTTATGGATTCAATCATACCTCGTTTGGTTCTTTACTTGTATGATAGGAAGTGTAGGAGGTGTTGGAGGTGGTGGAGCCTGTTGAGAATATGAAGAACCACTCCTTGGAACAATTGGTCTCGATGATCTTTGAACAAAATCCATCTCAGGTAAAATCTTGGGTTATTCTTTAGCAAATCTGGGCCGAGATAAATTTTCAGTACCCAGATTTCTTCGGTATCGGTCGAAGTTGATGAATTTGTAAATATTTTGTCAAATTAAGGCCTCCACTTGCTTCCTATGCCTTTTTCGAGCCTGATTGAACCTTACACTTGAACCAAACAACCATAAATGCTCCCATTTTGAGGAAGGGAGAAAATGTTAGGGTTTGGGGATGAATAATCTGAAATTTGGCTCGATTGAAGAAATTGTGGTGTTGGTGATGAAGAGATCGTCCATTTGGGAGCAAGAATGGATCAAAACGGTTAAGAAATGAGAACTTGAGGGATTTGGTGAGGGTTCACCCGAGAAAAGTTTGGGGGAAAGGGTTTTGTGAAGAAGGTAAAGTCATTTTCAGCTTATATACCCCTTTGAAAATTCAAAAAATCTCGGCCGAGATTTCAGATCACCCGAGGTTTTTTCGGTTGGAGGATTTTGTCACGATCGTCAATTCTCGAAGAATATCGGGCTAGATTTCTGTGTTGGACGAGATTTCATCCTAGGTTTGCCCTTGCAGTCTTTTTCTCGGGCTGTAGTGGGAAATCGAGACCTGTATTTCTTGGTGTTGGTCTAGATTTCCGTCTATTGGTCTCTACGTCTTTTTGCTAACGGTTTTAGCATTTCTTTTTTCTTAAAATCTCGATCTCTTAGCAATCTTAATGCATCTCTTTGATCCATTCTTCTCGAGAATTACCTAGGTTCTATCATCCAAAGACACAAAAACAAACACGCATAAAATCTAACTAATTTTCTAAGAAAACAAAGGAAAGGAATTACCTTGGGTTGCCTCCCAATAAGTGCTTGGTTTAAGGTCGCTAGCTGGACCTAAGTCCTTGATGATCATGTAAGGTGTAGGGGAGTAGTCCACTCTACCGGAGCTTCCTGTGTATACTTCTTCAACCTATGTCCATTGACTTTAAAGCTTCCGCAATGCTCACCCCATACTTCAACTACACCATGGGGAAAACATGTGTCACAATGTAAGGTCTTGTTCATCTAGATTTAAGCTTACTTGGAAAGAGGCAAAGTCGAGAGTTAAAGAGAAGGACAAGGTCTCCTTCCTCCAACTCTTTCGGAATGATGTGCTTGTCATGCCACTTCTTGGTATCCTCTCCTTATAGATCCGTTCATTCTCCTAAACATTCAAGTATATCTCCTCTAGCTCATTGATGTCCAAGAGCCGTTTCTCTCCATCTTCCTTCATATCAAAGTTGATCCATTTGATTGCCAAATATGGTCTATGCTTTAGCTCCACCGGATGATGACAAGACTTCCCATAGACAAGATTGTATGTTGTAGTACCTATGAGAGTCTTGAAAGATGTTCTATAGGCCCATAGTGCGTCATCTAGTTTCATCGACCAATCCTTCCTCGTTCTAGAGACAGTTTTCTCTAGAATCCCCTTGATCTCTCTATTCGATAATTCCACATGTCCACTAGTCTGAGGATGGTAAGGAGTGGATACCTTGTGAGTTACCCCATACTTGGATAAAATAGCTTCAAACATTTAGGCGGTGAAGTGTGTTCCTCCGTCACAAATGATGATGCGGGGAGTCCCAAATCTTGGGAAAATCGTCCTGTTAAAGAATTTCACTAGCAACGTGGCGTCATTAATGGTAGAAGTAGTGGCTTCCACCCATCTCGAAATGTAGTCAACCGCCAAGAGTATGTATAGGTTTCTGCAAGATGATGGAAAATGTCCCATGAAATAAACACCTCAAACGTCAAAGATTTCCACTTCTTGGATGTTGTTTGAAGGCATCTCATTCCTCCTAGATATGTTTCTTGTTCTTTGAAAAGCATCACAAGAAACAAAAAACCTTTGCACATCTTTAAATAATTTAGGCCAAAAGAAACCGGATTGAAGTATTTTAGCACATGTCTTGTGGGAACTAGCATGTCAACCGCAAGGCAATGAATGACAATGTTTGATGACGCTTTCCAGTTCATCTTCCAGAATGCATCTTCTTAGCATCTCATCCGGACCTATCTTTAAGAGTAGAGGCTCATTCCAATAGTAGTGTCGCACATCCTTAAAGAAGTTCATCTTTTACGCGTAGAACCACAAAGGTATTTCCTGACAAACCAAATGATTAACAATATCAGCAAACCATGGTTCAATATCTTTTGAGATTTGGAGAAGGCAATCCTCTCTCGCATGGAGCTGCTCACCCGGAAATGAGTCATCCATAGGCATGCCATCCTTCTCAAGTTCAATAGGAGGTAGCCGACTAAGATGGTCCGCCACCGAGTTCTCAGATCCTTTCTTATCCCGGATCTCTAAGCTAAACTCTAGTAGAAGGAGGACCCATCTAATGAGCTGGGTTTTGCATCTTTCTTGGTGAGCAAATACTAAATTGTTGTGTGGTCGGTGTAGACGATGACTTTCGCTCTAACAAGGTAGGAAGGAAACTTCTCGAATGCGTAGACAACCGTTAGTAGCTCCTTTTCTGTTGTGGCATAGTTTAGTTGAGCTTCATCCAACGTCTTGCTAGTAGAGTAGATGGCTTGAGTGCGTCAATTCTTCTTCTATCCCAGTACAACTCCCATGGCAACATCACTACCATCACACATGATCTCAAAAGGAAGACTCCAATCCGGGGGTTGAGTGATGGGAGGAGATATCAATGCTTCCTTTAACTTATAGAATGCATCTAGATATTCCTTCAAAAACTCAAAAACTACATCCTTCATTAGTAGGTTAGTCAATGATTTAGAAATCTTCGAAAAGTCCTTAATGAATCTTCTATAAAAACCTACATGTCCTACAAATCTACTTACCCCCTTTACATAGGCGGAGATAGCTTCTCGATAGTCTAGTTTTTCGCTCTATCAACCTCAATTCCGTGATTGGAGATCAAATGACCTAAAACAATGCCCTAACTTATCATAAAGTGACATTTCTCCAAATTCAAGACAAGATTGGTGTCCTCACATCTTTGCAACACTAGAGAGAGGTTTGCCAAGCAATCATCAAAAGATGAACTTGATAACTCCACCTTGGTTATTAATTGTTTATTTGAATGATGAAAGACTTAACATTTATATGCGGTTTTATAAACTAATAAATATCAATTGTAATTCTAGATTGCATGTTTTAGTTTATGTTTGTTAAATGTGTGCAGGCATTGGAAAGCATTTCAAAGGAAGAACGTAGACCTTGAAACACATTACAAAGGACGGGCACGGAGACCTTGAAAAGTGTTACAAAGGACAAACACGGAAGCCTTGAAAAGCATTTCAAAGGAGGATCTGGATAAGGGTTTTCTAAACAAGATTCAAATATCTCAACAAACCCAAACGAAGAACTCGACCAAAGATAACAAGAAGATTCTCAAGGAGAAGATCTCTGCATGAAAAGAAGATCTTCGAGAAGATCTCGGCCACAACAAAAAGGTCTCACAAAGATCTTAACCGAAGACGCAAGAAGATCAAGGAATATCTTTCAAACGGATTCCACGCAAGAAGATCTCAAATCTAAGGGAAATCTTCAATGACATATTTAAGAGAGAAGATCTAGGATCTTCAACAAACAAAGATCTTCAATGGCATTTCCAAAGCATGAGAAGATCATGAAGATGTAAATTCTCAATGTTTGTCAAAGTGAGGAAGTAGAAGAGAGAAGATATAAGATCTTACAATGGCTATTTCACCCCAACCAAGAACCGTTTTCCATGAGGAAAGAGAACGTTACAACGGCTAAAAATATCTCCATAGAAGGCTATAAATGAAGATGGCGATTGAAGAGAAGAACAACAAGCATACACGAAAATAATCCAAGTCTTCAAGCGATCAAGACATCTTCATTCGTTCCAAAAGTTTTTCTTCCTCTTAGCTTACAAAAGTTTACATCCTTATAGTGAGAAAAACACTAGAGCTTCATTGACATACCTAGAGAGAGTTATACTCGAGTGTAGGTTACTTTGTGAAGTAACTAGGCTATTATTGTTAGACTAGAGTTGACTAGATCGTAGCATTGAGGCTACACTGAGAGAAGAAGGGCATTTCTTCTTGGTTGTATCTAGGACTCTTTAAGCAGATATTAGATAGTTAGATCCTATGGTAATGAAACACTAGGAAAGAGACGTAGGCTGTTAGAGTTGAACTTCATAAGCATATTACCGTGTCAATCTTTTAATTCCGCACTATATATCGTGTAAATTGTGACTAATGTTGTTTTGCAGGTTTCGAAGTCAAGGCCTTGAAATCCCTTTCAAAGCCTTGAAAACAAGTTTTGTGACAAGATGCACATATCGACTTCATGGCCTTGAAATTAGTTTCAAAGCCTTGATATACGATATTGCGAAAAGTTACGATACTCTATTCAACCCCCCTTCTAGAATATTTATATCCTTATTATTCACCTATGAGGTTCTTCAATTGGTATCAGAGATAGATTCATGTATATTGATTTAGCCATCAATGCGACTAATGATGAACTCTATAGATGATAGACGATTCGCTCAAGGAAGATCCACATCTCGACCACCACTCTTCTGCGGTAATAACTTTGCCAATTGGAGAGCAGTAATGCAAATGTTTGTCACTAATCAGGACATGGAACAAGATAGTAGATACGTACGAAGGAGCAAGTCAAGTCAAGGAAACCAAGATAAGCATCATCCTCATGTAATACTAGCTATTCAAGATGAACACAAATGAGTCGGTCAAGGAGATGTTCACACGATTCACCGACATTTTCAACAATCTTGATTCACTTGGAAAGGTCTTCAAAAATGAAGAAAAAGTAAGGAAAGTTCTAAGGAGCTTACCTAATGCTAATTGGGGACCAAAAGTGACCGCCGTTGAAGAATCTCGAAATCTCACTACCCTACCTCTACACAATCTTCTTGGCAAGTAAATCACCCATGAAATGGTTCTTGGTGAAGAAGATGAAGAGCTCCCATCAAACACGTTTCTCATCATGCAAGAGTGCAAAAAAAATATGGGATAAGTTAGTAGTTACGTACGAAGGAACAAGTCAAGTCAAGGAAACCAAGATAAGCATCTTCCTCAGGCAATACGAGCTATTCAAGATGAACTCAAATGAGTCGGTCATGGAGATGTTCACACGATTCACCGAGATTGTCAACAATCTTGATTCACTTGGAAAGGTCTTCACAAGTGAAGAAAAAGTAAGGAAAGTTCTAAGGAGTTTACCTAAAGCCAAGTGGGGATCAAAAGTGACCGCCGTTGAATAAGCTCAAAATCTCACTACACTACCTCTAGACGATCTTCTTGGCAAGTTAATGACTCATTAAATGGTTCTTGTTGAAGAAGATGGAGAGATCCCATCAAACACAAAGATTCTTGCCCTAAGATCCAAGAAGGACAAAATTCCATTGGAGGATGAAGAGAGTGATAATGATGAGGAAGATCCATTTGCCTTGATCTCAAGAGGTCTTGCAAGAATTCTTCAAACGAAGAAGCAATTTGCAAACAACATGGAATAATCGCGTTTATCAAGACCTCGAGATAAGTTTCTAACCCTAATAAGAAAACTAAAGTATTGACTTGTTTTGAATGTGGTGAAACAGATCATCTCGTAAAGGATTGTCCACAAAAAAAGTGGAACAACTTTAGGAAGAATGATCAAAAGAAGAAGGCTATGGTATCATCATGGAGTGACTCAAATTCGACAAATGAGTCAAAAGACGAAAAAGAACAAGCAAACTTATGCTTAATGGCCGATCATGAAGAGGATCCAAAGGAAGATTACACATGCCCATATGTTCCTATTGTTGTAAAAAGGGTCACGTAAAGTCAACATGTCCATATAGAAGAAATGATACCTACATCATTAGAAACACTTATCCTCTATGTCTAAAGGAAACAAGTTAAGCAAATTTGGGTTCCTCAAGGTACTACACCACCAAACATGATTGAATCTGAATATGAGCCAAAATATGCCATTTGGTTTACCAAGAAAGGTTGAAGTTTGCTGTTTTGCTAGATATCACCAAGGTTAAGGAGCTAAATGGATATTAGATAGTGGTTGCTCAAGACATATAGTGGAAAAAACTCACGGTTTTCATATTTAAAGAAGCAATCATCTAGAACCATTACGCTTGGTGATAAAGGAAAGTGTAACATCATTGACATTGGTAAAATCGGTTATGTTTATCTTTTTGACGATTCAAAGTATAATTTGCTTAGTATCTCTCAAATATGTGATATAGGCAACAAGGTGATTTTTGATTCAGATAAATGTCAAGTTCAAGAAAATATATCGGGTGATGTTGTGTTTACAGATCCTAGATGTAACAATGTTTATTCAATGAGCACTAACCAAGTTTCAGGTACAAAGCTAACGTGTATCAAGGCTTGACTGACGATCCAAGGCTTTGGCATAGATGACTTTGGTCACGTAAGAAGGCATACGGTGAATAAACTTCTTTCAAAGGATTTGATACGTGGTTTACGAAACCTAAACTTCAAGGTAGATGAACTGTGTAAGGCTTGTACACAAGGTAAACAAACAAGAGGTTCATTCAAACCAAAGAAGTTGTAAGTTCTTCTCGACCAATTGAACTTTTACATATGGATTTATGTGGTCCTATGGTGTCAAATCTCCCAAGGGAAAACAATACATTCTTGTCATGGTGGATGATTTTTCTAGTTTTACATGGATCTCATTCTTATAGGAAAAATTTGAAGCTTTGTTTGAGTTTTCCAAACTTTGTAAGGAGTTGAAAACTTTGAAAAACATACCTATTGTTTCTATTTGAAGCGATCATCGAGAGAATTTGACCAACTCAAGTTTGATTTCTTTTGTGCAAAATATGGTATTTCACACAACTGTTCAACTCCTAGAACACCTTAACCAAACGGGGTTGTGGAATGTAAGAACTGCACCCTAGAGGACATGTCTAGGACTATGCTTTTAGAAAATAGTTTGCCAAATAGTTTTTGGTCTGAAGTTGTTAATACGGGTAATTACATCTTAAATAGATGCTTAATTCACCCTATTTTGAAAAAGACTCCTTACAACTCTTTAAGGGATGAAAATCTAATATTTCCTATTTTAAACCCTTTAGATGTAAGTGCTTTGTCCATAATAAATGCAAAGCCAACCTTGGTAAGTTTGATGCACGTAGTGATGAAACTATCTTCATTGGATATGCTTCAAATAGCAAAGCTTATCGTGTTTATAATAGACGTACCAAAATTGTTGAGGAAAGTATTCATGTTATCTTTGATGAAATCAATGATGGTACTTTGAGTGAAAGTTTTGCAGATTTGAATCTTAATCAACATGGAGATCATAATTCTCATGGAGAAGAAGATCCTAAGGCTCAAAAAAAGAACATGCAAGAACAAATTTAGGATACAGGAGAACAATCTCAAGATCTTGAAACGCATCTTCAAGACCTTGAAACGACAAACAACAACACTCTTTGAAACCCAACTTCAAGGCCTTGACATAGGATCCAAAGGCGATAATTCATCGCTACCTAAATCAAGTAGAGCAAACGAGCCTCAATCTTGAGGATTTGTTCCAACCTTCAACAAAAGAAAGTTTCAACATTCTTCATACCATCCATAGGAGAACGTGATCTCAAAGGCAAAAGCATGTGTGCAAACCCGATATGGGGTAAATAACTTGTGTGCTTTTTTTGCATTTGTGTCTCTTATAGAGCCGAAGAACTACGTTCAAGCACTTTAAGAACCTCATTGGATCCTGACCATGGAAAATGAGCTCAATGAATTCGAGATAAACAAGGACTCTCACGTCTAGACATAAGCAACGTCATAGGCACAAAATGGGTGTTTCGAAATAAGTTGGATGAAAATGGCAAGGATATTCGAAACAAAGAACAACTTGTAGCTCTAGGCTATAACCAAGAAGAAGGTATTGATTATGAGGAGACTTTTTCTCATGTTGCTAGGTTAGAAGACATATGTTGCTACTTGCTTTTACATCCTTCAAGAACATACAACTTTTTCAAATGGATGTTAAATGTGCTTCTCTAAATGGTTTCTTAGAAGAAGAAGTCTACGTGTCTCAACCTCCTGGTTTTGAAAATGATGAATTTCCGGATCATGTTTTTAAAATTGGACAAAGCTCTTTATGGTCTTAAGCAAGCTCCTCGAGCTTGGTATGAAAGATTGTCCAAGTATCTCCTTGAAAATGATTTGAAAAGAGGTTTGATTGACAAAACTTTATTTATCAGAACTAGAGGCAATGATTTATTAGTAGCACAAATCTATGTTGATGATATATTATTTGGTGCTACTAACGATTCTCTATGCAAGGAATTTTCAGATATTATGTGTAGGGAATTCGAGATGAGCTTAATGTGAGAGTTATATTTCTTTCTTGGTCTTCAATTCACACAAGCAAAGATAGATATTTTTCTTAATACAAGCAAGTATACCAAGGACTTGCTCATGAAATATAAAATGGATCAATCCAAGGTAGCAAAAACTCCTATGAGTTCGACAATTTCACTTGATCAAGACAAGAATGGTAAAAGTGTTGTACAAAAGGAGTATCGAGGCATGATCGGTTAGGTGTTATATTTAACCGGTAGTCGTCCTGACATTATGTTTAGTGTGTGCATGTGTGCAAGATTTCAGGTTGATCCCAAAGAGTCACACTTGATAGTTGTGAAAAGGATATTTCGGTATCTCAATGGCACTAAGGACTTAGGGTTATGGTATCCACGTCAAAACACGTTTCCCCTCATTGGCTATTTAGATGCTGACTTTGTAGGCTATAAGGTCGATAAGAAAGAGCACTTCTGGATGTTTCCAATTCTTAGGGTCATCCTTAATCAGTTGGCACTCCAAGAAGAAAAATTATATCGTCATATTTACAGTTGAAACCGAATATATAGCTGCGGGAGCCTGTTGTGCACAAATTTTGTGGATAGCTCAAAAACTTCGTGATCTTATTTTTTGTAAATGTTATAATACTAGTGCTAATTTGATTACTAAAAATCTTGTGCAGCATTCAAGAACAAAGCATATTGATGTGAGACATCACTTCATATGTGATCATGTTGAAAAAGGTGATGTTTCGATATCTTTTATCTCGACTAACTTGCAGCTTGTAGATATATTTACGAAGCCTCTACTTGAAGATCGATTCAATTTTATTAGATTGGAGCTTGGTATGTTGAAAAAGGAAGCATTAATTTAGGGGGAGTAAATCGTTTTATTTTCTCCTTATAATGCAATCCACTTTTCCATTTCAAGGCCTTGAAATGCAATTCAAGGTCTTGAAACGGATTTCAAGGACTATATTTCTAATCACGGATCGGATTTATGGTTGATATGTTTTTAGATAATTGATCATTAAATCATTTTAAAGAATAATTTTTAAAATGATTTCAAAAGATTTTCACCAAGATTTTGTTTCGAAATTCAAATTTTTGTTAAAAAATCGGTTGTGATTTATTAAGATAGCATGCAAATCATTTTAGGCTTCAAGGCCTTGATTTTCTCAAGAACTTGATGAGCCATAAATTGATTTGACATGCTCCCTTTTTAAATACAATCATCTCTTCCATCTTTATCTCTTTCCTTAATGGCTCCCAAACGCCCATCCATCAGTTCTACTTCATCTCCACTTTCAAAGCACTCCAGATAATTAACCCCTGGACCATCAACAGATGATGTAGTCCACATAACATTGGATTCGGGCACCCCATCTCCTCCAACAACCATATAAATTTGCGCTCAGACAGGTATGCCTAAAAACTAGTTCAGAAATCACACAGCAGTGGGCACCTGGCTCTACGGGTTCAAAGACCGACCACTCTGCATGTGTGAGCCGGTTTATCAAGATTTCCTTCTATCCTCAACTGCCATGCATCACACTGCTCAAGGGATGCTCAATTTGGAAATCTTGAATCCAGGAGAGAAAGGGTTCACAAAACTCACACGGCTTTTCTATGTGAATCTCACCGCCGGGAGAGAAAGGGGGATCTAACCCTAGAATCCGTCATCAAAGGTAAAACTATAACCCTTACCTCGTCGGTTCTTGCTCAAATTTTAGGGCTTCCCTCATCCAGCTCATATGACCACCCTCCTAGAGCCAAATGTGTCCAATTTTCCAAGGAACAGTTTCTTCTTCCCAACTCCTCAACTCTGTAGCCATCCCAATCATCTCTCACGCTAGAAGCAAGAATAGTGTTCACTATGCTTGTGAGATTTGTTGTGCCTAGATCCAAATGTAGGGATTTGTTGATTGCCAAGTCTTTCAAGTTGCTATATCAAGTGATGAACGGTTTAAATGTCGACCTCCCAAACCTCATTCTAAATCATATGCTACACACGATAAATTCCACCAGTGTCACTCCTCTCCCTATGCTAATCTCCTCCAAAAAATCTATAGATACTTCTCAATCTAGACTGTTGATGAGGAGACACAAATTGCACCGGGTAAAATTGATGACGACTGCTTTGAGAGTCTTGGAATTGAAAAGACTCTAACAGGGGAATGGACTCTAAAGGATCGGGATGTCAGTTCATCTTTTGCGACTCAGTGACTGGATGTAGTAGAGTTTGGCCTGAAAACCTTGCACAAAAACATGGTGGATTTTAGGTCTGAAATCACTGATAAACTGGATGCCTCACACGACCTAATGGCGATTATGCACAATAAGGTAAATCAGATATTTCATGTGAATGCACTCATCTATACAGCTGGAAGAAGCATCAAGCCTTTAACTGAGGAAGATGTTGCGGAAACAAGGAAACAAGCTTCAGAGGTAATGCTTCAGTGTTACAAAACTGTCAAAATTGTCCCATTCGTCAACAGTTTCTGAGGAACTAGACATCGTGAATATTGAAGAGTATGGAGTGGTGAATAAGTACAAGAACGTCGTGGATGACCGGAGGGTAGATGAGTATAAGAAGATGATTACTCGAGACGAAGCCATGCCAGATGGATCCAAAATTTTACAACGACATCCGAGGAAAAGGGTACCGGAATCCAAAGTGGTACCAGTAGTGATTTTCAAAGTCTTGAATATGATTTCAAGGCCTTGAAATGGATTTCAAAGCCCCCTTGGTTTTGATTTCAAGTCCTTGAACAATGTTTGTGGGATTCCGTTTTTAAATTGCGTTTTTTTGGAAATACTTTGTGGGTTTGTAATATTTTTAAAACTCCCGTACATTAATGTTTTTTTTATCCCTTTCTGAAATACAATGGGGGAGAAATTAAATGTGTGTTGATCTGACATTACTTCATTCTGCATTTTCGATATTATTGTTGCATGCATATATTAACATTTAATGTAAGTACGATATTTGTTTTATCTTCCATCAAAGGGGAGATTAATAACTCCACCTTGATTATAAATTGTTTATGTGAATGATGGAAGACTTAAAATTTATATGCAATTTTATAAATTAACAAATATCGATTTTATTTCTAGATTGCACGTTTTGGTTTGTGTTTGTTAAATGTGTGCATGCCTTGGAAAGCATTTCAAAGGAAGAACGCATACCTTAAAACACGTTACAAAGGACGAGCACGGAGACCTTGAAAAGTGTTGCAAAGGACAAACGCGGAAGCCTTGAAAAACATTACAAAGGAAGATCTTTACCAAAGATAACAAGAAGATTCTCAAGGAGAAGATCTCGGCCACAACAAAAAGATCTCACAATGGTCTTAACCGAAGACCCAAGAGGAGAAAGGAAGATCTTTCATCTAGATTCCATGCAAGAAGATCTCAAATTTAAGGGAAATCTTCAACGGCATATCCAAGAGTGAAGATCTAGGATCTTCAACACACAAAGATCTTCAACGGCATTTCCGAAGCAAGAGAAGATCACGGAGATGAAGATTCCCAACGTGCGTCAAAGAGAGGAAGTAGAAGAGAGAAGATAAAAGATCTTATAACGGCTACTTCACCTCAACCAAGCACCGTTTTCCATGGAGAAAGAAGAACGTTACAACGGCTATCTTACAACGGCTAAGAAGTTCCTCATAGAAGACTATAAATGAAGATGGCGATTGAAGAGAAGAACAACAAGCATACACGGAAATATTCCAAGTCTTCAAGCGATCAAAACATCTTCATTCATTCCAAAAGTTTTTCTTCCTCTTAGCTTACAAAAGTCTACATCCTTAGAGTGAGAAAAACACTAGAGCTTCATTGGCATACCTCCATAATTTCCTCAATATACTCAGAGAATATAGCCATCATACACCGTTGGCATGTAGATGGTGCATTGCACATTCCAAAAGGCATTCTCCAGTAAGCAAATGTACCCCAAGGGCACGTGAAAGTAGTCTTCTCTTGATCATCCGGAAGGATTGGGATTTGGAAAAATCTAATTTATCCATCAAGTAGTAGAAATGGGAATGTTGTTCTAGTCTTTTAAGCATCTAATTGATAAAAGGAATGGGGAAATGATCCTTCCTTGTTGCTATGTTCAATCTCTTGTAATCAATGCACATCCTCTATCCCGTAATAGTCCTTGCAGGAATCAACTCGTTGCTTCTTTTTTTGTGACAACGGTCATTCCCCCTTTCTTTGGAACTATGTGAACGGGAATCACCCACTTGCTATTAGAATTTGGAAATATGATTCTTGCATCGAGCAACTTAAAAACTTCCTTCTTCACAAACTCTTTCATGATCGGATTTAACCGTCGTTGAGGTTCTCGTGAAGGTTAGTGATGATCTTTCATAAGAATCTTATGCATGCATAACGAAGGCTTAATACCAACAAGATCATCAATAATATAACCCGAAGCTTTTCTATGAAATCTCAACTCATGCGTTAGTTTGCAGAGTTCATCATCATTCAAATTAGCACTCACTATGACAACATAAGTAGAGTTAGGTCCCAAAAAAGTGTAACTTAAGTGTGATGGAAGGGCTTCAACTCTAATATAGGAGGTTCCTTAAGTGAAGAATTTGGACCTTCCAAGGCATCTTTGGATGCTTCTGTAGCTGAGTATGAAGTATGTTTGCATCTTACAACACTTCCGTTCGATTCTAGAAAAGGTTCCGTAACTTTAGAAACCTTGACCCCAACGTGGGAATCTCGACCAAGATTTAGGTCGAGGTTGGTCCCTGCAGCGGAAATCTCGGTTGAACCAAGAAAAATATCGGCCGGGAAAAGTGCTTGTGAACCGAGATTTTTAGGCTTTTCCGGGCCTTCCTCAAACACTTCAAACACATCCTTTGGATCTTCTCCAAAGGATTCTAGAACTCGTACTTCAGCATCGCAGTCTGCTTCTATTCCTTCCTCCATAATGCTCATACTTAAGACCCTTTCAAGTGGATCCTTATGCGAAATTGAGCTTACTAGTTCCCTTGATTCCCCTTCATCATGAATGCTGAAAATATCTTCTCCAAGAGCAGACCCTTTGATCATAGCGGACAACGTGAATTCAATGTTCTCGTCACCAATATTGAAGGAGAGTGTGACGTTCAACCATACTTCTGGAAGTTGCAGGCAATAATCTTCGAAGGATAATTGGAACCGGATAATCTATAAGAATGTATAACAACACAAAGTCTATAGGAACATAGAACTTACCGAGTTGTATGGTAATATCTTCAAGGATTCCCATCGGATGCGTTATCGACCTATCCACCATGTACAATGTCATCTTGACGGGTCTTGGCTTTCCAAGTCCAATTTTCTTAAACAATGCAAGTGGAACAATGCTCACACTTGCTCCAACATCACACAAGGCTTCATAAGTCACCTCTCCAAGGCCAATAGCTAGGAACACAAAAAGATCCTGGATCCCTTAATTTTGGCGGCATCTCTTCGTTCATAGTTTGGATGAGTTCCGATGACCTTTTAGTCATCCTCACTTCTCCAATATCTTCTACCTTCCTCTTTTTAGAGAGGATCTCTTTCAAGAATTTTCCATAAGCGGGCATACCTACAATGGAATCCATGAACGGAATATTAATATGCAATTACTCATGAGTTCAAGAAACTTACCAAAGTGCTTGTCAAGGCACGCTCTTGCGCGAGATTATGGGAATGGAAGTGGTGGTTTGTATACCGGAGGAGGTACATAGACTGGTTCTTGATCCTTATCCTTCTCAACTAGTTTCAGATCTTCCTCAAGCATCAATTGCTTTCCTTTATCAATATTATTGGCAATGGCTCATTGGTCTTCAATCCGCTTCTAGTGGCAATAGCCATCACTAGCCCCTTAGTATTATTCGTAGTCTTTCCGCGAAGCTTCCCTGCATCTCTAGGAGCGTCTCCCGCTTTGCTGAACACCTGATTTTCAAAGCTTTTTGAGACTTATAAATAGAAGTAATGGTGCTCTCCAATCCACTCAACCTCCCCATCAACTGATCAAACATTGCCTCTGTGAAATCCTTGGGAGGTTGATTGAATCCCGGTGGAGCTTCTTGAGCTTTTGGTGGTGGAGTTTTGACTAGTAGATGAGGGTAGATTTATTTCTACATCCGGATTCGAGTAAGAGAATCCCAGATTATTGTGATTAGGGTGCCAGTTATTTCATCCATGAAAATTCCTGTTGTTGTTGAAATTCCTTGGCCCTTGATAGTTTCCTCTACCCATGTAGTTAACATCTTGCTCCTTAGCCGACAATCTAGCTTGTGCTGGTCCTTGCGTTTGCGATTTCAACAACTCTTTGAAGCTATAACCTCATTGTTAAGAATATCAAGCTGAATACTATTAGTAGTAGTTGGACTTACCTCATAGACTCCGCTTCTCCGGAGTCTCTCATCCACTCTCCTATGGGAATACTTCTCAATGAATAATGCTTGCTTCTCCACGATTTCCCACGCTTCATCATTCTGCTTCTCCATGAAAGTCCCTCCAATAAGGGACTGAATCTTCAAATGAGTTTCCTCATCCAAACCCATAAAAATTAAGTCTCCAAAAGCTCGATCTTTGGTATCCCATGATGAGGACAATCTAGCAAAAGGTCTTTGACCTTTCCGTTGACTTGAACACGGTTTCCTTATCCTTCATCACAAAAACGTTGATTTTACTTCTTAGTTTTGTAATCTTCGATGATGGAAAGAATTTGGTGAGGAAATCAGTAGTCATCTCTTCCCAAGTGGTAACTCTCCCAAAAGGTAATGGTTGATACCATGCAAGAGCCTTCTCCTTCAAAGAAAAGGAAAATCCTCTCAACTTGTGATTGTTGTTCTCTAGTTTCGGAGGCCTCAATGTATCCATCAGTATCTCATAATTCTACAAGTGCTAGTGTGCAGACTCTCCCTCTAATCCTCCAAATTGATTCTAATGGATCATTTAAAGAACTCGTGGACGGAGCTCATAATCATGTGCGGCTGGATCTCCAAGGTTTATGCCCAGACGGCGTACTCGTTGAGCTTGATCCATCCTTTGCCCAAGCATTTGCGGCTCTTCCACAAATGGATCAACTCGAACATTCCTCACCGGATTGTGAGGTATAGTTGCTGGTGCAACGGGTGGTGGTGCATCTACTGAAGCGTTTCCCCTTCTTTCAAGGAGCAATTGCCTCACATTAGCTTGCACCTCACCAAATTCTGCTCTAATGGCATTTTCTCTTTCCCGTGTAGCTGCTCCTTCTACAACTAAGGCTTCATCTCTAATCCTTACTTGCTCCAAAGCATTTTCTAATTCAACTTGAAGGTCTCTATAAACCAAAGTAATCTTAGCTTCCCTTAGTCTCGTTTTGTAAGTATTCTCCGGTTTAGGGTCGTGTGGAAATACTTTCTTGCCGGAACGAGAAGTTAACATAAACCTAAATAGAAGGGAACTCCTCCAAGAACAACTCAAACATAAAGATCAATAGCAAAAGCAAAACTCTAACCTAGACAACCAAAATACCAGCTTGGTCTAATCCAATTCCCTAACAACGGTGGCAAAAGCTTGTTCACTCTCAAACGTGTGTGAATATGAATGAAAATAAGCTCTAAATTTATACCAGAAATAAAATCCAAGCAAATAAGCGAAACCGCAATGTATAGATCAATCGCAACAAATAGCAAATATTCTAGGGTCGATCACATGGACTATGGTGAAATCAATCAGTATCAAATCAAATCTAGGAAAGATCTTGCAAATATCAATAAACAAAAGCAATGAAAACAACGAATGTATGATAATCAAGAAAGAATGCAGATCCTAGAGATTAAGGTATCCTGTTGTGGTTTTCGATTTAAGACTTCTAAAGATCTATGGACAAGGATGGAATTTCTAAGGAAAGGTGTTTCTAAGGTGGGATAGATTATGGGGGAGGTCTCACTATCCACTATTTCCAAACCAAAGGTCCTATTACCGGGTAAGTCTCAAGGATCTAAGGAACAAAAGTGTAATCTCAAACCAACAACTCAACCTAAGGGAATAGAACTAACCTTTACCGGGTAAGTCTTAGGCTAGCTCACAAAGGCTAGATAAAGGCACACTCAATCCTAATAAAGGATAAACCTTTATTAGATAGAACTCATCATCGTTGGCAACTAACAAAGGGGATCACCTGGTAAGACTCTTACCAAGCTTACATATAAGCTTGAAAAGCTGAAAAGGCTAATTTTTGGGAAATATATAACCTAAGCTTAAGGATATATCATGAACGGATAAAAAGGGAAAATGTCAGGTTGTTCTTACCCAAATCTCGTCCGAGATTCTTGAGAACAAACCGAGATTCGGTAACTACGTAGGTTAAAACCACCCTTCAGGTTCCAATCTAACTTAAAGATTCATTCTATCATCATCCATACCACAATCATCTACTAATCACCCTAGAATCGCAAGGATTCTAGCCAATAACACACGTATTCATATCAACAAGGGTATAAGATAACAAACAAGTCATAAAACCAAAATAACCAAGAACTAAGTATATCCCTTCAAAATTGTAGTCAAACAGCAATAAAGGTTCAACCTTGTGTTCAAAAAATGAAATCTAGCAACTAAGTATCTCCCTTCAAAAATCCTCTTCAATCTTCTCCCCAAAGTGTTGTAGCTAACAATTCAATCTTGTATTACTTGATTGTTGTAATCTTCTCTCGAACTATTGTGGAATGCTTCTTTCTAGCATGTGACATCTTTTCTCTGTGTTTCGGACATGTCTCTAGCTGCACCATCCTCTCCTTTTAATAATAAAAATTAGGGTTTAACCTCCTGGCCATGGGCCATTTTTTCAACAAATCTTGGGCAACAATAATCTCGGCCGAGATTTATCTTGTTTCAATTGAGATTATTCTCTGTTACGTGTTCTCCCTTAGCTCTTTGCTTTCAATCCTTTTGTATCTTCCATTTGATGATCTTTTGATATCCTTTTAAGCTCCAATGTGCTCCATTGTGATCTCCTTATGATGCCTTGTCCTTCCATGCTCTCTTTTGATCTAAAATCCATAGTAATGCCTATAATTGCAACAAATCTATGTGTAACACCCCAAATTCTGAGAACTCGGGGAGCTACTGGTTAGGACCTCACAATGGGTCCCGACCATAGTTTGACAACAAATTTACATGGATCTTACAACAAGGCACAAAAGTATTTAAAACATTTGAAAACTGTAAACAATATATACATGGAGAATATGTACCAGCCTTACAAGAAAAGCTACTAAAATGATGCATATGAAGAACAAAAGACATCCCCGTCCCCAACTAAATGAGTACGTGGACCCGGCTGACCATTTCCTCCGGATCTCTCTACAACTGTCTTAAATTGCAAGGCATCTACAAGCGGTATAAAACCATTAGCTAACATTCTATGCATAAGTATAAAGGTAAAAGCACAAACACACAACATACACAATCAACATGCAACACTCAATCCTTTTATTATTTTTAATTAGGTGATAGGTTATTACTAATGATACTTATTTTGTGACACGAGGGATTCCCAAACCTCGCCCTGTCCCCGTTTACCAACGCGGAATGGTACTAATGCATCTGACCGTCTACCGGACTCGGCTGGTCGCAGGGAACCTCCTAGACTCTCGCAAGAGCTAGGCAGACGATGTCACGACCCGTTATCATACACTTGGGTCAATTACGTAAATAATAAAGTCGGCCTAATCCGGTTTCGTTGTTTATCATAACTAACAAACACCACTCATACACATTACACTCGTACAAGAAGCCAGTTAAGTAAGTCCGTGGACTTACCTGAATCAGATCTCGACTCCCAATTCGCAAATCGATCTGTATAGTAGGAATTCAGTGGCCTATCAAAGGAGGCAAGTGTGTCAGCACACTTTCTGGGTGGTAAGAAGTCTAAGACTTCTAAGATAGTAGGTCTTAATAGAACGGAATTGATTACAGTATTAATTTATGGTAAAATGACTATTTTACCCTTGGTCTCAAAACTTCCAAAAATTCCCTAATTCATGCCTAAACTCTTATTTGAGACTAAAGAGTCATATTCTAACTCCTAAAGATGAGTTTGGTTACAAACTGACAATTTACCCATTTCCTTATTTTCGGAAAGATCGTTAAGGTCTAACTTTGGCTTCAAATATAAAATTCGAATAATCTTATAAAATTCCGAAATAATTTCCTAGATCATCTATGATATCTCATCTACTCCTAGGAGCAAGAATTTTTTAAAACTGTTCAACCATCACTTCTACAAAAATTTCCAAAGTTGGTTACAACACTTAACAAACAACACATTGTCTTAACCTTGAAAAATCATAACTCCTAAACTACTCGCTGGATTTATCCCAAATTTTGATACGTTCTACTATAAAATCTTATCTCTAATATATCCAAATTTCAGCCGCAAAGGAGATCAAAATCCTATTTAAAACTATCTCACAAAACCGAATTTCAGCACAACAGAAAACTGCTTATGACTCAATCTTTGAAAATTCATAAATCCCAAACCACTAGCTGGATGCCTCTCAAATTTTAATATATTCTACAACAATCTGTCAACTATATCATATCCAAAATTCAAGCCCAATGGAGATCAAGAGCTTATTCAAAACCATCTCACAAAACAGCATCACTTGCTGTTTTCCCCAACACTCAGCACATATATACAAAACACAATAACTCTCAAACCGTAACTCCGATTCCTCTAAAATTTTAGTATGCTCTACTGTGCAATACCGTCTATGACATATCCGAAAACAAGCCAAAAATAATCAGTTTAGCATACCAAACTCTGGCCCAGAAGTTGGATCCTCGACACAGTTTTGAAAATTCCGAAAAAGGCTGAAACTTCACAGATCTGCAGATAGTAACTCCAAGTCAGGTTAAGGGAGGTTTAAATCTCGATCAGGATCTGAGGAAGAAGGGAAGTAGGAGAGGAGAAGGAAGTCTAGACTCACCTTGGTCCGGAAGCAGTCGAGGTCGAAAGAGTAGCGGCTTTGGCCGGGCTCTTCGAGTGCGCTGCTGTTGCAAGTTGTGCAGCCAGATGGGAGATTGTCAACTATAGTTGTTGAACGTCTCCTCCCCTGCTGGTTCCTTTCCTCGAAATTTTCTGCGTCTGGGATTGTTGAAGAATGTGTGCCGAAGTGAAGATCTGGCGAGAAGGCAAGGAATCAGAAGGAGCAAGAAGGCGGAGGGTCTCGTTCAGATGGCAGGAGAGGCGATATGGCCTTGCTGTTGAAGGAAGGGAATAAACTTCAGCATGATTTCCGGTAGTTACTTCATACCTCTCAGCCGTTACGTGAAGCATAAGGAGGAGAAGAGAAGCGGTTGTACGTGGGATGGACGTCTCACTGGGCCGCTTGGCTAGCTCCCGGTTGGGCTGAAACAAAGAGTGTGGGCTGAGGTAAGGCAAGGCTGGCTGAAAACAAGAGAGAAAGTGGGTTGAGGTAAGGCAAGAAAGGTGGGCTGAATAGTTTGTCAAAAACCTGTCAAAACTCGTCATGGCCTTGTCAGGTCCATGAATGAGTTTGTCACAGGTTTGTCGGGCTTTGTCATGGTCTCGTCTCAGCTTAGTCGTGATCTCGTTAGAGCTTGTCATGATCTCGTCTAAAATCATCGATAGGAATGAATTATAATAACTAGGGTTTGATATAAATATATCATTTTATGTGAATTTAATTCTACATAAAATGATAAATAATTATAAGAATTAGAGCTTGATATAATTTTATCATTTTATGTGAATTAAATTCTACATAAAATGATAAAATTCGTGGAGAAAGAAATACTAGATAGAATGGAAAACCGTCAACGGCTCGAAGTCCGATTTGCTTCGGAATTAAACGGAACGAAAATTCCGGATATTACATCAGTACCCCTTAAAATAAGTTTCGTCCCGAAACTTAGAACAAGGTATTTAATCAGACGACTTCCCTACATAAACTTGTTTATCCTAGTTTCACTAAATTTTAATTTCGTTTTCTAAACCCCTCTAACCCTATTAAAGCGTAACGAAAAATCCGGTCGTTACATCAGATCCCTCTAAAAATAAGTTTCGTCCCGAAACTTAGGGTAAGACAATCCTGATCGGCCTTTAAGGCACCAACTTGGTGTGTTTGATCACTATGCAAAAGTCTCGTCGTTTCCACATCTAAGTATCCCGCACATCAAGGTTACCAAAAGAACACATCACTGAATAACACTCAATCATGAAATAAACAAGCAGTCAAACAATATCGCACATACAAGGTCAAGCCCTAACTCGTCACTCCCGAGGTTACAACTATCGCTACATCGGTCTTTGAAAGGTTACGTCTCTTACTATCTCCAATCTTAGGTAGCCTTATCGGATTTTCATAAACCACTAAATCTTAAATCTTTTCAGGTACTTAGATCACAAGCGTATGTTACCACGTTCTAGAGTGGTTACCGGATATCTCACCGGTATCATCCGGCTCAACTGTCTAATCCTCTAATCTGATGACCTAACTCGTGTTTGGTAGGTATCTCTCCAACTGAAATTCTCAAACTCAGTTCCCAAACTTAGTCTCCGTGGAAAACTGAAGTTCTAGATCCTTTGATGACCCTACGGAAAATGATCTATTCAACTTTCTTCCCTTCGTTATGACCACTTACTTCGGGCCTTCTGAAAATGTTCTGTCTACACAATCACGTCAAAGGTCTTGGACATCCACCAACACTTACCAAGTACTCAATGCTCTTCGTATCACAAACCACTTGGTCTTGTCTTTTAATATAACTCAGTCATCTTATTCCTCAGGTAAGGAATTGTCACCTTTACCCTTTTCAGGTCTAACACTCGAGACAACAAAAAAATCAAATCTAGTGGTCATCTTCTCTGTTCACTTGGCATTATTATATTATTTAAAGATCTCTAATATATCGTTAACTCGAACCTAGGCTTCTCACGCATTTTCCAAGATCTTAAGTGGCGTAGAATATGTCCGGAATGATGGTATTAGACACAAAGTGATCTCATATCACCGTTATTTGATCATAACTACTCGATTAATGCTAGAACACCATCAACATTGCACTCTTATATCCTCCCCTTTTATCCGACTAGTAGTATCTCTCTAACTTAAAACGCAACTAGGCTCTGTTCCGACATAACATTACACATAAAATCTACTCCGAGATTATGCTTTCTTTAAGCACGGTTACTAGGTTGCAAGTATGCTCTTGTCGCTTCTCTTTCTTATGTATCTTCGACTCAGGACGGTAGTTACTCACTTTGAGCTTTCTAGTGCAGGCCATGCACAATACTTTTATTGCATCATTAATTCTTTCCTAATCCATCCGGAAAACTCACTCTAGAGTATTCCATTAGTATAGAATTCCAAAACTACTTGTCTGGCAACATGTAACAAAGCCATCACTCTTCACTCGGATCCATAATAGGGTACCAATCTACTTCTATTACCTCTACATGCACATAAATTCCCGTACAACATTTCCAGTTACTCACATAGCCTAACCCACGTTTCTTTCAACTAGAATGCATTTCACAAACTATCACCATCTTAAACTCGACACGACATCCATCAGTACCCTTGAGCTTCTTGCTTTGTGGGTTAGGTCCCACCACGCTTCCGCTGCGCTACTCTGATAATTCTGTTGTCACTCATTAATCCTAAGGACCTTTTCTGTAAGTATAAAGTGATTGACCCCAAATCTCTTTCTTCCAATTACACCATGAGTCTTATACGGATGAAGTACCAAGTACCTTCTTTACTTGCTTAAGAAAATAAAACAACGATTGAAAAAAAAACTTCTTCCGCTTACTTTCTTAATTCTTCTACCACGGATCCAAACTCCCTGACTTGACCGGAGTTTGATCTTAACTAGCCAAGAAGTGACCCTTAAAACGTTTCTCTTTGTACCTTTAATTCATCCAAGAAGGTTGTCGTTGCCTACTTGAGGAAATCCTCAAACCGTCTGTAAAGCTACTCCATAGATTCACAGTCACAATTATCTCTTCTTAACGGCAGATAACTCGTCAATACCAAACCATACTTGCACGTCCTTGGTTGACATCAGTCAGTCTATAATTAACTTATCTCAATTTCATACCTCTACTGGTATTAAACTTTTCGGTGCACATCACCTACTACATTAATCCTTTTATCCTTCTTTAGTTCGTCTTATCTTTCACTCTTCTGCTTCCTTTGGGACAACTCTCTTTCTCTAGTCCGATTGTGTCATTCATCTGGCACAAATAGTCGTTTCAAGTTTCCACGATAGCTTGCAAGCGTCTTTGAAATTCTTATGGCCGTAATGATCATCCACTTGCAGTTCCTTTTGCATGGACCATCTGTGTTGATGGCTTAGGTCCCGTGATAATTCGGGTTACCCTGGACTCTCGAATCTAGCAAGGCCGTTCTCTCATACAGATTTCTTTACTGGTGTTGGTGGTAATATTGCCTTCATGCAACTCCATTGACCCTGCTACAGGCTTCCATTCTTTGGATACTAGCGTCGCGGTTTCTTTCAAACTTCTTATATCTCTGAGATCAAAACCTCTCCACACTTGTGGGGTCTACCTTTTCGCTTTTACACTCAATTGTAGGTCTTTATTCTGTGTACCTTAGATCCACATATCCGGGTTGACACCCTAACTCTTCTGGTCTCTCATGCCGATAATTGCCTATCGGCATCCGCCTCGATTGTAACGCCTTTTATTCCGCAAATCTTGGTTGTACTCCGTTCCTCTTGGTACTTGCTCCAATATTGTTATCTCTAATCTGCGCTCTTGTCGTCTCTTGCATGGTTCTTCTAATTCATCTCTCCGCTTCATACAACCAAGTCCCTTGTATTACTTTCTATTCCTTCTATCTAAGCTGACTCAGGAATTTCTTACTCATTTGATTGTGCTTGTGGTAAAAATGATCTTCACAACTATACTTCCTTGTTCACCTGATCTTTGGATGATTTGTAAGGGTCACCAAGCAGCCCACCCGAGTATAATACTCAATTCAAGGTCTGATTCCACTGCCTCATATTGAAAACTCTTCAAGTCCGCTACCGATTTATAATGAGGCGATAATCGATTCATTATATCACAACTAAAGGATACAAAATATCCTTTAGGATACTAACATGATGTACATATACATATATATAATAATACATTAGAACATATCGATATAAGTCTATATACTAACTAACACACCTATCATTCTAAGTTGCAGAGGTCCACGGAGAGCGATGGTAGTCCGACGTACTACTAACCCACAACCCGACTATGCTCGTGTAAAAAAAAAATAAATCCGTTTTGAAAATTTTAGACCCCTTTCGGGTTCTAGTTATTTTACACAATCGGTCTTTCAGAAGATTTCAAGTGCCATTGTTGCCAACCCAGATATCTGATACCATATTGTAACACCCCAAATTCTGAGAACTCGGGGAGCTACTAGTTAGGACCTCACAATGGGTCCCGACCATAGTTTGACAACAATTTTACATGGATCTTACAACAAGGCACAAAAGTATTTAAAACATTTGAAAACTGTAAACAATATATACATGGAGAATATGTATCAGCCTTACAAGAAAAGCTACTAAAATGATGCGTATGAAGAACAGAAGACATCCCCGTCCCCAACTAAATGAGTCATGGACCCGGCTGACCATTTCCTCCGGAACTCTCTACAACTGTCTTAATCTGCAAGGCATCCACAAGCGGTATAAAACCGTTAGCTAACATTCTATGCATAAGTATAAAAGTAAAAGCACAAACACACAACATACACAATCAACATGCAACACTCAATCCTTTTATTATCTTTAATTAGGTGATAGGTTATTACTAATCATACTTATTTTGTGACACGAGGGATTCCCAAACCTCGCCCCTGTCCCCGTTTACCAACGCAGAATGGTACTAATGCATCTGACCATCTACCGGACTAGGCTGGTCGCAGGGAACCTCCTAGACTCTCGCAAGAGCTAGGAAGATGATGTCACGACCCGTTATCATACACTTGGGTCAATTACGTAAATAATAAAGTCGGCCTAATCCGGTTTCGTTGTTTATCATAACTAACAAACACCACTCATACACATTACACTCATACAAGAAGCCAATTAAGTAAGTCCGTGGACTTACCTGAATCAAATCTCGACTCCTAATTCGCAAATCGATCTGTACAGTAGGAATTCAGTGGCCTATCAAAGGAGGCAAGTGTGTCAGCACACTTTCTGGGTGGTTAGAAGTCTAAGACTTCTAAGATAGTAGGTCTTAATAGAACGGAATTGATTACAGTATTAATTTATGGTAAAATGACTATTTTACCCTTCGTCTCGAAACTTCCAAAAATTCCCTAATTCATGCATAAACTCTTATTTGAGACTAAAGAGTCATATTCTAACTCCTAAAGATGAGTTTGGTTACAAACTGGCAATTTACCCATTTCCCTATTTTTCGAAAGATCGTTAAGGTCCAACTTCGGCTTCAAATATAAAATTCGAATAATCATATAAAAATTCCGAAATAATTCCCTAGATCATCTATGATATCTCATCTACTCGTAGGAGCAAGAATTTCTTAAAACTATTCAACCATCACTTCAAAAAAAATTTGCAAAGTTGGTTACAAAACTTAACAAACAACACATTGTCTTAACTTTGAAAAATCATAACTCCTAAACTACTCGCTGGATTTATCCCAAATTTTGATACGTTCTACTATAAAATCTTATCTCTGATATATGCAAAAGTCAGCCGCAAAGGAGATCAAAATCCTATTTAAAACTATCTCACAAAACCGAATTTCAGTACAACAGAAAACTACTTACGACTCAATCTTTGAAAAATCATAAATCCCAAACCACTAGCTGGATGCCTCTCACATTTTAATATGTTCTACAACAATATGTCAACTATATCATATCCAAAATTCAAGCCCAACGGAGATCAAGAGCTTATTCAAAACTATCTCACAAAACAGTATCACTTGCTGTTTTCCCCAACACTCAGCACATATATACAAAACACAATAACTCTCAAACCGTAACTCCGATTCCTCTAAAATTTTAGTATGCTTTACTATGCAATACCGTCTATGACATATCCGAAAATCAGCCAAAAATAATGAGTTTAGCATACCTAACTCTGGCCCAGAAGTTGGATCCTCGACACAGTTTCGAAAATTCAGAAAAAGGCTGAAACTTCACATATCTACAGATAGTAATTCCAAGTCAGGTTAAGGGAGGTTTAAATCTCGATCAGGACCTGAGGAAGAAGGGAAGTAGGAGAGGAGAAGGAAGTCTGGACTCACCTTGGTCAGGAAGCTGTCGGGGTCGAAGGAGTAGCAGCTTTGGCCGGGCTCTTCGAGTGCGCTGTTGTTGCAAGTTGTGCAGTCAGATGGCAGATTGTCGACTATAGCTGTTGAACGTCTCCTCCCCTGTTGGTTCCTTTCCTCAAAATTTTCTACGTTTGGGATTGTTGAAGAATGTGTGCCGAAGTGAAGATCTGGCGAGAAGGCAAGGAATCAGAAGAAGGAGCAAGAAGGCGGAGGGTCTCGTTCAGATGGAAGGAGAGGCGGTATGGCCTTGCTGTTGAAGGAAGGGAATAAACTTCAGCGTGATTTCCGGTAGTTACTGCATACCTCTCAACGTGATTTCCGGTAGTTACTGTTGAAGGAAGGGAATAAACTTCAGCGTGATTTCCTGGTTGGGCTGAAACAAAGAGTGTGGGTTGAGGTAAGGCAAGGCTGGATGAAAACAAGAGAGAAAGTGGGCTGAGGTAAGGCAAGAAAGGTGGGCTGAATAGTTTGTCAAAAACCTGTCAAAACTCGTCATGGCCTTGTCAGGTTCATGAATGAGTTTGTCACAAGTTTGTCGGGCTTTGTCATGGTCTCGTCTCAGCTTAGTCGTGATCTCGTCACAGCTTATCATGATCTCGTCTAAATTCATCGATAAGAATGAATTATAATAACTAGGGTTTGATATAAATCTATCATTTTATGTGAATTAAATTCTACATATAGATAATTATAAGAATTAGAGCTTGATATAATTTTATCATTTTATGTGAATTAAATTCTACGTAAAATGATAAAATTCGTGGAGAAAGAAATACTTGATAGAATGAAAAACTGTCAACGGCTCGAAGTCCGATTTGCTTCGGAATGAAACGGAACGAAAATTCCGGATATTACACTATGTGTAGACACCCTTTCTAACACAATAGACAAATATAAACTAAAATGTCATGAATGTTTTTCTATGCATGCAAAACAAAGGGAAAAACTATCTATATGCATGTCTATACTAAGGTCATAATTCATGTCATCATATATCCATGTGAATCCATGCAAAAGGTTTATTAGAATATGATACGCTAGGAGAGAAAGGTTCAAGATGTTGTTTAGCTAGAATACATATATCATAGTGAATGTCAACATTGTGAGGAATATTACAACTAGACACGTGTTGTAATTTAGAAATGGATGTATGGACTAATATTTCAGGAAAGAGATTTACATTCTTATTGGTGATAGACAACATAGAGTGCATATGAGCATGAGCATGCTTACTAGAGACTAGAGCATAAATAAGCTTGCAAAGGCCCCCTTCCTTCTGACCCGAGGCAATGAGTTTATTACTAGTATGTTCCTGAAAGGTGCAGACATATGACTTAAACATAGCTCCAATATCAATATTGTGAATAAGCTTGGCAATTGATAATTAATTGTACCTGAAATCAGGCAAATATAACATTTTTGACAAACTCAGAGAGGGAGAAATATGTAGATTACCTACAGTTTTGATGGAAGTAACTTGTTTGACTGAACCATAAGCCAATAAGAATAGGATGAACTATTGGTTCTAGTTCAGAGAATAGCAAGGCTCGTTTATAACAAATGTGATATGTGGCTCTAGTGTCAATGATCAAAGTGTGAGCATCACTCTTGGAATTAGATGAAGAAATATGTAGATTACCTACAAATTTGATGGATTTTGAAGGAGAAATAGGTGATGACTAATTATTCTTCATTAATCTCATAACTTTTGCCATCTTTGTCATGGTCAAGTGAAAGTGTCGAACTCATAGGAGTCTTTGCGACCTTAGATTGAACCATCTTATACTTCTTAAGCAAGTCCTTAGTATACTTGCTTTGATTGAGAAAAATTCCTTTCTTTGCTGGTGGAACTTGAAGTCCAAGAAAGATATTTAGTTCACCCATTAAGCTCATTTCAAATTCCTTGCACATAATACTGAAAATTCCTTGCAAAGGGAATCATTAGTAGCACCAAATAATATATCATCAACATAGATTTGTACTACTAATATATCATGGCCTCTGGTTTTGATAAATAAAGTTTTATCAATCAAACCTCTTTTGAATTTGTTTTCAAGAAGATACTTGGATAATCTTTTATACCAAGCTCAAGGAGCTTGTTTAAGACCATAAAGAGCTTTTTTCAGTTTAAAAATGTGATTAGGAAATTCATCATTTTCAAAACGAGGGGATTGAGAAACATAGACTTCTTCTTCTAAGAAGCCTTTTAGGAAAGCACATTTTACATCCATTAGAAACAATTTTATACTCATGAAAAATGCAAATGCGAGTAGCATACGTATGGCTTCTAACCTGGCAACCGGAGCAAAAGTCTCCTCATAATCAATACCTTCTTCTTGGTTATAGCATTGTGCTACAAGTCGTGCTTTATTTCGTATGACTTTTCCACTTTCATCTAACTTATTTTGAAAGACCCATTTTGTGCTGGTGACGGATTGATGCTTTGGTCTTGTAGTAAGAGTCCAAACCTTGTTTCTCTCAAACTCATTTAGTTCATTTTGCATGGCAATGATCCAGTCGGGTTTTTGAAGAGCTTGAACATAATTCTTTGGCTCAACAAGAGACACAAACGAAGAGAATGCACATAGATTATTTACTTTAGATCGACTTTGAAGTCCTGCATTTGGTTCTAAGATCACATTCTCTTGTGGATGGTATGAAGAGTGTTGAAATTTTCTTCGTTTGTAAGATGGAGCAGATCCTGAAGGTTGAGCCTCATATGCTTGACTAGATTCAGGTACCATTGATGTATTTCCCTTGGATTCTATCTCAAGGCCTTGAAGTTGGGTTTCAAGCCCTTGAACCGGAGTTCTAACATCGCAATTTTCTGTTTCAAGGTCTTGAAGATGTGTTTCAAGGTCTTGAGGGTTTTCTTTGGTATCTTGAATCTTTTCTTGTATACTCTTTTCTTGATCTTTAGGATCTTCATCTTCATCCGAATTGTGATCTTCTGGTTGATTCAAATTTAGATCTGCAAAACTTTCACTCAAAGTACCATCATTGCTTTCATAAAAAATAACATGGATACTTTCCTCAACAATTTTGGTACGTTTGTTATAAACAAGATAAGCTTTGCTATTTGGAGCATATCCAATGAATATAGCTTCATCACTACGTGCATCAAATTTCCCAAGGCTATCTTTTCCATTGTTATGAACAAAAGAAGTACATCCAAAGGGTTTGAAATATGAAATATTTGGTTTCTTTCCTTTTAAGAGTTCATAAGGAGTCTTTTTCAAAATAGGGTGAATTAAACATCTTTTCAAAATGTAATTAGCAGTATTTACTACTTCAGCCCAAAAACGTTTTGGCAAATTGTTTTCTAAAAGCATACTCCTAGAAATATCCTTAAGAGTGCAGTTCTTACGTTCCACAACTCGAATCTGTTGAGGAATTCTAGGAGCTGAAAAGTTATTTGAAATACCATATGTTGCACAAAACAAATTAAACTTTAGCTAATCAAATTCTCTACCATGATCACTTCTTATAGAAACGATTGGTAGGTTTTTCAAAGTTTGCAGCAACTTACATACTTTTGAAAATTCAAACAATGCTTTAGATTTTTCTCGTAGGAAAGAAATCCATGTGAAATGAGAGAAATCATCCACAGTAACAAGGATGTATTGCTTGATCAAGTGAAAGTGTCGAACTCATAGGAGTTTTTGCTACCTTGGATTGATCCATTTTATATTTCTTCAGCAAGTCCTAGGTATACTTGTTTTTATTAAGAAAAATTTCTATCTTTGCTTGTGTGAATTGAAGACCAAGAAAGAAATTTAACTCTCACATTAAGCTCATCTCGAATTCCCAACACATAATATGTGAAAATTCCTTGCATAGAGAATCGTTAGTAGCACCAAATAATATATCATCAACATAGATTTGTGCTACTAATAAATCATTGCCTCCAGTTCAGATAAATAAAGTTTTGTCAATCAAACCTCTTTTCAAATCATTTTCAAGGAGATACTTGGCCAATATTTCATACAAAGCTCGAGGAGCTTGCTTAAGACCATAAAGAGCTTTGTCCAATTTTAAAAATATGATCCGGAAATTCATCATTTTCAAAACTAGGAGGTTGAGACACGTAGACTTCTTCTTCTAAGAAGCCATTTAGAGAAGCACATTTAACATCCATTTGAAAAAGTTGTATGTTCATGAAGGATGTAAAAGCAAGTAGCATACATATGGCTTCTAACCTAGCAACATGAGAAAAAGTCTCCTCATAATAAACACCTTCTTCTTGGTTATAACCTAGAGCTACAAGTCATTCTTTGTTTCGAATGTCCTTGCCATTTTCATCCAACTTATTTCGAAACACCCATTTTGTGCCTATGACGTTGCTTAGGTCTAGACGTGAGAGTCCAAACTTTGTTTATCTCGAATTCATTGAGCTCATTTTCCATGGTCAGGATCCAATGAGGTTCTTGAAGTGCTTGAATGTAGTTCTTCGGCTCTACAAGAGACACAAACGCAAAAAAAAGCACACAAGTTGTTTACCCCAGATCGGGTTTGCACACATGCTTTTGAATTTGAGATCACGTTCTCCTATGGATGGTATGAAGAATGTTGAAACTTTCTTTTGTTGAAGGTTGGAACAAATCGTGAAGATTGAGGCTCGTTTGCTCTACTTGATTTAGGTACCGATGAATTATCGCCTTTAGATCCTATGTCAAGGCCTTGAAGTAGGGTTTCAAAGAGTGTTGTTGTTTGTCGTTTCAAGGTCTTGAAGATGCATTTCATGATCTTGAGATTGTTCTCCTGTATCCTGAATTTGTTCTTGCATGTTCTTTTCTTGAGCCTTAGGATCTTCTTCTCCATGGGAATTATGATCTCCATGTTGATTAAGATTCAAATCTGCAAAACTTTCACTCAAAGTACCATCATTGATTTCATCAAAGATAACATGAATACTTTCCTCAACAATTTTAGTACGTCTATTATAAACACGATAAGCTTTGTTAATCGAAGCATATCCAATGAAGATATCTTCATCACTACGTGCATCAAACTTACCAAGGTTGTCTTTGCATTTACTATGGACAAAGCACTTACATCTAAAGGGTTTAAAATAGGAAATATTAGATTTTCATCCCTTAAAGAGTTTGTAAGGAGTCTTTTTCAAAATAGGGTTAATTAAGCATCTATTTAAGATGTAATTACCCGTGTTAACAACTTCAGACCAAAAATTATTTGGCAAACTATTTTCTAAAAGCATAGTCCTAGACATGTCCTCTAGGGTGCAGTTCTTACATTCCACAACCCCGTTTGGTTGAGGTGTTCTAGGAGCTGAACAGTTGTGTAAAATACCATATTTTGCACAAAAGAAATCAAACTTTAGTTGGTCAAATTCTCTCGATGATCGCTTCTAATAGAGACGATAGGTAAGTTTTTCAAAGTTTCCAACTCCTTACAATGTTTTGAAAACTCAAACAAAGCTTCAAATTTTTCCTATAAGAATGAAATCCATGTAAAACGAGAAAAATCATCCACCATGACAAGAATGTATTGTTTTCCCTTGGGAGATTTGACAGCATAGGACCACATAAATCCATATGTAAAAGTTCAATGGGTCGAGAAGAACTTACAACCTTCTTTTGTTTGAATGAACCACTTGTTTGTTTACCTTGTGTACAAGCCTTACACAGTTCATCTACCTTGAAGTTTAGGTTTCGTAAACCATGTATCAAATCCTTTGAAAGAAGTTTATTCACCGTATGCCTGCTTACATGACCAAAGTCATCTATACCAAAGCCTTGAATCGTCAGTCAAGGCCTTGAGACACGTTAGCTTTGTACCTGAAACTTGGTTAGTGCACATTTAATAAACATTGTTACATCTAGGATCTGTAAATAAAACATCACCCGATATATTATCTTGAACTTGACATTTATCTAAATAAAAAATCACCTTGTTGCCTATATCACATATTTGAGAGATACTAAGCAAATTATAATTTGAACCGTCAAAAAGATAAACATCATCAATAAAGTAGATTAATTGAAAACTCGACCTTGATTGAAATGTTTTACAGGTATTGATGATGGAAGACTTCACACTAATATAGAAGTTGGATCTCTAACAATGTACTTGATTATATTTCTAGATGTTTGGTTTGAATTCAGTGCAGGTTGTATATCTAAAAGTCAAGGGCCTTGAAGTTGGATTCAACAACAAGTTCAAAAAGACGAAGATCAAGGGCCTTGGAATCTAGAGTGCACGGAAAAAGGATTCAAATAAATTGAAGATCTTCGTTGAATATTTTGTAAAAAGAAGATCATATCAACCAAAGACTTTGTCAACCGAAGGAAGATCTCAACCGAAGGATAGAGAATCATTTTGAGAAGATTCTCTAAACAACAAAAACGGTAAAAATATCTTCTCTCTCTTATCCAACAAAAGACGAAAAGATCAAGGAGTAAAAAACTCAACGTGTTCGTAGGGATCGAAGACGTGCAACGTCTACCTTACGATCTTCATGGAAAAGAAGGTTGATCTTCAAACGGTCATCTCTACAACGGCGAGAAGATCTTTCCATAGAAGATATAAATGAAGATGATGGTCGAAGAAGAAAATACACAAGCCTACACCGGAAAACATCTTTGCATCCTTAAGCAACCTAATCATCTTCATTCCTTGTTTTTCTTCCTCACAATCACGTAAAAGTTTTATCCCCTTAGAGAGAGAGAAAACACAAGAGCTCCATTGGTAGATCTAAAAAGTGTTATACTAGAGTGTGCTACTCTGCAAAGTAACTAGGCTATTATAGCTAGGTTAAGAGTTGGAGTTAGATCGTAGCATTGGCTACAAGTGAGAGAAAAAGGGGATTTCTCCTAGTTGGTATCTAGGACTCTTTGAAGCTGATATTAGATAGTTAGATCCTACGGATATACCCTGGGATGGAGAGTAGGCTATTTAGAGACGAACTTTGTAAACATATCCTCGTGTCAATCTTTTCAATTCCGCACCATATAAGCTTTACTGTGACTAACTTTGTTTTGCAGCAGTAAGAAGTCAAGGCCCTTGAAATTGAGTTTCAAAGCCTTGGAAATCGAAGTTTCACTAGTAACACAGATTGACATCAAGGCCCTTGAAAGGAGTTTCAAGGCTTGAGATTTGGTTTACGAAAAGTTCCCATATTCTATCCAACCCTCCCTTCTAGAGTATTATCTTTATTATTTATATCACCTAACGGTTCTTCAATTGGTATCAGAGTTAGACTCACATTTATTGATTTAACCATCAGTGAGACTAATCATGAATCCTGTAAGTGATGGTGGATTTGCTCAAGGAAGATCCTCAACTCGACCACCACTCTTATGTGGCAACAACTTTGCTCATTGGAGATCACTAATGTGTATGTTCCTGATTGACTTGGATATGGAGCTTTGGAACATTATTCAAGATGGACCAACAGTTCCAATGACAACAGTTGAAGGCGTCCAAGTCCCTAAGAAGGAATCAGACTTCACTGAGGCTGACATAGACAGTATGTCAAAGAATTACATATCAATGAATCTACTTTACTGTGAATTAGATGCTAATGAATTCAACCGTATCTCATCATGCAAAAGTGCAAAAGAAATATGGGACAAGCTTGTTGTCACTTACGAAGGAACAAGTCAAGTCAAGGAAACAAAGATTAGCATCTTTCTCAGACAATACGAGCTATTCAAGATGAATCCAAATGAACCAGTCAAAGAAATGTTCACCAGATTCACTAGGATAGTGAACAATCTAGACTCACTTGGAAAGACCTTCACAAATGAAGAAAAAGTGAGAAAGGTTCTAAGAAGCTTACCTAAAGCCAAGTGGGGATCAAAGATGATTGCTATTGAAGAAGCTCAAAATCTTACTACTCTTCCTCTTGATGATTTACTTGGAAAACTCATCACACATGAAATGATTCTTGGCGAAGAAGATGGGGAACTCCCATCCAACTCCAAGAATTTGGCATTAAAATCCAGAAAAGATGAGTTACCTTCTGATGAAGAAAATAGTGAGGATGATAATGAAGAAGATGCTCTCACCATGATCTCTAAAGGTTTAGCAAGAATTCTCAAGATAAAGAAACAATCTAAAAACCGAGAATTTCCACGAGCATTAAAACCCCAAGGTAAGTTTTCTAACTCTAATAAGAAAACGAAAGTACTGACTTGTTTTGAATTGGTGAAACAGATCATTTGGTGAAGGATTGTCCACAAAAGAAGAGGACCAACTTCAAGAAGAATGATCGAAAGAAGAAAGCCATGGTTGCTTCATGGAGTGATTCAAATTCAACTAATGAATCAGAAGATGAACAAGAACAAGCAAACTTGTGTCTTATGGCCGATCATGAAGATAACTCAAATCTGTACATCGACAATGGTAAGTACAATCTTGTCTCAACCTGAGATTGACCTTAAACAATTTCTCAAAGATATTATCTTAAGTGATAAGGAACATAGAATAAGGATAAATTCTTTCAAAGAAAAACTTCATGAACAAGATAAACAATTGAGTGAAATGTCTCTTGAGATTAAAAATCTTAACACAGAAAAGGAAGAACTTGATGACAATATCAAGGCCTTAGAATCAGAAAATCTAATTCTCAAGAACAACCTCTCTTCTCTACATCAAAGCTATTTCAATCTAGAGAAAGAGAAAGTTAATCTGACTTTGATGTGTCAAGACCAGAAGGCATCACTCATTAAGTTTACTCGTTCAAAAGCTAATCTAGAAAGAATGATGGGTGAAAAACAATCTTCACTTATTAAAAATGGTATAGGGTATCATAGAAGCTTTCCTAGAAAACCTACTACTACTTTTGTTACAGCAAAATGAAGCATTCACATGTCTACCTGCTTATATTGTTGTAAAAAGGGTCATGTTAAATTTACATGTCCTTATAGAAGAAATGATCCTTGTATCATCAAAAACACCTATCCTCTATGTTTAAGGAAACGGGTGAAACAAATCTGGGTTCCTAAAGGTACTAGACCACCATACATGATCGAACCTGAGTATGAACCAAAATATGCCATTTGGTCGACCCGGAAAGGTTGATGTTTGCTGTTTTGCAGGATATCACCAAGGTAAAGGAGCACAATTGGATTTTAGATAGTGGTTGCTCAAGACACATGAGTGGAAAGAGTTCTTTATTCTCATATTTAAAGAAGCAATCATCTGGAACTATTACTCTTGGTGATAAAGGAAAGTGTGACATAATTGGAATTGGTAAAATTTTCTATGATTCATCCAATTTTATTGTTAATGTTTATTTAGTTGATGGTTTGAAATATAATCTGCTAAGTATATCTCAAATATGTGATAAAGGCAATAAAGTCATGTTTGATTCAGAAAAATGTGAAGTTCAAGACATAAAGACGGGAGAAGTATTGCTTACTACTCCTAGGTGTAATAATGTTTATTCTTTGAGTACTAACCAAGTTGCAGGAACTAAGCTAAAATGTCTAAAGGCCTTGACTGATGATCCAAGGCTTTGGCATAGAAGACTTGGCCACGTAAGCATGCACACCATGCAGAAGCTACTTACAAAAGATTTGGTACTTGGTTTGCCAAACCTAAACTTCAAGGTTGATGACCTATGTAAAGCTTGTACACAAGGTAAACAAACAAGAGATTCATTCAAACCTAAGAAAGCGATTTAAATCTGAATAAAAGAGAAGATCATATTTCGAATGAAGAGGAAGATCCTAAAGGTCAAGACAAGAATATGCAAAAAAAGATTCAAGATACCAAAGAAAATCCTCAAGACCTTAAAATTGGAAACTGTGACAACAGAACTCCACTTAAAGGGCTTGAAACCCAACTTCAAGGCCTTGAGATTGGAACAACAGCGAATGCACAAACGGTACCTGAATCAAGTCAGACATATTCAGCTCAACCTTCTAGATCTACATCATTTGTCAAAAGAAGAAAAGTTCAACACTCCTCGTATCATCCACAAGAAAATGTGATCTCATATCCAAATGCTGGAGTTCAAACTCGATCCAAAGTGAATAATCTTTGTGCCTTCTCCGCTTTTGTATCACTTGTCGAGCCAAAGAACTACATTCAAGCTCTTCAAGAACCATACTAGATCATTTCCATGCAAGATGAATTAAATGAATTTGAGAGGAACAAGGTATGGACTCTTACTTCAAGACCAAAACACCAATCTGTCATTGGCACGAAATGGGTTTTTGAAATTAGTTGGATGAAAGTGGCAAAGTCATACGAAACAAAGCACGACTTGTAGCACAAGGCTATAACCAAGAAGAAGGTATTGATTATGAGAAGACTTTTGCTCTTGTTGCCAAGTTAGAAGCCATACATATGTTACTTGCATTTGCATCCTTCATGAGCATAAAACTTTTTCAAATGGATGTAAAATGTGCGTTTTTAAACGGCTTCTTAGAAGAAGAAGTCTATGTTGCTCAACCTCCTGGTTTTGAAAATGATGAATTTCCGGATCATGTTTTTAAATTAGATAAAGCTCTTTACGGTCTTAAGCAAGCTCCTCGAGCTTGGTACGAAAGATTGTCTAAATACCTTCTTGAAAACAATTTCAAAAGAGGTTTAATTGATAAAACATTGTTTATCAAAACTAGAAGCAACGACATTTTAGTAGTACAAATCTATGTTGAAGACATATTATTCGGTGCTACTAATGATTCCCTTTGTAAGGAATTTTCAGATATTATGTGCAGGGAATTTGAGATGAGCTTAATGGGAGAGTTAAATTTCTTTCTTGGACTTCAAGTTACACAAGCAAAGAACAAAATTTTTCTCAATCAAAGCAAGTATACTAAAGACTTGCTTAAAAAGTACAAAATGGATCAATCTAACGTTGCAAACACTCCTATGAGTTCAACACTTTCGCTAGATCATGACAAGAATGGAAAAAGTGTTGTACAAAACGAGTATCGAGGTATGATCGGTTCATTATTATATCTAACTGCTAGTCGTCCTGACATTATGTTTAGTGTGTGCATGTGTGCAAGATTTCAAGCTGATCCTAAAGAGTCACACTTGATAGCTGTGAAAAGAATTTTTCGGTATCTCAATGGCACTAAGAATCTAGGGTTATGGTACCCACGCCAAAGCTCGTTTCATCTTGTTGGCTATTCAGATGCAGACTTTCAAGGTTATAAGGTCGATAGAAAAAGTACTTTTGGATGTTGTCAATTCTTAGGGTCATCCCTAATTAGTTGGCACTCCAAGAAGCAAAATTAAGTTGCCCTATCCACAGCTGAGGCTGAATACATAGCTCCTGGAGCCTGTTGTGATCAAGTTCTTTGGATTGCTCAACAACTTCGTGACCTTGGCTTTGACTTAAGAGGCATTCCTATAAAATGTGATAATACTAGTGCTATTTCTATAACCAAAAATCTTGTGCAGCATTCAAGGACTAAACATATTGATATGAGGCATCACTTCATACGTGATCATGTTGAGAAAGGTGATCGATTTCTTTTATCTGAACTAACTTGCAACTTGCAGATATCTTTACCAAGCCTCTTCCCGAGGAACAATTTAATTTTATTAGATTGGAACTTGGTATGTTGCACAAGGAAGCATTAACGTAGGGGTAGTAAACGAGTTTTAATCATCCTACGCATGCAAGCCCAATTGATGTTTTCAAGGGCCTTGAAATAAAATTCAAGGGGCCTTGAAACATATTTCAAAGGGTACATAAATAAAGTGGATCAATTAGAAATTCATATCTTTTAGATATTGAATTATCAAATTTTTTAAAAGGGATTTCAAAGGTTTTGTTCTCAGATTCAAAGTATTTTGAAAAGTGGTTACCCAAATTTATGGAAGAAATTTTTATCACTCAAGATCTTTAAAATCTTTTGATCTTACGTTGATTAGACTTCTTTCCTTAAATACCTCTTCTCTTCTATTCTTTCTTTCTTCCGCTTCTCTTTGCTTTCGAAAGAACGGTGCTTTACTCTTCCAAATTTCCAAAACCCTCTTCATCTTTTTCTCAAAAATTTCTTAATGGCTCCCAAGAAATCTTCAGCTAATGACGCATCTTCCTCAACTCCAAAAAGGCTAAGGGTCATACAAGTTTCATCCGACTCTGACTCCAGTTCTGAATCTGGGTCAAGTTCAAGCTCGAGTTCGTCAAGGTTCTCAAATGACGCCGAAATTTTTGCTAGAACAGGGCTACCATTAAGTTGGTTCATCAACCGCACAGCTCCCAAAAAGTGGGTCAAGGAATATGATGATCGTCTTCAGTGCATGTATGAAGAAATGCATTGCGACCTATTCACCTGCTCGTCTCTGCCAAGGCTGGAAGCACTTCAAGTGAGTTCAATATGGATCATGTTGAATCCAGGGGAATCATCTTATCCTCGACTGACAAGGTTGTTCTACGCCAACTTGACGGCAAGACGTGAAAGAGGGGAATGGATTCTAAACACGGTTATCAAAGGTAAGAAAATCACCCTCACTCCTGAAACCATAGGAGATATTTTTGGGATTCCTTTGTATGATGCTTCAGAAGATTCAAACCCTGCTAGAACATTAAGGCTAGCAAAAGAACAACTTCTCCTTCCCAGTGCCTTTTCACATCCAACCATTACCTGTTTAACCATGGAAGCTAGGATAGTCTATTCTATTATAGATAGATGCATTGTCCCTAGAGTTGGCAACAAAGAGATTTTAACCAATTATGTGCTGATGCTGTGATAGCATGAATTATAGTCTATATTTTGGGGTTTGTTTGGACATTTTATCTTCAATAATCTGCATGTTTGTATGTATATTATGTGATTATATTACCATTTCATCTACCTTTGCGGGAATCGAGGTCTACACCTAGTTTTGTTGTAATCGTAGGTAAAATGGCACGTTTTACATCAAAAAGGAGCAAAAGGAGCTGTGGAGTCATCGGAGCTACATTCAGGAACATAAGGAAACATCCAGGAAGCATAGCCATGGATTAGAGATTTACTTTGGACCAGATTTGAGAGATTTCACATTCAGTTGTGACTCACCTCGGTTGACTACAGAGTCACCTAGACCGAGGTGATCCAAAGGAGTCGACTCGACCGAGGCGGACACCTGGGACGTGGCGAGAATATTTTTTTCTTGGCTGAGATCTTTTATCTTTGGAAAGAGATCTTATATTTTTGGGCTTGGCTCCTGGAAGGAAGAAGATATGCTAGATCATATATTTTACCTATTTTTATGGGAGGAGATCTTTCTAAGATATCTTATCTTTGGAGAGTAATTTTCCTATAAAAAGGGTCGGATTTCCCACAAATCCGGGACGCTGCATACAATCCTGCCTACATTCGCTTACACCTAATACACCGCTGCCGCCATACTCCAGTTGGGAGATTTGAAGAACCTTTTTGAAAGTTGAAGGAAGAAAGTCTATAGCTTTTATAACTTTTTGAAGGGTTTTTGTAAGATCATCTTAGATTCCCTTCTTTGTCATTGTCTTGTTGGATTTCTATCCAAGGAACGCTTGTTGTTTTGATAATTGATTCAGTTATTAAAGCCTTTCTCTTAAGGTTTTCTTGTTCAATTATTCTCTTTCTTCCCATATATTTGATTAATACTTTCATGATGATGAGTGGCTAATCTCTTTGTGTGATTCTAGGGTGATTGGCTGAAGGTTGTGGGAAAAACAATGATAGAATAAGCTTAAATCACAGTAGGACCCTGAAAGTTCGAGTCTTTACCTTAACCGTAAGCATCTCGCTCAGTCGATGAACATCTCGGCCGGGGTGGAATTCTTGTGACCGAGGTGACTTTCCTTATCCGAAACTGAGAGTTAAGTGTTAGAGTTTGCCAAATCTTATTCTTATTACACCTTTCCTGGTTCAACGCAAGCCTAGGATGAGACTTACCCGGTAATTCCTTAGTTTGTTTACCCAAGATCATAAGTGTAGGTAATAAAGGTTTATCCTTTATTGGGGTTTGAGTGTGCTTTCATTCCATCTTTGTGAGTTAGCCTGAGACTTACCCGGTAAAGGTTGATTCTATTCCCTTAGGTGGTGTGTTAGTTTGAGGTTATAGTTCTTTATCTTAATTCCTTGAGACTTACCTTGTAATAGGAGTTACGGTTTGGGATTAGTGAGTAGTGAGACTTACCCGGTAATCTACTCCACTTTAGTAACACCTTCCCTACGCAAAAACCTCAACTTTGTCCGCTTTACCTTGAGATCTTGAGTTGGAACCACAACTAGATGCTTTAATCCCTAGAATTGCATATTTCCTTTATTGACTTTTTATCATCCTTGATTGTTTTAATTGCTTTTGTGGTTAGTAATTGCTAAAGCCTTCCATTATCGACTTTGTTTCACTAAGTCCCTGTGATCGACCCCTGAAAATCCTTGCTTTTTACTACGATTGACCCGTACACTGCGGGTTCGCATCCTTGTTTTAAGCTTACATCTAGGGTTATAAATTTAAAGCTTGCACACACCGTTTGGAGCGAACAAGTTTTTGGCGCCGTTGCTGGGGAGGTAGGTAAAAACCGAGCCGGTTACGGTTTGCTTTCGGGGCACTTGCCCCCGTGTCTACTAACCACTCTACTTGAGTGACTTTTGCAGGTTCTTTCTTAGGTTTATGCGAAGAACCCGCACTGGAAAGGAAATCGTTCCTTACGATCCCGAACCAGAAAAGACATACAAACGACCCTTAAGAGAAGTGAAGATGGCCAACCAAGACAATCGCGATCTAGAGGCCGAATTGAAGGAGGCGTTAGAACAGCTACGCCTCAACAGGGAAGAACTAAGGCAAGAGAAGGAAGAAACCCGCACCAGGACTGAAGCGATCGAAGCAGTTATGGCAGCCCTCCGAGACCAATATCAACTTCGACCGAGGGAAGACCCAGTTCCCGATGTTGGACCGATGCAAGTCCCAATCGTAGACCCTCGACCGAGGCAGGTCCTAGTACCTGACGCCCCGGCCGATGTACTTCCACCTCGGATGCCAGTCCGAGGCGCTCTTTTTGCAGGAATCCCGCAAACCCTATGTCAAAGGATGGATCCCAATCAACAACTGAGGCGTCCAGGAGTTAACCTAGGAGATCCAGCGGACCATGACTACGAACTTCGACCGCATGTTCTGTCCATGATTCGCCAATGCCAGTTCGGAGGGCTAGAGAAGGAATCCCCACATCAACATCTTCAAAACTATGAGATCTTGATGGAGACCTTGAAACCCTCAAGAATTAAAAACAACAACTACAAGCTAAGACCTTTTTACTTTTCTTTAAAAGATAGAGCTCTTACTTGGTATCAATCTCTTCCTCCAGGAAAAATTAGCACTTGGGAGGAGATGACTACGGAATTCTTGACTAAATTCTTTCCGCTCTCTAAGACCGCTGAAATGAGAGGGAAGATTAATGCATTCATTATGAAGGACAAGGAGAGCTTGTCGAAGTTATGGGAGAGGTTCAAGGACATTCTTTTGGATTGCCCACATCATGGGATTCCAAATATAGAGTTGTTGGAGATATACTTCAAGGGACTGGACGGAAGCACCCAGTTCAACCTCCAACTACTCTCCGCCGGTACATTTATGGACATGACGATTGACGAAGCTTGGGACTTTATCGAGAAGCAAGCTTTGCATATGGGGAAATATACCCATCAAGGAGCTGAAGGTGGAGTTAAAAGAGTTAACTTCCAAGATACTCAGCCTAACAACAATCAACTCACGTCTTTGAAAAATGACGAGAAGCAATTGAAGGAGCTCTTGGTTGCTCAAACCAAGAAGGAAGATCAAGGACAATGGAACAACAACAATGGATACCGTAACAACAACAACGGTTCTCGGAACAACAACTACAACAATAATAAAGGGTCCAACAACAATAATTGGAGGGCGAACAACCAAAATTCTGGTAACAATCATTCTAACTCCAATTCTAACGATTCCTCTAATCCTTTCCTCTCTTCCCCTTCTTCTTCTTCTACTCCATTAAAGAGCCAGGGGCAAGGATCAAGTTCGTCCCAGCCGGAAAAGAAAGACGCAGTATTGGAGGCTATTTTGATCAAGCTTAGCGCTATGGAGACATCCATGACTTCATTTTCGAAGGCCCAAAAGGCCTTTGAACAACAACTTGTTAGTAAAGCGAATGAAGCGCCAAGAGATCCAGGGAAGCTTCTAGCAAGGACATAAAGTAACCCTAAGGGCCAGATTATGGCCATAAATATGAGGAGTGGACTGAAAACTGCAGATCCAGTGCCTCGGTCGGTGCCAGTACCGACGAAGACCACCTCGGTCCAGGTGCAGTCGAAGAACACTTCGGCCGAGATGCCAACCGAGGTGGAGCCACAGAAAGCGGAGGGGAAAAATGAAGTTTATGTTCCACCCCCTGCATACAAACCACCACTTCCATTCCCCCAGTCAAGGGCCAGAGCACATCTAGACAAGCACTTTGGTAAGTTCCTTGACTTGATGAATAAACTGCACATTAACATTCCTTTCCTTGATGCTATTCTAGGGATGCCCGCATATGGGAAGTTCTTGAAGGAGATCTTATCAAGGAAGAGAAAACTGGAAGACTTTGGTGAAGTAAGGATGACATCTAAATCCTCGGAGCTTATTCAAATCATGAAGGAGAAGATGCCACCTAAGTTGAGAGATCCCGGCTCATTTTGCATTCCCATTCAAGTTGGGGATGTCACTTGTGAAGCCTTATGTGATCTAGGAGCCAGCGTGAGCATCATTCCGCTGGAGTTATGTGTGGAGATCGGACTTGGAGAGCCCAAGCCGGTCAAGATTCGATTATACATGGCGGATCGCTCCATGACCCATCCCGTGGGAATTTTGGAAGACGTTCCGGTCAAGTTAGGTAACTTCTATTTACCAATAGACTTTGTTGTACTTGACATTCCCGCAGATTATCCTGTTCCTATTATTCTCAGGAGGCCATTTCTAGAAACTTCGGGTTGCAACGTGGATTGTAAGAACGCCAAGTTGAAATTCAACATTGGTGGAGATGAAGTGGAGTTCGCATTACTTGCGGCCATGAAAGGAGAGCAGCTAATCGATGATATCTTCAACATCTACGATGAAGAAGAATCAAGGGAATTGGTGATCTCTATCCTTATTAACGATCCACTTGAACGAGTTATTAGTTTCAGTTTAATGGAGGAAGGTATAGATGCTTCTTGTGATGTAGATATACGGAGCTTGAAAGCACTAGAAGAAGATCCAGGAGCTAAAACTGAGAAGCTAATCCAGGAGACGAAGATCTCCAGTTTCGGTTCCAGTTACAGTACCTCGACCGAGGCACTTCCTGGACTGAGCGAGGCGACTGAAGAACATCTCCGTTAACGCCTTTACGCCTCGACCGAGGTCGATGGCGAGATGATGTCAACTGAGACTGCTGAGAATAACAAACTTCTTACTCCCTTCTCTGACATAGATCCTCAGTTGGTGGAACACTCTATCCACCAACTTTCTGATAATAAAGGACCTTGGTATGCTGATATTCTGAATTATCTTGTTTACCAGGATTTACCGCCCGGATTGACGTACTCCCAAAAGAAGAAATTCTTCAAGGACGTACGACATTACTATTGGGATGAGCCGCTGCTATTCAAGCGCGGACCGGATGGGATGCTTCGAAGATGCATTCCGGAGGATAAAGTTAATAGCGTCATACGGCATTGTCATTCACTTCCTTGTGGAGGACATGCTAGCACCGATAAGACATGCGCTAAGGTATTACGTTCCGGTTTCTTTTGGCCTACATTATTTAAAGATGTGAAATCGTTTGTTGTCTCTTGTGATGCATGGCAAAGAACAAGAAATTTATCAAGGAAGAACGAAATGCAACTTAATAACATTCAAGAGGTGGAAATCTTTGATGTTTGGGGGATAGACTTCATGGGACCTTTCCCATCCTCCGGAGGAAACCTCTATATTCTTCTTGCAGTTGATTATGTTTCTAGATGGGTTGAAGCCATTGCTTCTCCCACTAATGACGCCAAGGTGGTTGTGAAGTTCTTAAACAGGACTATCTTTCCACGTTTTGGAACTCCACGTATCATCATCAGCGATGGAGGGACGCATTTCATCAACCGGAAGTTTAAGGCACTTCTATCAAAGTATGGGGTAACCCACAAGGTAGCAACCCCTTATCACCCTCAAACTAGTGGACAGGTCGAGATCTCGAATAGAGAAATCAAAGCAATTTTGGAGAAGACCGTTTCTAGAACGAGGAAGGATTGGTCCATGAAATTGGACGACGCCCTTTGGGCCTACAAGACCGCATTTAAGACTCCCATAGGTACCACCCCTTATAATTTGGTATATAGGAAGTCTTGTCATTTTCCCGTTGAGTTAGAACACAAAGCATATTGGGCGATCAAATGGTTGAACTTCAACATTAAGGAAGCCGGCGAGAAGCGGCTATTGGATATCAATGAGCTGGAGGAGCTGTGTTTGAACGCTTATGATAATGCCAAAATCTATAAGGAGAGGACAAAGAGATGGCATGATAAGCGTATCATCCCTAAGGAGCTTAATGAAGGAGACTTAGTTCTACTCTTCAACTCCCGCCTCCGCCTCTTTCCAGGTAAGTTGAAATCTAGATGGACCGGACCTTATGTTGTGAAACATGTCTTTCCTAATGGTGCAGTTGATATATGGGGCGAAACGAGCTGAAGCTTCAAGGTCAATGGTCATAGACTCAAGAAATACAAACCGGAAATTCCGGTTGAGGAGGTCGCACCACTATACCTCGTTGGAGATGTCATATGGTCCAGCTAGCGACCTTAAACCAAGCGCTTCTTGGGAGGCAACCCAAGGTATTGCTTTCTTTTCCCTTTTTCTAGTCTAGCTTAGATAGTTTTGCTTTTGCTTTGCTTTGTTTTGTTTTTGGCGTTCTAGACAGACAACAGGTGACATCTAAGGAAGGAATACAAACCAGGAGCATAACTGGGAGGACAGAAGTTCGAGAATTTGAGAAGACGGAATTTGACTGAGGCACATCTCGGTTGCTGTCAAAGCACCTCGACCGAGATGATTCTTGAGCAACCGAGGCGACTAGGGATTTTGAAGATCCACCTCGGTCCGTACCACCTCGGTCCAGTCGAGACCACCTCGACCGAGGTGACAGCAGTTCCAAAAAGGGTATAAAAAGGGGGTAAAATTCTCTTTCTTCCTTTTTACCTACCTCCTCGACCGCGGCGTTCCCCTTCATCTCACCCCATTCGATTCTTGCCCGTTTTCGAAGATTTTCGCTTCTAAATTGCGATTAAAGCGTAGAGGATCAAGTTGCAAGTGCGAATCTGCAAGAAAATCGAATCGAAACGACCGAACGAGGTAAAAACAGAAAAAACCCTCACCTCGCTGTTTTTGCTTCAATTTGGGCTTTGGTTGCCCTACATTTGCTGAAGAATAGATTAAGTACCCCATTGGAACCAGTTGTAGTGATTTTTGGGGGAAAAGAACTGGATTTTTGAGGAAATTCGTCGCGCAGTTATTCGCCTCGGTCCAGTCGTGTTGTGCCTCGGCCAAGGTGTTCTTCAGTGTTGTCAGGCCGACCGAGGTGGTCTGACAGGTTGTTTTAGAGATGAGTTCAGACAGAGAGCTTGTCCTTAGGGATAGATCCTCCCCTTCCCCTTCCTCTTTTTCTTCCAAACCTTATCGACCGGTGATCCACGAGCGACACTAGGTCGATTATGACCGTATAGCAGCCCGTCCAGTGATTGCACCACGCTTCCTGGACGTTTCGGCTTTTGATTGTCTCCATGTGGATGGAGACCTTAGACGGATGATCTCGATGGTAGGGCTAGATCAGTTTACTGAGATCCGTGCACCTGCCTATCTAGAGCCTACCTTAGAGTTTGTTAGCTCTTTCACCTACCTCCCCACATAGCGAGCTGTGAAGTACCGGTTGGTGAACTGGAACTTCCTTGTTCCATTAGAGTATTGGAGAGACATTTTTGGTTTCTCGGCCCTGACCGCTGTTGATTTTCCTTCCCGGACTGTAGCTAGGGAGTTTTGGGGTCAGATTGCTCATGTAGTTGAGCACGCAGATAGATGGCGCCCTGGAGACTCCAGGGAGCGCATCATATTCCACCTAGACTTTAGGTTAGCTCACCGCATTTTCAGCGAGACGCTTCTGGCGCGTACTGAGACGCCCCAGAAGGTCCGACAGGGGGAGCTTTTTAGCCTTTATTGCATGGTGACTGGAGGGATCCCCGAGTTTGGCTTGATGTTGGCAGAGGATCTGCACAAGATCAAGGCCAAAGCGACGGGGGACATTTGCTGCGGAGGGATTGTGACCCACATTGCCAGCTATCAGGACATGGACCTCAGCGCTTGTACTATGGTGGCGGCTGCCAGGCCGCTAGGGCTTCAGGAGATGATCACTCGGAGGATTCTAGTTCCCCGAGGACTTACTACACCATACGTAGCCATGCCATGGGAGCCGACTACACCACAGGGGATCAGATGGTCGCCCCAGTTCTCTGTCTATGACCCTCACTACTAGCAGACTGCTTGGATTCCAATGATGGAGGATGCTAGAGAGGCAGCAGCTGCACCAGCTGAGGAGTATGAGGTAGAGGAGGAGACCGTTGATGATGATGACATGAATGGCGGAGTTCCGATGGATACAGGGACGGATACTGCTGGGACGAGTGCGCCGGTTATCGACATTGATGATGATGATACTAAGCCTGCACCAGCCACATCACCAGTGAGACCTGCTAGGCGTAGGGTACGCCGACACAGAGATCTAGAGGCTCACCGTCGGATCGATGATCTGACGGATCAGATGATCGATTCTTATGCTGCCCTATCACTGGATATCCGCGAGATGCAGGAGAGACAACATTACCAGCACATGATGGCTCATATTCAGTTTCAGCACATCATGGGCTACCCGTTCGACCCATCTCAATATCCATATGTGCCACCACCACCACCACTGGATCGTGACTACTGAGAGCTACAGGATTTTCTTTCTTATTTATTATGCAGCTCAGCTTTATGTCCGGTGAGTATTTTATTTCCTTAGACTTATTTTGACCCACTAGGATAGTGTGTCCCAAGTATGGGGTGTTTATTGATGTATTATTTGACTCTTATGGATGTATGACTCGACTTTATATGATATTTATGTTTTATTTATGCTTCATTTTGCTTCTATGTGTTTATCTGAGATTTCATGCATACATACAGGTTATTTAATTGAAAAATTTTTGACCTCGACCGGGACAGTTCTGGCCGAACGAGGTGCTTCACCTCGGTTGACCTAGAACACCTCGACCAAGGTGGTTTAACTGAGAGTTTTCGAAAAGTTTTGTGCTTCTTATCTGGATATGATCTCAGTGAAGATCCTGTTGCTGACTGGTTTTGAAATCTTTATGTGTTTGAAAGGTTTTATAATATGTTTAAGTTGCTAAATGCTTTGTTTGAAATTTTTGGCATGTTTAATACTTTGTTTTTATCCAAATTATGTTGAATTTGAAGGTTGACACCGCAAGATAAGTTCTCTCACTTTCTTCCTGGAAAGACCAAGGCAATTCACTCTTCTCTCTTCTTCTTCTTGATCATGCTTAGCCCCTCATATACATTTTTGGCTCCCTCTACCTATCCGGGAATTTGGAAGCAAGCAAGGTGGTGAAAGCAAGTGAAGTAAGTTTGAGAAGTTGGCTGGAAGTTAAAGTGTTAGAAAACAATAAATAGGTTTGTGGAAGTCAATCATGATGATAAGTAACTCGGCACCATTCACATAGTCGGGTGTTTGTGTCTTGCCAAAGTCGGATTGAGCGATATTCCTAACGGGTCATGGTATGTGCATCAAGAGTTTGATGCATCTCAAGAAATTGAAGATTGCTGATTTCCTAGGCTTCAGTTATTGTGCACCTCTGTCCATGCATCCCAAAAAGTAAAGTAAAAAAAGAAAAGTGTGAAATAAGCAAAGCTTATTGGTGGAAGATGTTGAAAGTCAAAGTGAAAGTGAAGTATATCCTTTTCCCGGATTCTAGTACCACATTACTTTACATACATCCCTACCCTACACGTTTCTTGACCTTTCTTTTGGGAAGCCCTTGAGACCTCGAGCTTGTTGATTGACTTAGTGGTTTAAACCGGATTATGCATGATTAATTTCGATAATTATGACTTATTATGCATTCTATGATTTTATGCAAAGATGAACAACTTTCTTATATTTATAAAATGTTTTGATCATATTTTGATTTTAATTTCAATGAAGTATTCTCTTAGAGTGATCTATGATTATAGCACACCATAAAATGTTTTTGAAAGACTTTTTCATTGATTTTCTTGACTTATAATCCATTCTATCTTGCCTTTTATATGCGAACTTGCTTGGGGACAAGCAAGGGCTAAGTATGGGTTATTTTGATAGCATGAATTATAGTCTATATTTTGGGGTTTGTTTGGATGTTTTATCTTCAATAATCTGCATGTTTGTATGTATATTATGTGATTATATTACCATTTCCACTACCTTTGCGGGAATCGAGGTCTACACCTAGTTTTGTTGTAATCGTAGGTAAAATGGCACGTTTTACATCAAAAAGGAGCAAAAGGAGCTGTGGAGTCATTCAAGCTACATTCAGGAACATAAGGAAACATCCAGGAAGCATAGCCATGGATTAGAGATTTACTTTGGACCACATTTGAGAGATTTCACATTCAGTTGTGACTCACCTCGGTTGACTACAGAGTCACCTAGACCGAGGTGATCCAGAGGAGTCGACTCGACCGAGGCGGACACCTGGGACGTGGCGAGAATATTTTTTTCTTGGCTGAGATCTTTTATCTTTGGAAAGAGATCTTATATTTTTGGGCTTGGCTCCTGGAAGGAAGAAGATATGCTAGATCATATATTTTACCTATTTTTATGGGAGGAGATCTTTCTAAGATATCTTATCTTTGGAGAGTAATTTTCCTATAAAAAGGGTCGGATTTCCCACAAATCCGGGACGCTGCATACAATCCTGCCTACATTCGCTTACACCTAATACACCGCTGCCGCCATACTCCAGTTGGGAGATTTGAAGAACCTTTTTGAAAGTTGAAGGAAGAAAGTCTATAGCTTTTATAACTTTTTGAAGGGTTTTTGTAAGATCATCTTAGATTCCCTTCTTTGTCATTGTCTTGTTGGATTTCTATCCAAGGAACGCTTGTTGTTTTGATAATTGATTCAGTTTTTGAAGCCTTTCTCTTAAGGTTTTCTTGTTCAATTATTCTCTTTCTTCCCATATATTTGATTAATACTTTCATGATGATGAGTGGCTAATCTTTTTGTGTGATTCTAGGGTGATTGGCTGAAGGTTGTTGGAAAAACAATGATAGAATAATCTTAAATCACAGTAGGACCCTGAAAGTTTTATCTTTCATAATCTGCATGTTTGTATGTACATTATGTGATTTTACTACCATTTCATCTACCTTTGCGAGAATCGAGGTCTACACCTAGTTTCGTTGTAATTGCAGGTAATTTGGTACGTTTTGCATCAAAAAGGAGCAAAAGGAGTCATGAGTCATTTAGAGCTACATCCAGGAAGCATAGCCATGGATTAAAGATTTACTTTGGACCAGTTTTGAGAGATTTCACATTCAGTTATGACTCACCTCGGTTGACCAGAGATTCATCTCGACCGAGGTGATCCAGAGACGCCGACTCGACCGAGGCGAACACCTAGGACGCGGCGAGAATATTTTATTCTTGGCTGAGATCTTTTAAATTTGGAAAGTGATCTTATATTTTTGGGCTTGGCTCCTGGAAGGAAGGAGATATGCAGAATCATATATTTTACCTATATTTATGGGAGAATATCTTTCTAAGATTTATTATCTTTGGAGGGTTATTTTCCTATAAAAAGGGTCGGATTTCCCATAATTCCGGCATCCGCTTACGGCTGGACATCGGCTATCACATCACGCTATACCGTCGATCAGGGTTTACAGCAGCAGCAGCCTACTCCAGTTGGGAGAGATTCGAAGAACCTTTTTGAAGGTTGAAGGAAGATTGAAGTTCATAGCTTTTATAGCTTTATTGAAGGGTTTTGTAAGATTGTCTTCAATTCCCTCAATTGTTGTCTTGTCTTTTTGGATTGCTATCCAAGGAACGCTTTGTTGTGATATTTGATTCAGTTATTGAAGTCTTTTCATTAAATTCTTCTTTGTTCAAATATTCACCTTCTTCCCATATATTTTAATACTTTCATTATGATGATGAGTGGCTAATTTCCTTGTGTGATTCTAGGGTGATTGGCTGAAGGTTGTGGGAAAAACAATGATAGAATAATCTTAGATTCCAGTAGGATCCTGAAAGTTCGAGTCTTTAACCTTAACCCTAAGCATCTCGTTCAGTCGATGAACATCTCGGCCGGGGTGGAAATTGGCTGACCGAGGTGACTTATCCGACCTAAAACTGTGAGTTAAGTGTTAGAGTTTGCTAAATCCTATTCTTATTACACCTTTCCTGGTTCAAAGCAAGCTTAGGATGAGACTTACCCGGTAATTCCTTAGTTTGTGTATTGACGATCATAAGTGTAGGTAATAAAGGTTCATCCTTTATTGGGGTTTGAGTGTGCTTCCATCCCATCTTTGTGAGTTAGCCTGAGACTTACCCGGTAAAGGTTGATTCTATTCCCTTAGATGGTGTGTTAGTTTGAGGTTATAGTTCTTTATCTTGATTCCTTGAGACTTACCCGGTAATAGGAGTTACGGTTTAGGATTAGTGAGTAGTGAGACTTACCCGGTGATCTATTCCACTTTAGAAACACCTTCCCCACGCAAAAATCTCAGCTTTGTCCGCTTATCTATAGATCTTGAGTTGGAACCACAACTAGATGCTTTAATCCCTAGAATTGCATGTTTGCTTTATTGACTTCTTATTCATCTTTGATTGTGTTAATCGCTCTTGTGGTTAGTATTGACATTAGCACACCGTATTGACTTTGTTTCACCGAGTCCCTGTGATCGACCCCTGGAATTTTCTTGCTTTTACTACGATTGACCCGTACACTGCGGGTTCGCATCCTTGTTTTAAGCTTAAGTCTAGGGTTATAAATTTAAAGCTTGCACACACCGTTTGGAGCGAACAAGTTTTTGGCGCCGTTGCCGGGGACTTGGTCTAGACCAAGTCGGTACGGTTTGCTCTTGGGGCGTTTGCCCCGTTTTATCTAACCACTCTACTTGAGTGACTTTTGCAGGTTCTTTCTTAGTTATATGCGAAGAACCCGCGCTGGGAAGGAAATCGTTCCTTACGATCCCGAACCAGAAAAGACATACAAGCGACGCTTAAGAGAAGCAAAGATGGCCCAACAAGACGATCGTGATCTTGCGGCCCAATTGAAAGAGGCGCTAGAGCTGCTACGCCTCAGCAAGGAAGAACTCAGACAAGAGAAAGAAGAGAATAGCACCAGGACTGCAGCAATCGAAGCTGAGATAGCAGTCATACGAGAACAGGTTCTACCTCGACCGAGGGAAGATCCTCCTGTTGACCTGCGACCGAGGCAGAATCCAGTACCTGACGCCCCGGCCGAGGTATTTCCACCTCGGTTGCTAGTCCGAGATGTTCTTCTTGCAGGACTCCCACAAACCCTAGGTCAAAGGATGGACCCTAATCAACAACTGAGGCGTCCAGGAGTGAACCTAGGAGATCCAGCAGATCATGACTACGAATTTCGACCGCAAGTTCTAGCCATGATTCGCCAATGCCAATTCGGAGGGCTAGAGAAAGAGTCGCCGCATCAACATCTTCAAAACTACGAGATCTTGATGGAAACCTTGCGACCTCCCAGAATTGAGAATAACAACTACAAGCTAAGACCTTTTTACTTTTCTTTAAAAGATAGAGCTCTTACTTGGTATCAATCTCTTCCTCCAGGAAAAATCAGCACATGGGAGGAGATGACCACGGAATTCTTAACCAAATTCTTCCCCCCCTCAAAGACCGCCGAAATGAGAGGGAAGATCAATGCTTTCATCATGAAGGACAAGGAGAGTTTGTCCAAGTCTTGGGAGCGGTTCAAGGATATCCTTTTGGATTGCCCACATCATGGGATTCCAAAGATCGAGTTGTTGGAGATCTACTTCAAAGGGCTGGACGGAAGCACCCAGTTCAATCTCCAACTACTCTCCGCCAGTACCTTCATGGACATGGCGATTGATGAGGCTTGGGACTTCATTGAGAAGCAAGCCTTGCATATGGAGAAGTATACCCACCAAGGAGCTCAAGGTGGGGTTAAAAGAGTCAACTTTCAAGAGACTCAACCCAACAACAATCAACTCACGTCTTTGACGAATGACGTGAAGCAATTGAAGGAGCTCTTGATGGCTCAAACTAAGAAGGAAGAGCAAGGGCAAAGGAACAACAACAATAACGGGTACCGTAACAACAACAACGGCCCCCGAAACAACAACTACAACAACAACAATAGAGGATCCAATAGCAACAACTGGAGGGCGAATAACCAAAACCACGGTAACAATCATTCAACTTCAAATTCTAATGATTCCTCTAATCCTTTCCTCTCTTCCCCTTCTTCTTCTTCTACTCCATTGAAAAGCCAAGGGCAAGGATCAAGTTCGTCTCAGCCAGAAAAGAAAGACGCAGTTCTGGAGGCAATCTTGATCAAGCTTAATGCTATGGAGAATTCTATGACTTCATTTTCGAGGGCCCAAAAGTCCTTCGAACAAAAACTTGCTAATAGGGCGAATGAAGCGCCAAGAGATCCAGGGAAGCTTCCAGCAAAGACGGAAACTAACCCCAAGGGCCAGTGCATGGCCATAACGACGAGGAGTGGACTCAAAACTGCAGATCCAGTACCTCGCTCGACGCAGACCACCTCGGTCCAGATCCAGTCGAAGAACACCTCGACCGAGATGCCAACCGAGGCGGAGCAACAGAAAGCAGGAGGAACGACAGAAACTTATGTTCCACCTCCTGCATATAAGCCACCACTTCCATTCCCTCAGTCCAGAGCCAGAGCACATCTTGACAAGCACTTTGGTAAGTTTCTTGACTTGATGAATAAGCTACATATTAATATTCCTTTCCTTGATGCTATTTTAGGTATGCCCGCCTATGGGAAGTTCTTAAAAGAGATCTTATCAAGGAAGAGGAAGCTGGAGGATGTTGGTGAAGTTAGGATGACATCTAAATCTTCGGAGCTTATCAAGATCATGAAGGAAAAGATGCCACCTAAGTTGAGAGATCCCGGCTCATTTTGCATTCCCATTCAAGTTGGGGATGTCACTTGTGAAGCCCTTTGTGATCTAGGAGCCAGCGTGAGCATCATCCCGCTGGAGTTGTGCACGAAGATCGGTCTTGGAGAGCCCAAACCGGTCAAGATTCGACTCTACATGGCGGATCGCTCCATTACCCATCCCGTGGGCATCTTGGAGGACGTTCCGGTCAAGTTAGGTAACTTCTATCTACCCATAGATTTTGTCGTACTTGACATTCCCGCAGATTATCCTGTTCCTATTATTCTCGGGAGGCCATTTCTAGCAACTTCGGGTTGCAACGTGGATTGCAAGAACGCCAAGTTGAAAATCAACGTTGGTGGCGATGAGGTGGAGTTCGCGCTACTTGCAGCCATGAAAGGGGAGCAACTAACTGATGATATCTTCAACATCTACGATGAAGAAGAATCAAGAGAATTGGTGAGCTCTATCCTTATTAACGATCCACTCGAAAGAGTTATTAGCTTCAGTTTAATGGAGGAAGGTATAGATGCTTCTTGTGATGCAGATATACGGAGCTTGAAGGCACTGGAAGAGGATCCAGGAGCTAAAACTGAGAAGCTGATCCAGGAGACGAAGATCTCCAGTCTCGGATCCAGTAGCAGTACCTCGACCGAGGCACTTTCTGGACAGAGCGAGGCGACTGAAGAACACATCGGTCAACGCCTATGCGCCTCGACCGAGGTCGACGGCGAGACGATGTCAACTGAGATTGCTGAGAACAACAATTTTCTTACTCCCTTCTCTGACATTCACCCACTGTTGGTGGAACATTCCATCCACCAACTTTCTGATAATAAAGGTCCTTAGTACGCTGATATTGTGAATTATCTTGTTTGCCAGGAGATACCACCCGGATTGACGTACTCTCAAAAGAAAAGATTCTTCAAGGAAGTACGACATTACTACTGGGACGAGCCGCTGCTATTCAAGCGCGGACCGGATGGGATGCTTCGAAGATGCATCCCGGAGGATGAAGTTAATAGCGTCATAAGGCATTGCCATTCACTTCCTTGTGGGGGGCATGCTAGCACCGATAAAACATGCGCTAAGGTATTGCGTTCCGGTTTCTTTTGGCCTACATTATTTAAGGATGTGCAATCTTTTGTTGTCTCTTGTGATGCATGCCAAAGAACAGGGAACTTATCAAGGAGGAACGAGATGCCGCTCAATAACATCCAAGAAGTGGAAATCTTTGATGTATGGGGGATTGACTTCATGGGACCTTTCCCATCATCCGGAGGAAACCTCTACATTCTCCTTGCAGTTGATTACGTCTCTAGATGGGTTGAAGCCATTGCTTCTCCCACTAACGACGCCAAAGTGGTTGTGAAGTTCTTGAATAGAACTATCTTTCCACGGTTTGGAACTCCACGCATCATCATTAGCGATGGAGGAACGCATTTCATCAACCGGAAGTTTAAAGCACTTCTATCGAAGTATGGGGTAACCCACAAGGTATCAACTGCCTATCACCCTCAAACTAGTGGACAAGTCGAGATCTCGAATAGAGAAATCAAGGCAATTTTGGAGAAGACCGTCTCTAGAACGAGGAAGGATTGGTCCATGAAGTTGGACGATGCTCTTTGGGCATACAGGACCGCATTCAAGACTCCCATAGGTACCACTCCTTATAATTTGGTATATGGGAAGTCTTGCCATTTGCCCGTCGAATTGGAACACAAGGCGTATTGGGCGATCAAATGGTTGAATTTCGACATCAAGGAGGCTGGTGAGAAGCGACTATTGGAACTTAACGAGCTGGAGGAGCTGCGTTTGAACGCCTATGAGAATGCCAAAATCTACAAGGAAAGGACGAAGAGATGGCATGACAAGCGTATTATTCCAAAGGAGCTTAACGAAGGAGACTTAGTTCTACTCTTCAACTCCCGCCTCCGCCTTTTTCCAGGTAAGTTGAAATCTAGATGGACCGGACCTTATGTTGTGAAACATGTTTTCCCTCATGGTGCAGTTGAGATATGGGGCGAAACTAGCGGAAGCTTCAAGGTCAACGGTCATAGACTTAAGAAGTACCAACCGGAAACGCCGGTTGAGGAGGTTGCACCGATATACCTCCTTTGAGACGCATCATGGTCCAGCTAGCGACCTTAAATCAAGCGCTTCTTGGGAGGCAACCCAAGGTATTGCTTTCTTTTCCCGTTTTCTAGTCTAGATTAGATAGTTCTTGTTTTTGCTTTGCTTTGCTTTGTTTTTGGCGTTCTGGACAGACAACAGGGAATATCTAAGGAGGAGCACAACTGGAAGGACAGAAGTTCGAGATTTTGAGAAGACAGAAGCACCTCGGTTACTGTCAGAGTACCTCGACCGAGTTGATTCTTGAGTAACCGAGGCGACTAGGGTTTCTGCAGAACCGCCTCGGTCCGTACCACCTCGGTCCAGTCGAGACCATCTCGACCGAGGTGACAGCAGATCCAGTAACAGTATAAAAAGGAAAAAATTTACTTTTCACCTTTTTATCCTCCTCGACCGCGGCGAACAGACGCACCTCGCTCATCTCAGATCTTGCTTGTTTTCGACATTTTCTGCTTCCAAATCGAGATTGAAGGGTAGAGGAGTCGATTGCAACAACGAATCTGCAAGAAAATCGAGTGCATTGGCCGGAACGAGGTAAAAACGACCGAAACCCTAACTCGCTCGTTTACTGCAATTTGGGCTTTGGTTGCCCTTGAATCTGTTGAGGAAAAGCTTAAGTACCCCTTAGGAAGCATCTGTAGTGATTTTAGGGGGAAAAGAACTGAATTTCTGAGAATGGAATCGCGACTGTCTTCGCCTCGGTCCAGTCGACCTGCACCTCGGTCGAGGTGATTCTTGGAGTTTGTCAGTCGACCGAGGTAGTCTGACAGTATTGATTGAAGATGAGTTCTGACAGGTTGTTAGCCCTTAGAGATAGATCCTCTCCTTCCCCTTCTTCTTCCTCATCCCGACCTTCTATCCCGGTGATCCATGAGAGACACCAGGTAGATTATGAGCGCATTGCTAGCCGTCTAGTGATCGCACCTAGATTTCTGGACATTTCTGCTTTTGACTGTCTCCACGTAGATGGAGAGCTTAGGAGGATGATCACCACCGTAGGGCTGGATCAGTTTACTGAGATCCGAGCCCCAGCCTACTTAGAGCCGACCCTTGAGTTTGTCAGCTCCTTCACTTACCTCCCCATAGAGAGAGCTGTGAAGTACCGGTTGATGAACCGGAACTATTTAGTACCTCTAGACCACTGGAGAGATATTTTTGGCTTCCCTGCCCCCACTGCTGTAGACTTCCCGACCCGAGCCGTAGCTAGAGAGTTCTGGGGTCAGATTGCTCATGTTGTGGAGCATGCAGATAGGTGGCGCCCTGGTGATTCCAGGGAGAAGCTTATCTTCCATCTTGCTTTTCGTTTAGCTCACAGGATCTTCAGCGAGACGCTTCTGGCGCGTACTGAGACGCCCCAAAAGGTCCGACAGGGGGAGCTCTTTGCTTTGTACTGCATGGTCACAGGTGGATACCCTGACTTTGGATTGATGCTGGCAGAGGATCTGCACAGGATCAAGGCCAAAGGGAAGGGAGATATATGCTGTGGAGGGATAGTGACCCATATCGCTACTTATCAGGATATGGATCTGAGTAGGTGTACTATGGTGGCGGCTGCCAAGCCGCTCGGACTTCAGGAGATGATCACACGGAGGATTCTAGTTCCCCGTGGTTTGACTACACCTTACGTCGCTATGCCATGGGAGCTGACTGCACCTCAGGGCATCAGATGGTCTGCACAGTTCTCTGTTTTTTATCCACACTACTGGCAGACAGCATGGGCTCCACTGATGGAGGATTACAGAGAGGCAGCAGCTGCCCCTGCTGCAGAGGAGGAGGAGGAGGCTGAGGATGAGGACGACGATGAGGACACAGTAGATGAGAGATGAGGTGGCGTCCCGATGGACACAGGGACAGATACAGCTGGGACGAGCGCGCCACCTATTATAGATTTGGATGACGAGGAGGATACAGAGCCGGCACCAGCTGAGACTTCTCCAGTCAGACCTGCTAGACGCAGGAGGCATGGAGTGAGGGATAGAGCTGCTCACCGACGGATTGATGACCTGACGGATCAGGTTATCGACTCATATGCTACATTATCGCTGGATATCCGCGAGATGCAGGAGCGGCAGCATCATCAGCACATCATGGCTCAGCTGCAGTTCGAGCGCATCATGGGCCATCCTTACGATCCGACTCTGTATCCCTACATACCACCACCACCACCAGATCGAGACTACTGAGGAGCTGCAGGATTTTATTATTATATTTTTATGTAGTTCGGCTTTTATCCGGTGAGTTCTCTCTTGTTTAGACTTTTATTATACCCACTGGGACAGTGTGTCTCAAGTATGGGGTGTTTGTTATTTGACTACGTGACTACGTGATGTATTTGACACCTTTGATGTATTTTATTTATCGGATATTTTCGTATTTATGCTTCATTTCCTTTATATGATTATCTGATATTACATGCATACCTACAGGTTATTTGATTGAAAAAAACGTCGAAACTGAAAAAAAATGGTTTTAAAAAAAAAATTTTTGACCTCGACCGGGGAGAGTCTTGGCCAAACGAGGCGTTTCACCTCGGTTGAACCAAGAACACCTCGACCGAGGTGGGTTAACTGAGAGTTTTCGAAAACGAATTTTTGTTACTTATCTGGATATGACCTCAGTGAAGATCTTGTTTACTGACTGGTTTTAAATTCTTTATGTGTTTGAAAGATTTTATAATATGTTTAAGTTGCTAAATGCTTTGTTTGAAATTATTGGCATGTTTAATACTTTGTTTTTATCCAAATTATGTTGAATTTGAAGGTTGACACCGCAAGTTAAGTTCTCTCACTTTCTTCCTGGAAAGACCAAGGCAATTCATTCTTCTCTCTTCTTCTTCTTGATCATGCTTAGCCCCTCATATACATTTTGCCTCCCTTTACCTATCCGGGAATTTGGAAGCAAGCGAAGTGGTGAAAGCAAGTGAAGTTAAAGTTGAGAAGTTGGCTGGAAGTGAAAGTGCTAGAAAGTAATAATAGGTTTGGGGAAGTCAATCATGAAGATGAGTAACTCGGCACCATTCACATAGCCGGGTGTTTGTGTCTTGCCAAAGTCGGATTGAGCGATATTCCTAACAGGTCATGGTATGTGCATCAAGGGTTTGATGCATCTCGAGAAATTGATGATTGCAGATTTCCTAGGCTTCGGTTATTGTGCACCTCTGTCCATGCATCCCAAAAAGTAAAGTAAAAAGAAAAAAAAGTGGAATAAGCAAAGCTTATTGGTGGAAGATGTTGCAAGTCAAAGTGGAAGTGAAGTTCATCCTTTTCCCGGATTCTATCACCACATTACCTTACATACATATCTACCCTACACGTTTCTTGACCTTTTCTTTTGGGAAGCCCTTGAGACCTTGAGCTTGTTGATTGACTTAGCGGTTTAAACTGGATTATACATGATTAATTTTGATAATTATGAATTATTATGCATTCTATGATTTTATGCAAAGATGAACAACTTTTCTATATTTATAAAATGTTTTGAGCATATTGAATTTTTAATTTCCAGGAAGTACTCTCTTAGAGTGATCTATGATAGTTGCACACCATAAAATGTTTTTGGAAAACTTTTTCATTGATTTTATTGACTTATAATCCATTCTATCTTGTCTTCTATATGCAGAACTTGCTTGGGGACAAGCAAGGGCTAAGTATGGCGTATTTTGATAGCATGAATTATAGTCTATATTTTGGGGTTTGTTTGGACGTTTTATCTTTCATAATTTGCATGTTTGTATGTACATTATGTGATTTTACTACCATTTCATCTACCTTTGCGAGAATCGAGGTCTACACCTAGTTTCGTTGTAATTGCAGGTAATTTGGTACGTTTTGCATCAAAAAGGAGCAAAAGGAGTCATGAGTCATTTAGAGCTACATCCAGGAAGCATAGCCATGGATTAAAGATTTACTTTGGACCAGTTTTGAGAGATTTCACATTCAGTTATGACTCACCTCGGTTGACCAGAGATTCATCTCGACCGAGGTGATCCAGAGACGCCGACTCGACCGAGGCGAACACCTAGGACGCGGCGAGAATATTTTATTCTTGGCTGAGATCTTTTAAATTTGGAAAGTGATCTTATATTTTTGGGCTTGGCTCCTGGAAGGAAGGAGATATGCAGAATCATATATTTTACCTATATTTATGGGAGAATATCTTTCTAAGATTTATTATCTTTGGAGGGTTATTTTCCTATAAAAAGGGTCGGATTTCCCATAATTCCGGCATCCGCTTATGGCTGGACATCGGCTATCACATCACGCTATACCGTCGATCAGGGTTTACAGCAGCAGCAGCCTACTCCAGTTGGGAGAGATTCGAAGAACCTTTTTGAAGGTTGAAGGAAGATTGAAGTTCATAGCTTTTATAGCTTTATTGAAGGGTTTTGTAAGATTGTCTTCAATTCCCTCAATTGTTGTCTTGTCTTTTTGGATTGCTATCCAAGGAACGCTTTGTTGTGATATTTGATTCAGTTATTGAAGTCTTTTCATTAAATTCTTCTTTGTTCAAATATTCACCTTCTTCCCATATATTTTAATACTTTCATTATGATGATGAGTGGCTAATTTCCTTGTGTGATTCTAGGGTGATTGGCTGAAGGTTGTGGGAAAAACAATGATAGAATAATCTTAGATTCCAGTAGGATCCTGAAAGTTCGAGTCTTTAACCTTAACCCTAAGCATCTCGTTCAGTCGATGAACATCTCGGCCGGGGTGGAAATTGGCTGACCGAGGTGACTTATCCGACCTAAAACTGTGAGTTAAGTGTTAGAGTTTGCTAAATCCTATTCTTATTACACCTTTCCTGGTTCAAAGCAAGCTTAGGATGAGACTTACCCGGTAATTCCTTAGTTTGTGTATTGACGATCATAAGTGTAGGTAATAAAGGTTCATCCTTTATTGGGGTTTGAGTGTGCTTCCATCCCATCTTTGTGAGTTAGCCTGAGACTTACCCGGTAAAGGTTGATTCTATTCCCTTAGATGGTGTGTTAGTTTGAGGTTATAGTTCTTTATCTTGATTCCTTGAGACTTACCCGGTAATAGGAGTTACGGTTTAGGATTAGTGAGTAGTGAGACTTACCTGGTGATCTATTCCACTTTAGAAACACCTTCCCCACGCAAAAATCTCAGCTTTGTCCGCTTATCTATAGATCTTGAGTTGGAACCACAACTAGATGCTTTAATCCCTAGAATTGCATGTTTGCTTTATTGACTTCTTATTCATCTTTGATTGTGTTAATCGCTCTTGTGGTTAGTATTGACATTAGCACACCGTATTGACTTTGTTTCACCGAGTCCCTGTGATCGACCCCTGGAATTTTCTTGCTTTTACTACGATTGACCCGTACACTGCGGGTTCGCATCCTTGTTTTAAGCTTAAGTCTAGGGTTATAAATTTAAAGCTTGCACACACCGTTTGGAGCGAACATATACCAAGGATTCTACTCAACGAGGAAGGGACTTATCTCTCAAGGAACATGATCTTGCTAATGCAAAGAACGATGGAGGGATACGTGCCTTCGCGACTACTATGGAAAAGGAAGTTCCTCTAAGTGGTACAAGGAGGATTGAAGATCTTGGCATATTATGAGTTTTTGAGAAATTTTTATGGTTTTGAAATACATTTGTTCTGGGTTTGTAATCTCTTTTTAAGACTTCCTGTTTTGACATTGCTTTTTCTCCCTTGTTGAATAACAAAGGGGGAGAAATATGATCCGACATTTCTGATATAATGCATTCTACATTTTTAGGTTTGAGATTGTTATATGCATTGCTAAACTAACAAATGCAGGTACGAAACTTTGTGTTGTCTTCCATCAAGGGGGAGATTGAAAACTCCACCTTGATTGAAATGTTTTACAGGTGTTGATGATGCAAGACTTCACACAAATACAGGAGTTGGATCTCTAACAATGTACTTGATTATATTTCTAGATGTTTGGTTTGAATTCAGTGCAAGTTGTATATCTAAATGTCAAGGGCCTTGAAGTTGGATTCAAGAACAAGTTCAAAAAGACGAAGATCAAGGGCCTTGGAATCTAGAGTGCACGGAACAAGGATTCAAAATAATTGAAGATCTTCGTTGAAGATTTTGTAACAAGAAGATCTTATCAACCAAAGACTTTGTCAACCGAAGGATAGAGAATCATTTCGAGATGATTCTCTAAACAACAAAAACAGCAAAAATATCTTCTCTCTCTTATCCAACAGAAGACGAGAAGATCAAGGAGTAAAAGACTCAACGTGTTCGTAGGGATCGAAGATGTGCAACGTCTACCTTACGATCTTCATGGAAAAGAAGGTTGATCTTCAAACGGTCATCTCTACAACGGCTAGAAGATCTTTCCATAGAAGATATAAATGAAGATGATGGTCAAAGAACAAAATACACAAGCCTAAACTGGAAAACATATTTGCATCCTTAAGAAACCTAATCATCTTCATTCGTTGTTTTTGTTTCTCACAATCACATAAAAGTTTTATCCCCTTAGAGAGAGAGATAACACAAGAGCTCCATTGGTAGATCTAAAAAGTGTTATACTAGAGTGTGTTACTCTGCGAAGTAACTAGGATATTATAGCTAGGTTAAGAGTTGGAGCTAATTCGTAGCATTGGTTACAAGTGAGAGAAGAAGGGGATTTGTTCTAGTTTGTATCTAGGACTCTTTGAAGCTGATAATAGATAGTTAGATCCTATGGATATACCTTGGGACGGAGAGTAGGCTATTTAGAGACGAACTTCGTAAACACATCCTCGTGTCAATCTTTTCAATTCCGCACCATATAAGCTTTAATGTGACTAACTTTGTTTTGCAGGAGCAAGAAGTCAAGGCACTTGAAATTGAGTTTCAAAGCCCTTGAAATCGAAGTTTCACTAGTAACACAGATTGACATCAAGGCCCTTGAAAGGAGTTTCAAGGCCTTGAGATTTAGTTTGCGAAAAGTTCTCATACTCTATTCAACCCCCCTTCTAGAGTATTATTTATACTATTTATATCACCAAAATGGTTCTTCATTAATTATAACCGATTTTACCAATGTCAATGATATTACACTTTCCTTTATCACCAAGCGTAATGGTTCTAGATGATTGCTTCATTAAATATGTAAATTGTGAGTTTTTTCCACCATATGTCTTGAGTGTATTGTTGGCTTTGGATGCTCTTGGAGCTGTTGCTGAGAGTTGTTGTTGTGGTGTTGAGGCTGAGAGTGGTGTTGTTGCTCCTTAGATGCAGCCTAGGGTGGAGTGGTAAGCCTTTCTCTTCTTCCCTCTTCTTCCTTGCTTCTTTCTTCTTCTTTCTAGCCTAGGATCACAAGTTAAACTTGTGATTGGATCCTTTCTGGATGTTTTGATGATCATATGTGTGTATATATGCATATATGTTGTTGTGATGTGTTGAAGACGTGAAGAGAATCGAGAAAGGAGTCGAGGAGAAGTTGGGACCAACTCTCTGCACAGTTGGCCGCCCCTGCACCTGACCTGAGCCGCACCTGCGCCTGGAATGGAGCCGCCCCTACGCCTCACTGGTCTGGCTGGTGTGTTCTTGCTTCTGTTGGTGCATACCTTGTTTTAGTTAGGGTGGTTAGGATGAGTTGTATGATAGAGATGTGCCTTAGGCACTTGTGTTGATGTTGAGAGTATGCTATAGGCCTATGCAAGCTTGTGTGGATCTTTAGGTTGTAGGTTGGTTCTGGTTTAGGAGACGAGTCTCCTAACCCTTTTTAGGTTGTGATGTTGTGTGCCTTGTTCTTGCAGGCGTTGGTTTCTTCCTCGAGGGGAAGCTGTGACGTGGTAGAGGATACGAGTGTATCACGTAAGTCCATAGGACTTACTTAGTGTGCAGTTGTGGATGGTATGATTGTGATGGTTGTGTGTGTTCATATGTTTGTGCATTATAACTTAAACCGGACTAGGACGACCATTCATTACATTTATGTGGCACAAGTGTATTATAATGGGCGGTAACCACCGGTCTCCGCCTGCGGGTTAGGAGGAGGTGCCCTGAAGATGATCTCACAGGAGGGGACGAGTGACGGTCACCCCCATGCAAAACTCCTGTGTTACGTTGGATGGGGAGAGGTTCTTGAGGCTCCTCGTGTTACAAACGAAGTAGAATTAGTAATGGTATAACGTAATTAAAGATAATAAATGAATGTGTGTGGCATTACATGTATGAGATGTTGTGGTGTGTTTGTGCTATTACTATCATGCTTATCTATTGTTGTAGCTAACGATGTATACCGTGTTGTAGATGATCTGCAGGTTAGGAAGACTGCTGTTCGCCCCTAGAGGTGTGTGCAAATAAGCTTTATATTTATAAAACTGAAATCAAGCAAGCGAACCCGCAGTGTACGGATCGATATAGTTAAGCAAGAATTCCAGAGTATCGAACACACGGATTTGGGTGGAACGAACTCGATTGCAGGTTATCAAGCGGTTATTATGAGAGTTTTGCAAATATATTGGGAAAACAACAATCCTAAAGATCCAGGTATCCAGCTGTGGCAATCGATTCAAGATATACTAATGATGTAAAGACAGAGTTAAGATATGCAAAGGTATACTAATGTAAGGTAATCGTACGGTTGAGGTTCCAAAAACCTTATATAACTCACCCAAAAGACTCTTCCTATACAGGTTGATGAGGCTCAATATAGAAAGGTTCTAAGGACAAGGATTAACATCAAATACCCAAACCTATGATCTAAAGATCAAGACTAACTTATCCGATTGAGGTTGTTGAGGCTCACAATCGAGGTAGAGGTTGTTGAGGCTTCACTACCACCTAGAAAAGACAAGTCTAAACTAAGCTAAAGCAAATCTTTAACTTTGGATCAAGATAAAAGCAGGCTCGTAAACTTTAAGGAAATTACGGTTGGATCTTGAGATTCCACGGTCGTGGAACTCAAGAACAGCCCGTGATTTAGGGTTTTCGGCGACAATTCTCTAACTCTCAGGGTCTAATCTGTTTACGATCGATCTATCATCATCTAAGCCACAACTATCAACCCTTCACCTTAGAATTGTTAAGGGTTTTTAGCCAATAACAGTCATATTGATATTAATTCAAGATTTAAAGGATAGAAAATGGGAATTTTCAAGAACTATCAATAATCTTCAATCGAATCTCAGAATCACAGCCAAGAACAAGTGTTTATCAAAAGATGTAAAACGAGATAAACAATCACAATCTTAGGAAAGAAAGGAAACGGGATGTCAATCCGATCCTAAATCAAACCTAAGCAAGAAGAGGAATCTTCTTGCGAAATCCTTCAAGAAACTTCGATCTTCCACACGAAGATCACAACAGCGACTCTCCGACACGAACTTTGGAACTTCAATGAATTCTTCCAAATCACCTCCAAGAATGAGGGTTTGTGTGTTGCTAAGCTTGCGTTTTTACCGCTAAACTTAGGGTTGAAAGGTCGTAAGTGCGGGAGCGAGGTGACGGAATCTTGCTTCATCCGTCCTTTTTATAATGCAGGGCAAAACGTTGGCCCGGCCCAATCTTCAAAAGATTATGGCTTCGAAAGTGGCGAAAAGATTCGCCAAGATCACGGTCGTGGAAATTTCCACGACCGTAATTTTGAGGCGTGGAAACAAACACGGATAGCTTCCACGGCCGTAATATCCCCTGGAATGAACATCGAATTCTGCATCAAGATCCACGGCCGTAATTTAGGGTAAAACCGTGATTCTTGCCTTCATTCGTGCATTCCTCAATCTAATACTCCAAATTGCTTCCAAAAGGTGCCCTTGGTCTATGGACACATCAACTCAACTCTCCTTTGCTCAATTCCGTTCGGAAATAGCTCCAAATCACCTATAATCAACATAGAACTCGTGTAGACATCCATATCGACAATATAGGCAATACTAGCTCATATATGCATAAAGCTCAATCAAAGACTATCAATATGAATCAATTGCGATTAGAAAACGTGCCTAAAATATCACAATATTTCATGCTAACAAATAACCCCATACTTAACACTTGCTTGTCCCTAAGCAAGGTCTTTCAAAAAGCTTTAAAACAAGAGTTAGGATGAAATATGTGTACCTTCTTTTGGATGAAAGTGACTTCTAAAGAATAGATCATTCTCAAACCTTGCTTTAATCGTTTCAAACTTTCACACACTTAATTAGAGAGTAAGAGGTAAAGAAGAATCATGAACCAATTTAACTTCCAAACAAGCATTATAACCTTCAAACATTATCAAAATCAATCATAAGAATTTCAATTTAGATCACCAAGCCATATAACATTCTTTTGATCATAAGGACTTTCAAAGAAAAGGTCTAGAGCATGGAAGGGTGGGGAAAACTTTAAGGGAAAGTGGTGCATAAATCCGGGAAAGTGGATATCTACCTTCTTCTTCTTTTGCGGTTTCCGCAACACTTCACTTAGAGCTTCGCTCTCTCCTTTTTCGACTTTACTTTTGGAGTTATGGATAGAGGTGCACAAAAACCGAAGCCTAGGAGATTGGCGTTTCTCATTTTTGCGAGATGCCTCAAACCCTTAGCGCACATACCATAATCCGCTAGGAATATCGCTCAATCCGACTTTGGCAAGACACAAACACCCGGCTATGTGAATGGTGCCGAGTTACTCATCGTCATGATTGACTTCCCCAAACCTATAATTTCTTTCTATTCAATTGATTGCAAATACTTGCTCTCATGGCCCTCCCACATCAAACATGCCTTTTTTTCTCATTTACTTTCCAAGTTCCCGGATGGGTAAGGGAGGCTAATATTTCAATGAGGAGTTAGATGATTCAAAGGAAGAAGAAAGAAAATATCGAATTGCCTTAATCATTTCAACAAGAAGTATAGGAGCTTATAATGTGATTTCAACTTCAATTTCTTACATGATTTAGGTAACAATTCTCACATTATACAACTTGCAAAAGAGGTAAAATTCATTCATTCAAATCTTTTTCGAATTACCATCCTTTCAAGCATGCAATTGTTATCAACTCAATTCGCAAGTAATGATTATCATGGAAATCATATCGATTCGTTAGAAGCATCAAATTTTTAAAAATTTTTCAATTTTTATGAGTTTTTAAAGTTCTTTTTCATGCAATGCAAGAATAAAACGTGTAACATACAATGAACATGCAAGGATAGTCTCGGAATAGAAGCAACATATAGAGTAGAGTTATTACAAACGTTTAGTACATCCCACCCCATACTTAGGACGAACATTGTCCCTAATGTTCACAAGAAAGAACAAAAGAAAGAAAAGAAAAAGAAAACTCACAAATGGTGGCGGGAATGTCTAAAACGAGCTGTCCGGTCATCTATCACTGCGGTGCCGGTGGAGGTGGAAATGGAGAGAAGCTCGGATCATAGTACCGCCCAAACTGCTGGCGGTAGACGTCCCTCATCATGTGGTCGAGGTCGTCGAAACGTCTGTCTCTATCATCCGCCCGGATCTCTAGTGCTCCGACTCTCTCTGAAAGTCCGGTAGCCCAATCCGGCATCCTCTCATACCACCCAGGGGGGTGATCATACCATCCGGGAGCATCTGCTGGTGCTGGCTGCGGTGGTGGTGGTGGTGCTGCTGCTGGCTGCGTGGTGGACCAAGGAGGGGGTGTCTCGTACCAGGTGGGAGGTGTAGTCATCCACGTGGGCCTCTCACTCACGCTAGCGCGGCGAGATGACGAGCCTGAAGCTCTAGCCGGACGCGGAGAGCGTCTAGGTACATCCTGGGCCGTATCCGGCTGATCCGGAAACGTGCCGAACTCCTGCTCTGCTCCTCCACCACTCTCATACTGATCTCCCATATCCTCCTCATCTACTACCGGCGGTGGAACGTAAGGGGGAGCTACAAGCCTGTTCGCATGCATCGCAGCGAACGTCTCCTTCCAGTTGTGGCGTCCCGCCACAATGGAATACTCCGGCAGCCACTCAATACCCCTACCGGTCCTACTCTCCCAGGGCATGCCCGCATAAGGCGGACCTCTATGTGTGGGGAAGATGAGTCCCCTAACCATGAAAGCGTGTAGCCCTAATGGAACTGCCGGTATACGTGTGCAAGCCGAGAAGTCCACTCCAAAAGTCCTAGCTATGTGGGTCACTATCCCACCGTATCCAATGTTCCCTCTCGACTTGTTCTTGAGCTTGCTCATTGTCGCCGCCAAAAGAGTAGCACAATCGGCGCGGCATCCGTGGAGCATAGCATAGAGAAGGAATAGCTCATCCGTCTTGATCTTTTGGGGCGTCTCCGTCCTAGGAAAGAGACACTCCGAAAGAACACGGTGAGCTATCTTCAAGGCCAAATGGTACATCAATTTGGCCTTGGTATCAGCTGGATGCCAACGGTCCTCGTCGGCATAGATCATCGCCACATCCTCCCAAAAATCCTTAGCAGAAACGTTCCTAGGGAGGCGACCGTTGTAGGTCTCATGGAACCCAAAGATGGTCCCGAACTCAACAATGCTAAGCTGGTAGTCTCTATTCATGAGACGGAAGGAGACAGTCCTATCGACATGGCTGTGCTCAAAAGACGTCACAACCTCTCGGGTGATCTCCTCATAAGCGTCCTCACGAATGTTCGTGAAGACAAGCAAACCGGCTCTATCCAAGAGCCAAGTAAGGTCATCCACTATGTTGAGAGGATGAAGATCCTCCAACAACAAGTACCTAGGGCCAATCACTGCCCTCTTCTCTATCCTCTCAAATGCAGCTTGGTGGTTTTCGTGTATGATCGGGATGCTGGATGGAGGTGGTGAGGATGGAGGTGAAGATGGGGGTGAAGGTGAAGGGGATGAGGGTGGTGGTGGTGCCCTAGATGTGGAGGGGTTACCCTTTCTCTTCTTATTCTGTTCCCCTTTCTTTTCTTTAATCCTCCCCGAAACTCTCCTCACGAAATCCATTCTGTTGAGAATTACGGTCTGTTCTTCCTAAACCACGGCCGTGGAATCTGTGTAGACCGTAATTCGACACGGAATTTCTCAATCCTCAGCAAATCAGCAATCAAACTCCACAACAGGCAGTCCTAATCTAATTTCTTCCAATCTCAATCAGTTCTCCCTAAAAATCTCTAACAAAAACGAACAAAAACGACTAGAATCAAGAAGAGAGCAAAAACCTCTTTTTCGGATTGAGAAATCCAAAATGCGGAATTGTTGATCGTTTTCCGCGTGATTCGTTGCTTGGATCTTGTTCTTGGTTGGATTTGCTTCAGTTTAGGAAGAAGAATCGTTAAAAACGATTAGAGAATGAAGATTTGGGATGAGCTGCGTGTTTTCGGTATTTAGGGCGTGGAAATTGGGGATTTTGTGGTGTTTTTGTGGTGAAGTGTGGCTTTTATACTCGCAGGCAAAATTTCAAAAATCACGGTTTGTCGGGGCATTCCACGGCCGTGGAAATGTACGGACCCGTAATTTTTGTGATTTTTCACAGGCTTTTGAGAATTACGGTCACTGTAGCTATGACGACCGTAATTTAGACCGTGGAACTCTCTGTAAAGCTTCAAAGTCCAAATTTCGTCACTTCTCTTCGTCATTATCCCTCCCTTCTTCTTTTCCATCGATCCTACAACCAAAAACACGAACATACCGGAAGAAATCGAGGCAAAAATAAAGCAAAAACTTCTATTCTAAACTAAACTATGAATCGAAAGCAAAAACGAAAATACAATACCTTGGGTTGCCTCCCAAGAAGCGCTTTGTTTAAGGTCCGTAGCTAGACCAATCTCGCACTTATTCGAGTGCGGTAGGTGCAAACTCCTCAGCTTGGAGTTCCGGTGAGTACTTCTTGAGTCGTTGACCGTTCACCTTAAAACTTCCGCTAGCTTCACCCCATACTTCAACTGCACCATGGGGGAAAATACGCTTAATTAGAAAAGGTCCAGTCCAACGAGATTTTAACTTACCTGGAAAGAGGCGAAGTCTCGAATTGAAGAGGAGAACTTGATCTCCTTCTTGCAAGTCCTTTGGGATGATATGCTTATCATGCCAACGCTTTGCTCTTTCCTTGTAGATCTTAGCGTTTTCATAGGCGTTCAAACGGAGTTCATCCAGCTCGTTGATGTCTAGGAGACGCTTCTCTCCCGCTTCCTTCATGCCGAAATTTAGCCATTTGATAGCCCAAAACGCTTTGTGCTCTAGCTCTACCGGCAAATGACAAGACTTTCCATACACGAGGTTGTATGGTGTGGTTCCTATGGGAGTCTTGTATGCAGTCCGGTATGCCCACAATGCATCATCTAGCTTCAAGGACCAATCCTTCCTAGTCCTTGAAACCGTCTTCTCTAGAATTCCCTTGATCTCCCTATTTGAGATCTCGACTTGTCCACTCGTTTGTGGATGGTAAGGGGTAGCGATCTTGTGAGTAACCCCATACTTGGCTAGAAGAGCTTCAAAGCGACGGGCTATGAAGTGAGAACCTCCATCACTAATGATTGTCCTTGGCGTCCCGAATCGCGGAAAAATGGTCTTGTTGAAGAACTTGACCACCACCATGGCATCATTTGTGGGAGAGGCAATTGCTTCGACCCATCTAGAGACATAATCTACCGCCAATAGTATGTATTGGTTTCCACAAGAAGAAGGGAATGGTCCCATGAAGTCGACTCCCCAAACGTCGAAAATCTCCACCTCTTGGATGTTGTTGAGGGGCATCTCGTTCCTCCTAGAGATATTGCCTGTTCTTTGACAAGCATCGCAACAAGAAACAAAGGATTGCACATCTTTAAATAAAGTAGGCCAATAAAATCCAGATTGCAATACCTTTGCGCTAGTTTTGTTCGAACTAGCATGTCCTCCACAAGGTAGTGAATGACAATGACGGATGACACTTTGCATCTCATCTTCCGGCACACATCGCCGGATGATGCCATCCGGACCTCTCTTAAAGAGGAGAGGCTCATTCCAATGGTATTCCCGGACATCCTTGAAGAACTTCTTCCTTTGTGCGTATGATAGTCCGGGTGGTATCTCCTGGCAAACCAAATAGTTAACAAAATCAGCAAACCATGGTTCGTTACCTTTGGAGACTACCTTGATGCACTCCTCTATGATGTGTAGGTGTTCGTCCGGAAAGGAGTCATCAATGGGTAGATGATCGTCCTCTAGATGTGTTAGACGACTCAAATGATCCGCAACAGAATTTTCCGAGCCTTTCTTGTCGCGGATCTCAAGATCGAATTCTTGTAGGAGGAGAATCCATCTAATCAGCCTTGGCTTCGCATCTTTCTTTGCAAGGAGGTATCGGATCGCAGCATGATCCGTGTAGACAATCACCTTTGCACCTACAAGATAAGAGCGAAACTTATCAATAGCATAGACAATGGCTAGAAACTCTTTTTCCGTAGTGGCGTAGTTGAGCTGGGCTTCGTCTAGCGTCTTGCTAGCATAGTGTATGGCGTGGGTTCGTCCTTCCTTTCGTTGCCCAAGAACAGCTCCAATGGCTACGTCACTAGCATCACACATAATCTCGAAAGGGAGAGTCCAATCCGGGGGTTGGATAATGGGTGCTGAAATTAGAGCTTGCCGAATGGTGTTGAACGCATCTAGACATTCCTGTGAAAACTCAAAAACCGCATCCTTCATCAATAGATTAGTGAGAGGCTTTGATATCTTAGAAAAGTCTTGAATGAAACGTCTATAAAATCCAGCATGTCCTAGGAAACTTCTTATTCCCTTCACCGAAATTGGGGGAGGAAGTTTCTCTATGGTCTCTATTTTAGCTTTATCTACCTCTATCCCTCTACTAGAGACTAAGTGACCTAAAACGATTCCTTCCTTAACCATGAATTGACACTTCTCCCAATTAAGAACTAGGTTAGTGTCTTCACATCTTTGCAAAACAAGAGAAAGGTTGGAAAGACAATCGTTAAAGGAGGAACCGTAAACGGAGAAGTCGTCCATGAAGACTTCCATGATTTCCTCCACATATTCGGAGAAGATGGCCATCATGCACCGTTGGAAGGTGGCTGGGGCGTTGCAAAGTCCGAACGGCATTCTCCTATAAGCGAACGTACCCCAAGGGCACGTGAATGTGGTCTTCTCTTGATCATCCGGATGTATCGGGATCTGAAAGAAACCACTATAACCGTCAAGGTAGCAAAAGTATGAATGTTGTGCTAACCTTTCAAGCATTTGATCGATGAATGGCAATGGAAAGTGGTCCTTCCGCGTTGCATTGTTGAGCTTGCGGTAGTCTATGCACATTCGCCATCCAGTCACGGTTCGGGTAGGAATGAGTTCGTTGTTCTTATTGGTGATGACCGTCATTCCTCCCTTCTTCGGAACCACTTGAACCGGGCTCACCCACTTGCTATCGGAGATAGGATAGATGATACCTGCATCAAGAAGTTTAAGAATTTCTTTCTTGACAACCTCCTTCATGGTCGGATTCAACCGCCTTTGAGGTTGTCTTGAAGTTCTAAAGTCCTCCTCCATTAGTATTTTGTGCATGCATAGGGAGGGTTTGATTCCTACTAAGTCCTCAATAGTGTAGCCTATGGCTTTTCTATGTTTCCTAAGGACAATCATGAGCTGTTCATGTTCATCTATGCTTAATTCGGAACTAACGATAACCGGAAAGGTAGAATTAGATCCAAGAAAAGCGTACCTTAGATGAGTAGGAAGTGGTTTAAGTTCCATTGCTTTCGGAACTTCTAATGATCCTTGAGGAGCTTCCGATGTTTCCTTGGAAGCTTCTAAGGATGTTGAGTGGATTGGAGAAGAATCAGAGGAAGTTGAAGAAGTGTGTCGATCGTCCTTTTCCACGGTCAAAATCACGGTTTCCTCTGGTTTTCCACGGCCGTAATATCCTCTGGAATGGAGGTCGAATTTGGTCATGGAATCCACGGCCGTGGAATACAGAGTATGACCGTGGATTCGAGTGTTTTCTGCCTCATCGTGGAGTTTCTCAAACTCCACTTCATGCATCTCTTCTTGTGCCTCTAAGGCTTCAATTTCCTCTTTGCACTCTTCTTCTCCTCCTACATCGGTTAGACTCATAGTAATAACCTTTTGCAAAGGATCGTTAAAGAGAATCGCACTTACCTCCTCCATAGATAAACCTTCTTCGTCTTGGAAATTGTAAATCTCCTCATCAAAGATTGGCTCCTTCACTAGAGTGGAAAGAACGAATTCTACTTTCTCTTCCCCAATGTCAAAAGCGAGTCTCCCATTCTTGCAATCGACCATGCAGCCGGAAGTTGCAAGAAACGGTCTTCCGAGTATGATCGGGACCGGACTATCCGCAGGAATGTCAAGCACGACAAAGTCAATTGGGACAAAGAACTTGCCTAGCTTGACCGGGACGTCTTCTACAATACCGACGGGACGAGTAATGGATCGATCCGCCATGTATAACGTCATCTTCACCGGTTTAGGGTCGCCTAAACCGATCTTCCTGCACAATGCAAGTGGTAAGATGCTCACACTTGCTCCCAAGTCACATAAAGCGTCATATGTGACCTCCCCCACTCCAATGGGAATACAAAATGACCCCGGATCTTTCAGCTTTGGGGGCATTTTCTCCTTCATAGTCTTGATGAGGTCCGAAGAGTCCGAACTCATCTTGACTTCTCCAAAATCTTCTAGCTTCCTCTTGTTAGAGAGGAGCTCCTTCAAGAACTTGCCATAAGCCGGCATACCTACAATAGCATCAATGAAAGGTATGTTAATATGCAATTTGCTCATGAGTTCTATGAACTTACCGAATTGCTTGTCTAGGCGTGCTCGCGCTCTAGATTGAGGGAATGGTAGGGGAGGTTTGAAAGCCGGAGGAGGAACATAGATATCTTCCTTCTCCTTCCCCTTTTCTTTACTTTTCTCTATGGGGACTTCAACAAACGTAGGCTGCGGATCGGTGGTAGTCACTCCGCTCCTAGTTGTAATTGCCATCACCCTTCCCTTAGGGTTGTCCTCCGTCTTTCCTGGAAGCTTCCCTTGATTTCTAGGAACTTCCTCCGCATGGTTGAACATTTGATTTTCCAAAACCTTTTGAGCTTTGTCAACCTTAGAAATTTGATCATCAACCTTGATGATGCGGTTCTCCAACCCTTGAAGCTTTCCCAAGATCGTCTCCAACATGGGATCCGGCTTCTCTTTTCCCGTGTTGTTTCCTCCATTTGATGATTGCCCCTGGCTTTTCAAAGGAGTAGAGGAAGAAGAGGGTGGAGTTAGTGGATTGGAATTGGAAGGATGGGAGTTACCGGAATTTTGCTGATTGGAGCGCCAATTGTTGTTGTTCGAACCCCGATTGTTGTTCCAATTGTTGTTGTTCCGGTTGTTGTTGTTTCCATTCCAATTGTTGTTCCGGTTATTGTTCCGGTTGTTGTTGTTGCGGTTGGTGTTATCACCGCCGTTGTTGTTGCCCAAATAGCCAACATCCTTCTCTTGTTGCTTTGGGAAGTTGGTCTTGATAGTCTCCTTCAACTCTTTGATCTCATTGTTGAGGGAGAAAATTTGATTTTGAGCTTCATGTGTGAGCTTTGCTCCTTGCTCCACACGATTTCCCTCCACTTTCCGGTGGGAATACTTCTCTATGACTCTTGCTTGCTTCTCAATGAAGTCCCAAGCGTCATCTTCTCTCATGTCCATGAACGTTCCACATGAGAGGGATTGAAGGTTGAATTGCGTTCCCGCATCCAGCCCCTTGTAGTAAATTTCCAGCAAGGCAAGCTTGGATATGCCATGATGAGGGCAATCCAAGAGCAAATCCTGAAACCTTTCCCAAGATTGAAACAAACTTTCGTTAGGTCTCATAGAAAAAGCATTAATCTTACCTCTAAGTTCCGCCGTTTTGGAGGGCGGAAAGAACTTGGTGAGAAACTCTGCGGAGAGGTCTTCCCACGTCTCTAGCTTTCCACTAGGAAGAGCTTGGTACCAAGATAGCGCTTTCCCTTTCAAAGAGAAAAAGAAAGGTTTGAGCTTATAGCTGTTGGTAGTGGCGCTCTTTGGCCTCATCGTCTCCATCATACACTCAAAGTTTTGCAAGTGTTGGTGTGGAGATTCGGTGCTTGTACCGCCAAACTGGCTTTGGCGAACAAGAGTGATGACTTGAGGGTTGAAGCTAAACCCTTGTACATCTTCAGCATCAAAGTTCACACCTAAACGGCGTGGTTGTTGTGTTGGATCCATCCGCTGGCCAAGAGTTCTTGGCTCATTATCCACACGTTCGACCCTCGCATTTCTAGGTGGAATGCGACGGTTAGCAGCTCCTTGTTGATTGAAAGGATTTATATTGATCGTGGGATCAATTTCTTCTAAAGGAGGCATGGAAGAATCACTATCATCGGTGGATGAGTGGTTTCTTCTTCTAGACCTTGTCCTTCTTCTCGAGGACTTCTTCCCCACTTTATTTTCAAGATCGCTCATCTTTATCGTCATTTGGGCGATCACGTCTTGTAGACCGTTAACTTGAGTTTGATGACGATCCATTTCGTCTTGAAGGAAAGACTCATTCCATCGGAGTTGAGCTTCCTTCTCCGCCAACTTAGTTTGAAGATCGCTTTCGTTTTCTTGAGCCATCCTCTTTTCCTTGCGCTTTTGCCTCAAGGTTTTCTCTAACTCTTGATCAAGAGGTAAGAGATCTCCGGTGTTCCTAGACCTGCGCATACACTCAAAGAAAAATCAAATAACGAGAGCAAGCTCCCAAGCTTGACAACCGGCTACCGGATTCGGTCGAAGCCAAATCCCCGGCAACGGCGCCAAAAACTTGTTCGCCCCTAGAGGTGTGTGCAAATAAGCTTTATATTTATAAAACTGAAATCAAGCAAGCGAACCCGCAGTGTACGGATCGATATAGTTAAGCAAGAATTCCAGAGTATCGAACACAGGGATTTGGGTGGAACGAACTCGATTGCAGGTTATCAAGCGGTTATTATGAGAGTTTTGCAAATATATTGGGAAAACAACAATCCTAAAGATCCAGGTATCCAGCTGTGGCAATCGATTCAAGATATACTAATGATGTAAAGACAGAGTTAAGATATGCAAAGGTATACTAATGTAAGGTAATCGTACGGTTGAGGTTCCAAAAACCTTATATAACTCACCCAAAAGACTCTTCCTATACAGGTTGATGAGGCTCAATATAGAAAGGTTCTAAGGACAAGGATTAACATCAAATACCCAAACCTATGATCTAAAGATCAAGACTAACTTATCCGATTGAGGTTGTTGAGGCTCACAATCGAGGTAGAGGTTGTTGAGGCTTCACTACCACCTAGAAAAGACAAGTCTAAACTAAGCTAAAGCAAATCTTTAACTTTGGATCAAGATAAAAGCAGGCTCGTAAACTTTAAGGAAATTACGGTTGGATCTTGAGATTCCACGGTCGTGGAACTCAAGAACAGCCCGTGATTTAGGGTTTTCGGCGACAATTCTCTAACTCTCAGGGTCTAATCTGTTTACGATCGATCTATCATCATCTAAGCCACAACTATCAACCCTTCACCTTAGAATTGTTAAGGGTTTTTAGCCAATAACAGTCATATTGATATTAATTCAAGATTTAAAGGATAGAAAATGGGAATTTTCAAGAACTATCAATAATCTTCAATCGAATCTCAGAATCACAGCCAAGAACAAGTGTTTATCAAAAGATGTAAAACGAGATAAACAATCACAATCTTAGGAAAGAAAGGAAACGGGATGTCAATCCGATCCTAAATCAAACCTAAGCAAGAAGAGGAATCTTCTTGCGAAATCCTTCAAGAAACTTCGATCTTCCACACGAAGATCACAACAGCGACTCTCCGACACGAACTTTGGAACTTCAATGAATTCTTCCAAATCACCTCCAAGAATGAGGGTTTGTGTGTTGCTAAGCTTGCGTTTTTACCGCTAAACTTAGGGTTGAAAGGTCGTAAGTGCGGGAGCGAGGTGACGGAATCTTGCTTCATCCGTCCTTTTTATAATGCAGGGCAAAACGTTGGCCCGGCCCAATCTTCAAAAGATTATGGCTTCGAAAGTGGCGAAAAGATTCGCCAAGATCACGGTCGTGGAAATTTCCACGACCGTAATTTTGAGGCGTGGAAACAAACACGGATAGCTTCCACGGCCGTAATATCCCCTGGAATGAACATCGAATTCTGCATCAAGATCCACGGCCGTAATTTAGGGTAAAACCGTGATTCTTGCCTTCATTCGTGCATTCCTCAATCTAATACTCCAAATTGCTTCCAAAAGGTGCCCTTGGTCTATGGACACATCAACTCAACTCTCCTTTGCTCAATTCCGTTCGGAAATAGCTCCAAATCACCTATAATCAACATAGAACTCGTGTAGACATCCATATCGACAATATAGGCAATACTAGCTCATATATGCATAAAGCTCAATCAAAGACTATCAATATGAATCAATTGCGATTAGAAAACGTGCCTAAAATATCACAATATTTCATGCTAACAACTGCAGAGTGAGCCAGATGGAGCGATTAGCCGAGGACTTCTGTACATTAAGATGTGTGGGTTGGGGATCTTTTGTATCAGTGATGTGGTTGTTATGGTTTTGTACTCGGCTTTGAGTTTGTAAACTCCTTTGATGTATCATACAGTTTTTATGTATTTGTTTTTACTCTACTTGTGCCTTGTTGTAAGATCCAGTGAACTTGTTGTGAGGCTAGGGTCAGGATCCATTGTGAGATCCTAGCCCAATGTAGCGTCCCGAGTCCCGCGGATTCGGGGTGTTACACCCAAAATGGCCGGAATCAAGGTGATCCGGGAGCTAAGTTGAACCACGCTTCTCAAACACAATCATTTTCCCTCAACAATGAAATCAAAGAGTTGAAGGAAGTAATCAAAACTAGTCTTCAAAAGGCTAAGGAGCAAGAAGCCAACTATATGGGAAGGGATAACAATCAAAGGAATGACTACCAGAACAACAACGGGAACAACAACTGGAATAACAACAATAGGAACTCCAACAATAGCAATTGGAGATCCAATCAACAAAATCCAGGTAATCCCTATTCTCATGCTGAAAAAGCTTTAACATCTCCATCTTCTTCTACTCCTTTGAAATGCTAGGAACAATCATCAAATGGATCGAACAAACCCGATCCCATGTTGGACACAATCCTAGGAAAGCCAAAAGGATTGGAGAGCTATATAACTTCGTTTGATAAAGCCCACAAGGCTTTAGAAAACCAAGTTTTTAGCAAAGCCGGAGAAGTCCCAAGAGATCAAGGGAAGCTTCCCGAGAAGACGGAAGATAACCCAAAGGGAAGGGTTATGGCAGTCACTACTAAGAGTGGTGTAACAACTACCGATCCTTAACCTAAAGTAGTTGAAACCACCATCGAAGAAGGGAAAGGAAAAGAGAAGGAAGACGTCTATGTTCCTCCTCCCGCCTACAAACCACCTCTACCTTTTCCTCAATCTGGAGCGCTGGCGCGCCTAGATAAACACTGAGGTGTGGATTGGGCATGTAGACTCAGCTTTAGACTCTATTCGTTGCTAGAGGACAGATGGATAGAGCTAGTACAATCTCTATTCCGTGACTTGGCACATCAGTGGTGAAGGACAGTTAGAGCACGAGTCACCACCTATGAGCAGATGAGGACTTTGCTGAGGGAGCAGTTCTGCCCTGCCTCATTGAGGAGGGAGAAGCTGCAGGATTTCGTGGAAGCGGGCTTTGAGGACGTATGCCATTCGCCGCTTCCGGACTGAGCTAGCTTTATTTGGTCCAGCTACACCTTCTAAGGACCAGCACATATACCTATTCTCCCGACGTCTGAGGGAGAGTACACGTTCATATATGGCAGGATTTCATTGTGACTCATTGGCAGACTACCAGGATCGAGCTTTTTCTTATGAGAGAGAGAGGGCTAGCCAGAGGAGGACTTCTCAGACCAAATGTTCTGAAAAGAGACAACATATAGTACCGACTGATGCAGGAGCATCTGGATTCGGGCGAGGCCAGACTCAGGGGCGCTCGAGTATTCCAGTGTTTGCACAGGCTACTGATAGAGGCCGACAGTGTTACAACTACAGGGCCTATGGACATATGAGGACTGATTGCCCTAGAGCACCATTGACTTGCTTCTCGTGCGGGAAGCCAGGACATATAGCTACGTTTTGCCGTCAGGGCAAGGCGCCATCACAGCAGGGTTCTTCCCGTGCAGGTGCAACATGATGTGGCAGAGACCGCCTCAGCATCAGGGACAACAGAGGGTCCCAGGGACACTTGCTACTCAGGGTTCAGCTCCTGGACCGAGTAGGGGTAGAGGTAGAGAGGCTAGCACTAGTGATGCTCGAGGAGTTCGAGGCCGTGCTTTTGAGTTGAGGAGCCGCCAGCACTAGCTGCTACAGGTACCATTCTGTTACATGGTTTACCTGTTAGAGTTTTATTTGATACGGGTGCTACACATTCATTTATTTCTGCTTCTTGTGTTGAGCGTTTGAGTTTGTCTACCATAGAGGGGGCACCCTTTACTATAGGGTTACCCGATGGTAGTAGGGTCAGAGGTACCCAGGAGATATGTAGTTGTCCCCTACACTTAGGGACTCGTGTTCTTCTTGTTGACTTCTTTGTCATGCCTTTGATGCATGAAGAAGTCATATTAGGTATGGATTGGATGTGTAGACACCGTGTGGTGTTAGATGTGGGTAAGAGAACTGTTACAGTCTCTACCGACTTAGGTCCGATAGAGGTCTTCCGGGGTTGGGACCTTGGGAAGACAGGATCTGTCATCAGTGCTGTACGAGCAACTAGACTGATTGCACAGGGATGTGATGCCTTCTGGTGCTACAACATGAAGGATGGAGAGAGTCCAGCTTTGGAGGACATACCGGTGGTTTGTGAGTTTATGGACGTTTTTGTAGAGACGTCTAGCTTGCCACCTTAGAGGAGTGTAGATTTTGGTATTAATTTAGAACCTGGCACGAGACCCATCTCGAAGGCCCCATACCGTATGGCACCTGTCGAGATGTTAGAGCTGAAGAAGCAATTCGTGGAATTGGCTGATAATGGCTTTATATGCCCTAGTGTTTCACCATGGGGTGCACCGGTCCTCTTCGTGCGGAAGAAGGACGGATCGTTGAGACTGTGCATATATTATAGAGAGCTAAACAAGGTGAACATCAAGAACAGGTATCCATTACCTTGTATTGATGATCTACTTGATCAGCTGCAGGGAGCGACAATTTTCTCTAGGATTGACTTGCGTTCAGGATATCACCAACTGAGGATGAGAGAGGAGGATGTGCACAGGACGGCATTTCGTACCCGTTATGGACACTATGAGTTTGTAGTGATGCCATTTGGGTTGACGAATGCCCCAACAGTTTTCATGGAGTTGATGAACAGCATCCTCATCGACTTCCTAGATCAGTTTGTGGTGGTTTTCATTGATGACATTATGGTATACTCTCGTAGCAAAGAGGAGCATGCGGGACACCTGAGGATGTTATTACAGATTTTGAGGGATAGAGAGCTGTACGGCAAGCTCCTAAGTGCGAGTTTTGGATGTCTGAGGTTGCTTTCCTTGGACATATTGTCTCTGCCGATGGGATCATGCTTGACCCGGCGAAGATCGAGTCTGTTGCTGCATGGACGACAGCAACGAACGTCAAGGAAGTGCGTAGCTTTCTTGGCTTAGCCGGTTATTACAGACGCTTTTTGGAGGGATTTTCTGTGATTGCCCGCCCACTGACTAGTCTTTTGAGGAAGACTACTAGATTTGTATGGACTGACTAGTGTGCTCAGAGTTTTGAGGAGGTGAAGAGGCGTTTGACTTCTGCTCCTATCTTAGCACATCCAGAGGGTTCTGAGGATTTTGTGGTCTACAGTGATGCATCCAAGCTAGGCTTGGGATGTGTGTTGATGCAGAGGGGCAGAGTGATTGCATATGCGTCTAGATAGCTGAAGACGTATGAGGAGAACTACCCGACTCATGATCTTGAGTTAGCGGCGGTAGTTCATGCTTTGAAGATCTGGAGACAATACCTGTAATGTGCTACATGCTAGATCTTCACAGACGATAAGAGTCTAAAGTATATTTTCACGCAGCGGGAATTGAATAACCGCAAGCGTAGATGGCTTGAGTTGATCAAGGACTTTGACCTTGAGATTTTGTATCATCTTGGCAAGGCGAATGTGGTAGCTGACGCCTTGAGCAGGAAGACGCCTTGAGAGAAGGCGATTGCCAGACTTACTCTACAGCCTCAATTTTAGAGGGATCTAGCCTGGCTAGAGATGGACATCCAGTTTCCTGATGAGGATGCTCAATTGTTTACCCTAGAGGTTCTACTTGGTCTGTTGGATGAGATCCAACAGAAGCAGGGGACCTGCCCAACCTTGGCGAGGATTAGAGATAAGATGTCTCGTGGAGAGGCACCGCAGTTCACTATTGGGGCAGATGGAGTTATGAGGCGACATGATCGTATCTGCGTTCCTGCAGATACAAAGCTGAGACAGCGGATATTATAGGAGGCTCACTGTACACCTTACTCAGTACACCCTGGTACGAGTAAGATGTACCATGATGTGAGACGTTAATTTTGGTAGGGAGGGCTGAAGCCCGACGTAGCCAGATTTGTGGCTCAGTGTGCGACCTGTCAGTAGGTCAAGATAGAGTATTTTAGACCTGGAGGTGAACTCCATCCACTACCAATACCACATTGGAAGTGGGAGGACGTCTCCATGGATTTTGTGACTGGGTTAAGGACAAGTAGGAGCTTTGATACCATCTGGGTGATCGTTGATAGATTGATGAAGACGGCATGTTTCATCCCTATTAGAGAGACTTCATGGGGTACCGAGGACGATCTTTTCTGCTCGTGACGGACGATTCACATCGAGATTCTGGCAGTAGATTCAGACTTCTTTGGGGACGAGTCTACACTTCACGACTGCGTTTCACCCCCAAACAGATGGTCAGTCAGAGAGGACCATCCAGACCTTAGAGGACATGCTACGAGCTTGTGTGTTGGATTGGGGACAGGGATGGTCTGACTACCTCCCACTCGTTGAGTTCTCATACAACAACAGCTGGCATGCTTCTATAGGAATGGCTCCTTATGAGGCATTGTATGGACGTAGATGCCGTACACCTTTATGCTGGGATGAGCCTAGCAGTATCTGGGGGATAGAGCCAGAGCAGATTCAGGATGATATTGCTCAAGTAGCGCTGATCAGAGAGAGGATGCTGGCTGCACAGAGTCGCCAAAATTCGTATGCAGACAAGAGGTGTCGACCTCTAGAGTTTAGGGTAGGAGCTCATGTCTGGTTTAGAGTAACTCCGACGCGAGGCGTCAGACGTTTTGGCATAAAGGGGAAGTTGAGTCCCGATATGTCGGTCCTTTTGAGATACTAGATAGAGTGGGGCGAGCATCTTCCGAATTAGCTTTGCCTCCGTGGTTAGAGGGTCTTCACCCTGTGTTTCATGTGTCTCGGCTGAGGGAGTACATACTAGATCTGAGGCACATCGTGAGTTATGATGATCTGGTGATTGAGCCGGACCACACGTTTGTAGAGCACCCTATCGCAGTCCTAGAGCGAGGTTTGAGACACCTGAGTTCGAAGGACATTCCCATGTTGAGGATACAGTGGTCTAGACGAGGACCAAGTGAGGCTACTAGGGAGACAGAGGATAGTATCCAGAGGAACTATCCAGAGTTTTATGCGGAGTTAGAGGCACTAGTAGGGTCTATAAGTACATCTTAGCGTCTTCTTAGTGAGTGCTTATATGTTATGTGCTAATGTGATATGTTATGTTTCCATGCTAGTTGTGCGTGCATCTGATCTGTTAGATCCTGTTTGCTAGCACGAGATAGATATAGCTGGAGATGGTTCTTTCCTCTATGCTATGGTGTATGTATTAGGATTAGCAGGAGATGGTTCTTTCCTCCATGGTACCTTTGATGGACATAGTATGAGTGGAGATGGTTTTCCTCCAGTGTTAGGTGTACGTGGTGGTTGGAGATGGTTTTCCTCCATGCTAGTGTGATGTGGTTAGTGGTTGGCTAGAGATGATCTTCCTCTAGGCCTTGTGTAGAGTTGTGATGTTGGAGTTGTGATACCTCCATGTTGTGTTGAGGATATAGAATGTTATAGGTGTTGACCTGACATTTTGAGAAGAGTGTGTTACCTCGGCTTACAGGTCCGAGAGGTTTTGGGATCCTACAAGTTTCAGGACGAAACTTGTTTTTAGGGGGGTGAGGTGTTAGAGCCTTCGTCTTTGGAGCCTAGGAACCTTGCTAAGCCTTAGCTGAGCTAGCCTTGACCTGTCAGCCGCCCCAGCGGACCCTGCCAGACGCACCTGCGCCCCGGGTGAACCGCCCCTGCGCCTTAGTCGGTCCGCCCCTGCGGTTTTGTGCGGCTGCAGCCACCTTTGTTGACTTCTGACCTTGCTTTTGGGGGAGCTTCATGTATAAACCTTCTCAGCCTTTGATGAAGGGTTTCTTCACTCCTTTGCAGCTCCTTCATCACCTTTACGGTCTTCTTCTTCTTCCTCTTCTCATCTTTGCTTCTTCTTGATCTTGTGAGAGAGTATTGAGAGTTTTGAGTGTGTTCTTGGCTTTGGATGCTCTTGGAGCTGTTGCTGGGAGTTGTTGTTGTTGTGTTGAGGCTGAGAGTGGTGTTGTTGCTCCTTAGATGCAGCCTAGGGTGGAGTGGTAAGCCTTTCTCTTCTTCTCTCTTCTTCCTTGCTTCTTTCTTCTTCTTTCTAGCCTAGGATCACAAGTTGAACTTGTGATTGGATCCTTTTTGGATGTTTTGATGATCATATGTGTGTATATATGCATATATGTTGTTGTGATGTATTGAAGACGTGAAGAGAATCGAGAAAGTAGTCGAGGAAAAGTCGGGACCAACTCTCTGCACAGTTGGCCTCCCCTGCGCCTGACCTGAGCCGCACCTGCGCCTGGTATGGAGCCGCCCCTACGCCTCACTGGTCTGGCTGGTGTGTTCTTGGTTATGTTGGTGCATACCTTGTTGGTATGTCTTCCTTCCTTCCTTTCCTTTGACCTTGGCTTAGTTGATGGCTAGGTTAGGGTGGTTAGGACGAGTTGTATGATAGAGATGTGCCTTAGGCACTTGTGTTGATGTTGAGAGTACGCTATAGGCCTATGCGAGCTTGTTTGGATCTTTAGGTTGTAGGTTGGTTCTGGTTTAGGAGACGAGTCTCCTAACCCTTTTTAGGTTGTGATGTTGTGTGCCTTGCTCTTGCAGGCGTTGGTTTCTTCCTCGAGGGGAAGCTGTGATGTGGTAGAGGATACGAGTGTATCAGGTAAGTCCATAGGACTCACATAGCGTGCAGTTGGGGATGGTATGATTGTGATGGTTGTGTGTGTTTATATGTTTGTGCATTATAACTTAAACCGGACTAGGACGACCATTCATTACATTTATATGGCCCAAGTATATTATAATGGGCGGTAACCACCGGTCTCCGCCTGCGGGTTAGGAGGAGGTGCCTTGAAGATGATCTCACACGAGGGGACGAGTGACGGTCACCCCCATGCAAAACTCTTGTGTTACGTTGGATGGGGCGAGGTTCTTGAGGCTCCTTGTGTTACAAAAGAAGTAGAATTAGTAATGGTATGACGTAATTAAAGATAATAAATGAATGTGTGTGGCATTGCATGTATGAGATGTTGTGGTGTGTTTATGCTATTACTATCATGCTTATCTATTGCTATAAATGAATGTGTGTGGCATTGCATGTATGAGATGTTGTAATTAAAGATAATAAATGAATGTGTGTGGCACTGCAGAGTGAGTCAGATGGTGTGACCAGCCGAGGACTTCTGCACATTAGGATGTGTGAGTTGGGGATCTTTTGTATCAGTGATGTGGTTGTTATTGTTTTGTACTCGGCTTTGAGTTTGTAAACTTTTTTGATGTATCATACAGTTTTTATGTATTTGTTTTTACTCTACTTGTGCCTTGTTGTAAGATCCAGTGAACTTGTTGTCAGGCTAGGGTCAAGATCTATTGTGAGATCCTAGCCCAATGTAGCATCCCGAGTCCCGCGGATTCGGGGTGTTACACCCAAAATACCCGGAATCAAGGTGATCCGGGAGCTAAGTTGAATCACGCTTCTCAAACACAAATATTTTCCCTCAACAATGAAATCAAAGAGTTGAAGGAAGTAATCAAAACTAGTCTTCAAAAGGCTAAGGAGCAAGAAGCCAACTATATGGGAAGGGATAACAATCAAAGGAATGACTACCGGAACAATAACCGGAACAACAACTGGAATAACAACAATAGGAACTCCAACAATAGCAATTGGAGATCCAATCAACAAAATCCAGGTAATCCCTATTCTCTTGCTGAAAAAGCTTTAACATCTCCATCTTCTTCTACTCCTTTGAAAAGCCAGGAACAATCATCAAATGGATCGAACAAACCCGATCCCATGTTGGACACAATCCTAGGAAAGCTAAAAGGATTGGAGAGCTATATAACTTCGGTTGATAAAGCCCACAAGGCTTTAGGAAACCAAGTGTTTAGCAAAGCCGGAGAAGTCCCAAGATCAAGGGAAGCTTCCCGGGTAGACGGAAGATAACCCAAAGGGAAGGGTTATGGCAGTCACTACTAGGAGTGGTGTAACAACTACTGATCCTCAACCTAAAGTAGTTGAAACCACCATCGAAGAAGGGAAAGGAAAAGAGAAGGAAGACGTCTATGTTCCTTCTCTCGCCTACAAACCACATCTACGTTTTCCTCAATCTAGAGCGCGGGCGCGCCTAGATAAATACTTCGGTAAGTTTATTGATTTGAAGGTTATTGAGTTTACAGATTTGAAGGTTATTGAGTTTTTATTCGAGATTTGGGTTTACTTGAATTATTTCACTCAATCTTAATTTTGATTTGATTTTCAAAATGGTTGGCTAAAACCATTGTGATTCTGGGGAGAATAGTTGATGATTGAGGCTTAGATGATGATAGACTGAACTCATTCAAACGTTTGGACCCTGAGAGTATAGATTTTAACTTTGCGATATAGGCAAATCGGGTTGTTCTTCAGGAAAATCGGACGATTTTCTCAAGAACAAGTCGATTTAATCCCCTAACGATCTTTAATTGATTTAATCTTTAACCAAAGTTAATCCTTGCCTAAATCTCAGATTTGCTTAACCTTTTTAACCTCTACTTGAGTGTATGAAGAGACTTCAACCTTGATTCTACATTTAATAGATTAAGATTACAAGATTTGGGTAATGGAGAGACGCAATATCCTTTATTAAGATTTTAAGTGTACTTTCTATCTTTACCTTGGAGAGTCACATCTTGGGGTTTTAGGTAGTTAGTTTGCACATAATTCTTGTCCTTAGATCTTTCTATATTGCAGCCTCAACAACCTTTATAGAGAGAACCTTTGGACTAGACAAATAGGTTTCAGAACTTCACCGTACGATACCTACCTTTGAACATATAATCTTGGCAATATAAACTCTGTCCTTTGATCTTTATAAGTGTCTTTAATCGAAAGCCGCAGTCGGATACTTGAATCCTTCGAATCATTTCCCCCTTTATTAGTCACAATAGTATTTGCATTTTGCTAGAAAATTGAATTCGATTTTATTCTCATCAAATCCTTGAGTTCGACTCTGGAATTTCTTACCTTGCTACAACTGATCCGTACACTGCGGGTTCGCTTTGCTTTGAGTTCTAGATATAAATTTAAAACTTATTTGCACGCACGTTTTAGGGCGAATAGTGATCAGCCGAGTGCTTTTGTACACTAGGTTGTTCGTGGGATATGGAATGTTTTGTACTTGGATGTTTAAGGTTGCCGTTTTGTACTCGGTTGTGATGTTGTAAACCTTTTGTTTATATACTATAAAGTTTTATGTATTTGGTTTTAATCTATATGTGTCTTATTGTAAGATCCGGTGAACTTGTTGTCAGGCTAGGGTTAGGATCCATTGTGAGATCCTAGCCCATGTGACGCCCTGAGTCCCGCGGATTTGGGGTGTAACAAAGTTGGTATCAGAGCATTTGGTTAACAATAATGGGACTTGCAACCTACAATAAAGGTAGAGTAGATAAATAAACAGAACCCGAAAGGGTCTGACTTTTCAAAAGGATTTTGGTTTTGAAATGAGTATAGTGTTTTTGGATAGTGTGTATAGAAAGCCATCACCCATCTAAGGATCTCGACAGTATAGATAATATATACATATATACCTATTATCTGATGTTGTAATTGCTTGTATGCTGGATTAAATATTATATATACCTATACATATGGCATATATATATAGCCTTATAAGTTATGTGTACATACCCTGCAGATGGCTCAGACTAGAGCGACATCTGTGGTAGGACGAGGTAGGGATATACCCCCTCTTCCCCCAGTAGTGATTGGTCAATGACCAATTTCCGCTAATGATTCGCCTATAGCAGAGGACACACTTGAGGAGACTGACTATGTCTCGATGAGTCGACCCGAGTTTTGAGAATATATACGCCAAGTACAAGAGGCTGCTAGAATAGGTAGACCTACACCGGGTTTACCAACATCGATAGGACCAACTGAAGCTTTCGGGTGAAAGAAGAAACAACGGACTAAACTAGTGGGTGATGAAGCAAACCCTTTAGGTGTTAGACAGAGTCTTGCATATGGACGTTCGAGTGATCCCTTGTCCACACGGACTTCTGGTGGGATGAGATCCTGTTACAACTGTGGGGAATCAGGACACCTACGAATGAAGTGTAAGAGATCATTAGTTATGTGCTTTACCTGTGGTAAGATAGGACATCGATTGATTTTCTCCCGATGAAACAAGATACCGCATCAGCAAGTTTCCTCCCATGCTAAGGTTACTAAGGGTGAACGAAGAAGATTGAGTTACCTTTTAGCCGCACAGGTTGCGAAGACGGGACGATTGAGTTTCAATTGTGGCGATCCAGGCCATTTGCGTTCTGTGTGTCCCTTGCCACCGATAGGTTGCTTTACATGTGCCAAACTAGGTCATTTGGCTCCCTTTTGTCACCAAGGCAGTGTTCCTTCTCAGCAAGACTCTCTTCTTTCCGGTGTAGAAGGAGTAGAAGCAAAGACTATGGAAATGACCTCAGTGATACATGGAGAGCATAGGTTTAAATTATGAGTAATGATATATAGTGGATCCGCTGGTGTTAGCTGTTACAGGTATCATCCTTGTTAATGGTTTACCTATTGGAGTTTTGATTGATATGGGTGCTACGTACTCTTCGCTTTCTGATGCATGTGTTGATAGACTGACCTCAAAAAGAGCAAACGAGTTACGTAAAAGAAGCATAAAGGGAGGAAGGAAACAAGCAAAGAGACGAGAATTCTCTATTGAAGAAAATCTTTCCATTTACTACATAAATCGGACGATTTTTCCCTTAAAAAATCGAACGGTTTTGTGTGTAAATCGACTAGCTCGATTTTCTCTATTTTCGGCCCAATGGTAAAGACGACTCAAAGCCCATCACTTTTAGGCTAGAGAAGTGTTTTGCCAAACGGCCCATTAGCAAGAAACTATAGGTGGGAACCCTACGAACGAAAACGGGATGGTTGCAGCGGGAAATCTTTACACGTTTGTGAGAAATTGAAGATTCTTGGAGAGGGATTGAAGCAATATTGCCGGGAAGTCAATCTTGATCATATTTGTGAGATTCCTTTGTTCCATTGTGATCTTTGTGGTTTTTGAACACGAAATTGATTTAATTGAGAAATACATTGATTAGTTTTGAGATTGGTTTACAGATTTGAAGGTTATTGAGTTTTTATTCGAGATTTGGGTTTACTTGAATTATTTCACTCAATCTTAATTTTGATTTGATTTTCAAAATGGTTGGCTAAAACCATTGTGATTCTGGGGAGAATAGTTGATGATTGAGGCTTAGATGATGATAGACTGAACTCATTCAAACGTTTGGACCTTGAGAGTTTAGATATTAACTTTGCGACATAGGCAAATCGGGTTGTCCTTCAGGAAAATCGGACGATTTTCTCAAGAACAAGTCGATTTAATCCCCTGACGATCTTTAATTGATTTAATCTTTAACCAAAGTTAATCCTTGCCTAAATCTCAGATTTGTTTAACCTTTTTAACCTCTATTTGAGTGTATGAAGAGACTTCAACATTGATTCTACATTTAATAGATTAAGATTACAAGATTTGGGTAATGGAGAGACACAATATCCTTTATTAAGATTTTAAGTGTGCTTTCTATCTTTACCTTGGAGAGTCACATCTTGGGGTTTTAGGTAGTTAGTTTGAACATAATTCTTGTCCTTAGATCTTTCTATATTGCAGCCTCCACAACTTTTATAGAGAGAACCTTTGGACTAGACAAATAGGTTTCAGAACTTCACCGTACGATACCTACCTTTGAACATATAATCTTGGCAATATAAACTCTGTCCTTTGATCTTTAGAAGTGTCTTGAATCGAAAGCCGCAGTCGGATACTTGAATCCTTCGAATCATTTCCCCCTTTAATAGTCACAATAGTATTTGCATTTTGCTAGAAAATTGAATTCGATTTTATTCTCATCAAATCCCTGAGTTCGACTCTGGAATTTCTTACCTTGCTACAACTGATCCGTACACTGCGGGTTCGCTTTGCTTTGAGTTCTAGATATATATTTAAAACTTATTTGCACGTACGTTTTAGGGCGAACAGTGATCAGCCGAGGGCTTTTGAACACTAGGTTGTTCGTGGGATATGGAATGTTTTGTACTTGGATGTTTAAGGTTGCCGTTTTGTACTCGGTTGTGATGTTGTAAACCTTTTGTTTATATACTATAAAGTTTTATGTATTTGGTTTTAATCTATATGTGTCTTATTGTAAGATCCGGTGAACTTGTTGTCAGGCTAGGGTTAGGATCCATTGTGAGATCCTAGCCCATGTGACGCCCTGAGTCCGGCGGATTTCGGGTGTAACAAAGTTGGTATCAGAGCATATGGGTAACAATAATGGGACTTGCAACCTACAACAAAGGTGGAGTAGATAAATAAACAGAACCCGAAAGGGTCTGACTTTTCAAAAGGATTTTGGTTTTGAAATGAGTACAGTGTTTTTGGATAGTGTGTATAGAAAGCCATCACCCATCTAAGGATCTCGACAGTATAGATAATATATACATATATACCTATTATCTGATGTTGTAATTGCTTGTATGCTGGATTAAATATTATATATACCTATACATATGGCATATATATAGCCTTATAAGTTAGGTGTACATACCCTGCAGATGGCTCAGACTAGAGCGACATCTGCGGTAGGACGAGGTCGGGATATACCCCCTCTTCCCCCAGTAGTGATTGGTCAATGACCAATTTCCGCTAATGATTCGCCTATAGCAGAGGACACACTTGAGGAGACTGACTATGTCTCGATGAGTCGACCCGAGTTTTGAAAATATATACGCCAAGTACAAGAGGCTGCTAGAATAGGTAGACCTACACCGGGTTTACCAACATCGATAGGACCAACTGAAGCTTTCGGGTGAAAGAAGAAACAACGAACTAAACTAGTGGGTGATGAAGCAGACCCTTTAGGTGTTAGACAGAGTCTTGGATATGGACGTTCGAGTGATCCCTTGTCCACACGGACTTTTGGTGGGTTGAGATCTTGTTACAACTTTGGGGAGTCAGGACACCTACGACTGAAGTGTAAGAGATCATTAGTTATGTGCTTTACATGTGGTAAGATAGGACATCGATTGATTTTCTCCAGATGAAACAAGATGCCGCATCAGCAAGTTTCCTCCCATGCTAAGGTTACTAAGGGTGAACGAAGAAGATTGAGTTACCTTTTAGCCGCACAGGTTGCGAAGACGGGACGATTGTGTTTCAATTGTGGCGATCCAGGCCATTTGCGTTCTGTGTGTCCCTTGCCACTGATAGCTTGCTTTACATGTGCCAAACTAGGTCATTTGGCTCTCTTTTGTCACCAAGGCAGTGTTCCTTCTCAGCAAGACTCTCTTCTTTCCGGTGTAGAAGGAGTAGAAGCAAAGACTATGGAAATGACCTCGGTGATACATGGAGAGCATAGGTTCAAGTTATGAGTAATGATATATAGTGGATCCGCTGGTGTTAGCTGTTACAGGTATCATCCTTGTTAATGGTTTACCTATTGGAGTTTTGATTGATATGGGTGCTACGTACTCTTCGCTTTCTGATGCATGTGTTGATAGACTGACCTTAGATACAGTAGATGGTAGACCTTTTTGATAGCATTACCAGATGGGGGTCCGGAAAGAGGTACTTGAGAGGTACATGATGGTCCTATACAGTTAGGAAACCGCGATTTGGTTGTTAACTTCTTTGTAAGGCCGCCTGTGCATGAGGAAGTCATTCTGTGTGTGGTTTGGATGGATATATTTCGTGATGTGTTAGATGTGGGAGGAGGGCCATGATGGTCTTTACTGAGTTAGGTCAGATAGAGGTCTTCCGAGATTGGGACCTTAGGAGGACGGGTATGGTTATGAGTGGAGTACGTGTAGCGAAATTGATTGCATAGTATTGTGTGGCCTTTTTGGTGTTATGCCATGAAGGATAGTGAGAACCAACGTTAGAGGACATCCCAGTGGTCTGCGAGTTTCTTGATGTGTTTGCTAACCAATCTAGTTTGCCGCCTCAGAGGAGCGTGGACTTTGGGATCGAGTTGGAGCCTGGTAAGAGACCGATCTCGAAGGCCCCATATTGTATGACGCTTTTCAAGTTGTTATAGTTGAAGAAGTAACTCTAGGAGTTGGCTGAAAAGGGCTTCATCTGCTGTTGCGTATCCCTAGTGGGGAGCACCTGTCCTCCTCGTGATGAGAAATAGCTAAACAAGGTGACCATTAAGAACAAGTATCCATTGCCTCACATTGATGACTTGTTAGATTAGCATCAGGGAGCGACTGTGTTCTCCAGGATAGACTTGTGCTCGAGTTATCACGAGGTGCGGGTGAGAGAGCAAGATGTGCATAATACGGCATTTCGGACTCGGTATGGCAACTACGAGTTGTAGTGATACCATTCGGGCTCACGAATGCGCCCTCAGTCTTTATGGAGTGGATGAATGGTAAATGTTGGTGTGTGTTTGTGCTATTACTTCATTCTTATTCATTTTTGTTAGCAAACGGTTTATACCGTGTTGTAGTTATTCTACAGGATAGGAGAACTGCAGAGTGAGCCAGATCGGTGATCAGCCGAGGACTTCTGTACACTAGGTTATTCGTGGGATATGGAATGTTTTGTATTCGGATGTTTAAGGTTGCCATTTTGTACTCGGTTGTGATGTTGTAAACCTTTTGTTGTATATACTATAAAGTTTTATGTATTTGGTTTTAATCTATCTATGCCTTATTGTAAGATCCACTGAACTTGTTGTCAGGCTAGGGTCAGGATCCATTGTGAGATCCTAGCCCTTGTGACGCCCCGAGTCCCGCGGATTTGAGGTGTTACAAAGTTGGTATCAGAGCATTTGGTTGACAATAGTGGGACTTGCAATCTGCAATAAAGGTGGAGTAGATAAATAAACAAAACCCGAAAGGGTCTGACTTTTCAAATGGATTTTGCTTTTGAAACGAGTACATTGTTTTGGGATAGTGTGTACAGAAAGCCATCACCCATCTAAGGATCTCGACAGCATAGATAATATTTACATAGATACCTATTATGTGATGTTGAAATTTCATGTATGCTAGATTAAGTATTATATATAGCTATACATATGGCATATATATAACCTTATAAGATAGGTGTACATACCCTGCAAATGGCTCAGACTAGAGCGACATCTGCAGTAGGACGAGGTAGGGGTATACCCCCTCTTCCCTCAGTAGTGATTGGTCAATGACCATTTTCCGTTAATGATTCGCATATAGCAGAGGACACACTTGAGGAAACTGACAACGTCTCGATGAGTGGACTCGAGTTTTGAGAATATATATATGCCAAGTACAAGAGGCTGCTAGAACAGGTAGACCTACACCGGGTTGGACAACATCGATAGGAACAACTGAAGCTTTCGGGTCAAAGAATAAACAACGGACTAAACTAGTTAGTGATGAAACAGACCCTTTAGGTGTTAGACAGAGTCTGGCATATGGACGTCCGAGTGTTCCCTTGTCCACATGGACTTGTGGTGGGAAGAGATCTTGTTACAACTGTGGGGAGTCTGGACACCTACGACTGAAGTGTAAGAGATCATTAGTGATGTGCTTTACCTGTGGTAAGATAGGACATCGATCGATTTTCTCCCGACGAAACAAGATACCGCATCAGCAAGTTTCCTCCCATGCTAAGGTTACTAAGAGTGAACGAAGAAGATTGAGTTACCTTTTAGCCGCACAGATTGCGAAGACGGGACGATTGTGTTTCAACTGTGGTGATCCAGGCCATTTGCGCTCTGAGTGTCCCTTGCCACCGATAGCTTGCTTTACATTTGGCGAACTAGGTCATTTGGCTCCCTATTGTCACCAAGGCAGTGTTCCTTCTCAGCAAGACTCTCTTCTTTCCGGTGTAGAAGGAGTAGAAGCAAAGACTATGGAGATGACCTCAATGATACATGGAGAGCATAGGTTCAAGTTTTGAGTAATGATATGCAGTGGATCCGCTAGTGTTAGATATTATAGTTATCATCCTTGTTAATGGTTTACCTACTAGAGTTTTGTTTGATATGGGTACTACTTACTCTTCGCTTTGTGATGCATGTGTTGATAGACTAACCTTAGATATAGTAGAGGGTAGACCTTTTTCATAGGGTTACTAGATGGGGGTCCGCTTAGAGGTACCTGAGAGGTACATGATGGTCCTATACAGTTAGGAAACCGCGATTTGGTTGTTAACTTCTTTGTAAGGCCGCTGGTGCATGAGGAAGTCATTCCGTGTATGGTTTGGATGGATATATATCGTGATGTGTTAGATGTGGTAGGAGGGCCATGATGGTCTTTACTGAGTTGGGTCAGATAGAGGTCTTCCGAGGTTGGGATCTTAGGATGACGGGTATGGTTATTAGTACAGTACCTGTAGTGACATTGATTTCATAGGGTTGCGTGGCCTTTTTGGTGTCATGCCATAAAGGAGAGTGAGAATCCAGCGTTAGAGGACATCCCAGTGGTCTGCGAGTTTTTGGATGTGTTTGCTAAGCAATCTAGTTCGCCGCTGTTCGCTCCAAATGGTGTGTGCAAGCTTTAAATTTATATCCCAAGAAATCTGCTTAAAACAAGGATGCGAACCCGCAGTGTACGTGTAATAACTAGGATTTTCGAATTCTAATTAATGTTGTTTAATTTAATCAGTGATAGTAATTGACATATAACTCGCGAAGATTGCGTAAGTGATGAGTATAAGTCACACCGTTATGCTCCTGGCATAATTTTTGGCTTATGGTGAAATTTTTACTTTTTCTCCCGGGTAAATATTTTTACCCTCCGGTATTATTTGGAGCATTTGGGAGCCACAATTAATCAAAATGCTGTTGAGAGAAATGATCAGGACATCGGACATGTCCTAGATATGAAATAACATGGAAAGCCAAAACGGCCAAAGAGTCATTATTTCGTTTCTTAACGGCTAAATAAGACGGCTTAGGAATACACGTTTTCCGAGTCAATTGTGGAATAATTATCCCTACAATATTCAAGATTTATTGTTCTAATTTCGAGGAGTTTGGAAAAGGGGGTTCAACCCGCCATTGGATCGGTTAAAGGATAATTATCTACTTTGCTAAAGGATAATTATCGACTTCACTATAAATAGCGGAAAATCGTTTATTAATTCATTTCCTTTCACGTTTCCTCGTAAAAGCTCTGATTTCTTACAAACTTCAAACTCAGATCTACTCTCAGTTTTTAATCCGATTTCAATTCCGCTTGACTTTCTGGATTCCTCTCTTCATTCTCTTCATATCGGTACCAAGTTTCTGCATTTTCGGGGTGATAAGGACTTGGTCGAGCATATATGTCACCAGGACAGTTCCGTCGCTCAGATTCTGGTGAATTTGATGTTGTACATGCGTAGTCTGCGTCGTTGTGATTTCGAATGTTCTTTCTGATCGTCAAACGGGTTAGTAACGAATAAGTTATGAATTTATTCGTTTTTCGTTCTGCGATTTGGCCTAAATTGACCTTAGGCTTTTCAAAATGGATAATTAGAAATTCCATTATGATCATTACATTATTCTGGTATTAGGGGTTGTTTGTTTGATGAAATCTGATGGCAGGTGGGTTTAGAAATGGCCTGCGGGTAAAATGTTATTCTTGCGAAATTTAATTAATTAATTAAAGGTTAATTAATTAAATTAGGATTAAATTTGAGATGGAGAAATACTGATTAGATTCATACTAGGTGTCAAAATGAGTTGAGGATCGTGAGATGTTATGTTGAGGATATGCCTTAGGCATTTATGAATATGTTGAGGATCTGATGTTTAGATTTGAGATATAGGTTGGTTGTGGTTAGTGAGACGAGTCTCCTAACCTTTGCAGTATGTGATTGTGTGTGCCTTGATATTGCAGGCGTTGATTACTTCCCCAAGGGGAAGTTGTGATGTGGTACAGGTTACGAGTATATGAGGTAAGTCCATAGGACTTACTTAGCGTGCAGTTGTGGATTGTATGATTGTGATGGTTATGTGTGTTCATATGATTGTGCATTTATAACCTAAAGCGGACTAGGATGACCATTCATTACATTTATTTGGCCCAAGTTTATTATAACGGGCGGTAACCGCCGGTCTCCGCCTGTTGGTTAGGAGGAGGTGCCCTGAAGATGATCTCACAGGAGGGGACGAGTGAAGGCCACCCCCATGCAAAACTCTTGTGTTACGTTGGATGGGACGGGGTTCTTGAGGCTCCTCATGTTACAAAAGAAGTTGAATTAGTAATGGAATAACGTAATGAAAGATAATAAATGAATGTGTGTGGCATTGCATGTTTGAGATGTTGATGTGTGGTTGTGCTATTACTTTCATGCTTTTCATTGTTGTAGCTAACGGTTTCATACTGTGTTGTAGTGTTCTGCAGGTTAAGAATACTGCAGGGTGAGCCAGATGGTGTGACCAGCTGAGGACTTCTGTACATTAGGATGTGTGGGATGGGGTATCTTCTGTGGTTATGGTTTATGATGTTGTTTTGTACTCGGCTTGGAGTTTGTAAACTCTTTTGATGTATCATATACAGCTTTTATGTATTTGGTTTTAATCTACCCGTGCCTTGTTGTAAGATCCAGTGAACTTGTTGTCAGACTAGGGTCAAGATCCAATGTGAGATCTTAGCCCAATGTAGCATTCCGAGTCCCGCGGATTCTGGGTGTTACAGAGTTGGTATCAGAGCCTTAGGTTGACAACAATGGCACTTGCTATCTGCAATAATGGTAGAGTAGATAAACAAACAGAACCCACATGGGGTCTGACTTTTCAAAAGGTTTTGGTTTTAAGCGAGTACAGATGTTTTGGGATAGTATGTATAGAAGTCGTCACCCATCTGAGGATCTCGACAGTGTAGATATATATATATATATAGATAGATATCTTTTATGTGTTGATGTGTATGCATGTAATAATGAGTATTATATATATATATATATCGATACATATGGCATATATATAGCCTTATAAGTTTAGGGGCGTATATTTTACAGATGGCTCAAACTAGAGCAGTATCTGTAGTGGGACGAGATAGGGGTATACCCCCTCTTCCATCAGTAGCGCCATGTCAGGGACCATTATCCACTGTTGTGTTGCCTATGGCAGAGAACGAGTTTGAAGAGGCTGATCATGTCTCCATGAGTAGATTCGAGTTTCAAGAATATATGCAGCAAGTATATGAGGTGGTGATAGCGGGCAGATCTACACGGGATTTACCAACATTTGTGAGATCGACTGAAGCTTCTGGATTAGAGAAGAAACAACGGGTTGAATCAGTGAAAGATGAGGTTGGATATCCGGGTTGCAAACCGAGCCCGACTTGTGGACGTTTCAGTACTTCTCGTTCACACGGGCTTCTGGTGAAACGAGGACTTGTTACAGTTGTGGGAAGCCTGGAGATGTACGACCACAGTGTCCAAGATCGCCAGTGACTTGCTTTACCTGTGGTAGACAGGGTCACAGAGCTGTTTTCTGTAAGCAAACTGGAGTGGCATCACGACAGGGTTTTATTTCTACTAGTGTGACGGGAGGTGGTCAAAAGACACCTCAACAGCAGACGCGGGGGCAGCAGAGAGTCCCAAATCATTCGACTACTCAAGAACCGTTCCCAGGCTAAGTAGAGCTAAGGGTCGTGGTAGGAGTGCCACAGATACTAGAAGAGCTCAAGGTAGAGCCTTTGAGCTGGGCAGTGCAGAGGAGCCACATGTACTAGTGGCAGAGATGAGACGTATATGTCTCAAATGTGGTTATCCAGATCATGTGCGCTTTGAGTGTCCTATGGCACTGATAGCTTGCTTCACCTGTGGTGAACTAGGCCATCTGGCCCCTTTTTGTCAACAAGGTAGTGTTTCTTCTCATCAAGACCTTCCTCCTTCCGATGCAGAAAGAGTGGAAGTGGAGGCTATGGCGATGATCTCAGTGATACCTGAGGAGAATAGGTCTGAGGTTGAGTAATGATATGTAGTAGAGCTTCGGGCGTTAGCTGTTACAGGTACCATTCGTGTTAATGGTTTACCTAGTCGAGTTTTGTTTGTTGTTAGTGCTATGCACCTCTTGACTTTCGATACATGTGTTAATAGTTAATTGTGGATACAGATAGATCTTCCTTTCTAGGATTACGAGTTACGGGTCTTAGGTACCCACGAGATATGTGGTTGTTCCCTTTGTTCAGGGACTTGTGTATGCCTTGAAGACTTATTTGTCATGCCTTAGGTGCATGAGAAGGTCTTTATGTGTGTGGTGGACGAATAGATATCATGTTTGCTTAGATAGCAGTAGGAGGAATATTATAGTCTCTACTGAGGTTGACTAAGTAGAGGGTTTCCGAGGTTATAAACTTTGAGGAGGTGAGTTGTCTTTAGTGCCGTATGAGCAGCGATGTTGATAACACCAGAGGGTGATGTTTTTTTTAATGTTGTGCCATGAAGGTAAGAGATAGTTCCACGCTGAAGAGTGTTCCAGTGGTTTATAATCTTATAGACGTGTTACTGAACCGTCTAATCTATTGTCTTAGTGGAGTGAGGACTTTGATGTTGTGTTGAAATATGGTACGAGACGGGTGGGGAGAAGGCCTATGAGGTATATGGCTTGTTGAGTTGTTAGAAATTGAAGAAACAATTTGAAGAGTGGATTGAGACGGGCTTCGTTAGCCCTAGCATGTTCTTTGCTACGTATTGATGACTTGTTAGATCAACTAAGAGAAGCAATTGTGTTTTTAAGGTTTCCATATGCTTAGGATATCATTGGCTAAGGATAAGAGAGAAGCGTGGCCATAGGACAACATTCCATACTCGTTATGGACACTACGAATTGTAGTGTTGTCATCTGAGTTGAGGAACGTCCTAGTAGTCATTATAGGAGTTGATGAACAGTGTCTTCATCTACTTCCTTGATCAGTCGGGGTAGACCTTATTGATGACGTTTGGTGTACTCTAACAACGGAGAGGAACGTACCGGTTATTTGAGGACGGTTTTGCAGAATCCGAGGGATAGAAGCCAGTATGCTATGCTCCCTAAATGTGAATCGAGATGCTAGAAGTAGCATTCAAGGTCGTGTTGTTCCGCCATTAGGATCATGACTGATGTGACGAGGAGTAAGTATGAAATCTTATGGATGATACTGATGAACGTTAAGGGAATGCGTAGTTATCGGCCCATCCGATTGCTACCAACGCTTTGAAGAAGGATTCTATGTGTTTGTGCATCCATTTACGAGTTTTCTGAGGAAGACCACCATAATTGTGTGGTTGAAGTAGTATGTCAAAGCTCTGAAGAGTAGAGGAAGTATTTGACCACTACTTCTATTCGGTGATAATTAGAAGATTCTGGGAATCACGTGACTACGGTGCTGAAAACGTATGAGGAGAACTGTCGACTCATGATTTCGAGTTACTGGTGGTAGTTCAAGTTCCAAGATTTGAAGACAATAAATGAGTGACATTTCGTGTCAGAGTTTCACAGATCATAGGAGGTTGAAGCATATTTTTATGCAATAAAGGTTGAATAACTGCTAGCGTCAATGGTTTGAGTTGATCAAGGACGCTGACCTTGAGATTTGTATCATTTTGGCAAGGAGAATATGGTCACTGATGCCTTGAATAAGAAGACGCCTCGAGAGAAGGCGATTGTTGGAATTGATATATAGTCTCAGTTTCAAAATGATCTAGCTCGGTTAGAGTTGGACCTACAACTGCTGATAAGGACGTTAGTTTCATGTTTAGGAATTTTACCTTGTTTGTTGGAGGAGGTCCAACAAAAACAGGGGACTTGCCTGACCCTGAGGGAACTTGATGGAAGGATGTCTCATGGCGAGGCACCACAGTTCTTTAATGGAACAGAAGGAGTATGAGGCGCCGCAACTGCGTCAGTATAATCGTTTATGCGGAGTCGAGTGGAGAAGATTACAGTACACTCATAGTACACCTTCTTTAGTACATCCATGTACGAATAAGAGGTACCACGAAGTAGTAAATCAGGTTAAAAGTGTTACTGACCTGGAGATTAGCTCATCCACTACTAGTGTTGTAGTGGAAGTGAGAGGACATTTCTGTGGACTTGTAATGGGATTGAGACCCAGTAAGAGTTTTGGTGTTATCCATATTATTAGTAATAGATTTACGAAGGCGACACGTTCCATCTCTACAGAGAGACGTGGCTAGTGAATGAAGTAACAAAGGAGTACACTAGACAGATGATGGGACTCCATAAGTGTACCGAGGACGATCTGTTTATCTCCCACTCGTTGAGTTCTTATACCACCACCGTTGTTATGCATCTATAGGGATGGCCCCTTTGAGGCGTGGTGTAGACATAGGTGTCAAACACCTTTATGCTGGGAGGAGCCTAGTAGTATCAATGGGATTGCGCCAGAACAGATTCAAGATGATATGGCTCGAGTAACGCTGATCAGAGAGAGGATGCTGGCTGCACAGAGTCGCCAGAAGTTGTATGCAGATAGGAGGCGTCGACCTCTAGAGTTCAAAGTAGGATCTCATGTCTGGTTGAGAGTAACTCTGGCGCTAGGCGTCAGACGTTATGGCATAAAAGGGAAGCTGAGTCTCCGATATGTCAGCCCTTTCGAGACACTGGATAGAGTTGGGAGAGCAGTGCACAGATTGGCTTTGCCACCGAAGTTAGAGGGTGTTCACCCTATGTTTCATGTGTCTCAGCTGAGGGAGTACATACCAGAACTGAGGCACATTGTGAGTTATGATTATCTAGTGGTTGAGCCAGACCACACTTTTCAGAACAACCTTTTGCAGTTCTAGGAAGAGAGGTGTGAGACGCCTACATTCGAAGGATATTCCTATGATGAGGATACAGTAGTCGAGACGAGGACCGGATGAGGCTACCTGGGAGACGGAGGATAGTATCCAGAGGAACTATCCAGAGTTCTATGCGGAGTTAGAGGCACCCGTAGGATCCACGAGTAGACCTTAGTGCCTTCTTGGTGAGTGTTTGTATGTTATGTGCTTTTGTGATATGTTGTGTTTCCGTGCTAGTTGTGTGTGCATATGATCTGTTAGATCCTGTTTGCTAGCACGATATAGGTTTAGCTGGAGATGGTTCTTTCCTCCATGCTATTGTAATATGTTTAGGATTAGCTGGAGATGGTTCTTTCTTCCATGCTATTATTGATGGACATAGTGTGAGTGGAGACGGTTTCCTCCACATAGTTGTGTTACGAGTACGATTGGCTGGAGACGGCTTTCCTCCATGCCTTGTGACGTGGTTAGTAGTTGGCTAGAGATGATTTTTCCTCTATGCCTTTGGATAGCGTTACGATCTTGTTGCTGGAGTTAGTTATTCCTCCATGTTGATGTTTTGAGGTTATAGAGTGTTATAGGTTGATACCGTTGAACGGAGATGTGATATCTCCGATAGAGAGAGTGTTTATACCTCGGCGTATGGGTCCGAGAGGATTTGGGAATTGTTCAAGTTTCGTAACGAAACTTTTTTTTAAGGGGTGTGTGATGTAATAACTAGGATTTTCGAATTCTAATTAATGTTGATTAACTTAATCAGTGATAGTAATTGACATATAACTTGCGAATATTGCGTAAGTGATGAGTATAAGTCACACCGTTATGTTCGTGGCATAATTTTGGGCTTATGGTGAAATTTTCACTTTTTCCCCCGGGTAATTATTTTTACCCTCCGATATTATTTGGAGCATTTGGGAGCCCCACTTAATAAAAATGCATTTGAGAGAAATGATCAGGCCATCGGACATGTCCTAGATATGAATTAACATGGAAAGGCAAAACGGCCAAAAGAGTCGCTATTTCGTTTTTAACGGCTAAGAAAGACGACTTATGAATACACATTTTCCGAGGCAATTGTGGAATAATTATCCCTAAAATATTCAAGATTTATTGTTCCAATTTCCAGGAGTTTGGAAAAGGGGGTTCAATCCGCCATTGGATCATTTAAAGGATAATTATCGACTTTGCTAAAGGATACTTATTGACTTCACTATAAATAGCGGAAAATCGTATATTAATTCATTTCCTTTCACATTTCCTCGTAAAAGCTCTGATTTCTCTCAAACTTCAAACTCAGGTCTACTCTCCGCTTCTAATCCGATTTCAGTTCCGCTTGACTTTTTGGATTCCTCTCTTCATTCTCTTCATATCGGTACCAAGTTTCTGCATTTCCGAGCAGATAAGGACCTGGTCGAGCATATATGTCACCAGTACAGTTCCGTCGCTTAGATTCCGGTGAATTTGATGTTGTGCATGCGTAGGCTGCGTCGTTGTGATTCCGAATCTTCTTTCAGATCGTCAATCGGGTTAGTAACGAATAAGTTACGAATTTATTCGTTTTCCGTACTGCGATTTGGCCGAAATTGACCTTAGGCTTTTCAAAATGGATAATTAAAAATTCCATTATGATCATTACATTATTCTGGTGCTATGGGTTATTTGTTTGATGAAATCTGATGACAGGTGGATTTAGAAATGGCCTGCGGGCAAAATGTTATTCTGGCGAAATTTAATTAATTAATTAAAAGTTAATTAATTAAATTATGATTAAATTTGAGGTGGAGGAATACTAATTAGATGCATGCTAGGTGTCAGAATGAGTTGAGGATCATGAGATGTTATGTTGAGGATATGCCTTAGGTATTTATGAATATGTTGAGGATCTGAGGTTTAGATTTGAGATATAGGTTGGTTGTGGTTAGTGAGACGAGTCTCCTAACCTTTGCAGTATGTGATTGTGTGTGCCTTGCTATTGCAGGCGTTGATTACTTCCCTAAGGGGAAGCAGTGACGTGGTACAGGTTACGAGTATATAAGGTAAGTCAATAGGACTTACTTAGCATGTAGTTGTGGATTGTATGATTGTGATAGTTGTGTGTGTTCATATGATTGTGCATTTATAACCTAAACCGGACTAGGATGACCATTCATTACATTTATTTGGCCCAAGTGTATTATAACGGGCGGTAACCGCCGGTCTCCGCCTGCTGGTTAGGAGGAGGTGCCCTGAAGATGATCTCACAGGAGGGGACGAGTGAAGGTTACCCCAATGCTAAACTCCTGTGTTACGTTGGATGGGACGGGGTTCTTGAGGCTCCTCGTGTTACAAAAGAAGTTGAATTAGTAATGGAATAACGTAATGAAAGATAATAAATGAATGTGTGTGGCATTGCATGTTTGAGATGTTGATGTGTGGTTGTGCTATTACATTCATGCTTTTCATTGCTATAGCTAACGGTTTCATACCGTGTTGTAGTGTTCTGCAGGTTAGGAATACCGCAGGGTGAGCCAGATGGTGTGACCAGCAGAGGACTTTTGTACATTAGGATGTGTGGGATGGGGTATCTTTTGTGGTTATGGTTTATGATGTTGTTTTGTACTTTGCTTGTAGTTTGTAAACTCTTTTGATGTATCATATACAGCTTTTATGTATTTGGTTTTAATCTACATGTGCCTTGTTGTAAGATCCAGTGAACTTGTTGTCAGGCTTGGGTCAGGATCCATTGTGAGATCCTAGCCCAATGTAGCATTCCGAGTCCCGTGGATTCGGGGTGTTACAGTACGGATCAATTATAGTAAAAAGCAAGAATTCCGGGGTGTCAATCTCAGGAACTTAGGTGAAACTTAAGCAAGTAGAGGTTGTCAATGCAACTAATAACCACTAAAGCGATTAAAGCAATCAAAAGATGATAATAAGGTCAAATGCAGGGATAATGCAATTTCTAGGGATTAAAGCATCTAGTTGTGGTTCCAAATCAAGATCTCAAGAATAAGCAGACAAAGCTGAGATTTTGCAAAGGGAAGGTGTTCTAAAGTGGGAATAGATTACCGGGTAAGTCTCACTACTCACAATCCCAAACCAAAGCTCCTATCACCGGGTAAGTCTCAAGGTACTAAGGAAAGGAATTATAATCTCAAACCAACACACCAGAAAGGGAATGGAATCAACCTTTACCGGGTAAGTCTCAGGCTAACTCTCAAAGATGGAATGAAGGCACACTCAAACCCCAATAAAGGATAAACCTTTATTTCTTACACTTATGATCATGGGTAAACAAACTAAGGAATCACCGGGTAAGTCTCATCCTAGGCTTGCATTCAACCAGGAAAGGTGTAATAAGAATAGGATTTGGCAAACTAGAACACTTAACTCTTAGTTTCAGATCAGAAAAGATCACCTCGGTCAGTCAAGTTCCACCCCGGCCGAGATGTTCATCGATTGAGCGAGGTACTCTAGGGTTAAGGTTAAAGACTTGAGCTTTCAGAGTCCTACTGGGATTTATTTCTATCATTGTCTTTCCCATAACTTTCAGCCAATCACCCCAGAATCGCACAAGGAATTTAGCCACTCATCATCATGATAACAATAATCAAATAAATGGGAAAGGAATGAATATTTGAACACAAAAACCTTAAGAACAAGGCTTCAATAATTGAATCAAATAATCACAAATCAGCATTCCTTGAATCACAAATCAATCAAGACAAAGAACCAAAAGGAATCTAAGAAAATCTTACAAACTCCTTAAAAGCTATCTGAAAGCTATCAACTTTCCTTCCTTCAATCTTCAAAACTTCCTTCAAACTTCCAGAAAATCTTCCTAACTACGGCTTCTTCAATCTCCAAGCCTGCAGTGCTGCTGAATTATGGAAAATCTAGCCCTTTTATAAGAGAATTATTTTCGAAAGATAATAATATCTTAAAAAGATAATTTCCTATAAAATATATTATATCTCCAAAATAAATCTCCCAAATATATGATCTTCTTTCCTGAAATCCAGCCCAAAAATATAAGATATCTTCCTTCCAAAAATAAAAGATCTCAGCCAAAAGATATGATCTCGCCGCGCCAGGGTGTTCGCCTCGGTCGGGACGTTCCTCCAGATCACCTTGGTCGAGGTGACAATGTAGTTGACCGAGGTGAATCTCAGCTGAATGTGAAATCTCTCAAATCTGGTCCAAAGTAAATCTTCTTTATTAATTCCATGCTTCTTGAGTTCTTCTTTAAGCTCCAAAATGTAGCTCCTATGACTCCTTAGCTCCTTAGCTCAATTTTAGTCCAAAACGTGCCATTTTACCTACGATTACAATGAAACTTCGTGTAGACCTCGATTCCCGTAAAGGTAGATGAAATGACAATATAATCGCCTAATATACATCCATACATGCAGATTATTGAAGATAAAACGTCTAAACAAGTTCCAAAATATAGACTATAATACATGCTATCAGCCGCCTTAGAGGAGCGTGGACTTTGGTATCGAGTTGAAGCCTGGTAGGAGACCGATCTCGAAGGCCCCATACCGTATGGCGCTTGTCAAGTTGTTAGAGCTGAAGAAGCAACTCTAGGAGTTGGCTGGAAAGGGCTTCATCCGCCCTAGCGTATCCTTAGTGGGGAGCACTTGTCCTCCTCGTGATGACAAAGAGCTAAACAAGGTGACCATCAAGAACAAGTATCCATTGCCTCACATTGATGACTTGTTAGATCAGCATCAGGGAGCGACTGTGTTCTCCAAGATCGACTTGCCCTCGAGTTATCACAAGCTGCGGGTGAGAGGGCAAGATGTGCATAAGACGGCATTTAGGACTCGATATGGCCACCAGAAGTTGTAGTGATGCCATTCGGGCTCACGAATGCGCCCTCAGTCTCTATGGAGTGGATGAATAGTATATGTGGGTGTGTGTTTGTGCTATTACATCTTTCTTATTCATTTTTGTTAGCAAACGGTTTATACCGTGTTGTAGTTATTCTGCATGATTGGAGAACTGTAGAGTGAGCCAAATGGGTGATTAGCCGAGGGCTTCTGTACACTAGGTTGTTCGTGGATATGGAATATTTTGTACTTGGATGTTTAAGGTTGCCATATTGTACTCAGTTGTGATGTTGTAAACCTTTTGTTTTATATAATATAAAGTTTTATGTATTTGGTTTTAATCTATCTGTGCCTTGTTGTAAAATCCACTAAACTTGTTGTCAGGCTAGGGTCAGGATCCATTGTGAGATTCTAGCCCATGTGACGCCCCGAGTCCCGCGGATTTGGGGTGTTACAAAGTTGGTATCAGAGCATTTGGTTGACAATAATGGGACTTGCAATCTGCAATAAAGGTGGAGTAGATAAATAAACAAAACCCGAAAGGGTCTAACTTTTCGAAAGGAGTTTGGTTTTGAAACGAGTATAGTGTTTTGGGATAGTGTGTACAAAAAGCCATTACCCATCTAAGGATCTCGACAATATAGATAATATATACATAGATACCTATTATGTGATGTTGTAATTGCATCTATGCTGGATTAAGTATTATATACCTATACATATGGCATATATAGCCTTATAAGTTAGGTGCACATACCCTGCAGATGGCTCAGACTAGAGCGATATCTGCAGTAGGACGAGGTAGGGGTATACCCCCTCTTGCCCAAGTAGTGATTGGTCAATGATCAATTTCCATTAATGATTCGCATATAGCAGAGGACACAATTGAGGAGACTAACTACGTCTCGATGAGTTGACCCGAGTTTTGAGAATATATACGCCAAGTACAAGAGGCTGCTAGAACAGGTATACCTACACCGGGTTTACCAACATCGTTAGGACCAACTGAAGTTTTCGGGTCAAAGAAGAAACAACGGACTAAACTAGTCAGTGATGAAGCAGACCCTTTAGGTGTTAGACAAAGTTTGGCATATGGACGTTTGAGTGATCCCTTGTCCACACGGACTTCTGGTGGGATGAGATCTTGTTACAATTGTGGGGAGTCTGCACACCTACGACTGAAGTGTAAGAGATCATTAGTGATGTGCTTTACCAGTGATAAGATAGGACATCGATCGATTTTCTCCCGACGAAACAAGATTCCGCATCAGCAAGTTTCCTCCCATGCTAAGGTTACTAAGGGAGAACAAAAAAGATTGAGTTACCTTTTAGCCGCACAGGTTGCGAAGAGGGGACGATTGTGTTTCAGCTGTGGCGATCCAGGCCATTTGCGCTCTGAGTGTCCCTTGCCACCGATAGCTTGCTTTACATGTGCCGAACTAGGTCATTTGCCTCCCTTTTGTCACCAAGGCAGTGTTCCTTCTCAGCAAGACTCTCTGCTTTCTAGTGTACAAGGAGTAGAAGCAAAGACTATGGAGATGACCTCAGTGATACATGGAGAGCACAGGTTCTAGTTTTGAGTAATGATATGCAGTGGATCCGCTGGTGTTAGATGTTACAGGTATCATCCTTTTTAATGGTTTACCTACTAGAGTTTTGTTTGATATGGGTGCTACGTACTCTTCGCTTTGTGATGCATGTGCTGATAAACTAACCTTAGATACAGTAGAGGGTAGACCTTTTTCATAGGGTTACCAGATGGGGGTCCGGTTAGAGGTACCTGAGAGGTACATGATGGTCCTATACAGTTAGGAAACCGCGATTTGGTTGTTAACTTCTTTGTAAGGCCGCCGGTGCATGAGGAAGTCATTCCGTGTATGGTTTGGATGGATATATAGCGTACTGTGTTAGATGTGGTAGGAGGGTCATGATGTTTTACTGAGTTGGGTCAGATAGAGGTCTTCCGAGGTTGGGATCATAGGAGGGCGGGTATGGTTATGAGTATAGTACCTGTAGCGACATTGATTGCACAAGGTTGCGTGGCCTTTTTGGTGTTGTGCCATGAAGGAGAGTGAGAACCCAACATTAGAGGACATACCAGTGGGCTGCGAGTTTCTGGATGTGTTTTCTAAGCAATCTAGTTTTCCGCCTTAGAAGAGTGTGGACTTTGGTATCGAGTTGAAGACTGGTACGAGACCGATCTCGAAGGCCCCATACCGTATGGCGCTTGTCAAGTTGTTAGAGCTGAAGAAGCAACTCTAGGAGTTGGCTAGAAAGGGCTTCATCCGCCCTAGCGTATCCCTAGTGGGGAGCACCTGTCCTCCTCGTTATGACAAAGAGCTAAACAAGGTGACCATCAAGAACAAGTATCCATTGCCTCACATTGATGACTTGTTAGATCAGCATCATGGAGTGACTGTGTTCTCCAGGATCGACTTGCCCTCGAGTTATCACAAGCTGCGGGTGAGAGGGCAAGATGTGCATAAGACGGTATTTCGGACTCGGTATGGCCACCACAAGTTGTAGTGATGCCATTTGGGCTCACGAATGCGCCCTTAGTCTCTATGGAGTGGATGAATAGTATATGTTGGTGTGTGTTTGTGCTATTCCATCTTTCTTCTTCATTTTTGTTAGCAAACGGTTTATAGTGTGTTGTAGTTATTCTGCAGGATTGGAGGACTGTAGAGTGAGCCAAATGGGTGATTAGCCGAGGGCTTCTGTACACTAGGTTGTTCGTGGGATACGGAATGTTTTGTCCTTGGATGTTTAAGGTTGCCATTTTGTACTCGGTTGTGATGTTGTAAACCTTTTGTTTTATATAATATAAAGTTTTATGTATTTGGTTTTAATCTATCTGTGCCTTGTTGTAAGATCCACTGAACTTGTTGTCAGGCTAGGGTCAGGATCCATTGTGAGATCCTAGCCCATGTGACGGCCCGAGCCCCGCAGATTTGGGGTGTTACAAAGTTGGTATCAGAGCATTTGGTTGACAATAATGGGACTTGCAATCTGCAATAAAGGTGGAGTAGATAAATAAACAAAACCCGAAAGGGTCTGACTTTTTGAAAGGAGTTTGGTTTTGAAACGAGTATAGTGTTTTGGGATAGTGTGTAAAGAAAGCCATCACCCATCTAAGGATCTCGACAATATAGATAATATATACATAGATACCTATTATGTGGTGTTGTAATTGCATCTATGCTGGATAAAGTATTATATACCTATACATATGGCATATATAGCCTTATAAGTTAGGTGCACATACCCTGCAGATGGCTCAGACTAGAGCGATATCTGCAGTAGGACAAGGAAAGGTATACCCCCTCTAGCCCTAGTAGTGATTGGTCAATGATCAATTTCCATTAATGATTCGCATATAGCAGAGGACACAATTGAGGAGACTGACTACGTCTCGATGAGTGGACCCGAGTTTTGAGAATATATATGCCAAGTACAAGAGGATGCTAGAACAGGTGGACCTACACCGGGTTTACCAACATCGATAGGACCAACTGAAGCTTTCGGGTCAAAGAAGAAACAACGGACTAAACTAGTCAGTGATGAAGCAGAACCTTTAGGTGTTAGACAGAGTCTGGCATATGGACGTTTGAGTGATCCCTTGTCCACACGGACTTCTGGTGGGATGAGATCTTGTTACAATTGTGGGGAGTCTGCACACCTACGACTGAAGTGTAAGAGATCATTAGTGATGTGCTTTACTTGTGGTAAGATAGGACATCGATCGATTTTCTCCCGACGAAACAAGATTCCGAATCAGCAAGTTTCCTCCCATGCTAAGGTTACTAAGGGAGAACAAAGAAGATTGAGTTACCTTTTAGCCGCACAGGTTGCGAAGACGGGACGATTGTGTTTTAGCTGTGGCGATCCAGGCCATTTGCGCTCTGAGTGTCCCTTGCCACCGATAGCTTGCTTTACATGTGCCGAACTAGGTCATTTGGTTCCCTTTTGTCACCAAGGCCGTGTTCCTTCTCAGCAAGACTCTCTTCTTTCCGGTGTAGAAGGAGTAGAAGCAAAGACTATGGAGATGACCCTAGTGATACATGGAGAGCATAGGTTCAAGTTTTGAGTAATGATATGCAGTGGATCCGCTGGTGATAGATGTTACAAGTATCATTCTTTTTAATGGTTTACCTACTGGAGTTTTGTTTGATATGGGTGCTACGTACTCTTCGCTTTGTGATGCATGTGTTGATAGATTAACCTTAGATATAGTAGAGGGTAGACCTTTTTCATAGGGTTACAAGATGGGGGTCCGGTTAGAGGTACCTGAGAGGTAGATGATGGTCCTATACAGTTAGGAAACCGCGATTTGGTTGTTAACTTCTTTGTAAGGCCGCCGGTGCATGAGGAAGTCATTCCGTGTATGGTTTGGATGGATATATATCGTGATGTGTTAGATGTGGTAGGAGGGCCATGATGGTCTTTACTGAGTTGGGTCAGATAGAGGTCTTCCGAGGTTGGGATCTTAGGAGGGCGGGTATGGTTATGAGTATAGTACCTGTAGCGACATTGATTGCACAAGGTTGCGTGGCCTTTTTGGTGTTATGCCATGAAGAAGAGTGAGAATCCAGCGTTAGAGGACATCCCAGTGGTCTGCGAGTTTCTGGATGTGTTTTCTAAGCAATCTAGTTTGCCGCCTTAGAGGAGCGTGGACTTTGGTATCGAGTTGGAGCCTGGTACGAGACCGATCTCGAAGGCCCCATACCGTATGGCACTTGTCAAGTTGTTAGAGCTGAAGAAGCAACTCTGGGAGTTTGCTGAAAAGGGTTTCATCCGCCCTAGCGTATCCCTAGTGGGGAGCACATGTCCTCCTCGTGATGACAAAGAGCTAAACAAGGTGACCATCAAGAACAAGTATCCATTGCCTCACATTGATGACTTGTTAGATCAGCATCAGTGAGTGGCTGTGTTCTCCAGGATCGACTTGCGCTCGAGTTATCACCAGCTGCGGGTGAGAGAGCAAGATGTGCATAAGACGGCATTTCGGACTCGCTATGGCCACTACGAGTTGTAGTAATGACTTTCGGGCTCACGAATGCGCCCTCAGTCTTTATGGAGTGGATGAATAGTATATTCATCGACTTCCTGGATCAGTTTGTGGTGGTCTTCATAAACAATATCGTGGTATGATCTCGTAGCAGAGAGAAACATGCTAGACATCTAAGAACAATGAGGCGAGTTTTAAGGGATAGAGAACTGTATGCCATGTTCTCTAAGTGCGATTCTAGATGCCAGATGTAGCATTTCTAGGTCATGTTGTCTTCCTCAAAACCGAAGAACATTAAGAAAGTGCACAACTTTCTTGGCCTATCCGGATATTACCGACACTTTTTGGAGGGATTTTGTGGGATTGCCCGTCCACTTACGAGTTTGTTGAGGAAGACTACCCGGTTTGTATGGTCCGAGCCGTGCACTCAGAGTTTTGAGGAGTTGAAGAGACGCTTGACTTTTTCTTCTATCTCAACACAACCGGAGGGCACATAAGACTTTGTAGTCTAGAGTGACACATCCAAGCTAGGCTTGGGATGTGTTCTGATGCAGCGTGGCAGAGTAATCGCTTATGCGTCTAGACAGCTGAAGACGTATGAGGAGAACTACCCGACTCATGATCTAGAGTTGTTAAAGGTAATTCATACTTTAAAGATTTTGAGACATTACTTGTATGGTACTACATGTCAGATCTTCACAAACCATGAGATGTGAAGTATATTTTCACACAGGTGGAATTGAATAACCGCAGCGTAGATACCTTGAGTTAATCAAGGATTTTGACCTTGAGATTCTGTACCATGAAGGGAAGGGGAATGTTGTCGCTGACGCCCTGAGCAGGAAGACGCCTCGAGAGAAGGCGATTGCGAGACTGACATTTCAGCTTCAGCTTCAGAGGGATCTAGCTTCATTAGAGACGGACATCCAATTTCATGATGAGGATCCCCAATTGAGTACTCTAGAGGTTCTACCAGATCTGTTGGGTGAGATCTAACAGAAGCAACGGACTTGTCCAACTTTGATGAGGATACGAGATAGGATGTCTCGTGGGGATGTCCCACAGTTTTCCATAGGAGCAGATGGAGTGATAAGACTCTGTGACCGCGTCTGTGTACCCGTTGATGTGGAGCTGAGATAGAGGATTTTGTAGGAGGCTTACTCTACACCTTACTTAGGGCACCCAGGTGCGAGTAAGATGTATCAAGATGCGAGGCGTTCATGTTGGAGGGAGAGCTAAAGCCCAACGTGGCCAGATTTGTGGCATAGTGTGCGACCTATCAACAGGCCAAGATAGAGAATTGCAAACAAGGAGGAGAGCTTCATCCACTGCCAGTACCACAGTGGAAGTGGTAGAACATCTCCACGGATTTTGTGACAAGGTTGAGACCGAGCAGGAGCTTTGATGCTATTTGGGATGTGGTTGACAAATTGACGAAGACTGCACATTTCATCCCTATTTGGGAAACGTGGCCACTGAGCAGATCAGCTAAGGAGTTCACTAGGAAGATAGTAAGACTCCATGGTGTACCGAGGACGATCATCTCAGATCTAGATGGACAATTTACCTCGAGCTTCTAGCAGCAGATTCAGACTGCTTTGGGGACAAGTCTACATTTCACGATTGTGTTTCATCCTCAAACAGATGGTCAGTCTGCGAGGACCATTCAGACGTTGGAGGATATGCTTGTTCGTCCTAAAACATGCGTGCAATCAAGTATTAAATTTATAAAACTAGAATAAAAGCAAGCGAACCCGCAGTGTACGGATCGGCATAGATTAGCAAGTATTCCAGATTATCGATCATAGGGATTTGGTGAAACAAAATCCAATTTCAGATTATCGAGCAAATAAGATTAAAAGCTTTGCAAATATTGGGAAAACAACAACCCTAAAGATCCAGGTATCAAAGTGTGGCAATCGATTCAAGATATACTAAAGAACTAAGGACAAAGTCAAGAGTTGCAAAGGTATGCTAAAGTAAAGTAATGTACGGTGAAGTTCCAAGACTTTATATAACTTATCTAAAGACACTCTCTATAAAGGTTGTTGAGGCTGCAGTATAGAAAGGATCTATGGACAAGAATTAATCTCAAATACCCAAGCTTGTAATCCAAGGATCAAGATAAACTCAAACGGTTAAGGTTGTGACACTCGAAACCGAAATAAAGGATGTTGAGTCTCACTACTACCTAGCACTAGTACAAATACCCCCTCCCCAGACCACGGTTATTTTGTACATGGGAACCCGGTTAAGGAGGCGTGGTTAACGGAAGCGAGGTCCGGGCGTTCGCAGCACGGAAAATGTCACCGGGTTAATTTTTTCGGACCCCGGTTTTTTATTAACCGGGGTAATTTTCGGACCCCAATTATTAGAAAAAAACCGGGGTCCGAAATTGCCCCGGTTTTTAAAAAACAACCGGGGTCCCACTTAAAAAACTTTTTAAAAAAAAACACCACAGTTCTTAAAGAACCGTGGCTGCAAGGTTTCAATACAAAGTAAAACCCACGGTTTTACTCAAAGCATGCTCCGACATACATGACAGCTTGATACATGGCTCCGATAATTATGTTCAAATCATGTGAGTTATTGTTGAAGCATGGTAGCTCAAATGTAAGTACAAAACCAAGATTCTGGAAAGTAAATGTTAATAAACTAAATAAGATAAAAGAGCTAACATTTTGATTCCCACTTTGCAGAAGATTATACCAACAATTAGGCTGCTTGCTAAGGTGAAGAAGAACTGAACAAGATTATAATCAGGACTTCTCCAGTAGGCCCACCATTGCTTCCAAATGCAGGCCTTGATCTAACCCCATGTGGATTGAGCGAATTGAGTGGTGAAGTAGAGGTCTTTTGCTCCTGATGGCGGTACGCTTAGCTCCCCCACCAGTTCCTTGCTTTATCTATTTACGCAAGTTGTCAAAAAACAATCAGTTTCAAAAATAATGGATAGTCATACCTAGAGTTTTACTTGTGTCTTTTTAGTAAAGGGTCTTTGACTAAATGGTGTAAGGATGAGGAATTATAGTGCTCGGCAAAGTCAAGGCTAAGACGAATTTCAGTTGCAACATTTCCGACCAGTGTATCATCCCACTTTCTCTCTAGCACTAAACTTTACTAGGTCAACTAGTGCAAAATTAGGATTGTCTTAACTTGTCATTTGTCTTTTATTTTCAAATGGAGGACATCAACCTTGCCCAAACTGTTTTATAGAATATTAGAAACAAAAAACAGTTAACAGTACTCAGAGGATCTGCAACTACAAGCACATTAAAGCGATTTGGCAATAAAAATCATTCTAAAATAAGAATTTACCCTGTGAAGATCAGTGTGGGTAAGTGCAACATAATCATTGCAAGCTATGCAATTTCCAAGAGCAGTTAGTTTTTCCTCAATGCGCTTCACAACTACTTCATCTGGTAGATTGTTCCTTAAATGCTGAAGTTCTTTAAGAACATAAGAACATAGAAGGTAAATATCAATCAAGGGAATATAATCAAGACACATTGATTTGCAGGTATCGTAGTACTTTTCACAGACAAAGAGAACAACATTTAACATATTATATGGTTATACCCTTGAGGTTCTAACCAATTCTAAAAAAGAGTATTCCCAATCACATAATTAACATCAAGTATGACTTTTACTAACCTTGGAAATTTCAATGGCCTCATTCAAGCCAACGGGCGAGCTATCTAAAATCTCTCCAAGATTCAATTCTCCGAAATTGCCCCGGTTATTAAAAAATAACCGGGGTCCCACTTAAAAAACTTTTTAAAAAAAAACACCACAGTTCTTAAAGAACCGTGGCTGCAAGGTTTCAATACAAAGTAAAACCCACGGTTTTACTCAAAGCATGCTCCGACATACATGACAGCTTGATACATGGCTCCGATAATTATGTTCAAATCATGTGAGTTATTGTTGAAGCATGGTAGCTCAAATGTAAGTACAAAACCAAGATTCTGGAAAGTAAATGTTAATAAACTAAATAAGATAAAAGAGCTAACATTTTGATTCCCACTTTGCAGAAGATTATACCAACAATTAGGCTGCTTGCTAAGGTGAAGAAGAACTGAACAAGATTATAATCAGGACTTCTCCAGTAGGCCCACCATTGCTTCCAAATGCAGGCCTTGATCTAACCCCATGTGGATTGAGCGAATTGAGTGGTGAAGTAGAGGTCTTTTGCTCCTGATGGCGGTACGCTTAGCTCCCCCACCAGTTCCTTGCTTTATCTATTTACGCAAGTTGTCAAAAAACAATCAGTTTCAAAAATAATGGATAGTCATACCTAGAGTTTTACTTGTGTCTTTTTAGTAAAGGGTCTTTGACTAAATGGTGTAAGGATGAGGAATTATAGTGCTCGGCAAAGTCAAGGCTAAGACGAATTTCAGTTGCAACATTTCCGACCAGTGTATCATCCCACTTTCTCTCTAGCACTAAACTTTACTAGGTCAACTAGTGCAAAATTAGGATTGTCTTAACTTGTCATTTGTCTTTTATTTTCAAATGGAGGACATCAACCTTGCCCAAACTGTTTTATAGAATATTAGAAACAAAAAACAGTTAACAGTACTCAGAGGATCTGCAACTACAAGCACATTAAAGCGATTTGGCAATAAAAATCATTCTAAAATAAGAATTTACCCTGTGAAGATCAGTGTGGGTAAGTGCAACATAATCATTGCAAGCTATGCAATTTCCAAGAGCAGTTAGTTTTTCCTCAATGCGCTTCACAACTACTTCATCTGGTAGATTGTTCCTTAAATGCTGAAGTTCTTTAAGAACATAAGAACACAGAAGGTAAATATCAATCAAGGGAATATAATCAAGACACATTGATTTGCAGGTATCGTAGTACTTTTCACAGACAAAGAGAACAACATTTAACATATTATATGGTTATACCCTTGAGGTTCTAACCAATTCTAAAAAAGAGTATTCCCAATCACATAATTAACATCAAGTATGACTTTTACTAACCTTGGAAATTTCAATGGCCTCATTCAAGCCAACGGGCGAGCTATCTAAAATCTCTCCAAGATTCAATTCTCCTAACTATGATGATAAAGAGAAATATATCAGCAAAAAGTTAAGAATACATAGAGAAGATTAGTTTAGTGAAAGAAACTGAAAAATCTAATTACACAATATGGTGATCATGTTCTCAATCCACTGAAATAACTATAACAACCAACATTTTTGGGAGACAAATCACTACCATTTCAGATCCACTTAAACTTGTAGAGAGAAAACTCATATATATCATTAGTTAACTAAAGGAAATAGAAGCAATTGTAAAGTTGAAGCTTTGAACTGACATGCTCACTGTTTGGAAATTTCACAGCAAAACTCACTTTTCAAAATAACCATTAATCTCCGTAATCACTATGGAACAATTTTAAGTCTCAAAACACGAGAATATATCCAACATATACAAGTAAACAATTTATAAAAATGATTGGGTGTTCACTTGATATTATAAACTATGTTGCCTTAATACCAATCCACGCAGTCATACGGTCAAATTCTAATCTTGGTCTTGCACAGTCAGAGCTTGATTGAACTGTGGCATCACTTCAGTTGAAAGAAGCCCAATGTACTTCTTTAATAAAGGCTGCAAAGGTTCCAAATCAACAGCACACCTAGGCAACAAAGTCATTGTTAAACTACGTATTGACATCAAATTGATCCAAAAAATACTGCAGGAATTATTGGTGGGGACTGGGAATATTATGTAGCACATAACATAATGAAAATATTATACTTGACATTGATATGTTGGTTGACACTTGACATTTTTTTAGGACACATGACAGAAACACTCAGAATTCTAAATAACAACCTGAAAATTAATAAATAAATAAAGTAATCATAGAAAAACAGCCGACTATGGATCCATTGTAAAAAAAAATTAGCACCCAAAACCTTTACACTGACTTAATACTTTTGAAAGGTTCTTAGAAAGTGAAAGAATTTATGTATAATGAACCAAGTTGGGAGGTTTGGGATAATTTTCTCTTATATGGTTGTCTATGAAACTATAATAATCGGCAGAGTGTAGGTGATGTTGTGTGTGTTTCTGTAGGAACGGATAATAGCAAAAGAATCGAGTCAATCAGCAAAGCCAATCAGCAAAGGATAGAAACTTTATCAATCAGCAGCCGTAATCAAGACGCCATACCAAGGGGGAAGAACTCCATGGCTCAAGATCTGATAACAAGCTACCATATTTGCTAACTAAAAAAAAGTTCATGTATACTTTAGCCATCACATTTAATTACTCACAGAAATCAATCACATGGAAACATATCAATTAAACATAGAATATGCACCTGTGAAGAGTTTAATAGCTGTTGGAACACTTCTCCTTCGAGTTACCCAAAACACATCAGCCTTCTTTGTCATATTATACAACCGTGGATTATGATGACCGGCTTTGCCCTTTGGAACCTACAAAATTACATCAACAACATAATCACGCTCTGCATGGATGGCTGACATCCCAGCTTCAGTACAAATGTTATGTAAGTCAACTCCGTTGAAGCCCTAAACCAATGCATAAGATGTTACAAGTCTTTTTTATATCTAGCTTCAGTACATATTATACAACCATGGACATAAAAGCACTGAAAATTACTTAGGAAGTCCCTTTTCTCGCCATGAACCTTTATGAATAATAATTGTCCCTTACTACTTTCACGATCTTATATAAAAGTCACACAGTGATTGAGACCAAGTTTCAAGTCACTAAGCCGTCCTGTAGAGAAGTTTCAGCTTGTTTCATACAACACAATCTCATTAAACAACAACTCGATCTCACCAAACAACAACTCATTCTGGAATTAGTTGACACCTAAAATGTGTTAGTTCTTCTCAATTACACGTTTTAGTTTAAGATTTGATTACGTTCTTGGCTCAGATCCTACTAATGACTTTCTCGAGACGAGTCTTGAGATCCTTTAGATTTTTCATGCTGAGGTTACTCAGCCCTTCACCCATCATGTGTCTGCTCAACGGAGTAATTATAAGATGTTTGGTTCCTATCAAGTAGCATACATTTGAAAACGTAATATCACGAAAATCTTACAAACCAAACTAGTAAAAAAATCATTTCCTGGTCTTATAATAAATTGAAGCAGACATTCGAAACTCATTATCAAGTGACGATCACAAACCATAATTGTTGATAAGACTGCCTCATGTCATCATGGACACCATATTGTAGAAATTGTCCATTCATGAAAGTTATTAAGTGAGGGAAAATGAATTTCATGTGATAGTAGAAAAAGAAGTTGAGAGGCATTGACCATAACAACAACTTGAAAGTGAGTACAACAAATGATAATAAGCAGAAGTTGAACAAAGAGAAGTAAATTCAGACCAAGAAAATAAGAACGAAGGCTCTGGGCTCCCAAGAAATCAATTCAAACAAATTGATCACGTCTATCCCCACTCACAACATCTCTACAATAGAAAGATGGAGATTTCAGAAAAACAGAGGCAAGAAAAGATTCAAAACTAGCATACCAAATTGGTGAATCTACCTGCGGACAGAAGTGCGAATAATGGAGCTGAGATCGTTGGTAGAATGCGATTGGGGGAAGAGTTGTTGCTTGGGAGAGAGATAATACCGAGTCCAAGCAGGATGACAACGATGAAGGAAATCATAATTAGCAGTCGCCAGTCATTTGTTGGAGAGTCGGGGTCGAGGTGGAGAATCACCCACCGCAGTCGCCACTCACCTCCCCCAGCCGCCGGATGGTTGAGATCGATATGTTAGGGCTAAAGTAACTTGAATCAAGGTGGAGAATCGCCACCAGTCGCCAGATGGTTGAACACGAAGGACTGAAGGAGGAGGGGATTGATAGGTTAGGACAAACATAACTGCAAAGAGGCGCTGGTGCATTATTTCCTAATTAGACTCAAAACGACACCATTTAATTAGTTTTTTTTACCACAATTATTAAAAAACCGGGTCCGGCATCGTTTTTTACCACGGATTTTAAAAAAACGGGGTCCGAAGTTTTAATACCCCTGTTGAATCATATAACCGGGGTCCAAAATTATTAAAAATAAAATAAAAAATCAATCGACGTCGGTTATACATATAACCGTGGTCTGAAAATATATTTGATCACGGTTCTTTCAAACCGTTCCAACATAAGCGAGGTCTAGGGGGTTTTGTACTAGTGTAGAAAAGGCAAGCCAAGACTAGGTTAAAGCTAATCTTTAACTTTGGATTAAAGTAAGAACAAGGTTCGTAAACTGAGGTAAATCACGGATAGATCTTGAGAACCACGGCCGTGGAAACCTAAGAACAGGCCGTGATTTAGGTTCGTCGACGAGATCTCTCTAACTCTCAGGGTCCAATCAAATTACGATCGATCTATCATTATCTAAGCCACAACTATCAACCCTTCACCTTAGAATTGATAAAGATTTTTAGCCAATAACCATTGTCATGATATCAATATTCAATTTAAGAAGAATGGAAGATAAAACCCTCGAATACACAATAAAACTTCAAAACCAATCTCAAATCCGAAAACACAAGAAGTAATGTTTAATGGATTCAGAATATATAACACAAAACCTCACAATGATTTAAGGCAAGTACGAAGAACGGGATGTCAATCCGTCTTCAATATCAAAACCTAAGAAAGAGGCTAAAGCTTCGTCGATCTTCAATCGACCCTAGGTAAGAATGCTCCAAGCAAGGTAAGCGGCCGTCAGCGTCCGTCAGCGTCTCCCCGGGATCAAACGCGAGTACTCCGAGATTAATCGAGGATCCCCAAAACTCTCTTTTCCGACCTTTTTATAAGACGGGAAAGAATAACCGTCCCAGCCTATTACGTGAATAACGTGGCAAATAAAGACACGTCAAAAGATCGCCTAAATCACGGTCTCAAGGGTTTCCACGACCATGGTTTAGGGCATGGAAAGGGGTTACGGTCTCTTGTGACTTCCAAGACCGTACTTTAGGCTGTGTAACTTACTGGAATGCTTCACGCTCATGATGCCAAGATCCACCGCTGTGGTTTAGAGCGTGGACTCTTCTACGGCCGTAATTCAGGGCGTGGAAGTGTAAAACTCTTGTGGTTTCCTTTGTGTCGTGACATTCTTCATCCTATCTCCTTCCTTAGCTTCCTTGATGTGTTCCTAATCCTCGAGTATGGTCGATTACTCTCTTTTCTCTCTCAATAGCTCCCATTTAGCTCCTTTTCACCTACAATCAACAAAAAGCTAGTGTAGACATCCATATCGACAAAATAGATGATCAAGCTAACCTTTGCTTCTAAACTTCATCCAAGTACACAATAATGAGGAAAAAACAACCAAAATAAGTGCTTAGAATATCTCAATATTTCATGCTAACAAAATACCCCATACTTGTCACTTGCTTGTCCCCAAGCAAGGTTTTCAAAAGCCTAGAATACGAGTTAGAATGAAATATGCATGCAATCTCAAAACAAAAACATCCTTTAGGTAAATGTGGTTCTAATGAATAGATCATCCTCAAACCTTGCTTCATTCATCCTTGAAACGCTCATATACATAAACCGAAGAATTTAAAGCAAAGAAACATCATGAATCGCTTAAACTTTAAGACAAACATCATAACCTTCAAGTATTGTCAAAATCAAGCATAAGAAACTTCAATTTAGATCACCAAGTCAAATAACATTCTTTTGATCTTAAGGACTTTCAAGTAAGGTCTAGAATCACTACTACAAAATTGGGTTTATAATCCATAACATATAATCCGGACGTGTAATATATGGATTATAAAATAAGAAATAGGATGAGTAAATAATTATAATCCGGATTTAATTATGATTCGGAATATAAACTTAACTAAGTTATGTGATAAGCAGTACAAGTACACCATAATATAAACGCCCGGATTATTTGATAATCCAAATAATCCGGTTTCCTGAAAACCGGATTATTTGATCTATATGTCTAGTGAAAATTGAAATACGCCCGGATTAATAAGCTCTCTAGATATCAAAAAAAAAAACTCTCCCGCTTGCTTTTCCCTGCGCGCCGTAGCCCCTTTTTTCATCTATCTTTGTCGAAATTTAGGGTTCTTTCGATCGCTTCGTTGGGGCTTAGAAAGACTTCGATCAATTGCTCCTTGAAGAATCTTAATCTAAGGTAAGTTTATCTCCATCTTTTCACTTCATGTGCTAATAGATCCTTTCGAGTCTAACAACTGTCCACACACATCTTTGTTTGAGGTTTAGGTTTCAATTTTTTTATTGAAACTGTGGACACTGAAGAGGGTGGCGGATTCGTGCTTGAATTGGTCATTGAAGTTTCATAAATCAGAGGTAAAGTCTTCATATGCTCTGAATTAGTCATTGAAGTTTCATTTTTCTTAGAAGATTTTATTTTTGAAAATTAACCACAAACATTATTCTCCTTACTTGAGTTGATCCTAAAAAGTATCAAGAACAGGTTGTTCATAGGCAGCATTTTTGTACAATGAGATCTTGTTGCAGTTTCCTTTGAACAATTTGCTTTAAATAACCTTCTGATGTTTCTTCTTGTGTGTTTGTGAAGGTATATGTAATCTCCAAATCTGTGTTTCTGTTATCTGATAGCAAGTTCCTCATTCGGCTTTGTTATTTTCTTAGTTATCTTGTATTTGGTAGTTTGGATCAACCAGGAGCAAAGCAATCTAACAAAGTATTTCAAACCTATTTGGCTCTATCAAGGCGCTTCTCCTGATCTCCTAAAGTGCTTCTATTATCTGATAGCAAGTTCCTCATTCTGCTTTGGTATTTTCTTAGTTATCTTGTGGTAGTTTGGGTTAACTAGGAGCAAAATAAACCGAAAAAGTGTTTCAACTTTGGCTCTATTAAGGTGCTTCTCCTACTCTCAGTGCTTTGTGTCTTAAAATGGAGTTCCACGAATGCACTTGCAATGCTAAATATTATACTTTGATTTTGCATATATTCTTTCTTAATTAAGGAACAAGTTCAGTGGTTAAAAGAAGATAAACTACAGGAATGATGTGAAAAGAGTTCTCGAATAAGTACCACAAGTGGCGTGTTTTCATCTGTCGAAAAAAGAATACAGTGAAGCTCTCACCTAGAAACTCCCAAGAGGCAGAACTTCTAATTTCCATTTCCCTAAACTTGGACACACAAAAAGACATATCCTTGAGTCAAACTATGATATTTCCTGTGTCCGTATCATTCCCATTTCCACATCCATTTCCATGTCAGCTACTCAGCTCAGAAGTTGTATGTGTTTGTTATCCACTTCCTCTTTTTTTGGTGAGATTGGCCAATTTATGAGGGGCTATTTAAGTGCCAACTGATGTCTATTTGATGGGATATGTCCAGCAGATTTTTTAATCTCATTGGTTATTTGTTCGTGGCATTTCTGCCAAATATCCTACTATTTATGTATACTTGCCAATTTTCCACATTTGAAGGAATATAATGTAAGACCATGCAATCTTTCATCGTTAGACTCTGATCTATCATCATTATCTTTAGCATATATGTAGTCCACTAACATTTGGAAGAAGATTGATATCCGCCAACCACAAAATTGTATCCTCGTACTAAGCAAATTTATTAGATTCACTGTTTACATTTTAAGTGATTGAATTTCCCTCTTTGTTTTTGTGTTTTGACAGTACTTGGCTTAGTATGCAATGATTTCATGAACAAGCAGATTGGTTTGTACTTTTTTCCATTCAAATTTCCCTTTTTTCTCCACACACATCAGAAGGCTAACTACTGAGTTGATCTTTGTAAATATTGTGTTGGATTTTCTAAACATATTACTCTTTTTTTTGAAAGCTGGTTAGTCAATATTATGCTCCTTGTATTTAAAGTTAAGGTTAACTACTAAGTTGGGTTTTAAACATTGTCTAAACTTGTTTGAAGGATATTGCTAATATCTTTCACTTTGATGCCGGATTTTCTTGCTTTCCTTGTTAACATGGAATTAGGTTGTTCTGTGTTTTTTAAGTAAGGTTAACTCTTATTTTAGAGAGTTTTATCTGGAAATATTATTGTACAATTATAGTTTTAAATATTTTGGACCAATCATGTGTGATTTACGTGACATTTATTGTGTTTAGAGTACCAACTACGATCTATATTAAGATTTGATTTTAGATAATGTCTAAATTTTCAAGGGTGACTTTTAGATGATATTAGTAAAGAATATTCGATTTAGCAGCATCTAGCTATTTATGTATACTTGCCAATTTTCCACATTTGAAGGAATATAATGTAAGACCATGCAATCTTTCATCGTTAGACTCTGATCTGTTATCATTATTTTTAGCATATATGTAGTCCACTAACAAATTTTGGAAGTAGAATGATAGCCGCTGTTGTGTTAAACTTCTATTTAGTTGTTGTAATTCCTATGCTGCTATAAAAATTTAATTTAGCAGCATCTAGCTCTTCAATTTGCACCCAAATGATTGTGTTAAACTTCTCTGATTTTCATTTCTTTGTAAACTTCTCTGATTTTCATCTCTTTTCATTCTTGCAATGTTTGCTTTAGGGTTATTTTCTATCTTCTGGTACTTGACCATTGGTATACAAGCAACTGGAAAGTTGCAACTTGATCCAAGAGGTAATTTTCTGTCTTCTGGTACTCCATGTGTCCCTGTATTACAGGTTTTAATATGTTCTTGTGTTTTTAAGCTTTATTTTCGAGACTGCTGGATATATATATTTAGTGTAGTTATGGCAGTCTACTAATTTCTAATAGTACATTGAGTTGAACCAGGATTGGAACAAAATTTGTTAGAATAGTTCAGTCTCTGTCCTCTGTATAGGAACTGAGTCAATTTCGAATACTGATGTATGCTCAGTTGAACCAGGATTGGAACATATCCTTGAGTCAAAAAAAAGTGACACTGTCCCAAAAATAGTATGTTCTCCAATCTTTTTAAAACAACATTCTTATTTTTCATCGTGCTATATCAATTTAACTTCTAATATAATTATATTATTTTACAGTGGTATGGTAGAAAGAGTACTTACTCCGATGGCGAGGTTGATCAAATCCGAAAAGAGTGGTTAGAATATTTGTTTCAACTCGTCTTTTAGGTATGTGAAAGTGATGTAATTTAGATAATGTTTGTTGTTACTTACTAATAAACAAATATTATAGTGGTATAGTGTTGCATGACATCTCAAGTAACATCACATTTCTTATGTTTTGTCTCAACAAGAATTTTGACAAGTATTTATGCTTAATTTTCTTCACATACAGTGCTTATGACATCTATATTTTTAAGTTTGTTCTTTTATAGTTTGTCTCTATGTGACGTGTTATATACCATTGTTTATTGCAGTGCTCAAAATTTTCTGCAAAGTGGTCTTTTGCGATGGCAAAATTTTGCTTACGAGGTCCTTTAGAAGAATCAGAGTACCTTGAACGACTCATATTAGTAATTGTCTTTTGAATCTTGTAACTCATAGACTAAGTTTTTCTAGTTACGTTTGGAGTATGATTTGAAGTTTAGCAATGGCTGTAAACATGTTTTCATGGCACGTTTTAGTTTATGATAATTAATGAGCAGGATTATTATGTTTTGGTATAATTCAAATGTCTGAAAAATCAATTACTGGATTTAAATCAAATGTTACAGGTGGTATATTCGAAAAATAGAATGAAATATATAAAAAAAAAATAGACAGAAAATAATCCGGATATATGTTGGCGGTGTATAAAGTCAAAATTATAATAATCCGGTTGTAAGTATCCGGTGTATATTAACCTCACCCAATAATCCGGATGTTTTACACAACTATATAATCCGGATGTTCCTCGGGATTATAAAAAACGAATATTCTGGTGTTTTACCCAACTATATAATCCGGATGTTCCTCCGGATTATTTGACATTTTATAATCCGGATATTTGATCACTTATATAATCCGGATGTTCTAGATCCGGATTATATGTAGTCAAATATCCAGATTATAAAATGTCAAATAATCCGAACAAACAAACAATCCAAAAAAGGGGCAAAATGAACCTAGCAAATACACCGGTGCTTGGCAAAAACACGCCCGGATTATAAAACCTGTGGGCAAATACACCCCTAACCTTTAATCCGGTGCAGGTCCGGATTATAAACCCTCAACTAACCGGATTATAAAGTCATTTTTGTAGTAGTGAATGCGGAAGGGAGAGAAACTTATAAGGGATGTGGTGCATGAATCCGGAAAAATGAATAACCCAACTCTTTTTCTTTTTGCTTTGAATTGCAACACCATCAACTTTGAGCTTTGCTCTCTTCTTTTTCACATTATTTTTCGACTTTACTTTTTGAAAGATGGACAGAGGTGCACAAGAACCGAAGCCTAGGAGATCGGCGTTTCTCAAATTTTGAGATGCCTCAAACCCTTGATGCACATACCATAATTCGTTAGGAATAACGCTCAATCCGACTTTGGCAAGACACAAACACCCGGCTATGTGAATGGTGCCGAGCTACTCCTCATCATGATTGACTTCCCCAAACCTATTAATTCTATTCTTTGAATGCAAAAAAATTTGCTTTTATGGCCCTCCCACATCAAACATGCCAAAACACAACTCCTTCAAATTCCCGGATAGGTAAGGGAGGCAATTACTTTTATTATGGGGCTAAGTGATCAAATAAAGAAGATAGAAAATCGAATTGCCTTAATCATTCCATAAAGAAGTATAAGAACTCATCATGTGATTTCAATTTCAATTTCTCATTATGATTTAGATAGAACTTTCACATTATGAAATTTGCAAGAAAGGATAAATAACACATTCAATTCCTTTTCAATTCATTATTCCGTTTAAGCATACAATTGTCATAAAAACTCATTCCGCAAGTAAGAGTTATCATAGAAGTTATCTCCAATCTTAGAAGCACAAGAACTCTTTCAAAATTTTCCAAAATTTTCAAATTTTTATGGGTTTTTCAAACTTTTTCATGCAAAGCAATAATGAGACGTGTGACTATGAAAATGAAACATGCCAAGTGTTATGGATGGAAGTAAGCAAATGTAGTAGAGTTATTACAACACATAGTCACACCCCACCCCATACTTACAACATACATTGTCCTCAATGTTCGTAAAAGAAATAAAGATAAGAAGAAACGAAAAATGAACTCACTAGAACGGTGGTGGGGCGGCTGAAACTGTCAATTGTCGTGGCTCATCACTGTGGAGCTGGCGGTGGTGGAAATTGGTGGAAGTCATGGCTATAGTACCGCCCAAACTGCTAGCGGTAGATATCACTTAACATCTCGTCATGCTCCCGGCTCCTAGTCACTTGCGCCTCTCTATGGATCTCCAAGTCACCAACTCGCGTGGAAAGGTCGGTAGCCCACTCCGGTAGCTCCTCATACCAAGCCGGTGGTTGGCCGTATCATGCAGGTGCGTCCTATGGAGTCGGTGTTGCTGGTGCTGTTGGTGCCTGACTATACCAAGATGATGGAGCTCCCATCCACTCCGGCTGTACTTCGTACCAAGAGGGCGGAGCGTCCATCCATGTTGGCCTCTCACTCACGCTAGCACGGCAAGAGGAAGAGACTCCTGAAGGTCCAACGGGTCGTGGTGAACGCCTAGGAGGGTCAGGGAAGTGTGCCGGCTGATCCGAGAAGGTGTCAAAGTCCTACTCATCACCTCCACCCTCAAAACCATCATCTCCTCCTACCTCCTCCTCAACATATGCAGCCGGAACCTCATCGGGGACATAGGGAGGTGCCACTAGCCTATTCGCATGCATAGCAGCGAAGGTATGCTTCCAATTATGGCATCCAGCCATAATAGAATACTCAGGGAGCCACGGGATTCCTCTACCTCCTCTCTCCTCCCAAGGCATACCGGCGGTAGGTGGACCGCGATGCCTAGGGAAGATGATACCCCTCGTCATCAAGCTATTGAGACCCAAAGGTCTCGCTGCAATCCTAGTATAGGGGGAAAAATCTATCCCCAGCCGTCTAGCAATGTGGGTAACCATACCTCGATATCCAATGTTACCGGCTCTCTTGTTCTTGAGCTTACTCATGGTGGAAGCTAAGAGGGTAGCACAGTCAGCAAGTCTACCGTGAAGCATGGAGTAAAGAAGGAACAACTCATCAGTCTTAATCTTCTGAGGGGTCTCGGTCCTAGGGAAAAGGCACTCAGAAAGGACTCTATGGGCTATCTTCAAGGCTAAGTGGTAGATGAGCTTAGCCTTGGTGTCAGCTGGCGGCCAGTGGTCCTCGCTGGCATAGATCATGGCTATGTCCTCCCAGAAGTCCTTAGCGTATACACCGCTAGGGAACCGACCATTGAAGGTCTCTTGGAACCCAAAGAAGGCTCCAAACTGCAATATTGAGAACTCATAGTTCTCCTCCATCAGCCTAAAAGAAACTGTCCTATCCATGGCACTGTGCTAAAAAGAAATTACAAACTCTCTAGTAATCTCCTCATATGTATCTTCCCTAATAGCGGAGAAGACGATCAAACCGGCTCTATCTAGAAGCCACGTGAAGTCATTCACTACATTTAGCGGCTCTTGCTCCTCAAGCACTAAGTAGCGCGGTCCTATGACCGCTCTCTTCCCGATCCTTTCCAAGGCATCGAGGTAATCTTCATGGATGGTTGGAATTCTAGGAGGTGGGGTGATGGTGGTTCACTAGGGGGTACTTGGGAGGAAGAGGAAGTGTCCCCTTTCCTCTTCTTGTTCCTATTGGACTTCCTTCTAAACAAATCCATCTCATAAGGAAAATCACGGTTTGTTCTACTAATTCCACGGCCGTGGTTCGTCCAAAGACCGTGGTTCGGCTCTGTTTTGCTCAAATCTCAATCAATTCACACCAAATTCAGCAGGCACACTCCTAGACTAATTCCAATCCAATTCCAATTAGTTATCCTAAGAAATATTGCAAGAATTTAGCCGAATCGACAAAGTAGAGAAAAGAGAAGAAAACCTAGGTTTTTGGATTCTCAAAATCCAAATTCTGTCTTCTGGGATGATTGTTCACTCTGATTGTTGGTTTGATCTTGTAGAGCGTCGAAAATGCTTCACTTTAGGACCAAGAATCGTTCAAAACGAGTTCCGAACGAAGATTTGAGAGATTGTGAGAGGTTTCGGCTGCCGGTCGTGGAATAAGGGCGTGGAAGTGGGTTTATGTGTTGTTTTTGTGAAGAAGGTGGGTTATATAGTGACCGTAAATTTTTTGGAAAATCACGGTCACTCGGGATATTCCACGGCCGTGGTTTTGTACGGAATCGTGGTTTTTATGATTTTTCTCAGATTTTTGCAAATTACAGTCACTGTAGCTTCCACGACCGTGATTTAGGGCATGGAACTCTCTGTAATGTGCCAAAATCCAAGTTTCTTCAATTCCTTCTAACTTTTTCCTTTCCATTGCCTATCCCATTATTCCTAGATCCAAAAACACGACATACCGGGAGGTATCGAGGGAAAAACAAAGCAAAAACGACTAAACTAATCTATTCTAAGAGTGAAAAACAAAAGCATAAGTGCATTACCTTGGGTTGCCTCCCAAGAAGCGCTTGTTTTAGGTCCGTAGCTAGACCATACTTGCATCTATTCGAGTGTGGTAGGTGCAAACTCCTCAGCTTGGAGGTCCGGTGTATACTTCTTGAGTCGTTGACCGTTCACCTTAAAACTTCCGCTCTTTTCACCCCATACTTCAACTGCACCATGGGGAAAAACATGTTTGATTAGATAGGGTCCAGTCCAACGAGATTTATGCTTACCTGGAAAGAGCCGAAGTCTCGAATTGAAGAGGAGAACCTTATCTCCTTCTTTGAGGTCCTTTGGAATGATATGCTTATCATGCCAACGCTTCGCTCTCTCCTTATAGATCTTGGCGTTCTCATAAGTGTTTAAGCAAAGTTCTTCAAGCTCATTAAGGTCCAAAAGGCACTTCTCGCCCGCTTCCTTCATGCTGAAGTTCAACCACTTAATCGACCAAAACGCTTTATGTTCTAGCTCCACCGGTAAATGACAAGACTTCCCATACACAAGGTTGTATGGTGTTGTTCCTATGGGAGTCTTGTATGCAGTCCTATACGTCCATAATGCATCATCTAGTTTCAAAGACCAATCCTTCCTTGTCTTCGAAACTGTTTTCTCTAGGATTCCTTTAATCTCCCGATTCGAAATCTCCACTTGTCCACTCGTTTGTGGATGATAAGGGGTGGCGATCTTGTGAGTCACCCCATACTTAGCTAGTAGAGCTTTGAATCGTCGAGAAATGAAGTGAGAGCCTCCATCACTAATGATAGTCCGTGGTGTCCCAAACCTTGGGAAGATAGTTCTATTAAAGAACTTAACTACAACCATGGCATCATTAGTTGGAGAGGCAATTGCTTCAACCCATCTCGAAACATAATCTACAGCTAGAAGTATGTATTGGTTTCCACAAGATGATGGGAAGGGTCCCATGAAGTCTACTCCCCAAACGTCAAAGATCTCTACCTCTTGAATGTTGTTAAGAGGCATTTCGTTTCTCCTAGATATGTTCCCTATTCTTTGACAAGCATCGCAGCAAGAAACAAAGGTTTGCACATCTTTAAATAAAGTAGGCCAAAAAAATCCAGATTGCAATACCTTAGCGCTAGTCTTGTTTGAGCTAGCGTGTACTCCACAAGGTAGTGAATGACAATGACGGATGATGCTTTGCATCTCGTCTTCCGGCATACATCTTCGAATGATGCCGTCAGGACCTCTCTTGAAGAGTAGAGGTTCATTCCAAAAGTATTCCCGGACATCCTTAAAGAACTTCTTCCTTTGTGCATAGGATAGTCCGGGTGGTATTTCCTGGCAAACCAAATAATTAACAAAATCAGCAAACCATGGTTCGTTACCTTTAGTTATCTTGTCGATGCACTCCTCTATGATGTGTAAATGCTCGTCCGGAAAGGAGTCATCTATAGGTAGATTGTCGTCTTCTAGATGTGGTAGACGACTCAAGTGATCCGCAACATAATTTTCCGAACCCTTCTTGTCACGGATCTGTAGATTGAATTCTTGTAGGAGAAGAATCTATCTAATCAGCCTTGGTTTCGCATCCTTCTTTGCAAGTAGATATTGTATCGCAGTATGATCCGTGTATACAATCACCTTAGCACCTACAAGATAAGAACGAAACTTTTTAAAGGCATAAACAATAGCTAGAAATTTTTTTTCAGTAGTGGCGTAGTTAAGTTGCGCTTCATCTAGCGTCTTGCACAGCTCCTATAGCTACGTCACTTGCATCACACATAACCTCGAATGGAAGATTCCAGTCCGAAGGTTGGATGATCGGGGCTGAGATTAGAGCTTCCCAAATCTTATGAAACGCATCTAAACAATCATGTGAGAAATCAAAAACTGCATCCTTCATCAATAGATTAGTAAGTGGTTTTGATATCTTAGAGAAATCTTTTCTGAAACGTCTATAAAATCCAGCATGTCTTAGAAAGCTTCTTATCCCCTTCACCGAAGATGGAGGAGGGAGCTTTTCTATGGTTTCTATCTTAGCCTTATCTACCTCAATCCCTCTACTAGAGATCAAGTGTCCGAGTACAATGCCTTCCATCACCATAAATTGACACTTCTCCCAATTAAGAACTAGGTTAGTGTCTTAACACCTTTGTAGCACAAGAGAAAGGTTAGAGAGACAATTATCGAAGGAGGAACCATAAACAGAAAACTCATCCATGAAAACCTCCATGATCTCCTCTATGTATTCCGAGAAGATAGCCATCATGAACCTTTGGAAGGTGGTTGGGGCGTTGCAAAGCCCGAACGGCATTCTCCTATAAGTGAGCGTACCCCATGGGCACGTGAATGTGGTCTTCTCTATATCATCCGGATGAATCGGAATCTGAAAGAAGCCACTATAACCGTCAAGATAGCAAAAGTGAGAGTGTTGTGCTAACCTTTCAAGCATTTGATCAATGAAAGGCAATCGGAAGTGATCCTTTCTAGTTGCATTGTTTAGCTTCCGGCAATCAATGCACATCCTGCATCCAGTCATGGTCCTTGTAGGAATGAGTTCATTGTTCTTTTTGGTGATAACCGTCATTCCTCTCATCTTTGGAATAACCTGTACGGGACTCACCCACTTGCTATCGGAGATAGGGTAGATGATACCTACATCAAGTAGTTTAAGAATTTCCTTCTTGACAACCTCCTTCATTGTCGGATTTAACCGTCTTTGAGGTTGTCGCGAAGGGCTAAAGTCTTCTTCCATTAGGATCTTATGCATGCACAATGAAGGCTTAATTCCTACTAGATCATCTATTGTGTAACCTAAGGCTTTCCTATGTTTCCTTAGAACAACCATAAGTTTACTATGTTCATCTTCACTTAGATCGGAACTAACAATTACCGGAAAGGTAGAATTAGATCCTAGAAATGCGTACCTTAGATGTGTGGGAAGCGGCTTCAATTCCATCACTGTTGGAGTCTCCAATGCTTCCTTAGAAGTCTCCAAGGGTGTAGAAGTTGTTGAAGAAGGCTCAAGAGCATTGGTGGAGAGGACGTAATTTTTCTCGGAATTTCCCAAAATTACGGCACCACTATTACTTCCACGGCTGTGGTTTTGGGCGTGGAAGTCAATTACGGCACTTTTGATAGTTCCAAGGCCGTGGTTTTGGCCGTGTAACTTACTGGAGTCCTCTAAATAGCTGATTACGGTCATGTTGGTGGGAACCACGGCCGTGGAATAACACGACTGACCGTGACATCGTAGAGCTTTTCAAACTCTTCTTCATGCACTTCCTTTAGCTCCTCCAAAACTTCAATTTCCTTATTGCATTCCTCTTCCTCTCCTTTCTCCATAATGCTCATAGTGATCACCTTTTGCAATGGATCCTTGAATAGAATCGAGCTTACTTCCTCTCTAGATGCCTCTTCGTCATGGATGTTAAACATATCTTCTTGAAGAGCTTGTCCTTTCACCAAGGTAGAAAGAACAAACTCTACTTTCTCCTCTCCTATGTCGAAGACAAGTCTAGCATTTTTGCAATCCACCATACAACCAGATGTTGCAAAAAACGGTCTTCCGAGTATGATCGGGACCGGACTATCTGCAGGGATGTCAAGCACAACAAAATCTATTTGAACATAGAACTTACAAAGCTTGACCGGGACGTGTTCAATGATACCGACGGGACGAGTTATGGATCGATCCGCCATATATAACGTCGTCTTCACCGGTTTAGGTTCACCCAAACCGATCTTCTTGCATAAGGCAAGCGGAATGATGCTAACGCTTGCTCCTAAATCACATAATGCATCATATGTGACATCTCCTACTCCGATTGGAACACAAAATGACCCCGGATCCTTCAGTTTTAGGGGCATCATTTCCTTCATCGTTTTGATGAGATCCGATGATTCCGAACTCATCTTGACTTCTCCAAAGTCTTCCAGTTTCCTCTTGTTAGTGAGTATCTCCTTTAAGAACTTCCCGTAAGCGGGCATACCTACAATTGCATCAATGAAAGGTATATTAATATGTAGTTTACGCACGAGTTCAATGAACTTACTGAATTACTTGTCTATACGCGCTCTTGCTCTAGATTGTGGGAATGGTAGAGGAGGTATGTAAGCTGGAGGAGGAATGTAGATGTCTTCCATCTCCTTCCCCTTTTCCTTCTCCTTTTCGACGGGAACTTCAACAAACTTAGGTTGCGGGTCGGCAGTTGTTGCTCCGCTCCTAGTTTTGATGGCCATCACCCTTCCTTTCGGGTTATCTTCCGTCTTTCCTGGAAGTTTTCCTTGATTTCTAGGAACTTCCTCAGCATTGTTGAACATTTGGTTTTCTAAAACTTTTTGAGATTTATCAACCTTAGTGATGTGATTCTCCAGCCCTTGAAGCTTTCCCAAGATTGTTTCCAGCATGGAATCGGGCTTCTCTTTCCCCGAAGTACTTCCACTATTAGATGTTTGCCCCTGGCTTTTCAACGGAATGGAAGAAGAAGATGGTGGAGCTACTGAATTTCCTGAATTGGGATAAGAATTACTGGAATTTTATTGTTGGTTGGAACGCCAATTGTTGTTGTTTGAATTCCTATTGTTGTTCCAATTATTGTTCCGGTTGTTGTTCCGGCTTTTGCGATTGGTGTTCTCATTCCCATTATGGTTATTTTTGTTTCCTAAATAACCAACATCTTGCTCCTTAGGCTTTTGAAAGCTAGCTTTGATGACTTCCTTCAATTATTTAATCTCGGTGTTGAGAGAAAATATTTGAGTTTGAGCAGCTCCTGTTAGCTCCGCTCCTTGCTCTACTCGGTTAGCTTCCGCCTTCCGGTGAGAGTACTTCTCAATGACTCGGGCTTGCTTCTCAATGAAGTCCCACGCCTCATCTTCCCTCATGTCCATGAATGAGCCACATGAAAGGGATTAGAGCTTGAATTGTATTTCCACATCTAGCCCCTTGTAGTATATCTCCAACAACTCCAATTTGGAAATGCCATGGTGTGGGCAATCCAATAGTAAATCCTGAAATCTTTCCCAAGACTGAAACAAACTTTCATTAGATCTCATAGAAAAAGCATTGATTTTACCTCTCAACTCCGCTGTCTTGGATGGCGGAAAGAACTTGGTTAGGAACTCCGAAGATAGATCCTCCCATGTATTGAGTCTTCCATTTGGAAGAGCTTGATAACAAGACAAAACCTTCCCTTTCAAGGAGAAGAAGAATGACTTGATCTTGTAATTGTTGGTGGTTGCATTTTTTGGCTTCATTCTCTCCATCAAAATCTCAAAATTTTGTAAATGTTGACGTGGAGATTCAACACTCGTTCCTCCAAACTGGCTTTGGCGAGCGATGGTAATGACTTGTGGGTTGAAGCTAAACCCCTGAATATCATCAGCATCAAAGTTCACACCTAGACGGCGTGGTTGCTAAATTGGATCCATCCTTTGGCCAAGAGTTCTTGGCTCTTCATCTACACGAGCGGCTCTCGCACCCCCAGCTGGGACATGAGGAATGGCGGATGGTATTGGATTAATCCGGACTGGATTGATCGTTGGATCAATCTCCTCTAGTGCTGGCATATCCGGATCGAATTCCTCATCATCGGATGATTCCACTCTAATGGACTTAGTTGGTTTCTTGACTTTCTTCTTCTTCTTAGAATCATTTAGCTCCAACTTCATGTCCAACATCATAGCCCTGAGTTCATCAATTTGAAATTGATGACTCGTTTACGCATCTATATGGGATTTCTCACTGAACTTAAGTTGACGTTGAGATTCATCCAACTCCGCTTTTAAATCTCTCTCTTTATTTTCAGCCATCTTTCTTTCCTTGGCTTTCTTCCTAAGAGTTTTCTCAAGTTCCGGATCAAAAGGTATGAGGTCTTTGTTGGATCTAGACTTGCGTATATACCTAAGAGAACCTACAAATAACACTCACAAGAGATATCAAATAACAAGAACAAAGCTCCCAAGCTCGACAACCGAAACCGAAGTTTGGTCTTGACCAAATCCCCGGCAACGGCGCCAAAAACTTGTTCGCCCTAAAACGTGCATGCAATCAAGTCTTAAATATATAAAACTAGAATAAAAGCAAGCTAACCCGCAGTGTACGGATCGGCGTAGATTAGCAAGTATTCCAGAGTATCGATCATAGGGATTTGGTGAAACAAAATCCAATTTTAGATTATCGAGCAAATAAGATGAAAAGCTTTGCAAATATTGGGAAAACAGCAACCCTAAAGATCCAGGTATCAAATTGTGGCAATCGATTCAAGATATACTGAAGAACTAAGGACAAAGTCAAGAGTTGCAAAGTTATGCTAAAGTAAAGTAATGTACTGTGAAGTTCCAAGACTTTATATAACTTATCAAAAGACACTCTCTATAAAGGTTGTTGAGGCTGCAGTATAAAACGGATCTATGGACAAGAATTAATCTCAAATACCCAAACTTGTAACCCAAGGATCAAGATAAACTCAAACGGTTAAGGTTGTGACACTCGAAACCGAAATAGAGGATGTTGAGTCTCACTACTACCTAGAAAAGGCAAGCCAAGACTAGGTTAAAACTAATCTTTAACTTTGGATTAAAGTAAAAACAAGGTTCGTAAACTGAGGTAAATCACGGATAGATCTTGAGAACCACGGCCGTGGAAACCTAAGAACAGTCCGTGATTTAGGTTCGTCGACGAGATCTCTCTTACTCTCAGGGTCCAATCAAATTACGATCGATCTATCATTATCTAAGCCACAACTATCAACCCTTCACCTTAGAATTGCTAAAGAGTTTTAGCCAATAACCATTGTCATGATATCAATATTCAATTTAAGAAGAATGGAATATAAAACCCTCGAATACACAATAAAACTTCAAAACCAATCTCAAATCCAAAAACACAAGAAGTAATGTTTAATGAATTCAGAATATATAACACAAAACCTCATAATGATCTAAGGCAAGTACGAAGAACGGGATGTCAATCCGTCTTCAATATCAAAATCTAAGAAAGAGGCTAAACCTTCGTCAATCTTCAATCGACCTTAGGCAAGAATGCTCCAAGCAAGGTAAGCGGCCGTCAGCGTCCGTCGGCGTCTCCCCGGGATCAAACGCGAGTATTTCGAAATTAAGCGAGGATCCCCAAAACTCTCTTTTCCGATCTTTTTATAAGACGATAAAGAATAACCGTCCCAGCCTATTACGTGAATAAACGTGGCAAATAAAGACTCGTCAAAAGATCGCCTAAATCACGGTCTCAAGGGTTTCCACGACCGTGGTTTAGGGCGTGGAAAGGGGTTACGGTCTCTTGTGACTTCCACGACCGTACTTTAGGCCGTGTAACTTACTGGAATGCTCCACGCTCATGATGCCAAGATCCACGGCCGTGGTTTAGAGCGTGGACTCTTCTACGGCCGTAATTCAGGGCGTGGAAGTGTAAAACTCTTGTGGTTTCCTTTGTGTCATGACATCTAGCATGCATCTATTGGGATGGCCCTATATGAGGCACTGTATGGGAAAAAAACCAAAATAAGTGCTTAGAATATCGCAATATTTCATGCTAACAATGCTACGAGCTTGTGTGTTGGATAGGGGATAGGATGGTCAGATTACCTCCCATTGGTTGAGTTCTCATACAACAACATCTAGCATGCATCTATTGGGATGGCCCTATATGAGGCACTGTATGGGCATAGATGTCGTACACCGTTATGCTGGGATGAGCCTAGCAGTATTAGTGGTATAGCGCTAGAGCAGATTCTTGATTACATGGCTCGAGTAGCGTTGATTAAAGAGAGGATGCTAGCTGCACAGAGTCATCAGAAGTCATATGCAAACAAGAGGCATCAACCTCTAGAGTTTAAAGTAGGAGCTCATGTCTGGCTGAGGTTATCTCCGACGCGTGGTGTCAGACATTTTGGCATAAAGGGGAGGCTGAGTCCCCGACATGTCGGTCCTTTTGAGATACTAGATAGGTTTGAAGAGTAGCGTACAGATTAGCATTGCCACCGAGGTTAGAGGTTGTTCACTCTGTATTTCAAGTGTCTCAGCTGAGAGAGTACATTCTAGATCTGAGAGACATCGTCAACTATGATGACTTAGTGGTTGAGTCGGACCCCACCTTTGTGGAGCACCCGATTGCAGTCTTAAAACGAGGTATGAAATGCGTGTGTTCGAAGAACATTCCTATGTTGAGGATACAGTGGTCGAGAGGAGGACCAGAGAAGGCTACATGGGAGAGTGGGGATAGTATCCAAAGGAACTATCCAGAGTTCTATGCCGAGATAGATGCACGTGCAGGATCCCTGAGTAGATCTTAGTGCTATCTTGGTAAGTGTGTTTTATGTGTTTATGTGATTTGTTGTGTTTTCGTGCTAGCTGTGATGTGTGCATATGATCCTTTAAATCTTAGTTGCTAGCGCGGGTTGTATTTTAGCTGGAGATGGTTCTTCCCTCCATGCTATCATGTTATGACTAGGATCAACTAGAGATGGTTATTCCTCCATGCTATTGGTCATGGACATAGTGTGAGTGGAGACGGATTTCCTCCACGTGGTTGTGTTAACGATAGGCTGGAGACGGTTTACCTCCATGCCTTGTGACGTGGTTATAGTTAGGCTAGAGATTTATTTCCTCTATGCCTTTTTTAGTATATGTGATCTTGTTGCTGGAGTAGATGATTCCTCCATGTTGTGCTTTGAGGCTATAGAATGTTATAGGTTATTATCTTATGAGCGGAGATGTGATGCCTCCGAGAGAGAGAGTGTGTTATACTTCGGCATATGGGTCCGAGAGGATTTAGGATCATGCAAGTTTCGGGACGAAACTTGTTTTTAGGGGAATGTAATGTAAGAGCCTTAGTCTTGTAGGGATATGGCACCTGCGCCTCAGCAGAGACACAGGTACTGAGTAGTGTTGAGTGGGCTGAGATAGGACCCAACAGCCCCTTCGGATCAAGTTGGCCGCCCCTGCGGGTCTTGTGGTCCGCCCCTGCGGGTCCTGTGGTCCGCCCTTGCGGCCCTGTAGATCCGCCCCATGCGGGTTTATGCGACTGCAGCCGTCTTTGTTGACCTTGACCCGTTCTTTTGGTTGGCTTCCTTTATAAGTCATCCCTTTGCTTCTAGATGAGGGTTTCTCATCTTCTCCAGCCTTCCTCTTCTCCTCACGTTCATCTTCTTCCTTTCTCTCTTCCTTGATTTTCTTCTTGATCTTTTTTGATTTTGTGTGAGTTGTGAGAGTTGTGAGAGTTGTTAAGCTTTGAGCTTTGATTAAGGATGATGTTAGATGTGTTGTTGAGTTGTGGAGAGCCAGTTGGGGTTGTGTGGTGTTGATCTTCCCTTCTGCTTAGGTTTCTATTTAAGTTGTGGCGAGTTGTTCTTCTTCCTTTTTCTTTGTTCCTTTGTTCCTCGTTTGCTTAGGATTCACAAGCCTAGGCTTGTGCAGACCTTTCCTGGATGTTTTGATGCTCATATATGTGTAAATATGTATGTGTATGCTTGTTGCATGGTGAAGAAGTGAAGAGGGTGGAGTTAAAGATCGAAGAGAAGTTGGGGTTTAGTTTCTGCACATCAGTCGCCCCTACACCTAGACTGGTCGCCCCTACGCCTGACTGGTTCAGCGCCCCTACGTCTCTTGCTTCTGCCGGTGCGTATGGTTGATGTTGAGCTGACCCTACGCCTAAAATACCTAGTTGGTATGTTTCCTTTCTTCCTTTCCTTTTGCCTTGGATTTAGATAGGGCTAGGCTAGTATGGTTGATGTTGAGCTTGATGAGATGTATGATGGGAATGTGCCTTAGGCACTTGTATGTATATCGAGGATCTGAAGTTAGTAGGTCTTGAAAGAATGTCTTAGGCATTTGTGAGTTATGATGTGATCTTGAGGTTTAGATCCGAGTTATAGGTTGGTTGTGGTTATGGGGTATAGGAGATGAGTCTCCTAACCTTTGCAACGTTTGATTGTGTGTGCCTCGCTTATGCAGGCGTTGATCATTTCCTGAAGGGGAAAATGTGCCGTGGTACACGATTACGAGTATTTCAGGTAAGTCCATGAGACTTACTTAGCATGCAGTTGTGGATTTGAGTGGTTGTGATGGTTGTGCGTGTGCATATGAATGTTGCATCTATAACCTAAACCGGATTCGGATGACCAATCATTACCTTATATAGCCCAAGTGTGTTATAGCCGGGCGGTGACCACCTGTCAAAGCTCCCTAAGTGGACGAGGTGCTCGAAAGCCAGTAGCACAGGGGGTAGGTGGTAACTTGTTAGCATGAAATATTGTGATATTTTAGGCACGTTTTCTAAGTGTATTTCATCTACTTTGGTATTCATTGATAAAGCATTGAAGCATTTGTGAGTTAGTTTATCTATTTTGTCGATATAGAGGTCTACATAAGCTTTGTGTTGATTGTAGGCAATTAAGAGCTAATTCCGAATGGATTGAGAGAGAATAGAGCTAGATTGAGCATGTCCAAGGATTGAGGACATCACTAGGAGCTAAGGATGATGCTAGGATGAAGAATGACACAAAAATAAAGGGAATTACGAGCTATGGATGTTCCACGCTCTAAATTACGACCGTACCAAGGTCCACGCTCTAATCCACGGCCGTGGAACTTTGGCAAGACGAGCGTGGTGCATTCCAGCAACTTACACGGCCGTGGAGGGTTGTGACAAACCGTGACCCAACTCCACGCTCTAAATTACGGGCGTGGAACCCTTCTACGACCGTGATTTTGGCGATCTTTTACGCAATATTTTAAGCCACGATCTTCTACGCAATGGGCCGGGCTCATATTTTATCTTACCCTATAAAAGGACGGAAGAAGAGAGATTACGTCACCTTCGCTACCGCTGTTGCCCTAGCTTACGCTTTCGCTTAGACTTTGCCTACGCTTATTGCACGTGCCTAGGGTTTCAAGTTGTACGTGTGGAGATTGCTATTTCGAAAACGGAGAATTGCGATGAGTTGAAGATTTGGAAGATTGTTCGTAAGGAGATTTCATCTTTAATCTTAGGTTTGATTAGAAGATGGATTGACATCCCGCTCTTCGCTCTTATTTAAGATTGTGATTGTTTGTGTTATTCCGAATCTAATTGCATCATTGTTCTTGATTTGTGAATTTGAGATTGATTTGAAAGTTATTAAAGGTTTTCGGAAGTTTTCATCTTTCATTCTTTTAAATCTTGAATTTGATATCAATATGACTGTTGTTGGCTAAAACCCTTTAGCAATTCTAAGGTGAAGGGTTGATAGTTGTGGCTTAGATGATGATAGATCGATCGTAAACAGAATGGACCCTGAGAGTTAGAGAGAATCGCCGACGAACCTTGATAACATGATTTATGACGTTAGTACAGCCATACATTTAGATAGTTTTCTCCGTTATTCATGCACGTTTTGGCACTAGCTCAAGACGTTTACACTCATTTCGTGCATATTCCTAGAAAATACATCTACACGATGCATTCGAGGGTCAAGCCTCATGGTGGTACACATCCAAGGCTTTGAAGGATCATAATTGGAGCAACAAAGGACACAAAGACCACTATTGGTGCAAGCAATGGAGCAACTCATGGCTAGACGATCATAGCATGCTTCTGTTGAAGAAAATCGGACCAACTGCCAGGAAAATCGGCCGATTTTCCTGAGTAGGTCGATTTTTAGGCCTTCAACAGCTTAAGCCACGTGTCCCACGATCTCTTGATCCGGCCTTTCTCTTGGTGGAGAATATAAGTGGGCCTGCAAGCTGTTGTTGAGCATCTCTCCTCTCTCACATTCTCATTCACAGCTCATTGGATTAGGATAGACTTGGAGGAGAAGAAAAACTCTCTCAAATTGAAGGAAGAAGAAGAACACCAAACTTAGAGTGATAGTGAGGTTTTGAGTGATTTTTAGTGATTTCTGGAGTCCTCGATTGAAGAACTATTGCAAGGATTGTTAAGAACGTTTTGGAACTTCATTTGAAGGGTTGTAAGTCTTGCTAAAACTTAGATTCAGCTGAGATTTATTGTTTTACTTGCTTATCTTTCATCATCCATCTATGAAAACCATGTATGCTTGTGTGATGATTTTGGATCTTGATATGCATATTATTGGCTAGTTTATTGTGATTCTGGAGTGATGGATTGATGGTTATGGCTTGGGTGATGATAGAATGGACTTATATGTTGGTTTAGGATGATTTGATTGCGCAAAACCTAACCAAGAGAGAAAAATCGGGCTGTTCTCCAGCCAGATCGGCCGATTTAGGCCATCATCCACCCGATTTTTCCTTCTGTTGCTCTTTAATTGATGAATCTGTATGTTAGGGTGTTAGGGTGTTGAAATCCTAGTGTTTATTTAGCCTAATTTAGCTTAGGATCACCTAATGCTATCAACCTAAGTGAGGGAAGAGATCTACCCGATGATTTCCGATCTTAGATACCTAAGATGATGAATTATAGGTAGTAGTGAGCCTCGCAAGCCGCTATTGGATCGAGTGTGCTAGGATTATTGCTTGAGACTTACTTTTCCGAGACTTACCCGGTGAGGAGAGGTTTGCCACTTAAGTAGTGTCCGGTTTGTGTAGAATTCCCTACTTTAGCTCCTTGAGACCTACCCGGTAATAGGAGTTTGATTCGGGATTAGAGAAGTGAGAGACCTACCCGGTAATTACTTCCATTAGTGAAACACCCTTTCCCAACACCGCAACTTTGTCCTTAGAATCCTTAGAACCTTGTGTCCAATGCCATAACCGGAAATCTTGACCTCTAGAATCCACTTTCCTCTCTTTGATTACATATATTGTGCTTGTGTTATCTTTTTACCTTGCTATCTTGAGTTGTTAGTTTATTTTGATATCTTGCTTGATTTGTGATCTTTGCTTGATCACCACAAAAACCAACCAAAAACACCGAGATTTTCATTTCTTTATTCCTTGATATTTTCTTAGACTAGATTCACACTATCTATGCTCACTTGTTGACTTGATTTCACCTTAGTCTTCGTGTTCGACCTCGGAATACTATCCCTACTACAAACGTCCCGTACACTGCGGGTTCGCTAGGAGTTAGGAGAAATATAACGAGTATAAATTTAAAACCGATTGCGTATCATACACATCCTGAGCGTAACAAGTTTTTGGCGCCGTTGCTGGGGACTAGGTCTAGATTTAGTCTATTTTGTGATTGTTTATAGTGTAGATCTTTCTTGTTGCTTTTGATCTCTTTTTGGTTTGTGTCTTTGCTTTTCAGGACATCTCTTACTCTTTAGGTGTATGCGAAGATCTTTTGGCAAGGATTTAGCTCCATTCGATCCCGAACCGGATAAAACCCTTAGATCTAGATCCAAGAGCATTAAAAAGGAAAAAGAGATGGCCGGAAGAGATCTCCAAGATGAATTGGATGAAGCTTTAGAGCAAATAAGGCTAAGAGATGAGCTCTTGGAGGAAGAAAGGAGACTTGCCAATGAGAGGCAAGAAGCAGCTAGGAGGGAGATTGATGAGATTAGGCAAGCCCTTGTACAAGGAGAGCTTAATCGTCAACAACCTCCACCTCCTCCACCACCACAACCGCAGCCGGCGGCGAATGTTAGGGTTGTACCCATTGCAATTGAAGAGCCACAAACATTAGGGAGACATATGGATCCGGCACAAAGAGCACACCGTCCGGGTGTGAACTTAGGAGATCCCGCAACCCACAACTACGATCTCCGCCCTCAAGTTCTACAAATGATCTGGCATAATCAATATGGAGGGATGGAAGGAGAGTCTCCTCGTCAACATTTGATGAACTACCAGATTTTGATTGAGACTCTTAGACCGCCAAGATTGGAGAGCAACAACCATAAGCTTAGGGCTTTTTCCTTCTCTCTTAAGGATAAGGCCTTGGCTTGGTATCAATCTATTCCACAAGGGCGAGTGAGTACTTGGGAGGAGATGACAACCGAGTTTTTGACTAAGTTCTTCCCACCTTCCAAGACTACCGAGTTAAGAGGGAAGATCAATGCCTTCGTGATGAAGGATAGAGAGAGCTTGTTCAAGTCTTGGGAGAGATTCAAAGATCTTCTCTTAGATTGTCCACACCATGGTATACCAAAAATTGAGCTATTGGAGATCTACTTCAAAGGACTTGATGAAGATAGCTAATTCAAGCTCCAATCTCTTTCCGGTGGGACTTTCATGGAAAAGCATGTGGATGATGCTTGGGAGTTTCTGGAGAAGCAAGCTCTAATGATTGAGAAATACTCCCATAGGAAGAGTGAAGGGAGAAAGGCGGGAGCATATGAGGTGAGTGAAGTCACCATGATCAACTTCAAGCTTGATGCCATCAATAATGAATTGAAGTCTTTAAGAGAGTTGTGTGCTACAACTTTGAAGAACCAAGCAACTCCTCAAGTGCAAGTGCAAGCTAACTTGTCTTCCAAGGAGGAAGATGTGAATTACATGGGAAGGGACAACTACAACAACTACCAAAGCCCAAGGAACTTCAACAACAACCGGCAATTCAACAATTACCGGCCCAACCATAACCATCCCGGGTTTTTCTATTCTAACCCGGATGGAGCCTTGAACCCTCCCGCTTCCACAAGCACAACTCCACAACCAAAAGCTTCATAAGAACCTCCACCCGGATTCACCCAACCTCCTAAGGATAGAACCTTAATGATGTTTGAGCAATTGCTTGGAAGGTTGAGTGGTCTTGAGAGCACGGTGACTTCTATTTCTAAGGCTCAAAAGGTTTTGGAAGCACAAGTGTTCCAAAAGGCGGGCGAAGTGCATAGAGATCCGGGAAAGCTTCCCGGAAGAACCGAAGAAAACCCAAGAGGCCAAGTGTTGGCTATTACAACAAGGAGTGGGCTGAGCATGAAGGATCCTTTGCCCAAAGAGAATGCTAAAGGGAAGCAAGTGGTGAATGAAGAAGAGCCATTGTAAGAAGATGGAGGCAAGAGCAAGGATGTTGAGCCAACATATGTGGCACCGCCTCCATACAAGCCACCACTACCATTCCCACAATCACGAGCAAGAGCTCGCTTGGACAGTCACTTTGGTAAATTCCTTGAACTTATGTCTAAATTGCATATTAACATTCCGTTCATGGATGCTATCTTAGGTATGCCGGCATATGGCAAGTTCTTGAAAGAGATACTCTCCAACAAAAGGAAGTTGGAGGAGTATGGGGAGATAAGGATGACAAAGAGATCCTCGGAGTTGATTCAAACGATGAAGGAGCAGATGCCTCCTAAGCTAAGAGATCCGGGATCCTTTTGCGTGCCAATCGGAGTAGGAGAAGTAAAATATGACGCCCTATGTGATCTTGGGGCAAGTGTAAGCATCATCCCGCTTGCACTTTGCAACAAGGTTGGGCTAGAAGAGCCAAAGCCGGTCAAGATGACCCTTTACATGGCGGACCGCTCAATCACTCATCCGGTTGGAATATTGGAAGATATTCCGGTGCAACTAGGGAAGTTCTATGTGCCCATAGACTTTGTTGTTTTGGACATCCCGGCGGACTATCCGGTTCCTATCAACTTGGGGAGGCCATTCCTAGCTACTTCCGGATGTCTAGTAGATTGCAAGAATGGGACTCTCTCCTTCAACATTGGAGAAGAAAACATCAAGTTCAAGCTGTCCACAATGATGAAAGGGCCAACCCTTGATGAAGATGTATTCAACATAGTTGAGGAAGAGGAGTCTAGAGAGGTTGTGAGCTCAATCTTGCTCAAGGATCTACTTGAGAAAGTTCTTAGCTCAAGCTTGATGGAGGAAAGAGTTGAGTAGAGTAGCAATGAAGTAATCAAGGCCTTGAATGCATTGGACGAGCTACCACGTGTTGGATTTGAAGTGCTAGAGGAAGGGAGAAGCAGGCAGAAAAATCGGACTGGAGGAGGAAAATCGGCCGATTTTTGGCCTTGTGCTGAAGTTTCATCCAGTTCTGCAAAAACAGAAACTCAGATCGACCTACCCTCAGGAAAATCGGCCGATTTTTCTGACTGGGCCGATTTTCCTGAGTCTTTTCAGCATCAACTAATTGATTGTAAGCAATCATCAAGGGACTTCAAGGAGGCTTCCATGGCTTTGCAATCATCTCAACCTACATTGTATGGATCATCTCCAACCGAAAAAGGTCCTCCTCAACTTGATCTTAAACCTCTTCCTTCTCATTTAAAGTATGCTTTCCTTGGTTCAAATTCTACTTATCCGGTGATTGTGAATGCATCTTTAAATGATGATGAGCTTAATAGATTGTTGAATGAATTGAAATTGCATAGAAAGGCAATAGGATACACCATTGATGACCTTGTTGGCATTAAGCCCTCTTTATGCAAGCATAAGATAATGATGGAAGATAACCATAAACCCTTTATTGAACATCAAAGAAGATTGAATCCCATAATGAAAGAGGTAGTCAAGAAAGAGATCATTAAGTTGCTAGATACGGGAATTATCTACCCTATCTCGGATAGTAAGTGGGTTAGTCCCGTCCATGTAGTTCCTAAGAAGGGTGGGATGACCGTAGTGACCAATGAGAACAATGAACTAATCCCGACTAGGACGGTTACGGGGTGGAGGATGTGTATTGACTATAGGAAGCTTAACATGGCCTCTAGGAAAGATCACTTCCCTCTCCCTTTCATTGACCAAATGCTAGAGAGGTTAGCTCAACATTCCCATTTTTGTTACCTAGATGGCTATAGTGGATTCTTCCAAATCCCTATCCACCCCGATGACCAAGAGAAAACCACATTTACATGTCCATGGGGAACTTTTGCATGTAGGAGAATGCCATTTGGGTTGTGTAATGCACCCGCCACCTTCCAAAGGTGTATGATGGCTATCTTTTCGGAATACATTGAAAATATCATGGAAGTGTTCATTGATGATTTCTTTGTTTATGGTTCTTCCTTTGATAATTGCTTGGCTAACTTGTCATTAGTATTGCAAAGATGTGAGGAGACAAATCTTGTCTTGAATTGGGAAAAATGCCACTTCATGGTAAGTGAAGGTATTGTGTTAGGACATTTGGTGTCTAACCGTGGCATTGAGGTTGACAGGACCAAGATTGAAACGATAGAGAAGTTGCCACCACCTACCTCGGTGAAGGGGGTAAGGAGTTTTCTAGGGCATGCCGGTTTTTACCGGAGGTTTATTCAAGACTTCTCTAAGATTTCAAAGCCTCTTACTAACCTACTAATGAAAGACGTTGAATTTGTTTTATCCAAAGATTGCCTTGAATCATTTTGTAGGTTGAAGAACGCCTTGATCTCCGCACCTATCATGCAACCTCCGGATTGGAGCCTACCGTTTGAGATCATGTGTGATGCAAGTGATGTAGCCGTTGGGGCTGTTTTGGGGCAAAGGAAAGATGGGCGCACTCATGCCATTTATTATGCTAGCAAGACGCTAGATGATGCCCAACTTAACTATGCCACAACCGAGAAAGAGTTGCTAGCGGTTGTGTATGCATTTGAGAAGTTCCGCTCATATCTTGTTGGAGCGAAGGTCATAGTGTATACGGATCATGCTGCGATCCGTTATCTCCTTACCAAGAAGGATGTCAAGCCTTGATTGATTCGGTGGATCCTTCTTCTTCAAGAGTTTGATTTGGAAATCCGGGACAAGAAGGGATCCGAGAACTCCGTGGCGGATCAACTTAGTAGACTCCCACCATTGGAGCTTGAAAGAGATGACATCCCAATTGATGATTAATTCCAGGATGAGCAATTGCAAATGGTGGAGGAGTACTTATTCCAAATGTCTAGAGGAAGTGAGCCTTGGTATGCCGACATTGTGAACTATCTTGTGTGTGAGGAAGTGCCTCCCGGTTTGACATATGCCCAAAGGAAGAAGTTCTTCAAAGATGTGAGGCATTACGATTGGAGCGAACCGCTTTTGTTCAAGAGAGGGCCGGATGGAGTCTTTAGAAGATGCATACCGGAGGATGAGGTAGAGAGTGTGATCCGCCATTGTCATTCTTTGCCATGTGGAGGGCATGCTAGCTCACACAAGACATGTGCGAAAGTGTTGTAATCGGGCTTCTTTTGGCCAAGTTTGTTCAAGGATGTACAAGGCTTTGTGGTAGCTTGTGATGCTTGCCAAAGGACGGGCAACATCTCAAGGATGAATGAGATGCCCTTGAACAACATACAAGAGGTAGAGATATTTGATGTGTGGGGTGTGGACTTCATGGGACCATTCCCTTCTTCATGTGGCAACCTCTACATCCTATTGGCGGTAGACTATGTTTCAAGATGGGTGGAGGCAATCGCCTCTCCTACAAATGATGCCAAGGTGGTGGTGCGGTTCTTCAACCGAGTGATCTTCCCTAGGTTTGGAACACCAAGGGTGATCATAAGTGATGGAGAAAAGCACTTCACTAATAGGAACTTTGGAGCACTTTTGGCTAAGTATGGGGTGACTCATAAGGTGGCAACACCTTACCATCCCCAAACGAGTGGCCAAGTGGAGATCTATAACCGGGAGATAGAAGGGATACTTGAGAAGACGGTCTGAAGAACAAGAAAGGATTGGGCTATGAAGCTCGATGATGCTTTGTGGGCATATAGAACCGCTTTCAAGACATCAATTGGCACCACTCCTTACAAGCTAGTCTATGGCAAGTCTTGCCACCTTCCTGTAGAGATAGAGCATAGAGCATATTGGGCTATAAGGTGGTTGAATTTCGACCTCAAGGAGGCCGGTGAGAAGCGGTTGCTAGACATGAACGCCCTTGAGGAGATCCGGTTGGACGCTTATGAGAATGCCCGGATCTACAAGGAGAGGACCAAGCGTTGGCATGACAAGCACCTCATTCCAAAGGAGTTGAATGAGGGTGACTTAGTACTCCTCTACAACTCGAGGTTGCGGCTCTTCCCCGGAAAGCTCAAATCAAGATGGACGGGTCCCTGTGTTGTGAAGAAAGTCTTTCCTCATGGAGCGGTGGAGATAGGAGGAGATCATTGTGGTAACTTCAAGGTGAATGGGCACCGTTTGAAGAAGTACATTCCGGAAGCCCCGATGGAAGTGATTGCCCCACTTCACCTTGAGTGAAACGCTCCTGAGTTTGGTCAAGCTAATGACCTTAAAGAAGCGCTTAATGGGAGGCAACTCATTGGTACATATTTTTCCCTTTCGTTTTTCTTGCTTTTGTTTGATCTCACTCTTGGTGTGCTTTGTTTTTCTTTTGTGTTTTTGAGTGCTAGATCTTGTTGATTGTCATGTGTAATTAGATATTGGAGGTCATGTGAAAACCTCATAGAACTGTTGAAGGTACAAGATCCAAGCACATGGACGAGGAGGAAATCAACCAGAAAAATCGGCCTGTTCATCAACCAGATCGGCCGATTTTCCTGGGTTGCTGGGCCGATTTTTCCTTCTATAAGGGAAAGTGATGATCTCCAATCAAGCATGGGTGGAGCAGACGTGGAACTTGGACGGCTTGCGGTGCCAAGCGCGGGTTCCGACACCATAATGAACATCAAGATCTCTCTACCATCCTTGATCGATCATCCACCATCATCATTCGACATGAACCGAAATACCAAAGCATCACCAATTTTACATTGTGAGGACTCTCTTTCACTTCTTTATTTAGTTTACACATGAGGGACAATGTGTTTCTAAGTATGGGGTGGGGTTTTCATAATCACTTGCATGATTAGCATCTAGGATAGTTTAATTTTGTCACATGTCTCATTATGTCTTGCATTGTACATACATATTTCGAAAAATCCAAAAAAATCAGAAAATTTTATAAATTTTGGTGCTTCAAAAACTTGGGAATGACCCTTATGATGAAATTGTCCTGTGAATTGGCTATGGATAGCCTTATGTGTTGAATAGATGAATGCATATGTGGACTTGAAGTACTTATCTCGAATCCCATGAATGATTTGTGATCATGAATGTTTGCCTTGATTGAATTGAGGATTGAAAGTCGAAATTACATGCTAGTTCTTGCACATCATTTAGGAGTGATTAAGGCAATTCACCTTTCTCTACTTCTCGTCTTGATCATGTTGTTTGAGCACCTCAATTGATGAAAAATTTGACCTCTTTTGACCCATCCGGGAATAGGAGCATGCTAGTGTGTTGATGTGTGTGAAAAGCAAGTGTGGGGTGAAGTTGTTGATGAATGAATGACGTGAATGAAGTGCTGAATTTGTTGCGAAAAGTGTAGACAAAAATATAGGTTTGGGGATGTTGGTTTAAATGAGAAGTAACTCGGCACACTTCACATAATCGGGTGTTGGTGCCTTGCCAAAGTCAAATAAACCGATAGTCCTAACGAGTTTTGGTATGTGTGCCCGGTGTGGATGCACCTCAAAAAATAGAAAAAGCCCGAGGATGGCTAATCACCAAGGTTTCGGCTTTTGTACACCAATGCCATTGTCTCAAAAATAAGTGAAGGAAAAAGAAAAAGAAGAAAAGATACAGAAAATATACACTTGAGGGAAGTTGATCGAGGACAAAATTGTGGAGTTAGTTCCATTCCCGGATTAGCATCACATAGCCTAGAAAAATCCCCACCTAATCACAACGTTTCTCGGCCTTTTATTTCATAAGACCTTATGACCTATTTGCATGTTTGTAAGACTTAGTAATCTAGATTGGATATGCTCTTGATCATCTTGACTTCTTCATTTTTACATTTCATGCATGTTTTCGAGTTAAGTATAATTGTCTTTCCGTGCCTTCATTCGTTCGATACATAATTGCTTGTCCGTTGCCATGAAAAATGACTATGAAGGTGATCCAATAGTAGAAGCACAAACCCAAAAAGATTTTGCCATTTTTCTGCATACATAAATCATGTCATCTCTTACTCTATATTTGGGAATTTGCTCAGTGACAAGCAAATCTTAAGTATGGGGTATTTTGATAACGTGATTTATGACGTTAGTATAGGCATACATTTAGATAGTTTTCTCCGTTATTCATGCACGTTTTGGCACTAGCTCAAGACGTTTACACTCATTTCGTGTATATTCCTAGAAAAGATGTCTACACGAGCTTTTGTCGGTGTTGTAGGTATTTCGGGAAACTTTTGGACAATAACCGATGCATTCGAGGGTCAAGCCTCATGGTGGTACACATCCAAGGCTTTGAAGGATCATAATTGGAGCAACAAAGGACACAAAGACCACTATTGGTGCAAGCAATGGAGCAACTCATGGCTAGACGATCATAGCATGCTTCTGTTGAAGAAAATCGGACCAACTGCCAGGAAAATCGGACGATTTTCCTGAGTAGGTCGATTTTTAGGCCTTCAACAGCTTAAGCCACGTGTCCCACGATCTCTTGATCCAGCCTTTCTCTTGGTGGAGAATATAAGTGGGCCTGCAAGCTGTTGCTGAGCATCTCTCCTCTCCCACATTCTCATTCACACCTCATTGGATTGGGATAGACTTGGAGGAGAAGAAAAACTCTCTCAAATTGAAGGAAGAAGAAGAACACCAAACTTAGAGTGATAGTGAGGTTTTGAGTGATTTTTAGTGATTTCTAGAGTCCTCGATTGAAGAACTATTGCAAGGATTGTTAAGAACGTTTTGGAACTTCATTTGAAGGGTTGTAAGTCTTGCTAAAACTTAGATTCAGCTGAGATTTATTGTTTTACTTGCTTATCTTTCATCATCCATCTATGAAAACCATGTATGCTTGTGTGATGATTTTGGATCTTGATATGCATATTATTGGCTAGTTTATTGTGATTCTGGAGTGATGGATTGATGGTTATGGCTTGGGTGATGATAGAATGGACTTATATGTTGGTTTAGGATGATTTGATTGCGCAAAACCTAACCAAGAGAGAAACATCGGGCTGTTCTCCAGCCAGATCGGCCGATTTAGGCCATGATCCACCCGATTTTTCCTTCTGTTGCTCTTTAATTGATGAATCTTTATGTTAGGGTGTTAGGGTGTTGAAATCCTAGTGTTTATTTAGCCTAATTTAGCTTAGGATCACCTAATGCTATCAACCTAAGTGAGGGAAAAGATCTACCCGATGATTTCCGATCTTAGATACCTAAGATGATTAATTCTAGGTAGTAGTGAGCCTCGCAAGCCGCTATTGGATCGAGTGTGCTAGGATTATTGCTTGAGACTTACTTTTCCGAGACTTACCCGGTGAGGAGAGGTTTGCCACTTAAGTAGTGTCCGGTTTGTTTAGAATTCCCTACTTTAGCTCCTTGAGACCTACCTGGTAATAGGAGTTTGATTCGGGATTAGAGAAGTGAGAGACCTACCCGGTAATTACTTCCATTAGTGAAACACCCTTTCCCAACACCGCAACTTTGTCCTTAGAATCCTTAGAACCTTGAGTCCAATGCCATAACCGGAAATCTTGACCTCTAGAATCCACTTTTCTCTCTTTGATTACATATATTGTGCTTGTGTTATCTTTTTACCTTGCTATCTTGAGTTGTTAGTTTATTCTGATATCTTGCTTGATTTGTGATCTTTGCTTGATCACCACAAAAACCAACCAAAAACACCGAGATTTTCATTTCTTTATTCCTTGATCTTTTCTTAAACTAGATTCACACTATCTATGCTCACTTGTTGACTCGATTTCACCTTAGTCTTCGTGTTCGACCTCGGAATACTATCCCTACTATAAACGTCCCGTACACTGCGGGTTCGCTAGGAGTTAGGAGAAATATAACGAGTATAAATTTAAAACTGATTGCGTATCATACACATCCTGAGCGTAACAAGGTTTTGCCTAATCCACGGTCTGTTCTTGATCTTCCACGGCCGTGGAACTCAAGAACCACCCGTAATTTTGTGTCAGTTTACGAACCTTGCTTTTACTTTAATCCAAAGTTAAAGATTTGCTTTAACTTAGTCTTGGCTTACCTTTTCTAGGTGGTAGTGAAACCTTAACCACCTCTACCTCGATTTTGAGTGTCACAACCTTAATCGGTTTAGTTAGTCTTGATCCTTGGATTACAAGTTTGGGTATTTGACGTTAATATTTATCTTTAGTATCTTTCTATATTGAAGCCTCAACAACCTTTATAGAGAGTGCCTTTAGGTGAATCATATAAGGTCTTGGAACTCTTAACTTTGTCTTTATATCTTTAGTATATCTTGAATCGATTGCCACAATTAGACACCTGGATCTTTAGGGTTGCTATTTTCCCAATATATTTCCAAAGCTTTACCCTTTTACTTGCTTGACACCTTTACAACTGAATTTGTTCCCCCCAAATCCCTGTGTTCGATACTCTGGAATACTTGCTAATCTACGCCGATCCGTACACTGCGGGTTCGCTTGCTTTTATTCTAGTTTTATAAATTTAAATCTTGATTGCACGCACGCTAAGTCGCGAACAAGTTTTTGGCGCCGTTGCCGGGGATTTGGTCTAGGCCGAATTCGGTTATCGGTTGTCAAGCTTGGGAGCTTCTCCCTTGTTACTTGATATCTTTTCGAGTGCATGCGCAGGTCTAGGAATAACGAAGACCTCTTACCTCTTGATCAAGAGCTTGAGAGGACTTTGAGGAGAAAGAGAAAGGAAATAAAAATGGCTGAAGAAAGAGAGCGTGATCTCCAATCGGAGTTAGCGGAAAAGGTAGCTCAACTCCAATGGAGTGAGAAGACTCGTAGAGAAGAAACGGATCGTCATCAAATGAAGGTTGACGATCTAACGGACATGATGTTCCAAATGAGGCTGGAAATAAACAACCTCAAGGAGAAAAAGAAAAGGAGGAGACCGGGAAGATCGGTTAGAGCCAACTCATCCAATGAGGATAGCGACTCCTCCATGCCACCGCTAGAGGAAATTGATCCCACGATCAATGTGAATCAATTCTATCCAAGTCCAGCTGCAAATCGCCGTGTTCCACCTAGGAACGCAAGGGTCGAACGTGTGGATGAGGAGCCAAGAACTCTTGGCCAAATGATAAATCCAACGCAGCAACCACGCCGTCTAGGTGTGAACTTTGATGCTGACGATGCACAAGGGTTTAGCTTTAACCCTCAAGTTATTACCATTGTTCGCCAAAATCAATTTGGTGGAACAAGTGCTGAATCTCCACACCAACATCTACAAAACTTTGAGATTATGATGGAGACAATAAAGCCTAAGAACGCCACTACCAACAGCTACAAACTCAAGCCTTTCTTCTTCTCCTTGAAGGGGAAAGCATTGTCTTGGTATCAAGCTCTTCCAAGTGGAAAGCTTGAGACATGGGAGGATCTTTCCGCGGAGTTCCTCACTAAGTTCTTTCCGCCATCCAAAACGGCGGAGCTAAGAGGTAAGATTAACGCATTTTCTATGAGATCTAACGAAAGTTTGTTTCAATCTTGGAAAAGATTTCAGGATTTGCTATTGGATTGCCCTCATCATGGCATATCCAAGCTTGCACTATTGGAGATATACTATAAGGGGCTGGATGTGGAGACACAATTCAAGCTCCAATCCCTTTCATGTGCCACATTCATGGACATGAGGGAAGATGACGCTTGGGACTTCATTGAGAAGCAAGCGCGAGTCATAGAGAAGTATTCTCACCGGAAAGTGGAGGGGAATCGTGTGGATCAAGGAGCAAAACTAACACACGAAGCTCAATCTCAAATCTTTTCTCTCAACAACGAGATTAAAGAGTTGAAGGAAGCTATCAAGACCAACTTTCCAAAGCAACAAGGAAAAGATGTGGGTTATTTAGGCAACAACAATAACCACAACGGTGGTGAGAATACAAACCGCAACAACAACAACAACCGGAACAACAACCGGAATAATTGGAACAACAACAACAACAACCGGAACAACAATTGGAACAACAATAGGGGTTCAAACAACAACAATTGGCGCTCCAATCAACAAAATTCCGGTAATTCTTATCCTTCCAATTCAGGAAATTCACTAACTCCACCTTCCTCTTCTTCTACTCCTTTGAAAAGCTAGGGGCAAACATCTAATGGTGGAAGCACTTCGGGGAAGGAGAAGACCAATCCCATGTTGGAAACAATTTTGGGGAAGCTTCAAGGGTTGGAGACTCGCATCATCAAGGTTGATGATCACATTACTAAGGTTGATAAAACCCAAAAGGTTTTAGAAAACCAAATGTTTAGCCATGCAGAGGAAGTTCCTAGGAATCAAGGGAAACTTCCAGGAAAAACGGAGGACAACCCAAAAGGAAGGGTGATGGCAATCACAACTAGGAGCGGAGTGACAACTACCGACCCGCAGCCTAAGTTTGTAGAAGTCCCCGTTGAGAAAGAGAAAGAAAAGGGGAAGGAGAAGGAAGATGTCTATGTTCCTCCTCCAACTTACAAACCTCCCCTACCGTTCCTGCAATCTAGAGCGAGAGCGCGTCTAGACAAGTAATTCGATAAGTTTATAGAACTCATGAGCAAGCTGCATATTAATATTCCTTTCATTGATGCTATTGTAGGTATGCAGGCTTATGGCAAGTTCTTGAAGGAAATCCTCTCTAACAAGAGAAAGCTAGAGGATTTCGGTGAGGTTAAGATGAGTTCGGATTCTTCAGATCTCATCAAGACCATGACAGAGAAGATGCCCCCAAAGCTAAAGGATCCGGGGTCATTTTGCATTCCCATAAGAGTGGGAGATGTCACATATGATGCATTATGTGACTTAGGAGAAAGTGTGAGCATCATACCACTTGCACTATGTAGGAAGATCGGTTTAGGTGACCCTAAACCGGTGAAGATGACGTTGTACATGGCGGACCGTTTCATAACTCATCCCGTCGGTATTGTTGAAGACGTCCCGGTCAAGGTAGGTAAATTCTATGTTCCTATAGACTTTGTTGTGCTTGACATTCCTGCAGATAGTCCGGTCCCGATCATTCTCGGAAGACCGTTTCTTGCAACATCCGGCTGCATAGTCGATTGCAAGAATGCTAGACTCGCCTTTGACATAGGAGAAGAGAAGTTAGAGTTCGTTCTTTCCACTCTAGTGAAGGAACCAATCTTTGATGAGGATATATTCAATATCCAAGATGAAGAAGGGTTGTCTAGAGAGGAGGTAAGTGCTATTCTCTTCAAAGATCCTTTGCAAAAGGTTATTACTATGAGTCTATTGAATGTAGGGGAAGAAGAGGAGTGCAATGAGGCAATTGAAGCCTTAGAAGCACAAGAAGAAGTGTGTGAAGAGGAGTTTGAAAGACTCCACGATGAGGAAGAGAACGTACGAATCCACGGTCATACATTATATTCCACGGCCGTGGATTTCACCAACAAAAGCGTGGAGCACTCCAGAGGGTTACACGGTCGTGGAGAGAACAGAGCAACCGTATTTACTTTCCACGCCCAAAATCACGGCCGTGGAGGAGTCAGAGAGGCCGTAATTTTGGGTGATTCCGAAGGTAATTGTGTCTCTTCCTCAACTTCTCTTGATTCTCCTCCCACACCTTCTACACCCTTAGACACTACTAAGGGAGCATCGGAAGCTCCTCAAGAACCATTGGAAACTCCGATAGTCATGGAACTAAAGCCACTTCCTACTCATCTAAGGTACGCATTTCTTGGACCTAATTCTACCTTTCCGGTTATTGTTAGTTCCGATTTAAGCATAGATGAACATAGTAAGCTCATGGTTGTCCTTAGGAAACATAGAAAAGCTTTAGGATATACTATAGAGGACTTAGTTGTAATCAAACCTTCCCTATGCATGCATAAGATATTAATGGAAGAGGACTTTAGAACATCGCGACAACCTCAAAGGCGGTTAAATCCGACCATGAAGGAGGTTGTCAAGAAGGAAATTCTTAAATTGCTTGATGCAGGTATCATCTACCCTATCTCCGATAGCAAGTGGGTGAGTCCGGTTCAAGTGGTTCCGAAGAAGGGAGGAATGATGGTCATCACCAACAAGAATAACGAACTCATTCCTAACCGAACTGTAACAGGATGGCGAATGTGCATAGACTACCGCAAGCTAAACAACGCGACGAGGAAGGATCACTTCCCACTACCCTTCATCGATCAAATGCTTGAAAGGTTAGCACAACATTCGCATTTTTGCTATCTTGACGGTTATAGTGGTTTCTTTCGGATTCCGATACACCCAGATGATCAAGAGAAGACCACGTTCACGTGCCCGTGGTGTACGTTTGCCTATAGGAGGATGCCATTCGGGCTTTGCAACCCCCAGCCACCTTTCAAAGGTGCATGATGGCCATCTTCTCCGAATACATAGAGGAAATCATGGAGGTTTTTATGGATGACTTCTCCGTTTATGGTTCCTCTTTTGACAATTGTCTTTCTAACCTTGCCCTTGTGTTACAAAGGTGTGAAGACACTAACCTAGTTCTTAATTAGGAGAAGTGTCAATTCATGGTGAAGGAAGGCATTGTACTAGGACACTTAATCTCTAGTAGAGGGATTGAGGTGGATAAAGCTAAAATAGAGACTATAGAGAAGCTTCCTCCCCCAACTTCGGTGAAAGGGATAAGAAGTTTTCTAGGACATGCTGGATTTTATAGGCGCTTCATAAAGGATTTCTCTAAATTATCAAAACCGCTAACTAATCTATTGATGAAGGATGCAGTTTTTGAGTTTTCGCAGGAATGCTTAGATGCGTTTAACATGATTCGGGAAGCTCTAATTTCAGCTCCAATTATCCATCCTTCGGATTGGAATCTTCCCTTTGAGGTTATGTGTGACGCAAGTGACGTAGCCATAGGAGCTGTTCTTGGACAAAGAAAGGAAGGGCGAACCCATGCCATATACTACGCTAGCAAGACGCTAGATGAAGCGCAGCTCAACTACGCCACTACGGAAAAGGAATTTTTAGCCATTGTCTATGCAATTGACAAATTTCGCTCTTATCTTGTAGGTGCAAAGGTGATTGTATACACGGATCATGCGGCGATCCGGTACCTCCTTGCAAAGAAGGATGCGAAGCCAAGGCTAATTAGATGGATTCTTCTCCTACAAGAATTCGATCTAGAGATCCGCGACAAGAAGGGTTCGGAAAATTCTGTTGCGGATCATTTGAGTCGCCTAACACATCTAGAGGACGACCACCTACCTATAGATGACTCCTTCCCGGACGAGCATTTACACATTATAGAGGAGTGCATCGATGTGATCTCCAAAGGTAACGAACCATGGTTTGCTGATTTTGTTAACTATTTGGTTTGTCAGGAAATACTGCCCGGATTATCCTACGCACAAAGAAAGAAGTTCTTTAAGGATGTTTGGGAATACTTTTGGAATGAACCTCTCCTCTTTAAGAGAGGTCCGGATGGCATCATACGGCGATGTGTGCCCGAAGATGAGATGCAAAGTGTCATCCACCATTGTCATTCACTACCTTGTGGAGGACACGCTAGTTCGAACAAGACTAGCGCTAAGGTATTGCAATCTGGATTGTTTTGGCCTACACTATTTAAAGATGTGCAAACCTTTGTTTCCTACTGCGATGCTTGTCAAAGAACAAGAAATATCTCTAGGAGGAATGAGATGCCTCTCAACAACATCCAAGAGGTGGAGATCTTTGACGTTTGGGGAGTAGACTTCATGGGACCGTTCCCATCATCTTGTGGTAACCAATACATACTATTAGCGGTTGATTATGTTTCAAGATGGGTTGAAGCGATTTCCTCTCCCACCAATGATGCCATGGTAGTGGTCAAGTTCTTTAACAAGACCATTTTCCCACGATTTGGGACACCACGGACCATCATTAGTGATGGAGGCTCTCACTTCATTGCCCGGCGCTTTGAAGCTCTTTTAGCTAAGTATGGGGTGACTCACAAGATCGCCACCCCTTGTTATCCACAAACTAGTGGACAAGTTGAGATCTCAAACCGGGAGATCAAAGGAATCCTAGAGAAGACGGTTTCAAGGACTAGGAAGGATTGGTCCTTGAAGCTAGATAATGCATTGTGGGCGTACCGGACTGCGTATAAGACTCCCATCGGAACCACACCATACAACCTTGTGTATGGGAAGTCTTGTCACTTACCGGTAGAGTTGGAGCACAAGGCGTTTTGGGCAATCAAGTGGCTAAATTTCAGCATGAAGGAAGCTGGAGAGAATCATCTCTTGGACCTAAATGAGCTTGAGGAACTCCGCTTGAACGCTTACGAAAACGCCAAGATCTATAAAGAAAGAGCAAAGCGTTGGCATGATAAGCATATCATTCCAAAGGACTTCAAAGAGGGAGATCAAATCCTCCTCTTCAATTCAAGGCTTCGTCTCTTTCCAGGTAAGCTTAAATCTCGTTAGACCGGACCTTTTCTAATCAAACGTATTTTCCCCCATGGTGCAGTTGAAGTATGGGGTGAAACGGGCGGAAGCTTCAAGGTGAACGGTCAACGACTCAAGAAGTATACTCCGGAACTCCAAGCTGAAGAGTTCGCGCCCACCGCACTCGAATAAGTGCGAATATGGTCTAGCTACGGACCTTAAACAAAGCGCTTCTTGGGAGGCAACCCAAGGTATTGCATTGTTGTTTTTGCTTTTGATTCGTAGATTAGTTTAGTGTAGACGTTTTTGCTTTGTTTTACCGTCGATACCTTCCGGTGTGTTCGTGTTTTTGGATGTAGGAACAGTGGAAAAGGAAAGGGGAAGAGAAAGTTTGAAGAAAAGTGACGAAACTTGGACTTTGGAGCATTACAGAGAGTTCCACGGCCGTGGTTTAGACCGTGACAGCTACAGTGACCGTAATTTCCAAAAGCCTGAAAAAAATCACCAAAACCACGGTTCCGTACAATTCTACGGCCGTGGAACCCCCCTATAGACCGTGGTTTTCAAAAATTTTGACGGCCACTATATAAACCACATTCTTCACAAAAACACAACACAAACCCAAAATTACGCCCCAAAATGCCGATTCCACGCCTCTTCCCTTAATTCTTCGTTTGTTAATCGTTTTTAACGATTCTTCGACCTAAACTGAAGCAAATCCGATCACCAACGAGATCCAAGCAACAATTCGAGCGGCAAATCACCGGAGAAGCCATAATTCGGATTCCAAAATCCGAAAACCTAGGTTTTTGGTTCTTTCCCTCTCTTTGTCGATTCGGCCTTATTTTTGATAGAATTTGTAGGAGAACTGATTGAAATTGGAAGAAATTAGTCTAGGACTGATTGACTGCTGAGTTTGGTGATTGATTGCTGAGTTTTGAGAATTTTCGGGCCAAACCACGGTTCCTGGAAGAACCACGGCCGTGGAACCCCAAGAACAAACCGTGGTTTCTGCCAGAATATGGATTTTGTGAGTAGAATGTCCGGTAGGAATAAGGACAAGAATAAGGATAAGGATAAGAACAAGAAAAGGAAGGGCAACCCCTCTTCCTCTTCTAGAGTATCACCCCCTTCATCCCCTTCACCTCCATCATCACCATCATCACCATCACCACCTCGCCCTAGGATACCTACCATCCATGAGGATCATCTCGATGCCTTAGAGAGGATCCACAAGAGAGTGGTCATAGGACCTAGGTACCTATTGCTTGAAGAGTTAGAGTCTCTACATGTCATAGGGGACATTACTTGGCTCTTGGATAGAGCCGGCTTAGTCATCTTCTCCGCTATCCGGGAAGATGCTTATGAGGAGATCACGAGGGAGAGTGTAGTCTCCTTCGAGCATAGCCATGTCGACAGGACAGTTTCTTTCCGGCTGATGGAAAGAAACTATGATTTCTCTATCCGGGAGTTTGGAGCCTTCATTGGGTTCCACGAGACCTTCAATGGTCGTTTCCCCAGTGGCATGTACGCCAAGGATTTCTAGGAAGAGATCGCGATGATCTACGCCAGCGAGGACCGCTGGCAGCCAGCTGATACCAAGGCTAAGTTGATGTATCACTTAGCCTTGAAGATTGCTCACAGGGTACTTTCTGAGTGTCTCTTCCATAGGACGGAGACACATCAGAAGATCAAGACAGATGAGCTCGTTCTTCTCTACTGTATGCTATACGGTAGACCTGCTAACTGTGCCACCCTCTTAGTTGCTACCATGAGCAAGCTAAAGAATAAGAGGGCTGGCAACATTGGATATGGTGGGATAGTCACCCACCTTGCTAGGGCATTAGGGGTAGATTTCTCTACTTGTACACGTATTGCTGTTGTACCCCTAGGACTCCATAGCCTCATGACTAGAGGCATCATCTTCCCCACCCATAGAGGTCCACCATACACTGCTATGCCATGGGATAGTAGGACCGAGAGAGGCATTGAGTGGCTCCCTGAGTATTCCATTATGGCTAGACGCCATAACTGGAAGACGACGTTCGCTGCCATGCATGTGAACAAATTGGTAGCCCCTCCCTACGCTCCACCACCACCAGTTGTAGAGGAGGAGGAGATGAGAGATGATTATGAGGGAGGAGGAGGAGCTGAGTAGGACTTTGATACATTCCAGGATCAGCCGGATGCAGTTCCCGACATGCCTCGACGTTCTCCCCGCCCAGCTAGAGCATCTGGCTCTTCTTCTCGCCGTGCTAGTGTGAGGGAGAGGCCGACTTGGATGGCAGATCCTCCTGCTTGGTATAGGACGCAGCCGGATTGGATGGGAGCTCCTCCACCATGGTCTACACAGCCGCCACCAGCACCAGCACCTTCAGATGCACCGGAGTGGTACAGCCAGCCGCCTGGCTGGTACGAGCAGCTGCCACAGTGGGCTACCGACCTCTCCGACAGGGTTGGAGCTTTGGAGATCCGTGCTTACGCGAGGGATGCACGAGCTGATGATCTAGACCACATGATGAGGGACGTTTACCGCCAGCAGTTCGGGCGGTACTATGACCCCAGCTTCTCTCCGTTTCCACCACCGCCTCCACCGCAGTGACGCCTTTGATGATCGACGGTTTTAGCCGCTCCACCACCATTTTGTGAGTTCTTTTTCTTTCTTTCTTTTTTTTTCTTTTCTTTGAACATTAGGGACAATGTTTGTTCCAAGTATGGGGTGGGGTGTGACTAATAGTTTGTAATAACTCTTACTCACTTTGTATGCTTTATCGAGACTATCTTGCATGTTTCATTCTATTGCTACACGTTTCATTATTGCATTGCATGAAAAAGAATTTGAAAAACCCATAAAAATTGAAAAATTTTGAAAATTTTGTGCTTCTATAAATAGAGATGATTTCTATGATAATCACCACTTGTGAATTGAGTTTTGATGACAATCGCATGCTTAAACGAATAGTGAATTGAAATGAAATTGAATGAGTTGATTATCTCTCTTTTGCAAGTTTCATAATGTGATGAATGTTACTTAAATCATGTTGAGGAATTAAGGTTGAAATCACATAACAAGTTCTTATGCTTCTTTTTGAGATGATTAAGGCAATTCGATTTTCTTTCTTCTTTCTCTGATCATTTAGCCCCTCATTGAAATAATGACCTCCTTTACCTATCCGGGAATTTGGAAGAGTTGAATGAAAAAGGCATCTTTGATGTGGGAGGGCCATGAAAGCAATATTTTGCATTCAAAGGAATAGAAAGAAATTATAGGTTTGGGGAAGTCAATCATGATGATGAATAACTCAACACCATTCACATAGCCGGGTGTTTGTGTCTTGCCAAAGTCGGATTGAGCGATATTCCTAGCGGATTATGGTATGTGCGCTAAGGGTTTGAGGTATCTCGTAAAAATGAGAAACGTCAATCTCCTAGGCTTCGGTTTTTGTGCACCTCTATCCATAACTCCAAAAGTAAAGTCGAAAAATGAAAAGAAGAGAGCGAAGCTCTAAGTTGAAAGTGCTGCGGAAACCGCAAGAGAAAAAGAAAAAGAGTAGTTATCCACTTTCCCGGATTCATGCACCACATTCCTTAAAGTTTTCCTTCCCTTTCCGCATTCTAGACCTTGTTTGAAAGTCCCTAAGATCAAGAGAATGATATATGACTTGGTGATCTAAATTGAAGTTTTTTATGATTGATTTTGATAATGTTTGAAGGTTATGATGTTTACATGGAAGCTTGATTAATTCATGAGCTTTCTTTACTCTTTACTCTTTGATTATGTATATGAAAGTCTTATAAACGAATGAAGCAAGGTTTGAGAATGATCTATTGATTAGAAAGCACATTCATCTAAAAGAAGTTTTGCTTTGAGAAGGTACACATATTTCATCCTAACTTGTGTTTTAAACCTTTTGAAAGACCTTGCTTAGGGACAAGCAAGTGGCAAGTATGGGGTTATTTGTTAGCATGAAATATTGTGATATTTTAGGCACGTTTTTTAAGTGTATTTCATCTACTTTGGTATTCATTGATAAAGCATTGAAGCATTTGTGAGTTAGTTTATCTATTTTTTCAATATAGAGGTCTACATAAGCTTTGTGTTGATTGTAGGCAATTAAGAGCTAATTCCGAACGGATTGAGAGAGAATGGAGCTAGATTGAGCATGTCCAAGGATTGAGGACATCACCAGGAGCTAAGGATGATGCTAGGATGAAGAATGACACAAAAACAAAGGGAATTACGAGCTATGGATGTTCCACGCTCTAAATTACGACCGTACCAAGGTCCGCGCTCTAATCCACGGCCGCGGAACTTTGGCAAGACGAGCGTGGTGCATTCCAGCAACTTACACAGCCGTGGAGGGTTGTGACAAACCGTGACCCAACTCCACGCTCTAAATTACGGGCGTGGAACCCTTCCACGACCGTGATCTTGGCGATCTTTTACGCAATATTTTAAGCCACGATCTTCTACGCAATCGGCCGGGCTCATATTTTATCTTACCCTATAAAAGGACGGAAGAAGAGAGATTCTGTCACCTTCGCTACCGCTGTTGCCCTAGCTTACGCTTTCGTTGTTGCCCTAGCTTACGCTTTCGCTTAGACTTTGCCTACGCTTATTGCACGTGCCTAGGGTTTCAAGTTGTACGTGTGGAGATTGCTATTTCGAAAACAGAGAATTGCGAAGAGTTGAAGATTTGGAAGATTGTTCGTAAGGAGATTTCATCTTTAATATTAGGTTTGATTAGAAGACGGATTGACATCCCACTCTTCGCTCTTATTTAAGATTGTGATTGTTTGTGTTATTCCGAATCTAATTGCATCATTGTTCTTGATTTGTGAATTTGAGATTGATTTGAAAGTTATTAAAGGTTTTCGGAAGTTTTCATCTTTCATTCTTTTAAATCTTGAATTTGATATCAATATGACTGTTGTTGGCTAAAACCCTTTAGCAATTCTAAGGTGAAGGGTTGATAGTTGTGGCTTAGATGATGATAGATCGATCGTAAACAGAATGGACCCTGAGAGTTAGAGAGAATCGCCGACGACCCTAATCCACGGTCTGTTCTTGAGCTTCCACGGCCGTGGAACTCAAGAACCACCCGTAATTTTGTGTCAGTTTACGAACCTTGATTTTACTTGAATCCAAAGTTAAAGATTTGCTTTAACTTAGTCTTGGCTTACCTTTTCTAGGTGGTAGTGAAGCCTTAACAACCTCTACCTCGATTTCTTGTGTCACAACCTTAATCGGTTTAGTTAGTCTTGATCCTTGGATTACAAGTTTGGGTATTTGACGTTAATATTTACCTTTAGTATCTTTCTATATTGAAGCCTCAACAACCATTATAGAGAGTGCCTTTAGGTGAATCATATAAGGTCTTGGAACTTCACCGTACATTGCCTTACTTTCGTATACCTTTGCAACTCTTAACTCTGTCTTTATATCTTTAGTATATCTTGAATCGATTGCCACAATTAGACACCTGGATCTTTAGGGTTGTTGTTTTCCCAATATATTTGCAAAGCTTTACCCTTTTACTTGCTTGACAACTTTACAACTGAATTTGTTCCCCCCAAATCCCTGTGTTCGATACTCTGGAATACTTGCTAATCTACGCCGATCCGTACACTGCGGGTTCGCTTGCTTTTATTCTAGTTTTATAAATTTAAAGCTTGATTGCACGCACGCTAAGTGGCGAACATAACTCCACCCCCACACAAAACCATATATTAAAGGGGGAAGAGACGGTGTTCTTTAGGCTCCTCGTGTCACAAAATAAGTTGAATTAGTAATGAAATAACTTAAGTAAAGTTAATAAATGGATGTGTGTGGCATTGCATATTGGGATGTGTTGGTGTGTGTTTTTGCTATTACTTCATTCTTATTCATTTCTGTTAGTTAACGGTTTATACCGTGTTGTAGTTGTTCTACAGAACAGGAGAATTGGAGAGTGAGCCAGATGGGTGATCAGCCGAGGGCTTCCGTAAACTAGGTTGTTCGTGGGATATGGAATGTTTTGTACTTGGATGTTAAGGTTGCCGTTTTGTACTCGGTTGTGATGTTGTAAACCTTTCGTTGTATATACTATACAGTTTTATGTATTTGGTTGGGAGAGAGCCTAGTGGTACCCAGTGGAATCGGAGAGCAGGTTGCAGTCATGAGGAGAAAGCCCGCCGGTGAAGTGAGATGACTTGGCTAGATTGATGTACAACCCGGAGTAGTTCCCGAATGAGTCCAGAGTTCTTTTCAAAATGTTGATAGAGGTAGAATCACCCATACAAAAGAGCATAAGGTCATCTAGAAAACAATGACGGGGAGAAGCACACTTTGGATGGATGTTGAAGTCCGGTGAAGAGGTGTTAATCTTAATTATAGAAGATAACACTTACATGGCCAGGACAAACAATGGAGGAGAGAGGGGGAAACCCCGCCTCAGTCCTCTAGACCCCTTGATGAAACCATTGAGAGATCCATTAAGGTTTATGGAGTACGAAGTGGTCGAGATGTAGGCTCTAGTAAGATGGATGAAGAAGTCTGGGTAGCCCATTCTAGCGAGGCAGTTAAGCACGAAATTATGGTCAATCATATCAAAGAATTTTGATATGTTAATCTTGAGGGCGTATCTTGGGGATATATGCCATTGGTTGTATCTCTTGAAAATCTCTTGGCAGAATATTATGTTTAATAGAGCGACCTTTGACAAATACTCCCTGGTAATTTCCAACGTCAGAGGGGAGAGTGGCATTGAGCTTTTCAGCAAGGATCTTAGCAATGTCCTTGTATGAGGTATTGGAGCGAAGATGGATCTGAAATCGGAGGGAAGGGTGGCGTTTTCCTTTTTTGCAATAAAAGAAATTATGGTGTGGTTTGCGCCATTCGAGAGCCTCCCAGTTCTAAAGAACACCAAGATGGAGTCAGTGAAAGATCTTCCTGTTATGCTTCATGATGCCTTATAAAAGAACGAGTTATATGTAACACCCCGAATCCGCGGGACTTGGGATGCCACAAAAGTGGTATCAGAGCCCTAGGTTGACAAAAATGGCACTCGCAATCTTCTAAAGGCCGAATGAGAAATAAAAAGAACCCACACGGGTTGTGACTTTTCGTTTTCAAAATCACATGCATGAGTCGGGGTAGAATATACGGACCACCACTCCTTCCGCAGATCTCGGCAGCATAGCTTATTAGATTTTGATATGTATATGTATGTATATATAGATATGGATATGAGGTTTGTAGTTATGCATGATAGAATTGATGTGTATCTTTGTGATTGTATGTGGCATGATGAATTGGATATATGTGTATAGTTATATATGTGGACAGTTATATTGTTTGGGACCTTATATTGTTGATGGAATGCTGGATGTGTTATGTTGGTAGTGATATGAACTTAGGACTTATATAGTTATGTATAAGTATTCTTATTATATATAGTAGCATATGAAGTTAAGGGACCTTTTAGCTAAGATGACCGTATGATATCATCATCCTTGGAAGACGTTGTTTGACTTAGGATAGTGTACATACGAGGACGAATATGCTCAAGTATCGAGTTGAGAGCTACGTTCGGGCGAACACCTTGGAATTCTTGTACTTCTTTGAAGAGGATGTCGAAGATGAGGTTTAGAGATAACGTAAACGAAGGACAACCAAATAAAAGAAACATTGAGACAACTTAAGAAAAATCGAGATGAAGACCATACAAGAAAAAGGAGTAACATTAATGTGCGAAAGTGGTTCCAAAGAAACTATAACTTATAGACAACAAGACCAATGTAGATAACAAACTTAAGTTCTTCAAGAAGACGTGTGGACAACGAAATATACGAATCAAGGAGGAGGTTAGTACAGTCTAGCAAGGTTAAAGGTGGTATTCCATTAAGATGAGAAATTTTATTCACACGCTCCTAAGCATTGGAGTCAAGATGAGAAGAGTGATCGAACCTTTTGCGAAAGATTTAAGATACCATAAGTTAAGCTTACGAGACACCAATAAGTGAAATGTCAACATCAAAGTAGTTAGGAGAAGAAGGGCATGGTGGGGTTTTACGTGGAGTTTACCGGTTTCCGTTACGATAATATGGCTAAGTGATGCCAAGAAGAAAGAAGTGTGAGTATATGTTGATCCCGAGAGGATGAGAGACGCAACAAGAAGCTTCTATTGATGGAGAGACTTGAGATACCACTCAAGAGAAACATGAACGGAGGATATATGAGGCTAGAATTTTGGGGAAAGTGTACTTGAAGGACCTCAAGGAAGAATGGTTAAGCCTATGAAAGGGAGTTATACCAAACAAAAAGGGCAAGAAGATATAATTACCTTATAAAGAAAAGGAAGAATGGAACATGGGAAAGAACTAGTGATGTTTAAGGTAGAGTACCTTGAGAAGGTAGGCTTCAGGAGTATGGTAGCATGGAAGTATGGTGGGAGAGTAAGTCGTGGATCTTGGAGAGGGTCATCAATGAGTTAATAGGTGACCACCAAGAATGCACAGGTGCGTGTTGTATACTAGTGACGGTAGGTGGGAAGAGTAATCCAGGAGACGAGATCATTAAGAAGGGTAACAAGAACGTGGAATATTTGTGGTGGCGGAATGTCGGCAATGAAGAGCTATATCAAAGGAAGTGCAAATATCTTAATCAAGTAACAATGTATCGATTCCAGCAATTGATGGTAACGTACCTTGTGGGGAAGGATTGTAACAATCTAGTGCGACCTTCCTAGGTCATGGGGTTGTCATATGGAGGAATGACACGGATCAGAGTAAAGGGAACTGGAAGGACGAAGAGAGAGGTAAGTCTTCTAGAGTTTTGTGTGTAAGAGGGGGGATATATAAGGGGATGTATAGTATGGTTGTTCTAAGATAAGAGATGTCATGATTTCGTGAGCAAAAGCTAAGTCAAAGTTCCGTGACTCACATGGAAAAGCCATAGTGACTATGACGTGAAACGAGGAATCTAGATTAATGCAATGCGGGAAGCTTGGAATTACGATGTTAGGGCTTGGTAAAGTAATGAGTGGATCTTTCAGAGTTGTGGTTGAGAAATTTTGCCTAAAGGCATACTAGTACGGTTGTGAAGATTGTTCATGGAATACCAAGAGATGCTTAAGGTTACCAACAAGAGTAAGAGAAGACCAAAGTTTTGAAGTTGTTCTCGATATGAGATGTACACAATGTACATGAAAGATTGAGGTTAGAACCTCTACCGTCAGGTTGACTTTACATAAGGAAAGTGAGAACTTATATAGAATACGAAGAACTCCTCCCATATGTTGGGATGTCAGGGAAAGTAAAGAAGATAAGGTCAATTGTTTTGAAGCACGGTTTAGTCCTGCAGTTTGGACGCTTATGGTTTCACATAAGTGAGAAACCTTAGAAGATTTTTGCAATCGTGTCATCAAAGAGGGAAAATGGGATTAAGTTAAAAGAATACTTAAATAAGACCACAAGAGTCAAAAGACGCAAGCAAATCTTTCCAATTCAAGAAAAGACGAATATTTAGAGGAAGATGGACAACATTGTAGCTAGAGATGGAACAATACATGTGTTTAAAGGACATCACCCCAACAGCTCAGGGTAGATCATTTGTATCATGAAGGACGTCAATTGTTTTGAAGCACGGCTTAGTCCTGCAGTTTGGACCCTTATGGTTGCACATAAGTGAGAAACCTTAGAAGATTTTTGCAATCGTGTCATCAAAGAGGGAAAATGGGTTTAAAGGACGTCAATTGTTTTGAAGCACGGTTTAGTCCTGCAATTTGGACCCTTATGGTTGCACATAAGTGAGAAACCTTAGAAGATTTTTGCAATCGTGTCATCAAAGAGGGAAAATGGGATTAAGTTAAAAGAATACTTAAATAAAACACAAGAGTCAAAAGACGCAAGCAAATCTTTCCAATTCAAGAAAAGACGAATATTTAGAGGAAGACGGACAACATTGTAGCTAGAGATGGAACAATACATGTGTTTAAAGGACATCACCCCAACAGCTCAGGGTAGATCATTTGTATCATGAACACTTGTCAGGTTTTAAGACAAGGTTGTGTCGGTCTTATGTTATGGGACGAAATAAGGAAAGATGAAAACCGAGATATCTTGGATTCCAATATGTTAGAATGTGGAATTTTGCCACTAAGGTTGAGCTTGACGCACCTCCGACATCAAAGGCGCCGTATAAGATGGTGAAGATATGTGAGTCGAAGAAGAATTTGACGACCAGTTGCAAGGACTTGTTTATACAGGTTCATTAGAACCAATGCACTACCATAGAGAACACTAGACGTCATCTTGAAGTCTTGATTTGAAGTTCATATTGAAATATATCTTAAACTCTTGATTTAAAGTTGTTATGGAGAACACCAATTTGCAAAAAAAGAGGCGGTTACCTCTGTTTGTACATCGATTACAGTGAGCCAAGCAAGATAACAATGAAGAACCAAGTATCCCTCACCACGGCTAGAGGATCTACCCGACCGGTTGCAAGGGTCGGTAGTCTCTTCTAAGATTGTTTTAAGGTTTGATTGCCACCAATTAAGAATTCGAGATTGAATTTTGTAAATAAGGCATTCCGGACAAACCATGGCCACTACAAGTTGTAGTGATTCCTTATGGGCTTATTAATGCCCCGAATAAGATACTTTGGTTTACTCTCGAAGAAGAGAGAAGTTGTATGACAAGTTGTCTCGGGATGGAAACCCCGAAGGATCTGAAGAAAAAATAGTTGCAAGCTTTCTTGGATGTGCCGGTCATTCCCGGATTTTTGGAGAGATCCTCCAAAGTAACAGCATTAATGGCTAACCTACTTTGGAAAACAAAGCAGTTTTGAAAATGGACAAGGGTCATAAGAGTTGTTAAGAGTTAATAAAAGAGTTGTTGGGCAAATGTTTTGACATTGCCTCGAGGTATGATGGATTTGGTCTTTTACAAGTGATTCTTTAAGACAAGGTCTGGGTTAGGTACTGATGTAAAAGTGTAAAGTAATAGCATACGTGACTCGTTAGTAGAAGCAGTGTGACGTGAAGTACTTCCTTCATCACTTGGAAACTTGCAACAAGTATTGGGGAAGCGTAACATTAAGTTTTGTTCGACAAGAACCGAATCCAACGGTGTAAATTGGAAATTTGATCTTCTTTGTTAGAGACAAGCAAAGAAAAACCATAATGAAATGATGTATTGATAAAGACCCGAAAAAGGAAGTGGAGTTTCGATATATTGGATCTTTTTGAGATCTTAGTGCGAGTTGGGAAAGTGGTTTACGGTTGGCGTGGCCGCCGAGAGTAGAGGGTGATCACCCGATGTTTCATGTGTATCAATCAACAGTGTACATACATGATACGAGACATATGGTCCATCATGACGATCTAGCGGTAGACGAGGGACTGATGAGCCTAACTTGAAGACGGAGGATAATATCGTTGGTTGAGTTTTATGTGGAGCTAGTAGCATCGATATAATTAATGGGTTAGACCTAGTTCTTCCCTTAGCTGAGTTATGTGCATATGTGATGTTATATGTAGTTTGTGGCCTGTACGGGAATGTGCTATATGAATTGACATATCTTGCGGTGGTAGTTTGAGTAGCTTGTGTGTATACATTAGAAGGTTTCAACCTTCTTAGTTTGAGAGTTCATACCTCGGCCTTAGGGACCGAGAAGTTCGACGCATAGCAAATTTTGGGACGAAACTTGTTTTAGGGGGATCTGATGTATCACCCCAATTTTAGGCGCGTTTTAAAATTTATTTTCCTACATCTATAGGAATTTTATTAGAATAAATATTTTATTAACATTATTTTACAACGTAAAATATATTTTCCAAGTATATTTAAATTTTGGATATGTTTATGTATATCTATTTTATTATTTTCGGAAAAATCGGGAAGTCTTTCCGGTACGGAAATCCCGATCCGAGTGTTTCGATCGAGTTCATTTCCTTTTTATTTTATTCCTTTTATTCTTTTCTTTTTTTATTTTTCTCTCTCCTTGCCTCTGATGAGTCGGAATCGACCCCTCGGCCCTCTCTACTGATGTTTCCTTCTCTGCTATTCCTGCTTCATACCTCACCATCAGCAAAGTGACAGTAACCACCCTTACCTCTCTACACTTCATCCCTCTCCCAACGAACTTTCTTTTTCCCCTCCTTCCTGTGCTGCTCCATCTGCCTGTGGGCTGCTGCCGACCCTAAAGACGAGCCACCAAGGAGGCCTCCAGCCCCTTCACTGTCCGCTCATCACCACCCGGCCGGAGCTCCTCCTCTATTGCGACTCAACAGCAAATCCCCATCCCTCTGTCCTCCCCTTTGACCCTTCTGCAGCGCCCTCCGCCTCACCTCCATCTCCCCTTTCTCCCCCTTCTCTTTCTGTCAAGCCTCGCCGGAGAAGGAGATGTGCAGCCATCGGAGAAGTCCCCTACCCGGAGGGCTTGCCGCCTCCACTGCCTTCTCTCGCCGTCATTGCCATAGTTTCATAAAGGAGCTCCATCGGGAATCCCTTCTGTCGCCTTACCCGTTGAAGATACCCCAGTGCTGCCCTTGCGGCCGTCTGCAGCTGCCGGACGTGGGAGCGCCTAGCCTGCCTCGACCTGCTTCACTTGTCGTCGGCGAATGAAGCCCGCAGCCGCAACCATGCCGGAGCGCCTCTCCTGCCCAAGCTGGCCGCCATGCGCTGCTTCTACTTCCCCAGCCAATTTGGGGATCTGTTGTAATTAGGGTTATTCAAATCGGGCTCCCCCATTTTTGGTATAATTGCATATTTTTCCCTATGTTTTGTATTTATAATTTTTGCCCTAATTTCTGGAAGTTGCATATATGCCCTGTTGGTATTTAATTAAAGAAATGGCCGAAGGTTTGATTTACAGAAAATGTCCAAGTTTCTAGAATTGTATATATTGTCCGGAAAAAATTTTTTACAATTTTAAATTTGGGCCTTACTTCGATTTATATTCTTATTTATATATACCATATATATTATGCCCTTGTTGGATTAATTGCGGGTTATGACTCAAAGATTTAATTACGGGATTTTAATGTTGACTTTGAAAACGAGTTTTACCTTGAGTTTATGATGTTATACAATTTGCCCGGAATATTATATTTACGGTTTTTAACTTGGGTTTTAGAAGTGGGGTTTTCCTTAGATTATATATGTTCATTATTCCGTTCAAATTTAGCTTACAAGCTAAATTTGTTTAGTTTGGTGCTAGATTCGGAAGCGCCCCGATAAAGGCCTAACGAGTCCAAGTCGGCATCCGTTGAACGACTTCCGTCTTTTGACTTCGTGTGAGTATTACTTCCCCTTGATCTAGTTATGGTAAGTTTTTAGTATCATGCTAGGATGGATACAACATTACTTAGTGAGAATGCCAAGTAGTGGCTTTGAACCTTACGTGAGGTGCGGTCTTGTGAGTTTCGAGGATTTGATATTGTTTTGTGGATTGATGTTGATTCTAAGCTTGAGGTGGTATTGCATTCTTGTGAGGTTGTTTTTGGCTTTAAGTCATATGGTTGATCTTGTGAGTGTTCTGAGGCTTGAGGTTGTGGTTATATGATTGTTGAGATTATGGGCTAGGATATGCTTATCCTAGCATGGTGTTGTTACCGTTGAGTTCGTTTGGGCTAGACATGTTTATCCTAGTATGTGTTATGGGTTATGATTTTGCGAGATCATAGGGTCTAGAAGTCTAAGGACTTCTAGCTTGTGTTGAGTGTGCTGTGAGCATGAGAGATTCTAAGATGCGGTCCTAGAATGTGAGTCAAAGGATCTCGCGTAGATCATTTGTGTAAAAAACTTAAGACTTCTTGAGTTGAGCGAGTTGTTGATATAGTTATCTTCTTGTGAGCAGGTTTTGGACTCCTTCCCAAGGGAATCGAGAGTGTTGTGAGCTGAGTGTGGCGATAAGATAAGTATTTGGAATTACTTAGCTCGTATTCTACGTACTAGACTCGATGTGTGTTTGGTGGTGTGTGTTTTATTGCTTTCATTATAACATTTAAACAGAAAATGGGATCACCAACCTTTATATTATTTGGCCCAAGTGTATGATAACGGGCGGTGACATCACTGCCTGGCTCTTGCATAGAGCTAGGAGGTTCTTGGCGACTAGCCCGTGTGATTAGACGGTCGGATGCATCTGTACCGTTCTATGCGGTAAGTGGGGACCGAGGCAAGTTTCGGGAGATTTTCGTGTCACAAAAGAAGTTGAATTAGAACGGAATATGACTTAAGAATGAAAAGATAATAAACCGGACTTGTGTCATTTGGTGTATATTGTGTGTTATGTTGATTTACTTGTGTTTGTGCCTTCACCTTGTTTCAAATGCTGTGAATATTAGCTAAGGTTTTATACCGATTGTTGTAGATTACCTTCCAGGTTAGGAATGTGGCCGAGAGATCCGGAAGGGTGGGCTGCCGGGGTTTCGTACATTTTAGGAGTGGGTTTTGATTGGAGTCAGGTTGTGTTTTATTCTTCGTTTATTGTGTTTGTATGACGCGTGTATGGCGTTTGGTCTTTGGTATTGTATTTCGGCTGAAGTCTTTGTTGGTATGCTTTCGGGTTTCATTACATTGCATAAAAATGTATTTCGGTTTTGACCTTTGTTTTTGTCTTGTTGTAAGATCTGGTGAAATTGTTCTCAGGTTAAGGGTCGGGACCCATTGTGAGGTCCCAACCCGTGGCATCCCGAGTTCCGCGGATTCGGGGTGTTACATTATATCCATCAGGATCGGGGGATTTACAATCTCCAATGTAGAACAAAGCTTTTTTTATGTCATCATGGGTGACTTCACTACTCAACAAGGTTACATGATTTATAGAGATTGAAGGGAGAGGCCACTCAGGAAATAGATTAAGCGGGTTGTTAGAAGCCTTTGGGCTCAAGATTTTAGAGAAGTGTTTAACAAGAATTTCCAAGATTCTCTCCGGGTTTAGAGATGGGCTAGCCGCAGGGATTTCCGACTCCACAATGCTCTTGATATTATTGAACGCCCGTCTCGAATTGATGCTTTTAAAGAAGTAGGCGTTACACTGATCACCGGACCTTCCCCAGGAGGCTTTTGATAGCTGGGCTAAGATGGTACGGAGATGATCCATCTTGGTGTTTAGGGCAAGAGTAGTGGTTCGTTCAGTTTCCGTAATGTGAGGATCAAGGAGTGTAGTTTGGAGGCTGGACTGGGTAGGAGCAAGTGTGGCTTTTAGAGCTTCGATAGAAGAGTGCAAGTTCTCAAGCTTCATTCTCGAGAATTTCTTTAGGTAGCTTTTGAGTATCTGAGTTTCTGAGTGAGCTTCTGCATTGTAGTATCGTAGGTAGATTCAGTTAGGAGAGTCTAAGAAAGGTCAATGGTGGGAAGGAACTCCTCGTGTGAGTCCCAAACATTATTGAAACAAAATTGGCAATGAGGTGCCATAGGCTTAGCTTCGAGGGAGAAAATGCCAGGAAAGTGGTCCAAGGTAAACGGAATGTCGAAGAAAACCATTGAGTTGAGGAAGGAGGAAGCCCATAGGGGATTCATTACTATGCGGTCCAGTTTGCACCATATTCTGGACTCGATTTGCTTACTGTTCCACATGATATTACATCCAGAAAATTTATGGTTTGAGAGAGAGTTAAGGGTGAAGCAATCCACAAGCTCGTTAGAAGGTTGTGTAGTGTTGGGAGAATTGGAATAGATCTTCTCATCGGGGCTCAAAGTAGTGTTGAAGTCCCCCATGAGGATCCATGGAGAGGTTGGGTTTAAGAGTTTTATTGTGGCTAAGTTGTTCCACAAGGGAGTGCGATCATCATGGGTGTTGTGAGCGTATATGAAGGAATTCAAAAGTGGGATAGGGATGTTAGCATGAAATATGACTATATTTTAGGCACTTGTTTTAGTTGTTTTTCCCTCTTTTATGTGTACATAGATATGAGTTTGAAGCAATTGTGAGCTCATTCACCCACTTTGTCGATATAAAGATCTACACTAGATTTGTTTTGTTGTTAGGTGAATAAAGGCTTGGATTGGAGCAAAATGTGGAAGGAAAGGAGTATTTGATCATGCTTGATGGCAAGGAGATGCTTTGGAGAAGCTAAGGAAGGAGCATGAGTGAAGAACATCACGAAATAAAGGCTTTCACAAGAATTTGGAGAACCAGGCCCTAAATTACGGCCGTGGACTTGGCAATTGGATCGTGGAAGTGAGCTTGAAACACAACAAAAACTTACACGGTCTAAACCACGGCCGTGGAAATTTGTTCATGAACGTGATTTCCATGATTTTGTGACGTGTCATACTTTTCACGTCAGCAACGTCATTGGACTTTTTCGTAACCCTATTATCGCCCTATAAGAAGGCTTGAGAAGGGAGTTTCGAGGACCTTCTCTTAGAGCTTCGGAGACGGCTGCTTAGGGTTCATTTTGACCTTGAGGATTGGAGATTTTTGGAAGATTGGAGATTGTGACAGACGTGATTTTGGAGATTTTCTTAGGGTTTTCACTTTTGGAGACGGATTGACACTCCGTTCTTCAATGTTCCCTAAGATCTCTGTGAGGATTCTTATTCCATTTTCTGAATTCATAAACATACTACTTTTGTTATTCGGATTCGAGATTGACTTCGTTTTGTTATTGAGTTTTCGAGGGTTTTCCTCTTTCTTTCTTCTTAGTTGAATTTTTGATATCATGATGATGGATATTGACTAAAACCCTTTACCAATTCTAAGGTGAAGGGTTGATAGTTGTGGCTTAGATAATGATAGATCAATCGTAACTTGATCGGACCTTGAGAGTGTGAGAAACATCGTCGACACCATAAATCACGGTCTGTTCTTGAGTTTCACAGCCGTGGAATCTCAAGATCAAGCCGTGATTTTCTTTGTTTTACGACTTTTACTTTTTCTTTAATCCAAAGTTAAAGATTTGCTTTAACCTAGCATTGGCTTGCCTTTTCTAGGTAGTAAGGAGACTCAACATCCTCTATTTCGGTTTCAAGTGTCACAACCTTAACCGTTTTAGTTTATCTTTGATTTCTTAGGTTTGGGCTTGGGTATTTGAGATTAATTCTTACCTTTAGATCCTTTCTATACTGCAGCCTCAACAACCTTTATAGAGAGAGTTTTTGGGTTAGATATATAGGGTTTTGGAACTTCACCGTACATTACCTTACTTTAGTTATACCTTCGCAATCTCAACTCTGTCCTTACATCTATAGTATATCTTGAATCGATTGCTACAATTGGATACCTAGATCTTTAGGGTTGCTGTTTTCCCCAATATTTGCAAAGCTTTTATATTATTACTTGCTCGATTATTTGAAACCTAATTTGACTCCCCAAACCCCTGAATTCGATACTCTAGAATACTTGCTTATCTACGCCAATCCGTACACTGCGGGTTCGTTTGCTTTTGTTCCAGTTTTATAATTAAAACCTATTTGCACGCAGGCTTTGAGGCGAACAAGTTTTTGGCGCCGTTGCCGGGGATTTGGTCTAAGCCAATTCCGGTTTTCGGTTGTCGAGCTTGGGATCTTTGCTCTTGTTATTTGATATCTCTCTTTGAGTGATTTTTGCAGATTCTTTAGGTTTATGCAAAAGACTAGATCTACCAAAGATCTAGTTCCTTTTGATCCAAAACTTGAGAAAACTTTGAGAAGAAAGTTGAAAGAGAAAAAGTTGGCTGAAAACACCGAGAGAAACATCCAAGCGGAGTTGGATGAAGTTCAACTTCAACTCAAGTTGAGTGTGAAGGCTCGTATGGAAGAATTTTAGCGTCATCAATTCCAAATGGATGAGCTCAAGGCTGTGATGATGGACATGAAGTTGGAGATGAACAATGCTAAAAAGAAGAAGCTCAAGAAACCAACTAAGTCCACTAGAGCTGAATCATCCGACGATGAGGATGATGATATGCCGCCACTTGAGGACATTGATCTGGTGATCCATCCCATTCGTAACAATCATAGACCACCGGTTGTTCCTCGCATTCCCGCTGGAGATGTGAGGGTTGCTCATGAAGGGGATGAACCACGGACTCTTGGGCAAAGAGTGGATCCAATTCAGCAACCACGCCGTCTAGGTGTGAATTTCAGAGTTGAGGATATCCAGGAATTCAACTTTAGCCCGCAAGTTATCACCATGGTTCGCCAAAGTCAATTAGGTGGAACTAGTGGTGAATATCCAAACCAACATTTACAGAATTTTGAGATTCTCATGGAGACATTGAAGCCGAAGAGGGCTACCAACAACAACTACAAGATCAAATCATTCTTCTTCTCTTTGAAGGACAAAGCTTTGACTTGGTATCAAGCTCTTCCAGCTGGAAGGCTTAACACATGGGAGGATCTATCTTCGGAGTTCCTCACCATGTTCTTTCCGCCATCCAAGACGGCGGAGCTGAGAGGTACGATTAATGTATTTTCTATGAAAGCTAACGAAAGTTTGTTTCAATCATGGGAAAGATTTCAGAATCTCTTATTGGATTGCCCACATCATGGTATTTCAAAGCTGGAGTTATTGGAGATCTACTACAAGGGGTTGGATGTGGAAACACAATTCAATCTCCAATCTCTCTCTTGTGGTACATCATGGACATGAGAGAAGATGATGCTTGAGACTTCATTGAGAAGCAAGCCCAAGTGATTGAGAAGTATTCCCACTAGAAGGTGGATCCAAATAGCCGGAATCAAGGGGATCCGGGAGCTAAGCTAACACAACCTGCACAAACTCAAATATTCTCCTCAATACCGAAATCAAGGAGTTGAAGGAAATAATTAGAGTTGGCCTTCAAAAGCCAAAGGAACAAGATGTTGGCTACTTAGGAAACAACAAAAACAACAACCACCAAGGGAATAGGAACAACAACCGGAAAAATGATTGGAATAACAATTGGAATAACAACAACAAGCGAAATTCCAACAACAATTGGCGGTCCAACCAACAACAAAATTCCGGTAATTCCCATCCAAATTCTGGAAATTCACTAACACCTCCATCTTCTTCTACTCCCTTGAAAAGCCCGGGGAAAACATCAAATGAATCAAACAAGACGGAGAAGGAGAAGCCCGATCCTATGTTGGAGACGATCTTAGAAATGTATAACAGAAAAGTATTAAATTTATAACTCGATATAATTTCCTAACTCCTAGCGAACCCACATTGTATGAGTCATTTTGTAGCATGGATAGTATTCCGAGGTCGAACACAAAGACTAAGGTGAAATCAAATCAAGCAAGTGATCATGGATAGTGCAAATCTAGTCTAAGAAAAGAGAAGGAAATAAAGAAATAAAATTCATGATATTTTTGGGTTTGGTTTTGTGGTGATCAAGCAAAGATCACAAATCATGCAAGGTTATAAATCAAACAAACAACTAAAGCTAGCAACACAAACAAGCAACTCAAACACAAGATATGTGATCAAAGAGAGAAAAGCGGATTCTAGGGGTTAGGACTTCCGGTTATGGCTTTGGACTCAAGCTTCTAATCAACCTTGGACTAGCTATGGTAAGTTGGGAAAGAATGTTTCTCAAATGGGGTCAATCACCGGGTAGGTCTCATGATCCTCTAATCTTGCACCTAAGGTCCTATCAACGGGTAAGTCTGTAGGAGCCTAAGGTTGGGAATTCTACATAAACCGAATTGTTGTCTAGGGATCTATCCTCTCCTTACCGGGTAAGTCTCGGGAAGGCAAGTCCTAAACATCAATCCTAGCACACTCAGTCCAATAACGGCTTATGAGGCTCACTACTACCTAGAGTTCATCATGTTTGGTACCTAAGATCAAGAATTACCGGGTAGGTTTCTTCCCTCACTTAGTTTACTAGCATTAGGTCACCCTAGGCTAGATTATGCTTAACAAACACTAGGATTTCAACAATCTAACATCCTAACATTCAGATTTATCAATACAAGCACAACAGCGAAAATCACGGGCGGATCATACATAACCAAAGCCGTGGAAGGATAAGAACAAACCGTGGTTTTCAACAGTGGTTAGGTTTGAGCAAGCAAATCATCCAAGGGTACATTCAAGTCTATTCTATCATAGTCCAATCCATAACCATGATTCCATTACCCTAGAATCACAACTATTTAGCCAACAACATGCATTTTAAGATTCAAACTCAACAAGCAAACATTCATGCTTCCATAGCAAGAAAATGAAATGAATGAGAAAAGAAACAAGTAGAAACAAGAAAACCTAGCTTAATATAAGTTTAAACAAGACTTACAATCCTTCAAAAGAAGGTACAAAACGTTCCTTACAACTCTTGCAAATGTCTTCAACCAAAGTCTCTCAAAAATCACTCAAAAGCCATGAAAACTCGAATGGTGCCTTGTTCAGCTTGTTCAGCTTCCTTTGGATCGTTAAGCCACGAGCTGGTGCAAGGCATGCACCAACAAGGTCCTATGTGTTCTCCTTTGCTCCTAGCTTGCTCCTTAATGAGTCCGGAAGTGTGTCATCATGAGGAATAATCCTCGAATGTATCAATTAAGCTCCAAAAGCTCCCCAAAATACCTACAAAACCGACAAGAGTTCGTGTAGACGTCTATTTCGACAATATGCATGAATTAAGCGTAAACGTCATGAACTAATGCCAAACCATGCATGAATAACGGGAAAATTATCTAAATGGATGCCTAAACTAAAGTCATAAATCATGTTATCAAAATACCCCATGCTTAAGACTTGCTCGTCCCCGAGCAGGGTCCAACTATAGGCTAAGAGACGACATGATTTATGAATGTAGAAAAAAAAAACATAAAATCTTTTTGGGATTGTGCTTCATAAGATGGATCACTTTCATAGTCATGTTTCATAGCAATGGACAAGCAATCATGTATCAAATAAATGAAGGCATGGAAACAAAATTATTCTTAACTCGAAAGCATGCATGAAAGGTGAGAATGAAGAAGTCAAGATGATCATGAGTATATCCAATCTAGATCACTAAGTCTTACACACATGTAAATAGGTCACAAGGACTTAAGAAAGAAGAGACCAAGAAACGTTGTGATAAGGTGGAAATTTTTCTAGGTCATGTGATGCTAATCCGGGAAAAGAACTAACTCCACAATGTCATTTTTGATCAACTTCCCACAAGTGTATATTTTTCTCCATCTTTTCTTTCTTTTCTTTTCTTTTTCATTTTTTTTCTTTTACTTATTTTTGAGACATTGGCATTGGTGTACAAAAGCCGAAACCTTGGTGATTAGAGGACCTTGGGATTTTTCCGAGGTGCCTCACACCGGGCACACATACCAAGGCTCGTTAGGCAATTTGGTTTATCCGACTTTGGCAAGGCACAAACACCCGATTATGTGAATGGTGCCGAGTTACTCGTCATCAAAACCAAAGTCCCGAAACCTATATTTTTTTCTACACTTTCACAACAAATTCAACACTTCATTCACAACATTCATTCATCAACAACTTCACCCCACACTTGTTTTTCACACACTCAACAAACTAGCATGCTCCTATTCCTGGATGGGTCAAAAGAGGTCAAATTTTTATATCAATTGAGGCACGCAAACAATCATGATCAAGATGTGAAGTAGAAAAAGATGAATTGCCTTAATCATTCCTAAATAATGTGCAAGAACTAGCATGTAATTTCGACCATCAATCCTCAATCCAATCAAGGCAAACATCATAATCACAATTTATACATGGGATTCAAGAGAAGTATTTCAAGTCCACATATGCATACATCCATTTAACACACAAGGCCATCCATAGCCAATTCACAAAACAATCTCATCATAAGGGTCATATCCAAACATAGAAGCACTAATTTTTTAAAAAAATTTTCTGATTTTATTGGATTTTTCAAAATATATATGTACAATGCAAAAGCTAAAGAAACATGTGATAATATGAAACTATCCTAGATGCAATCGTGCAAATGATCATGAAAACCCCACCCAATACTTAAAGACACATTGTCCCTAATGTGCAAATTAAATAAAGAAGTGAAAGAGAGTCCTCACAATGTAAAAATGGTGTTTTCGGTATTTTGGTTCACTCATGTGAAGTGATGGTGGATGATCAATCAAAGGTGGTAGAGAGCTCTTGATATTCATTATGGCGTCGGGACCCGCGCTAATCACCGCTAGCCGTCCAAGTCCCACGTCCGCTCTACCCACGTTTGATGTAGGATCATCATCATCCTCCTCATGCCTTGCAAGACTTCCTTGTTACCTAGACTCTAGCACACAAACACCAAACACACAAACACACCAAAACAAAGACAAAAGCAAAAATCGAAACGACAACTAAGACGAAAAGAGAAAGATATGTACCAATGGGTTGCCTCCCATTAAGCGCTTCTTTAAGGTCATTAGCTTGACCAAATTCGGGGGCGTTTTACTCAAGGTGAAGTGGGGCAATCATATACACCGGAGCTCCCGGGATATACTTCTTCAAACGGTGCCCATTCACCTTAAAATCTCCACAATTCTCCCCACCTATCTCAACCGCTCCATGGGGAAAGACCTTCCTCACCACATAAGGACCCGTCCATCTTGACTTTAGCTTTCCGGGGAAGAGCCGCAACCTTGAGTTGAAGAGAAGGACTAGGTCACCTTCACTCAACTCCTTTGGGATGAGACGTTTGCCATGCCAACGCTTGGTCCTTTCCTTGTAAATCCGGGCGTTTTTATAGGCATCTAACCGGATCTCCTCGAGAGCATTAATGTCTGCAACCTCTTCTCACCGGCTTCCTTGAGGTCAAAATTCAGCCACCTTATGGCCCAATACGCCCTATGTTCCATCTCCAACGGAAGGTGGCAAGACTTGCCATAAACTAGCTTGTAGGGAGTGGTGCCAATCGGTGTCTTGAAGGCGGTTCTATATGCCCACAAAGCATCATCAAGCTTCATAGCCCAATCCTTTCTTGTTCTAGAAACCGGCTTCTCAAGTATTCCTTTTATCTCCCGGTTGGAGATCTCCACTTGGCCACTACTTTGGGGATGGTAAGGTGTGGCCACCTTATGAGTCACCCCATACTTAGCAAAAGTGTCCCAAAGTTCCTATTGGTGAAATGCTTCCCTCCATCACTTATGATCACTCTTGGTGTTCCAAACCTAGGGAAGATGACTCGGTTGAAGAACCGCACTACAACTTTAGCATCATTTGTGGGGGAGGCGATTGCTTCCACCCATCTCAACACATAGTCCACCGCCAAGAGAATGTAGATGTTGCCACATGAAGAGGGGAATGGCCTCATGAAGTCCACACCCCAAACATCAAATATCTCAACCTCTTGTATGTTGTTCAAGGGCATCTCATTCCTTTTCGAGATGTTGCCCGTCCTTTGGCAAGCGTCACAAGCCATTACAAAATTCTGCACATCCTTAAACAAGTTAGGCCAATAAAAACCGGATTGCAATACCTTTGCACACGTCTTGTGTGACCTAGCATGGCCTCCACATGGCAAGAAGTGATAATGGCGGATCACACTCTCCACCTCATCCTCCGGAATGCACCTCCTAAAGACTCCATCCGGTCGTCTCTTGAACAAGAGAGGCTCGCTGCAATAATAATGCCTCACATCCTTGAAGAACTTTTTCCTTTGGGCATATGATAGACCGGGTGGCACCTCCTCACACACAAGGTAGTTCACTATATCCGCATACCATGGCTCACTCCCTCTAGACACTTGAAGTAAGCACTACTCCATCATTTGCAATTGTTCATCCCGGAATGAGTCATCAATCGGGATGTAATCTTTTTCAATCTCCAAATGGTGGCAGCCTACAAAGATAGTCCGCTACTGAATTTTCGGAACCCTTCTTGTCCCGAATTTCCAAGTCAAACTCTTGGAGGAGAAGGATCCACCGAATCAAGCGAGGCTTGGCATCTTTCTTTGTGAGGAGATGACGGATCGCAGCATGATCCGTGTACATAATGAATTTTGCTCCAACAAGATATGACCGGAACTTCTCAAAGGCATACACTACCGTTAGCAACTCCTCGGTTGTGGCATAGTTGAGTTGGGCATCATCTAGCGTCTTGCTAGCATAGTAGATGGCATGTATAAGCCCGTCTTTCTTTTTGTCCTAAAACAGCCCCAACGGCCACATCACTTGCATCACACATTATCTCAATTGGTAAGCTCCAATCCGGAGGTTGCATGATAGGGGCGGAGATCAAAGCATTCTTCAACCTACAAAATGCTTCAAGACAATCTTTGGAGAAAACAAACTCAACATCCTTCATTATTAGGTTAGTGAGCCTTAGAAATTTTAGAGAAATCTTTTATAAACCTCCGCTAAAAACCGGCATGCCCTAAGAAACTCCTTACCCCTTTCACCGAGGTAGGTGGTGGCAACTTCTCTATCGTTTCTATCTTGCTCTATCAATCTCAATGCCACGGTGAGAAACCAAGTGTCCCAACACTATGCCTTCACTCACAATGAAGTGGAATTTCTCCCAATTCAATACAAGGTTAGTTTCTTCACATCTCTTCAACACCAAAGACAAGTTAGCCAAGCAATCATCAAATAAAGATCCATACACCGAGAAATCATCCATAAACACTTCCATAATGTTCTCAATATATTCAGAAAAAATAGCCATCATACACCTTTGAAAGGTGGTGGTTGCATTACACAACCCAAATGGCATTCTCCTATATGCAAATGTTCACCAAGGACATGTAAATGTTGTTTTCTCTTGGTCATCTGGGTGAATAGAGATTTGGAAAAACCCACTATAGCCATCTAAGTAACAAAAATGTGAATGTTGAGCTAACCTTTCTAGCATTTGGTCAATAAAGGGAAGAGGGAAGTGATCTTTCCGAGAGGCAACATTAAGCTTCCTATAGTCAATACACATTCTCCATCCCTTAACCGTCCTAGTTGGGATTAATTCATTGTTCTCATTAGTTAATATGGTCATACCACCCTTCTTAGGAACAACATGAACGGGACTAACCCATTTACTATCCGAAATCGGGAAAATGATTCCCGCATCTAGCAATTTTAGGATATCTTTCTTGACTACCTCTTTCATTATAGGGTTCAATCTTCTTTGAGGTTCAATTGAAGGTTTATGGTTGTGTTCCATCAAGATTTTATGCATGCAAAAAGATGGCTTAATGCCAAATAAATCATCAATGGTGTACCCAATAGCCTTCCTATGCAATTTCAACTCATTCAATAATCTATCAAGCTCATCATCATTCAAAAATGCATTCACAATAACGGGATAAGTAGAATTTGAACCAAGGAAAGCATACTTTAAATGAGAAGGGAGAGGTTTGAGATCAAGTTTAGGAGGACCTTTATCGGTTGGAGATGATCCATACAATGTAGGTTGAGATGATTCCAAAGCCAAGGAAGACTCTCCAAGACTCCTTGAAGCTTGATCAACAACTAAGGCACTTTCTGGAGAAACCACAGGAAAAACAAAGACCTCTGGCACAACCACGGGTGTAGAATTGGAGAAACTGGCACTTCTGGACATTACAAAGAGTTCCACGGGTATAACCACGGGCGTGGTTCTTGCCCCCTAGCCGTGGTTCCTACAGTGATTCAGCACACCTTCGTGCACTTCAAATTCAGCACTTGTCTCCTTTTCTAATGCATCCAAAGCCTTGATTTCTTCATTGCAATCATCCTCAACTCCTTCCTCTATGATACTCAAGCTAAGAACCTTATCAAGAGGATCCTTTATCAAGATTGAGCTCACAACTTCCCTAGACTCCTCTTGCTCAACAATGTTAAAGACATCTTCACTAACGGTTGGCCCCTTCATCATTGTGGACAACTTGAACTTGATATTTTCCTCTCCTATGTTGAAGGAGAGGATTCCATTTTTGCAATCCACTAAACATCCGGATGTGGCTAAGAATGGCCTTCCCAAAATGATAGGAACCGGGTAGTCCGCCGGGATGTCCAAAACAACAAAATCTATTGGCACATAAAACTTCCCAAGCTGAACCGGTATATCCTCTAGGATTCCTACGGGGTGAGTGATTGAACGGTCCACCATGTAGAGGGTCATCTTGACCGGCTTTGGTTCTCCTAGCCCAAGCTTGTTGCAAAGCGCAAGCGGGATAATGCTTACTTACACTTGCTCCAAGGTCACATAGGATTTCATATTGCACTTCTCCAACTCCAATTGGCACACAAAAAGATCCCGGATCTCTTAGCTTAGGAGGCATCTCCTCCCTCATGGTTTGTATCAACTCGGAAGATCTCTTTGTCATCCTCACTTCCCCATACTCCTCCAACTTCCTCTTATTGGAGAGTATCTCCTTCAAAAACATTCCATAGGCCGGCATACCTAGAATAGCATCCATGAACGGAATGTTAATATGCAATTTAGACATAAGTTCAAGGAATTTACCGAAATGTTTGTCCAAGCGAGCTCTTGCTCGTGATTGTGGGAATTGTAGTGGTGGCTTGTATGGAGGTGGTGCCACATATATTGGCTCATCATCTTTGCTCTTGCCTCCTTCTTCTTGCAATGGTTCTTCCTCCACTACTATTTGCTTCCCCTTAGCATTCTCCTTAGGTAAGGGATCTTTCATGCTTAGCACACTCCTTGTGGTAATGGCCAACACTTGGCTTCTTGGATTGTCCTCGGTTCTTCCGGGAAGCTTTCCCGGATCCCTTTGTGCTTCACCCGCTTTTTGGAACACTTGTGCTTCTAGCACCTTTTGACCTTTAGAAATGGATGTCACCGTGCTCTCAAGTCCACTTAACCTTCCAAGCAATTGTTCAAACATCATTTCGGTTCTATCCTTTGGAGGTTGAGCAAAACCGGGTGGAGGCTCTTGTGAAGCCTTAGGTGGTGGGGCTGCGCTTGTGGAAGCGGGAGGGTTCAAGGCACCATCCGGGTTAGAATAGGAGAACCCGGGATGGTTGTGATTAGGCCGGTAATTGTTGTATTGCCGGTTGTTGTTGTTGAAGTTCCTAGGGCCTTGATAATTGTTGAAGTTACCCCTTCCCATTTAGTTAACGTCCTCCTCCTTGGAAGCCAAGTTGGCTTGCACTTGCACTTGAGGACTTGCTTGATTCTTTAAGGTTGTAGCTCACAACTCCCTCAAAGACTTAAGCTCGTTGTTGATTGTATCAAGTTTGTAGTTGCTCATGGTGACTTCACTCACTTCATATGCTCCCGGTTTCCTCCCATCACTCTTCTTATGGGAGTACTTCTCTATCACCAAGGCTTGCTTCTCTATAAACTCCCAAGCCTCATCCACATTCTTCTCCGTGAATGTTCATCCAGAAAGTGATTGGAACTTGAATTGGCTATCCTCATCAAGACCCCTGAAATAAATCTCCAATAGCTCTATCTTCGGTATCCCATGGTGTGGACAATATAGGAGGAGGTCCTTGAACCTCTCCCAAGATTTGAATAGGCTCTCTCTATCCTTCATCAGGAAGGCATTGATCTTCCCTCTTAGCTCGGTTCTCTTGGAAGGTGAGAAGAACTTTGTTAAGAACTCGGTTGTCATCTCCTCCCAAGTACTCACATGTCCTAGTGGAATAGATTGGTACCAAGCCAAGGCTTTATCCTTAAGTGAGAAGGAAAAAGCCCTAAGCTTATGGTTGTTGTTCTCCAATCTAGGCGGCCTTAGAGTCTCCATCAAGATCTCATAGTTCATCAAGTGTTGATGAGGATACTCTCCTTCCATCCCTTCAAATTGATTGTGCCGGATCATTTGTAGCACTTGAGGGTGGAGCTCATAATCATGGGTTGCGGGATCTCTTAAATTTACACCCGGGCGGTGCACTCTTTGGGATGGATCCATACGTGGCCCTAATGTTTGTGGCTTCTCAATGATGATCGGCTCAAACCGAACATTGACCGCCGGCTGCGGTGGTGGTGGTGGAGGTTGTTGACGATTAAGCTCCCTTTGTACAAGAGCTTGCCTAATCTCTTCAATTTCCCTCCTAGTTGCTTCTGGCCTCTCATTGGCAAGTCTCCTCTCATTCTCCAAGGCTTCATCCCTTAGCCTAAGTTGCTATAAGGCCTCATTCAACTCAGCTTGAAGATCTCTTCCGGCCATCTCCTTCTTCTTCTTAATGCTCTTGGATCTAGTCTTAACGGTTTTCTCCGGTTCAGGATCGAATGGAGCTAAATCGTTGCCACGAGATCATTGCATGCACCTAAAGAATGAGAGATGTCCTGAAAATCATAGACACAAACCAAACAAGATCAAAAGTAACAAGAAAGACCTACATTATAAACAATCACACACAATGATTCAATCTAGACCTAGTCCCCGGCAACCGCGCCAAAAACATGTTACGCTAGAAATGTATAGCACAAAAGTCTTAAATTTATAACTCGATATAATTTCCTAACTCCTAGCGAACCCACAATGTATGAGTCATTTTGTAGCAAGGATAGTATTCCGAGGTCGAACACAAAGACTAAGGTGAAATCAAATTAAGCAAGTGATCATGGATAGTGCAAATCTAGTCTAAGAAAAGAGAAGGAAATAAAGAAATGAAAATCATGATATTTTTGGGTTTGGTTTTGTGGTGATCAAGCAAAGATCACAAACCAGGCAAGGTTATAAATCAAACTAACAACTAAAGCTAGCAACACAAACAAGCAACTCAAGCACAAGATATTTGATCAAAGAGAGAAAAGCGGATACTAGGGGTTAGGACTTCCGGTTAAGGCTTTTGACTCAAGCTTCTAATCAACCTTGGAATAGCTATGGTAAGTTGAGAAAGAATGTTTCTCAAATGGGGTCAATCACCGGGTAGGTCTCATGATCCTCTAATCCCGCACCTAAGGTCCTATCACCGGGTAAGTCTCTAGGAGCCTAAGGTTGGGAATTCTACATAAACCGAATTGTTATCTAGGGATCTAACCTCTCCTTACCGGGTAAGTCTCGGGAAGGCAAATCCTAAACATCAATCCTAGCACACTCAGTCCAATAGCGGCTTATGAGGCTCACTACTTCCTAGAGTTCATCATCTTCAACAATTACCGGGTAGGTCTCTTCCCTCACTTAGTTTACTAGCATTAGGTCACCCTAGGCTAGATTATGCTTAACAAACACAAGGAATTCAACAATTTAACATCGTAATATTCAGATTTATCAATACAAGCACAATAGAGAAAATCACGGGCGGATCATACAAAACCACGGCCGTGGAAGGATAAGAACAAACAGTTGTTTTCAACAGTGGTTAGGTTCGAGCAAGCAAATCATCCAAGGGTACATTCAAGTCTATTCTATCATAGTCCAAGCCATAACCATCATTCCATTACCCTAGAATCACAACTATTTAGCCAACAACATGCATTTTAAGATTCAAACTCAACAAGCAAACATCCATGGCTTCCATAGCAAGAAAATGAAATTAAAAAGAAAAGAAACAAGTAGAAACAAGAAAACCTAGCTGAATATAAGTTTAAACAAGACTTACAACCCTTCAAAAGAAGGTCCAAAACGTTCCTTAGAACCCTTGCAAATGTCTTCAACCAAAGTCTCTCAAAAATCACTCAAAAGCCATGAAAACTCGAAGATGATGTTGTTCTTCTTCTTCCCAAAATGAGAGTGTTTTTCTCCCCCCCCCCCAAGAGTAGCCTCCAATGGAATCATGGGTGTGTAAGAGAGTGTGGGAGAGAATGTGTGAGAGGATCCACTAGCAACAGCTTGCGGGACCACTTTTATTCTCCATCAAGGGCAAGATTCGGGCATGGAGATCGTGGGACAGCTATCCAGAGAAAACCACGGCAAAGACCACGGACGTGGAAATGGCCTTTGAGCTGTGGTTTTGCTTGTTCAGCTTCCTTTGGATCGTTAAGCCACGAGTTCGTGCAAGGCATGCACCAACAAGGTCCTATGTGTTCTCCTTTGCTCCTAGCTTGCTCCTTAATGAGTCCGGAAGTGTGTCATCACGAGGAATGATCCTCGAATGTATCGATTAAGCTCCAAAAGCTCCCCAAAATACCTACAAAACCGACAAGAGTTCGTGTAGACGTCTATTTCGACAATATGCTGAATTAAGCGTAAACGTCATGAACTAATGCCAAACCATGCATTAATAACGGGAATAACTATCTAAATGGATGCCTAAACTAATGTCATAAATCGTGTTATCAGAAGCTCCAAGGGTTGGAGAGTTACATAACTTCGGTTGATAAAGCTCACAAAGCTTTAGAAAACCAAGTATTCAGCAAGGCCGGAGAAGTTCCAAGAGATCAAGGAAAGCTTTCCGGAAAAACGGAGGATAACCCAAAAGGAAGGGTGATGGTTGTCACAACCAGGAGCGGTGTGACAACTACCGACCCGCAGCCTAAGTTTGTGGAAGTTTCAGCCGAGAAAGAGAAAGAAAAGGGGAAGGAGAAGGAAGATGTCTATGTTCCTCCCCCATCTTACAAACCTCTTCTACCATTCCCTGTAATCTAGATTAAGAGCGCATCTAGACAAGCAATTCGGTAAGTTCATTGAACTAATAAGCAAACTGCACATTGATATACCTTTCATTGATGCTATTGTAGGTATGTCCGCTTACGGGAAGTTCTTGAAAGAGCTCCTCTCTTACAAGAGGAAGCTAGAAGACTTTGGAGAAGTCAAGATGAGTTTGGAATCATCGGAGCTCATCAAAACAATGACGGAAAAGATGCCCACAAAATTGAGAGATCCGGGGTCATTTTGCATTCCAATTGGAGTGGGAGACGTCACATATGACACTCTTTGTGACTTAGGAGCAAGCGTTAACATCATCCCGCTTGCCTTGTGTAGGAAAGTCGGTTTAGGTGAACCTAAACCAGTGAAGATGACGTTATACATGGCGGATCGATCCATAACTCGTTTCGTCGGTATCATTGAAGATGTCCCAGTCAAGCGCGGTAAGTTTTATATTCCAATAGACTTTGTTGTGCTTGACATTCCTGCAGATTGTCCGGTTCCGATCATACTCGGAAGACTGTTTCTTGCAACATCCGGTTGTATGGTGGATTGCAAGAATGCTAGACTAGCCTTCGACATAGGAGAAGAGAAGGTTGAGTTCGTTCTCTCAACTTTGGTGAAAGAGCCAGTTCTTGGAGAGGATATGTTCAATATCTATGATGAGGAAGTGTCTAGGGAGGAAGTGAGCTCGATTCTATTCAAGGATCCATTGCAAAAGGTTATAACCATGAGCATCATGGAAAAGGGAGAGGAAGAGGATTGCAATGAGGAGATTGAAGCCTTGGAAGAGCTAAAGGAAGTGCAAGAGGAAGAGTTTGAAAAACTTTACGATGGCTCAGAAAACGTGAGAAACCACGGTCAGTCGTGTTACTCCACGGCCGTGGTTTAACCCAAACTGCCCGTAAACTGCTATTTTGAGATCAAGAGTAAGTTACACGGTCTAAACCACGACCGTGGAAGTAAAGTGGTGCCGTAATTGAGTTCTACGCCCTAAACCACGGCCGTGGAAGTAACAGTGGTGCCGTAATTTTGGGTATTTTTGAGAACAATTCCGTTCTTTCCACAAATTCTCTTGAGTCTTCTTCCATCACTCCTACATCCTTAGAGACTTCTAAGGAAGCATCGGAGACACCTCAAGACTCATCAAAGGCATCAACAGCAATGGAACTGAAGCCACTCCCCACACATCTTCGGTATGCATTTCTTGGAACTAATTCTACTTTTCCTGTAATTGTTAGTTCCGATTTAAGTGAAGATGAACATGAGAAGCTAATGGCTGTTCTATGGAAACATAAGAAAGCCTTAGGTTATACCATAGAGGATCTTGTAGGAATTAAACCATCACTATGCATGCACAAGATTCTAATGGAGGAAGATTTTAAGCCTTCGCGACAACCTCAACGACGGTTAAATCCGATCATGAAAGAGGTTGTCAAGAAGGAAATTTTTAAGTTACTTGACGCAGGTATCATCTATCCTATCTCCGATAGCAAGTGGGTGAGCCCCATTTAATTTGTCCCGAAGAAAGGAGGAATGACGGTTATCACTAACAAGAATCGTGACGGGATGGAGGATGTGCATAGACTACCGCAAGCTGAACAATGCAACAATGAAGGATCAGTTCCCACTACCATTCATAGATCAAATGCTTGAGAGGTTAGCACAACACTCCTATTTCTGTTATCTTGACGGTTATAGTGGTTTCTTCCAGATTCCGATCCATCCGGACGATCAAGAGAAGACCACATTCACGTGCCCGTGGGGTACGTTTGCATATAAAAGGATGCCATTCAGGCTTTGCAACGCCCCAACCACCTTTCAAAGGTGCATGATGGCCATCTTCTCCGAGTATATTGAGAAAATCATGGAGGTTTTTATGGATGACTTTTCAGTTTATAGTTCCTCATTAGATAATTGTCTTTCTAACCTTTCTCTTGTATTGCAAAGGTGTGAAGACACTAACCTAGTTCTTAATTGGGAGAAGTGACAATTCATGGTTAGGGAAGGCATTGTACTAGGACACTTGATCTCTAGTAGAGGGATCGAAGTAGAAAAGGCTAAGATAGAGGCCATAGAGAAACTTCCTCCTCCATCTTCGGTGAAGGGGATAAGAAGTTTTTTAGGACATGCTGGATTTTATAGACGATTCATCAAAGACTTTTCAAAGATATCAAAACCACTAACTAATCTATTGATGAAGGATGCAGTTTTTGATTTTTTGCATGATTGTTTAGATACTTTCTATAAGATCCGGGAGGCTCTCATCTCAGCCCCGATTATCCAACCTCCGGACTGGAATCTCCCGTTCGAGGTTATGTGTGACGCAAGTGACGTAGTTGTTGGAGCGATGCTGGGGCAAAAGAAGGAAGGCCAAACCCATGCTATCTATGATGCTAGCAAGACGCTAGATGAAGCGCATCTCAACTACGCCACAACTGAGAAAGGATTTTTAGCCATCGTATATGCATTTGAAAAGTTTTGTTCTTATCTTGTAGGTGCGAAGGTGATTATATACACGGACCATTCAGCGATCCGGTATATACTCCCCAAGAAGGATGCGAAACCGAGGCAGATTAGATTGATTATTTTCCTACAAGAATTCGATCTACAGATCCGCGACACGAAAGCCTCGGTAAATTATGTTGCGGATCATTTGAGTCGTCTACCACACATTGAAGACGACGATTTACCTATTGATGACTCCTTCCCGGATGAGCACTTACACATCATAGAGGAGTGCATCGACAAAATATCTAGAGGTAACGAACCTTGGTTTGCTGATTTTGTAAATTACTTGGTTTGTCAGGAAATACCTCCCGGATTATCCTATGCACAAAAGAAGAAGTTTTTTAAGGATGTCCGGCAATACTTTTCGAATGAACCTCGACTCTTCAAGAGAGGTCCCGGCGGCATCATTAGGAGATGTGTGCCGGAAGACGAAATGCAAAGCGTCATTTGTCATCGTCATTCACTACCTTGTGGAGGACACGCTAGTTCCAATAAAACTAGCGCTAAGGTATTACAATCCGGATTCTTTTGGCCTACTTTATTTAAGGATGTGCAAAACTTTGTTTCTTGTTGCGCTGCTTGTCAAAGAACAGATAATATCTCTAGGAGAAACGAGATGCCTCTCAATAACATTCAAGAGGTGGAAATCTTCGACGTTTGGGGAGTCGACTTCATGGGACCTTTCTCATCATCTTGTGGAAACCAATACATACTTCTAGCTGTATATTATGTTTCGAGATGGGTTGAAGCTATTGCCTCTCCAACTAATGATGCCATGGTTGTCGTCAAGTTCTGTAATAGAACTATTTTCCCAAGGTTTGGGACACCACGGACTATCATTAGTGACGGAGGTTCACAATTCATTGCCCGACGATTCGAAGCTCTACTACCTAAGTATGGGGTGACTCACAAGATTGCCACTCCCTACCACCCACAAACAAGTGGGCAAGTGGAAATTTCGAATAGAGAGATCAAGGGCATCCTTGAGAAGAAGGTGTCAAAGACAAGGAAAGATTGGTCTTTGAAACTAGATGATGCGCTATGGGCGTATAGGACTGCATATAAGACTCCTATAGGCACAACACCATACAACCTTGTGTATGGGAAGTCTTGTCATCTCCCGGTGGAGCTAGAACACAAGGCGTATTGGGCTTTGAAGTGGTTGAACTTCGGCATGAAGGAAGCAGGTGAGAAGCACCTATTGGACCTTAATGAGATTGAAGAAATCCGCTTGAACGCCTATGAGAACGCCAGGATTTACAAAGAAAGGGCGAAGCGTTGACATGATAAGCATATCATTCCAAAGGACCTCAAAGAAGGAGATCATGTTCTCCTCTTCAATTCGAGACTTCGGCTATGCCCAAGTAAGCTTAAATCTCGTTGGACTGGACCTTATCTAATCAAACGTGTTTTTACCCATGGCGCAGTTGAAGTATGGGTGAAAAGAGCGAAAGTTTCAAGGTGAATGGCAAACGACTTAAGAAGTATTCACCGGAGCTCCCAGTTGAGGAAATCGCTCCGATTGTCCTCGAATAAACTCGGGAACGGTCTAGCTACGGACCCAAAACAAGCGCTTCTTGGGAGGCAACCCAAGGTATTGCACTTACGTTTTTGTTTTTCTTTCTTAGATTAGTTTAGTTTAGTTGTTTTTGTTTTGTTTTTTCCTCGATACCTCCCGGTATGTTATGTTTTTGGATGTAAGAATAAGGAATGGGCAAAGGAAGGAAGAAAATGTTGGAAGGAATTGACGAAACTTGGATTTTGGCAAACAACATAGAGTTCCACGCCCTAAACCACGGTCGTGGAAGTAACAGATGGCCGTAATTTTCCAAAAATCTGACACAAATCAGCAAAACCACGGGTTCCGTACATTTCCACGGCCGTGGAATGCCTCGAGTGACCGTGATTTTCAAAAATTTTAAGCCCACTATATAAACCACCTTCCTTCACAAAAACACAACCAAAACCCCTTTCCACGCCCAAAACCACGCCCCGAAATCTCCGTCACCCTTCCTTATCCCGTAATTCTTCGTTCTGTGTCCGATTCGATCGATTCTTCAACCTAAAGTGGAGCATTTTCAATCATCTACAAGATCCAAGCATCAAACTGAGTGAACAATCCACATTGGAGAAGGAATTTGGATTTTTCAAATCCAAAAGCTAGGTTTTACTCCCTTTTCTCTTCTTTGTCAATTTGGTTCACTTTCTTCGCAAGATTTTAGGAGAACTGGATGAAATTTGAATTAGAATTAGTAGAGGACAGTGATTGTTGATTTTGGTGTGGATTTGTTGAGATTTGAGAGAGACAGATCAATTCCACGGGTTCCGTACGTTTCCACGGCCGTGGAAAATCAAGAACAGACCGTGGTTTTTACTGTTGCTGAGAAAAATGTTTAGAAGAAAGTCTAGTAGGAACAAAAAGCGATAGGATGATAGTTCCTCCTCTTCCCAACCCCCTGCTAGCGAACCACCATCACGACCACCTCCTAGAATCCCTAGAATCCATGATGATTACCTAGGAGCCTTGGAAAAGATTGAAAAGAGGGCAATCATAGGACCTCGATACCTTGTCCTAGAGGAGCTTGAGCAGCTCAATGTTGTGAACAACTTGACTTGGCTCTTGGATAGAGCCGGATTGATCATTTTCTCCGATATTAGAGAAGATGCCTATGAGGAGATAACAAGGGAGTTTGTGACTTCCTTTGAGCATAGCCATGTAAACAGAACGGTCCCTTTAGGCTAATGGAGAAAAACTATGAGTTCTCCATCATTCAGTTTGGAGCCTTCTTAGGGTTCCACGAAAGTTTCAATGGTAGATTTCCCGGGGGAGTGTATGCTAAGGATTTTTGGGAAGATATAGCCATGATTTATGCTAGTGAGGACCGTTGGCAACCGGCCGACACCAAGGCTAAGCTCATTTACCAATTAGCCTTGAAGATAGCTCATAGAGTCCTTTCTGAGTGTCTTTTCCCTAGGACCGAGACCCCTCAAAAGATCAAGACCGATAAGCTATTCCTCTATCGTATGCTTACCGGTAGATCCGCCGATTGTGCCACCCTCCTTGCCTCCACCATTAGAAAATTGAATATCAAACAGGCCGGGAACATAGGTTATGGGGGTATGGTGACTCACATAGCCACTCAGTTGGGGATAGACTACTCCGTATGTATTAGGATAGCGGCGAGACCTTTGGATCTCAATGGGCTTATGACTAGAGGTATTATCTTTCACCGCCACCAAGCTCCACCTACCGTAGCCATGCCATGGGAGGAGAGAGGTGGTAGAGGTATCCCATCGCTTCCCGAGTACTCCATCATGCTAGGCCGCCACAATTGGAAGGAGACCTTCGCATCCATGCATGCTAATAGACTTGTAGCCCCTCCATATGTGCCAGATGAGGTCCCAGTTGGGGATGACGATGAGGAGATGGGAGGAGGAGATGAACATGATGTAGGAGGTGTTGAGCATGATTTTGGTACATTCCCGGACCAGCCGGCCGACTTCCCGGAGCCACCTAGGCGATCTCCCAGACCCTCTAGACCTTCCGGTTCCTCTTCTTCATGCAAGGCTAGTGTGAGTGAGAGGCCGACATGGATGGTGACTCCACCCGTTTGGTATGGAGAGCATCCATCATGGATGGGAGCTCCTCCTCCTCCATGGTATGATCATCCAGCGGTGGCACCGACCCCTCCTCGGGACACACCTTCATGGTATAACCAGCTGCCACCTTAGTATTCGCAACTTCCAAGTTGGGCGGATGATCTTTCGAGGAGAGTAGGAGACTTGGAGGTCCGACAGGAGTCCCATGACGTAGAGCACCAGGAGAATGCCCGTATCTTGAGGGATTTCTACCACCAGCAGTTTGGGCGGAACTTTTGCTCGGACTTCTATCCATTCCCGCCGCCGCCTTCCTAGTGATGATGATGAGATGACAAGCCGGTTAGAGCCACTCCACCGCCATTAGTGAGTTTCCTTTGTTTCTTTTCTTTTCTTTATTTCTTTTGAACATTGAGGACAATGTATGTTTCAAGTATGGGGTGGGGTGTGACTATCATTTGTAATAACTCTACTCACTTTGCTTTGCTTATGACTATGAACACTTGCATGTTTCCTTTCATTGTCACACGTTTCATTATTGCATTGCATGAAAAAGGCTTTGAAAAACCCATATAAATTTGAAAATTTTGAAAAGATTTTGTGCTTCTAAGATTAGAGATGATTTCTATGATGAAAACTACTTGTGGAATGTGTTTTTGATGACGATTGTATGCTTGAATTGAATCTTGAATTGTGAAGAAATTGAGTATGTTGTTTATCCTTTCTTGCAAGTTTCATAATGTGAAGGTTTTTATCTAAATTATATTGAGAAACGAAGGTTGAAATCATAATATAAGTTCTTATACTTCTTTACGAAATGATTAAGGCACCTCGATTTTCTTACTTCTTTCTTTGATCATTTAGCCCCTCAATGAAAATATTTGCCTCCTTTACCTATCCGGGATTTAGGAAGAGCTGATTTTGGCATGTTTGATGTGGGAGGTCCATAAAATCAATTGTTTGAATTCAAAGTGTAGGAAAATATAGGTATGGGGAAGTCAATCATGATGATGAGTAACTCGGCACCATTCAAATAGCCGGGTGTTTGTGTCTTGTCAAAGTCGGATTGAGCGATATTCCTAATGGGTTATGGTATGTGCATCAAGGGTTTGAGGCATCTCGAAATTGAGAAACGCCAATCTCCTACGCTTTGGTTTTTGTGCACCGCTGTCCATAACTCCAAAAGTAAAGTCGAAAAATTATGTGCAAAAAGTCTAGAGCAAAGCTCTAAGTTGGTGGTTAGTTCGAATGGTGAAAAGAAAAGAGTTGTGTTGTTCCTTCTTCCCGGGTTCATACACCACATTCCTTTACAAGTTTCCCACCTTTTCCGTATTCTTGGCCTTACTAGAATGTAATATCCGGAATTTTTATTCCGTTTAGTTCTGGATCAATTCGGACTTCGACCCGTTGACGGTTCCCATTCAATCTAATATTTCTTTCTTCACAAATTTTATCATTTTATGTAGAATTTAATTCACATAAAATGATAGAATTATATCAAACCCTAATTCTTAAAATTATTTATCATTTTATATAAAATTTAATTCACATAAAATGATAGGATTATAACAAACCCTAGTTCTTATAATTAATCCTTAACGACGACTTTAAACGAGATAATGACAAGGCTGAGATGAGACCGTGATTAAGCTGTGACAAGACCATGACAAGAAATGACGAGATCGTGACAAACGTTTGACAAGGTCATGCATGGGCTTGGCAAAGCCATGACAAGTTATGACAACCTCAGCCCACTTCTCTTAACCAATTCAACAGCCTCATTTTTGCCTTGCTTTAGCCCGCTTGGTGTTGCTGCACTTCAGCCCATCTGTCTATTGCTCCAGCCAACCTCGGACCTCCTGCTGCCCAAACCACCATGCCTTCAGCCAGCCCAAGAAAGACCCCAGCCTTGCGTGTCCATTGCTTCAGCCCGTGCAGCCCATTCCCTTGCCTATGTAATTCAGCCCACACAAACACTCAGCCCACCTTCCTTGCTTGTGATCAGCTTGGACTACTTGCACGCCAGCCAGAAGGCCCGTCCAGACACCGGCCTAACGAGCAGAAGGCCTGCTTCTTCCCTTACGCTTGTTGAGCTGGGGCAAGGAAAGATCTTCAGCGTAACAACCCCGCTAATCACGCAGCAGAGGTACGCTTTACCTCCCAGTCTTCACGCCCGCCAGATCTTCTGCCCCTTCCGTCCTCAGCCGTTACACTTGCTCTCTCTCCTTCTTGGCTACATTCATCGGCCTTCAACTCATCAAACCACCCACTGCTCACTAGTTATCATCGCATCAGTTGGAGCCTTCTGCACACGCCTTCCTTCGTCCATCTTCGATCCTAGCCAGCAGCCCTGAAGTTGATGCCTCCTGCACGGATCTATTTCCCTCTTGAGGCTGAGGCGGTCCCATCTGCAGAAGTCGGACGACAACAACAACAAGAGGCAAAGTTGCACTCCCTTCGGCGCTCACGACAGGGGCGAGTCACGCAAGACAGGCTGCTGGAGAGCCTTCCCCTCGGATCAGAAACACACTTCAACAACGACAACAACATGTTGCAGATGCGCCCCAGTGACAGCAAGCAGCAGCAGACTTCATGTTGTCTTTTCCGTGCATTCGAGTCTCGGAATCGGGTAAGGCTTGTACCCCTTGCTACACTACATTTCAGGCCACCTTTCCCTTGCCTAACGTGTACTAGTTCCATTTTTAAACCTACTCAGAACAACCATAAGTGAGCTGTACAGATTCAAGCGTTTTCCTGAGTTTTCGGAAGTGACAAACAGTAAACTTCGGGATCCGATTTGGGTACGTTAGACTTCTTCCTTTTTGCTGAATTTTGGATATGTTGTAGTCAGTAGTATATAGTAGATCATACTAAAATTTGGGAAGAATCGGAGTTACGGTCTGAGAGTTATTGTGTTCCAAAGTTGACGCCTCATGCAGTTTTATATATGTGCTGAGTGTTGGGGAAAACAGCAAGTGATGCTGTTTTGTGAGATGGTTTTGAATAAGCTCTTGATCTCCGTTGGGCTTGAATTTTGGATATGATAAGATTGACATATTGCTGTAGAACATATTAAAATTTGAGAGGAATCCAGCGAGTGGTTTGAGATTTATGATTTTTCAAAGAAGGAGTCGTAAGCAGTTTTTCTGTTGGGCTGAAATATGGTTTTGTGAGATAGTTTTAAATAGGATTTTGATCTTCTTTACGGCTGAATTTTAGATATATTATAGATAAGATTTTATAGTAGAACATATCAAAATTTGGGATAAATCCAGCGAGTAGTTTAGGAGTTATGATTTTTTCAATGTTAAGAAAATGTGATGCTTGTTAAGTGTTGTAACCAACTTTAAAAATTTTTGTAGAAGCGATGCTTTAACAGTTTTAAGAAATTCTTTCTCCTATGAGTAGATGGGAGATCATAGATGGTCTAGGGAATTATTTCGAAATTTTTATAAGATTATTCGAATTTTATATTTGAAGCTGTAGTTGGACTTTAGTGACTTTTCGGGAAATAGAAAATAGGTAGTTTTTCTAGTTGTTACCTAAAATCATCCTAGGGAGTAGAATATGGTTAGTTAGCCTCAAATTATAATTTAAGTACATATTCCGAGTTTTTGGAAGTTCCGGGACTAAGGGTAAAATACTCATTTTACCTTAAATAAACAATGTAATAACATCTGCAGATGGAATCGTACATCTTAGGAGTTTTATACTTCTAAGTACCCGGGATAATGTGTTGACCCATGTGCCTCCTTTGACAGGAAACTGAGTTCCTGCCGTTACTGATTGAGTGTTGTTAAGAGAGACGAGATTGGATTCTGGTAAGTCCACGGACTTACTTAGCTGGCTTCTTGTATGAGTGTAATGTGTATGAGTGGTGTTTGTTAGTTATGATAAACAACGAAACCGGATTAAGCCGACTTTATTATTTACGTAATTGACCCAAGTGTATGATAACGGGTCGTGACATCATCTGCCTAGCTCTTGCGAGAGTCTAGGAGGTTACCTGCGACCAGCCCAGTCCGGTAGACGGTCAGATGCATTAGTACCATTCCGCGTTGGTAAACGGGGACAGGGGAGAGGTTTGGGGAATCCCTCGTGTCACAAAATAAGTATCATTAGTAATAACCTATCACCTAATTAAAGATAATAAAAGGATTGAGTGTTGCATGTTGATTGTGTATATTATGTGTTTGTGCTTTTACCTTTATACTTATGCATAGAATGTTAGCTAACGGTTTTATACCGCTTGTAGATGCCTTGCAGGTTAAGACAATTGTAGAGAGATCCGGAGGGAATGGTCAGCCGGGTCCACGTACTCATTTAGTTGGGGACGGGAATGTCTTCTTTTCTTCATATATGTCGTTTTGGTACCTTTGCTTTGTAAGGTTGATACATATTCTTCATGTATATATTGTTTAAAGTTTTCATATGTTTTAGATACTTTTGTGCCTTATTGTAAGATCCTAGTGAAATTGTTGTCAAACTAAGGTCGGGACCCATTGTGAGGTCCTAACTAGTAGCTCCCTGAGTTCTCAGAATTTGGGGTGTTACAATATGGTATCAGAGCTCTAGGTTGGCAACAATGGCACTTGAAATCTTCTAAAAGACCGAATGTATAAAATAACTAGAACCCGAAAGGGGTCTAAAATTTTCAAAATGAATTTCTGTTTTAGACACGCATAGTCGGGTTGTTAGTTTAGTAGTACGTCGGACCACCATCGCTCTCCGTGGATATTTGCAACTTTGATCGATAGGAGTTAGTATATAGATTTTTTATGATGTTTCTTATTATATGTTATATACATGTGTATGCTTAGGTTGTTAGTATCCTAAAGGATATTTTATATCCTTTAGTTGTGATATGACGAAGCGATTATCGCCTCATGATAAATCAACTACGGACTTGAAGAATCTCCAACACGAGGCAATGGAATCGGACCTTGAATTGAGTATTATACTCGGGTAGGCCGCTTGGTGATCCTTGGAAAGCATCCAAAGAACAAGTAAGTACAGTTGTGAAGATAATTTTTACCACAAGCACAATCAGATGAGGAAGAAATCCCTGAGTCAGTTCCGTTAGAAGCAATAGAAGGTTTTACAAGGAACTCGGGCATACGAGGCTGAGAGACGGAATTAGAAGGACCATGCAAGAGACTATGAGACTGCGGAGTAGAGATAACAATATTGGAACAGGACAAGTAGAATTGAGTACAACCAAGATTGCAAAATCAAGGACATTATAATCGAGGCGGATGCCCCATAGACCATTATGGGCATGAGAAACCAGAAGAGACAAAGTGTCAATCATGGTGTGAGAATCTAAGGTGCACGGAATAAAGACTTACAATTGAGTGTAAAAGCGAAAAGGCAGACCCCACAAGCGTGAGGAGGTTTTGACCTCCTCGGAGATATAAGAAGTTTGAAAGAAACCACAAAAAACGCCAGTATCGAAAGGATCGAAGCCCTGTAACATAGTCAACCGAGATTTAGAAGGAAATATTACAAACAACGCCGATTAAGAAACCTGTGTTGGTGAGAATCTTGTGGGGGACTCAAAAGTCTAGGTTAACCCCATTTATAACAGAACATAAGTCATCAACACAGAGGGTCCTTATAAAGGGACTATAATTGGGTGGTAATTAAAAGTCATTGGAACTACAAGACGCTTACCATCTATCGTGGAGTGTTAGGAACGACTTTTGACGTCAAGCGAATGGCACAGTGAGACTTGAGAAAGAGAGTTGTCCCAAAGGAAGCAGAAGAGGGAAAGATAAGACGAAAAAAAAAAAGGATAAAAGGATTAATCTAGTAGGTGATGTCACCAAAAATTTTAATACTAGTAGAGATATGAAATTGAGATAAGTCAATTATAGATACTGACCGATGTCAACCAAGGACGAGCAAGTATTGTTTGGTATTGACGAGTTATGTGCCGTTAAGAAGAGATATTTGTGACTGTGGATCTATGGAGTAGCTTTACCGACGCATTAGAAGATTTCCTCAAGTAGGCAACGACAACCTTCTTGGATGAATTAAAGGAATAAAGAGAAACGTTTTAAGGGTTACTTCTTGGCTAAGTTCAGATTAAACTCTGGTCAAGTGAGGAAGTTTGGATCCGTGGTAGAAGAATTAAGAAAGTAAGCGAAAGGAGTTGTTTTTCAATCGTTGTTTTATTTTCTTAAGGCAATTAAGGAAGGTACTTGGTACTTAATCCGGTTAGGACTTATGGTATAATTGGAAGAAAGAGTTTGAAGTTAATCACTTGGGACTCACATAAAATGTCCTTATGATTAATGAGTGACAACAGAATTATCAGAGTAGCGCGGCGGAAGCGTGGTGGGACCTAACCCACAGAGCTGGAAGGAATGGTACAAAAAAAGTGTCGAGGTCAAGATGATGGTAGTTAGGGAAATGCGTTTTGATGAGAACAAACATGAGATGGGCTATGCGGAGCGACTATAATTTGGTGGAAGAATTTTATCACCATCAAGATAGACGGAAAAGTATGTGCATGTAAGAGGTTATAGAAGGAGATTAGTACCCTAATATGGATTCAAGTGAATAAGGACGGCTTGTCAGATGTGGTCAGATAACTAGTTCGGAATCCAATACGTAACAGAGTGAGTTTCTTGATGGATTGAGGAAAGAATTAACGATGTAATAAAAGTATTGTGCATGGCCTGTACTAGAAAGCTCAAAGTGAGTAACTACCATCCTGAGTCGAAGATAGATAAGAAAGAGAAGCGACAGGAGCATACTTGCAACCTAGTAACTGTGCTTAAGAAAGCATAATCTCGGAGTAGATTTTATGTGTAATATTATATCGGAACAGAGCCTAGTTGCGTTTTGAGTCAGAGGGATATTATCGGTCTGATAACCATGGTGAAGAAAAGAGTGCACTGCTGATGGTATGTTAACAATTATTGAGTAGTCATGATCAAATAACGGTGATAGAAGATCACTTTGTGTCTAATACCATCATTCCGGACGTATTCTAGGTCACTTAAGATCTTGGAAAATGCGTGATAAACCTAAGTTTGAGCAAACGATATATGAGAGATCTGTAAATAATATAATAATGCCAAGTGAACAAAGAGGATGACCACTAGATTTGATTTTTAGTTGTCTCGAGTGTTAGACCTGAAAAGGGTAAAGGTGACGATTCCTTACTTGAGGAGTAAGATGACTGTGTAATATTAAAATACAAGACCAAGTGGGTCGTGATACGAAGAGCATTGAGCACTTGGTAAATGTTGGTAGATGTCCAAGACCTTTGACCTGATTGTGTAGTCAAAACCTTTTCAGAAGGCCGGAAGCAAGTGGTCATAACAAAGGGAAGAAAGTTGAATAGATTAGTTTCCGTAGGGTCATCAAAGGATTTGGAAGTGAGTTGTGTAAGGCAACCATTTGAAGCTTTAAAGCGGGTTAGAAGTGACTGATGGACTAGTATTCCTCACCCTATTGGAGAGTGTAGCTTTAGTTTTCCACGGAGACTAAGTTTGGGAACTGAGTTTGAAAATTTGAGTTGGAGAGATAACTACCAGACACGAGTTAGGTCATCAGATTAGAGCATCAGACAGTTGAGCCGGATAATACCGGTGAGATATCCTGAAAAGATTTAAGATTTTGTGGTTTTACGAAAAAGCCGATAAGGCTACCTAAGATATTGGGGATAGTAAGAGACGTAACATTTCAAAGACCTATGTAGCGATGGTTGTAACCTCGGGAGTGGCGAGTTAGGGCTTGACCTTGTATGTGTGATATTGTTTGATTGCTTGTTTATTTCATGATTGAGTGTTTAGTCAATGATGTGTGTTTTTTTTGGTAATCTTGATGTGCGGGAAACTTAGATGTGGAAACGACGAGACTTTTGTGTAGTGATCAAACACACCCATTTGGTGCCTTAAAGGCCGATCAGAGTTGTCTTACCCTAACTTTCGGGACGAAACTTATTTTGAGGAGGATCTGATGTAACGACTAGTTTTTTTTCGTTACGCTTTGATAGGGTTAGAGAAGTTTAGGAAACGAATAAAAATTTAGTGAGACTAGGACATACCAATTTATTTAGGGAAGTCGTTTAATTAAGTACCTTGTTCTAAGTTTCGGGACGAAACTTATTTTAAGGGGGTACTGATGTAATATCCGGAATTTTTATTCCGTTTAGTTCCGGATCAATTCGGACTTCGAGCCGTTGACGGTTCCCATTCTATCTAGTATTTCTTTCGTCGCAAATTTTATCATTTTATGTAGAATTTAATTCACATAAAATGATAGAATTATATCAAACCCTAATTCTTAAAATTATTTATCATTTTATGTAAAATTTAATTCACATAAAATGATAGGATTATATCAAACCCTAGTTCTTATAATTAATCCTTAACGACGACTTTAAACGAGATAATGGCAAGGCTGAGACAAGACCGTGACAAAGCTGTGACAAGACCATGACAAGAAATGACGAGATCGTGACAAACGTTTGACAAGGTCATGCATGGGCTTGGCAAAGCCATGACAAGTTATGACAACCTCAGCCCACTTCTCTTACCCAATTCAACAGCCTCATTTTTGCCTTGCTTTAGCCCGCTTGGTATTGCTGCACTTCAGCCCATCTGTCTATTGCTCTAGCCCACCTCGGACCTGCTGCTGCCCAAACCACCATGCCTTCAGCCAGCCCAGGAAAGACCCCAGCCTTGCGTGTCCATTGCTTCAGCCCGTGCAGCCCATTCCCTTGCCTATGTATTTCAGCCCACACAAACACTCAGCCCACCATCCTTGCTTGTGATCAGCTTTGACTGCTTGCACCCCAGCCAGAAGGCCCGTCGAGACACCAGCCAAACGAGCAGAAGGCCTGCTTCTTCCCTTACGCGTGTTGAGCTGGAGCAAGGAAAGATCTTCAGCGTAACAGCCCCGCTAATCACGCAGCAGAGGTACGCTTTACTTCCCAGTCTTCACGCCCGCCAGATCTTCTGCCCCTTCCGTCCTCAGCCGTTACACTTGCTCTCTCTCCTTCTTGGCTACATTCATCGGCCTTGAACTCATCAAACCACCCACTGCTCACCAGTTATCATCACATCAGTTGGAGCCTTCTGCACACCCCTTCCTTCGTCCATCTTCAATCCTAGCCAGCAGCCCTGAAGTTGATGCCTCCTGCACGGATCTGTTTCCCTCCTGAAGCTGAGGCGGTCCCATCTGCAGAAGTCGGACGACAACAACAATAAGAGGCAAGGATGCACTCCCTTCGGCACTCACGACAGGGGCGAGTCACGCAAGACAGGCTACTGGAGAGCCTTCCCCTCGGATCAGAAACGCACTTCAACAACGACAACAACATGCTGCAGATGCGCCCCAGTGACAGCAAGCAGCAGCAGACTTCGTGCTGTCTTTTCCGTGCATTCGAGTCTCGGAATCGGGTAAGGCTTGTACCCCTTGCTACACTACATTTCAGGCCACCTTTCCCTTGCCTAACGTGTACTAGTTCCGTTTTTAAACCTACTCAGAACAACCATAAGTGAGTTGTACAGATTCATGCGTTTTCCTGAGTTTTCGGAAGTGACAAACAGTAAATTCGGGATCCGATTTGGGTACGTTAGACTTCTTCCTTTTTGCTGAATTTTTGATATGTTGTATTCAGCAGTATATAGAAGATCATACTAAAATTTGCAAAGAATCGGAGTTACGGTCTGGGAGTTATTGGGTTCCAAAGTTGACGTCTCATGCAGTTTTATATATGTGCTGAGTGTTGGGGAAACAGCAAGTGATGCTGTTTTGTGAGATGGTTTTGAATAAGCTCTTGATCTCCGTTGGGCTTGAATTTTGGATATGATACGATTGACATATTGTTGTAGATCATATTAAAATTTGAGAGGAATCCAGCGAGTGGTTTGTGATTTATGATTTATCAAAGAAGGAGTCGTAAGCAGTTTTTCTGTTGGGCTGGAATTTGGTTTTGTGAGATAGTTTTAAATAGGATTTTGATCTCCTTTGCGGCTGAATTGTGGATATATTATAGATAAGATTTTATAGTAGAACATATCAAAATTTGGGATAAATCCAGCGAGTAGTTTAGGAGTTATGATTTTTTCAAAGTTAAGACAGTGTGCTGCTTGTTAAGTGTTGTAACCAACTTTAGAAATTTTTGTAGAAGCGATTCTTTAACAGTTTTAAGAAATTCTTTCTCCTATGAGTAGATGGGAGATCATAGATGGTATAGGGAATTATTTTGGAAATTTTATAAGATTATTCGAATTTTATATTTGAAGCTGTAGTTGGACTTTAGTGACTTTTCGAGAAATAGAAAATAGGTAGTTTTTCTAGTTGTTACCTAAAATCATCCTAGGGAGTAGAATATGGTTAGTTAGCCTCAAATTATAATTTAAGTACATATTCCGAGTTTTTGGAAGTTCCGGGACTAAGGGTAAAAGAGTCATTTTACCTTAAATAAACACTGTAATAACATCTGCAGATGGAATCGTACATCTTAGGAGTTTTATACTTCTAAGTATCCCGGGATAATGTGTTGACCCACGTGCCTCCTTTGACAGGAAACTGAGTTCCTGCCGTTACTGATTGAGTGTTGTTAAGAGAGACGAGATTGGATTCTGGTAAGTCCACGGACTTACTTAGCTGGCTTCTTGTATGAGTGTAATGTGTATGAGTGGTGTTTGCTAGTTATGATAAACAACGAAACCGGATTAGGCCGACTTTATTATTTACATAATTGACCCAAGTGTATGATAACGGGTCGTGACATCATCTGCCTAGCTCTTGCGAGAGTCTAGGAGGTTCCCTGCGACCAGCCCAGTCCGGTAGACGGTCAGATGCATTAGTACCATTCCGCGTTAGTAAACGGGGACAAGGGCGAGGTTTTGGGAATCCCTCGTGTCACAAAATAAGTATCATTAGTAATAACCTATCACCTAATTAAAGATAATATAAGGATTGAGTGTTGCATGTTGATTGTGTATATTATGTGTTTGTGCTTTTACCTTTATACTTATGCATAGAATGTTAGCTAACAGTTTTATACCGCTTGTAGATGCCTTGCAGGCTAAGACAGTTGTAAAGAGATCCGGAGGGAATGGTCAGCCGGGTCCTCGTACTCATTTATTTGGGGACGGGAATGTCTTTTGTTCTTCATATATGTCGTTTTGGTACCTTTGCTTTGTAAGGCTGATACATATTCTTCAAGTATATATTGTTTAAAGTTTTCAAATGTTTTAATTACTTTTGTGCCTTGTTGTAAGTTCCTAGTGAAATTGGTTTCAAACTAAGGTCGGGACCCATTGTGAGGTCCTAACCAGTAGCTCCCTGAGTTCTCAGAATTTGGGGTGTTACATAGAAAGTCCTTGAGATCATAAGAGTGTTATTTGACTTGGTGATCTAAATTGAAGTTTCACTTGCTTGATTTTGACAATGCTTGAAGGTTATGATGTTTGTCTTGAAGTTTAGGCAATTTATGAAGTTCCTTTGCTTTGCATATTTTGGTTTATGTGTATGAACATTTTCAAGGATGAATGAAGTAAGGTTTGAGGATGATCTATTGATTAGAAGCACATTAACAAAAAGAATGTTTTGTTTTGTTTTGCATTCATATTTCATTCTACCTTATGTTCTAAACTTTTGAAAACCTTGCTTGGGGACAAGCAAGTGACAAGTATGGGGTATTTTGTTAGCATGAAATATGACTATATTTAGGCACTTGTTTTAGTTATTTTTCCCTCTTTTATGTGTACATAGATATGTGTTTGAAGCAATTGTGAGCTCATTCACCTACTTTGTCGATATAGAGATCTACACTAGCTTTATAGAGATCTACAGTAGCTTTGTTTTGTTTTAAGGAAGGAGCATAAGTGAAGAACATCACGAAATAAAGGCTTTCACAAGAATTTGGAGAACCACGCCCTAAATTACGGCCGTGGACATGGCAATTGAATCGTGGAAGTGAGTTTGAAGCACAACAGAAAGTTACACGGTCTAAACCACGGCCGTGGAAATTTGTTCATGAACGTGATTTCCATGATTTTGTGACGTGTCATATTTTCCACGTCAGCAACGTCATTGGGCTTTTTCGTAACCCTATTTTCGCCCTATAAGAAGGCTTGAGAAGGGAGTTTCGAGGACCTTCGCTTAGAGCTTCGGAGACGGCTGCTTAGGGTTCATTTTGACCTTGAGAATTGGAGATTTTCGGAAGATTGGAGATTGTGAAAGACGTGATTTTGGAGATTTTCTTAGGGTTTTCACTTTTAGAGACGGATTGACACTCCGTTCTTCATTGTTCCCTAAGATCAATGTGAGGATTCTTATTCCATTTTCTGAATTCATAAACATACTACTTTTGTTATTTGGATACGAGATTGACATCGTTTTGTTATTGAGTTTTCGAGAGTTTTCATCTTTCTTTCTTCTTAATTGAATTTTTGATATCATGATGATGGTTATTGGCTAAAACCCTTTAGCAATTCTAACGTGAATGGTTGATAGTTGTGGCTTAGATAATGATAGATTGATCGTAACTTGATTGGACCCTGAGAGTGTGAGAAACATCGTCGACACCCTAAATCACGGTCTGTTCTTGAGTTCCACGGCCGTGGAATCTCAAGATCCAACCGTGATTTTCTCTATTTCACAACTGTTGCTTTTGCTTTAATCTAAAGTTAAAGATTTGCTTTAACCTAGCCTTGGCTTGCCTTTTCTAGGTAGTAGTGAGACTCAACATCCTCTATTTCGGTTTCGAGTGTCACAACCTTAACCATTTTAGTTTATCTTTGATTTCTTGGGTTTAGGCATGGGTATTTGAGATTAATTCTTACCTTTAGATCCTTTCTATACTGCAGCCTCAACAACCTTTATAGAGAGAGTCATAGATATATAGGGTTTTTGGAACTTCACCGTACATTACCTTACTTTAGTTATACCTTTGCAATCTCAACTTTGTCCTTACATCTATAGTATATCTTGAATCCATTGCTACAATTAGATACTTGGATCTTTAGGGTTGTTGTTTTCCCCAATATTTGCAAAGCTTTTATATTATTACGGACTCGATTATTCGAAACTGAATTTGACTCCCCAAATCCCTGAGTTCGATACTCTGGAATACTTGCTTATCTACGCCGATCCGTACATTGCGGGTTCGCTTGCTTTTGTTCCAGTTTTATAATTAAAACTTATTTGCACGCACGCTTTGAGGCGAACAAGCGGGAGTGGTGTTGGTAGATGTAGGAGATGTAATTTTGTAGTTGATCACTTGATCATTGATGAAGAGAGGGATTAGGTGAATAGAGAGAGGATTCCACCAAACCCAAATACGGCACTTGTGAGGTGGAGAAACGTTTGAAGTGTGGTTCCATTTTGGTATAAGAGTAATGAGTTTGTCCATCATGATAATCGAGAGCTTGGTTTCGATGATAGTCATGATATCAAGGTTGTGACGGTAAACCATTCACGAGTCATCTTTTGTTTGTTTGGGTGGTTGAGTCCCCTCATGTTCCATGCATAAATGTTAGAATTCATTAGCACGTTTGGGTATGTAGCTAACATCCTTGATGTTGTCTCCTGTTCGCTCCGAAAGGTGTGTGCAAGCTTAATATTTATAACCCAAGAAGTATGATTGAACAATATGCGAACCCGTACTTATGGATCAATTGTAATAAAAGCAAGAATTCCAGGGGTCGAACACAGGGACTATGATGAAACAAAGCACGGAATCAGGTTGTCAAATATGCTAATGACTACAAATTAAAGCAATCAAAGATGATATAAAGTCAGATAAAGGGAAAGCGGATTCTAGGGATTAAAGCATCTAGTTGTGGTTCCGACTCAAGATCTGAAGGGTTAACGCGGACAAAGCTGAGGTTTGCAAAGGGAAGGTGATTCAAAGGTGGGAATAGATTGCCGGGTAAGTCTCACTACTAACGATCCCAAACCAAAGATCCTATTACCGGGTAAGTTCAAGGTACTAACGAAAGGAACTATAATCTCAAACCAACACACTACCCAAGGGAAAAGAATCAACCTTTACCGGGTAAGTCTCAGGCTAACTCACAAAGATGCGATGAAGGCACACTCAAACCCCAATAAAGGATAAACCTTTATTCCCTACACTCATGATCTTAGGTAAACAAACAAAGGAAACACCGGGTAAGTCTCATCCTAGGCTTGCATTGAACCAGGAAAGGTATAATAAGGATAAGATTTGGCAAATTTAAACTCTTAACTCAGATAAGGTTCAGGAAAGGTTCACCTCGTTCAGTTATATTCCATCCCGGTCGAGATGTTTAATGGCTGACCGAGGTGTTCTACGGTTAAGCTAATGGCTCGAGTTTTCAGGGTCCTGCTGGAATTAAGATCATTCTATCATCGTCTTTCCAACAACTTTTAGCCAATCACCCTAGAATCGCATAAAAAACTTAGCCAACAATCATCATGATAACAATAATCAAATTTATAAGAAAGGAATCAATATTCAAACAAGAAAACCTTAACACAAAGGTCTCAATAACTAAATGAATCAAACGAACAACAATCATCGTTCCTCAAGTCACAAATCAGAAAAGACAACAAACCAAAAGTAATCTTAGAAGATCTTACAAACTCTTTCAAAAGCCTACTCCAACTATGATTCCTTCTTTCCTTGAACTTCAATTTTAAACTTCCTTCAATTCTTCCTTCAACTTCCTTCAGAAAATACTCCAAAAATTCCTTGATCCGAAGATGGCTGAATTGTAGAAAACCAGCCCATATATATAGGAGAATTATCTTCCAAAGATAAAATATCTTTAAAAGATAATTTCCTAGAAAATATATCCATATTTTTCAAAAGAAATCAGCTAAATATAATATCTCTCTTCCAGAAATCCAGCCAAAAATATAAGATATCCTCCTTCCAAAAATAGAAGATCTCAGCCAAAAATAAAGATCTTGCCGGTGACAGGGTGTTCGCCTCGGTCGGGACGCTCCTCAAGATCACCTCAATCGAGGTGATACTGTAGCTGACCGAGGTGAATCTCAACTGAATGTAAATTATCTCAAATCTGGTCCAAAATCATTCTTCTAAATCATTTCTATGCTTCTTGAGATCTTCTCTAAGCTCCATTATGTAGATCTAATGACTCCTTAGCTTCCTTAGCTCCATTTCGATGCAAAACGTGCCATTTTCCCTACAATTACATCGAAACTAGGTGTAGACCACGATTCACGCAAAGGTAGACAAAACAACAATATAATCAAAGAATATACATTTATTCATGCAGATTTATGAAGATAAAACGTCTAAACCAATCCCAAAATATAGACTATAATACATGCTATCAAAATACCCCATACTTGTCCCTTGCTTGTCCCCAAGTAAGTTCCAAATCTTAGATACAAGATAGAATGGATTATAAGTCAGAAAGATCAATGAAAAACATTTCAAAACATTTTGGTGGTGTGCTCCACTCATAGATCACTCTAAGAGAATGTTTCATGGCAAATAAAATCAAGATATGGTCAAAACATTTTATAAATATAAGAAAGTTGTTCGTCTTTGCATAAAATCATAGAATGTATAATAAATCATATTTATCGAAATCAATCATGTATAATCCAGTTTAAACCACCAAGTCAATCAACAAGCTCGAGGTCTCAAGGGCTTCCCAAAAGAGGTCAAGAAACGTGTAAGGATGGGATGTATATAGGGTATGTGGTGCTAGAATCCGGGAAAAGGATCTTACTTCACTTTCTTTGAATCGCAACAGCTTCCACCAATAAACTTTGCTTATTTTTACTTTACTTTTTGGGATGCATGCACAGAGGTGCACAATAACCGAAGTCTAGGAGATCAGCAATCATCAATTTCTCGAGATGCCTCAAACCCTTGATGCACATACCATGACCCATTAGGAATATCGCTCAATCCGACTTTGGCAAGACACAAACACCCGGCTATGTGAATGGTGCCGAGTTACTCATCATCATGATTGACTTCCCCAAACCTAATTGTTTCTTTCTAACACTTCAGCCAACATCTCAACTTCACTTTCACTTGCTTTTCTTTACTTGCTTCCAAATTCTCGGATAGGTAAAGGGAGGCAAATATGTATATGAGGGGCTAAAGCATGGTCAAAAAGAAGAAGAGAAGAGAATGAATTGCCTTAGTCATCCCAAGAAGAATGTGATAGAACTCATCATGTGGTGTCAACCTTCAAATCCAACATAATTTTGATAAAAACAAAGTATTAAACATGCTAAAACTTAAAACAAAGTATTTTGCAACTTAAACATATCATAAAACCTTTCGAGCATATAAAGATTTTAAAACAAATCTGTAAACAATATCATCATTGAGGTCATATGCAGAGAAGAAGCACAAAAAGTTTCGAAAATTCTCAGTTAAGAACCCACCTCGGTCGAGGTGTTCTGGCGTCATCCGAGGTGTTCAACCTCTATCGGCCATGAACATCCCGTTCGAGGTCATAAAAAAATTTTTTTTGCAAACCCGTTTTCAACGTTTTTCTAAAATAGAAAGTTGTATGTATGCATGTAATGGCAGATAAACACATAATGCATAAATAAAACAATAATATCCAAGGGTCATACAAGCATACACATAAGGTTACATAAATACATCCAAATACCCCATACTTAGGACACATTGTCCCAATGGGCCAATAAAAGTCTAAGAAATAGAATACTCACAAGCCTAGCTGTACTGCATAAAGAATTAAGAAACAACTCCCAGATAAGACCATCTCGGTTGACGAAAAACATCTCGGTCGAGGCGTTTTGACAGCATCCGAGATGTATCTCAGTCAAGCTCCATCTTCTCAATTTCTCAAACTTCTATCCTTAGAAAGTACGTGGTTTCTGTCTAGAGGACGCCAAAAACAAAGCAAAGCAAACTATCTAAAACTAAGCTAGAAAAGAGAAAAGAAAGCAATACCTTGGGTTGCCTCCCAAGAAGCACTTGATTTAAGGTCGCTAGCTGAACCGTACATCATAATTAAACAAGGTATAGTGGAGCAGTCTCCTCAGCCTGGACTTCCGGTCGGTACTTCTTCAGCCTATGACCGTTGACCTTAAAGCTTCCGCTTGTTTCACCCTAAACCTCAATTGCACCATAGGGAAAAACATTTTTCACAATGTAAGGTCTTGTCCATCTAGATTTCAACTTACCTGGAAAGAGGCGGAGGCGGAGGCGGAGGTGGGAGTTGAAAAGTAGAACTAGATCTCCTTCTTTGAACTCCTTAGGAATGATATGCTTGCCATGCCATCTCTTCGTTCTTTTCTTGTAAATCTTGGCATTCTCATAAGTGTTTAAGCGCAACTTCTCTAGCTCATTGATGTCTAATAGTCTCTTCTCTTCATCTTCCTTGATATCGAAATTCAACCACTTGATTGCCCAATATGCCTTGTGCTCCAACTCAACGGGTAGATGACAAGACTTCCCATATACCAAATTGTAAGGGGTGGTACCAATGGGAGTCTTGAAAGCGGTCATATAGGCCCAAAGAGCATTGTCCAACTTCATGGACCAATCTTTCCTCGTCCTAGAGATAGTCTTTTCCAGAATTGCCTTCATTTCTCTATTCGAGATTTTGACCTGCCCACTAGTTTGAGGGTGATAAGGGGTTGCTACCTTGTGGGTTACCCCATACTTCGATAGAAGTGCCTTGAACTTCCGGTTGATGAAATGTGTCCCTCCATCGCTAATGATGATGCGTGGTGTCCCAAAACGTGGAAAGATAGTCTGATTGAAGAACTTCACAACCACCATGGCGTCATTAGTGGGGGAGGCAATGGCTTCCACCCATCTAGAGACGTAATCAACAGCTAAGAGAATGTAGAGGTTCCATGCGGATGATGGGAAAGGTCCAATGAATCAACTCACCATACATCAAAAATCTCAACTTCCTGAATGTTGTTGAGTAGCATCTCGTTCCTTCTTGACAAGTTCCCTATTCTTTGGCATGTATCACAAGAAACAACAAACGTTTGCACATCCTTAAATAATGTAGGCCAAAAGAAACCAGAATGTAATACCTTAGCGCACGTTTTGTGAGCGCTAGCATGCCCTCCACAAGGAAGCGAGTGGAAATGCCGTATAACACTAGCAACTTTATCCTCCGGAATGCATCGTCGAAGCATCCCTTTCGGACCTCTCTTAAAAAGTAGAGGTCCATTCCAGTAGTAATGACGCACATCCTTGAAGAACTTCTTCCTTTGAGAGTACGTCAATCCGGGCGGTATTTCCTGGAAAACAAGGTAATTGACAATATCATCATACCAAGGCTCTTTACCATCAGAAACTTGGTGGAGCCAGTGCTCCACTAACTGTAAGTGACTCTCAGAAAATGAATCAGGAAGTTTGTTGTCCTCAGTTGACAACATCTCGCTTGATGTCTCGGTCAGTGTCCGAGGTGGGTGACCGAAGTGTTCTTCAGATAAGAACACCTCGCTTGGTCAAGTAAGTGTCTCGGTCGAGGTTCTGGAACTGGGACCGAAACCTAAATTGCTTTTCTTTCCTGGATTAGTTTCTCAATCGCTCCTGGATCTGCTTCCAATGCTTTTAAGCTCCGTATATCTACATCACAAGAAACATCTATACCTTTCTCCATTTAACTAAAACTAAGAACTCTTTCAAGAGGATCGTTAATAAGGATAGAGCTCACCAATTCTCTTGATTCTTCTTCATCATATATGTTGAAGATATCATCCTCCAGCGGCTCTCCCTTCATTGCAACGAGCAATGCAAACTCCACATGATCACCGCCAATGTTGAATTTCAACTTGGCGTTCTTACAATCCACATTGCAACCCGAAGTTGCTAGAAATGGTCTCCCGAGAATGATAGGAACAGGATAATCTGTAGGAATGTCAAGTATAACAAAGTCTATAGGTAAGTAGAAATTATCTAACTTGATGGGAACGTCTTCCAAAATGCCCACGGGATGGATAATGGAGCAATCCACCATGTATAGCATCATCTTCACCGGCTTGGGCTCTCCAAGGCCGACTTTCTTACACAACTCCAGCAGAATGATACTCACGCTGGCTCCTAGATCAAGCAATGCATCATAAGTTACATCCCCAACTTGAATGGGAATGCAAAATGAACCGGGATCTCTTAATTTGGGTGGTGGGTGGCATCTTCTCCTTCATGATTTGAATGAGCTCCGAAGACTTAGATGTCATCCTTACTTCTCCAAAATCTTCCAGCTTCCTCTTCCTTGATAGAATCTCTTCCAGAAACTTCCCATAGGCGGGCATCCCTAGAATGGCATCAACGAAAGGGATATTAATGTGTAGTTTATTCATTAGGTCTAGAAACTTACCAAAATGTTTGTCTAGACGCGTCCTCGGCCTTGACTGAGGGAATGGAAGTGGTGGTTTATAAGCAGGAGGTGGAACATAAACTTCAGATTTATCTTTCGCTTTTTGGGGATCCACCTTGGTTGGTACCTCAACCGAAGTGTTCGTCTGGTCGTGGCTCGACCGAGGTACTGGATCTGCAATTTTCAATCCACTTCGTGTTGTTATTGCCATAATTTGTCCCTTAGGGTTGCTCTCTGCCCTTGCTGGAAGCTTCTCTGGATCTCTTGGTGCTTCATTCGCCTTGATAAAGAACTTGTGCCTTTGAAAATGAAGTCATCGATGTCTCCATAGCATTAAGCTTGATCAGAATTGCCTCCAGCTCAGCATCCTTCTTTTCAGGCTGAGACGAACTTGATCCAGGCTCCTGGCTTCTCAATGGAGTAGAAGAAGAAGAGGGGGCATTAAAAGCATTATTAGCATGAGAATAAGGGTTACCGGAATTTTGTTGTTTAGATCTCTAATTGTTGTTGTTGGAGTTTCTATTATTGTTGTAATTGTTGTTCCGCGGCCCTTGATAGTTGTTTCTTCCTTGATATCCTCCATCTTGCTCCTTCTTTGTTTGAGCTACTAAAAGCTCCTTCAATGCCTTTACCTCATTGTTAAGCAAGGTGAGTTGAGCTCCATTTGATGATGTGTCTTGGAACCTAACTCTCCTTACTTCATTTTCGGTTCCTTGATAGGAGTACTTCTCCATGTGTAAAGCTTGTTTTTCAATAAAATCCCAAGCTTCATCTATCGGCATATCCATGAATGTGCCGGCTGAAAGTAGTTGGAGATTGAATTGAGTTGCTACATCCAAACCTTTGAAGTAAATTTCCAGCAACTCGATCTTTGGAATCCCATGATGTGTGTAATCCAATAGAAGATCCTTGAATCTTTCCCATTACTTGGACAAACTCTCATTTTCCTTCATAATAAAAGCATTGATCTTTCCCCTCAATTCAGTGGTCTTAAAGGGAGGAAAGAACTTAGTTAGAAACTCCGTCGTCATCTCTTCCCAAGTGTTGATTTTTCCGGCCGGAAGAGATTGATATCAAGAAAGCGCCTTGTCTTTCAAAGAGAAATAGAAAGGCCTCAACTTGTAGTTGTTGTTCTCCAGTCTTGAAGGTCTCAAGGTCTCCATCGGAATCTCATAATTTTGCAAATGCTGATGCGGAGACTCCCTCTCCAAACCTCCAAATTGACATTGTCGGATCATGGTTAGAACTTTTGGTCGAAGTTCATAATCATGCTTAGCTGGATCACCTAGGTTGACACCTAGACGCCTGACTTGCTGATTAGGGTCCATCCTCTGTCCTAGGGTTTGTGGAACTCCAGCAAAAAGAACATCTCGGATAGGCATCCGAGGTGGTAGGTGTACCTCGACCGGGGCAACATGAACTGGATCTTACATCGATCGAGAATCTGGGATCGGTCGAGGCAGAAACTGGGCCCTTAGAGCGGTCATATCTACTTCAATTCCTTTTGTTCTTGCGCGAGTCTCTTCTCTCTCGCGCTGTAGTTCTTCTCTATTGAGGCGTAGCTGTTACGTCTAGGAATAGAAGTGATGTGCACGCAATAAGTCTTAAATTTATACTCGTTATAATTATCCTAACTCCTAGCGAACCCGCAGTGTACGGGACGTTTGTAGAAAGGTAAGTATTCCGAGGTCGAACACAAAGACTAAGGTGAAATCGAGTCAAGCAATGATGAAAGATAGTGTGAATCTAGACTAAGATAAGATGAGGAATAAAGAAAATGGAAAACACAATGTTTTTGTTGGTTTTTGTGGTGATCAAACAAAGATCACAAGTCAAGCAAGATGATAAACAACTAACAACTCAAGCTAGCAAACGAACAAGCAAACACAAAGCACAAGGATATGATCAAGAGAGAAAAATAGATTTTAGAGGTCAAGATTTCCGGTTATGGCATTGGATTCAAGGTTCTAAAGATTCTAAGGACTAAGCTGCGGTGTTGGGAAAGAATGTTTCGCTAATGGAAGCAACTACCGGGTAGGTCTCTCACTTCACTAATCCCGCATCAAACTCCTATTACCGGGTAAGTCTCTAGGGGTTAGAGTAAGGAATTTCACACAAACTAGATACTACTTAAGGGTAACCCTCTCCTTACCGGGTAAGTCTCGGAATAGGGAAATCTCAAGCAATAATCCTAGCACACTCAATCCAATAGCGGCTTATGAGGCTCACTACTACCTAGCATTCATCATCTTAGGTATCTAAGATCGGAAATCATCGGGTAGATCTCTTCCCTCACTTAGGTTGGTAGCATTAGGTGATTCTAAGCTAAATTAGGCTTAATAAACACTAGGATTTAAACAACCAAGGACCCCAACATGCAGATTCATCAATTAAAGAGCAACAGAGAAGAAAATCGGGTGGATCATACAGAAAATCGGACGATCTAGGTGAAGAACAGGTCGATTTTTGTCTCTGAAATGGGTTTCGTGCATACAAATCATCCTAAACTAACATATAAGTCCATCCTATCATCACCCAAGCCATAACCATCAATCCATCACTCTAAAATCACAAGAAACTAGCCAATAATATGCATATCAAGATCCGAAATCATCAAACAAGCATACATGGTGTTCATAGATGAGTAATGAAAGATGAGTAAGCAAAATCAATAAATCTCAGCCGAATCCAAGTTGTAGCAAGACTTACAAACTCTAAAATGAAGATGCAAAACGTTCTTAACAATCCTTGCAATTAGTTCTTCAATCCAAGTCTACAAAATCACTCAAAATCACCCTTAGAATGGTCTTCTTGTTCTTCCTTCAATCCTTGGGAGCTTTTCCTTCTTCTCCAATCTTCCTACCAAATTGATGAGCTGTGAATGAGAGTGTGGGAGAGGAGAGATGCTCAGCAACCACCTGAAGGACCACTTATATTCTCCACCAAGAGCAAGGACGGACAAGAGATCGTGGGACACGTGGCTTAAGCTGTCAAAGGCCTAAAAATCGACCCAGAGGAAAAAATCGGCCGATTTTCCATGGTGTAGGTCGATTTTCTTCAACAGAAGCATGCTATGATCATCTAGCCATGAGTTGCTCCATTGCTTGCACCAATGGTGGTCTTTGTGTCCTTTGTTGATCCAATTATGCTCCTCCAAGGCTTTGGATGTGTACCATCATGAGGCTTGGCCCTCAATTGTATCGATTAACGTCCAATAGATCCCCGAATTACCTACAAAACCAATAAAAGGTAGTGTAGACGTCTTTTCTAGAAATGTGCATGAATTGAGCGAAGACGTCATGAACCAATGTCAAAACGTGCATGAATGAGTGAGAAATATATCTAAATGATTACCTAATCCTAAGTCATAAATCTTGTTATCAAAAATACCCCATACTTAAGGTTTGCTCGTCCCCGAGCAAATTCCCAACTATAGACTAAGAGATGACATGATTTATGTGCAGAAAAATTGTCAAAATCTTTTGGAGCTGTGCTTCTAATATTGGATCACCTTCATAGTCATGTTTCATGGCAATGGACAAGCAATTATGCATCAAATACATGAAAGCATGGTAAGACAATTACACTTAACTTGATAGCATGCAATGAAATGTAAAGATGAAGAAGTCAAGATGATCATGAGCATGTCCAATCTAAATCACTTAGTCTTACACACATGCAAGTAGGTCATAAGGACTTGTGAAATAGAAGGCCAAGAAACGTCGTGATTAGGCGGGAATTTTCTAGGCTATGTGATGCTAATCCGGGAAAGGAACTAAACAACCACAACTTCAAATTTTCTTATCAACTTCCCTCAAGTGTATATTTTTCTTCATTTTCTTTTCTTTCTTTTATTTTTGAGACAATGGCATTGGTGTGCAAAAGCCGAAACCTTGGTGATTAGCCATTCTCGGGCTTTTTCTATTTTTCGAGATGCATCCACACCGGGCACACATACCAAAGCTCGTTAGAACTATCGGTTTATTTGACTTTGGCAAGGCACCAACACCCGATTATGTGAAGTGTACCGAGTTACTTATCATTTAAACCAACGTCCCCAAACCTATATTTTTGTCTACACTTTCACAACAAATTCAGCATTCTATTCATGGCATTCTTTCATCAACAACTTCACCCCACACTTGCTTTTCACACACATCAACACACTATCATGCTCCTATTCCCGGATGGGTCAAAAGAGGTCAAATTTTTCATCAATTGAGGTGCTCAAACAACATGATCAAGATGAGAAGTAGAGAAAGGTGAATTGCCTTAATTACTCCTAAATGATGTGCAAGAACTAGCATGCAATTTCGACTTTCAATACTCAATTCAATCAAGGCAAACATTCATGATCATAAATCATTCATGGGATTCAAGATAAGTACTTCAAGTCCACATATGCATTCATCTATTCAACACATAAGGCCATCCATAGCCAATTCACAAGACAAGATTCATCATTAGGGTCATTCCCAAGCTAGAAAGCACAAAAATTTTTAAATTTTCTGATTTTTTGGATTTTTTCGAAATATGTATGTACAATGCAAGACATAATGAAACATGTGACAAAATTGAACTATCCTAGATGCTAATCATGCAAGTGATCATGAAAACCCCACCCCATACTTAGAAACACATTGTCCCCAATGTGGAAAGCTAAATAAAGAAGTGAAAGAGAGTCCTCACAATGTAAAATTGGTGATGCTTTGGTATTTCGGTTCACATCGAATGATGATGGTGGATGATTGATCAAGGATGGTAGAGAGCTCTTGATGTTCATTAAGGTGTCGGAACCCGCGCTTGGCACCGCAAGCCGTCCAAGTTCCACGTCCGCTCCACCCATGCTTGATTGGAGATCATCACTTTCCTTTACGGAGGAAAAATCGGACCATCTGCCCAGGGAAATCGGCCGATTTATTGATGAACAGGCCGATTTTTCTGGGTGCTTTCCTCTTCGTCCATGTGCTTGGATCTTGTTCTTTCAACTGGTCCATGAGGCTTCCACATGACCTCCAACATCCCATAACTCATGATAATCAACAAGATCTAGCACCCAAAAACACAAAAGAAAAACAAAGCACACCAAGAGTGAGATTAAACAAAAGCAAGAAAAACACAAGGAAAAATGTATACCAATGGGTTGCCTCCCATTAAGCGCTTCTTTAAGGTCATTAGCTTGACCAAATTCGGGAGCGTTTCAATCGAGGTGAAGCGGGGCAATCACTTCCACCGGGGCTTCCGGGATGTACTTCTTCAATCGATGCCCATTCACCTTGAAGTTACCACAATGATCTCCTCCTATCTCCACCGCTCCATGAGGAAAGACTTTCTTCACCACATATGGCCCGGTCCATCTTGATTTGAGCTTTCCGGGGAAGAGCCGCAGCCTCGAGTTGAAGAGAAGGACAAGGTCGCCTTCACTCAACTCCTTCGGGATGAGGCGCTTATCATGCCATCGCTTGGTTCTCTCCTTGTAGATCCGAGCATTCTCATATGCATCCAACCGGATCTCCTCAAGGGCGTTTATGTCTAGCAACCGCTTTTCTCCGGCCTCCTTTAGATCAAAATTTAGCCACCTTATAGCCCAATATGCTCGATGCTCCATCTCTACCGGAAGGTGGCAAGACTTTCCATAGACCAACTTGTAAGGAGTGGTGCCAATTGGTGTTTTGAAGGCGGTCCTATATGCCCACAAGACATCATCGAGCTTCATAGCCCAATCTTTTCTCGTCCTTGATACCGTCTTCTCAAGAATGGCCTTGATCTCCCGGTTGGAGATCTCCACTTGGCCACTAGTTTGGGGATGGTAAGGTGTTGCCACCCTATGAGTCACCCCATACTTAGCCAAAAGTGCTCCAAAGTTCCTATTGGTGAAGTGCTTCCCTCCATCACTTATGATCACCCTTGGTGTTCCAAACCTAGGAAGATCACTCGGTTGAAGAACCGCACCACAACCTTGGCATCATTTGTAGGAGAGGCGATTGCCTCCACCCATCTTGACACATAATCCACCGCCAATAGGATGTAGAGATTGCCACATGAAGAAGGGAAGGGTCCCATGAAGTCCACACCCCACACATCAAATATCTCTACCTCTTGGATGTTGTTCAAGGGCATCTCATTCCTCCTTGAGATGTTGCCCGTCCTTTGGCAAGCATCACAAGCTACCACAAAGCCTTGCACGTCCTTGAACAAACTTGGCCAAAAGAAGCCCGATTGTAGCACTTTCGCACATGTCTTGTGTGCACTAGCATGCCCTCCACATGGCAAGGAATGACAATGGCGGATCACACTCTCCACCTCATCCTCCGGTATGCATCTTCTAAACATCCCATCCGGCCCTCTTTTGAACAAAAGTGGTTCACTCCAATAGTAATGTCTCACATCCTTGAAGAACTTCTTCCTTTGGGCATATGTCAAACCGGGAGGCACTTCCTCACACACCAAGTAGTTCACAATGTCGGCATACCATGGCTCACTTCCTCTAGACACTTGGAACAAGCATTCCTCCACCATTTGCAATTGCTCATCCCGGAATGAGTCATCAATCGGGATGTCATCTCTCTCAAGCTCTATCGGTGGGAGTCTACTAAGGTGATCCGCCACGGAGTTCTCGGATCCTTTCTTGTCCCGGATTTCCAAGTCAAACTCTTGAAGAAGAAGGATCCACCGAATCAACCTAGGCTTGGCATCCTTCTTGGTAAGTAGATAACGGATCGCAGCATGATCCGTATAAACTATGACCTTCGCCCCAACAAGATATGACCGAAACTTCTCAAAGGCATACACTACCGCTAGCAACTCTTTCTCGGTTGTGGCATAGTTGAGTTGGGCATCATCTAGCGTCTTGCTAGCATAATAAATGGCATGAGTTCGCCCATCTTTCCTTTGCCCCAAAACAGCCCCAATGGCTACATCGCTTGCATCACACATGATCTCAAACGGTAAACTCCAATCCGGAGGTTGCATTATAGGTGCGGAGATCAAAGCGTTCTTCAACCTACAAAAAGCCTCAAGGCAATCTTTGGAGAAAACAAATTCAACATCCTTCATTAGTAGGTTAGTAAGGGGCTTAGAAATTTTAGAGAAATCTTGAATGAACCTCCGGTAAAAACCGGCATGCCCTAAGAAACTCCTTACCCCTTTCACCGAGGTAGGTGGTGGCAACTTCTCTATCGTTTCAATCTTGGCCCTATCAACCTCAATGCCACGGTTAGACACCAAGTGTCCTAACACGATACCTTCACTTACCATGAAGTGGCATTTTTCCCAATTCAAGACAAGATTTGTCTCCTCACATCTTTGTAATACTAAGGACAAGTTAGCTAAGCAATCATCGAAAGAAGAACCATAAACAGAGAAATCATCCATAAACACTTCCATGATATTTTCTATGTATTCCGAAAAGATAGCCATCATACACCTTTGGAAGGTGGCGGGTGCATTACACAACCCAAATGGCATTCTCCTATATGCAAAAGTACCCCATGGACATGTAAAGGTTGTTTTCTCTTGGTCATCTGGGTGGATAGGGATTTGGAAGAATCCACTATAGCCATCTAGGTAGCAAAAATGAGAGTGTTGAGCTAATCTCTCTAGCATTTGGTCAATGAAAGGGAGAGGGAAGTGATCTTTCCTAGAGGCCATGTTCAACTTCCTATAATCAATGCACATCCTCCATCCCGTAACCGTTCTAGTGGGAATTAGTTCATTGTTCTCATTGGTTACTACGGTCATCCCACCCTTCTTAGGTACTACATGAACGGGACTAACCCACTTACTATCCGAGATAGGGTAGATAATTCCCGCATCTAGCAACTTTATGATCTCCTTCTTAACTACCTCTTTCATTATAGGATTTAACCTTCTTTGATGTTCAATAGAGGGTTTATGATTATCTTCCATCATTATCCTATGCATGCACAAAGAGGGCTTGATGCCAACAAGATCATCAATGGTGTATCCTATTGCTTTTCTATGCAGTTTCAATTCATTCAACAATCTATTAAGCTCATCATCATTCAAAGATGCATTCACAATCACCGGATAAGTAGAATTTGAACCAAGGAAAGCATACTTTAAATGAGAAGGAAGAGGTTTAAGATCAAGTTGAGGAGGACCTTTTTCGGTTGGAGACGATCCATGCAATGTAGGTTGAGATGATTGCAAAGCCATGGAAGTCTCCTTGAAGTCCCTTGATGATTGCTCACACTCAAGTGGTTGATGCTGAAAAGACTCAGGAAAATCGACCCAGGAAGAAAAATCGGTCGATTTTTCTGAAGGGGGGTCGATCTGAGTTTCTGTTTTGGCAAAACTGGCTGAAATTTCAGCATAAGTACAAAAATCGGCAGATTTTTGGCCCCCAGTCCGATTTTTCTGGCAGTTTTCCTCTTCTTCTAGCACTTCAAACCCAACACTTGGTAGCTCGTCCAATGCATTCAAGGCCTTGATCACTTCATTGCTACTCTCCTCAACTCCTTCCTCCATCAAGCTTGAGCTAAGAACTCTCTCAAGTGGATCCTTGAGCAAGATTGAGCTCACAACCTCTCTAGACTCCTCTTCTTCAACTATGTTGAATATATCCTCATCAAGGGTTGTCCCTTTCATCATTGTTGATAGCTTGAACTTGATGTTCTCTTCTCCAATGTTGAAGGAGAGGGTCCCATTCTTGCAATCCACTAGACATCCGGAAGTAGCTAGGAAAGGTCTCCCCAAGATGATAGGAACCGGATAGTCCGCCGGGATATCCAAGACAACGAAGTCTACGGGCACATAGAACTTCCCTAGTTGCACCGGAATGTCTTCCAAGATCCCAACCGGATGAGTGATTGAGCGGTCCGCCATGTAAAGAGTCATCTTGACCGGCTTTGGCTCTCCTAGCCCAACCTTGTCGCAAAGTGCAAGCGGGATGATGCTTACACTTGCCCCAAGATCACATAGGGCATCATACTTCACTTCTCCTACTCCGATTGGCACACAAAAGGATCCCGGATCCCTTAGCTTGGGAGGCATCTCCTCCTTCATCGTTTGAATCAACTCCGAGGATCTCTTAGTCATCCTTATCTCACCATACTCCTCCAACTTCCTTTTGTTGGAGAGTATTTCCTTCAAGAATTTGCCATATGCCGGCATCCCTAAAATAGCATCCATGAACGGAATGTTAATATGCAATTTAGACATTAGTTCAAGGAACTTACCAAAGTGATTGTCCAAGCGAGCTCTTGCTCGTGATTGAGGGAACGGTAGTGGTGGCTTGTATGGAGGTGGTGCCACATAGGTTGGCTCTACATCTTTGCTCTTGCCTCCATCTCCTTGCAAAGTCTCTTCTTCATTCACCACTTGCTTCCCTTTAGCATTCTCCTTGGGCAAGGGATCCTTCATGCTTAACCCACTTCTTGTTGTAATAGCCAACACTTGGCCTCTTGGGTTTTCTTCGGTTCTTCCGGGAAGCTTTCCCGGATCTCTATGTGCTTCACCCGCCTTTTGGAACACTTGTGCTTCCAAAACCTTTTGAGCCTTAGAAATAGAAGTCACCGTGCTCTCAAGACCGCTCAACCTTCCAAGCAATTGCTCAAACATCATTTCGGTTCTATCCTTTGGAGGTTGAGTGAATCCGGGTGGAGGTTCTTGTGAAGCTCTTGGTGGTGGAGTTGTGCTTGTAGAAGCGGGAGGGTTCAAGGCTCCATCCGGGTTAGAGTAAGAAAACCCGGGATGGTTATGGTTGGGCCGGTAATTGTTGAATTGCCGGTTGTTGTTGAAGTTCCTTGGGCCTTGGTAGTTGTTGTAGTTGCCCCTTCCCATATAGTTCACATCCTCCTCTTTGGAAGATAGGTTGGCTTGTGGAGGCACTTGAGGAGTTACTTGGTTCTTCAAGGTTGTAGCACACAACTCCCTCAAGGACTTTAGCTCGTTGTTGATGGCGTCGAGCTTGAAGTTGCTCATGGTGACCTCACTCACCTCATATGCTCCCGCCTTTCTCCCTTCACTCTTCCTATGGGAGTACTTCTCAATTACTAGAGCTTGCTTCTCCACAAACTCCCAAGCATCATCTACATGCTTCTCCATGAAAGTCCCACCGGAAAGGGATTGAAGCTTGAATTGGCTATCTTCATCAAGTCCCTTGAAGTAGATCTCCAATAGCTCAATTTTCGGTATGCCATGGTGTGGACAATCTAGGAGAAGGTCCTTGAATCTCTCCCAAGACTTGAACAAACTCTCTCTATCCTTCATCACGAAGGCATTGATCTTCCCTCTTAATTCGGTAGTCTTGGAAGGTGGGAAGAACTTAGTCAAAAACTCGGTTGTCATCTCCTCCCAAGTACCAACTCGCCCTTGCGGAATAGATTGATACCAAGCCAAGGCTTTGTCCTTAAGAGAGAAGGAGAAAGCCCTAAGCTTATGGTTGTTGCTCTCCAATCTTGGCGGTCTAAGAGTCTCCATCAAAATCTCGTAGTTCATCAAATGTTGGTGAGGAGACTCTCCTTCCATCCCTCCAAATTGATTATGCCGGATCATTTGTAGAACTTGAGGGCGGAGCTCATAGTTGTGGGCTGCGGGATCTCCTAAGTTCACACCCGGACGGTGTGCTCTTTGTGCCGGATCCATACGTCTCCCTAAGGTTTGTGGCTCTTCAATGGCAATGGGCACAACCCTAACATTAGCCGCCGGTTGCGGTTGTTCCACCGGTGGTGGAGGAGGTGGAGGTTGTCGGCGATTAAGCTCTCCTTGAACAAGGGCTTGCCTAATCTCCTCAATCTCCCTCCTAGTTTCCTCTTGCCTCTCATTGGCAAGTCTCCTTTCTTCCTCCAAAAGCTCATCTCTTAGCCTTATTTGCTCTAAGGCTTCATCCAACTCAGCTTGGGGGTTTCTTCCGGCCATCTCTTTCTCTTTTCGGATGTTCTTGGATCTAGATCGAAGGGTTTTCTCCGGTTCGGGATCGAATGGAGCTAAATCCTTGCCACGAGATCTTCGCATACACCTAAAGAGTAATAGATGTCCTGAAAAGCAAAGACACACACCAAAGAGAGATCAAAAGCAACAAGAAAGATCTACACTATAAACAATCACGAAATGACTCAATCTAGACCTAGTCCCCGGAAACGGCGCCAAAAACTTGTTACGTCTAGGAATAGAAGTGATGTGCACGCAATAAGTCTTAAATTTATACTCGTTATAATTATCCTAACTCCTAGCGAACCCGCAGTGTACGGGACGTTTGTAGAAAGGTAAGTATTCCGAGGTCGAACACAAAGACTAAGGTGAAATCGAGTCAAGCAATGATCAAAGATAGTGTGAATCTAGACTAAGATAAGATGAGGAATAAAGAAAATGGAAAACACAATGTTTTTGTTGGTTTTTGTGGTGATCAAACAAAGATCACAAGTCAAGCAAGATGATAAACAACTAACAACTCAAGCTAGCAAACGAACAAGCAAACACAAAGCACAAGGATATGATCAAGAGAAAAAAAATAGATTTTAGAGGTCAAGATTTCCGGTTATGGCATTGGATTCAAGGTTCTAAAGATTCTAAGGACTAAGCTGCGGTGTTGGGAAAGAATGTTTCGCTAATGGAAGCAATTACCGGGTAGGTCTCTCACTTCACTAATCCCGCATCAAACTCCTATTACCGGGTAAGTCTCTAGGGGTTAGAGTAAGGAATTTCACACAAACTAGATACTACTTAAGGGTAACCCTCTCCTTACCGGGTAAGTCTCGGAATAGGGAAATCTCAAGCAATAATCCTAGCACACTCAATCCAATAGCGGCTTATGAGGCTCACTACTACCTAGCATTCATCATCTTAGGTATCTAAGATCGGAAATCATCGGGTAGATCTCTTCCCTCACTTAGGTTGGTAGCATTAGGTGATTCTAAGCTAAATTAGACTTAATAAACACTAGGATTTAAACAACCAAGGACCCCAACATGCAGATTCATCAATTAAAGAGCAACAGAGAAGAAAATCGGGTGGATCATACAGAAAATCGGACGATCTAGGTGAAGAACAGGTCGATTTTTGTCTCTGAAATGGGTTTCGTGCATACAAATCATCCTAAACTAACATATAAGTCCATCCTATCATCACCCAAGCCATAACCATCAATCCATCACTCTAAAATCACAAGAAACTAGCCAATAATATGCATATCAAGATCCGAAATCATCAAACAAGCATACATGGTGTTCATAGATGAGTAATGAAAGATGAGTAAGCAAAATCAATAAATCTCAGCCGAATCCAAGTTGTAGCAAGACTTACAAACTCTAAAATGAAGATGCAATACGTTCTTAACAATCCTTGCAATTAGTTCTTCAATCCAAGTCTACAAAATCACTCAAAATCACCCTTAGAATGGTCTTCTTGTTCTTCCTTCAATCCTTGGGAGCTTTTTCTTCTTCTCCAATCTTCCTACCAAATTGATGAGCTGTGAATGAGAGTGTGGGAGAGGAGAGATGCTCAGCAACCACCTGAAGGACCACTTATATTCTCCACCAAGAGCAAGGACGGACAAGAGATCGTGGGACACGTGGCTTAAGCTGTCAAAGGCCTAAAAATCGACCCAGAGGAAAAAATCGGCCGATTTTCCTGGGTGTAGGTCGATTTTCTTCAACAGAAGCATGCTATGATCATCTAGCCATGAGTTGCTCCATTGCTTGCACCAATGGTGGTCTTTGTGTCCTTTGTTGATCCAATTATGCTCCTCCAAGGCTTTGGATGTGTACCATCATGAGGCTTGGCCCTCAATTGTATCGATTAACGTCCAATAGATCCCCGAATTACCTACAAAACCGATAAAAGGTAGTGTAGACGTCTTTTCTAGAAATGTGCATGAATTGAGCGAAGACGTCATGAACCAATGCCAAAACGTGCATGAATGAGTGAGAAATATATCTAAATGATTACCTAATCCTAAGTCATAAATCTTGTTATCAGTAGCTATTCCAATGCCTCCTTCAATTTGGCCTCAAGATCGCAATCGTCTTGATTTGCCATCTTAGCTTCTTTCAATCTTCTCTTGTAGGTCTTTTCTGATTCGGGATCGTAGGGAACGATTTCTTTTCCAGCACGATTTCCTCGCATAAACCTAAGAAAAGATCCTACGATAACACTCAAGTAGAGTAGTCAAAAGCAACAAGGGCAATAGCCCTGAAAGACTACCGAAACTGGCTTGGTCTAGACCAAGTCACCGGCAACGGCGCCAAAAACTTGTTCGCTCCAAAAGGTCTGGGCAAGCTTTAATATTTATAACCCAAGAAGTATGCTTGAACAATATGTAAACCCGTAGTGTACGGATCAATTGTAATAAAAGCAAGAACTTCAAGGGTCGAACACAAGGACTATGGTGAAACAATGCATGGAATCAGGTTGTCAAATATGCTAATGACTACAAATTAAAGCAATCAAAGATGATATAAAGTTAGATAAAGGGAATGCGGATTCTAGGGATTAAAGCATCTACTTGTGGTTCCGACTCAAGATCTCAACGGATAACGCGGACAAAACTGAGGTTTGCAAAGGTAAGGTGTTTCTAAGGTGGGAATAGATTACCGGGTAAGTCTCACTACTCACTATCCCAAACCAAAGCTCCTATTACCGGGTAAGTCTCAATGTACTAAGGAAAGGAACTATAATCTCAAAGCAACACACCATCCAAGGGAATAGAATCAATCTTTACCGCGTAAGTGTCAGGCTAACTCACAAAGATGGGATGAAGGCGCACTCAAACCCCAATAAAGGATAAACCTTTATTACCTACACTAATGATCTTAGGTAAACAACCAAAGGAATCACCGGGTAAGTCTCATCCTAGGCTTGCACTGAGCCAGGAAAGGTATAATAAGGATATGATTTGGCAAACTTAAACTCTTAACTCAGATAAGGTTCAGGAAAGGTTCACCTCGTTCAGTTATATTCCATCCCAGCCGAGATGTTCAATGACTGGCCGAGGTATTCTACGGTTAAGGTAAAGGCTCGAGCTTTTGGGGTCCTGCTGGAATTAAGATCATTCTATCATCATTTTTCCCACAACTTTGAGCCAACCATCCTAGAATCGCATAAGGAACATAGCCAACAATCATCATGATAACAATAATCAAATTTATAAGAAAGGAATCAATATTCAAACAAGAAAACCTTAACACAAAGTTCTCAATAACTGAATGAATCAAACAAACAACAATCAGCGTTCCTCGGGTCACAAATCAGAAAAGACAACAAACCAAAAGTAAGCTTAGAAGATCTTACAAACTCTTTCAAAAGCCAACTCCAACTATGATTCCTTCCTTCCTTTAACTTCAATCTTCAAACTTCCTTCAACTTCCTTTAGAAAATACTAAAAAATTCCTTGATGCGAAGATGGCTGAATTGTAGAAAATCAGCCCATATATGTAGGAGAATTATCTTCCAAAAATAAAATATCTTAAAAAGATGATTTCCTAGAAAATATATCCATATTTCTCAAAATAAATCAGCTAAATATAATATCTCCCTTCCAGAAATCCAGCCAAAAATATAAGATATCATCCTTCCAAAAATACAAGATCTCAGCCAAAAATAAAGATCTTGCCGGCGACAAGGTGTTTGCCTCGATCGGGACGCTCCTCAAGATCACCTCGGTCGAGGTGATACTGTAGCTGACCGAGGTGAATCTCAACTAAATGTAAATCATCTCAAATCAGGTCCAAAATCAATCCTCTAAATCATTTCCATGCTTCCTAATATCTTCTCTAAGCTCCATTATGTAGCTCTAATGACTCCTTAGCTTCCTTAGCTCCATTTCGATGCAAAACGTGCCATTTTCCCTATAATTAAAACGAAACTAGGTGTAGAACTCGATTCCCGCAAAGGTAGACAAAAAAAATATAATCAAAGAATATACATTCATTCATGCAGATTTATGAAGATAAAACGTCTAAACCAATCCCAAAATATAGACTATAATACATGCTATCATCTCCGGAGGAGAGATGGTGTGAAAGGGTTGGTGAAGATTGGTTGTGGTCGAGAAGAGTGGGTGGGATGGGTACTGAAGGTGCCAATACGGTAGAGGTAGATATAGAGTTAGAGAAGGGGGCACTACAAAAAATTATTCAATTAGCCACCATGTTTGCGATGGCAAGGCTTTGCCGTCGCCATTGGTCTTTATTTGCCGACGTCAAAGCGACGGTAACATCAACTTCGCAAAAATACCAATTATTGGCGTCGGTGGTATAGGACCGTCGCCAATAGTGATGTAATTGGTGTCAGTTAATCTTTGCCGTGGCAAATATAAGGGACCATTGGCGACGGCTTATGTCGCCGACGCCAACAACCAAATTATTTGGCGTCATATAAAAATATTACGGTAAAAATAAAATATAAATAAAATACAATTTCGTAAAAATATCCAAAATTCAAAGTTTCCACTATTTAAATTATGATAAAATCGTTATAACCCTTTAAATATAATTTGGATCGGTCCAGTTCACACCCTATTTATTTATTTAGAACAATTTTAAAATTAAAAAATTAAAAAGAAAGTAAGAGAGGCTAAGAGAGTAATGTTTTAGAATTTAGGGCTAAATTCGTATTTGCTTTCTCCCTTCTCCCGTTCTCCCAACAAGCAAAGTAGCACGACGACGACAGGCGACTCAGTATTACGGACGCGACTTGAACTTATTTTATTTCTTCCGAGTTGGGACTTTGGACTTCGTTTCTTCCATGGTTCACTAGTACAAAAATAGGCTCTTTCAGAGATAATTTCTCAAGGATTAATAAAAATCCTTGTAAACTATTTTGGTTGCTTTAATATAAAAAGTGAGAACATATTATTTCTAATTTTATAAGTATACACTCATGGGGTTTTATTTAACACATTGAAAAAAATCTCGTTAAAATATAAATTGAATATCGTAACTTGTTTTTCTCGGAAGTTAATTCTCAAAACCGTACTTAAAACCTAAGTTATTATTCATCCTCCGCTATATTCAATCTATCATTTCCTCAAATTGATTAATGATATATCGACCCTGCGAATAGTAGAGCAGCGCGGGAAGCTTCAAACAACAACATCGACATGCCATCGAGCATCGATGCCTATTTAAGCCGTCTGATTCATTTGAGCATCAATGCCTCTTTCAGCCCCTGATTCCTTCGAACATCGATGCCTCTTGTTCTTAGGGCAAACGCTAGGGATGGAAACCGAACCCAACGGATACCCGATCCGTCGTAAAAGGGTGAAAACATGGTATATAACAGGTGAAAGCGGGTGACGGGTGAAACAGGTGATGGAACGGGTAGGATGTGGGTGGACGTTTCATCCACCCGCCACCCGATTCATCATCCATTCACCCGCACGACCCGCTCCCACCCATTTAAATATTTTAATGAAAATTTTAAAATTTTAATATTACTAGGTATATAAGAACATTAGTAAAACCCTACAACGATTTTCGGATCTGTTTCATACCTTGAATAGATCTATTTGGCGGTCACATTCCCTCGCCTCTCAATTTCTTCGGCTACCACATTCCCTCGCCCCTCAATTTCTTCGTTTTCTCAGTCTTCCTCTTCTTCTTCTCCGGTCACACTCGTAGTATCCACTTGGGATCTCTTTGTGTGATGCACTCACTAAATCTCGTCTTCGCCCTCTTCCTCTTTGGTCACCGTCGTCACTAGATCTATTCGCTAGTCGCCACTCGGGATCTCTTGGTCTTTCCCAATTATCTTCAAATCCGGTGTGAGTTTTCTATTTGTCTTCAGTTTTTCTTGTCTGAGTTATCTACCTGTCTTCATTTTTTCTTGTGATGACTAAGGGTTCATTCTCGTTTTTTTTTGTGAGTTAGCGAGTTCTTAGTCTTCTGACTTGTGAGGCTTCTCGTTCATTTCTTCTTCGAGTTTGGTTCTATTTCGAGATTATTGAGTACATTTATCGTGAGTAATTAATCTTAGTCATTCTTCATTGTTTAATGCAGTACGTTGACTGATTACTGATTTATCATTCCTATTATGACTATTAATATCATCAACGCTTAGTAGTTTTGCTTGTTGGTCTATCATTCATGATTCCTCATGCATTTTCTTTGTCCTAGGTTTCAAAATTGATATTAAGTTGTAAAGTAATGAATAATATTAGAGTATCAAAGTATTGATCTTCTATTACACTTATGCTTCTTATATTCCTTGTATGTTTTTTCTCATCTGTATTATGATACCAATACATGGTCTTGCATTGAAAAATACTTATCTCTGGTTTGTTTTATAAGGAGCTAAATTACATCTTTCACTTGTGCTTTCTTTTGACTGCGTGCTAATATTCTATGGAGCTGAGCCATTGATGGGTTGTTTGCTTAAACTTGCTATGAAATGAAAAGGGTTGTTTTTTTAATGCACCTTTGATATTTATGCAATCAGCTGAAGCAAATTCACGCGATTAAGGACTTTCTCCCAACATCAAGAAGGAAGGATGCTCGCTCAGTGAACATAAAAAAGGGCAAGGATGTTGTGAAGTTCAAGGTCCGTTGCTCCAAGTATCTCTACACACTTTGTGTTTACGATCTTGAGAAGGCTACCAAGTTGAAGCAATCCCTTCCTCCAGGAGCCCAAAAAATGTTGTTGTATATTTTTGCTCCTTTGGGCCTAGATTCCTTCTATTTTATGAATGTTATTACCTAATGGATGTTTGTTTCATATGAGTGTCAAAAAATTTGCTTTTCCTATAGAGGTGATGATATAAATTCCCGCCCACATACTTCAGATAAGTTTGCTTCATAAATTTGGGGTGTAAAATCAGACTTTGTGCTTCCTTATATAGCTATGGATATATTGGTAATGATGACAAATGAATTTATGAATTTGACGTATGTATTTTAAGTCTTGAAGATCCTAACTACACAAGTAAAATCAGCCTTTGTTTAGATTTTAGGCTCAGTAGCTGGGTTTTAGCATTAAGTGAAAAACCAAATGTGACTTTTTTTTGTTCTTTTTATTAGCCGACTAATTGAAACAAGTAAACGTCAAAACCTACGTGACTACAAGAACTCATTCACAATTATTTAGAAAGTTATATAGTAACAGTATAATTGTTCTTCTTGGCCCTCTAGCTTAGTAAAGGTCTAGCGTTTCTTAGAATAACAATAAGACACAAAATAGAAGAAGAGCTTATTTAATTTGGTACAGGACAATCTGATGCATTTGAAAATGGGTCATCAACAAACACCTCTTTTGAGGACATTTTAGGAATACAAAATAGAAGAAGCACCGCGCTTCCCATTAATAATTCTCAACAACAACCCAACCCACCAAGTCTGCAACAAGACAAGGATCATGATTACCAACATTAGTTTTTGTAAGGTTCATCTCTTGGCTGTCTTGAGGAGTGTAAGCGTGAGAATCGAGAAGTGGTAGCGAGATTAAAAAAACTATGAACCCATAAACCTTCCTCCTCTTTCACCGATAGTAATTCAGAAGGACTTGCATAATGATTTAATATTTAAACTTGAGGAGTCTCAAACCTCTACACACTTCTAAGTATTGACATTGGAATGTATTTTGGCAAAAATATTTTGAAGACTGTTATGTTGGAGCTCCCAATGATATATCGAATTGATTGCACATGGAATGATTGCAGCTGGATCCTGAAATCATTGCATCAGGTTTGATTAATGGTTAATATTCACATCTACACACTTTTAAGCATTGTTGTTTATGGTCGCTTTTGTTCAGGTACCGTTCAATTAATGCGGTACGGTCGACACGTGTCCCAAAAAAAAAATTTAATTTTTTTTATCCGAGAAACGATTTTTTTTTCAGAAATGAATAAAAATTTGTTTAAACTGTCATGTTATAATTTATGCACTATTCTCCTATAAACTTTGAACTATTCCCATATAATCCATGAACTATTACTTTTTAATATATTTTATCAAATTATTCATAAATTAATCATTTATATGTTATGAACAATTCAATTGCAATTCATGAACTATCATTTTATAAGTTATGCACTATCCTTTATAAATTTTTCACTTTGAACTATTCTATTATAATTCATGAACTATTCTATTATAATTCATTAACTATCCCATAATAAGTTTTTAACTATTACTTTCACTCCATTATAAATTTTGCACTTTGAACTATTCTATTATAATTCACGAACTATCCTTTTAGAAGTGATGAACTATTCCTTAATAAGTTTTGAACTATTACTTTAATTCCTTTATAAATTTGGCACTTTGAACTATTCTATTATAATTCATGAACTATCCTTTTATAAGTTATGAAATATTCCATAATAAGTTTAGAACTATTACTTTTACTCGTTTAAAAAAAAAAAAAAAAATCTTTCCGGAAAAAAGAAAAAAAAAAATTTTCGGGACACGTGTCGGCCGTACGGTCAGCCGCACGGCTGTACTAGAATAATGTGCCTTATTTGAACAACACCCTGTTTATGGTAGTTGTGTTGAACAATATGTGTGTAAATAGCACTAGGTGAGCATATATGAACATTAAATAATATTTGAAATATATATTTAATTGATATTATCTTGCTTCAATCTGTGTCCACAACTTTTCAAATTGGAGGAAAATTAGAGTGATCATGATTTAGTCTTGAGTTTCAGATAGGGTTTTGAACTGCAATTCCTTGCTTTTTCAAGGCTATTGGTGGCCTTGGGTTTGTTCTTGGAAACCACAATGATCAGCATGTCACTCATTGTCACTACATCACCTTCAAACTGATTTCAAGGTGATGTAGGTCCATTGGTGGTTATCCAAGAAAGGAGCATCTTTGAAGCCCTTCCCCAGCACCTTCCCCATCACCTAGATCAAAAATATAAGAGATAGAAGAAGTGGTAAATATTTTTCTACCTCTAGCCTGTTTCTTAGGACCTAGAGTAACTCGGAAAATGTTCCCTTTCATGTGATTTACTTTGACGCTAATAGACTTGCACAATTTGGGTGTCTTAATGTAACACCCCAAATTCTGAGAACTCGGGGAGCTACTGGTTAGGACCTCACAATGGTTCCCGACCTTAGTTTGACAACAATTTAACTTGGATCTTACAACAAGGCACAAAAGTATTTAAAACATTTGAAAACTTTAAACAATATATACATGAAGAATATGTATCAGCCTTACAAAGCAAAGGTACCAAAACGACACATAAGAAGAATAGAAGACATCCCGTCCCCAACTAAATAAGTACGTGGACCCGGCTGACCATTCCCTTCGGATCTCTCTACAACTGTTTTAACCTGCAAGGCATCTACAAGCGGTATAAAACCGTTAGCTAACATTCTATGCATAAGTATAAAGGTAAAAGCACAAACACACAACATACACAATCAACATGCAACACTCAATCCTTTTATTATCTTTAATTAGGTGATAGGTTATTACTAATGATACTTATTTTGTGACACGAGGGATTTCCAAACCTCGCCCCTGTCCCCGTTTACCAATGCGGAATGGTACTAATGCATATGACCGTCTACCTGACTGGGTTGGTCGTAGGGAACCTCCTAGACTCTCGCAAGAGCTAGGCAGATGATGTCACGACCCGTTATCATACACTTGGGTCAATTACGTAAATAATAAAGTCGGTCTAATCCGGTTTCGTTATTTATGATAACTAACAAACACCACTCATACACATTACACTCATACAACAGTCAGCTAAGTAAGTCCGTGGACTTACCAGAATCAAATCTCGACTCTCTCTTAACCACCACTAAATCCGTAAGTGCAGAACTCAGTTGCATGTCAGAGGAGGCACGTGGGTCAACACATTTCACTGGATACTTATAAGTCTAAAACTCTTAAGATATACAATTCTATGTGTAGAAGTTATTACATCGTTTATTTAAGGTAAAATGACTATTTTACCCTTAGTCCCGGAATTTCCAAAAACTCGGAATATGTACTTAAATTATAATTTGAGGCTAACTAACCATATTCTACTCCCTAGGATGATTTTAGGTAACAACTAGAAAAACTACTCATTTTCTATTTCCCGAAAAGTCACTAAAGTCCAACTACAACTTCAAATATAAAATTCGAATAATCTTATAAAAATTCCGAAATAATTTCCTAGATCATCTATGATATCCCATCTACTCATAGGATAAAGAATTTCTTAAAACTGTTAAAGCATCGCTTCTACAAAAATTTCTAAAGTTGGTTACAACCCTTAACAAGCAGCTCACTGTGTTAACTTTGAAAAATCAAAACTCCTAAACTACTCGCTGGATTTATCCCAAATTTTGATATGTTCCACTATAAAATCTTATCTCTAATATATCCAAAATTCAGATGCAAAGGAGATCAAAATCCTATTTAAAACTATCTCACAAAACCGAATTTCAGCACAACAGAAAAACTGCTTACGACTCAATCTTGGAAAAATCATAAATCCCAAACCACTCGCTGGATGCCTCTCAAATTTTAATATCTACAACAATATGTCAACTATATCATATCAAAAATTCAAGCCCAACAGAGATCAAAAGCCTATTCAAAACTATCTGACAAAACAGCATCCCATGCTGTTTTTCTCAACTCAGCACATTTATAAAACTGCATAAGGAGCCAACTTTGGGCAACCATATCTCCTAAACTATAACTCGGAATACTCTAAAATTTCAGTATGTTATACTATGCAAGGTCAACTGTAACATATCCAAAGTGCAGCAACAAATGAGGAGTTTAGCTTACCCAAATCGGAGTCCAAAATTGGCTGTTCGTCACAGTTGGAAAATTGAAAGATGTAACAACACCTCTGCAGCTGTTCCTTTGGCTAGAGTATATGGATTCCTAGAGGGTTTGGCACCAGTTCCAAGCGCATATATGGCTGAAGTAAAGCAAGGAAGAAGGAGTGAGGTCTTACTCATCTACAAGGCTCACAAGGGTGACCGCCTACAGAAGGCTGTCCTCTGAACGTCCGGTGTAGTTGAAGGAGGGGCGGGGACGGTTACTGCATTTTTGGCTGAAGGCAATGGAGTCTCGAGTAGCTTCTGCGTGGACGGATTCGCAAGGAAGCAAGCCGTAGCCTACTGTTGCATTGCTGTCACCGCGTGGGAGAAATCGCAAGACCAATCCTCCATGTCCGCTGTTGCTGCGTGCTGAAAGAAGAGGAGATGAAGGGCTAGAGTCCGCTGTTGCTGCGTGCTGAAAGAAGAGGAGATGAAGGGCTAGAGTCCGCTGTTGTTGCGTGCTGAATGACGAGGAGATGAAGGCTAGGGTTGGAAGAGAGGAGCCGATTTATGTGGGAGAGAGAAAGAAAGGGTTTGCAAGGGTAAGGTTGAACGGCTGCAACGCTTCACTGTTGGGCTGCTTCTGGCTTGCTTCTTGGGCTGTTCCAATCCGCCAACAAGGGACAAAGCCATGGGCTGGACAAGGTAAGCACAAGAGATGGGCTGAAGTTGTAAAAACAAAGGTGGGCTAAGTTGTCAAAACTCGTCAAAAACTCGTCATGACTTTGTCAAGCCCATGCATGACTTCGTCACAGAGTTGTCGGGCTTCGTTATGACCTCGTCTCAGCTCTGTCATGATCTCGTCACAGCTTTGTCACATTCTCGTCACAGCTTTGTCACATTCTCGTCTAAAGTCGTCGTTAAGGATTAATTATAAGAATTAGGGTTTGATATAATTCTATCATTTTATGTGAATTAAATTTTATATAAAATAATAAATAATTATAAGAATTAGGATTTGATATAATTCTATCATTTTATTTTAATTAAATTCTACATAAAATGATAAATTTTTGAAGAAAGAAATACTAGATAGAATGGGAAACCGTCAACGGCTCGAAGTCCGAATTGATTTGGAATTAAACGGAATATAAATTCCAGATATTACATCAGTACCCCCTTAAAATAAGTTTCTTCCCGAAACATAGAACAAGGTATTAAATTAAACGACTTCCATAAATAAACTGGTATGTCCTAGTCTCACTAAATTTTTATTTGTTTCCTAAACTTCTCTAACCCTATCAAAGCGTAACGAAAAAAAATTGGTCGTTACACTTAAGATGTGTATGCTTAAGTTTATCCTTCTAGATTAAGCATTGTATGTTATGTTTTCTTCTTCACTACGACACTTTCAACCATAGAATACAAAAATACATGAGTAGAAGCCCATCTGCAATTGCATTTGGCTATAAAGGAATGCTTCTTTGAATGTTAAATACTCTTTTGGTTTATGAAAATTGTTGGTGTAGTTTGATACATTCATTTAGATGTTTTCAAATAATACAAGATATTATTATAGTTCTACAGGATGTGGTAGAATTTTTCCACCAAATTTACAGTTTGCCACGACATCTTACCGTTGTCAAAGATTAATATTTTAAACAAATTTTAACAATTTGCGATGACTCTTTGCCATCGCCAAGAATCTAATTTCCCACCAAATATACAATTTGTGCCGGTTCCTTGCCGTTGTCAAAAATATAAATTTTCCCACCATTAAACTTTGCGGCACACTAGATGGCGACGGCTTTTGCCGACCCATATTTGCGATAGTAAATATCCTCGCTAGCTATCGTAAAAAATTTTAGCGACGGCAAAAGACTGTGGTGAAAAAATTTGCGTCGCCTGTTCTAGCTTCGCCCCGATCTGCCGTTGCCATTGATGATTGGTGACGGCAAATAGCTTTTCTGTCGTCGCAACATCCATGACTAATTGAATTATGTTTAGTAGTGGGAAGGGTTCATAGTTGGGGTTGTTCTGGGCGATATAAAAAGGTTTAAGGTGGGTTGCGGTGTAGGTGGGATAGGTGGGAATAAGGAGTGTTCTTGAAGACTTGGGTCAGTTTTGGGAGAGAGGGATAAAATTTTGGGTTTGAGATGCGGAGAGCATCCTCAGGAGTGGGGAGGTTGGGATTTGGGTTAGAGGAAGGAGCACGTCGGGGTCTACGAGACCCTGGGGTTGATTTTAGCCGGATTATCATGGTTAGGGTTTTTTCATCGGTTGCGAAAAATCAGGCATTTGGGGCAGTGCTCCGGAAGCAAGTCGTAGTTTATCTTCTAAGTAATGGTTTCACCTTCCGAGCCCATGAATTTTATCTCCCGAAGCAATGGATTTGAGGCAAGCATTTCAACAAGGATCTTGGCATATCCAAGTCGTTCATGATTAGCAAAACAGGAATCGGTGAGAAGAGGAACAACAATAGCGGAACCAATCTTGGCCAACATGTGGGTAGACCAGAAGCGGTAATCCAAGTCATACAGGGATGCCCCAACCGGCACATACGAGAGGCTAGAATAGTCGAGTGCAATGCCATGGCTCCATCTCTTGAGGAGGATAGAAGAAGGATTCATGTCTTGAGGAGGATAGAAGAAGAACAACTGATAATCTATGGGCTTCCCAAGAGTATAGTATGAAGGTCGTCTTCAGTAGTGCAGTGGAAGATAAAGATCCCTTGCTCATTACATAAAATTTTAGGCTTAGAGACTAGGTTCCATGATTGGTTAGCGAAGGAGACCATACGGTGATAAGCAAGCGGGCAGCCCAGGGGAAATCCGATAAGGGTGTTAGACCATTTGGACACTGTGTCAAAGATGTCTTTCTCAAAGAAATGAATGATGCCGCTATCGATGTCTGGGGAGTAGGTGAGAGGCACGTGGTTCCAAGTTGAGTCTTTAACCAGGATATCCTGAAAGGAGACCTTTGGAGTGCTTTCTACATGGAAGCATTGAATGGGTTGGGTAGTCGAGGGGATTGTGGGGACGAGCGTAGAGGATGGGGGAGAGTTTGAGGTGTGAATCGAATCGGGGGGAACTGAAGAGGTAGATGGAGCGTTACTGACAATCTTGGAGGTGTCATGATCAGGGCCTAGGGAGCTTTCTGCTCAGCAGCTGAACATACCGTATCCTGGGCCACAACCAAGGAGCGGGGTGAATGGTTGGGGGAGGAGGGGGCGGTTGTTGTACTGGTGGAAAATTGGTTTCCGACGAGAACGAAGGGGCAGGGTTAGCCATAGCTTTTGCAAGTCAAAGGTTGTTGGATTTAATGATATCTTCAAGGAACTTCTCGAAAGGGCTTTAAGGCTTGGAAGGAGATCCGAGTTTGATAGGGTTATTTGGTCCACGATTTAGCTCTGAGATCTTGATGGAGTACTTCTTTGATTTCTTTGAGCCGCCCATTTGGTGACAGGGAAGGGAGGGGGAAGGTGGCGTGGCTGGGAAGCCACGCCAGAGGTGGAGTAGGTGGGGAGCCTACTCCACGGAAAAGGGAGGGTTTTGGGTCGAGCAAAAGAGAGCGTTTTTCGTTTACTTTTTTATTTTCTGATATTTTTAATATTTAAACCCTCTATTTATACAAGTCTTCATACTATTAGTCTTCCATGATAATCGATGTGAGATACAAAAATCTTGAAAATAATTAACGTAAATAGATTGAGCTTATAATCCTGTAAAAATAAATAAAATAAAATAAAAAAATCTTTCCAAAAAATAAATTACTTAACTTTCGATGGCTTGGAAATAACATAATCTACTTAACAACAAAAATTAAAATCAACATAAAGATTTCTCCCAAATGAGCACCTAAAAAAAATTAATTGGATTAAAAAATAAAATATTTATTGACATTAATTGTGAGAACTCTATTTTAAAATACTGTCTCCACAACGCACCACGTCAGCGTCAATATATACTTCTTTAGTAATGTATATTGAGTTTTATTTCACCTATCATTATTGTCTTTTAATTTTCACGTTTATTTTGCATTCTTTTAGTTTTAAGTGATACGCTACTTCCCTTTTTATACTTTTTGGAAAGTTCTTTGGCTTTTAAAACAGTTTTAAATAAATAAAAAACCATACATGTTTATGTTTAATTAATGTAACACCTATTTAAATAATAAAAAAAAATTATTTATTTAGTTAGTATTTTACCTAGTAAATTATGTATTAACCCATTTTATAATATATCTATATTTATATACTATATTAACTCCAAAACATTTACTTCAACGTGGTTCCTCCTAATCAAAAATATGCCACATGTCATTTTTTTAGAATTTTAGTTTTTTTAAAAATAATATATATAGTTATCATATTTTAATTATCCTATTATAGAACTTATATTTATCTACTTACCAAACATATATGTATATATACTAAATATATTTATTTTATAGTATATTAAATTTATTTAATTTATAATTAGATAAATAATATTATGTAATTACTTATAACATTTTTTGTTCAATACGTTTATATATCAAATTTTTTATAGGGCTAATTAGGTAAGTAGGCTTTTTTATTTTATTGTATACAAACTAGGCCTTTTCTAATTTATATTTAGTAAATATACCCCATAATTTTTTTACCACTTTCATTTAATGGTAAGGTAAAAATAATTAACCCTTAGAAAGCATGATGGGCGTTTATTTAATGGTACAAGGTGAGATGCATCGGATCCATTCCTGATGGTTACACGGGGACGGAGGCGAGGTTTGGGAATCCCTCGTGTCACAAAATAAGTATCATTAGCGTGAATGAGTAACTTAACTTAAGATAATAAATGGACTTGTTTGAAAGCATGATGGGTGTTTATTCTTTTATGTGTGTGTGTGCTATTATTATTCTTCTAATATTTAGATAACTAGCTAATGGTTTCTCTTGTTGTGTTTTTAGATGTACCGTAGGTTAGACCAGCAGCTGAGTGATCCGGAAGTAGTGGTCAGCCGGGTCTCCGTACTCCTTAGAATGGGGGTTGGGGTTGTGTTGGTCATTCTTTCTTTTGTTAAGAAAGTTGTTCGTTTTCCCCTTGTTTAAGTACATTAGGCTGCTAGACCGTGTTGCATTCATCATCTTAAAATATTATTTTATGAATTTCGGTTTTCCTTATTTGTGTCTTGTTGCAAGATCCTAGTAATATTGTTGTCAAACTGAGGTCGGGACCCATTGTGAGGTCCTAACCAGTAATGTCCCGAGTTCTGAGAATTCGGGGTGTTACAACATGGTATCAGAGCTCTAGGTTGGCAACAATGACACTTGAAATCTTCTGAAAGACCGAATAAGTTTTAAGCAGAACCCGAAAGGGGTCTGAGTTTTAAAAAGAGAATTTTTGGTTTTCAAATGCATGCATAGTCTGGTTGGGAATAGAAAAGTACGGCTGACCACCACTACTACCACGGATCTCAGTATGCTTAGTATGGACTTTAGGTTTTACTATAGATAGACTTATTGGACTTATTAGCTAGTTATATTTATAGTTGTTATTCCTCGCGCAGATGGCACGTACTAGAGCTACGCTAGCTACTGGTCGAGGTAGAGGTCGTCCACCTCTCCCTCCAGCTGGACCAGGTAAGGGGGATGGGACCCCTATAGTTAGAGGACGCAGTCGTGGAGGTAGACCTCCGCTAGCCCGAGGCCGAGGTCAAGCTCCTCGAGAGGATCCACCAGCAGTGATCATGCGAGAGGCTGGAGTGGAGGAGGTGGCTGAGAGTGTAGGTCCTGAGGTCAGGAATAAGACCGTTGCTAGGTCTGGAGCACAAAGAGCACGTTCAACGGAGTCAGGACGTGTTTCCATTGGAGCAACTGAGTACAAAGAGTATCGAGCATACATTGAGCGTATGGAGGAGGCTACTAGGACAGAGAGACTTACCCAGGTACCACCAGTACCGGCTAGATTTGTTCAGGTGACACAGGGAGTGCCTCAGGTACCGGTTGTACTTGAGAGGAGAGTTGTGGCTGAGAGAGCTCCTACTGGGTCTAGAGCACCGAGGCCGGATGAGTGGTTGAAGGCTTTCAACTCTCAAAAGGTCCCCTCATTTAGTGGAGAGATAGGACTGGAGGTGGAGCACTGGATTGGATAGGTAGAGACTGCCTTAGAGGCGATACGTTGCCTAGAGGATCGATAGGTGGATTTGGTGCAGACATGCTTCACTGAGGATGCTCATTCCTGGTGGCGGACCATACGTAGTCGAGTCACCAATTGGGAGCAGATGAGGAGCATTGTTAGAGACAGATTTTGCCCTGTCTCGTTGAGGAGAGAGAGGTTTCAGGACTTCATTGAGGCAGGATTTGAGGACATCCCGATTGCTGCTGCCATCAAGAAGTTCCAGAAGGAACTGACACTACTTGGACCAGCTGCACCTCCTGAGGAGCAGCATGTATATCTCTTTTCACGGAGATTGAGAGAGAGCACTCGTTCCTATCTGGCAGGATTTCGCTGTGAGACACTGTCAGACTATCAGGATAGGGCGTCTGCATATGAGAGAGACAGACCATTCTAGAGGAGAGTTGCTCAGTCCGACAAGCCGGATAAGCGGCAGAGGACAGGATATGCTGGTGGTAGTTTAGGAGTAGCTGTTTTTGGACGGGGACAGACTCAGGGGCGACATAGCCATACCACTACTGGTCAAACTTCAGCTGGTGGCTTATAGTGCCACAACTGTAGTGGCTATGGATACATCAGGTCGAACTGCACGAAGCCGACAGTGACATGCTTCTAGTGCGGCAAGGTTGGACATAGAGTTGCATTCTGCCGCCAGGGCAAGGCTCCATCTTAGCAGGGTTCTTCTCTTGCAGGCCTATCAGGGAGTGTACAGAGACCGCCATAGTACTGAGCTCCGAGTCAGCAGCAGCAGTACCGAGCTCCTGGTCAGCAGCAGTCTTACAAGGCTCCAAGACACACATCATCACAAAGCTTTATGCAGGGATCAGGTCGGGCAAAGGACGTGGTAGTGTAGCTGATACTAGAGGAGCTCAGGCACGAGTGTTTGAGTTGAGAGATGCTGATTAGCCAGATGCACCGACTGCCACATGTACGATCCAGATCCATGACTTACCCGTACGAGTTTTATTTGATACGGGTGCTACACACTCCTTCATATCTGATGCATGCGTAGATGGGTTGTCCTTAGCTACTGTAGAGGGGATATCTTTTATGATAGGCTTACCTGATGGAGTAAGGTAAGAGGGACTAGAGAGATTTATTGAAGTCCTGTTCGCATGGGAGATCGAGACTGGCTAGTAGATTTTCTAGTCATGCCCTTAGCTCATGAGGATGTGATTTTAGGGATAGATTGGATGAGGAGACACGGAGCAGTCTTAGACATTGGTAGGAGGGTAGTGACCGTTGCCACTGAGGAGGGTCATAGAGTGATATTCCGTGGTTGGGACCTCGGAAAGTCCGGCACAATTATCAGTGCAGTGAGAGCAGCGAGACTGATAGCACAGGGTTGCGAGGCCTTCTGGTGTTATGCCATGAAGGAAAGCAAGAGTCTGACCATAGAGGAGATACCGGTTGCATGGGAGTTTGCAGAGATATTCAGTGACGACCTGCCAGGACTACCCCCACAAAGGAGCATTGATTTCAGCATTGACTTGGAGCCGGGCACGAGACCGATCTCGAAGGCTCCGTACCGTATGGCACCGATAGAACTGCTTCAGCTGAAGAAGCAGTTAGAGGAGCTAGCAGAGAAGGGCTTCATACGCCCTAGTGTGTCTCCATGGGGTGCGCCAATATTATTTGTGAAGAAGAAGGACGGATCGATGAGGCTGTGCATAGACTACAGAGAGCTGAACAAGGTAACCATCAAGAACAAGTACCCATTGTCGCGCATAGATGATCTGTTGGACCAATTGCATGGAGCGTCTGTGTTCTCGAGGATAGACTTGAGGTCAGGTTACCACCAGTTGAGGGTGAGAGATCAGGACATACCTAAGACGGCATTCCGGACTAGGTATGGTCATTATGAGTTCGTAGTGATGCCATTTGGGCTCACTAATGCACCAGCGGTGTTTATGGAGTTGATGAATGGGATATTCATTGACCAGTTTGTAGTGGTCTTCAGTGACGACATCCTAGTCTACTCTAGGAGTTGAGAGGAGCATGCCGGACACTTGAGGACAGTATTGCAGATTCTACAGGATAGCCAGCTGTATGCTAAGCTATCCAAGTGTGAGTTTTGGATGTCAGAGGTGGCTTTCTTAGGTCACGTGGTGACTGCTGAGGGTATTAAGGTCGATCCGGCGAAGATCGAGTCAGTATCTTCTTGGCAACCTCCTAAGAATGTCAAGGAGGTTCGCAACTTTCTAGGTTTAGCAGGATACTACCGCTGGTTTGTGGAAGGGTTTTCCTTGATTGCCCGACCACTTACTTATCTTCTAAGGAAGAATACTCGGTTTGTCTGGTCTGAGCCGTATCAGCAGAGTTTTGAGGAGTTGAAGAGGAGATTGACGTCCGCTCCGATTTTGGCACAACCTGAGGGTACTGATGATTTTGTGGTATACAGTGATGCATCCAAGCTGGGCTTGGGGTGTGTTTTGATGCAGAGGGGTAAGGTCATAGCCTATGCGTCTCAACAATTGAAGACGTATGAGGAAAACTACCCCACACATGATCTAGAGTTGGCTGCAGTAGTCCATGCTCTTAAGATCTGGCGTCACTATCTCTATGGGGCGACATGTCAGATCTTCACAGACCACAAGAGTCTGAAGTATATATTCACTAAGAGAGAGTTGAATAATCGCCAGAGGCGGTGGTTAGAGTTGATCAAGGACTTCGACCTTGAGATTCTTTACCACCCGGGAAAGGCGAATGTAGTAGTTGATGCTTTGAGCCGGAAGACGCCTAGGGAGAGGGCGATAGCCCGGTTGATAGTACAGCCACAGTTGCAGAGAGACTTGGCTTGGTTGGAGATAGAGATTCAGTTTCCCGATACTGATAGTCAGTTGGCTACCTTGGAGTTACTTCCTGATCTGTTGGATGAGATCCCACAGAAGCAGGAGACTTGCCCGACTTTGACCAGGATCCGAGACAGGATGTCTCGAGATGAGGCCCCACAGTTCACTATTGGTGCTGATGGATTGATGAGACGTCAGGATCGCGTTTGTGTGCCGTCAGACAGTGAGTTAAGACAGAAGATACTAGGTGAGGCTCATGCTACCCCATACTCAATACATCCTGGAGCGAGTAAGATGTACAAGGATGTAAGACGGTTCTTCTGGTGGGGTGGTTTGAAGCCCGATGTGACTCGGTATGTAGCTCAGTGTGCGACCTGCCAGCAGGTCAAGATTGAGCATCGTAGGTCTGGAGGAGAGCTCCACCCACTTCCAGTACCAAAGTGGAAGTGGGAGGATATATCTATGGATTTTGTCACAGGTTTGAGACTCAGTAGAGGTTTTGATGCTATATGGGTAGTAGTAGACCGTCTGACGAAGACCGCACGTTTCATTCCGATTAAGGAAACGTGGTCGGTGAGTCGTCTAGCTGAGAAGTTCACCAGGCACATTGTGAGACTCCACGGGGTACCGAGGACTATCGTCTCTGACAGAGATGGACGCTTTACCTCGAGATTTTGGCAGCAGGTACATACTGCTTTGGGGACTAGTCTCCACTTTACCACTGCCTATCACCCACAGACAGACGGACAGTCTGAGAGGACCATTCAGACCTTAGAGGACATGCTATGGGCGTGTGTCCTAGACTGGGGACAGGTATGGCCAGATCATCTCCCACTGGTATAGTTTTCATATAATAACAGCTGGCACGCGTCTATTGGGATGGCTCCCTATGAGGCTTTGTACGGGCGAAGATGTCGTACACCATTATGTTGGGATGAGCCCAGCAGAGCTGATGGAGTAGCTCCAAATCAGATACAGGATGACATCGCTCGGATTGCCCTAGTCCGAAAGCGGATGTTAGCGGCTCAGAGTCGTCAGAAGTCCTACGCCGACAAAAGGCGTCGACTTTGGAGTTTAGAGTGGGTGCTCAGGTGTGGTTGAGAGTGTCACCTACGAGAGGAGTCAGGCGTTTCGGTATTAAGGGGAAGCTGAGTCCCCGATATGTCGGACCTTTTGAGATCTTGGAGAGAGTTGGAGAGGTGGCCTACAGATTAGCACTACCGCCGAGATTAGAGGGTGTTCATCCGGTCTTTCATGTATCTCAGTTGAGAGAGTACATCCCGGATCCGAGACACGTCATCAGCCATGAGGATCTGACAGTTGAGCATGACCATACATTTGTAGAGTACCCAGTAGCTGTCTTGGAGCGCAATACTAGATGTCTGCGGTCCAAGGATATACCTATGTTGCGGATCCAGTGGTCTAGGAGAGGAGCTGATGAGGCCACTTGGGAGATTGAGGAGAGTATCAGACGTAACTATCCCGAGTTCTTTGAGGGCTTAGAGGTTTCTCATGTATTGACGAGTTAGTACTCGGATGTTGTGTTGTTTGACCTTTCAGGTTTTTATATCGATTTGAGTGATTACGTTTTATGTGATACATGTCTACTTTTGATGATTGAGTAGTTACATGATAAGAGATGATTCTAAGTTTCGGGACGAAACTTCTTTTAAGAGGGCACTGATGTAATAACCGAAAATTTTAAATTTTCGGTAAACCGAATTTAACCAAATCCCAATACGTCAATCTTAAATAAAAATATAAATAAAATAAAACGAGTTTAAATTCTATCATTTTATGTGACCTTAAGTCACATAAAATGATGAAACTATGTAACCGGAAATATTTCCATACCTATAAAGTAAAAATAATAATTTACCTAATACGGAATATAATTCCGTAAAATTTTACGCAAATGCCCTACCGCTCCGTACGAGTAACGGGTTTCGCTTCAGCTCGTTTTAATGAAGAAAAAGTGGGCCCATTTACATTGAGTGCTGCCGGCCCAGCCCAGCCCAGTCTTAATCCTCAAATTAAACCCTAATTAACCTACCCTTAATTTCTACCCTAATCTAACATGTAACTCGTTCTTTACTTTCATCCGCCGCACGCTCGCCTGGGAGGAGAGACGCACGCCTCGCCTGGGAGCAAGGACACCACGCTGCCGCCGGACCCTAATCCTACAACCGCCCGCCGCTGCGACCTCCAAGGCACCACCAGGTGAGCACCCGTCTCCATTCTGTCTCTCTCGTTCTTCCCCTTCTACTTGCGAGTAAAACAGTCCGTAACCGCTGGCTTGCGTACATCAGCCAGACGACACCGGAGGAGGACTGTAGTAGCACCCTAGCCGCCACCGAGCCATCTCGCCGCTGTTGTCGACCACCCAGAGCCTCGCCAGCCACCGCTAGAGACCCGGTAAGCCTTGCCGTTTTGTTCCTCTTCGTTGCCTTCTTCTCTACTTCAGCGCGTAGCTAACCCTCCGCATCTTTGGAACCCAAGCGGTTGCAGGCTGAATCCGGAGCCTGACTTTCGAACCCTGTAGTTTGACCAGCGAACCACCGTTGTTGCGTGGAGGGTACTGCCGTCCCGAGTGCGTGTAGAGCCGGTCTTCTTCACTGCTGCAGCCGGAGATCCGTTGTCGAGCCGTGCCGATCCAAGGTGTAGGTGAGTGTGTTGTACAGTCCGGCACTTGTTGCTCCTGTTTTAAAAGCGAATATGCAGCTGTAAGTTTATATCATGAGAGTTGAGTGTTGTTGTATATATACATATATAATTAAACACTAGAGTGAGGATAACGAAGTATATATATTTATAGATAGATGTATAAGTTAGGGTATGTGTAAATTTTATATAGGAATATACTTATAAGCATAAGTATAGTGTATATAGATATATGGGTTAATATATAAGTGCTAGTGAGAGATATGAAATTTTTGTAAATATAAATGAGTTGAGGAGGAAGGTTAAAAACATGTTTGACGGTATAATATATGTAATAGCGTAAATTAGTAACCAGAGAGAAGAAGTGTTGTCCTTCTTCGAGTTGTCTCGAGTTTGACCTTAACCTATAAGTAGCTACCCGAGAGACATAATCTATGGAAAACAAGATAAGAAAGAAATTAGTAGAATTCAAGAATAAACTTTGAGAATTTCCAACATTAAGGGTAAAATGGTCTTTTACCGTAAGAGAGCTTTTTCCGTAATTCCTTCGCATGAGGTTGGACATCTAGATATGATTCTGATCCACATGCCTTATTTGACAGGCGTTTGAGTTACCACGAGTACGGATTGTTTTGAGACGTGTTAGAGTGTGTTTTGACTCAGGTAAGTCCTTGTGACTTACTTAGTCAGTCTCTGGATATTAGTTGAGTGATAGTGGTTATGTGTGCTATGTGCGTGATTTTAATAATAACAACTTGCTAGGACGACCGTTATTATTATATTTAAGGCCCAAGTGTATGTATAACGGGCCGTGACATCACTTCACAGCTCTGACAGGAGACTAGGAGGTTCTCTATACCCAGACCAGGCAGGTACAAGGTGAGATGCATCGGATCCATTCCTGATGGTTACACGGGGGCGGAGGCGAGGTTTGGGAATCCCTCGTGTCACAAAATAAGTATCATTAGCGTGAATGAGTAACTTAACTTAAGATAATAAATGGACTTGTTTGAAAGCATGATGGGTGTTTATTCTTTTATGTGTGTGTGTGCTATTATTATTCTTCTAATATTTAGATAACTAGCTAATGGTTTTTCTTGTTGTGTTTTTAGATTTACCGCAGGTTAGACCAGCAGCTGAGTGATCCGGAAGTAGTGGTCAGCCGGGTCTCCGTACTCCTTAGAATGGGGGTTGGGGTTGTGTTGGTCATTCTTTCTTTTGTTAAGACAGTTGTTCATTTTCCCCTTGTTTAAGTACATTAGGCTGCTAGATCGTGTTGCATTTATCACCTTAAAATATTATTTTATGAATTTCGGTTTTCCTTATTTGTGTCTTGTTGTAAGATCCTAGTAATATTGTTGTCAAACTGAGGTCGGGACCCATTGTGAGGTCCTAACCAGTAATGTCCCGAGTTCTGAGAATTTGGGGTGTTACAATATTAAATTTATTTAATTTATAATTAGATAAATAATATTATGTAATTACTTAAAACACTTATTATTCAATACATCTTTATATCAAATTTTTTATATATATTTATATACTAACATTAATGCAAAACCCTTAATCCCACGTGCTCCTTTTATCGTGCATTTCGTCATGGGTCGTTTTATTATTTATTTTTTATTTTAGACCTTTTTTATTAAGAATGTGTAAACTAGCTATCCTTTGAAAAATACTAGTTGACACCGCACGCTTTGCGTGCGGTTGCAACGGGAAAGTGCAATAGTACATATAAAATGTTTATTAAATTGACTAAATAAATATTAAACTAACACAAGATTCTTATAAAATCTGAATAAATAGAATTAAAAACCCTAAACAAAACACTGATGACCTACTACTTTTAGATGATATACACAGCTAATTTGATTCCTACAAATGAAGCAACAAAAATGGTGGCCCTTTGTATACATATGCAGCTAGTAAAATGGTGGCCCTTTGTATACATACGCAGCTAGTAAACTTCCACATTTCAATGCTCTTACTTCTTCAATTGCTTCTTGAAATCTATCCACTCAATACGTGATGCATTTCCAGAAAACGTACATATCAAATTAAGAAAGCGTACATATCAAATTAATTGTGGTTCACCATCTAACGCCGGGTAACATCGCTCCGGAGCATTCTGAAGACACCATTGCGGTTCTTTCTCAGCTAACTCTCATAACTATAAGAAATCAAAATATAATAAATTCATATAGTGCTCCGTTATGTTGAGCTCGCAGGATACATAAGTGACATGAAATTCAAGAGGTTTTGTCTAAAGAAAAAAAGCTATCATAGTCACAAATGAAAATTGCAGTACAAAAACATAACTTCCACATTGTGTTACTCAACAGTCAACATTAACAACCTACAACTTAAATTCTGCCTACATTACAAAAAAGGGATCAATTTATATATATATATATATATATATTCATATTCATATTCAAAACTTCTTGGATGACTTCCTATATAAAAAAAAGGGTGTTAAGGGAATAAAAAGATTTGAGTCAAATTAACTGAATAAACCAAATACACACCACAAGAATAGCATTCTCATCCTTCTTGTCCTGTTACACATAAGATCCTAGCCAGAAGACCTGCATAAATCAAATAGAAATTTTAAATGTAAATATTTATAATAGAATCAAGATATTTTGCAATAAAAAGTCATAACTGGGATAAGCTAAATTTGATGGCTTCCTATGGATTCATCTATTATAAGGATGAATTCCTTGGATAATTTCAAAATGAACAAACATTTAAACTCTACCAGCTCACATGCGTATTTTATTTTGCCTTAGATCAAGCAATGATGGTTTATCTTAATTTCTGACTTCAACATCATCAGCCTTATCTCCTGAGATGGTTCAAGTCGTGAATTTTCGGTCTTAAAACAACATTACATCTTAATTCAAATTAAACTTGTAGCTCATTCTTCATGTGAAAAATCAATGAAAGCATTAAAGCATAACAAAATGTCTGACAAGCCTCCCAAATCTAGCAAAGCCAATAGAATGGACCCGTAACCAAGTTTATTACTAATGAACTGTGATCACATTGCAACTGAGCATATATTTTATTTTTCTGAGCAAAACAAAGGCAATTCTTTAACACTCTCCTGTCTATTATATTGATAAATTTAGCATTAGAGAACTGGAATTAATATTTAACAAAAGTATTACTTGAATAACAAATCGAACCAACCATTGGATATTATTCAGATTTTGACAGCAAGATATACCAACAATACTTACTACTTTGATGTAATCTTGCATCTCGGATTCATCAAGGCTAGCACCCAAATTTAGGATTAGAAACTCAATGAAAGGTAAGGCTTCCAACTCCGGTAATAAATTTAGGATTAGAAACTCAATGAAATTCAATCAAAGGTAAGGCTCCTAACTCAAATTTCTTCCAAAGCAGTCACAAGTTCACGGAAAAATGATACGTATCAACAATATGAAACTTCTTTAGCAAATGAAAGGGTGTAGCCGTTATTTGTTAGACAAATGGTGATGGTCATTCCTATTAACAATAAGGAGTGCGAAACAATTATATGACTTATAGCTTGTTCCTAGCTCCAGTAACAATCTGAAGCATATAATAAATCAAAGCTTACTACTATGAGACAATTCAAGTGACTCAATTAGGCAAACAAATTATAAGAATCAGCAAGAAAAAATCAAATGAAAAAATCAGAAGTCACTTAGAGACAATTTCTTCAATTAAGCAAAAAATACTATAAAATTCAACAAGGAAAATATCAACAAAAGTGCAAAACTAACAACCAAAATAGAAAAATTCTTTGTGTGATTAAAAAATCTGAAAATTTCAGCAACTTTTTGCTGTAATTTTGAACCAGAAAATCAGAAAATTTTTCTTTGTGAAAATACTAATAGGGGAAATCATGAAGATCTGCAACTTTTTGCAGTAATTTTGAACCAGAAAATTGTAAAGACAGGTTTTTAAGCACTTTCGCTGATGAAGAATAAAATTCTGCTAAAGTAATACATTGCTAGTCTACTGTCAGCCATGCGTTTATTGCCATGTATTTATGTCCACATCAACCATAAGAAATTGAGTGAGAAAGATCAAAGACCTGGGTTTTGGCACCGCAAATAATGTTGACAGCATCAGCTTGAGCTTGAAACCTTCTCGGATTGTACTGACCGTTCGACAGAGTAGTCTCGTCCGTCCATGCACCATCAATGTCTTCATATATCTCAACCTTCAAACCATCAAAAACCAACAACACCAAAAGTCACCCCAAGATTAAGAGAAGAGAGAAAGTAAAGGTTAGAAACTAACCGTTCGTGAAGGCGAAAATTTGAAATCGGATAAAGGATAGAAGTGGATGAGCCGATGCGTCTGTCGAGGAAGAGGCGACCAAGAGCCTGCGTGGAGGGAGGAAGAACAAGCCGTCAAATTGTTGAAAGAAAATAGAAGATCATAAAATTGACAAGAAGTTGCACAAATTAACAAAGCCCTAACTGAAGAGGGAGACTGATGAAAGTGAAGGATTGAAGGAAATATCAGCATACTCAACCTCAAGGATGATCTATCGCCTCTCTCAGCCCCTTCACATGTGGCTGCCACTTTTGGAGAAGCTGATAAGAAACGTTGGGAGGAAGAGAGGTCTAGAAATCTAGACTGCATCAGGTTTTTGTGATGTACGCGTATAACCAAAAGCTAAGGCCATTAGACACATATTGAGAGTTTTTGGGGAAGATGACACGTATAGTTTGACAATCTAGACTACATCAGGAAAGATGACACGTAGATGTGAATGAGTTGGTTATATGGACACAACAGCCAGGGTAGTTTTGGAAAGTAAAGGTATAAGGGTAAAGATGGAAATCCTGTTCATTTGGGTAAGTCCCTCTTTTAGTATAGTATAGATATAGATATGGATATTTTTGTTTCTATAATCTTTTATTTTTTCTTATTGTATTGTCATCTACCCTACCCCCATTTAACTTTATAATACACCAAATATCTTTATTTTATAAATAATAGTATATAATTACATAAAACATTAATTGGTTTTTTTTATATTAAATTTGTTTGCAAATAGTATTCTGAAAATAAAAAATATAGATTATTAAATAAATAAATTTATTAAATTAAAATTTTATTAAATATAACCGTGCATATCACGGGTATTAGACTAGTCTATATATCTATATACTATATTATAGCCGAAGCACTTGCTTCAATGTGGTTGATTCTAAACCATAATATGCCACATGTCATTTTCTTAAAATTTTGTTTTTTTAATTTATATATAGTTGTCATATTATAGTTAACCTATTATAGAATTTATATTTATCTATTTACCAAATATGTCTCAATACCAAAATAATTTATATATAATATAAATATATATATATATATATATATATATAGATAGATAGATTTTAGTTCAAGTGAGGAGAGAGCTTGTAGATAGGAATTAGGAGGATTGTAAGCCATTGAATGTATTTAAATCAAGGGCTCTCACACGCTCATCATTAATGGCATTTTTGTAAATTGATAAAAAAAAATCTGGAAAAATACCCTCACGTTCAAAATAGTTAACAGTGTTCATACTTTTATATGTCATTGTTCATATTTTTATAACATCAGTGTTCATAGTATTTTTATTCATCAAAGTGTCATGTCCATTTATTCTTTTGTGTTCATTTTATAATGCATAGATGTTCATTTACAGTATATAACCATAAAAATAAAATAAAAAACTCATAAGAAAACGTTAAAAGATGATCATAATATGTTATGTACGTGTCAAAGTTATAGATGTAACACCCCGAATCCGCGGGACTCGGAGTGCCACATTGGGTTAGGATCTCACAATGGATCTTGACCCTAGCCTGACAACAAGTTCATTGGACCTTACAACATGGCACTGACAGATATGAAAACAAATACATAAAACTGTATAAAACTGTACATCCCAAAAGGTAAGACCACATAGCCGAGTACAAACATCACACCTCACGCAGGAGGTAACAAAAGACCAACCTCACAGGAGGGAAAAGATAAACAAACCCAAAAACCCACAACAACCTATGTACGAGACGTCCTCGGCCTGCCACCCTGCTAGATCACCCAGCAGCATGCCTATCCTGTAGGGCATCTACAACATGGTAATAACCATTAGCTATCCATACACATATATAGAGTAATGCATAAGCACAATCACACATAGGGAAAGATAAACATATCAACATGCTTTCACTCATTTACCCATTTATTCATCTCAATATAATGGTCATTCACTCAAATCATATAGATATAATATATATGAAACTAGGTGACACGAGGACCGATACATCCTCGCCTCTGAGCCTGCTAGCCAGCCGTACTAGTATCGGTCACACAATCCGTGTACCCTATGGGAGTGGATTGCGCCCTTCCTGTAAACCGGTCTGGCCTGACATCAGAGAACCTCCCAGACTCCACGGCGGGATGAAAGGGAAAGGTTATCACAGCCACGCAGTGGGGCAATCAATAAAACATAGGTCGGTAAATACATCACATGCTATCATAGCAAACATATAAGGCACACACAACTCATACAAACACCCAATATAAGGATGGTAGCTAAGTAAGTCCTACGGACTTACCTCAACCTCGTATAAAGCTCAACCACAACTGGATCACCTTAACACTAGAGGAACAACACAGCCTATGGACAAGACATAAAGAGATGTCACATCTCTTATCAAACAAAGGGTCACACCTAGACCCAAAGGGATCCATAGGGATCATATACATCCTATAACCTCGAATAACATGCTAAACCTAAAAGCCACATCAGGACATAAATCAAACTCATGATATCATCACCAACTAAAATCCCATAATTACCAGAATAATATAACGACCATAATGAAAATTCCAATTATCCATTTTAACCAACTCAAGGTCAATTTATACTAACCCGCAATACTGAAAACGAATAAATTCATAACTTATTCGTTACTAACCAGATATACGATCCGGAAGAAGGGGCGGACTCCTGGCGATACGGGGAGTAAGAGCACGGTATGAAACCTTACATTTGACGACTTGCGGTGGTCCGTCGGAGTTCCGATAGCGGTAAACGGAAGCTTTACTAAAAAGCTAACAAACGGGAAATAAGTTGGTACCACGTTGAAGAGAGCAAGATAAGGAACTCGTTGGTACAAACGGATTTGAAAATGAATCGAAGATGAAGGATTTATGAAGGATTGAAGGATAGATTATACGTTCGCTCTCACTTTCGACATTTTCTCTGTAACTTCGATATTGAAAGTGAATATGAGGAGATGAGGATGACAACCTTTCATGTGAATATATATATGTATATTATATTATAAGTTGAGGTTTAGAACCCTATGCAGCCGCCATCACCTCTCTTATAACTTATACATATATACATAATATAATATATTATATATATATATAATGTATACGCCTCCTGTTAGTGATTGTATATATGTATATTATATATATATATATGTATATATATATATAATATATAATGTTAATCCAAAACATTTAATTAAAACGCGGTTATAATTTCCGGTCTCCAAATTTTACCAAATTGGAATAGAAATTTCGGAATATTATCGGGATAATTAATCCATAACTATCTCGTAAAAGGGGCATCCCTAAGCCGCATTTCTTAATCGCTAAGAATCGGAATAGCGACTCTTTTGTCCGTTTTGTCTTTTTATATTATTTCACATCTAACACATATCCGATGTCTCGATCATTTCTCTCAACTGCAACTTTATTTATTGGAGCTCTCAAATACTCCAAATAATACCGGTTGTTACATCATATCCCCTTAAAAACAAGTTTCGTCCCAAAACTTTGAACAAACCCAAATCCTCTCGGACCCATATGCCGAGGTATAACTCTATCTATCGGAGGTATCACATCTCTGCTCAAAAAGGTCAAAACCTATAACAAATCTATAACCTCAAACATCAACATGGAGGAATCATCCACTCCAGAAAACAGGGCCATAACGCTACCCCGTGCAGAGAGGAATCACATCTCTCGCTATACCACATCATAGGGCATAGAGGAAGCACATCTCTAGCCAACCATAAATATATACATCGTATGGAGGAATCACATCTCCACTGAACTATGTCCATCAAATTAGCATGGAGGAAAGAACCATCTCCAGCTGAATCCTAATCACACTCAAATAGCATGGAGGAAAGAACCATCTCCAACTATAAACATACATCATACTAGCACAACAAGATCTAACAAAATCATAAAGCATAACATAGCTAGCATGGAATAAGCACATCAAGGCATGTAAGCACATAAGCACATAATCACATACTCACCAAGATAGCACTAAGATCTACTCGTCGACCCTAGATGCATCTATCTCAGCATAAAACTCTGGATAGTTCCTCTGGATACTATCCTCAGTCTCCCATGTAGCCTCCTCAGGTCCACATCTCGACCACTGTATCCTCATCATAGGAATGTCCTTCGAACGCAGGCGTCTCACACCTCGCTCTAGGACTACAATAGGATGCTCAGCAAAGGTGTGGTCTGGCTCCACCACCAAATCATCATAACTGACAATGTGCCGCGGATCTGGTATGTACTCTCTCAGCTGAGATACATGGAATACAGGGTGAATACCCTCTAATCTCGGAGGCAAAGCTAATCTGTAGGCTGCTCTCCCAACTTTGTCCAGAATTTCAAAAGGACCGACATATCGGGGACTTAACTTCCCCTTTATGCCAAAACGTCTGACGCCACGCGTCGGGGATACTCTCAACCAAAACGTCTGTGCAGCCAGCATCCTCTCTCTAATCAGTGCTACCCGAGCCATATCATCATGAATCTGCTCTGGCGCTATCCCGCTGACACTGCTAGGCTCATGCCAGCATAAAGGTGTACGGCACCTACGTCCATACAGTGCCTCATAGGGAGCTATCCCAATAGATGCATGTCAGTTATTGTTGTATGAGAACTCAACAAGTGGAAGGTAATCAGACCATCCCTGTCCCCAATCCAACACACAAGCTCGCAGCATATCCTCCAAAGTCTGGATAGTCCTCTCTGTCTGTCCATCAGTCTGGGGGTGAAACGCAATCGTGAAGTGAAGACTAGTCCCCAAAGCAGTCTGAATCTACTGCCAGAACCTCGAGGTGAATCGTCCATCTCGATCAGAGACAATCGTCCTCGGTACACTATGGAGTCTCACTATTTGTCTAGTGTACTCCTCAACTAATCTACTCACAGGCCACGTCTCTCTAATAAGAATGAAACGTGCCGTCTTCGTCAGTCTATCAACAACAACCCAAATGGCATCAAAACTCCTACTAGGTCTCAGTCCCGTCACAAAGTCCATGGAGACGTCCTCTCACTTCCACTGCGGTACTGGCAGTGGATGGAGCTCACCTCCAGGTCTGCAATGCTCTATCTTGACCTGCTGACAGGTCGCACATTGAGCCACAAATCTGGCTACATCGGGCTTCAGCCCTCCCCACCAATATGAATGTCTCACATCATGGTACATCTTACTCGTACCTGGATGTACAAAATAAGGTGTACTGTGAGCCTCCTGTAAGATCCTCTGTCTCAACTCCGCATCAGCAGGAACACAAATGCGATCAAGTCGCCTCATCACTCCATCAGCTCCAATGGAAAACTGTGGTGCCTCTCCACGAAACATCCTCTCTCTGATCCTCATCAAGGTCGGGCAGGTCCCCTGCTTCTGTTGGATCTCATCCAACAAACCAGGTAAAACCTCTAAGGCATACAATTGGGCATCCTCATCAGGAAACTGGATGTCCATCTCTAGCCAAGCTAGATCCCTCTAAAGCTGAGGCTGTACAGTCAATCTCGCAATCGCCTTCTCTCGAGACGTCTTCCTGCTCAAGGCGTCAGCAACCACGTTCACCTTTCCAGGATGATACGAAATCTCAAGGTCAAAATCCTTGATCAACTCAAGCCATCGACGCTGGCGGTTGTTCAACTCCCGCTGCGTGAAAATATACTTCAGACTCTTATGGTCTGTGAAGATCTGACATGTAGCACCATACAAGTAATGTCTCTAGATCTTCAAAGCATGCACTACCGCTGCTAACTCCAAATCATGAGTCGGATAGTTCTCCTCATACGTCTTCAACTATCGAGACGCATATGCAATCACTCTACCTCTCTACATCAACACACATCCCAAGCCTAGCTTGGATGCATCACTGTAGACCACAAAATCATCAGATCCCTCTGGCTGTGCCAGGACAGGAGCAGAAGTCAAACGCCTCTTCAACTCCTCGAAGCTTTGAGCACACTGGTCGGTCCACGCAAACCGGGTAGTCTTCCGCAGAAGACTCGTCAGTGGACGGGCAATCACCGAAAAACCCTCCACAAAGTGTCTATAGTAACCGGCTAAGCCAAGAAAGCTACGCACTTCCTTGACGTTCGTCGGTGTCGTCCACGCAGCAACAGACTCGATCTTCACCGGGTCAACCATAACCCCATCGGCGGATACAATGTGCCCAAGGAAAGTAACCTCAGACATCCAATACTCACACTTAGAGAGCTTAGCATACAACTCTCTATCCCTCAAAACTTGCAAAACCGTCCTCAGATGACCGGCATGCTCCTCTCTACTACGAGAGTACACTAAAATATCATCAATGAAGACCACCACAAACTGATCAAGGAAGTCGATGAATATGTTGTTCATCAACTCCATAAAGACTGCTGGGGCATTCGTCAGCCCGAATGACATCACTACAAACTCGTAGTGTCCATAGCGGGTACGAAATGCCGTCCTGTGTACGTCCTGCTCTCTCACCTTCAACTGGTGATATCCTGAGCGCAAATCAATCCGGGAGAAAACTGTAGCTCCCTGAAGCTGATCAAGTAGATCGTCAATACGAGGCAATGGATACCTGTTCTTGACGGTCACCTTGTTCAACTCCCTATAATCTATGCATAACCTCAGAGATCCGTCCTTCTTCCGCACGAAGAGGACAGGTGCACCCCATGGTGAAACACTAGGGCGTATGAAACCCTTCTCAGCCAACTCCTCGAGTTGCTTCTTCAGCTCCAACATCTCGACAGGTGCCATACGGTATGGGGCCTTCGAGATGGGTCGCGTACCAGGCTCTAACTCTATGCTGAAGTCCACACTCCGCTGAGGCGGCAAACTCGACGGCCCAACAAACACATCTGTAAACTCGCAGACTACTGGAATATCCTCCAGAGCTGGACTCTCTCCATCCTTCATGGCGTAACACCAGAAGGCATCACATCCTTGTGCAATCAACCTAGCTGCCCGTACGGCACTAATAACCGAACCTGTCTTCCCAAGGTCCCAACCCCGGAAGACCTCAATCTGACCAACCTCGGTAGAGACTGTAACAGTCCGTCTACCAACATCCAAAACTGTATGGTGTCTACGCATCCAGTCCATACCTAATATGACTTCTTCATGCATCAATGGCATGACTAAGAAGTCAACAAGTAAAACACGAGTCCCTAAACGAAGGGGACAACTACGTATCTCACGGGTACCTCTGACCCAACTACCATTAGGTAACCCTATAGTAAAGGGTATCCCCTCTATGGTAGCTAAACTCAGACGCTCAACACAAGTATCAGAAATAAAGGAATGCGTAGCACCAATATCAAATAAAACTCTAACAGGTAAACCATGAAGTAAAATGGTACTTGTAGCAGCCGGTGCAGGTGGATCCTCTACACTCCTCAACTCAAAAGCTCGCCCTCGGGCTCCTTTGGCATCACTGGTGCCAACATCTCTACCTCTACCTCTACTCGGTCCTGGAGCAGAACCCTGAGTAGATGGACGCTCTGGGACCCTCTGTTGTCCCTGTATCTGCTGCTGAGGTGTCCTCTAACCACCTCCTAGTACACTGGCAGGGGAAGAACCCTGTTGGGATGCTACTCCTCCCTGCCTACAAAAGGCAGCTCGATGTCCCTGTCGGCCACAGGTAAAACAAGTCACAACTGGTCTGGGACAAGTTGGCTTCAAATGGCCAGGGTCTCCATAGTTGTAACACTGACATCCCTTGTCTGCAGTCTGTGCAGATGAGGGGTAACTCTGACGTTTCTGGTCTCGTCTAGAACCAAAAGCTCCTCCAACTCCACTGGTCTGCCTAGTGCGCTGGCTCTTCTCAGACCGTCCAGTCTGAGAAGCCCTCCTCTGACTAGCTCGCTCCCTCTCATAAGCAAAAGCCCGGTCCTGATAGTCAGCAAGGGACTCGCAATGGAATCCCGCCATATATGAACGTGTGCTCTCCCTCAGACGATGGGAGAACAAGTACACATGCTGGTCCTCAGATGGTGCAGCTGGACCCAGCAAAGCTAACTCAGTCTGGAAGTGACGGATGGCATCTGCAATTGGTACATCCTCAAAACTGGCCTCCACAAAATCCTACAGCTTCTCCCTCCTGAGTGAGGCAGGGTAGAACTGCTCTCGGATCATACTCCTCATGCGATCATAGCTGGTGGCTCTGGCTCGTACAGCCCTCCGCCACTGATGTGCAAGGTCACGGAATAGAGACTGAACTAGCTCTACCCGTCTATCCTCAGGACATCTGATAGACTCTAAAGCTGAGTTTACATGTCCTATCCATACCTCAGTCTGTAACCCAATCTCTCCTGAGAAAGGTGGTACTCCCTGCTGGTGAAATGCCTTCAACCAGGCATCTGGTCGAGGCCCTCGAGTCTCCTCCACAGCTCGAACTGGCTCAGCAACACGTGCAGGTACAACTGGCACTTGTGTCGCTCCCTGAGATCTCTCAGAAGATCCCTCATGTACTGGTAAGTCTGGGGCCCTTCTTCCGGCCCTGATGTCCTCCTCAAAACGTCGGAGGTACTCTCTAAACTCAGGTCCTCCCATGGAGACACGATCAATATCATCAGACTGAGCTCGATGTGAATGATGTCTCATAGAACCACCACTCCTCGTCTCTAGGACGACGCTCTCTGCAACCTCCTCATGTATCTCCTCCACCACTAGTGGATCTGCAGCGGGAACTGGTCCCTCACCTACCATACCCGGAGGACGGGGTGGCCTACCTCTACCTCTACCTACAGCGGCAGTAGCTCTAGTTCGAGCCACCTGCGGGTATGCACACCTAACTTATAAGGCTCTATGTAGGCCATAGGTATAGATATATATATACTCAACATAACACATACATAATCCATCATACATATATACATATCATATCTATACTGTAGAGATCCATAGCAAGAGTGGCAACTTCTCTTACATCTAACCCAAAACCAAATTTAAAACCAAAACCTTTTGAAAAAGTCAGACCCTCGTCGGGTTCTATTTATTTTACCTATCAGACCTCATTGCAGGTAGCAAGTGCCATTGTTGTCAACCTAAGCTCTGATACCAACTCTGTAACACCCCGAATCCGCGGGACTCAAAGTGCCACATTGGGTTAGGATCTCACAATGGATCCTGGCCCTAGCCTGACAACAAGTTCACTGGACCTTACAACATGGCACTGACAGATATGAAAACAAATACATAAAACTGTATAAAACTGTACATCCCAAAAGGTAAGACCACATAGCCGAGTACAAACATCACACCTCACGCAGGAGGTAACAAAAGACCAACCTTTCACAGGAGGGAAAAGATAAACAAACTCAAAAACCCACAACAACCTATGTACGAGACGTCCTCGGCCTGCCACCCTGCTAGATCACCCAGCAGCATGCCTATCCTGTAGGGCATCTACAACATGGTAATAACCATTAGCTATCCATACACATATATAGAGTAATGCATAAGCACAATCATACATAGGGAAAGATAAACAAATCAGCATGCTTTCACTCATTTACCCATTTATTCATCTCAATATAATGGTCATTCACTCAAATCGTATAGACATAATATATATGAAACTAGGTGACACGAGGACCGATACATCCTCGCCTCTAAGCCTGCTAGCCAGCCATACTAGTATCGGTCACACAATCCGTGTACCCTATGGGAGTGGATTGCGCCCTTCTTGTAAACCGGTCTGGCCTGACATCAGAGAACCTCCCAGACTCTACGGCGGGATGAAAGGGAAAGGTTATCACAGCCACGCAGTGGGGCAATCAATAAAACATAGGTCGGTAAATACGACATCACATGCTATCATAGCAAACATATAAGGCACACATCACTCATAAAAACACCCAATATAAGGATGGTAGCTAAGTAAGTCCTACGGACTTACCTCAACCTCGTATAAAGCTCAACCACAACTGGATCACCTTAACACTGGAGGAACAACACAACCTATAGACAAGGCATAAAGAGATGTCACATCTCTTATCAAACAAAGGGTCACACCTAGACCCAAAGGGATCCATAGGGATCATATACATCCTATAACCTCGAATAACATGCTAAACCTAAAAGCCACATCAGGGCATAAATCCAACTCATGATATCATCACCAACTAAAATCCCATAATTACTAGAATAATATAACGACCATAATTTTCCAATTATCCATTTTAACCAACTCAAGGTCAATTTATACTAACCCGCAATACTGAAAATGAATAAATTCATAACTTATTCGTTACTAACCCGATATACGATCCGGAAGAAGGGGCGGACTCCTGGCGATACGGGGAGTAAGAGCACGGTATGAAACCTTACATTTGACGACTTGCGGTGGTCCGTCGGCGTTCCGATAGCGGTAAACGGAAGCTTTACCAAAAAGCTAACAAACGGAAAATAAGTTGGTACCACGTTGAAGAGAGCAAGATAAGGAACTCGTTGGTACAAACAGATTTGAAAATGGATCGAAGATGAAGGATTTATGAAGGATTGAAGGATAGATTATACGTTCGCTCTCACTTTCGACATTTTCTCTGTAACTTCGATATTGAAAGTGAATATGAGGAGATGAGGATGACAGCCTTTCATGTGAATATATATATATATATATATATATATATATATATATATATATATATATATGTATATTACATTATAAGTTGAGGTTTAGAACCCTCTTCAGCTGCCATCACCTCTCTTATAACTTATACATATATACATAATATAATATATTATATATACATATGCAATACACATATGAAATAATATAATATATTATATATATATATATATATATATATATATATATATATATATATATAATATATACGCCTCCTGTTAGTGATTGTATATAGATTTTAGTTCAAGTGAGGAGAGAGCTTGTAGATAGGAATTAGGAGAGTTGTAAGCCATTGGATGGATTCAAATCAAGGGCTCTCACACGCTCATCATTAATGGCATTTTTGTAAATTGACTAAAAATCTGGAAAAATACCTTTACGTTCAAAATAGTCATCGGTGTTCATACTTTTATATGTCATTGTTCATGTTTTTATACATCGGTGTTCATCGTATTTTTATTCATCAAACTGTCATGTCCATTTATTTTTTTGTGTTCATTTTATAATGCATAGATGTTCATTTCCAGTATATAACCACAAAAAATAAAAAAACTCATCACAAAACGTTAAAAGATTATCATAATATGTTATGTATGTGTCAAAGTTATAGATAAGTAATTGGTGTTCATACTTTTATACGTCATTGTTCAGGTTTTTATTCGTCAGTGTTCATACTTTTTATATCATTGTTCCTGTGAATATTATAAACTATTTTTCTATAAGGCATTTTACCGAACAGTTTACATACACACTAAAAGGAGCATATAGATTATTCAATTGGAGCTATTAGACCAACTCAACATATGTATATACATGTATTTTCTCAATCAAACTTATCAAACACAAAATGATTCAAACAAATTTGATTTCGAACACAAACATCAATCATAATGAAACCTAAACATTAAGAATGGAAATCTAAACAGTGAGAGCAGAAATTCGAAGAAACAAAACCTGAATCGTCTTGTATTCTCTTTGATTCACAATTTTTTACGTAATCGATCTTTGAATATTATAAACACGATTTTTTTAGAAAAAGTATAATTTTCAAAAAAATGAATACATACTTGTAAAAAATTGACCATCATATTATATTAACACGATTTGAAAGAATAGTATAATTTTTTTTAAAAATCCAAAAAAAATGTTTTACAAAAATACAAAAATGAACAATTAATGTTAAAAAACGAATAGTTAGTGTTAGGAAAAAATGAACATTTATTGATAAAAATATGAACAATGACTCTTTTAAAAATGAACACATACTCATAAAAATATGAACACCAATTTTTATTTACAAAAAGAAAAGCTGGAAAAAAAAAGGTGACGTGGCATGCCACATGTCACCACCCCGGCTCTCCTCATTCCTATCTGCAAGGGTTCTCCTCACCGGAACTGGACCCATTGTATATATGTATATTATATATATATATATATATATATATATATATATATATATAATGTTAATACAAAACATTTAATTAAAACGCGGTTATAATTTTCGGTCTCCAAATTTTACTAAATTAGAATAGAAATTCCGGAATATTATCGGGATAATTAATCCATAACTATCTCGTAAAAGGGGCATCCCTAAGCCGCATTTCTTAATCGCTAAGAATCGGAATAGCGACTCTTTTGTCCGTTTTGTCTTTTTATATTATTTCACATCTAAGACATATCCGATGTCTCGATCATTTCTCTCAACTGCAACTTTAATTATTGGAGCTCTCAAATACTCCAAATAACACTGGTTGTTACAATAGATAAGTCATCGGTGTTCATACTTTTATACGTCATTGTTCATGTTTTTATTCGTAAGTGTTCATACTTTTTATGTCATTTTTCTTGTAAATATTATAACTATATATATATATATATGTATATATATATATATGTATAAATGTATATGTATATATGTATATATATATATACATATATATATATATACATATATATATATATATATATATATATATATATATATATATATATATGTGTGTATATACATATACATATATGTGTATACATATATGTATATATATATATATATAGATATATATGTAGATATATATGTATATATCTACATATATATATATATATGTATATATGTATACATATACATATATACATACATACATATACATTTATACATATACAGATATATATATATATATACATATACATTTATACATATACATATACATTTATACATATACATATACATATACATATATACATATATAGATTTTAGTTCAAGTGAGGAGAGAGCTTGTAGATAGGAATTAGGAGGGTTGTAAGCCATTGGATGAAGTTTAAATCAAGGGCTCTCACACGTTCATCATTATTGGAATTTTTGTAAATTGACTTTAAATCTGGAACAATACGCTTACATTCAAAAATAGTCATCAGTGTTCATACTTGTATGTGTCATTGTTCATGTTTTTATACATCGGTGTTCATGGTGTTTTTATTTATCCAAGTGTCATGTTCATTTAATCTTCTATGTTCATTTACAGCATATAACCACAAAAAATAAAAAAAAACTCATCACAAAACGTTAAAAGATGATCATAATATGTTATGTAGGTGTAAAAGTTTTAGACTAGTCATCGGTGTTCATACTTTTATACGTCATTGTTCATGTTTTTATTCATTGGTGTTCATACTTTTTACGTCGTTGTTCTTGTAAATAACATAAATTATTTTTCTATAAGGCATTTTGTCGAACAGTTTGTGTGCGCACTAAAAGAAGCATATAAATTGTTCAATTAGGTCTATTAGACCAACTCAACTTATGTATATAAACGTATTTTTTTGATCAAACTTATCAAACACAAAAATGATTCAAACAAATTTGATTTCGAAAAAAACATCAATCATAATGAAACCTAAACTTTAAGAATGGAAACCTAAACAGTAAAAGTAGAAATTCGAAGAAACAATACTTGAATCGTTTTGTATTCTTTTTGATTTCACAATTTTTTAAAGTAATCAGTCTTTGATTTGGTTAAAAATTGGAGCAATTATGAAGTTTGTGTGTTAGCGGCGAGAGAGAGGCTCACAACGTGGGAGGAAGAATCGAAGCAAAAATGATTCAAACAAATTTAAACGTATCAATTAGTGTCTAATTTTTTTTATTTTTTTCAAAACTTATATAATTACTAAAATGTCATTTATAATGAGTGTACAGAAGCCGTTGATTTAAATCTCATCCAATGACTCACACCTCCCCTAATTCCTATCTACAAGACTTCTTCTCACCGGAACTTACCCCTATATATATATATATAGAGAGAGAGAGAGAGAGTTTGGCTCCCATGTAAACAGCCCTTATAGTGTTCAATGAAAACGAATTATATTCGGTGGATCAATATAATGGACGACTGAGATTAAGCATTATTTTAATTAAAAAAATAAAATAATTACATAAACCTCAATTTTATGGAAGGTGTAGGCGCGTGTTAAACCACACTCTCCATAACTTCCACCAATTTTAATATTTTCCTTAAATAAGACCACTAAATATTCTTACAGTTATTTTTGTATCCCGCTTCTTCCTCCAAAGCACAATCCTGTGTTTTTGAACTGAAGCATCTCTTTGGTGCCGATAACTTCTTCCGGCATTCGACGGCGTCTTTGGAGCAGGAGCTTTCTTCCCCATCCATTGTACACTAGCAATTGTGTTCGCCTTTCAACGTCTTCACTCGAGGTAACTAACATTCTTCAATAACATTCTTTTTTCGATTCTTCAATTTAAGGTTTTTTGGGGTTAAAACTAACGAAATCCCTAATTTCGTTGTGGATATCTTCGTCCTCTACTTCTTCATCCAGTTTTCGGCGCCATTGCAGTCGCCAACGCAGTGTTCGTGGGTCGATTCCGTATTTGTTTTTGTGTTCGACGATATTCGGAGTTCTACAACCTAATATCCTATTCGGTGGCTGTATTCGGTTCTATAAGTGACTGTATTCGGCGTTCTGCGTTCTCACTCGAGGTAATGAACATTCTTGGATTATATTCTTTTTTCGATTCTTCAATTTAGGGTTTTTTTGGGGTTAAAACTAACAAAATCCCTAATTTCGTTGTGGATATCTCCGTCCTCTACTTCTTCAATTTAGGGTTCTTTGTGGTCGACTGTATTCGGAGTTCTACAACCTAATATCATGTTCGGTGGCCGTATTCGGTTATATAAGTGATTGTCTTCGGCGTTGTGCATCGAAACATTCTGTTCTTCGTCGATTCTTACACACATTAGGGTTTTCTTCGACTATCCGCGACTAATCCGTCTCAAGAGGTACTTTTATTGTTGTATTTCGCTTGTCTGTCCATATTTGAGTTGTGTTATTGAGTATTGGTTTATATAATCGGTTGTCCATCGTTGTTGAATGTTCCAAAACTGAATGTCTATTGATTTTTGTTGTTGATATTGAAATATTTTTTGTCGAGTTTGGGTTACGATGCTATTTTTGTTGAATGTTGTCGATGTCTTGTCGAATGCGAGTTACGCTTGAGCCATTTTACGCATGCCTGTTCATATGCGATTGGTGTCAGTGGCTTTTGGTTTTAATATCCTGATAAGTCCATTATTCATGAATGCTTACGCATGCCTGTTCATATGTGATTGGTTATTTTTTGGTACATATTAGCATTGAATGTTGTTCTTCATGTGATATTCTATAATATGATTTGTAAGTCGTTTCTTTATGAGTTGATATCCGATGATTTTTACTACACATATCCGATGATTTTTACTACACATATTCGATAGCATACTATTTTTTTATTCGCTAATAGCTGTTTTGTTTCCGTGTGGAAGATAACGTTAAAAATTGTTGCAAACTTGTACGCAGTTACTTTCAATTGGTGCCGAAGGGGGCGTTGAGTTCGAAGAAATGTACAACATTTTCAACTACGAACTGAACAAGTGCTTAATATCAACAGATCACATGAAAGATTTTGGAATTCTTGACATGGTAAAACATAGTGTTGCAAGAAATACCGCGTATAGTTGTTAGAGGGGCGTTGGAGATTAACAATGCTATGGATGATGAGGAATAGACGATCCAAGTTGTTATTTTGATATGCTGTTCCGGACAACTGTTTTGCTACACTATGTCAAAACTATATGCTACAGTTTCTTTCTCTTTTTGGATATTTAAATCACTTATGTAAGAATTAATGTGTTTGACACTCATGTCTTTATTAATGTCAAAGTTTTATGCTACAATGTCAAAACTCTTTTGATATGTTGTTTCGGACAACTCTTTTGCTACAGTGAGTATAATACAACAAACATTGGAAGCCAACTTTTATCTTGTATGCAAACACCGTTTACCATGCATAATATGATGGATTAGTAAGTGTACTCATTACTGAATATGAACGATATAATTTCAGAATATATTTAATATAGTTAATGGATGCTTCATATATTAGGTGTTGTATGTTAAAGAGCACAACCTTTACACTTGAGGAAACATAGGAAGATGATCATTATTCTATATGCAAACACCCTTTATCATAGATAATATGACGGATTAGAAAATATACTTTTTACCGAATATGAACGATATATTTTTCAGAATATACAAGATATATTTACCGGATATAGAATATTTTACTGTGTCATATGTTAATGAGCGCAACATGTACACTTGGGTAATGGAGTTTACACTTTCTTATTTGGTGTTTCAATACTATAAAATATGATCGTATTACAAACAAGATTACCGGAAATAATATTTCTATATTAACAAATATAGTTATAAATATTTCTATATTACCGGAAATAATATTTCTATTTGTCTTCACAAAAACAGTGAGAATAACACATCCAACATAGGAAGACGAACGTTATCTTGTATGCAAACACCGATAACCATACAAAAATATGATAGATTAGTAAGTGTTCTTTTTATTGAATATAAACAATATAAATATGGAGTATAAAGGATATAGTTGCCGAATATATTCGATATAAGTTCTAGATATTATACTATTCGTGTACCGAATTCAGATAAATGAATTAAGTGTGTATGATCGAGTAAGTATAACAAGTAACACCACAGTTGGTTATAGAGTTCATTATAGTAGTTCACCGATTACGAAATATCACATTCATCTAAGACAAGTTTCACAACGTACATGATATAAAAAGTGAAACTCTTTGACACTTTCCGGTAGTGGGTACATTTCCTTGAATCCTGAACGACTACACAGACGATGCAATAGAGTCCCGTCTTTTGTGCATACACGGGAAGATGACAAACGAACATCAAAACCGACCTCCTTAACATACGCCTTATAAAAATCGATACCTTCTTCCGGTGTCTTGAAACACATTCCCAATACATGGATGTATGAATTCATCGTACTGTAGAGTCCAATATTTTGTTTTCCCCGATGATTGCGTCATGTCTATTGCATCGTTGAGCTCTTCATTTGCCGCTGCTTCATAAAAATCATCCATACTCTCCATGTTAGCATCAATGTCGAATCCATTAACATGCCAATCCCTTTCATTTCCGGAATCTGTAAAAAAATTCACTATAGATTTATAATCTGATAATTGAAATATAGTTAATGATTACGAGTATGTTTAATGTTTGATGAGTGGGTAAACCATAACTGATGCCATATCTGTTTTCGTACCAATTTATAGAACGTATTCGGCGGTATAGTCACATATATTCGTTAATATGAAAACCAAATATCTATTGATATATTAATGTCATTGTAAAAACTCAATTCACATTCAATGACGTGTTTACCTTCTTCCATTGATGTCGAAATGTTGTTTTTGCCCTACACAAATCAACCGATAGATGTGGACCTATAATGATAAAAAAAAAACGTGAGTCTAAAATTATAATATCCAACAATGACACGAAGACTTTTCGATATGTAAACCCGATCATCAAACGACAACACATGTAACACACATCGATCAAGAGACACCATTAAGATGAAGGCAATAAGACGAAAAAAACGGTAGAAAAAAACGTGTGGTTGATGATTATAGAATGTAAAAATGAAAAGGAATCACTTACTTTGAATTATTCCGGCGAAGATATGGTTGATTTTCCGGCAACACAGGAGACAAAACAGTAGCAGCAAAACGTTGAAGACAAAAACGGTAGCAGATACGTAGATACGTGTGGGTTGATGATGCTGAGTAATCTGATATGGGTAGTGCAATTTCGAAGATATTATTTTATTACCCTATCAATTAATTGGAAGATTCTGTGAATTGTAACTACCTAAAATAGTGGAAGAAGATATTATTTAGAATTATTAAAAAAAATAAAGAAATTACCTTAACTGGGAGAGTGTATTACACACTACAATTAGGAGAGTGGTTTTGGCTTTTTAAGAGAATATTTGTGTAAAATTTCAGCCATTGGGATTAATCAGATCAAGGGCTATTATTTGTTTTTCATTAAACACTATAAGGGGCTGTTTACACATGAGTCAGTATCTATATATATATATCTATATATGCATATATATATATACATATACATATAACATATACATATATACATATATACATATACATATATAGATATATATATATATACATATATATACATATACATATACACATATAGATATATATACATATATATACATATAATACATATATATATATATATATGTTTTATACATATATATATAAATATATATGTAATACATTATATTATATACATATATAATTATATTATAATATATATATATATAT